>OV815970.1:22603333-23905000 GCA_929112965.1 Mythimna albipuncta
CCTTGCCGCCAATTCTTTTGTTCTGACCACGTGACTGAGCGTTAAGATTTGAAGCTTTCTACAAGCGTTAACTATTGCAGATTAGCAACTTGGCTAGGGGTACAGTTTATCAATGAAAATACAAAAATAGAATGCTAATTGTGAAAACAATATTACAAAATTGGTAGGAAAGCAAAAATAATGCATATTCTCTATACTATTAAACAAAGGCGAAAATTTTTATTTATTTGTGACACAAAGATAAACTATTATATTAAAAGGAGTCACTGTATGATAGTAGGTATCTAGATATGTAACTAGTAATCGCGTTGACTCAACAGATTATCTACTTTTATTTTCTAGGTAACTCTAGGCCAAAGCACTTTGCGATTTTCGGTTGAATTAACATTTAAAATTATCCTATACACCATTGTCTTATTTGTATGTAAATAGGGGAAATCATAGGTTCGAATCCTAATTAGAAAAACAGTTAGGTAACAATGGTAATGGTGTACCAAATTCAACTTGAAACTGCCTACTACACATGCATGGAAACATTACATAAAAGCATAATGTATATTCCCACATAAATAGACAGGTCTACTCAAATCTGTGCGGGTCTTTCCTCAAAAGATCATCTACACTAATCTCCAAGGTTCTCATATGATTTGACCTTTAAATATTCGCTGTATGGATGAGGATGGACGAAGCACCGGCTTCGTCTAGTTAATTGACGATTAAAAATGTATTTAAAACTCTAAATTCTATTTTCAAAATAAAAAATAATACATCTATAAGTTTCCAAAAAATACAGAAATTTTAAATTTTACGAACATTGCTAACTGAGTCAAAACAAAAAGACCTTGATGTCCAAAATAGGAATAACATGACTATATCTTAGAAGTGAAACAAATATCATTTATCATTAAATCAGAGTTGCGTACAAATTCTTCTTTCTAAAATGAATACAGAACACGTCTTTTTAGACTCAAATGCGCATAACTTCTCATAACAAAATTAAAACAAACGCCAATCTTAAAATCGAAACACAAGGAAATCTAAGGTTTCTCATGAGAGAATTGAAAAAGACAATAGTTACGTATCATAAACTTAATTTTGAGAGAAAAACTACATTCAATCGAATTCGGGGACATTCGTACGAAAACTGCTATTGTTAACAAATTCCATAATACTTAGTAATATAAATACAAACATTGACAAAAGTACTAATAAGCATATTATCCGATTACGTTTGTAGTACTTGCTTCACATTCTATGAATATGTATTCACAGAATCGATCGATTGCCAAATCCATTATTGAGTACGATTATTGTTCTACTAAAATATATAGTTAGTCAACTATTATAATGTAATCAGAAACGAATATTAGAACTTTGAATAGAAAAATAGAATCTTGAAAAGGAATATCTCAACAAAAACTTATGTAGGTACTTAGAAATAACTCTAAATATCTAATTACGATTTCTGGGAATAACTTCCTTTTCATTCATTTAATCTTAAATTTCCATTATTCAAGTTATTAATCAGCTATTGCTAGTATTTTAAATTTTAAAGGCTCAGCTTCTCTCATTTTCTGTTAATAAAAATTGTTTATCCAAGCGTCAATTTTCACTATAAACTTGATGTAAAACCAACCTCAACATATTTGAAAATTTTCCAATCCTAACATTTAAAAAACACTACATACTAACTAACTATAATTACAGTAAAACCAAAAACGGTTAATAAAAACCCTAAACTAATTAAAACTGTCAAAAACCAAACTAAAATATGGCGTCAAAAAACTCTTCCACATCGTTGTCGACTGGTAATGTGTCTAAAAAACTAGCGACATTGCCACGCTGATATGGCAATGCTTATTCTCTGTCCGAGGTAAAATCCAGCCCTTAGGTCACGCGATGTGTCAACAAGATATGTATATCCTCACAGCAAATCAAAAACATTAATACCCAGCTTGAATATTTATGGAATGTATTTAAAAATAAAACATTTTACACTTTAAACTGTCAACAAAATCTAACTTCTTTAAATAAAATACTTATTGGAAAAGTTCTTTACATTCAAACGTCGAATTCCATTAATCTTTTTTTGGAACCAGCCAGTTCTATAACACGCATTTGTGTTTTAAAATAACTCTTCTCAACATCCCTATTTTTTAAAATATTACAAAAAATGGGGCTTTGTCCGTACAGACTACTGATTATATTATTGTAGTCAAAAGCAAAAAAAATACGCAATCCCAAAATGGTCCTCTAGAATTTTCCAAAATTGGTAAATTCCTAAAAAAAACAATCATTCATAAGAATTGCAAGCAAATAATACGCGCAATGTTTTTCCATTTTGATCGTATCAATATTTCCATTAATTGAGTGATATTTTGGGATATAAACAAACTTTGCTGTTTATGAATATTATTTATTGAAACTTTACTTAAAATAACAAAACCTTTTCTAATAAATCAAAAGTTATTGGTCTCTGTATAAAAAGTTAAACGACTTGGGAAGTTTCATATAATATTAATGTTAACAATGATAAAGATCTCTTAATCAACCTTAATTATTGAACCAGTGTTGACTACATCAGATTTCATTTTACCTTAATAATTACTAAAGTCGTTTGACGTTTTAGACAGACTCTATAGCCTAATTAAACCAGAGACAAAAATACGAGCCTCGAAATAACCAATGCCATAAACAAGCAATACTCCTAAGTGTTGGTAGTACCACGTATGAGAGTGCTAGACACTAGAATTTGTACCCGGAACCCGATGGGTGTCAAGTACCCAGTGTCGGGTAGTAGTGACGACGATAACATTGTTGTGTCGTCTAATGAAGACGAGTTAGGGACCTTGACACTGAACGAGGATGATTACTTCGGAGTACTTCGTTTTCTAGATGTGTTTAGATGATACTTTGAAAAATTCGAATTTGGGCGTCTTCAAGGCTAGAGTGAATAGGCTCTTATTAAACTAGTGCGCATCACCATCAACGATTGCAGAACTGCTTACCATTAGGTGGGATCGCAGTTAAGCACTAGTTTATATCAAATAAAAAAAATTATTCGACAATTTTCAGCAGTTGAAAACCACGTTTCGATTTCAGTAGAAAGGTCGATTTTGAGATAAAGGTGTTTGAATACTTAAATATCGATAAAGGTGATAGCTACTTACATACCTACTTACAGCTGGAAAGACTCTGTAAAAATGTTAATTAAAGTTAAAAAAATATAACTAATCATTTCCGATTCAGACCACGCAACTTCCTCTAAATAAGCATTAGAGTAAAAAAACGCAATTCCAGAGAAAACAAACCTTTTCTAAATAAAAATGTTCACAAAAATAAGATCCCATTTGGACTGAAGTGCCTATATTTTTATTAGGACGAAACTTTAGTTATTTGGAAGTTAAATTGGTGTAGCTCATAATAGTGGACGACTCCAACAGACTTCTGTTAACAACGCTTTCTTGTAATACCGTTCTGAGAAAACAATTTACATTTTTCATTTTGTAACGTTGAAGTTGATTTTATTTAAATCCTCAATCCTTAGTAAATAACAGAGTAATGTTATTTTAAATCGACACTACGGAAAAAGATTTTAGTATCCTGTGCGTAGGGTTTCAGATTCGACTTGTACTAAGAAATAAACAAATAAAAAGCCTACTTATATTCTATATCACATTACATCCTAAACAAGATATGGCCAAAGATCAAACAGTAAAGATAGGTACCATCTGAATGTTTAACACGTGCTATGCGTTCACCATACAAGAACCATAATATTTTCGGCATGTCTCACGCTTACGACTACTCACGAAGATATCCGATCGCGTGTGACATTCACTTTAAGATCTATCTATGAAAAACGCGCAGTATGCCTTATCTATACCATTAAAGTAGTCATGCCAAATACTAAGAAAAATTCGAGCGTTACTATAATGCCTATTCTCGCCGTTCTTCAGGGAGCAGGCCCGCCGTCACGTGGCAGCTCGGCCGATGCTGAAGAGTGCACGCCACCACCGCACCCGCCGCCGTTCATACAGCCACCAGACTCCAAGCTCTTCAACCCGGCGAACACGTACAACTTTACTATGGAAGCTCTGTCGCATCCTTCATTGACTGGTAAGGGGAATTTGTGATATGTTTTTTTGAGTTTTACTGATTTAAATTGAGTGTATTTCTTGGGTTTGTGATCGCATTTTAGGAATTACTATATTCAAAAAAGATACTACTGGCTTCAGTATTTGGAGAATGGATATAAAATCAAAATAATTTGACGCATATAAATCTACCAGTTTACTGTTTTTTTTTTTTGTTTTTTTTTCCAATCCCATAATACTAAAAAGAGACGTCTGCACCAAGTATACTTTTCCTGCAGGTTTTTAACACCCACCTATGATACGTAACTCATCACTTGATGATGGTCATCCTATCATACTTGATGAACATACCAATTTTAGATACTATTATGATGAAGCAAGTATGCATATGAACTGTGTGCTGTTTTCAGGTCTCCAAAGTCCATTGGCTCCGGACGGCATCGCAAGTACTTCTCAAGGTGAGTGACAGCTTGTCTAGCAACGAATTTATTTTATTGCATTACTACATATATTGAGACAAACGATATTTTTAATGCACTGTCTGTCGTATGCCACCATCACCGCTTCCTCTCTGCTCTGTCATATTAGGTTTATATATCATTATTAGGTTTTTTTTTATTATAATTTTTTGTTTTCAAATGTATGAGGCAATTATCACGTGACATATAATTTATTTCTATTAATATATGTATATTATTATAATTATATACTATTAACCTTGTATATGTCTTCATTTGTGCTCTGTGTTTCTGTATTTAAATTAATTAATGTTAGCTTTTTGTGTTATGGTTCGATGGAGACGCGCGTAGGTACAAAATAAGTCAATTTATTAAAATTTAAATGGTTTGAACTATCTGTATTCTGTACGACTGGGACGAATGTTTATCATTGAACCAAAACGCAATGTGGCGTGCATGTAACTGTTACTGTAACATAGTGTAATGTAACTTTACGAAGATATGCTAGCTTGTTTTATAGATGTTAAACAATTGTGTGCTAGGAAAACCCCTCACTCCCATGTCTCCGAATTAGGTTTTTGTTGTTACTTTTTGTTTCATTATTTTTTTCAAATTCTCTCATTATTTACAAACCATTCCACGGAAATAAACGAAATGTTAACGAACGTAATTGTACTACACGAATTGGCTGTAAACATTACATTCAAAAATTTATAAAGAAAAAAAAACAAACTCGAAAATAAGAAGAAAATCACAAAATTAACTTCCGAGAAATCCAATCATAACTTCGATATAAAAGTTGAGCGAATTCAGTAAAAGTTGAGTTGACTGATTGTTCCGAACATAGCGGATCTCATGAATCATTTCTAAATACACTATCGAGTTACACTCGATCACATTGTCTTGGGAAACGGAAAATATAATAACAGGGAGATCGAACAATGGATTTTTAGTAATGGTAACTTGGTGTCGGTTTATATAAAATACGCTCAAATTATTTCATTGAAGAATTAAAAACGCTTTTGTTCGGGAAATTTGAAACAAACGTTGCGCGCCCCTGTTATGAAAACGGACCATAGTCGATCACACAATCATTGCTGAGCTTTAACTAGCGAGGAGTAGGCGACAATGTTTACTAATACCGCTTCGCAATCCCGCGGCGGGACCTGTCATCGTAACGGGGGGTGGCGGTGCTTAGCAGAGGCTACGATACGAGAGTGCATTAAACGCGAGCATCGACGGGGCTAACTGCTTGTGTTGTACCAGGTGGCGCCCGCACCCCCCCAGAAGATTACCGCTGTGAGCCATGTAACAAGAGCTTGTCGTCCCTGACGCGGCTCAAACGACACATCCAAAACGTGCACATGCGACCGTCCCGGGAGCCCGTGTGTAACATATGCCGGCGGGTGTACTCGAGCCTCAACAGCCTGCGCAACCACAAGTCCATCTACCACCGCAAGCAGCAGCCGCCGCCCGCCCCGGGCCCCTTCTACTCCGTCAACTGACGCTCGACCCGCCGGCCCAGGCGCGCCCCCCTCACGTTGCCATTCGAAGAAACAGAGCTGCCATCCTAACCACCTAAAACGCCATACTCTTGCCCCTAGAAACTCGTTAAGTTTAAACAAAATTGTAACGCGATATGTTCCTAACATTTGTATATAGCATAGTAATGCATGCGCATCGCAAACTTTATCTATATGTATGTATTATTTCTCACTAAACGTATCTAACGCTTGGTGGCAGCGCAGCGCGCCCCGGCCACGCTGCGCTGCCACGTCCTCTATGGAACCAATTGGGACATCTGATCGGTACACGCATAACCACCAACCGTTTTGTAAAAAGCGCATTAGTCAAATTCGTGAAACACGTTGAATTGCCTCTACTAGGTTCAAAATTGCCACCGAAACTATAGTGGTGCACTACTGTGCCAATTGGTTCCGTCACTTGGGACCCGTCGGAGCGAGCGGTCGCATGGTGTGGGTACGGCGGGCTCGCTCGCGCTGTTGACTAATGCGCTGATGTTGGTTGTTATGTGTGGCGCAGTTGGCCCTCTGGGCGCGGGCCACCGCTGCGAGGTGTGCGGCAAGCTGCTGTCCACGCGGCTCACGCTCAAGCGGCACACCGAGCAGCAGCACCTGCAGCCGCTGCACTCGGCGCGCTGCTCCCTCTGCCACAAGGTGTTCCGAACGCTCAACTCGCTCAACAACCATAAGAGCATCTACCACCGCCGGCAGCGCGGCGCGCCGCAGCAGACGCAGCCGCAGAACCTCACCACCGGCGCCGACGCCAAGATCAACCCGCCGCATCACAACATCGACTTCTACAAGTTCAAAGACCAGTTCAACGTCTAAACACGCGCTAGACGACGGTTTCTTTTTTCAAAAACGATTATTCTCTATTTAAAAAGAAAGTAACTATTTTATTTTATTTTCATATATCTTTTTATTTCCGTAACGGGACTTGTATATTTTTTGTTTTTCAGATTTTTTTCCTCTATGAAATATTTATTTGTGAACTTTGAACTTGTAAGTAAGTAAGGGTTGACATTGACTAACATCACAACACTTAATGGCTTTCTGACATTCCACTTGTTACAAGGGAGGGCGAGTTAGATCGAATTTGATATATGTTTTTTTGTTGAAATGTTATCGATCGATTGCGCCCGGAGAGTGCAATACTGCGGTATAAAATGATTCCTGAATTTTTACACTATGTTAAATGTGCGACAATAAGGCGAAGAGAAAAAAAATAATATTTTGAGAAAAGATGAAAAATCTTGGTGCTGTAAATTTATATATTAGGCTTAAATTTATATAAAAGAAACGGTGTTCTTGTAAGTAACAGAAGAGGCATATTGTTTTCAAATTGTGTTCATTATTTTTGGCAATTATTTATTCTGTAATTTATCTGTATGATCTCACTCTTAGATATTTATACGAGATTACTAAACGAAAATATGTAAAAAGTATAAAAACTATATACACAGATATATAATTGGCTTATGAGGCTTTCAAATTATTATTTTTATTTTAGGTGTTTTATTTTTCATTTTTAAGACTGAATTCAGGACATAATAGCACCAATAGAATGAGATGAAAGATTGTTTTTTGCAACAAAAAAAGTATATATATATTAACCCGCAGATAGCACTACCACAGAAATATACCGGACTTTTACGACATACACAAACCAGGAATACATACATACAGTAAACCGATTTAGACGCAAACATAACTTCTTGCTTTCTTTTTACAGTCGACACTTTATTTATATTTTATCAATTTATTTATTAATTTACCTTATTTGTCGACTTTTATAAATTCTTTGCCACTTTTTTTATTTATTTTATTATTGACAAACAACCATCAGTCTACGAAAATTGCATTTTACAAAGTGAATCGCAAGGTGCCATTTTAAATGAATATGGCTATTTTATTTTTTAGTTTAGTCACTTTTTTTAGTTTTCAAACATTAGTTTTATCGCAATCTTGTGTTCGTTTCTATTATTATTATTATTATTATTTCGTTGAGCCTTTTTAGGATAGTTTTTTTTTTTTCAAATAATAATATTTTTGCTTTTTACCGACCTACTTGTACACGTATTTTTTGTACATTAAACACTCACAGTTTGTTTTTTGTTTTGTACAATTGTAATTACACATTATTATTATTATATTATACATAATAGGTAATAGTATAAAAACAAATTTTTAATAATTCTCAGTGTTAAATGTTCCTAAATTTCAACAGTGTGAACTTTTCAACTATTAATGTTCCGTGCTCGATGTTATTTAGTATCGGAATTTTGCTTGCCATAAAATAATTTTAGTATATGTCTCGACATTGGGTGACGAAACTTCAACGCGTTAGAATTGCAATATGAGTGAGAAAAATGACACAGCCTGAAAGATCTCACGGATGTTTATATTCATGAAGAATTGTCTTGACAATTTCATTAATTGGAAACGGATGAAACGAAAAATTTACAAAATAGATACAAAAACTATTCTCATGTTAAAGAAAAACGCCAGCCAAGTAACGACTTGTTTTATTTTAATAGTGATCTTTCGCGTTAAAGTTAAATCATCCAATAAATAAATTAATATGCGACTTTTCTTTGTGGAAAATATTCTAGTTCATGAAGCATCACTATACCGACTTTAAAAAGTCGATAAATATCACTATTGTTAAAATTTTCATTTTATAGCAATAAGGGAACTTTGATTGTAAATGTTAACATAATTTATTATAAAATGATATACACCTTAATTAAGATTAGTGCCTGCTTCATATAATTGTGTTCTTATTGACAAACAAAAAAAAAAGACATATTTTGCGTATTTTTCGTAAACAAGCATTAGTAGGTAGTGTTTGACACACTTATTACCTAGAGGAGATGCTTTCCTTAAACAACTAAGAGGCTTTCTAAAATGCTATATGTTATCAAATTCTGTTGTTATTGCTAGATACATAAATGCTTAGCCATTACTCGTTTAGTTAATTAGTAAGCTTTATTATGATAGTTTGGCCAATTGGAAGACTAGAGATTTGGTGCTAAAAGGGACGATGTTCGTGCTAGGAGAGTAAGGGAGTCGAAAACGAATCTAAATTTTTTCTAATATTTCGCAACATTCCGTGATGAAAACGAAAATCATAAAAAAATGTTAAGTTTTTATTTGCGTGACATTGCAAAGTTTGAACTGTAGGATCGTTGTTTTTTGATTAGTAATTTAGTCATAGTTTTTCTTGTTAATTTGGGTTTGGGAAATTAAGTTAGTTTATTAAATAGGATTAAGGTTTATCTGAATTCATATAGATAATAGAAATACATGTTTACTTTACAATTACAGGGATGTGCTGCAAAGGCAGTACGGTATTTCAGCTATTTTCAGTATAGCTATGGAAATTAAGAATTTATTTAGTAAAAAAACTTGTCTCTGGTTGGGAAAAATTTTGCCAAAATAATAAGCGCTATAGACTGATTAGAGTAAGTACGCGTTTGACTTGTACACTATTAGGCGTATTTTATAGATAAAAAATGTACATTATTTACTAAATTAATTGATAATTTTATAAAAAAAAAATCGAGAAATGTTGTCGCACAGAAGGCGGTCAAAGCGTGATTAATTTTGGTATTATAAACTCGAAATTTAGTTGTGATTTCAAATGATCTTTGGTTCGGAATTTTTAGGTGTTAAGTTATTTTGGGATCTCGAGAGGCTAAAAGCCTTGGGTTTGAAAGGGTAAGCATTACACCGTGTTCTAAGGAGCAGAACACATCCCTGTCGAAAACTATATTAGTTAGGATCTTAGCAAGATTAAGACTGTTTCTGTGACCTGTTTAAGTTTTTATCTTTCTAACGAGTTAAGAATTTTTTTCAAACTCGCACGTGCGCGTGCGTCGACTTTATCCAATGTGTTCTTATACTTCTTGTTGGCATTTTTACTTATTTTATAAGGAATCTAAATTAATTTATTGGTTGTTGTATTGAAATTTTATATATTTTTTTTTTCTTAAATTATTGTTCTACTATCCACGAATCTAGATATTTTTTTGTTAACAATTGGCATCTGTGTAATGCAGTCCATTAGATTTTTAAATGTTATTCGAGATTGTGCCAAAAACTACGGTGTTTTTATGTTTTGTCTTCCATTTTGAGATGATTTTGAATTAGTCTCGATCGTAGCGTGGAACGCCAAAAATATTCAAATTATTTTAATGGGCTGCACTTAGTTATATTCTAATATTAAAAATGATTTCGCAACACTATATTATATATTCATAAATAGTTCTTTTCCTTCCTTACTTTTTAAATTAAAAATAATTGAAATAACTACTCATAAAATGTAATCGTTAAACCGAACTTCATAAATCCTAATATTGATGATAATGGCGTTTTTAATAAAAACAAATATACAAAAAACAATATTGCCAGTTTTATTAGAAAATCCTTTAACCACCCGAGTATTTGTTTTGTTTTTTTTTTTTATTTTTTTATAAAAGAATTATGAGCTTTTTTGTAGCAAGAGTTAGATAATTTTCATAGTGCACTGTTTTTTTTTATTATTTTCGAAACACGCTTAGCATATCTAGTTTTCCCGCCTAAATATTTATTTTCCCGCCTCAACGCATGCTGACTGTTAACACCCTCACGAGCCACTGTAGCTTCGCCATCATTTACATTTATTTTTCTATTTTATTTATCATTTTATTTTAGTCACACTTTTTTGTTTTTTCTTGAAAAAAAAAAAAGAAATTCATAATGAAATCCCTGGAGTAGGTTTAATTTTTTTTAATTTGTACCGCGTTCGGGGAGCAACCCCATATTTTTTTGTTTTTTCGATCTGTTTACAGGTAAAAAGTTATTCTCGTGCTCGTTATGCGGCAAGGTTCTATGCTCAAAGGCGTCGTTGAAGCGACATATCGCCGACAAGCACGCCGAACGGCAGGAGGAGTACCGATGCACGATATGTGAGAGGGTATACTGTTCGAGGAACTCGTTGATGACCCACATATATACCTACCACAAGTCGAGGACAGGGGAGACAGATCAAATACGATTTTTTTAGTGACTACTTGGACGGAGTTGGCGCGGCATGCGGCAGTATTCATCTAGCAAAGAGAATCTACACGAGCCCAATCTACCTGAACCCGCCGTACATAGCAACACTCACAAAGGTTAGATATTGTTTATAGAACCAGAAACAAATTAGTGAACAGACGATCTAACTCATTAACAATGGATTTCCTTTATTAGACTAAGCTAGGTATAAGGGTCCTTCTTAAATTTTCATTTCATATTTTTTCTGTTCAATTTTGAGTTATTAGATTTTAGTTTGACTTTTATGTTATTTTAGTTCGACTGTACTACCCGCCCCCCCCGCGCCCCCCTCTCCTCCCGTCGGGTTTCGCAGTTTTGACGTTGTTGTGTTGCTTGGAGCATGCTTCTATCATTTTTGTTATCACGTGTCTATGTGTTATTGTGGTTGAGAGACTTTCCTTAAGATTTTGAATATTATGAAAATCTCGTGATTATTGTGTAGTTAGTCAATGTGTACAGTGCATACTATTAGTATTATTAATTATTATTATTAACCTCATACATGTATTATTGAATGAAAAAAATTAACAAGCAGAAAATCGCAGACAGGATTTTCTCCGCGTGTTGCCAGCTAACGAACAAATATTCAATTTGTTTTTTAGTAAAAAAAATGCTTAATGTAAATGGGTTGTTTATTGTTTTCCAGCAGTCCCGCCCCTCCGTATGCCCCCGCCGACCGCCGGCGGCATCAACGAGCCACAAGAGTGTCCTTACTGCCGCAGGACATTCTCTTGTTACTATTCCTTGAAACGACACTTCCAAGACAAGCACGAGCAGTCCGACACGCTGTACGTGTGCGAGTTCTGCCACCGGAGGTACCGGACCAAGAACTCGCTGACGACGCACAAGAGCCTGCAGCACCGCGGCTCCAGCGGCATGCTCAAGCGGCTGCTGAAGACGTCGGCGCTGCACTCGGCGCTGGCGCCCAGCCCGCACCACCTGTTCGACCTGGGCGCCGAGCACGGCCCGCAGCTGCCGCCCGGGCTGCAATGACCTCAGACCATGGCCTAGACCGCTCGCAGCCCGCCGAGTACCCAGCACACCTAGGCGCCCCCCTCGCTGTGCTCGCTACGCGGCCCACGGACGCGCTCACGATATGGATAGCATCATGTGCAATATAACGGACAATGCCAAAACAATGCAGGACTAACGCCGCATTTATGGTTAATATCGTATTATAATTAGTAAAATATTGACGTTAGGATTAAAATTACATAAACAGTATTGTCGCACGCGACTTGTAGAAGTCGTTTAGTGTACGCTTCGAGGATCGGACTTCGCTTTGTGACTAGTTCGTAACAGTTGCGAGTTACGGCATTTTCTAGTGAAAATGTTCCAACAGTGTTCAATATGACAATGTAATCCAGAGCAATACTAAAGTATTAATATTTCTAGTACTGCCAAAATTATGCCAACTGTATTCTAAAAAATGAAATACATTTTTTAAAATCACTTTTCGATAAATGTCTAGTGTCAAATTAGATTCGGTAACTGTACAAAATGAGAACGTACAAATTTTAAAACCGTAAATTTTAAAAGAAATGCAAAGAAAATATTTTTTACTGAAACTTTTTTCGGAACGCCAAATCTAAATTAATTAAAATGATACAGATTATTTAGCGGTTAATTACAAAAATGTTTAGATTAAAAGTAAAAAAAAAATGTTGATGTTGAGTAAAAAAAAATTAAAGACTTCTTAGAATCTGATTTCGAAAGTACAAAATTTAACGTCTAACAATATCTAATCTATGTGCGTTTGGCTTCAATAATAATAATGATTATGATCAATGTGTAAGTAGCCGTGCCTTCGTTCGTCTTCGAAATATTATGGATGAATTTCTGAACTGACGAGGTAGGCGCATGCGCAGGTGGAAGACGGTTCACAGACGAATCAATGTTGGCGGTGACGTTTCGAAAAGGGAAAATGCTGTAGGGTTGCCAGACTCCGGTGGGATCCTTGAATACAGGGTTAAGAGTGAGTAACAGGTGTAGGAAATAGAGGCGCTGGTTTGCCAGAAAGTGGGTCTTCGAAAAGCAGTTCGACGATCGTATACGCGTCCATGATTACAAATCATGAACAAAATCAAACATTTCTTCTGTATAGACATACGTAGACTTTAGCTATTAATTAATAGAATTATATTTAACCTGTATCCATTTTCGGATTTCTCTCTATGAGTGTATAGTGGTTCTTATTTAAATGTCGACCAACGTAGCTGACGTCTCGTTATTGAAAATTTATTAGATTATTATTATATTATTCTCAAAAATCTTAGGATACCTAACCATAAGATGGCTGCAAATTGTATAAAAATTTATTTTATTTACTTATATCGTAGAAAATTGCTTGCAAACCGCGTTTTTCAGGTAACACGACATATCTATCCAGGGTGTTTGAAAACATAATCCGATAATATCTTTAAAATCGCGATCCAAATTCTTAAACCACATATCACAAATTCATGAATATCTTTAAATAAAAGAAAGTATTTTTAACACCGTGATATTTCACAAAGCCAAAGAAAAAAATTAATGTGAATAATACTTACTGATTTGCATTTATTCCCGTAGAAATATGAAAACTTTCTGAAGAATGTTAAAATACTAGAATGTATTGTGCCATATCCATTTTACATGTTTCATAGGACTTTCCAAAATTTTGGGACATATCAATATCTGCTCACTTCAAGTGAATTAAAAAATAACTTGAATTATAATAATCAATGCAAGTTTACATACAATGTCATGGAACAATGCAACTTCGTTGTTTAGGGCAATTAACATTATTTTTTTGCATTTATTTTTCAATGTTTAGTAACTTGGGTATAGGATCGTAACGTAGTCTTTTTGTGTTTTTACTTCTTTTTCGGAATGTTACATATATGTGTACTTTGTGATATGAAATACATTTAATGAAAAGTTGTTTGGTATATCCAGATATTTTAAACATTTAAGTTTTTATCATTTTATCCTCAGCTTAAATAGATGTTAATAACGGGTTGATTTCGAAGTAAAGTATTTTTACGTGGTCATTAGCTGGTAACACCCGTATACCTCCATTTAGTAGTACCTCAAGTATATTATTTTGTTTTATTTTTATTTTTATTTCAATGTTACAGGCTGTTTAATTTTTTAATGTGAAAGGAAACACGTTGATGAAATAATTTCGGAAATAACCTCGATCTAGATTCATTTAGCTGGAGCTTAGGTGGACAAGTAAGCGGGTAGTGTGAATTGTATATATAAGTTAGAGAACTTACATACGAGTAACTGAAGTATCGTGGCATCGTTCGGGAATAGAAGCCTCGTGATATTATTAACTAAATAGTAAATAGATAAAATCATTAATGGAAAGGATTTTTATATATTCTACTAATGGATTTATTAATAGTGAAACTTAGACTTAGTCTTCATAATGTTTTTTAAATGTTTGTTTTTATTGTTTTCGCTGTGCAATTATTTCTTATTGGTTTGGCTGTTTATTGAGCTTATTGTTGACTGCTTCGTTGAAATTTTGGATTTTACATCCCCACTTATGTTCGTGGTTCGATTTTTTGGAAGTAATTTTTCTAAATTGATCTCAGTTGACAGCTGCGTACTACATCAATATCGGAGACAGCCGTTGATGATTGTTGTTAGGTCTTATACTATTGTAAAACTTGTGTTAAGTTTGGATTATGTGTCGGCAAAAAAGGAGGTTTGAAAAAACGCAGCGTAAAAATTTTGAAATTCGATAAAAAATAAAAACACATAATACAAAAAAATAAATCGCAAAATAAAACATACAGCGAAACAATAATAAGTGAAAGTATATTTTGCAATGTATACCAAAATACTGCATTTTTAAATAGTAAGATGAAAAGTGAGAAAATCTTTTTTTTTATATATACGTGTAAATTATTATAATAGCAGCCCTTTGAATTCGCAATATAATTTTCGCTTCTTCGCCAGTTAATAAAGTTAAGTTTAAAGAAATAATTTTATAAACCGACTGTGTTACTAATTAGCGTAATGCACAAAGTTATCAACAACGGGATGCCTTCTAAACAGTACAACATTAACAATAGCCTACAGTAGATAAATAAATAAGATTCGTGTACTTTAAAATGACTATATGGACGTGAAGATCGTCTCACACTAGTTGCACAAAAATATCTAGAATAGTATAGCTGCTCTAATTTAAAAGAGTAACAACAGCTAGATTTTAGTCTCAAAGTTGAGCATCGACCCTTTTGCTCAATATTCGGGCAAAACTTTTTGGGCCAATACTCAACTCTCGAGATCAAGTTGTGCTAACTCTCTGGTAGCTTTATCTAGTAATTAGGCTTCAGTATCTGAGCTATTCTGCTTCCAAATGTCATTTTAAAGTAGTTTTTATTGTCAGTTTTACTTTGCAAACATCAGTAACTTTGTATTCGAATAAACAAAGTTAATACTGCCGATTTATAAATTTCTTAAACGTTTTAAATGATTTGTTAGGGATTTCCATGGTTTTCCTTAGGATTATACGTGGATGTAATAATAATTACCTAATCTTATGATAGGCAGGTAACTTAACGTCTTTATGATCGAAGTTAAAACGACTTTTTCGTGGATTCTCACCTGATAATACATGTTCACAAACAGCTTCACAAAACAGTTTTTAAGAAAATGAAATGCTTTTATCGTAAGTATTACCTCCTATAATTTTAAGTATTACCTCCAATTATATAATTTAATTTCTAATGTATTAGTTTAGATCGTGGGTTTGTCTGTACAATACAGGCCGATGTATTTATGTATGTATTACAGTTACAACATACAAGCAGGACAGTGTTTTATATTTATCGAATTATATTGTAAATCGCTAACGAGATATAACAGTTGTTACATAGTATTTTTTCCCATACAATCATTTTTTGTTGATCCATTTCCATGTTTAAAATGCAATAGATATTATCCGTTATTGTTTTAATTGAAAACTTGGTGGTTTTTAATTAAAATCGTAACGCAACCAGAACATACAATAGTTATTTATAAATAATTTAAATTGCTCGATCGGTGGAGGGACAACCATCTTTTTAAGAATAAATCGACTGCATTTTTTATTGAAAGTCTTTTTTAATCGTTGCTCACAAATTAATATTAAATACTTACGAACTTGTAGTGTTTTCGTATGAGAGTCACGAGTCGATGTATTCTTAAGTCAATAGCTTTAATATTTATATCAGTATCTTCCACTTTAAACGTAATATAATTATAAATAATTACAGTTATAGCAATAGTTCCCAATTTGCCACAGTACCTCAATATAATAGTTATATTTATGTATGACTTATAATAAGCTACAATCAACAGATTTTCCTGTTTTTAATGTCAATTAAGATTTTAAGAAGTTCTATTTATTAATAATGTAAGTCTTATTTCCCATTTTCATTTACATTCGTAAAAACAGGCGAGCTTTTGACTTCAAAATTTTCAATTCAAACCCCTCAAATATTTTTTGTAATTTATTATTTTCTTTTAAAAACATTTCGCGTCAAAAAAATCTTAGTGCCAAATACTGACAATACATTTAAAACCACATGTCAAGGAACATCTCTTATTATAATTTAAAGTACTATAGTATATCAGTGTTAAATCTGCTAAACCTACAGTAAATAGTTACATTAATATAGTTCCGTAACTCAAAGTGCACTTACAACTTTTTATATAAAAATAATAAGTATTATATACTAAGTAGTACATTTGTCCCCCAGATCGAGCAATTATCGTTGATATCCCGTCTATTACAGTACATAAAAGAAAAGTATTTACAATATACACACTATGACATACAATATACTGACAGTTATATGCTAGAAGTAACTTTTATCTACAGATAAAGTACAACAGTGGTGCAGTTTTACAAAAAAAAACTGTTAATTTATAAGCAAGTTTATTATACAGTCCGAATGTTGAGTGTTGAATCTGTTGAGTCGGATGTCACGTTGGGTGCATGCTCAATTTTGGATATTGAGCAAGTCGTATTGTAGTATACTCAGTACTTAATCTTTTAAGTAACGAGTTGTTTTTCCTAATGTTTACGTTTTTATTTTTTAGTAAAACTGTGCCGCTGTTACTTGTTATGCTCGGTAACACATTTTATACACAGAAATATTTTTTTACGAGAAAAAAATACAATTTATATTGTGAAAAGTTAATTAAGTCGCAATTCTAATTTACTGCATTATATTTTTGCTGACACACTTAGGATTAGATTTTTCTTTTTTCGTAATTTAATGTATGCACGATCTGCGTTTTAATTAGCATTGATTTGTCTTTTTTTTTCTTTATAAGCTGGAATCGTAAGTGATACATACGTTTGATTCCCAAAAATTGGAAAAATTAAATTAATAATTTATTGTATTTAGTAATTTGGAAAAAAAAATAACGAAGTAATTAAGGGTATGTATCATTGACGACGTTTTAATATGCCTAAACTAATATTGTGTTACTATGTAAAAGTTATAGTTTGCCATCGTTGATCAAAGATGAAAAAATATGTGTTAAATTTAGTTAAATGGAGTTTTGTTATACTTTTAAAGGGTCCGGGGATGAAGCGTGTACAAAAATGATTTATAGTATTGTGTATTGATCGAATAAGGTTAGATGTGGGGCCGATAGGACCTGGTAGGCTTCTTGAGAGTTGTTGTAAGTTACACCCAAGTCGGTGAAGACACTTAAAGTACTATTGTTGTAGATATGAGGTCGAGTTTACGAAATGATTTTAAATCATCACTGGACTCATGAGGACGAAACCTAATCAAAAAACTGAAGATGCAACTTTTTAGTGCCAATATCATAGGTTTTATAGTATATATTGCATAGTATGTAATTATAAAAGGTTTTTCTCCTGGCTAGGTACGTTTTTAATTTTTCGATTAGGTTTCTAAAATTGTAAATTAATGTAAGGAATAATTAATGTTGAATATTTTTCGTATTAATGCAGTAAAATCAATCAGTATTACAATCGCAATAGTATAATATGGAAATGAAATCCAAAAAAAAACAATAATATTAAAACAGTGGGATCACTGATTCGTAATACATTACTTGTAAGGTAAGGCAAATAAACTTTTGAAGAAGATACTCTGGAAAAAAATACGCAATGTACAACGAATCGGTAAATCTGCATTGATACTAAAAGTTGGAGACTCATGTTTCAGTGATATTTAAATAGTGGTGTCTTTACTTGTTTTGATGTTGTTGATATATGTGAATAAGGAATCAATTCGGGTTGCGTATAGGGCTGCTACCACGAGCATAGAACTCTCAAGGGTACCAACACATTATTCGTTCCATTGCGGCATCCCAACGGTCTTCATCGCGAAGATATCGCGCAATACCGACAATAGAACGAAAATTGAGTAACGACCCTCAAGACTCACGTTTTCGTGGTAACAGTCACTTTGGTAGGAAGTTAGGAACATATCAGATAGTCGGAAAACTTAGTACTATAAGTATCTTTGAATCTGACTCTTACGTCTAAACTATACTGGAGAAAAATATATCGGTTATTTTTAAGTTTAAGTTTCTAACAAAATCTGCGTTTTGAATTCTCAGCGACGTATACAGTTGAATGTAATAAAAGTATAAAATAAACTCGCAGTGATTCCATTGATTATGAAGTCTTTTATTGGTTAGTTTAGAGCCTTTCCTTTAATTATTATGGTGGAGATTAGAATTTGTCATCTATATCTAATCTTGTGTCTAAAATAAATCTCACATTCTTCGCATTTGAAAGGTTTTTCACCAGTGTGCATACGAATGTGACTTGTTAATACGCTTTTCATAACAAAGTTCACTTTCTTTACAAGGGTTCTCGCCAGTGTGCGTACGAATGTGACTTGTAAAATTACCTTTCTGACTAAAACATATTTATCTTTTTTTTTTTAATTTATATAAACTTGCATTATACCGCCACATTCAAATCAAATCAAAACCTCATCAGGCTTTAAGTCACCCAAAGAGAAATGGAAAGGGCTATAGTCGGAGTTTCCTTGCGTGATCGCATCAAAAATGAAGATATCCGCATGAGAACTAAGGTTGACGACATAGGCCGAAGAATCGCTAAACTTAAGTGACAGTGGGCAGGGGACATTGCTTGCAAAACAGATGGTCGATGAGGCCGAAAGGTTCTAGAGTGGCGACTGCACACTGTAAGACGCAGTGTTGGAAGGCCTTCCATAAGGTGGATAGGTAACCTGGTAAGGGTCGTGGGAATCCGATGGATGCGAGACGTGCAGGACCGTTCGTCGCGACGTCACTTGGGATAGGCCTATGTCCAACAGTGGATGTCTTTCAGCTGAAATGATGATCCTAGAATCATACCGACCAAATCAAACTAAACATAATGAAATCATTTATTTCAAATTAGCTGCTGCAGGCTTCACCCGCTTGATAGTAGAACTTTTTTTTTCTGTTCAAGGCTACAGAGTTCCAGCACAAACAGTAACCTATGTGTTATTCCAGGACATGGTGGACCAAGTTTCGTTTCATCTTAGCCGTTCGATCGTGAAGAAGTATCAAACATACATGCAAACTCACAAACTTTCGCCTCAATAAATAAACCATATAAGCGAACATTACACGGTCATTCAAGCGTCAATCTATTCCATCAATCATGAATTATGGTTCTCGTCAATCAGTACCAAAAACCGTCACTTATCGTATTAGAGGGTAGGTTTTTCGTCAATGAAAACTTTGACTGTGGCAAAACTGACAGCAAAACCTGCCGTGTAATGTTTGCCTAACAAGCACATTTTGAACAAGAATGTAATAAAGTATGAGTGTATTTGGCATGGGCATGGGCACATTGCTCGCAGAATAGATGGCCGTTGGGGCCGGAAGACGCAGCGTTGGAAGGCCTCCTACAAGGTGGACCGATGACCTGGTGACGGTTGAGGGAAACCGATGGATGCGGGACGCACAGGAACGTTCGTTGTGGCGACGCTTGGGGGAGGCCTATGTCTAACAGTGGACGTGTATCGGCTGAAATGATGATGATGATGATAAATGTATTTTACGATGATATCTCGTTTACACTACTTTTGTTTGGCCTTACCTTAGATTTTGGCTTAAAAAGTTTTGCTCTAGTGTCCATAGTTTATCCTGTACAGGTGGGCCCTCAATCCTCTATGTGAGGATTAAGGGCCTTAACAGTCCATAACTCGCTTATTTGATTTTCACAAAATCTGATTTCAACTTCCACATTTCTTTGGGAATGGTCACTAAATCTTAAGCATATTTTCAAAGAGTTTTATCAAACGCACCACACGCACACATTTTTGAATCGTCAAGAAGCCATGTCAGTAAGAAAAATAATGCTTGATATTCCACATTCCAAAGCGTAGATCTCTTTGGGGAAGAATGTGCAAGTAACTCCATGGACACTCTCAAATTGGTAATTACACTTTCGAAGTGTAAAGTATTTCATCGGCTGTTTTCTATCAGCTCGTGAGCGGTGGAGTGGTGGACGTCGAAAGAACGGTGGAGTTACGCACGCAGCATCAAACCTCCGCCCCTCTGTAGATTTCTGTATGAGATCCGGACTTTTATGCGGCGGCAACGCCTGCGCAGCTCAGTTTTGTAAAGCGGCTGATTTGTTGCATTCTTTTGAAGAATAAATTTAGACAAAAAGATCTGGGAAAACATATTTCCTGTTATCCAAGAGTGAATAGGTTACTTCTAAGTAAGTATGCTCCATCGTCGACTATATCGTCGCTTTCCATCTGGTGAGGTAGTGGTCAAAGGCGAGCTTACCAACAAAAAAAAAAAAATAGTTATACGATGAATATCGTGGTATTGTCCAAAAGAGTTAACGTGGCTCTGAAAAGCAAAAGGCAGTTGAAGGAACACTAGTGGGTTTTAGTCAGTAAAGGCCTCTCTCTCGCTCCGCCCTGAGCAAGAAAAGTTAGTTGATGATGTTCCACGTCAAAAAAATAACATTAACATAGCTTAAGGGCGAGATTGAGATCAAAAACGACATTATATGTACCTAGATTAAACTTATGACCAGTAGTTGAGGTAGGTACTATCATAATCTGATTATTACGTTGATTTATTGCATACCTAATCCATGTCGATACGGACCATAAAAATTATCGGTTTTCTTAAAACATACAGACAACACACACGCGATTTTTTTTAAACATCGTCGATGTTTCAAAAAGATCGCGTCTATACTTTTAAGAAACCCGATAATTTTTAGGGACCCTGCCTAAAGGTTAAAACGGGACCCTAATACTATGACTACGCTGACCGTCCGTCTGTCTATCTGTCTGTATCTCATGAACAAATACTAAAAAAACTGAACAAAATAAATAGTTATGTGAGGCTCCCATTCAACCAACGTGATTTTTTTGCCGTGTGTTGCTACGGTCAGTACAGAACCCTTTGTTCGGGAGTCCGACTTAGTAAGTAAAACAACTAAGCTTAGAAGCTTTAAGTCCGGCAATGGATGAAATAATGATGATTAAAGCAGTCTCATTCAGATAAACAAAACTTGGTAGGTACATAGGTACTTACCAAGATAACGATATTGTCGTTATGTACTCGAAACGCGGGGAGAATGACAGTGACATTAGTGACAAGTAAACTGTGCAGTGTTGTTATTAGTTAGGCAATTGCCGTATTACGTGGTAATCAAATTATCTTTTTTTTTTTAAACAGTACACGGCGATGTTTCGATTTCTACTTCCGTGTCGTTTATTGCGGCATTTCACAAAGCTTTGAAGAAAATTATGAGAAGTAAGTTAAGTAAGTTTGTTGTATTTATGTAGTATATTTATAAGTATTGTGTGCTATGTAAATTATTTTGGTTTTTGTTGTGCATTTTTAGGGTTCCATAGCCAAATGGCAAAAAAACGGAACCCTTATAGATTCGTCATGTCTGTCTGTCTGTCCGTCCGTATGTCACAGTCACTTTTTTCCGAAACTATAAGAGCTATACTGTTGAAACTTTGTAAGTAGATGTATTCTGTGAACCGCATTAAGATTTTCACACAAAAATAGAAAAAAAGCAATAAATTTTAGGGGTTTCCATACATAGAACTGAAACTCAAAAATTTTTTTTCATCCAACCCATGCGTGTGGTGTATTTATGGATAGGTCTTCAAAAATGATACTGAGGTTTCTAATTTCATTTTTTTCCAAACTGAATAGTTTGCGCGAGAGACACTTCCAAAGTGGTAAAATGTGTGTGTCCCCCCTCTAACTTCTAAGATAAGAGAATGATAAAACTAAAAAAAATATATGATATACATTACTATAAAAACTATCAACGAAAATTGGTTTGAACGAAATCCAGTAAGTAGTTTTTTTTAATGCGTCATAAACCGAAAAAAATACACTATTATTAAAACATCGATCAAAGTTACAACACATAACAAGAACTTTTATATTATGTTACTTGCTACTACGGAACCCTTCATGGGCGAGTCCGACTCGCACTTGGCCGGTTTTTTTTTATGTTATCCTCTTATATAAAATTTCTAGAAAAATTAGGGTTTGCTGTAAGAAAATCCAATTTTGGGTTAAGCTCGCCTGTGTACATCGGCTTTCTTACTGTGAATGGTGTGTGAATTTATGTACAATAAAGAATATATATTTATAAGTTAATAAAAATCCACAGAAAATAGAGCCCCCATAGCTTTTAACCTTTATAAATCAAGAAGCTTGCACAAAACTTCAGGTATCATAAGTTGTACATTGTGCCGTTGTGCGTGTTAAAATAAAAAGCAAAGAAAAATATTCATTGCACAAGCTTATGATTGATGTTGTAAAATATATTCAAAATCTTTATGACAAAGAAAATATAGAAATGCATGCACATACATTGTTAATGATTTAGCTTTTTTTGGCTTGATTTGGATTTTTTGGCTTTGTTTTTTATGTTGATTATAATTAAATATAAGTTATGACGGCAGATCTGCGTTTTTTAAGGTTCTGTACCTCTAAAGGAAAAAACGGAATCCTTATAGAATCACTCTGTCTGTCCGTTCGTGTCGGTCTGTCTGTCAAGACCCTTTATCTCGGGAAGTCAACGTGAAAAAAAAAATTGATTTAGGTATGTGGCAAAAAAACATACATTTCGACACTCTCGAGGAAATCAAAATTCATAGGGTACTTCCCGTTGACCTAGAATCCTGAAACTTGGAGTGTGAAGCAAGGTGTTGTAGCACAAGTATATACATATAATTTGTTGTTAGAGTCTGTCTAAAAACTCAAACGACTTGGGAATTTTTATAGTTTTAGTAGAGGCACTTTATTTTTATAAATATTCTGAGGGATAATAAATGTTGTCAATTGTCTAACGTATTCCGTTTATGGTAAACTAATCTGATGAAGCGAAAGATTATAATTTACTAACTTTGTTCGAACTATCCAAGTTGTTTGACTTTTTAAATAGACTAGTCACAATTTTTTTTGCTATTCGGAAATATCTTTTTTTTATATATAATGGATTGGCTCACGTTTGACTACAATCTCACCTGATGGTAACCAATGATGTGGCCGACGATGGAGCAAGCTTGCGAGACTCCATTCTGAAATTGAACTATTTACATAGATAAACTTGTACGGAACCCTCAGGGCGCGAATCCGACTTGCACTTGCCCAATTTTATTTTCTAAAAGACAACAATTGAAAGTTTCACATTAGGCAACCCAGATTTTGACGATAGTGAAACTGAAACTGGCATAGTATAGCCAATTTAGCGGCTTTGTCGCTAAAGATGACAACTTTTGCTAAATTCATAATGGCAAAAAAAAATAACGACAAAAATGATTTGTCGACTTATCTAACTTATAACTAACCCTACTTCTAACTTATCTAACTTAGTTCATTAAACCCCAAGCGAATGCCGGCGTTCGCGCATATACGTAAATTGTCTTACTATTGTGTCTCAAATTGACAGTATCTGAAAGGCTAAATACATTCATACATATAACTTTCATTTATTCTCATGAATTACTAGAAATTAATTTTATTAACTATTCGTTGAGAGCTAAAGGAGATTTTGTATGAAAATGTGGAAACTTATGAGTTCTACTCTCGTTCTCCGAAACGAAAATAAATTCGTAAGTAAACGAATGTTATTCAAACAAAGTATCGTCAAAGAACTTATTTTATTTAATCTTTGGAATAGGCAGGTACCGTAATTAGAGACACAATAGAAAGACAATGAGAGAGCGATTGCTTGGGGAATATCAAATGCGCACAAGCATTAAACTTAATACTCAACGCTACCACTCTGACTCACTCATTATACAATAGCGCATTAGTGTGTTGTTGTTATTAACCTTTCAATTCAATAACGCCGGCGTTCGCTTGGGGTTTAATGAATTAATTTCGCAATATTTAAAAAAAAATACATATTTATTTACAGCCTTATGTTGAGGCTGCATTTGGTAGAATCAGTTAGCGACTTTTGATGAGTCTGGCCACTTAAAACTTTTGGTGTTGGTAATACTGCACTGTCAAATTTCTAGTGATGTGATGACCAAATTTACTATGGTATTCGAGTAACTACTCGTTAAAAAAGGAATTGAGTCTCGAGATGCAGATGGATATTCGTGTACCAGCATGAGCGTTTGAGTACTTTGGCTAATGCGATTATTTTTTTTATTTGGACTCACAGAGCTTGAAAACTTGCTTTCAAGTGACCAAGAAATAAATTGTATCTATTTGTTTTATGTAGGAAAGTAGTAAGTAATAAAATTCTTATTGTTTAATCAGTGTTTTTGCTAGACGAGCTTTACACTGATGCGCAACGCGAATAGTGAGCATGCAAATGTAAACTTTAATGTGAAGTTACAGGGTCACAATTTTGTATCCAAGCACTTTGTATTCGATTCCTGTATTTGGAGTACTCGAGTATGCGAGTACTTATTCGAGTCAGCTTGACTCGGCACATCTCTACAAGTACAACAGAATGACAAACCCTTAGTTCCGAATTACGTCAAAAGCGATTATATCGCGAATCCGATCGAATTTAATAGTCCCAAAATATAAGGACTTGAATTGGATATTGAGTACTGTTTGTGACGTTGTGCGTTGGTCGGATCCGCGATATAATTGCTTTTGACGCAATTCGGAACGCGGAGAAATTTGACAATGACAACTGACAGCACAGAGCCACAGAGTACATTTTTATATATATAAAGCTGACAGCTTGCTTGAGTGTTGATGTCGTTGTTTCGCACGTGTATTTTTGTGTTATTTTTAATTAAAATCATATTTAAATGCGATAATAATGGACGCTTACGATATATTTAAGAAATTAACAAAAGGTTTAACTTTCAAACACCGCGTTTTAGGTGTTAAAAATAATGTAAGTAACTAACATAACCTATCTTTAAAAAGAAATATCACAGGATCAAACTGTTTTAAGCTAAATTATTGTAAGAAACTACTTTTAACTTATTAATTTGTTACAAAATATTGTGGTACCAGTTATAGTTTATTCAAACTACTCGTATTACTAATACTTTTCAGGACTAAAACTATTGATACCTGGAACTGTCGGCATATTAACTTTGTGGATACAGTACAGTCTGTTCCCTTCAGGGATCTTGAGCGGTTGCGCAGAAGCCAAATATTCGGTCTCTTTAGTGGTGCAAAGTGAGACGCGGGGGCGGGGAGTGTCAGTGATTGGCTCGCCGCTCCATCGCGTCATAGACGTCACTCCTAATTCGTTCCCTGCGTTGCTGCATGTATCTAACAACAAAGACGATTGGCTCGCCAATGTATGGAATGCGTAAAGCGATCCCCACTCTGATGCCGAGCGCTCAAGATCTGTGATGGCAACTGTACTGTATTTACTATTATTTATTATATACTTTATTGTTCACCTCATAATGTGGGCAAAGATATAATGTAGTCTGTACACCTTGAACGTTTCATTATGTTCAAGAAACCCATAAGTACCATGCAATTCATGGCGCATAAGACATTTCGGTCACAAAGAAGTATCCTCTAAAAGCAATCTTAGTGCTATATGTTTAAATAGTTCTATTAGACGACACAATGCCAATGTAACGCTGCAGCAAACTTTTGCGTTTACTTTTCTGTATTTTTACAAACAGTTTCCATGAATATGCTTGTCTATCACTAGAATATAAGTGTATGGGTTAATATCTAATATTTATACCATTGTACATCTATGACAATATGTTATTTTCTTTTTTGACTAAATCAAAAAGTGTCAGTTATTATTTACTGTCATTTAATACACATTAACCTTACGAATGCCGTAATTAGAGACACAATACAAAGACAATGAGAGAGCAAACGCTGGCATTTGCTTCAGGTTTAACCCGTTGTATGCCGGAACGCAGATCTACGCGAGACACAATGGCTTTTTAATTGTGTCTCTAATTACGGCATACGAGAGGTTAATGAATGAGAGAGCAAACGCTGGCCTTTGCTTCAGGTTTAATGAATGAGATAGCAAATGCTGGCATTTGCTTCAGGTTTAATGAATTAACACTAACCAATAGACATGTTATTCCAGGGCCAAAATTCAAAACCGACAGTTAAGAAAGAAGAAATCGAAATCAAACAAGAACAGATCAGTGACAATGAAGAAAACATACAAAATGATTCCGACCAACCTGCATCAGAGTCCGAAGGTTCAGATGTAGACCAGGATGAGAAGGAAGATGGCGGTCTACAACTGTTAGATGGAGTCAAAGTAGGAAAGAAGAAGAAGAAAAAAGATAAGAAGGAGAAGACTGAGGATTTGAAGAAGAAACTTGAATTGGAAGAGGTATGTAAATCATTTGGTTTGATTCTGGAGTCAAACTCTTCTCTCATAATTTTTTTATTAATGAATCTTGAACCTTTGACTACTTATAGCTAGATTAATCGGAGTAAATTCGTGTCCATTTTGCCAGAGTCAGTATTTACAATCGGATATATCCATCAAACACTCTTCCGCTTATTCCACCAAGCTCACACATCCCCAACTAAATACTCCATCTCGTCAGCTTTTCTGTTACCTATAGAATTGAAGAGTTGAACACCCTTTTATCAACATGAAATCAGTTTTTGACATGGAATAGAATAAATAAACTTTTTTGTACATAACAATAATAATACTGTTTTGTCCTAGCCCATGATGACCGTATGAAATTACTTCAAAAGTGTTAAAACACCGAATAATAAAAGAAATTGGCACAAACCTTTGTTCTTACTTACTTAATCTTTTCTAACTTTTTCAGCAAAACCGTTTCCGCAATGAGCACGGTATCAAGACAGTGGGTCGTCACGTGCCAGCTGCTCTACAAGACTTCTCTGAGCTGACTGCACGATACAACGTATCACCTGCACTGGTTGACACGGTGACACAGTGCGGTTACAGTGAGCCTACTCCGGTGCAGCGGCAAGCTATACCTTGTATGTTGGAAGTGAGTACCATTATTCATTTATCATTACAATGCATGGGTCTAAACTGATGGCATGGTGCAACATATCATAGATTCTTGTGGACATAGTGACACAGTATAATATATTATTTCACAACTATCACACAACTCCTTCTTTTCCCAAGCTAAGCAGAACTTGTGTTATGAGTATTAAACAGCTAATAAACATACTTATATATTTCTAAATATATATTTTAGATAAATTATATCGAGACACAGAACAAATCATCATGCTCATCCCATAAACATTTGTCCTGGGTGGGAATAGAACCCAAAATCTCCGGCGTAGCAGTCAGGGTCACTTAACCAATAGGCGAGTCAAGTATTCTATTATAACAAAAAAAATTCCAGGACCGCCAAATCCTTGCCTGCGCGCCAACAGGTTCCGGCAAGACCGCAGCCTTCCTGGTCCCCATACTGCATGCGCTGGGCGCTCCGGCGGGCGGCCCCCGAGCCCTGGTGCTGTGCCCCACGCGCGAGCTGGCGCACCAGATCTACCGCGAGGCGCTGCGCCTCAGCGCCTCCAGCCAGCTGAGGTGCAGTGTCGTCAGGAGTATCAAGGAGTCGAAGGTTAAGGAACGGGAGGCTACTATTAGAAAGAGTGGTAAGTATTCTACAACTTTCTTTTTTATACATTGCAACTTTTTTTTACATGGTAATGCATTTTTTTTCTAGTCGCGTAAGTTAGTCAATACTATTAATAGGAGTATGAAATTAAAGCCCTTGTTCTTGTGTATTTTAATTTTCAATTTTCGAGAATGACAGAAATACAATTTATTTTAAATAAATCCATAATTTTCAGATATTATTGTGAGTACACCAAATCGTCTCTGCTATCTACTCAATCAAGATAATGTCAACATTTCTTTGGACAAGTAAGTACTAAAACAAAGCGTAAATACCAAACCCATAAATGATTTTGACAAATCATTTAGTTACATCCGCAGTGTGAAAAAATTCTCAAACTGTACAAAAAAAAAAATGGTTTAGGCGCATTAGGGCTAATTCTCATTTTGGCAACCGACTCCCAAATGGACTACTTCTCATTATGGCTACTTCTCATTAGGGCTAATTCACACTTGGGCTACTTCTCACTTGGGCTACTCCTAGCTTGGGCTACTTCTCATTAGGGCTATTACTCATTAGGACTACTTCTCATTAGGGCTACTTCTTATTAGGGCTACTTCTCAAAATTTGGGAATGTTTATAGAACTACACTGTACTTTTACTGTCGTTTTGTATATAAACATGTTTATTCATTCATAAGAGATCGATTACATTATTTTAAGAATAAATCAACCAATGTAATAGGTAAGTATACAATATTATAAGGATTACTTCTTGTAATTACTTTAGTCTGGTTTGAAATTAACGTTTATTTATTTATAACACACACAAATCAATATGACGGCACGTAGTACACGGTCGGGTAGGAAATAACAGATGGCGCTACATCTGTTATTTCCTACCCGATTTTCTAGTAAAAAGCACAATATTACTTTAGTCTGGTTTAAAATAACTTTTATTTATTTATAACATACACAAATCAATAGTTAAAGGATAGGTAAACATTACTAGGTGTCACTTCTTTTAATTACTTTAATTTCAATAAAATCAACATAAATCCACATAATAATCAACAAAAAATATTACTCGTAATTAGGTGTATATTTAAAGCATAAACGAACACAACAATTAATAATCAGTATTAATTAGATTCCTTTATATAAGAAGCTGGTAATAAGTCATTTTCTTTAAAAATTTATTAACTGTTATTTGACCATTTTTTAGTTTCGTAAGTACTTTTTTACACTTTTTGTCGAAATGAATGTACTTGTTATGCCGTTTTTTTTTTTTGTTGAATATGGCTGATCTTGAGTTTGGAGTCAAAATTCTTGGCTTCTTTTCGGAGCTTCTGTAAGAATAAAAATAAACTTGGATGCTTGGGAATTTTCACATTTATCCAATGGTGCCAACCCTCAAGAGCGTTGTTAGTGCGGTGGCGTTGTCCAGAGCAACTAAGAAGCGCAGGGTTCATTCTTGGATACCACTGTTTTGCAAAGTATTTTAAAAACGTTTCAAACAATGACAACAACGATCCATTTTCAATAATCTCTCTTACTTTTTGGCAACCCTCTGGAATATTTTCTGCGGGTAAAAGTGGTAAAATAGCATATATTCTTATAATCTGTCTTGTTTCTTTTCTTTTAGTCTAAAGTTAAAAAAAAAGTCTTAAAATAAACGTTAATTTCAAACCAGACTAAAGTAATTACAAGAAGTAATCCTTATAATATTGTATACTTACCTATTACATTGGTTGATTTATTCTTAAAATAATGTAATCGATCTCTTATGAATGAATAAACATGTTTATATACAAAACGACAGTAAAAGTACAGTGTAGTTCTATAAACATTCCCAAATTTTGAGAAGTAGCCCTAATGAGAAGTAGCCCTAATGAGAAGTAGTCCTAATGAGTAATATCCCTAATGAGAAGTAGCCCAAGCTAGAAGTAGTCCAAGTGAGAAATAGCCCAAGTGCGAATTAGCCCTAATGAGAAGTAGCCATAATGAGAAGTAGTCCATTTGGGAGTCGGTTGCCAAAATGAGAATTAGCCCTAATGCGCCTAAACCAAAAAAATTAGGACTTTCAATGGATTTTTTTTTATTATTGATAGGCTTGCGTTTGACCACCATCTCACCTGATGGTAAGCGATAATGTGGTCGACGATGGAGCACGTTTGCCTAGAAGTAATATATTCACTCTTGACTTAAAGACCCCCAAGTTTAGCTATCAGGTAACACAGACACCGGCAGGGAAATCCACTCCTTGGCTGTGCGTATAATAAATGTGTTCTCGTATGCTATGGGTAGGACAGAAATTGGATTTTTGAGTTTTTCATCTGGTAACCCTACCTATACCTACATATAATATCAGCATAGACTTAAACCTACTTTCTAATATGTCCTTCCAGAGTACGCTGGCTAATAATCGACGAGGCAGACAAACTGTTCGAGGGCTCACCCGACGAGGCTTCAGACTTCAGGCAGCAGATGGAACAGATCCTCAGCGCGTGCAGCAGCAAACAGCGCCGCATCGCCATGTTCAGCGCCACGCACACGCCCAACGTGGCCAAGTGGTGTCGACACCATATGAAGGGGCTCATCAATGTCACTGTGGGACAGAGGTGCGTTTGATTTTGTTTGAGTATTTTGAGAGCTTGTTAATTGGCTGCTATTCTAAAGTGGGATTGGGCCGGACATGTCTGCCGCGTCTCGGTTAAGCTGAGCGCTTAAACAGCCACTTATTGGGTCCGTTAAACGCTAGGCAAAATCGCGGCAGACCAAGGCAGAGATGAGCTGGATAACTATCGGAGGGACTGGCCCGCAATAGCCGAGGACAGACGTGTGTGGAAAAGCGAACTTCTTATTTGGGTAATAATTGCTTTGACTTACTTTATTATTTATCACGTAAATGTCACTGGATAAAAATATCTATACAAGGTGCAGTTTCAAATTTGTTTTTTTTTTTTTAGTTTTATTCTCATTTACGGAAATAAAGCGTTTCGCAGTATAAGTGGGCTGTGCCTAGGACACGTTGCCACGCTTACGCACACAGTGACATGACGCAAGAAAGATAAAAGATTTTATTTTTCAGGAATGCGGCAACAAACCTAGTCGATCAAGAGTTGTGTTTCTGCGGCAACGAGAACGGTAAACTAGTTGCGTTCAGACAACTGGTGCAGCAGGGATTGAAGCCGCCTGTCTTAGGTAATTATAAACATTAGTACTTAATAGCATGATCAGCCTTATAATGTTCCCACTGCTGGGACTCCGGCCTCCTCTCTAGAATGGTTGGATCTTAACCAACGCGGGCCAAGGGCACTTGTCTTGGAATTTTTAGTTCTCGGACATGCGGTTTCCTCTATTCTTTCCAACGATCCTCGCTTTCCCATTCCAATTCTCAAAATAGGAATTTTCAATTTTTTTTTTTTTTTCAATTCATTAAAATTATTAACGGTTACACTGATGCGTCCGACTTACATGCGGAGTTGTGTCAATTATTTGTTCGTTCCAAATAACTACCCTCGCTCTAGGAAACATAAATTGTTTAATGTCCCATTTTGTCGCACTGTAGCCCGATCCACCTCCCCTATACCGCGTATGCTAACGACGCTCAACGCGCTCGTGGAGGCCAACCCTGGATTAGATTTGTTTGCTGATGAATGGAAGACGATATTATTAGAAAGTTTGCGATTCTATGAGAAGACAGAGTGAAAGGATTAACGTGCTTTAGTATTAATGGCAATTGCAAAATAATAATAATAAATAAAAATAAAATTCTTTCGTGGTCTACCGCGGCCCCGCGTTACAATGTCCGGGCGCCATCCTGTGTGTTACGGGTCCACAGCTATTTTCTATAATATTTTGGAGGTATGTGGAACAGAGAATAAAGTCCCGCAAACCTCCGTTGAAAAAGGAGGATCATCCGACCAGACGGGTGTTATGTCTGGTGGGCAACTGCCCGATAGATGATTTTCGGCTTTCATATATGTTCAAATCGTGGAAACTTTAATATCGCGATCCAGGATTAGTTCTTATGTGATGGCATAGATGTCGCTACAATACAAATGGTTGATGTATTTACGCTGGAATACCAGTGACCAATTAATAAAGATACTATTTTATTTTCAGTATTCGTACAAAGTAAGGACCGAGCGAAGCAGTTGTTCAAAGAGCTGATATACGATGGCATCAATGTAGATGTCATACATGCCGATAGAACACAGCAGCAGGTAACTCATGTCTTTACTTAAATTACAGAACTGTAATACGACGCGGGTGTGGGGATGTAGTGTATTGAAACAACTGTTCTCAAGCGATTACCTTTAATTACTGACTAAAAGAGTATAAGTGTGTTAAGGTGTATAGTCCCTTGAACCATCTGGCCGAAATTATGTGAACGCAACTCTCGCACTCGCCTAGGCGCAAGTACGCAAATCTGTGCATTTATTTACGGCCAGCAGCTCCCGGAAAGCGCTTTAAATCCATTTTCTCTGCGAGATATTGATTGATTTACATATGCAATGTTCACTTTGAAGAATATTTAACCACCAATTTTTATGAGTAAAAATGTTTCTAAAGGTCCAAGTCGTTTCGAAGGAGTAGGGAAAAGTTGCGAAAAGTAGCGAAATTGCTGATTTCTTTTTTTTTTGACAATAGTATTAATTGCACGAAACAATCAAATGTTGATATTATTGATCATGAATCTATAATAAACATATATTTTTTTCAAACCAATTGACCTAGCCGTTACGGAGGAGTAGGCCTCAGAAAATCACTGTTTTATGGCACTTTTCGGGCGCTTGGCCCTTAATATATTAGCCTTGTGGAAATTTGTAACGCACACTTCATAGACATAGCCGTTTTCACTTCTTATTCTTTTCGTGTCGATGCTCTCAAACTATACTTTTTCTGACCAATATTTGGCAACCTGTATAGCTCTATAGATCCTAAAAACTGCAGGCGCATGTTGTGAGGAGAGGCTCCACACTGGCACTGTGCTAGAGATTGGTGTTTCCTCGACCAATTTGGCCAGATTCTTTTTAGTGATTCAGGTTGGCACCTGGATTCGCAGTCGGTTTAGAGATTTCCGAATTGGCCACTGTAGTCCACGTCCAGGGAGAAGATGTTCCAATGGGGTGATGAAAAGTGGAGAATTTGGCTGTTTCTGCCTCCCCTAGTGGCGATAAAAACATCGTACAGCGATTCTAAACGCCTGGCGCACTCTGGACAGCTAGCACTTAGTAACGCAGAGTTTAGCTGACTAACCCACACTCCACGATGTCTTAAACTCAAATCCTCCAAAGGCACTTGACATTTGCAATAAAGTATTGAGTATTTTCACTCATTCTACAGTACAATTCACGAATGATGGCGGCCATGAAGTTAGCCTTTGCGAACGTTCGCGCATACTACACTCTCCTCGCACACGCACGTCGCCATTTGGTTCCTAAAACACGTTACTGCGCAGCCTTCTGCGCAAACTTCACGGCCGCCATCATTCGTGAATTGTACTGTAGATTACAAATATAACTTATTATAATATGAACTGAATAACCGTGATGGCGTGTTCCGCAGCGCGACAACGTGGTCCGCAGCTTCCGCGTGGGCCGCATCTGGGTGCTAATCTGCACGGAGCTCATGGGCAGAGGTATGGACTTCCGCGGCGTCAACCTGGTCATCAACTACGACTTCCCGCCCTCCGCCATCGCTTATATCCATAGGTAAGTGGCTTCACTGTAAATTATATTGACTTCTGTGTTGTGTTATGTACGATGCGTTCCCAATAAGATTAGGATCAATTGCCATGTTGTAACGTCACGTCATACTGTCAAATCGAAGAAATTGGATACACACAGGATCGTTCATTGTGGCGACACTTTGGGAGGCATATCTGCAACAGTGGACGTCTATCGGCTAAAATGATGAAGTGGATTTAACGTTGCGTGAGCAGCGCTGCGTATTTATCGTTTTAAATACCTATCGCAGCATACGCTGAGTTAGGCGCTTTTTCGGCCTCACTTTTTGCTTTATTTTTGAGGCTTTGATTTTTATCTGTTGTTTTAGTTTACAAGCGATTGTGTGACGTGCATAAAAAAAAAAACGTGTTTCTTTTCTTTCTATATACTACAGAAGCAAAATGAAATCTAAGGCCCTTCGCCTACTGCGACTTTTTAAAGCGATACTGTAGCTCGTTGGCATTTTTGCCTACAAATGCGACTAACGCGCGTTAGTAGCGATGCAAAAAGTCGTCGTGAGCGACGGGCCTAAGAGCAGAGAGAGCAGAGAGGGTGGTCGAGCAAGTGTATTGAAAATATTTTTTTTTTTTTCCAACTTACAATATATATTTTGTATATTTACAGGATTGGGCGTGCAGGTCGAGCGGGACAAAGAGGGCGCGCAATAACTTTCTTCACACAGGACGACGTCGGTAACCTCAGAAGGTAAGTTGTAGCATTTAGTTTATTCGTAGTCAGCAAACCTCTTGTTGTTGACTTCACTATCAGGAGCTTGTTTGTAAGATAAATTTAAATTAGGAACACTGTTAATTTATTTAGGACCGATTTTTCAATCATCAGTTAACTTAGAAGTTTGTCAGATAGATCTGAGGAATAAAAATGGCGGTTTGACATATTTTCTATACAAAAGCTGTCAAAACGTCAAACATATTCTTCAAACAAAAGGTATCTGGCGACTGAAAAATCGGCCCTTAGTTTAATATCTACTCATCTCTATAATTCATTTACCATAAACAAATCTTCAAGATTTCGTTGTTCTATCTAACACATTTCAACTCTGTATTTTAACTATACATACCTACGTCTGTATGACGCAACGCAAGCGCATTAAGCACCCCCGCCGTCCGATCCCTCTCCTCTCCGTTATTGTGCGATCGTTTGCTTCGCATAGAGTTCGTAATAATTAGAACTTTAAATTTTTTTTTTTTTTTTTTTGTATGGAAATGTGATGAACTAAAATATGATACATTTTTAAAAGTCATAGAACAAAAGTGTTTGTTTATGATGTTAGGAACGTAGTCCAAAGAGGTTTCTAGTGTTGTATAAGCCTGTCAAATCGTGTCGTTTGTGTGTGTGTCGTGTCATATGTGTAATCTTTCTTCTCCTAACCCCTCCATTACCACCCCAGCATAGCCTCAGTGATGAAGCAGTCCGGCTGCCAGGTCCCCGAGTACATGCTGCAGCTCAAACAGAACCCGAACAAACGCAAGAAGTTGAAGACTAAGGCGCCCAGCCGAGACAAGATATCTACTGTGTTGGAGAAGAGGCCGGACAAGTAAGATCTTTGGAATACTATTTATTGCACGCCATAATCTTGGTGGTAAGTCCCCCCATTGAAGAGTGGGTAGAATGACGCCACGACCTCCTCACCTTCCACGTGATGCATTTCCTGTATATGGTAAGTTTCCTGCACTTGATTCGTGCGGAAGAAACGCCCGGATGTCACCATTGTGCAGACTGCTCAGAGTATTCGATGGTTGTGAACCCCGCTTGGGCGGAGCACTGCCGTGCCTTTGTGGCGGCGACCGACAGCAACGCCGGGCCCTGGTGTACGCTGGTACACCTGTTGGCCGCGGTCCGGAGCGAAGAGGAATGGCAGGCGGTCACCTCCTGAGAAGCAGTAAGTAATGCTAGCGAAACTGCCGACCCCGACTCCGATTTCCAGCTACCGCAGGCGTGGGCTTGCGGACGACGAGCAATTGGTAGCTCGCCGTCCGGTAACCATGCGGGCCGAGTCCGAGTCGTCAACGGCACGTGCCTCAAAGAGATCTCAGCAACACTGAAAGGGCGATGCCTGCTAGGGCTGCGGGAACGTTAGAAAGAGTGAGCGTGGCTTTAAAACGCAAAAAGGAACTGTGTCACAGGTGGGTTTTAGTCAGTTACAGTTGCCATCACGGATCTTGAACACTTGCGCAAAAGTCAAATATTCGGTCTCTTTAGTGGTGCGAAGTGCGACGCGGGGGCGGGGAGTGTCAGTAATTGGCTGTCATAGACGTCACTCCTCATTCGTTCACTGCGTTGCTGCATGTATCTAACAAGGAAGACGATTGGCTCGCCAATGAATGGAATGCGCAAAGCGATCCCCACTCTGACGCCGAGCGTTCAAGATCCGTGATGGAACTGTAAATTCTGTCACGCTCTCTCGTTCCACCCTAGAGAGAGAGTGAAGTCATTTAATGAGTACCCACCTCAAAAAAGGAGGTAGACTTCCAGTCTCTAAGAATTCTATATTAATATCTTCTTTTTCTTTATAGAAGAAGATTAGAAGCAGCCAACAAAGCGTTAGAAGAAGATAAAGCAAAAAACACTGAAGCAATCAAAAATGCCAAAAACAATAAACAGAGAAGAATACAAAATTTAGAACAACAAAAACAGAAGAATAAGTCGCTAGAGAAGGGAAATAATAATAATATTAGCAAGAGAAAAAAGAAGAATTTAGCTAAAAAGAATAATAAGAAAAGTATATGATAATATAAGTTTGTTATTAAACCAATTCGTTTTATTTTGAATTCAAAACATTCATCTATTTTACAGTTGAAACTGAATTCTACTGCTGTAGGAATAAGGTTGAATTTCCTAAAGCAAGATAATCTGAACCAAATGGTAAGGCTCGTTGGTCCAGTATAAACGCTACTGCTGAGCATGAAATCCTGGGTTTGATGCTCGAGTCGTGCACTGTTGTTGGGTTATTCATTCTGAGCTTTTTTTATTATTAATGATAGGCTCGCGTTTGACCACTATCTCACCTGATGGTAAGCGATGATGTGGTCGACGATGGAGCACGCTTGCCCAGAAGTAACCTATTCACTCTTGACTTAAAGTCCTCTAGTCTGTATTTCCTGTAGCTATCAGGAAATACAGACTCCGGCAGGGAAGTAACGCAGTATTCGGCCTTAGCCAAAGTATGTAGGTATAGAATATTATAAAGGAATAGATAGTGCTCAAGTACACTATCTATACCTTTACTCTCATAGTCCAATGGGACAACAAACCGACAAAACAGCCCATAGCCAAGTTACAAACATTTCTCTTGCGTCGAACGACTCGAGTTGGCCACGCCCCCTATTCTTTTGTTCTGACCATGTTACTGAGCATTGAGATGACATCATTCACGTACATTTGAAGTTTTCTACTAGCGTTAACGATTGTAGATTATCAAATTGGATGGAGGTACTGAGGAGTGATCCCGGACCATCAGAAGCGATGGAGGTTATAATAAAATGACAATCCATACAATTATATAACATCTATAATAAAATTTTCATACAAAATATACAGTCTTCGCGTTGTAGTTAATATTATACAAAAATATATTTATTTTATAATAAAGTTACAACATTTATTTTAAAGTGTGACTTAGTTGCAACATTTAATTTTTGCAACTACTTATAGTTGTTCTTTTTTGTAATGGCAATAGCGACCTTTTCTCTTTCCATAATAACATTATATCTTTGAACTAGGTAACAATAAACTATGAAGTATCAAGTAACTTGACTTAACTCACGAGGTTGTTAACATGTGGGATGTGGACGCAGCAATCATTGTGCCGATAGTCGTGTCAGGCAATGGCTTAACAGTAACGAGCCCCGACCAACACCTTAGGAAGATCTCATTAGGCAGCTGGATCAAGGATGTGATTAAAAAAGCGGTTCTCCTGGACATGGATCGTATTGTGAGGAGATTACTTTCTCTGGAGCCAAGGCTCACTGGCATCGATATTATTTACCGATACCGGTGAAACTATATATGTATATACATCCTTAAATTTTGATCGTTTTAATCCCGTGGAGGGTTGATCCGGTACATGAAACACTATCGATTTGTAAAGATAAAATTAAAAATAAGTAGATACCTTTTTTTACCAATGACACTCTAGGTAGTAGACGGCGTTGCGTACAAACTACCTACAGGTCATTGGACTCGCTCAGCTGACGTTTTCTTAAAGAAATTAATTTCGTACATGCGTAAATTAATACGAGTTTTGAAAAAAGGTACTTTATTTTTTAATTTTATCTTTACAAATCGATAGTGTTTCATGTACCGGATCGACCCTCCACGGGATTAAAACGATCAAAATGTAAGGGTGTATATACCGGTACCTGGTCCAAGGACCAGGACCTTGGAACTTGTTCCCGAAACCTACCGGTGAGATATTTTGAACTGTTTTTATTCCGACCCCAACTAAACTGGGAAGAGGATTGGATAAAGAAGGTATATAGGTATACCTACCACATGTACCAAATAAATTGATAAAAAATAACTACGAATGAAACGTGTCGATTCATTTCGTTTTGTTTTTGTTTTTTAATAAATGTAATGAATATCAATAAATGTAAGTGGTGATCAATAGTCGCTATTGCCATACGTATGCAAAAAGCAAATGTCACAACTAAGTCTAAACATTAGAAACATAATTTTCAGCCAATCTTTAGATAGAATATGGCACTGATTTTCAAAATGATTTCAAAAGAGCCTCGTCAGTATAGCATATACAGCTAGTTATAGTTATCGACACGGATCGTGAGCGCTGGCTTCAAGTTGCGCAGAAGTAAAAAAAAAAAAATTCGGTCTCTTTAGAGGTGCGACGTGAAACGCGGGGGCGGGGAATGTCAGTGATTGACTCGCCGCGCCATCGTGTTATAGACGTCACTCGTGATTCGTCCCTGCGTTGCTGCTTGTATCTAACAACGTCGACGATTGACTCGCCAATGTATGGAATGCACAAAGCGATCCCAACTCTGACGCCAAGCGCTCAAGACCCGTGCAGATTATAGCAATAATTATTGGTCCTTACAAGTTAACATTAAGCCTCTATAACTGGCCGGTTGATTCAATAATAAAATCAAGTAATTAAAAAAAAAATAGGATAATATAACTGTGAGGAGGAAAAAATGGAAATAGTAAAAAAAATCATTTTCAAAGTGACTCTTATTGCACTGCACTTAGGTACATAATGGCCCTTGTTACCAAACTGTGACATTTTGATTATCATTACGCACTAGTGTTATAATGTAGTTAAAACCTTATTGTTCACCCTCTCCCCCGCCATAATTATATTACATGTATCGTATCAGGCTGGGCGCAGCTCGTGTCCCGCGAGTCGCCGGTCAACCCCCGTTTATTTATTTCGTTGAGTACACCATCACAAAAGTTTACTAGTTACAGTTATTTTCTTCACAAGTATATTGAAAAACGTCGTATGGTACACGTAAGTAATTAATGATTACCGTTCTCGGCTCTCTTAAGACCCTCGCCACGGCTCGGGTCTAAATACCGCCTCGTCGGTAATCACTAACATTACACACTTATACCATAATGTACTATTCCCGACATTACGATTACGAGTACTATAGCCTATTCGTTTTAACCTTTTAGCTGCTTATGTCAGACATATCCGACAAACACTCTCCCATTATTATTCCACCAGGCTCACACATCCCCAACCAAAAACTCCATCTCGTCAGCTCTTCTGTTACCTATAGGGATTGAAAAGCTAAACGAGATGGAGTACCCAGTAACGAACACACGACCCCGGCAAAAAGGCCACGAATACACTCGTTGGACCAAAGGATTAAGAAAATAGTGACGTCATCTTTCTCACTCAGCTATGCCGTGCCCTTTGGCCAACCAGCAGGCTTATTCTCCAAATTAATTTCAATTTCAATCTATTTGTCAATCCGATTGCAATGTCAATTTTGACGTTACGTGATTTGATGCTCTTAAAAACAATATTGTCAACATATACGATTTCACTTAGTTCTCAAAATGGTCACGCAATTTTGAACCAATTTGGCGCTAGCATTGAATTCAAGGGTACGAAACGTCACAATCTCAATATCGATCGGAATTGAACTCAAGAGTAAGCCTGCAGGTCGTAGTAAATTATAAAACCGTGTTCACAATTACCAGTTTAAATAAAAATGAATAACTCAACTCAACATTGAAACTTAATAATTTTTCATTGGTTTCATTTTTACCCCAGTATTTATAAAAATACGCCTTTACATAACGGTAGCACCGATGACTCACTATTTCTCAGCGCGTATAGACTCTAGTAGATACTGTAGAGTAGAACTGGCACTTATACAAACTAAAAGATATAAACACTTAATCGAGTTTAACAAAAAATGATTTTCAGATGAAATTAGGACAGCTCTCAAGCCCCATACTTTTATATCATTAACCTCTAGAGCCCCAGCGGCACAAAAACGTGCCAGTAAACAAGTATTACCGTTGAGCCCCGCTGGCACAAATTTGTGCCACCAAACCCGCCGATTTAAAACTGTATTTGTATAAAGATAAGTCTTAAAATCGGTTCTGAACGAATGTTCTCGACGGCAGATAATATTTTACTGATTATTAATATTGGTTGACGTAAATAATGGCGGTCCTTGTGAAATAGTACATTGTTAGAAATAAAACCTACAGCCTTTGACCCTGGTCCTAAGAATATAGGTACCTACAACATTTACAAGGTATTGGTTAATAGCAACCAACTCAGAAGCAACCAACATTTTTTATACCAAAGCTAACCATTGGTTTCGGGGCATATTTTTTCGAAATGTTTTCTCACTAGCTACTATTTAAGAATTGAACTTAATTTAACAATAACATGGTAAACCAAGACGCTTCTTTTTTCTAGTGAAATAATATTTCTTATTAGTTGACATTCAGTCTAACAAAAACTCAATGATTTGGAACTATAACATATAGGGTGCCTGGCAATTAGTGTACGATACTTAAACATATGATTGTACTCATGATAACAAACAATTTTTACTATGGGAGCAGGCAAAAACGAAAAAATTACCAGCTGTTCAGTACATTAGGCAAACATAAATGTACTAAACAGCTGATTTTTTTTCGCGTTTTCAGGTTTGTTCCCATAGTAAAAGTTGTTGGTTATCATGAGCACAATCACGTGTTTAAGTATCGTACACTAATTACCAGTCACCCTATATACTTAATAAAAGAAGTATGTACAGTTTCATTAAGATTTAATCAAAATAATGGCTTGGTTAGGTAGGTGTAATTAAAACAATATTTGGCAAGTTTTAAATTCAAACTAAAATCAGTCTTTGTTGGGAATCATTTAAAAAGTTTAGCTTGAATTGAAACGTTACGATAAAATTATAACTTATTAACAGTGTCATATGGCAACACAAAATGATCTTCATTTTAATTTTACCCAACAGGGGTTCTAAACCATTATTTTGACCATAGACAAAAAGTTCACGCCTAATCGAGACAAGAGAGAGATTCTCGATAAAGTGGCAAGTTTTCTTAGTAAAAGAAAAATCAAAATTTACAAAAATAGAACTGATGTATCTTTAAAAAATTACAAACAGCTGATTTACAGAGATCTCGAGCAAAAAACAATTTTATACAAGAACATTTTCGTAAACTTAACTTAACTAAGATAACTTAAACGATTTTTTTTATTTACAGCTTAGAAGTAAGAAAGCTAGCTTGAAACAGAAACCTTTCCTTAATAAAATATACATGAATTCTGTAAAAGGACTCGCTAACAGAATATTTGACGCCATTACATACACACAACGAACAACGAAACATTACAACACATAATATACAAAGCATAAACGCACTAACCAACAAGAAATTCAACACAGAAGCAAATAGTTGCTGGCAACCAACACTTGAAAAAACAATCCTTCTAATAAGCACCAAACCACTTTAATCACCCATAAACAGTCAATATTGATGTCCCACCAATCGTCACAGGCAACATAAGTTAGGTACCCATCGACTAACTTAGTCAACATTGGTTACCCATTAACCAACTTAGCCAACATTGGTTATCCATCAACTAACATTAGCCAAAATTGGTTACCCATCAACGAACTTAACCAACATTGGCTATCCATTAATCAACCTAGCAAAATATATTGGTTATCCATCAACCAACGTTAGCTAACATTAGTTAAGTATCTATCAACCAACTTTAGCCAAAATTGGTTACCCATCAACCAACTTTAGCCAAATTAGTTACCCATGAACCAAATTAGCAAACTTTGGTTACGCATCAACCATCTTAGCCAACATTAATTACCCACACGGTTGCCAGCAAACTAAATCTATTCACACAACCAATCACACGGCAATCTTGGCATCTTGTTCGCTGGCCAGGGTAGATAACCAGCTGTTTTGAAGACCCAGTAATCATAGGAAACCTTGCTGATCAGCAGAACGAGGATAAGAACCTCTAGTCCTATAATGTAGTAAATGTAGTCTGTCCAGTCCCGCGGCGTGTGGCAAACTTGTGACTCGACCAGATCGACTACGGGGACGTTGTCATCGCACTCCAGCATCTTGTAGTCGGGGATGTTTTTGATGTTTTCTAAGAGCCAGGGCTGGAAAGAAAAGAAACTAACTTAATATGTATCGAGGCATCTACGTCTTGAAGTAATTACTGATCTGATTGTGGAAAGAGAAATCAGAATTAGAAATCGCAACCTCATGCATGAGAAGCTGGCGCCATAGTGTCTCTGTGAAATATAGCCCTTAGTCTTCAACGTAAATAAAGTTGTTTCATATAGCACCTTACCGTCATACAAATAAGGATCACAATAAGACGGTTCTTACCTTGAGCATCTTCTCAGTGTTGCAGTCACAGTGTATGAAGTTACCAGCTATGGAGAAGGCGGGGCCCGTATTGACGAAACGGTTCGACAGCACGTACGTGTGGATCTGGAACAAAAGCACATAAAAAATATATATATATATATATATATATAAAAAAAATATGTTTGGAGTCAAACTTTCAAAGTCTCGGGCACCGACGCCTTATTATAGCCTTTTTTTTCCCCGCCCTTGGGCGGAGCGGGAGATAGTGTCCGACTCTTACTGACTAAAAAACCCACCCGTTCCTTCGTGCCTTCATACCGGGGCTGAGCTACCTTTCGGAGCTAACCCTGACCCCCGTAGGCAGATAGCCTTTGGTTCGAACGAGGCTTATGGGCTGGGCTGCAGTCTCTCCAACGGTGCCAGATTGACTATCGTTACATCGAAGCACTGAAGTTTTTGTACGAAAAAGCCACGAAGTCTGTTCAACTTCAGGACCAGACCTCGAAACCTATAATCCTCCTGCAGCGGGGTGTGATGCAGGGAGATGTCATTTCTTCGAAACCATTATAATTATGATAATAATAATAATATTCCACAACTATCACACAACGCCGTCTAGTCCCAAGCTAAGCAGAGCTTGTGTTACAGGTACTAGACAACTGATAAACATAACTTATATATACCTAAATACATACATATTATAGATAAATAACACCCAGACACAGAACAAATGATTATGCTCATCACATAATCATTTGTCTTGGATGGGAATCGAACCCACGACCTGTGGCATAGCAGTCAGAGCCACTAACCACTAGACCAACAGGCCAGTCATTAACGGCCGCAATGGAGGCTGTCTTCAAGAGTAGGGTAGAGTAAGGTAGAGAAGGGTACAGTAAGGTAGAGAAGGGTAGAGTAAGTTAGAGTAGAGTAGGGTAGAATAGGATATGGTGAGGTAGAGTAGGGTAGAGTAAGGTATAGTAGGATGGTGTAGGGAAGAGCAGGAGCGAAGCCGCGGGCAAAAACTAATTATGGATAAAATATACCCAGTCACAGAAAAAATGATCATGCTCATCACACAAACATTTGTCATGGGTGGGAATCGAACCCACGACCTCCGGCATAGCAGTCAGGGCCACTAACCATTAGACCAAGAGGCCAGTCATCTTGGGGGAGGCATATGTCTAACAGCAGACCTCTTTGAGCTGAAATGATGATGATGACATTGATACTACTTACAGTCTTCAACTTATTATAAGCGATGGAGAAGAGCATGAACTGGTCGATGAACTTGGTGCCCTCCAGCTCCAGGATGTTGGGGATGTCGTTGTGGTCCACGATGAGCTGGCGCAGGTGCTCGTACGTGGGGTCGTCCGCCACCGTCTGGAGGGACGTTATCTGTAACAGGAGGGATAAGAAAACTGAGAGAGGCAGGCGAGACTGGCGTGTTTTTAATCATGAAAAATCTGGCAAAATGCGTGGACAATGGTAAAGTTGGCACTGTAGTAGCAAATGCTATTAGTTGTAACCTGTACTATGTAATACCGTTTTGTACTACCGTCTGGTATACTACTGTAGGTATAAGAAACTATCGTCTAGTTCATTTTTTTTTTTTTTTATTTGCTGAAACATGTGTATGCAGATAGAATTAAAATAATACATGCATGCAAGATCTTAAGACATTTCAACTCTATATTTTGATATACCTACCTACCAACGCCTGTATGTATGACGCGAGGCAAATGTATCAAGTACCCCCACTACCTGAATCAACTCTCTTCCGCAATTAAAGTCCACAACATGTCTGCCATGTCTCATGGCGTGCAAATATCTTAAATTATATTATACCTATTAATATTACGAATTAATTAATTATTATTTATGTACGTAAAAAGGTCGCTACTCACATTATTACACGACACATTTAACTTCAAAGTGTTGGGCGGCAGGTCCGTGGGCATGGAGGTCAGGTTCCTCTGCGAGCAGTCCACAGCCACCAGGTTGGTGATCTCATCGCCTTGGAACTCCAGGCGCTCGGGGACGCACGTGCAGTTGATATTCGCTGGCTTGATGTTGCGGCAACTGGCGCTCAGCTGGAAAACAGAAATGCTGAAAGATGAGCTTGGGAACTCAGTGGAATGATCTGCCCAAAGACATACAAGCAGAAACATGAAGAAGAAAAAAATATGTAAGGTGGAAAATTAATAGAAAAAATGAGTGGAAAAAGAAAATGTAGTTAGTGTGTTCAAGACAGCGAAGAAAAATTTGAAATAACAATGAGCTTGTCAGTTTTTCATGAAGATTATTATACAGGTTGAATCTGCGTTGTCTTTCCCAACGATGATAAGGTCGGTTTTAACTTACGTTACTTGTTTTACGTTTTTAGTGTACAATAAAGTTTATTCCATTCTATTTCATTTTATTCCATTTCATTCCATTCCGTTCCGTTTTGATCTGTTCCATTATATATCATTCAGCTTTATATAAAACAATTATCTTAATATTTGTATGTCCATGTGGTAGAGTATGAGAAGACTAAATGTTTAAACAGGTCATTTGTATAATGTACCAGCAAAAACTTTCACCTGACCGCCGCTAAGTTCATTTTTGCTTGCACTCGAAATAAAAACTTCAAAGATTTGGTTTGGCCCCGCGCCGCAGGATTCATACGAAAAAAATTTTAAGTGATCAGGCAGGAATGACCGCGACGGTACATATCTACCATGTACTGATTTGATAATAATCAATGAAGTATGATTATGATTGACGCACTCAAGACACAAGAATAATTAGGTATCTACTCGTGTAGAATAAGTTTAAAAAAAAAAACAAAACAAAATTTTGTAGCATCACTAAAATTTTGACTTACAAATATTTTTACACCAATAAGGGCTCAAACATATAAACACGTTACGACGACGCGACGTGCCACGTTGCACGGCACGTCGTCGTGACGTAAAATCTCACGGATGATCTCATGGATGGATCCAGTATTGTCATTGTATCTGTTTCTTTTTTACCCGTCGTCTAGTGTGGTCCATTTCTCGAAATTAACTGCGACAATAGGGTAGTTTCCAAAGTCAAAATAATTACATTTTATTTAGTCCGTATTTTAGAATATAAAAAAATATTGGACACGTATTTTTTCTTTTTTCGATTAAACAAAAAATAACAAAGATATAGCTCATTAAAGTTACGTGTGACGTCACCCCGTGCGAAAAATGCAGAACGGCGTGACGTTACACGTGACTTTGGGCTATATCTGTGTCATTTTAGGTTTAATTTACAAATACTTTTCCCTTATTTTTGAATAATCTAAAAGACGGACTAATTACATTTTTTACGGCAAATAGCCTATTCTACAAATGCGCCACCGTAAATACGACGTCGTTCAACGTGGCACGTTGCGTCGTCGTGACGTGATTATTTATGTTGCTCGACGTGGAACTCCAAGTTGCGACACGTGACGTGGACTTCCACATCACGTTGCCGTGCTGTGGCACGTCGCGCCGTTGTAACGTGTTTAGGTGTTTGAGCTTTAACCCAAATACACATAAAATCAAAAAAGATCAACTGACCCGACAGATCCATTAGAAGCATAGAAGATAAGAGAAGTATTAGTAAGGTTACCAAGAATACATACTACCTCCTTCTGTATCCTCAGATGATCGATCTGTACTATCCTGACGTCACGGAACCAGTTGAAGCTGATGTCCAGCGCGCAGTACGTGTCCTGGTAGTTGAGGAACGTCACCAGCGAGGAGTTGTTCGTCTCCATCGCTTTCTGGAAGTTTTTGCAGGGAAGGTACCTGTTCCCTGGAGATTTTGAGGAAGAGATTTAATGGACGGTTTGTGCATCGAAGTAAAATAATTATTTATTTTAAATAGCGTTTTATAATCAGACTTCTAATGCTCCCAGTGGACTTAGACCTTTTATCTTTAGAACACATTTATTGTGCGTACAGCTAAAGGCCTGTGCACACCACGTTTTTTAAGCGCGCCGTTGACGCGCGTTTTAGAAACGTGTTTCGAGTGCGCGCTTTTATCCTATTAAAGGTCTACAGGCTGCGTCTGTCTCGCGTCCGTATCGCGTCTGTATCGCTCCAACCGCGCGTTTAATAAACGTGGTGTGCACAGGCTCTAAGGAGTGGAATTCCCAGCCACCGTCTGGGTTTCCTGACAGCTACAACCTGGTAATATCTATGTCAAGACTTATAATGGCTTAATTCTTAGCAAGCGGGCCGTCGACAACATCATCGCTTACCATGAGGTAATATAGTGGTTAAGTGTGAGCGTAATCCACCACTGGAGCACAGTCCGGGTTGGTAGATACCAGATGTCTTAGAATTTTCGAGTTTTCCTTCACGGTTTTGAGAGCAGTGGTGATGAAATAAATTATACAAAATAAAGTGTCTAGGTTTGAGCCTACAACGAACCACTCGTAAGCCGGGGTCACTACCCCATCACACAGAAATGTGTTTATAAAGTGCCAGAAATAGAATTCTAGATTAATCATCATACATCGTTCAAGCCGAAAGAAGTCCACTGTTGGACATAGGCCTTCCCCAAGTTACGCCACAATGAATTCTGTGGGTCTCGCATCCATCGGATTCCCGAAACCTTTACCAGGTCATCGAGATTATCACGTTGTAGGTACTATCCTAATTAATAAGTACTAAGACACAAACTGGTAACGTACGAACTTACTTTACAGCAGAATAAATTTTCTACTTTGGCTCTTTATAAAGAACACTATTCGTAAAATTGTCTTCCTTATATTTCATACCATTTTTCTTTTTGTATCGGAAGATGCAGAATGGAAAGAAATTGAAATGGATCGACAGTCAAAAGCAGCGAGAAACCGCGGTCGATGCGGTGACGTGATGCGGTTACTACCAGCTGTAGACGTCTTTCAGCTGATTATGATCCTCCATACCTGAGAAGTCCACAGAGATCTTTCGGTTGCTATGCACCAGACTGAGCGGAAACTCTGTCAGGTTGTTGGCAGAAGCGTCCAGCACGCTCAGGTTGAACAGGTAGGCGAAGGGACGCTGCTTCGATGGCTGCAGCTTCTCACTCGTCAAGTTATTGTTGGAGATGTTGAGGCACGCCACTGAGGAGTATTTTGGGAACTGGCCTGGAAGGGGAGATGGTTTCTTTGTTTATTTAAATAAATTATCTTCTCATAGGAGTAGTTTGGACCACATATACAAGTTAAAGTTATAATACAAGTAAATCACAAGTCGAAGGCTCGAAGCACATTAAAATTCAAAGCCACGAAATTTATCAGGATTTTTCGAGTTAAGTTCAGTGGTTGTTTAAAAATAGGTGTAGCTTTGTTTTTCAAGTGTCTACGAGACTTTGACAAGACTAAACAATAAAAACGTTTATTGCTCAGTGTTGTGGGATCGTGATAGCGCCTGTTTATTTTATATACCTATGTTTTATTGCTCAGTGTTGTGGGATCGTGATAGCGCCTTTTTATTTTATATACCTATGTTTATTCTGTTGAATACAAACCAAACGCAAACTACAAAGGTAGTGCTGACTACCTTAGCGAAGTTTGCCGGGAAGGTGCGGGTTTGCCCCGCATGCAGAAAATGTCACGCAGCGTTAGACACGCTTGCTTATGATCTCGGTGGGAAAAAAACATTCAATGACAACCCCCGCTCTTGGGCGAAGCGGGAGATAGTGTCAGACTCTTACTGACTAACGTTCCTTCCAGCTTTCATACCGGGGCTCGAGCGCCCTTTCGGATAACCCTGGTCCCAGTAGGCTTCGACCCGGCTGGTTCCTGCTGTTGCTGACAACTCCTTGAGGCGCGCGGGAACAGTGCGCGCCGTCGACGACTTGGGCTTGGTCCGGACAGTTACCGGACGGTCGGACAGCGAGTTACCCATTGTTGACTGTCTGCAAGCCCGCGCCTACGGTGGCCGGAAATCGGGATCAGAATCCCGGCGGCGGCGATAACGCCGTTGCCTGATCTCTGCGGGCTGCTGCGCATTGTGGTAGTGTACAATGGACGAGGGTGTTATAATATCGTACGGGTTTGATCACGAATGCGGGATTGCCCCGCACGCGAAACTCCTGTGAATGTCTTTTTCATATTTATTTATGGTAATGCGTGGAATACGCAACGCGGGACGCCGGGCGTGATCACGGGCAGCACCCCGCGCGGGTTTGGCGCGTTTCTCGTCCATAGCACATAACTGACACAAGTGGGACAATCCCGCATGCATGATAAAATCCGCACGATATTAAAATCATCCTAACCATGATGTGCTAAGTATGCTTGACATCGACGTACGAGCGAGAGAGAGGGATGAAGATATTCACGCTATATAATTCTATCCCTTTTAATCCCTCCGAAACCCCTCCTTTTCGACCTGGAAAATTGCCGTGTTTCAATTAACACATTTTTTTTTTTTGGATTTTTCTGGGAAAGACAAATACTTAATATAAAATAATATATTACAGAAACCAAAATTTTCGGCCAAATTTTCGTATTAAATTTTTCAAGGTCTTTAAGTTGTACAGACGTATGTACAATCGGCGCTCGAGGGATTCAGTTTAGGTCGATGATAATGATCAATCGATCGACAAGAAAACGGAACTATTCGTCATGATCATAAGGTTCAAAATTGCGCAACAAATATGTATTAAAAAGCAAGCCTTGTCTTTTGCTCATTAGTAGCACACAGAGGAGTTTCTAAAATTGTGTGAAATACTTACGAGAACCTTGTGAGCTTGTGTCGTTACTTTCCAACCTCGAGACTTAGTTAAGCAGGAAAAAGAAAGAAACGGTTAGAATGATTGATTATTATGATAGGGTCTATAGAGAATAAGTGCTTAGGCCATAGGCAAATGTGCAACTTTCATGAATAAACGGTATTCTATTCTACATGGCTCTACAATCTTTAGGGATTGCTCAGTAGACGTCAGTAGAACAACCTTCCACAAAAATTTTTTCGAGAGACGATAAAATAAAATTGGTCTCTCCATACAAACTGTCTATTGATTGGACAGTTTGTATGAAGAAGCCGATATGTTAATATGTCACAATAAAAAAAAACATTTGTAAGGTATGAAGGACGCCGAAGTAAGAAGGAGTTTGTCTAAAATTTAAAATAGAAAAGTTTCTTACCAACAATCTTGTCGATGTTGCCGTCAGTGAAGGCCATGGATGCCAGTCTCCGGAACATGGCCTGGGAGACGTCCAGCTCGTCGATGGACGCGTTCACGACGTGCAGGTACGTCGTGTTCTGGGTTACTGGAACAGACGATCAAACGGTTTAAAGAGATAAAGCTTTTGGGAAGGTCTTTTGGATACTGTATCGTCGAAGTTTCAGTCATGTGCATTTTAAAGGTTAATTTTTTTTTCACACAAATATCACACAACGCCATCTAGCCCCAAGCTAAGCAGAACTTATGTAATGAGTACAAGACAACTGATAAACATACGAATACTTACTTATATAGTTCTAAATATATACATATAGATAAATTACACACAGACACAGAAGAAATTCTCATGCTCCTCACACAAATATTTGTCCGGCTATGCCGAAGGTCGTAGGTTCGATTCCCACTCAAAACAAATGTTTGTGTGATGAGCACGATCATTTGCTCTGTGCCCTGGTGTATTCTATACAGGAATATTTAAAAAACACAGGCAACCTCTCAGGACTATGTTATAATGTTACTGACATCTTATACAACAAATTTTTGTTCTATGGCTTTTAAAAATGTATCATATTATATAAATTAATATAAGTTCATCAAATTTCATACAAAAAAAAAAAATTGAACGTTCTAAATATTACGAAGTCTATGCGAAGCAAGCGATAGTACAATAGCGGAGGGGAGCGGAAATCGGGCGTCGGGGGTGCTTGATGAGCTTGCTTCGCATCATACAAACAGAGGTAAGAAGGTAAAATACAGATTTGAAATGTGTTAGACATAATAACGAAATCTTGAAGGTTAAGGACACCATAAGGTCTTTCCAGCCACGCCTCAAAGAAGGCTTGCCTACTAAGCATCGTCCTACTTGCTTCAATTAGGCTTAGGCCATGGTCAACTGCTTGATCGTTAAACACAGAGCCTACCCATTACTTAGCTCTAAGTACCATCAATTGTGAATCAATTAATCTACTGCTACATACCTATGTAGCGACATCTATGGCGCCACATAAGAACTACGAAGAAAGTACGAAATCCTGTATCGCGCAATCAAAGTTCCCCGCGCGATTTGAACATATACGACAACCCGAAATCATCTATCGGGCAGTCGCCCACCAGACTAAAACACCTGTCTGGTCGGAGGATCCTCCCTTTTCAACGGAGGTATGTGGGACTTTACTCTCTGTTCCGCCTACCTCCAAACCTACATACGGCTGGAGGTTTGTGCCTGACTGCTACGGCCCAAGGTCGTGGGTTTGATTCCCACTCAAAACAAATGTTTGTGTGATGAGCACGATCATTTGTTCTATGTCTGGGTGAAATTTAATCTGTAAGTATGTATTTGGAAATATATAAGTTTGTCAGTTATCTTGTCTATTAGGTACTCATAGCACAAGCTATACTTAGTTTGAGACTAGATGGCGTTGTGTGACAGGTAATTGTAGAATATTATTAGGTATATTCATGGTATATTATTAACTACCTACTTAATTATATCAATTATGTTTACGTAGGTACATCTTGGTTCAGAGCTAGACCATTATCTGTAGGAGCAGCGACGGATAGATAACCTTTGATACTGTTTTATCTCAGAAGATTGAAGGAAAAACGTACATATGTAATAGCTGGTCGGCCGAATATATACTTTTATTTATATAGGTAGGTATGTAAACGAGTAAAGTAAATTTGTAGGTAATACGTAACATGATTTAAATTAAAAGAGTGTCCATAAAGATTGTCATTCTTCTTCACAAGGATCTACGCTTTGGAAAGTGCACTAATTGCACATTTCAAAGTGTAAACCGATCTACACTTTGAAATGTGCAATTAGTACATAATAAAGATAATTATTCATCAGCGACCGCACAACGGAAGACGCAGCATTGGCAGGCCTGTCACAGGTTGGTTCGATGACCTAGTGAGGGCTGCGAGAATTTCATGCATTGACAGGACATTTGGGATGGGAGGAAGGGGTGCCTATGTCCAACACTGGGCGTCTTTCGGCTGAAATGATGATGATGATTCTCATGCTAATTAGACTTTACTAAGCGTACAACAGCAGCAGCAACTACTGCAGCAACTGTAGCAGGGGTGGCCGAGTGGTAACGATCCCTACTTACGACTTGTAGGTCGCAAGTTCCAACCTAGCCAGGCGCATTACTTTGTGTAATTTAATTCATCACCACTGCTCTCAAAACGGTAAAGGAAAAGATCGTGAGGAAACCGACATGTCCTAGAACCCAAAATGCAAAGATATGTAACATTCACCATCCACGTGGCAGATTACGGCCCATTTCTTCTCCTAGAGCGGGGATCTGAGTCCCAGCAGTGGGAACATTAAAAGGATGAAAATGCTATGCTAAGATATTTTGGAAACAATATCTTGTGGGTATTATAGAAGTTAGGAAGATGTCTAAATGATATGTGTAATTTAATTCATGACCACTGCTCTCAAAACGGTGAAGGAAAACATGAGGAAACTGGCATATTATCTTAGAACCAAAAATTAGAAGACACGTGACTTCCATCATTTGCACTGGGCCCGCGTGGTGGATTACAGCCCATTCTCTCTCCTAGAGAAGAGGCCTAATTCCCAACAGTGGGAACATTATAAGGCCAACTATACTATGCTATGCGTACAACTATCGTGTTACTGACGGTAATTACATGCACTAACAACATAATTAACATAATAATTCACTGCATTTTTCTATTTTTAACTAACTATGGTAATTGCGGCGTAATGGCACTGTCATTAAAACAATTACTTTGTGACCTGATCATTATTAATGCGGATAAAATGTGGAAAACTACAAAACAGGGCGTCAAGTCTGCTATTACAATAGTGTCAGAATGGTCTATCATTGATTTCATAATTGTGATTTTGATAAGTTTGGTAACCTACTAATATAATTGCGTTATTATGACTTTCCAATAATATTCATAATATTCCACAACTATCACACAACGCCGTCTAGCCGCAAGCTAAGCAGAGCTTGTGTTATGAGTACTATACAACTGAAAAACCTACTTATATATTTCTAAATACATACATATTACAGTTAAATTACACCCAGACACAGAACAAATGATCGTGCTCGTCACACAAACATTTGTCCTGGGTGGGAATCGAACCCACGACCTCCGGCATAGCAGACAGGGCCACTAACCACTAGACCAACAGGCCAGTCAATGTCAGCCAATGGTCAACCACTGACACTCCATACACTGAAAGAAGTGGGATAGAATGGTAATCTCGTATAGTTATCGCAGAAGCCAAATATTCGGTCTCTTTAGTGGTGCGACGTAAGGCGCGAGGACGGAGAATGTCAGTGATTGGCTCGCCGCGCCATCGTATCATAGACGTCACTCGTGATTCGTTCCCTGCGCTTGCTGCATGTATCTAACAACGACGACGATTAGCTCGCCAATGTATGGATTGCACAAAGCGATCCCCACTCTGACGCCAAGCGCTCAATATTCGTGCCGATAAATATACCTACAGTGACAAATGAATCTCTAACATATTATGCGGTAATCTGCTAAAATTTTGACAGTACCTTTGATCAGTGACCTACCTTTAGAACGTCATTTTGCAGTCATTGCTTTTATTAAGCTCGATATGGTCATTCTACCACAACTCTATTATGAGACCATTAACCTATCAATAATCGATCATTATGAATAAGCAGATTACGAACTTTTAGCAAAATGACAATGGGATCGTTTTGGAATGACGAATTTATAAAAATAGTAGACTTGGGAACCTGGTTTAACCGACTACCACGGCTTCTGGGAACTTGTATTTTTTGTTACTGTACATAAGTTAAAATGCCCTTAGTGCCTCTGATACTTTAATTGTTATTTTGTGATTATTTTAATAAACTATTAACCCTTTTTTGAGGCCAGAAATCATGAAATGACTTCTTCCGCTCTAGGGCGGAGCGGAAAGGCGCCGGGCGTGTCAGACTTTTACACCTATGTTCCTTCAGTAGCTCTTTCCGTTCCAGGACCACGAATTTCCCTTTCAGAAGTCAACTCATGGGGCCCAGTAGGCTTTGGTTCTGCTGGGCCCCTAAGTTTTGCTAACTTCCATTTACTTAAGAATTATTGTTGGAACAGGCAAACGTCGTTAATTTTATTATTTACTAAGGTAATGGACAAATTAACTTCGTTATTGTGTTTGTTTGTGTGACTAGCAGCCACTCCAGTCTAATGACTTATTCAGGCTTATTGAATTAATAGCGTTGTCTATTAAATACATAGTCATTAATATTAATACCTATCTATTTGTGTATTGAAGGAGCTATTAATAAACTAACTAAATAATACCCAATAATAATATGGCATGTAAACTTAATGTATTATTTTGCTGCAAAACATTTCCTTTCCCTAGATTTGATGCATTTTTAGTGTCGTGATGGCCGAGTGGTTAAAGCACCCGCCCCTTCGAGGTAATGAGTTCGCTACCCATTGCTCGCCGGCCGTAGGACAACACCTACAGTGGCTGAAAATCGGGATCGAAGATTCCAGCGGCTGGGACGTGAGGGCCGTCCCTCACACTTGTGGCCACCTCCTTCACTAGCATTACTGCTTCTCAAAAGGAGGCGACCGTTTGCCACTCCTCCTCGTTCCGGCTCATGGCCTATACCTACCAAGGCCCGGCGCGAGAGGTCGTTGCCGTCAATCTGGGCACTTGAAGTGTTAGAATATAAAACAGTCTATTTGAGGTTTAGTCACTGGTAGAAGCCAGCGCCTCCATCAGCCTGGCGCTGTCCAGGTTGCAGCAGAAGATAGATCAGCAAGCCACCTACATGCAGTGGCCAACACTTGGGCATCTGGTGTGTCAGGAAATGAGACTGTCTGTCCAAGGTCTACTCATCGGTAGAAGCCAGTACCTCCTTTAACCTAGCGCTGCCCAGGTCGCAACAGATAATGGATCAGCAGGCCACCTACGTGCAGTGGCCAACATCTTGGGTGGTAGGATATAAAACAGTCTATCCAAAGTATACTCACTGGTAGAAGCCAGCGCCTCCTTGAGCCTGGCGCTGTCTAGGTCGCAGCAGAAGACGGCCATGCTGCCCACCTTGGTGCAGTTGGCCTCAGCTGGGCACTTGGAGCGCGGCATGTGGAAGCACTTGCCCATGTTCAAGTGCTGGTTTATGGGTTCTGGTTTCTCCGTTGTGGCTGGCGGTTGCTGGGAACAAAATTTATACAACACTTTAATACGCTATTAAAATTATATTGTAAACTAGCTTTTGCTCGCGGCTTCGCCCGCATACACAAAATATAGCCTATGTCACTCACGAATAAAGCAGCTTTCTACCTATCGTGCAAAAATTTTCGCAATCGGACCAGTACTTTCAGAGATTATCCTACAAACAAAAAACATAAAAATAAACTTTACCTCTTTATATTAGTGTTATTACTTATCTACATTAAGGGGCCGGCGACGGATGAATTTCCATACAAACGTAATACCACTCTCATTTGTGGTTGGAGCATATTTCCAACATATTGTGATGATATTCGGTTACAGACAATATTTGTCTAGGTTCCTACGTCTTTTGTTTTTTAAAAAACAAAAAGAAATTTAAGCGAATTGTATTTCGCACTTTTTTTACAGCATAAATGGCAAAACATGCCATTTGGCTATTCCTGTATTAAAAATAACAATATTTCTAATATTCTCGACGTAGGAACCTAGATAAATATTGTCTATAACCGAATATCATCAAAATATGTTGGAAATATACTCCAACTGCAAATGAGCGTGGTATTACGTTTGTATGGAAATTCATCCGTCGCCGGCCCCTTAAGGAGTGTTTATGGATGCAAATAAATAATTTAGGTACGCTATGGAAAGAACCTTCAAGGTTTGAATTAAAACAGACAAACATTCCCAGTTGTATATTTATGCCAATAAGATTAAAAGCATTGAACTGGCATGATAACAAAAAATCATAATATTGACATATGTTAATGAACTAGTTATGTTAATCAACTGAGTAGGTACTCGCTTATGTTAATTTTGTCATTATATTTGCATAGTTTAGCAGTTATAATAATGATCACGTCATTTCTTTTGCACTGATTCTGTTTCGGCAAGTCCAGTTAGTGGAATGTTGTAAACTATGCTCCACATCCTATCCTGCCCTTATCTATCTATACATCTATACATATAAATAAAATTGGAGTGTCTGTTTGTAATATTGAAATAACTGCTTTTTACTTTATGCTTATGAATACAATACATACACCAAACGATACGATACATACACCAAAATAACATTTATTTAAATTTTTGTCTGTCTGTTTGTCCGGGCTAATCTCTAAAATGGCTGGACCGATTTTGACGGAACTTTTTTGGCAGGTAGCTGATGTAATAAGGAGTAACATAGGCTACTTTTATTTTCGAAAAAATAAATTAAAAATCCTGTATTCCACGCGAACGAAGTCGCGGGCACAGCTAGTTAATTCTATTTCTGTTTTTTAGGGTTCCGTCAAAAGGAAAAAACAGAAACCTTTTAGGATCACTTCGTTATCCGTTTGTCTGTCTGTCTATTAAGACCCTTTATCTTGGGAACGCCGAGGTATCGAGTTGAAATTAAAACCATATACTCAAGTCTGCGGTCATCTGAAGCTGTGAAAAATCAAACGTCTAAGTTATCGAATAATACGGCCGTTTAAGTTGCAAAAAAACGTGTATTCCGACAATCTCAAGGGAATCAAAATTAATAGGGTACTTCCCGTTGACCTAGAATCCTGAAAGGCATGAAGCCCGATCTCATAGCAGAAGTATAGGGAAAAATCTGAAAACTGTAGATTTGTAGTTACGTCACAAAAAAAGACTACGATTCGGAAAAACCTTTCAGACTCCAATCGGGAATTATTATTAGACTGTTTTCATAAGAAGTTTGTACAAGTCCATTTGGATTTACATATAACCTAGAACAGGATATACTTTTTTCCCACTAGGATTTCTTTTAGACAATTTCCGACATTCAAGCAGGTGGAGCCGCAGCCAAAAGCTTGTGTTACATAATATATACTTACCTCTCTGTTCTGCGCAAGCGCTTGCTGCTCGAAGTCGTCGACCCTCGTCTCGATAGGAGGCACGTGCATCACGAGGTACACCGTCAGGACCCATAGTGACACCTGCAGCCAATACAGAAGACACATGTAAGAAATTGAAAATCAACAGTTTTACCTAGGTACTAGACTTTTTTTGAGGTGGGAAATCATCAAATACAGATACCGACACGGATTTTGAGCGCTGGCTTCAAGTTGCGCAGAAGTCAAATATTCGGTCTCTTTAGTGGTACAAAGTGAGACGCGGGGGCGGGGAGCGTCAGTGATTGGCTCGACGCACCATCGCGTCATATATAGACGTCACTCGTGACGTGATTCGTTCCCTGCTCTTGCTGCATGTATCTAACAACGACGACGATTGGCTATGGAATGCGCAAAGCGATCCCCACTCTGACACCGAGCGCTCAATGTTCGTGCGTTCGGTACCTGTAACTGGGTAAAGCTGGAAGGCGTGTCAGACAACTTGCTCCAGTTGCTCCGCACTAGGATTATTTTTACTCCTGCATCGTGAATGCGTTCACAAACATGTAGACTCACATGCACAAGACACCCAAACCCGGATAAACTATCTGTAGACTGGGCTGTAGAGATGTGCCGTTGCCGGCAATATGGGAATATTGCTGGCAATATTCCTACCAATATTCCCACTTCACGGCAATATTTCCACCAATATTCCCACTTCACGGCAATATTCCCACCAATATTCCCACTTCACGGCATACCGGCAACGGCACACCTCTAGGCTGACGTATGAGGTTGTCCGTTCCCTCGCGTGCTCACGTTTGCGGCCATTTTCCGTTAGCAAAAGCAATACTGCTTCTCAGAAGAAGTCGACCGCATCTCTTTCCCACACGTTAGGACTACAGTATAAATTGTTTTTTTTTTCCGAAAACATTGCTTTAGCTACAAATTGTTACAAGTTTAGAATAGATCTAGTCGGCTACATCATTCGACGATGAGACAGTACGTATGCATAATAACTGTGGTGTTCACTAAAATCACTAATTAGGGATTTAGGTTTATAGTAAATTAAACAACCAAATTGTCAGTAAGCGGGCAAACCCAAGGAGTGACGTGTAGTCGATCCCTCGGCGGGACTGGAACTGACATGGCGTCAGCTACTTAAGTTGGCCTACATTTAATGTGTATACCACAATAACAATGTACCTACTCACATAGATATACGGCACAATACCACAAAATAGATAAGTACAGAAGTCAATCTCATGTATGTACTTCACTTTTTATACCTACGCTAGGCGATCGCGCTAGGGTCAGCGCGTTGCGCCGAACTGTACGAGAGCGACCGGGCGATTGAGCCGAGATATCGCTTTCGATTGCTCCAGCGCGCTTTGTATGTAGATTGTCTTCTGTAACTATTTATTTTGTGACAATATCGCCGTAGATCCTAGCTGCAACTAAACACTTTTAGCACAAAATAGATAGGTACAGAAGACAATCTACTTATAAAGCGCGATCCAGCAACACACGTTTAGACACCGCTCACGGACGCGATACCTCGGCTCAATCGCCTGGTCGCACTGGAACAGTTCGGCGCAACGCACTGAGTCTAGTGTTACCAGGTGTCCCGACTTGCGCGGGATGTCCCGATTTTTAGGGGTCTGGGGACGTGTCCCGATTTGCACCTCATTGGGACGCTAAATGTCCCGATAAATCAAAAACACTAAAACTCAACTCAACTCTGAAGAAGTCTGGGTTTTACTCAGTAAAAGTTTGACACTCCCTCTTGTTCAACCCCAGAGCGGAAGAAGTCATTGGATGATTTCCCACCTAAAGAAAATCTTTAAAAAAAAAACATCTGTCCCGATTTTTATCCAAACGGACCTGGCAACACTAGCACTGACCCTAGCGCGATCGCCTAGCGTAGGTATAAAAAGTGAAGTACATACAGAAGAAGACTTCTGTACCTATCTATTTTGTAACAATACCGACGTAGATCCTATCTGAAACTAAACACCTATAGCAGAAACCTTTCCAAGTAAACCTTGAGATTTTCCTACACGATTGGCGCTGGTTACAATAACACCACATTACATAAAGGCTTATAAATAAACTGTTTATGATAGACAAGCTACTTATGTTTATTTGCGGCTCGCACCGCGGTTACATCGCACCATGTGGCGCAGATTCATTACATGTGTTTGGTTAATAGATATCGGTAATGTGGAGTTGGTATGAGCTAGATTCACAGTTGAAAAAACGTTATACAATTCCTTCTACTGATATTTGAGAACAGCTGGCCTTTTGGTCTAGTAGTTAGTGGCCCTAACTGCTATGCTGAAGGTCGTGCGTTCGATTCCCACCCAGGACAAATATTTGTGTGATGAGCACAATCATTTGTTCTGTGTTTGGGTGTAATTTATCTATAATATGTATGTATTTAGAAAATATAAGTATGTTTATCAGTTGTCTAGTACCCATAAGACAAGCTCTGCTTGGTTTGGGACTAGACGGCGTTGTGTGATAGTTGTGGAAGAATAATAATAATAACTGACAAGCTAACAATAGCGGTAACACTAAAAACAAACCAAAATATGGCATAAAAAATCTCTTCCACATCGCTGTCGACAGGGAATGTGAATCTGGCGGAGTTGCCACGCTGTATGGCAATGCTTATCCTCTGTCCGAGGTAAAGCCAGCCCTTGGGTCACGCCAGTGAGCAATGGGTAGCTCGCTGTCCAGCCGTCCGGTAACTGTCCGGACCAAGCCCAAGTCGTCGACGGCGCGCACTGTTCCCGCGCGGCTCAAGGAGTTGTCAGCAGGGACCCAGGCCAGGGTTATTCGAAAGGGAGCTCGAGCCCCGGTGTGAAGGCTAGAAAGAACGGGGTGGGTCTTTTAGTCAGTAAGAGTCTGACACTATCTCCCGCTACGCCCAAGAGCGGGGGTTTTCATTGATGATTTTAGATTTGATTTTTTTATGTGGTATGTCTCCGGGAGCCTTTGTTAGTCGATTTCAGAAAGAAGACCTAATTTGTATGAAAAATTAAAGTTATTTAAGTAAGTCCATGTATAACATTGCAACTTGACATAAATATAAAGTTGATAAATGATCGACAATTACACGTATCAACACCTGTTATCGCAGCCATACAGTCTATAATTGCTCAGGTCATTACTGCCGTCACACACATGAGGACCTGTGACTGGACTGACCAATTACCTGGTATATTGTTTCCTCATAAGAACAGTACAGAAATATGATTCTGGGATTGACATGTCTTTTGCTGAAAGTTGGAGGAATTTAGAAGAAAGATTTTGAAGCAAAGATTAAAATTAGTAAAATAACATCACAGCACATAGCTAACATCGCTCAACATCACATCACATACAAATTTATGATACCTACCTTACAAAGTAACATCACATAATTAGTTACTGATTATCCTTTGTGGGAGACTGGTATATTTACACTTGGAAAACCTGTCACACAGATTACCATACTTCCCCACAGTGTTTTTTAGGGTTCCGTACCTCAAAAGGAAAAAACGGAACCCTTACAGGATTACTTTGTTGTCCGTCCGTCTGTCTGTCTGTCAAGACCCTTTATGTCAAGAACGCGTGGAAGTATCGAGTTGAAAATAAAACCATATACTCAGGTCTGCGGTCCCTTCAAGCTGTAAAAAAATCAAACTTCTAAGTTAACGAATAAAAAAGATACGGCTGTTTATGTCGCAAAAAAACGTATATTTTGGTACTCTCAAATATCAAAATTCATAGGGTACTTCCCGTTGACCCAGAATCCTGAGAATTGGCACAGAGCAAGGTCTTATAGCACAGGTATAGGGAAAAATGTGAAAATAGTAAATTTCAATAGCCAATTCAAAAAAAATCTTCGAGACTCCATTCGGGAATTGTAGTTTGCACGGAACCCTCAGTGCGCGAGTCCCACTCGCACTTGACCAGTTTTTTTTTAAATAAGAGTCCTTTGGAAAAATAAAAAGAACAAAAAGCGTCATTAGTACCTTGCGTAATTTTTCAAGAAAACTTGTTATCACATAAAATGACTACAACTTAAGCCCTGATCAAGCGCATAATATTACATTGTATATGAACGTACTGTGCCGTCACACGTTATCTTATCTCCTCGACCAGTATCACCAAATATTGGGAGCACTTGATTCCTGGGATTAGGACTCAAACTACTTCAGAGGCTATCAACCAGATAGGCATATGTCCACTAAAAATGCCATAGATAACTTTTTCTCTAGATACTACTACAAAGATTTGCGGCAACCTATAATATGTATAATAAATCTGTAGAAGTGTTTAGTTGTGCGCGCATCACGTAAAATATACAAAATCGACGTAGATAACTTTTATACATTAAAATTGTGTGTAACTAAATATTACTTAGGCTTTGTTTCATCTCAATCGGTTGACTATATCGAAAGATATACTTCATTCATTAACCGTTAGGCGATACGAAGTTCGCCGGGTGAGCTAGTCTTAAATAGGCACGTAATCTATTCTTCATTTAAAAACTATCTTTGTAGGTCGAGAGTACAAAACCAGGCAGGTGCGTTACTTTATGTAAATTATTTCATCACCACTGCTCTCGACACCAAAAATTCCATCCTAGAACCAAAAATTCAAAAACCATCCATCAATCCGTACTGCCTCCCTGTGTGCCTTCTTAGAGAAGAGGCCTGAGTCAATCAGTGCTAAAATGATCATAAGTTAGTAAATATTTGACAGCTTAACCTTTTAGATACCGTCAATTTGAGACACAATAGTAAGGCAATAGATGCGCGAACGCCGGTGTTCGCTTGTTGTTGTTGTTGTTTAATGAATGAGATAAAAAGTATATACGATTGCCTACAGGCATCGCATAGCATATTAGTAAAGATCTAAAATATTAATCTCCTGGCATACCAAGCTAAACCGGCTCTATAAGAATGACATTTTGCAGTAGGTCACTAAGATGATCTCATCTTAATGTGTCCATGCAATTTTTAAATATTTTGTAGGATGTTTGTCCCAGTAATCAGCCACGGACATAGCATTCGCAGCCATAAGGTCCTCGCATGTATTGAATAAGGCAAGCTGGTTAAGACAGGTGGGCCATGATCTGCGGAGAGATGCGATGCCACACATACATCGAAGGTCAGATCTATCCTAGAACTCCACACAAGTGAGTACTCAGGGAAGGTTTTTTTTTTTATTCCCTAACGGAGTTAGCAGGAGATGCCAGCCACTGCGACAGGAGAAGTTCTGAGTGCCGGGAGTTGCAGGAGGATCCCCGGCCACCGGAGGCGCGGGCTTGAGGACGATGAGCAATGAGTAGCTCTAATTTGTCATACGGGTGTAAATTGTTTACCTAACTTAACTTAGATTGATGATATCTTCGAAACCATTCATTTTTTGAATAACATATTCTAGGACTTTTACTTATTTAGATGGATGGATTGCGTGAAGAATGATATGAAAGAAAAGGAAGTTAGTGATAGCATGACGAGTGACAGGGTAGAATGGAAGAAAAAACGTATTGCGCCGACCCCAAATAAGATGGGACAAGGGCAGGAAGAAGAAGAAGAAGATATTCTAGGACTTTTAGTATTATTTTTCCTTATAAAATATAAACCTTGAGTAATGAAAAATTAAAGATAACACATTGTATAGGTACTTTTTGACCCCGTAAAAGAGTGTAGGTCATACGTTGCCAAGGTGAAGGTACTCGAGCACTGACATTACTTGAACTTTAAATAAATTACTGAACAATAAATAGTACGTGATCATGGTGAGTTTGTCTAAAAAACATGGCCAACTTCCCGGTCAACTTATCAAGGTTTAATGAAATACAGCAGTGTACGGAAATTATCATGAAAGTTCCTTGAACATCGGGCCGAAGTTAAATGAAGCAGCAGAAAGCAGTGGACACAATACTCGTACCCGCCTAGGCGGCATTAGGTACAAGTATCTGTGCATTTAATTGCGGCCAGCTACACCCGGATAGAGGCCCGCTGACCTTTAAATCCATTTTATTGCGAAATATTGATTAATTTACATATGCTATGTATGTACACTTTAAAGAATATTTAACCACCAATTTTTATATTTATAAATATTTATAAAGATCCAAGCCGTTTCGTAGGAGCAGGGAAAAGTTGCGAAATTGCTAAATATTTTTTAGACACAAGTATTGATCGCATGAAAAAATCAATAGATAGAGAGAATGTTGATAAATCTATAATTATATTCACCTTAGTGGACACGCTGTCCCCCGGTTTCTGATCTCCCTAAGCATTTGAAGTTAGGTATTTCTCAAACTATACTTTAGCCTTAAAACCTGTTTAAGGCATTCGCTTAGAGTTTGAGACATTCTTTACTCAAAACCAGCTTTAGGCAACTGCTGCGTAGTTGTCTGGCATTATGCTGAACTGAACCTATAATAGGTGTAAGGGACAGCCCTCCACAAGCTTCAAGGGCTTTTTCAGTAGACGAAACTGAACAACCATCCACAATTTTTTTCAGGCAACGAAAAAAAAATTAGCCTCACCATACATAAACTTGATTATACAATTTATATGGCGAGGCCGATTTTTTTTTCGTTTCCTGATAAAAAAAATTGTGTAAGTTTTTTCAGTTTCGTCTACTGAGCAAGCCCTTAAAGTTTGTGGGTGCTGTTCATTACACACTGTATATATTTTTTTATTAATACATATAAACCACTACTTGACTGCGATCCCACCTGATAGTAATCAGTGATGCAATCTATCTATCTATAAAAAAAAAAAATAGTTATTGCTGATTTTATTTCTTTACTTTTTTTATTATTTTTATTGCAATGACTTGTTTGTTCATGAGTCATGGTGTGCCAAATAAACATGTTTTCTGTCTTTCTTTTAATTTAAAATAATTAATTCAGAAACCCACTTTATGTGACATAAACTGATGAAGGTCTGCTATACTTAGTTGAGGAAAATAATAATAATATTAGCATGTAAATGTACTTCGGCTTCGTTATTAACCGCACTATTATTATTAAGGCGAAAGTTTGTGTGTCTGTATGTTTGTTTCTCCTTTGCGATGTAACAGCTGGACAAATTTGATGAAATTTAGCACAAAGTTATACTCCAATCGCAATAAGATTAGACTCTATTCTTCCATAACTGTTTGAAATAGTTTTCGTATAGAGTTCTATTTTAGATACGTTTGTTTTAACTTAATGTCGACATACAACGTCAATTTTAGTTTAAGTGAAACCAGAAACACATGTGTATTTTTGTGTAAAGAATTTATAGGTACAAGGTGTAAGGGACAGCCCTCCACAAACTTTAGGGGTTGCTCAGTAGACGAAACTGAACAACCTAACATAAAAAATTTTTTCAGGAAACGAAAAAAAAATCCGCCTCGCATACAAAATTTTAAACTTGATTGGACAGTTTGTATGGAGAGGTTGAATTTTTTTTTTGTTCCCTGAAAAAAAATTTTATGGTGGCTTGTTCAGTTTCGTCTACTGAGCAAGTCCTTAAAGTTTGTGAAGGACTGTCCCTTACACCCTTTATACTAAATTTTAAAACCGTATTATGAAAAATCACGAAGTTATAAGCCATTTATAGGTACCAGGGGCCGTATTATGACCTCTTAAAACCATCATGTTTTCGGTGTGAAAAAGAGACGGAGCCATACAGGACGAATAGCACTATCCTTTTCTCACACAGAAAACATGATGGTTTTAAGATGTCATAATACGGCCGCTGGTTTTCGATATAAATATGTGGTCACTGGGACACCCGGACTAAGGGGTTCTTTTGCTTCCGCACCTAGCGGCGTGCCACCTAATACCCGCTATGACCTTCCATGACCTATGTTGTACTTAGAGTCAGTGGTGACATTGACCTTATTCAAATATTTTTGGGAAAACAGTATAAAATGGTGTAAAAACTATTGAAATAGATTCAGTTTCTGACTCTAAAGAAACTATATTGAGTTTTCGCTTATATCTATCGTCACCCTCTCTGCTAACTGTCTTAACTAGCAATTGATATTTTTCCAGTGCAACCGTTTTTCGTACGGCCGTTACAATCATGTTTCTACAGTTGCGTTAGCTGTTGCTTTATTAATTAATCAATAAGTGATTTATAATGCTGTTGGCGTATTCTTTAATTTATTAGTGGCCATAGATATAAGTAGTGGCCCTAAAACCCTAAAGTACGAAGGTAGTGAGGATATTTTTCCCCTTTTTTTGCAATTACGCAAAACAAAATATGTGATTATCTTCTAAACAGTAAACGACACAGATACGGCGATTAGAGAGAACTTATTCAAAGTAATGTTATGAACACGTTGGTAATATCAGTGCAGATACACCAGTTTGTGAGATACGACAGTTAGCGAGGAGGGCGACGATATATACTAAAAATAATGTTGTATGTATAACGCAAAGTGTTGATTACTGTGTAAGTAGCAAAACTGGCTCCAAATGCCGATAACAAAATATAATATATGCTGTAACACGTATGCACATAATTGTTGAGAACGAAGACTAGTTAGAAATACAGATGCGACATCAAATGCGATACACTTGAATTTATAATCGGAATATATTTGAATTATATCAAGTCAACACTAGCCTGATTTTCAAATGTATGTAGGTATTAAAAAAAGCAGAACTTAAACTTAATTATATTTTTACTAAAACTAAAATCTAATAATTACATCAAACTCGTACTATATAAGAATAAAGCAGTGGCGGCACAGTGGTAAGGGCGACTTGCGAAACGTAAGTCCCGTGTTCAAATCCAGGCAGGCACTTTTGTTGTGCAATAAATTTTATCACCACTATTCCACTCAAAATGGTGAAGCAATTAACATCGTGAGGAAACCAAGCTTGTTCTAGAACTAAAAAAAAATTATATATGCGACATCCACCAATTGTCACTGGGCACCCACCGTATTTTAAATACTAATCCACCACCGCGTAGTGGATTCGTATTTAAAATACGGACTAAATAAAATGTAAATATTTTAATCCTGGAAACTACCGTATTATAACAAGGCACTGTGTTCTCAACTTCCCGTCCTACCTTCCTTAAACTCTGGGCCCTCCAATAGGTCAGAACTTTGTAAATTATCTTCTAAACCCAGACAACTAACCAATTAAAGCATTTAACTATACTATTATAATATACTATTTACTATTATAATATACTATTTACTATTATAATATAATAAAGAGTATGTTTCTTTGTTTGTTAGTAGGTAATCTCTGGAAGTACTAAAATTTTTTCACCGATAGAAAGCTGCTTTATTCCTGGGTGAAATAGACTATATTTTATGTACGTGGGCAAATTTAAAATAAATCATTTACAGGCACTTTTAATTTATCAAGAAGTTAGTCTAATGACGCTATCCGAAACGTTAACCTCTATGGGGAAGTATGTGCAAGACACTTCCTGGACACACTTAATTCTTACGTTTGGTTACATGTTTTTTTTTTTTGTGGGTAAAAATCATATAAATGACATTCCCCGCCCTTAAGCGGAGCGGGAGATAGTGTCAGACTTTTACTGACTAAAAAATCCACCCCGTTCATTCGTTGCCTTTCATATCGAGCCTCCCTTTCAGAAATTCTGCAATATCCAGAACTTCAATACTTCTTACTTTCCCCCTACCACCCTCCTTAAACTCCGGGCCCTCTTACACGTCAGAACTTTCTATTGAATGGTATTCGAAACCCAGTATTTACCTACTGTCCACTCTGCAAATATTTGTTCTCTAACACAGGTATGCACCGCAGTTCTTTGCCACGCCTCAGCTATAAATAGCCCGCGTGTATGCAGCCATCGTTTAAATACATATACATACAGGTACATAGTTACGTACTTACAATGTTGATAATGTACTTAAGCGTAAGTGGCAGTTCGGAGGTGAGGTTACGATGGTTCACGATCGTAATCAGATAATTTGACATAAGGTTAAAACACAACGAATTTTGGATTCGGCACAAAATATTTAACACATTATACAATAATCTTTATACAATGTATTGTTTTTGACATCCCATAACTTAAAGTTTATATTCAATAAGGAAAAATAACACTAAAATTCCTACAATATGTGGTCCAAAGATGCATGGTTTCGAAGATATCATCAATCATAATTAATTTAGGTCAAAAATTGCCACTTGAAAATAATGACATTACAAATTTACACTATCATATTTCACGTAAAGGTGTTTTACATTAGTAATCGTGAAATAATCGAAATTATTAAATAAATTATTATAACAAAAAGAAAAGATAAAAAAAATAATTCATCGGTATGCCATTTGACTCTTTGATAATTATGGTCTCATTCATACCTTAGAGTTACGGGATATGAAAAAAATCACGTTGTATACACCTATAACTAATTCTTCTGTACGTTTGTATGTTATTACCTTACTCCTCCTAAACGGCTTGACCAATTTGGATGTAATTTAGTGTGTATATTTCAGTAAGTCCCTGGATGATTTGAAAATATAATCGGACCCGGTAGGTGACTCTACAATCGGGTTCTCAAATTTTTATTCTGACTAAAAGCCAGTTTTTGGACGGGATACTGTCAGTTGGGATCGCTAGCTCATCATAATTATCTAACTTTTACGCTAGCTTGCCAGTCACGAGATAAAAATTAGAACTATTCTGGAACATGGTGTACCACAGCGGTAATTTCTGCCTAATTACTTTTAAAAAAAATTGTTTGAATCCTGCAGCACAGCGCCAAACGAAACCCTTCGAAGTTTTCGTTTCGAGCGCAAGCAAAAATGAAGTTAGCGCTGGTCAGGCGGAAGTGTCTTTGATGGCACCTACAAGTGTGCTTAATTTAATTCAAATCCATTCATCTGTTCACGCATGTACGAAGTTAGTATCTTTAAGAAAACTTCAGCTGAGCGAGTTCAATGACCTGTAGTTAATAGTCGGCGTTGCGTACAAAGTACCTACAGGTCATTGAACTCGCTCAGCTGACTTTTTCTTAAAGAAATTAATTTCGTACATGCGTAAATTTATACTTACGAGTTTTGAAAAAGAGGTAATTGATTTTTTAATTTTATCTTTACAAATCGATAGTGTTTCATGTAGTACTGGATCGACCCTCCAAGGAATTAAAACGATTCAAATTTAACGGTGTATTGTATAATAAAGGCATATACATAGTGTCATTCTATCTGCAAAATGTCACGAGGTCAAACTAAAATTTTAGCGATAATGTGTTGTTTACATTATCGCTAATATAATTTATTATTCTATGTATATCCCAAGAAATAAAATAACATTTTGAAATTTTATTACAATAGTAGATAAGAGGCCACAGAATATTATAGATGAAAACTTGAATAAACATTCGAACCTACTTGTATATTCATCATTATTTTAGCCGAAAGACTGTTGTAATACTTGACCTCCCCCAGGTGTCGTCACAATGACCGGTCCTGTGGGCTGCAAAATTCACCTATGTATCTCACAGGGTTATAAGCTTGTTATGTCAGCAAAAATACGTACGACGGAGGGGTTGTTTTGCACTTGCACCCCGCTGTTTGCTAGTACCTAATGGCTGCTATGACCTGCCGTGACCTGTGTTGTACGTAGTGTTGGTGGTATCCAACTTTTTAAATATTTTTGAGAAAAAAATATTATAACATGGTGTAAAAACTATTGGAATCCATTCAGTTACTGTTTCTGAACAATCTAGGTATATTCATTTTTCGCATATACTAAAAATAATGTTGTATTATGTCGAAATTACGAATTACGTGTGCGGTCTAATGTGAAGTAAGCTAGAACTTAGCTTACTTCACAAGCCTTCCCTCATCTAGAGAGGAGGCCTGGTTCCCAGCAGTGGGAACATTAAAAAGACTGATGTCGATGGCTTCACAAGCATGAGTCTCTCAATGCTAACAATCCAATACTTAAACAAAACTTACTTTTTTTATTATGATTTTTTTGTGCTTTCGGGTATAATATTGACTGGTCTACACTGTTCTTACATAATATCTATTATTACTGTAATATATTGTAACTACACCCACTTTTAAAAAAATAGTAACCATGGAGTTTCTTGCCGGTTCTTCTCCATAGGAAACTACCAATTTGAAATAGTGCACTAGCTTCGACGTTTTATAAGAGCCCATGTAGGCCTATGTGAAATAAAAATATTTTGAATTGAATAGAAGTTTTACAGTTATTGGCATCTTGTTTTTCGAGTACTAATACCTTACTAGATGAATTAGTAATCAAAGAACTTTGTTATTAAGTCATAATAATTACGATTGCTTCGATTCCAAGAGTTCCAATTATTCAAATAGTACCGGCCGGTAGTAAATACCTTTATACCGGTATAAATACCGTGACAGCTGCCGGCCATTAAGGCGCGGACCCACCGCGGCGCATACTGTGCACGGGTACGCGGCGCATTCCAGCCGCGTGTATCTACGTTTCCACTAGAGTAGGTAGGTACACGAAGACCCAAGACTATGTATAGCGCGTGGCATGGTGCACGGAGAGGCTACGGACGTGCCACTGCTATCCACGGACGCGGGCTTTACTGTGGGAGGTGTATGACTGAAAACTGCGTTGCGATAAGCGTGCTGTCAATGGTCGTGGCGTCGTGGATCATATTAGTGTAATGCAGTGGAAACGTAGACCGACGTCGACAGCGTTGAGCTATGTAACCACCTATTTGAGCAAGTCACACATGTTCAATGACGTCAATTCATGCGTAGCCTCTCCGTGGGCTGCAGTGGACACAACCACATACATTTTCTTACAAAACGAAGCTTAATACATGCTTAGTGTCTCCGTGCGCCGCGGTGGGCCCGCGCCTTCACTAGTAACTGTAGGTAATAGTGCATTCACATGTGTTTGATTTAATTACAAACATGTGGACTTCCTCACGATTTCCACTACAGGTAAATACGTGGTCATGTGCTCTGATATATATACTTGCATAAAGTATAAGTACAGTATCTACCTACCTACATAGCATTGGCCAATGTACTCTATACTTTATGCAAGTATTAATATGCTTGCTTCACTAGAGATGTGTCGGCAATATTGCCGAGAAGTGTGAATATTGGTGGCAATATTGTCCGAAGTGTGAATATTGGTAGCAATATTGCCGAGAAGTGTGAATATTTGTGTGTGAATAGTTTGACAGGCCTGTTGGTCTAGTGGTTAGTGACCCTGACTGCTATGCCGGAGGTCGTGGGTTCGATTCCCACCCAGGACAAATGTTTGTGTGATGAGCACGATCATTTGTTCTGTGTCTGGGTGCAATTTATCCATAATATGTATGTATTTAGAAATATATAAGTATGTTTATCAGTTGTCTAGTACCCATAACACAAGCTCTGCTTAGCTTGGGACTAGACGGCGTTGTGTGATAGTTGTGGAATATTATATTATATTATATTAATATTGGTGGCAATATTGCCAACGAAATTCCAACTTCGTGCAATATTGCCGACAACGGCACATCTCTATGCTTCACTGATCAACTACCCAGAGGCTTCTCCCCCATGGTAGTAGAAAATTAGTACCAAGAAACATACTCCGGGGATGAAAAGTATTCAATGTGCTCTTCCTACTACCTTCTTCTACACACACTGCTCTCAAAATGGCGAAGGAAAACATCGTGAGGAAACCGGCATGTCCTAGAACCACAAATGTGACATTCACCAACCCGCACTGGGCCCGCGTAGTGAATTACGGTCCGTTCAGTCTCCTAGAGAGGAGGCTTGAGTCCCAGCCGTGGGAACATTAAAAGGAGTATGCTTTTCCGCATTTATGCTATGTCGAAACTGGTGAGTTTGGGGTCAATAGAAACTCGTTTAGGGGTATGCGGAAAAGAGTTCAAAGTCCCACGTACCTCTATTGAAAAGAAAAAATCCTCCGACCAGTAATGTGTTTTGTCTCGTCCGATGAATTGTCCCATATTTGCTTTGGACTGTTGTTGGATGAAGAATTTTTGTCTTTTTATTCTTATGTGACGCTGCCCAAACGAAGACACTTTTTGTTCCAGTTATCGACACCGAACACTTTTTGATCGTTTTTTTTTTATTTTTTTTATGGCTTGCGTTTGACCACCATCTCACCTGATGGTAAGCGATGATGTGGTCAACGATGAAGCACGCTTGCCTAGAAAAAACCTATTCACTCTCGACTTAAAGACTCCTAAGTTGTAGCTATCAGGAAACACAGATTCCGGCAGGGAATTCCACTCCTTGGCTGTACGCACAATAAATGTGTTCCTAAAACGCTTTGTGCGTATGGGTGGGATCGTCCTAAGTATGTCTTAAGTGGAAGCAACTGGGCAGAAAAATGTTTACTTAAGCACAGGAACTGGATGATTTCATACTGGTTCTATAGAAATCAAATTCATCGGTAGCTTGTATCTGACACAAGACACCTACGTTTGTGCCCTGTCTTACAAAGACACATAACACTTTCATGATCAAGATGTTCAGGAACCGACTTCCAATCTTCTTGAACTCATGACATAAATCTTTAAGTTCTTTACGTAAACAATTCTATATTCTATAGCATTGACCGTTGAAGAATCTAAGGTGCCTTCAACAAATGACCATAAACACGAGTTGTCGATGGTATGTCCAATTGTTTGCCAGCATGCTGTGCATACAGATAGGTAATCAATATGGTTGACGTATGCTTGAACAAATACTTTTGTGTTTGAGAAACGACAAGGAGTTGTGGTTTGAGAGTTTTTTTAACTTCTAAAACTAATGAGGCATTGAATTAAGAACAGTAAAATAAGTCTAAAGGTAAAAACACAATTAAGAACAGTAAAATATGACAGTCTAAAGACATATACATAAGACTACGATGTGACATTACATCATAAAAATCTACGACCTCACACGATGCATCACAAGAACTTGCCTATTGATTTGCATCATAAGTGAATCGAGGTTTTACAAAATAATATAGTAACTAATTATAATAGTTAGTAAGAGTTATATTTATTTAATTACAAGAAAATATATACATAATAAACTTAAATATATAATATATATTTAAGTATGCTTAACCTAACTATACACACTAAAGACTACTCTCACTAAAATATGGCGTCATAAAACTCCTCCACATCGCTGTCGACTGGAAGTGTGCCCAGAGGTTAGTTAGTAAATAATCACATTAAAAAAAAACCCGTACGACGCCAAAAAACTAGCATCTCAACTGCAATATTTAAGAAATTAAAATTAACGCAGTGCCTGATATTTTGATTGGGCTTGTGATACCATGGACATACGCACGGCATAATTGATAAAAATAAATAATTTAAATGGCTTTTTAGGTATTTCATTTGTTTTGCGTCTGACCGCTATCTCACGATGGTCAACAATACACAAGTACACGCTTGCCTGGAAGATTCACTGGATCCTCAGGTTGTAGCTGTCAGTAAGTATAGGTGGTTCTTGAAGAAACGGCAATCTACTTCTTTTTTTTAATGATAAACTAGTGCTTCACTGCGATGTACTTTTGCAAGAATGCCGAGTTTTCTAACAGCTATTTTGGCTTTGGACTCAATAAACCGCCTAAAGTTAAGGTTTGACAAATTTAGGTTTCTTCAAGGCTAGAGCTAATAGGCTCTTAATAAACTAGTGCGCCTCATCATCAACGATTGCATCACTGCTTACCATCAGGTGGGATCGCAGTCAAGTACTAGTTTATAACAAACAAAAAAAAATTCGATTCCCAAGAAGACGGTAAATGCACTCTAGGGATACATTGTGAAAAGCAGGAGCCAAGGTGATAGGGCTCCTTTTGACGGTGAACATACATGCTTGTGTCTTTAGTAACATTGAAATCCCATAAGATTAGATTCTTGATGAAACGATGAAGTAAAAACCCTAATCCCAAAGTAACTAAGAAATAATTTCAAAGATTTTTATCCTAACTTAATCCTGTATTAAGCCAGCAATTTAAAAATAACTGGAGGAGCTTTAAGATCCATAAACCAAGACTTAAAAATAAATGAAATCTTAACAATACCAGTACATACAGCATTTCAAATGAGTTTATCAGTATATTATGTTAGCTCGGAGATTGCGCTGAGCAAACCGATGGAAACCTTGGGAAGCCACTATTTATGTTCAGATAACGGAATGCTCACTTAAAATAGAACATCTCGGACTGGTTATGTTTATTCTTATTGTGTAAAAGTTAATAAAACGGTCTTAAATTATCTTGGTCTGTTGCGAAAGATAAATAAGATATTTATTATTACGACATTCTATAGGATTCTAAGGTTTTTTGAAACTCGTTTTTAAGAATAATTTAGAGGAAAAATGAGGCTGCAAATTGACTTGACTTTGACTTAAAGGGATGCATCTCGACATACATTTTCACTGTTTTTCATACAACCGCTCTTACGCGATTATGACGTTATTACACATTTTTCATTAGATATTTTGGAAACACAGTATCTTGTGGATATTATCTAGGCTTCTATGGAAATCTAATCCAGTTAAGACCTCCGAAAATCTGCTATTTTGTTTTGCATTAACTTTGACACTTCATAATTTACTCAAAAATTAAAAAACAGTACAACCATTCAAGCCTAGCAAATATCATGATTCTAAATAATGACAATGTTTTTCAAAGACTTTTATGGGTATTTCTTGGAACAAGTTTTATAAAACATTCGAGAAAATACACGGAACTACCGAATTCTAACAGAGTTTTCAGGCGTTATCTCTCTTTTTTCGCGTTGCCTTTTCGTCAAACATCGCGTTGGATTGCGTTAGATGAAGTAACAAGCCTGTAAACCATGTTTGATGTTGACGATAGGTGAGTGGAAAAGCAGCCTCTTAAGATCCTATGTACCTTAGCTGGGACAGAGGGCGTCGACAGTAGTCAAGTCACCCATCGCAACTGGTCTTGAGCTCTACGCTTCACCTCACTCCATGTCAGTCCTATGGCCGTCGTTTCTGTCAACACAGTGCGTCACCAGGTTTGCCGAGTATGGTCGCGCTTTCTTTTCCCTTGAGGATCCCAGTCCAATGCCTGTTAAGGAATCGCGAAACCCTCCTCAGCGTGTGACTACTCCATCTCCACTTACGACGTTTAATTTGGTGATCAATCGGGCTTTCGTGGCATTTCTCCAACAGTTCTACTTTAAAGATGGTCTCGGTTTATGAAAATCTAAATTTGGCGTGGGATTTCCTTTGTCACCTTCCACGATCAGATGTAAAAAATAGTTTGAATTCATCCTTCCTTTTTTATTGATGATGGTAAATCATCAAATAAGTAAAATCTACCGCTCTGAGTGGAGCTAGACAGAACGAATCAGACTTTTGCTGACACAAACCGATTTTTCGCGACTTTCTGAATAGGTATCTCGTGGTCCTATAACGCAAAGGAAAACTGAAAAACACGAGTGGGTTTTATGTCAGAAAAGCTGAAACTACGTTTTACCGACGCCACAATTTTTTTTTTTTTGTAGTGGGAATAATCATCCAATGACAACCCCCGCTCTTGGGCGGAGCGGGAGATAGTGTCAGACTCTTACTGACTAAAAGACCCACCTTGTTCCTTCTAGCCTTCATACGGGGCACGAGTTCCCTTTCGTATAACCCTGGCCCCAGTAGGCTTCCACCCGGCTGGGTCCCTGCTGTTGCTGACAACTCCTTAAGGCGCGCGGGAACAGTGCGCGCCGTCGACGACATGGGTTTGGTTCGGACAGTTACCGGACGACCGGACAGCGAGCTACCCATTGCTCACACCGACGCTTCCATAGACCATGCTTGATTTTTACGTAGAACGACGTCGCGTGGCGTGGATCAAGTGTAGCTCTACAAGTCTAGTTTCCATATGAAATGTATGGAGACCGACGCGCCCAGATCGGTGTACGTGGCACACGTGTGCACAGTGTAGTTCTACCTTAAAAGCTTTACGCGCTCTCTCGCTCCAACCTAAAACGGGAGAAGTCCGCTAGCGACCGCTAAGGAGCTACAAACAAAATATTATTACTAAGTAATTCAAATAGTATGCGCCCTCTAACATGGCTACTTTATTAGCATAGGATGTTTATTATCGATGTCACCCGTATTGTCGAACATAACAGTCACCTACATAGTAGCAATACCCGTATGAATGTTACAAAGTATGCGTGGAAATAACGAAACATTCTAGTTTTATATGTCTTTGACTATAAATAAATATTATACAGAGTAAACATTTTTATTTTTATATTTTTGTATACAGGAACTTAATTAATAAACTTTAGAACTGCTGATATTCCACAGCCACCGGGATCCCGATCCCTATTTCTGGCCACTACAGGCGCGGGCTTGCGGACGGCGAGCAATGGGTAGCTCGCCGTCCGACCTTCCGGTTACCGTCCGGACCAAGCCCAAATCGTCGACGGTCCGTACTGTTCCATGACGCCTCAAGAAAATGTCAGCAAACCGTAGTAACTGGGTCCAGCAGGGTCGAAGCCTACTGGGACCAATTGTCTGCTTCTGAATGGAAGACTCGGCCCTGGTATGAAAGGCAACGAAGGAACAGGAGTGGTCTGACACACCCTCCTGCTCCGCCCAAGAGCGGGGGACGTCATTGGATGATTTTCCCACCGAAAAAAAAAACTGCTGATCATCTTTTAACATTTTTTCATCTCAGTGTGACATAACCATATTACACTGAGATGATGAAGACACAGAACAAATGATTATGCTCATCACACAAACATTTGTCCTGGGTGGGAATCGAACCCGACCTCCGATATAGCAGACAGGGTCACTAACCACTAGACCAACATGCCAGTCAAACAACCAATAAAACAACAATTAGGCACACAATCGCATAACATTTACTTAGTAACTTTAAAGCCATATAGATCCGCCATTTCAATTCTACCATCGAACAATTTTCACACGGCCGAAACCGCTCACCAAAAATAATCAAAGACAAAGAAATAACCAGAATTTATTCCTTGAAGAACCCATCTATCTTCTTCCAAACCTCTTATACCACTAGTAAGCAAACCAATACTTCAGAAACATAGTACAAGCCATACCGAACGCTCCCTAGGAGGTCAAACAAGTGAATTGATCGTAACAAGTCACTGCGGGCGACCAATTGCGGGCGCGCCCCTGTTTGAACAACACTGGAATATGCCCAGACAATTACTCACTTGCTTAAGTATATATCGGCTAAAAATCTCCGGTATTCTACGAAAAAGACCAAAACCCTAAGTGAGTCTACTAGGGAGAAGTGAAAAGTTCTCGGCCTCACTCAGAGATAGTACTCCGACCAGCAAAATTTTGTTACTACTGCCTAGATGTGCTTTGATTTTGTTCATATGCGAATTATCAACTTTTTTTCTCAAGCAGTTTGTGTGCAGGAATGGTTACAGTAAAGGTCTTGCGTGTTATTAATTTGTGAAAATGGGTAAGCTTGAATATCGTTCGGTAATCAAATTCTTCGTTTTAGATGGATTAACCTCAACAGAAACTTATCCAAAGTTGAAACAAGTTTAAGTTTACTCTACTCCTTCTATATCAACCGTTAAACAGTGACCAGCTGAATTAAAACATGGCCGCACATCCCTCGAAGGTGACCCATATGAAGGAAGGCCAAAAACTGCTACCAAACCGGAAAATATCAAAAAAGTGTAACATATTGTGTTTGATGACAGACAAATGAATGAGTGAGTTAGCTGAGAGTGTGGGGATCTCGGAGGTATGGGTGCGAAACATTTTGCAAAAAAAGAGATAGGGATGCAATACCTTTGTGCAAGATGGGTGCCGCATTTGCCATTAAACTAGGCTTTAAAAACCCAAACGATTCTAAAAAAATATGATTGATAGGCTCGCGCTTGATATATGTCACACTACACTGGCACTATTTCACCTGATGGTAAGCGATGATGTGGTCGACGATGGAGCATGCTTGCCTTGAGTTTCCTATTGGAAATACAGACTTCGACAGAGAATTCTACTCCTTAGCTGTGCGCACAGTGAACGTGTTTCGTGATGGGATGTTATGTTTAAGTATGGTTTCCGCACGTATCCTATACACAGTAAAATTTTTGATCGGTGGAGGGTCGATCCGGTACATGAAACACTATCGATTTGTGAAGATAAAATTAAAAAAGAAAGTACCTTAGTACCTTACTAGTACGCAACGCCGACTACTACCTACAGGTCATTGGACTCGCACAGCTCACGTTTTCTTAAAGAAATTAATTTCGTACATGCATAAATTAATACGAGTTTTGAAAAAAAAACGTAATTATTTTATTTTTTAATTTTATCTTTACAAATCGATAGTGTTTCATGTACCGGATCGACCCTCCACGGGATTAAAACGATCAAAATTTAACGGAGTATAAGCGAATCATTGTGCGTGGGCCATGTCGGCCAAAACTTTTGGTAGGCTTATTCCAACCAGCCCACCTCTCTCCAAAAACTGATTAGGCCTCTCAGATTTTTCAGGGTATCTCTGATGGAATACAGGGATCTTAGGATCGCTGGTGGGATATTCACCGAACTTCGGGCTGATGCGTGAGATATGTGAAAATGTCGATACTAATGTACCTATCTCATTTATTAACATTATGCACACAGAGATTCCCCTCCAGCCCGTCGTGCGGCGGTATTGCCAAACACAAGCGCGCCGGCTAATTCCGCCAAGAACCACAGAAAAAACCTGGGGCTCCTCACGATTCACGGAGCAACCTCACTGTTCCGAGAATTTGAGCATGTTGAGAAGCCACGATCTATTATTTATTTCCACACTTAAAACAAACACTATCTTACACAATTTCGCATAAACTATATTTTTATGATTTATATGTAGGTAAACCAGATAACTATATAAATATATTATTTAAGTACCCATCACTGATATTATATTGTATTGCACTCCAAAACCGGTTTTACGTCCATTGCGTCACAAACACAGGTTCAATTGAAAACCAGCGTCAGGCACTAGTTGTCTGGCATTCATGCTGAACTGAACCTTTTTTGGTGCAGCCATGAGGCAGACAACAATTATTATTTTTTGATACGTGTTATTGTATATTATTGTGTTTAGGTCTTTGCTGTACCAAATAAATTATTATAATAATAATTATAATAATTTATTGTCCGGAGGTTCCTCTCTCAGGAGCCCTGATCGCCGGTAGCTTGGACCCTGTTCCCGATGCCGGTGGGCTACTATTTTTTATATTTTTAAATGTTTTTTTTTAATGTTATTTTTTTAAGAAATATTTAAAAAATTTAAAATTATGTAAATAATAATAAATAAATGGAATTATAATAATACAGTCTGTCAAGAAAGTCATGAAAAGAATGTTTTGGGAACTACTGTTTTTGCTAATACTGGCAACACTGAATAATTGTTAAGCTGAGTACTTGAACTGTCACGTCGTATCTGTGTGGTTGATTTTTTATAATATTTCGGTGCTATTTCGAGTTTTTTTAATCGTGTAAGCGTTAAGATACAAAAAATGAATCGAAATGTTTATAAGAGCGGTGCGAGACAAATTATATTTAAAGTTTTTCAAGGGTGTATGGCCGAAATTAAAGGTGGGAGTGCTGGGACGAACAAAGACGATGTTTATGGTCGAACAGCAAAGTTAACCGGTACGTAAATATATTCTAAAGTTTAACACACTAACGGAAATATATTGTTTTAACAATCTTCTGTTTTTAAGTACAATTTATCTATCTTTAACATTGTTTATATCTTGCTAAGGTTATGAAATTTACCTACGATTTATTATACTACCACTTAACGGTTTTGATATTTTGGTGTTTTATATTTAGGTGTGATAAATGTATTTGTATATTTAACATAATTATCTTTATACTTCAGGTGTTTCCGAAAGTACAGTTCGGCGCATTGTGGACTAAGGCATAAAGAATGGAGATAAATTTTCAACGTTTGGAAAACACAGGAAAGGCCGACCTACGAAACAAACTACGAGTCAGATGTTGGCCGGTTTTATTTTGAAGAAGTTTCAGGCAACATTTCTGGAGTCGAATACCTCGACTCTGATTATTTGGATTCGGATTAATAAAGATTTATTTCATAAACTTTTTATTTTTGCAATGAGCTCATACCTATCGATACTCAGCGCCATGCTGACGGCAGTGCAGAGAGGCAAAACATCGTGATTTGCACTTTGTTACACAGCTACACAGTTTACACAGCTGAAAGGACGAAAACAAGGGTTGATCAAACCAGACATTCTTAAGAATATAAAACCAGATATTCAGAAGAATGTCTGTTTTGATAAACTCTTACGTGTAGGTACGTAGGATAAACATATAATTATCCTAATAAGAAAATAGAGAAGGATGGTTTCGTCGCAATGTTTATAAAACAAAATTCAGACTGGTAGAGAATGCCTAAGGCATTAACTCCGCCTTTGTACTTTTGTGTTGGATGAAGTTTTGATAAATAAATGAGAACTACTATAACTATTATGTATCAGTTAAAATTAAACGTCACTTAAAAATGGTTTTCGCCACTACGACAGAGTTAGTAGTTTTATTTATAGGGAGCCACTACCAATGAAAATCAAAACTCGTTTGCAAGCATGTAATAAATAGATAGACGAGTGTCAGATAGATCGGTAAAATAATGTACCTACACGGCAGTAAAGGGACCGCAAATCGGTATTTATTATTTTATAAATAAAAGTATCAATATCTTTTAGTCGAAATTTATTGGGATACCATGTTTAATGATGGTGGCGCCCTCCCTTCTTTTCATGACTTTCTTGACAGACTGTAATAATTTATTTAAAAGACAACTTTTGGTCCACATTGTATGTTAGTAGCACTTAATTCTATGTTAGTTCAAATTTACGCGAGTATTAAATTCAATTACACACTAAATCAAAATGTCATAAATTACAATTACTATTATTCTTTCATTCGAGAGTGACGTCACCGGCTGATTCCAAAGCTGGGTCTGGAATAAAAGCGGCTAAGCCCACATACAATGGTGTATCAAGGACTGATGAGCATAAAAACCAGATAATAAAGACAAGACAACGGCGTCTCAAAAGTGGGCAGTGTGTGGCGCCTAGGTACGTTGTATAAGTGTCGCCGCACACGGCCCCCATGCCACAGCCACAAATGTCGCCACAAGAACTAGATGCGGCAACAAAGGAAACTGAGGCACGCGGCAGTCACTTGTGGCCGGTGGCTGCTGCTTTTAAAACACCCACGCACCCATACGACCCATACGCGCAATATCATAATGGACTCTGACGAAGAAGGGTTAAGGCTTATAGTCCCTTGAACCATCTGACCGAAATTATGTGGACGCAACTCTCGCACTCTCCTAGGCGGCAGTACGCAAATCTGTGCATTTATTTGCGGCCAGCAGCGCCCGGAAAGCGCTTTAAATCCATTTTCTTTGCGAAATATTGATTGTTTTACCTAGGCAATGTTCATTTTAAAGAATATTTAGCCACTAATTTTTATGTATAAAAATGTTTATAAAGGTCCAAGCCATTTCGAAGGAGTAGGGAAAAGTTGCGAAATTGCTAAATATTTTTTAGACACAAGTATTAATCGCATGAAAAAATCAAATGTTGATAGTGTTGTTTATGAATCTTTGTTTATTAAAGATTCATGAACAACATTATCAACATTTGATTTTTAGGGTTCCGTAGCCAAATGGCAAAAAACGGAACCCTTATAGATTCGTCATGTCTGTCTGTCTGTCTGTCTGTCTGTCTGTCTGTCTGTCCGTCCGTATGTCACAGCCACTTTTTTCCGAAACTATAAGAGCTATACTGTTGAAACTTTGTAATTAGATGTATTCTGTGAACCGCATTAAGATTTTCACACAAAAGTAGAAAAAAAGCAATAAATTTTGGGGGTCCCCATACATAGAACTGAAACTCAAAAATTTTTTTTTCATCAGACCCATGCGTGTGTGGTATCTATAGATAGGTCTTCAAAAATGATACTGAGGTTTCTAATATCATTTTTTTCTAAACTGAATAGTTTACGCGAGAGACACTTCCAAAGTGGTAAAATGTGTGTCCCCCCCCCTCTAACTTCCAAGATAAGAGAATGATAAAACTAAAAAAAATATATGATGTACATTACTATAAAAACTACCAACGAAAATTGGTTTGAACGAAATCCAGTAAGTAGTTTTTTTTTAATGCGTCATAAACCGAAAAAAATACACTATTATTAAAACATCGATCAAAGTTACAACACATTACAAGAACTTTTATATTATGTTACTTGCTGCTACGGAACCCTTCATGGGCGAGTCTGACTCGCACTTGGCCGGTTTTTATATGTTTTTGTAACCTGGCCGTTACCGAGAAAGTTTTCACAGGCTTCAGAAAGTCACTGTTTTATGGCACTTTTCGGGCGCTTAGGCCTTAAATGCGCGAGTGGAATGTGACGGTGTTTTGTATCGACATTTACTGGCCGGTTTAGGTCACAAAAAAAGCGAGCAGTTGTGATTTATAGCATGTGGCGGCCATCGCCGTGTACGGCTAATCTATATAAAATGTATGAACCCTACAGGAAATATATCGGTGGCAGCATTTTGTAGTTGTAGCCGGTAGCCAGTACGCGGCGACCCTAAGTATTTGTCTGATCTTATCTAACATAACAAAAATAATATGCTAAAATATTTAAATAAGGCCCTCCATGCCACGATGACTAGCAGGCACACCCACTCAACAATGTACGAAAACACAACAAATGACATCACCTGCCTAGCTTTTTCCCAACAATTTTGGGTATATGTAGGTTCATTTCTGTTTGGATGCGGCTGAATACCTGCATGTTTTACATGAAGGGTATTAGACCTCCACAACCCAGGTACTGGGCAACACAATACTCCTTGGGTAGACTGATGGTTAGAGCTTCTGGCTTCTACCTGTAACGAATGGCAAAGATCTACGAATGACAACTGGGTCCAACGGATTTACTTGCTTTCCGAGGCACGGGTGTCAGTAATGGCTTAAACTTTAGAATATTTATAATAAATCGAAAAATTCACATTCATTCTTACTTACCCAGTTTCGAACAAACACCCTCATGTACTCGCATGAGAGGCGAGTGCCCTAAAATGCTGCTTTTCCACTCGCCTATCGTCAACATCGAGCATGGTTTAAAAGCTTGTTACTTCATCTAACGCAATCCAACGCGATGTTTGACGAAAAGGCAACGCGAAAAAAGAGAGATAACGCCTGAAAACTTAAAAGTTTTTGAAAAAAATTTCCCATCATTTAGAATTTTGATAAAATTTGCAAGGCTATAGTTACACTTTTTTGACTTTTTAAATTTTTGAGTAGATTATGAAGTGTTTAATGTTCATGCAAAATAGCAGATTTTCAGAAGTCTTTACTGGATTCGTTTTACAGAAATTAATAAATTGATTTTAATAGAAGCCTAGATAATATCCACAAAATATCTATGTTTCCAAAATATCTAATGAAAAATGTGTAATAACGCCATAATCGCGTAAGAGCGGTTGTATGAAAAACAGTAAAAATGTACATAAGTCGAATTGTATGCCATCACGGCGAGAAAAAAAATACAACAAATGACAATCGGCCGAATTGTACGGTAAATATAATGAATCTGACCGCATACGTCTTTGAAAAAACCTCTTGATCATGAAAAAGTAAACAAAAAAACTGTGCCATAGCAACTGGACAGTTAGCTAGTTTGATAAAAACAGTAGAAGGTCATTGGCCCGCGATCGCGGGAGTGATACCAAGGTTTTGTTCGAGTGATTAGATTTATTCGTTGCTAGGGGCTTGGCTTCCGTTATTTTTTCGACGACGCTTCCCGAGTAGTGATGAAGATGTTTGGATAAGAAACCAATTTTGGGACCACTTAACAGAAAAATACACTTTATTCCTATTGGAAAATATTGAAGCAAATTCTTGTTCTTCTTACGACTGGAAAACATTTGAGCTGCAAGGTACACGGTAATGTTATAGATTTAGCAATTCGGAACTAAGTCTTTTCATATTGAGTGAGGATCGGCGTAATGTGGAAGGTGGAAACCGGGACACCTCTCCGGTGTCTTCAGAGAAGGGACTTACCGCCATGGTTATGGCGTCCTTATTGTGGTTGATGAATAAAGCTGCACGCTTGCCTAGATGAAGTTTTAGTACCTACATACCTATATGCAATACCCGAAACACGTAGGTATCTAGAATTTTTATGCAAAGAATCATGTTTTTCATAACTGTATCATGAAAAATGGTAATGTTATAAGCTTGTTATGTTACCTAGTTGCTTTTACACCCAAATGTCTTTTGCTTTTACACCCAAATGTGTGCTGGCTCGAATGCCCGCTATGACCTGCCGTGACCTGTTTTGTACTTAGTGTTGCTAGTGTCCAACTTGTGACAGTTTTTTTTTTTGGGAAATAATATAACTTGATGAAAAAATCAGAATCGATTCAGTTACTGATTCTGACAAGCTATATTCAGGCTTGGCGTTTACTAAAAATAATGTTGAATACTTCATTATACATCAATATTACAATTAAAAAAACCGGCCAAGAGCGTGTCGGGCCACGCTCAGTGTAGGGTTCCGTAGTTTCCCGTCCGTCACAATAAAGTGTACCCACTTATGAGTTTAAAAAAATGCTTGCTACGATTATAGATACTACAAAGTTAGTCCAGAAATTATTTTGTAGAACCCTTTTGTCTTTTTTGTAAAAAAACTGTTCTTTCCATCAAGTTCAAAATAATTTTCCTAGAAAGTCCTTATAAAATTCTACTTCTCAGATTTTTTTCATATTTTCTAAACTTATGATTCAAAAGTTAGAGGGGGGGACACATTGTTTTTTACTTTTGGAGCGATTATTTCCGAAATTATTGACATTATCAAAAAATGATTTTAGTAAACCCCTATTCATTTTTAAATACCTATCCAACGATATATCACACGTTAGGGTTGAAATTAAAAAAAAAATTACTTTCCACTTTACATATAGAGAGGCTACCCTAATAAAACATTTTTTTCCAATTTTTATTTTACCACTTTGTCGGCGTGATTGATATACATATTGGTACCAAATTTCAGCTTTCTAGTGCTAACGGTCACAGAGATTAAGCGAGGACGGACAGACAGACAGACAGACAGACAGACAGACGGACAGACAGACATGGCGAAACTATAAGGGTTCCTAGTTGACTACGGAACCCTAAAAAAAGAAAATTTTATAATTAAAAAAAACCATACAATTGGGGCCTTTTCGCAATCAGCGAATTCTTTTCTTTTCTTATCTTTTTGTTCCACTTTCTTGTCAAAATTGCTGTGTTAGTTAACAAGCAGATACAGAACATAAAAGCTCAGAAGATCCTATAAATAAAAGATATTCGTTTCCCTGTACCTTCTAAGAAAAACATCAAGATATAAATCGGATTCAAATCAATAAGCAGGCATTCAGACCCCACTTCCTTACTTAAAATTCAAAACAGACAGCCGTCGAATCACGGCGAGATCATTTAAGGCGTATAGTCCTTAGTATTGCATGTATGTATTAGTATTATTATCTTAATAATATTATTTCTGATGTTTATGACTGCATGCCATTCCTCCTCGCTCCGGACCATGGCCTGAACCAAGGCCCGGTACAGGAGTAGGTATCTAATTTCTAGTATAGGCAAAAAATTGCTAATTAGTTTCAAAGACAAATAAACAGAAATAATTAAATGCGGAAATTCCTGTGGCATTTCTTTCTAGGTAATATTTATTACCTATGTAAGTACTGAAAACGTGACTACTATCACATTGCATGCAGTAAATGTGCTATGTCATACTTTAACGAGACCGTAATTCAGCTAAAATAATACAATGCAATAATATACATTGTACAGTAATCAATATAAGCCACAATACGGTTTCAGAGCTAGCAATGCCTTATCTTTTGTCTTACCTACTCTTTTTTTATGTATTTCAGATTCAGACACGCCACTCTCTGCCCTGAGCAGGGAGTGGCGTTATTCAGTTGTCGGTTTGTTGATTATTATTCTTCTTCCTTCCCTGGTCCCATTAATTTGGGGTAGAGTCTCCTCACTTTTCTGCGCCAAGTGGGATCTTGGGTGTCAATTTTGGCAACTAGGCTTTCTTGATGTCCCTCTCTATATTTGACCACCAGGTCAATGACGGGCGGCCTCTATCTCGTTTTTGCTCTGGTAGGCTTAGGGCATTGATGAATCTACTGAGCTTAGGGCCATTTGGACCACGTGGTCCTCATCACTACGTTTTTGGACGTTTGGTTTGTGGATTATTGGTTTTTATTTTTTAATAATTATCTTCTAGAACAATATAATAAAGAGGTAAAGTTTATTTTTTTTTATTTGTAGGAGGTAAGTAATCTCTGAAAGTACTGGTCCTTTGCCAAAGTTGTATATATTACTAACTATAATTATTTTATGTATGCCAGCGAAGCTGCGGGGAATTATTAATAAGGCCCACCAACAATTTGTTCATTCAAAATTGAATATTCAGAGTATGGTTTCGTGTAAAGAAATCAATTAAAGACTTGCACATCACTCACAGCGGTTGATTAAAATGACAAAATCACATATATTAAATATATTAAATAAAATAAAAGACATGCATTGAATATGTTCATTAATTATCTACATTAAAAATTACAACAATTTAGGGAGAATTGCACCATTTAACTATAACGATAACCGAACCATAACCAGCCGTGAAACCGCCGCCTATTGGTCAAATCGACGATTGGCAACTGTTAACGGCTTTGTTATCGTTATAGTTAAATGGTGCAACTCACACTTAGATGTCAATATTCGCAGTAAATAAAAAGAAAAATTTATTTAAAAAGATCGAATAAAAAACAAAAACAAATTAAAACAAATACCATTATTACTATAAAGTTAATAATCCTCAAATAATAAATATTCATCCAAATAAATAACAAATAAAATAATGTCATTCGAAATCAGGGCAAAACTACGAATCAATCAGGTTGATTTTACAATTTTACACATGGAATTATTCAAACAATGCTCACTTTCATCTTCATTTACCTCAAATGACTCAACCAATAAAATACAACTCAGGAAACTGTTTGATACAAACTAAAACGCAGTAAAAAACTGTGTCATCATTAGTTACTATTTATTCGCAGTAACAATGAAGTGATTTATTATGATGTATTTATTAGACGGCTCTGACTTGTCATTATAGCGAACAATAACTCCGTGCGAAGGTTATTATTAGATAGATGTGTGAATATTGTTAACACTAGAACTGTTCAGTCAAAAAATATATATGTAGGTACAGAAGTCAATCTACATACAAAGCGCACTCGAGCAACGCACACATAGATACCGCTCACAGACACGATGTCTCGGTCGCGTTTCGGTCACTCGTCGAACAATTCCGGCTCAAACGCTCATTAGTGTGCGTCCACCGATCGTAGGTATAAAAAGTGAAGTACATACATGAGATTGCCTTCTGTACTTATCTATTTTGTGGTTCAGTGTTATAAATAGGTTTGTTTCTGTTCAATACACGGTGGCTTTGACATCGAGTCACAAACGAATACCATGGTTGGATGCATCCAATACCTACATGGTTTTGGACCCCCAGTGGTTCTTTTTAGGGTTCCGTAGCCAAATGGCAAAAAACGGAACCCTTATAGATTCGTCATGTCTGTCTGTCGGTCTGTCTGTCTGTCTGTCTGTCTGTCTGTCTGTCTGTCTGTCCGTCCGTATGTCACAGCCACTTTTTTCCGAAACTATAAGAGCTATACTGTTGAAACTTAGTAAGTAGATGTATTCTGTGAACCGCTTTAAGATTTTCATACAAAAATAGAAAAAGAGCAATAAATTTTGGGGGTCCCCATACTTACAACTGAAAGTCAAAAATTTTTTTTTCATCAAACCCATTCGTGTGGGGTTTCTATGGATAGGTCTTCAAAAATGATATTGAGGTTTCTAATATCATTTTTTTCTAAGTTGAATAGTTTACGCGAGAGACACTTCCAAAGTGGTAAAATGTGTGTCCCCCCCCTCTAACTTCTAAAATAAGAGAATGATAATACTAAAAAAAATATATGATGCACATTACTATGTAAACTACCAGCGAAAATTGGTTTGAACGAGATCTAGTAAGTAGTTTTTTTTAATACGTCATAAATTTAAAAAAATACACTATTATTAAAACATCGATCAAAGTTACAACGAACTACAAGAACTTTTATATTATGTTACTTGCTGCTACGGAACCCTCCATGGGCGAGTCCGACTCGCACTTGGCCGGTTTTTGTTTTGGTGTGTAAAAAACATCCAAATGACATCCCCCGCCCTTGGTCGGAGCGGGAGACAGTATCAGACTCGTCCTGACTAAAAAACCCACCTCGTTCTTTCTTGTCTTTCATACCGGGATCCAGCTACCTTTCAGAGCTAACCCTGGCCCCAGTAGGCTTCGACCCGGCTGGGCCCCTGCTGTTGCTGACACCTCCTTGAGGCGCGCGCGAACTGTGTGCGCCGTCGACGACTTGCCCAGGGGCCTTACGGCCTTACCATTGAATTTATAAAATATGCCCATAAATTTGACCAATAAAAATGTCAATCGTGCAAGCGAGAAAGAGGGATGGATTCAAAATCAGTAACTGAATGGATTCCAATAGTTTATACACCATGTTATATTTTTTCCCAAAAATATTTTAAAAGGTCACAATTTGGACACCACCTATACTAAGTACAACACAGGTCACGGCAGGTCATAGCGGGTGTTAGGCGCCGGCAAAATTACCCCCCAGTCGCCTGGCCATTTTTGCTGACATAACAAGCTTGTAATTTTATGATTTTTCATGATACAGTAATGAAATTTTGTACATTGATTCTTTACATGAAAATACCTACTAAACACGTGCTTCGGATTTCGTATATTTTTACTGAAACTAATGTTGTATAGCTCTATAGATTTAACTGTTCAGTTTAGTAAAATGAAGCTCGTAGTAGGACCTCTATTTCCCGCAACTTGCACGCCAATATCTTTCGACGTATTCTCCTGACGCGAGATATATTGATGGACAATGTGTAGTTAGGGACATAGTGTACCCTAGTGTATCTGAAGATTTAATTGAAGAATCGATTATACTCGTATAGGTAAAAAAAATATTCGACATTTAATTTATTAAACCCCAAGCGAACGCCGGCGTTCGCGCACCTATTGTCTTTCAATTGTGTCTGTAATTATCACAATTGAAAGGTTAAAATCGATTTTAGACGTTACATCAATTTAGTGACTCGATTTCAGGAAATCGTGATTAGATTTTTTCCTGCGGTATGTTTATTACTGAATTATCAGAAAACGTTTATTTTATTTATTAAGGAAAACAAACATACATAACAACAGAGTTTTAGTTTATTCACCTATTTTCCTCGAACTATTTTTATTTGAATCTTGTACACACAATTATTCACCAGTCATGAAATGATGAAACACAATGGGCATTGTAAATTGTAAGATCATCGTGAAAATCCAATACACTGTAACTCGACTTACAGTGTTTTGCTTTAATAGTGCTCATTAGACTAGTTTCAAATGCCATTTTCGCAAAATAGCTATTTCTGAGATACAGTGTTTTGGATTCTGTGCCATGCTTTTTAGTAGAAATTACAGTATCTATATGGTAACCCACGGATCGATCTTTATTTAATATTCGATGTATTACTGAATCGATTCTGTCAAAGTCAAATGATTTATTCGCATAATAATATGGGTAGATATAATGTATGGTACATGAATTACATATATGTAATTCATGTATACATTACACAGTCTGGATTCCTCATCACCATTTCTGGTATGCGAAACTTAAAATAGGTACTTATACTTATTTGAGGAATGGTTAACTTAGGTAACTATAGATACTCTTAATATTTAATTACGTTATTTTTTTATTGATATAAACTAGTGCTTGACTGTGGTCCCACCTGATGGTAAGCAGTGATGCAATTTCTGATGTTGAGGCTAACTGCGCTAATAGGAACATAGCGAGGTGTTACAATAATTTTCTATTCTTTTATCATAGGTATTCCTGGGTCGTGTAGAAACATTTATCGACTAAGTGGTGTACATTTTTGTTTCGCAATATTGCAAGGGGACTGTGTGTCTTCGATTAGAATCGATTCTGTAGACTTCGATTCAAATCAAATCAACAATCGATCTTCTTTAGGGAGAATTGCCATCGCTAAGCTGCAGATTTGTTTGAAAACGTTACCGCAAGGGCTACTACAGAAACATAGGAGCGATTCCCGCTCTAATCGGAGCGAGAGAGTGTGTCAATATGTCTTTTACTGACGAAAACCCACCTGTGTTTATTCAGTGGCCTGTGTTGAAGGGGCGCGGTGACTGATTCCAACAATCTCGCCAATCCGGTAAGGACCTGCGTCAGTCCGGAAGTGAGGATACCGTGGCGTTTCTCTAACTACTTTTCGTTACGATTGTGGCACGCCCAGCGTAATGGACGTCACACCGACTTCTGGATAATATAGTATCAAATTGCTCTACTGTCACCAAATAGATAGGTACAGAAGACAATCTACATACAAAGCGCGCTCGCCTGACGCACACATAGACAGCGCTCACCGACACGATATCTCTGCGCAATCGCCCGGTCGCACTCGTACAGTTGGGTGCAACGCGCTGACCCTAGCGCGACCCCCTAGCGTAGGTATAAAAAGTGAAGTACATGATACATGAGATTGGCTTCTGTATCATAGGTATTATGTATGTATGGTAGGTACTGTTGAACAATCTTGAAATAAAGTAGATCTAATAACACCCTTACATTTACAAATAGCTACTAAAAATAACATTTTGCATACATAACTTTGTACATAAATAGATGTACTCACGTATGCGACACGAGGTAAACGGGTAAACAAAACAGTAAAGTATATAATTGGTCGATACAGCAAATTGTTTACTTTACATAATAACTCTATTATATTGTAGATACTCTTTTATCAATATCTCTTTATATAGTATAGTAATTTATGATAATTTATTTACGCATTGAGTGTAGAAATTACTCAATATTGTGACATTTATATTTTTTATTTTACTATATAAATTGCTGGAAAGTTTGTTCATCCGTTTTTATTTCTAATCCCCATCCCCTTTTTTTTTTTGATGGGAAAAGTCATCTTATGACAACCCCCGCTCTTGGGCGGAGCGGGAGATAGTGTCAGACTCTTACTGACTAAAAAACCCATCCCGTTCCTTCAAGCCTTCATACCGGGGCTCGAGCGCCCTTTCGGATAACCCTGGCCCCAGTAGGCTTCGACCCGGCTGGGTCCCTGCTGTTGCTGACAACTCCTTGAGGCGCGCGGGAACAGCGCGCGCCGTCGACGACTTGGGCTTGGTCCGGACAGTTACCGGACGGCCGGACAGCGAGCTACCCATTGCTCACTGTCCGCAAGCCCGCGCCTACGGTAGCTGGAAATCGGGATCGGAATCCCGGCGGCGGCGAGAGCGCCGTTGCCTGATGCGGTCGGCCTCCTCCTTAGCGAGCATTACTGCTTCGCAGAAGTCGGCGACCGCCTGCCACTCCTCCTCGCTCCGGACCATGGCCTCGACCAAGGCCCGGCGCGAGAGGTCTCCGCCGCCGCCAGCTCCAGCCACGCCTCAAAGAGGGGACTTATTGCCATAATTGAACCCCATCCCCTCAAATAGCAAGTAAATAGTACAGTAATCTTTGTGGCAAGGCAAGTTAGTTTGTTGATTGTTATAAAGGCTGTATCAACTAGTCAATTGAAACAAAAGATTTAAAAAAGTTAGAAAATGGAGCAATGGTAAATAAATAGCAATGGTTGATAAAAAAAAATATATTTTAAGTATGTTTTTTTAGTAATTTTTACCCTTTAAAATCGATATTGACTGCGACCCCAGTAACCATAAAAAAGTAATCATAAAAATTGCTCACAAAATTCGTGAAAAATCCATTTGGATAACACTGAACAGAATCAAATTTAAAATAAAATAAAAAAAAAAGGTACTAATAACTTCGCTTTATACGAATATTCAAACACAAATCTGGTGGCAGATTGCTGTCAGTACACTCAACTCCATCCACTGCATTATTAGAGTGAAGCAGTGAAGTTCGTAGGGCATTTTTAATTGAAAAACAATCAAATCAAATCAAATGAAATCAAAGCATTTATTTCAAATAGACCATTTACAGGCACTTTTGAATAGTCAAATGTCGGTCAGTCCAAGAAAAGTGAAGCTAAATTGCACGTTCCAAAGAGTAGGTCTCTATGGAGAAGAACGTGCAAGAAACTCCATGGACACTCTTTTACATCATATTATGTGTTACATATAATGCTTGGTTACATATTACTTGTTGCTTCTATCATGTGAGCACAATGTCGATAATGAAATAAAAATGTAAAATAATTAAAAAATAGAAACTGAATTAAGCAATGATGAACATAATAAGACAGTTAACCCCGGCTATTTCTAAGTACTTCTAATTGCGAACCTAAAGCGACTGTCGAGCTCAGTAAAACGTAGACAAAAACAGGATAGCACTAATCATACACTTCCTAATAAGAAGCCAACTCCTGTTAACAGCATGGGCACAGGAATAGGCCAAGAGATTCGTTCTAAACAAAATTACAGTACGGTCGAAGTATTTTGACCAGTCCGAACTGTTCGTGTCACGAATCTAAGAAATTTTTTCTTGAACGCTTCTTCCTGTTTAACTAACAAATATTTGAGTTAACTCTAGATACCTAGCTATTTGCCGTCTTGAGAAAGTGTACAGAGCTGTAAATCCCCTCACTCAAAAGTGACAATCAAACGTAGCCATGGCATAGACTTGTCAAATTGCTTGAACGTCATTTTTAGAGTTCCGTACATCAAAAGGATAAAACGGAACCCTTATAGGATCACTTTGTTGTTCGTCCGTCTGTCTGTCAAGACCCTTTATCTCGAGAACGCGATGAGGTATTAAGTTGAAATTAAAACTATATAGTCAGGTCTACGGTCGCTTCAAGCTGTGAAAAAATCAAACTTCTAAGTTAACGAATAAAAAAGATATGGTCGGTTATGTCGCAAAAAAACCCATATATTTAGATACTCTCAAAAGTCTCAAAGATCGAAATACATAGGGTACTTCCCGTTGACCCAAAATCCAGAAATTCGGCGCAAAGCTAGGTCTTTTATCACACGTATAGGAATAAATCTGAAAACAGCAAATTTGTTGTCACCTGCGTCACAATAAAAAAAATTGCAATTCGGAAAAATCTTCGAGACTCCATTCAGCTATTGTAGTTTGCACGGAACTCTCAGTGCGCACTTACCCAGTTGTTTCTAAGTATACTAGTACTAGTAGTAATTTCGCAAAGCAGCACATTTATTCAGTTTTATTTTTTTAGCCACTAACTACCTACGTTACTCTAAATAACATTAGCTATGAACAAGAAAAAGATGGCACAAACGAGTTGATTTTAGTCAGTAAAATTCAGTCACGCACTCCCGCTGCACCCAGAGGCGGGAGATACACCATATCACACAAACACACACATATGTATTCACATGTATTAGACAATATCAATAAAACAATTAAGTTACTTTTAAGTTTTTATCTTCTTTAATTTTTAATACTTTCATTAATATTTATTACTTTTGATTCTTAATAATAATTTTATTTATTTTTAACTAGTCTAATTATAATATTATACTTATTTTTTTATTTTAAATGTTTATTGTAAAATAGGTAATATATTTTATTGTTAGTAAATTTTTAATGGATTTTTTATTATTATTGCACTAAATATTAGGGAAAAGACACTGATTCCTGTAACACAGATGTTTCCACCTAGCACAGGAGTCAGGGCTTCACTCTATTTATACATGATATTATGCTAATAGAAATGTATCTTATCTACAGTACAATTCACGAATGATGGCAGTCGTTAGCCTTTGCGAACGTTCGCGCATGCTACCGCTCTTCTCGCACGCGCGCGTCGCCATTTGGTTTTTAAAACACGTTACTGCGCAGCCTTCTGCGCAAACTTCACGGCTGCCATCATTCGTGAATTGTACTGTAGCTGTCACCCAAAAAAAAGACATACCCCCTATTTCTGATTTAAGCATTTGAAGTTGATTATTTCTCAAACATGAATCATCATCAGGTTCGTTGTGGCGACGCTTGGGGGAGGCCTATGTCCAACAGTGGACGTCTATTGGCTAAAATGATGATGATGATGCTGATGATTTCTCAAACTCTACTTTAGCCTTAAAACCTGTCAAAATTTGGCTCTTAAGTATTGTATAAGACTTTCTTAAGGCGTATAGTCCCTTGAACCATCTAACCGAAATTATGTGAACGCAACTCTCGCACTCGCCTAGGCGGCAGTACGCAAATTTGTGCATTTATTTGCGGTCAGCAGCGCCCGGAAAGCGCTTTAAATCCATTTTCTCTGCGAGATATTGATTGATTTACATATGCAATGTTCACTTTGAAGAATATTTAACCACCAATTTTTATGTGTAAAAATATTTCTAAAGGTCCAAGCCGTTTCGAAAGAGTAGGGAAAAGTTGCGAAATTGCTAAATATATATTTTTTTTTTGACAAAAGTATTAATTGCACGAAAAAATAAAATTTTGATATTATTGTTCATGAATCTATAATAAATATATATTTTTTTCAAACCAATTGACCTAGCCGTTACGGAGGAATAGGCTTCAGAAAATCACTGTTTTATGGCACTTTTCGGGCGCTTGGCCCTTAAATCAAAATACTCAATTCAAAAACCCGCCGTAACTATTAAAGTTACAAACAGATATTTCAATCTTATACTTAACATATAAATAGATGTACAGTTACAAATCCAAAACGAGCTGACGCTAGACACAACAAATGCATAGCGTTGCACTACGTGACCAACTCAGCTATGTGGCAGTTACTTTAGTTTGAACCCAATACATAGCCACCGCGGATTCCACCGAGGACTGAGGTTAACTTGACGCAACGAAACGTGAACGCGCCAGTTTAGGTTAGGGTCAGCCCACCGTGCCAGTCCTCATTAAAATGATTACTTAAACGTAGACTTTTGCGTATCGGTGTGAACTCAGTACCAACACAGTTTACGTTTGAGTTGCTTGGTTTTCCTTATGCAGATTCAATTTAAACGTGATATTAAAAAATGTGGAGAGAACAAAAAATGAGAATATAAACATGGTTGAGAGCAGTGGTTGCCGAGCTGTCATGGCTCCGACTTACGAGTTGTAGGTTAGGCGGGTTCAAACCCTACCAGGCGCATTATTTTGTGTACTTTTTTTTTATTACCACTGCTCTCAAAACTGTGAAGGAAAACATCACGAAGAAACCGGCATGTCCTAGAGCCAAAAATTCGAAGACATGTGTGACTTTCACTAACCCGCACTGGGCCCGCGTGGTGGATTACGGGCCATTCCCTCTCATAGAGAGGGGGTTGAGTCGCAGCAGTGGGAACATGAAAAAGGCTGATGATGAAACATGGTTGACAATACACTGGTGAAGGAAGGTAATAAATGATTAAAGATAGAACTACCGACATTAGACCAACACACACTTTTAACACGCCTGATTTGTACGTAGAACGACGTCGCGTGGCGTGGATCTAGTGTAGCTCTACAAGTCTAGTTTCCATATGAAATGTATGGAGACCGACGCGCCCAGATCAGGGTAAGAGGTACACGTGTGCGCAGTGTAGACAGTGTTCTACCTTAGATTATATAATTTTAGATATAGTAGATATTTGAAATAACTTTAAAAACCCTACTGCTATAGATAATTGCAATAGAAAGGGTTGACATGGCGAAGAAGACGCACTCGTTGAGTCTAAACTTAAAAGTCTTGAGCATCGACGCCGAGTTGCTAGCCTGTCGGATTTCTACCGGTTACATGTCGGGAAGTGTGCGTCGGAATCACATAATTTAATTCCGCCAAGCCCGTTCCTTTATTGGACCATCAGACATACGATGCGCCACCGGTACACGGTAGACATCCCACCCATACGCACAAAACGTTTTGGGAACACATTCATTGTGCGTACAGCTAAAGAATGGAATTCACTGCTGGAGTCTGTGTCTCCTGATAGCAGCTGGGATCTGTTACTTCTAGGCAAGCATACCTACTCCACGTCAACCACATCTTCGCTTTCAATCAGGTCAGATAGTGGTCAAGCATGAGTCTATGAACAGTAAAAAAAAACACTGTTAAACCTTCCTCACGACGCATAAAAACTACTAAAAATTAGTCATAACGACTTTAAAAGGAAAACTAGTTTGGATTTGAACGCTAGTTAACTGATTGCTGTAATAAAGGCTATTCCGTTATATTATTATGCTATAACTGTTTCTCTTGGACATACTAGGTCATGTGGTATAATCGTTAAAATAACCCGAAAATCTTATGTGTATAATTTTTTAGCCCACTCCATAAGATAGGATAGAAAAGAAGGAAAGAAAATTGCGTTTATTGCGGTGGTGATATATCTACTTATTGTATCTTGTAGGGTTCAAACACAGGCAGGCGTTTTACTTTCTGCCATTTATCTCATTTCATCACCACTTCCCTCAAAAGAGTGAAGAAACCGGCATGTCCTATAGCACTAAATATTCGAAGACAAGAAACCTCCACCAACTCGCACTGAGCCCTCGTGGGGGATTACGACCTATCCACTCTTCTAAACAAGAGGCCAGAGCCCAGCTGTGAGAACACTTCCAGGCTGATCATGCATTTATCATTTATCATTTAGAGCGCAACCTAATCACTTCTTCCCAAAAACATGACAACAGATACTGAAAGAAAAAGAAAGAAAGAAAAAAATTTAAGACCAACATATTATTATTATTTAGTACTGCTGTAATAACTCAGGAAAGCAGTACAATAGCACCTCCTAGTAGACAAGTCCCTTCTTCTTTGGAAAGCAGGGTAAGTCCAGGGCCTCAAGTCTGCTATTACAATAGTGTCAGAATTGTCTATCATTGATTCCAAAATTGTAGATTTTGACAAGTTTGGTAATTTACTAATATAATGGCGTCATTATCACTTTCCAATGGTCAACCACTGACAGTCCATAGAAGGAAGTAGCTTAGAACGGTAATCTCGTAATACATTGACAAATGAATGTCTGACGTATGCGGCAATCTGCCAAAATTTTGACAGTTCTTTTGATCAGTGACCTACCATTAGAGAGTCATTGTGCAATTATTGCTTTTAATAAGCTCGATATTGTCATTCTACTACAACTCTATTACGAGACTATTGGTCGATCAATGATGGATCATTATGAATTAGCAGATTACGATAATGAGATCGTGTTGGAATGACGAATTTATAGAAATAGTAGACTGCCCCTGGTCAGCTAACAACTGTCATCATGATTTCCACTGCTGGACATAGACTTAATCGTTGTGTGGCGACCGGTCCGGTGGGTTTCACATCTATCAGATCTCACCAGAACATCAGTCCACCTTGTGGGATGCCTTCCAAAGCTCCGTGTTCCGGTAGGCACGTGGTAACCACAACAGCACACAACCTTTCGGACCCATCGACCATCTGTTCGACGAACAATGTGCCTTGTTCCCTGTGCCCACTGCCACTAAGTTTGGCGGAGTCTTCGGGCTAAGTCACTAGGTGTTCTACTGGAAACTGTAAAAAGTACTGTTCTATAAAGGAAACAAAAATATGGCAGACCTGAAAAGAATCGGAAGATCAGAATCGCAAAAGAGGACAGGGAGGGAGGAAGAGGGAAAATACAAAGGGGGAAGGAAGGCCATTGCCCTACAATGGGAAAAGCAAATTGAAAAACCATCTCATATTGACCAAGGATAAATATGTTTATCCGTTCTATTTACAATAAAATGTCATATCTATATCATCAGTATTGTTTAACCTAATCATAAAGATTGAATTATATCGTAGGTGCCAACTAAGTTTATTGTGTTAGCGGCACGCGCCGACCTCTTTAATTAACGGGTCAGGCCGACGCGCATCAGTTCTGATAGAATGGCACTTTACTGTTAACTCTTCACACAAATAAACTGTTAAGGACAGCTGAGGATACGATATCGATATAATATATGATGACTAGCTTCGCGGCTTGAAGGAACGGGGTGGGTTTTTGAGTCAGTAAGACTTTGACACTATCTCCCGCTCCGCCCAAGGACAGGGGATGGCATTTGGATGATTTTTATTCACAAAAAAAAACCACTGGGGGTTTCAAAACCATGTGGGTATTGGATGCATCTTATCAAGGTATTCGTTTTACGTCGATATCAAAGACACCGTGTATTGAACAGAAACAAAACTATTTATAACACTGAACAGTTCGCGAGTAGTAGTAGAACGGGGGTTGTCATTGGATGATTTCCCCCATCAAAAAAAAAAATCTTCTAATCTGAAGAAAGATGTCCAAAAGAGGTCTACGGTCATTTAAAATAACTTATAGTTATAAGTTGATATACATGATGCGCTAATCGCGTAACTCAGTGGTTACGATTAAATTATGTCATTTCATATGATGTATGATATCTAGCAACTCGTGCGCAGACCACCCATTTAATTGATGTCGCACGCGCCAGTGCATCGCGTTTATTATACAATTTGGTTAGTTTTATTTATTACGAAATTTTTGGATGAGAAATATCGGGCATTTTTAACCAAGATCAATAGTCTGAGACATAAACACTTCACTTCTTAAATGTCTTTGGTCTTTACAAAAGATAATCCTCTAAAACGCCCGTTATCATCATAATCATTACTTCAGCTAAAAGATATCCACTGTATACAACCGGTTGTATATATGCGTCTTGCCTCCCGCGACCCTCACTAAGTCATTAGTCCACATTGTGGGAGGCCTTCCAACGCTGCGTCTTCTGATAAATGTTATTTATTTTGCAAATAGGTTATAAAAAAACACTTTTTCACGGTAATTTTGTTTTCGTCAGATTAAACTAAATGAGGTCGGTGTTTCCTATCTGACTACCCTGAGAAGAAACACCGAAACAAACTCAGCGGCAGGGACTTAAAAACACCTTCATAAAGGTTACAGAATTATGTTACATGTTGAATTGGTAACAGAATCAAATATGTAACACCTATTAATGTGTTTTTAATGTGTTAACCCAAAACACTTACAAAAGTGTAACCCTAACATATCTGTAACAGATATAAAAGTGTTAATAAGTGTAACAGGTAAACGCAGCGTTGCCAAAGTTACAATTTACAAAGCTATACTAAAACTGATTATTTCAGTTACACATATAAACCGGTTACAGTTTGATTCGGTAGCACTCCATAACACATATAAAAGGTTACTGTTTCATTCGGTAACATTATTGTATCTGTTACATTTAAAAGTGTTTTTCTGTTAAAACTGTTTTAAAAAACAGTGTTTAAAACACATTATTACGGTTACAGTTTGAGTCCCTGCTCAGCGGTCAAAGTCTCTTTTAAAGAGATAAGCGGTCACCACTCCAGAACCTTTCGGCCCCATCGTCACCTGCGAGTAAAGTGATTTAACTACTATTTAGAATGCGTGTTGTTGATAAATTAACAAATTAATCAACATTAGTTCCAAGCTGTTCCACTAACACCTAATTTTGTTGAGCTCGAGGTGTGGTCATTGTTAGGGGACTATGTCCATTATAGAAAGGTTGATGTCGATTGTCCATCAGTCCATTGTTATGTTAATCGAGTTTAGTAATGAAGCTATGTGCCACGGTACCGTTTTAATGGACGCCGGATATGCGCTAGCTGTTTATACACTTCCGCTCCGAGGTGAAGATTTAAATTAGTTTTTTTATTTTAAATGTTCGGTATATTATAAAAACCGCAGTAGGTCGTTAAAACTAGAACATTATTTAATCCCATTCTTGGCTCTTAGAGCTCTATTCAGATTTACTTTCAATATTTTATCACACGTCTAAAACCTTAAGTTTTTACCTGACTATTTTTACAGTTTGGTTTGGTTTTTCTGTCTATCTATCTAGATATCTACTGTCGAAATGCAAAATGGTGTGTGGTAGCCAGATCTTGGTATTGATCACTTCAAGATATGGTCAAATAAAAATGGCGAGATCGTTTATATGTTAACTGTTAAATATGTCAAACCACTGGATGGATACAGCCAAAGATAGAGACCGATGGTCATCTCTGGAGGAGGCCTTCACCTTCTAATAAGAGGGGTTCTTGTTATTAGGGCTAATATACGTTTAAAAATTAACAAGTAACATAAATAATTTGAATATTTAAATGAATGAAATTTTATTATTATTTATTTATTACGTCCCACTGCTGGGCAAAGGCCTCCCTCCACTCCTTCCAACGATCACGGTTCCTCGCTTTCTCATTCCAGTTATTAAGGTAGCCATCGGTCATCCCGCCATCTCCTTCGTGGTCTGCCTCGGCCCCGCGTTGCTGTGTCCGGACACCAATCCAGCGTTGAATGAAATAATTTTAAATAAATAATATGATTATAATGTGATTCATGACTTTAATTGGATGGTTTTTAAATTTATTTTTTTGTAATAAAATAATCATAGAGATAGATTAAATATTACGATTGCATGCAATTATATAAACTATTATTTTGTAATTATTGTTATTATTTGGCAAGAAAAAAAGGCTTTTTATTATTATTTATTATGTCAATCCCCGTTTGACCATATTATTGATGTAGAGTTTCTGTGATAATTAATAAAAGGTCTAAAGAAAGTAGGGAAAACGAGGATTGAAATATCATCAAACTTTAAAACGTTTAAAACGATCTGTCCAGGTTTACTTCGCCATAATTATCATGAAGTGAATAATTTCTAAGATCTGACCAAAACATATAAAAAACGTAAAAAGCACCAACACTTCAAATACTTAGTTAGTCAGGTGAATTTTCCTCACTTTCGAAAAGCATACATTTTCTTGGACGCGTAGAAAGTGAACAGGTTTCGTATTTTCTAAATAACTAAAAGTGTTTGCAAGAACGAATACGCAACGTTTGTGTAACGTGCTGGCGGGGCTGTGCGCTTAGGAACCGGGATTATATCGATACATTTTATGAAAGAAAAAGCTAATCAGTTCGGTTGGGATAAAATAAGAGCTTGCTACACCGACCCCAAGTAATATAGGATAGGAGTATCTTGTGATAGTTTTTTTTTTCACATTGTTCTAGCAATGATTTTTTAAATTTTGTTTAACAACAGTCTGTGGTTTGAATAATAAAAAAAACATCCAAACATCCTCATTAGTACAATTGCCGGCACGGATCTTGAACGCTGGCTTCAAGTTGCGCAGAAGTCAAATATTCGGTCTCTTTAGTGGTGCGATGTGAGACGCGGGGGCGGGGAGTGTCAGTGATTGGCTCGCCGCACCATTGCGTCATAGACGTCACTCATGATTCGTTCCTTGCGCTTGCTGCAACAACGACGACGATTGGCTTGCCAATGTATGGAATGCGCAGAGCGATCCCCACTCTGACGCCGAGCGCTCAAGATCCGTGACAGTATTTGTAATTTATTATCGTACCTAAGCATTTGTCATTCATCTATTGACAGGATTTTTTTTATGATGTGAATGTGAGGACACCCTACGGTGTTCATCACCGATTCATAGTTTACTTTTTATAGTACTTTTAGGTACACTATCCTCTCATACCTATTAATATCGAAATAAGGTTTTTAAAAGAGTAACAATAGAGTTTCTCGCCGGTTTTTTTTCATAGGAAACGATCTACTGAATCTACTAGCTTCTGACGATTTATAAATGCGCCTGGACCATGTTCTTATTCTTTCTGCCCTTATCCCATATTACTTAGGGTGGCCGCCACACGTGTTTTTCCTTCCATTCTGTCCTGTGACCCGTCACACTATCACTAACTCCCTTTTCTTTCATATCACTCCTCACACAATCCATCCATCTTTTTAACTATATTCACTATATGTATAGAAATTACTAAGATGAACAATTATAACGGCTATTATTATGCGGAGTTAAATAGGGCGTGATGCGTGCATGCTGCGCGTGTGTTCTTATCTACAGCAATAATGCGGAACCAGCCTGATAAAATACCATATTCTGGTGCTAAATAATTACCGGGGTGTAATTATAGCAAGCGTAGCATAGTCGGCCTTATAATGTTCCCACTGTTGGGACTCAGGCCTCCTCTCTAGGAGAGGCAATAAGCCACGCGGGCCTAATACGGGTTGGTGAATATCACAAGTCTTTGTATTTTTGGTTCTAGGACATGCCGGTTTCCTCACAATGTTTTCCTTTACTGTTTTGAGAGCAGTGGTGATGAAATAAATTACACAAAGTAATGCGCCTGGTTAGATTTGAACCCGTAGCCTACAACTCGTAAGTCGGGGCCGTTACCACTCGGCCACCACTGCTCTCTAATTACCGTAATTTTTAGCTTTTAACTAGTACGGTAATTAATTGAACTTGGGAGAAACAGATATCTTGATGTTTGTTACTTATCCGTGACATTTGCACCTTTTACCGAATTGGACTTCAGTGACGCATTTGATAAGGTATAGCATATCATGTATAAAATTCCAGAAATAGCACGGTGATGTACTGTGTCAAATAATGATGTTTGGAAAATGGTTGACTATGTTGAATCGAAAATTATTTAAGACTAGCTGAATAGTCATTCAGTAATAAAGTAGCATTATACTAAATTAGTGAAAGAATTTAAAATCGGCAAATAGTGTTCGAGTTTAATCATTAAAACGAAAATAGAAATATTTCCTCTTTATAATATTTTTAATGAATATATTAAAAGTATAGATACTGCGCCGAACCCAAGTATAGGATATGAACTAGACAATGATTCAAATTCAAATTCAAAATTGTTTATTGTGGTACACAGGTAAAGATATGATGTAATAATTTATAATAGTGAAGTACTTCTATGACCCGCCTTTTGGCATACAATATTATTTTAGTGTGATGATGATGAACTCCTTCCATGGCCGAGGAAAATATCTAAAGATTCTCAAAAGTTAGTGAAATTATAGTTTGACAATATGCTATGTAACAAATTAATAATTCAAATACACTATTGTCTTAAAAAACAGACATAACAGTTTCAGAGCACTCAAACATTTTGCTGGACCAAGAACAAAGAGTTACCGAGACCTGGAACGCAAAAAGCAACACAAGTAGGTCTTAGTTAGTAAAAGTCTAACAATCCTTCTCACTTCAACACCGGGAGAAGAGTTATTTAATGATTTCCCACTTAAAAAAAGAAAAACAAAACATGCAAAACAACAAGTTTTTAATTCCATCGTGACAATATTCTACTTAATTTACTGTGTTAAAACTGTTTACTACAAATAATTATCTATTAACTCAGCCCTGCGTGTCACATCAGCACAGCTCATCCCGGTTATATTTAGACGATTTATAGTGAAAATGACGTCACCAGCCAAAGTTGACGAGTGTCGGTCAACGCGACGCGATTCATTCATAATGGAAGAAATAATTTTGTTTAATTATCCTTTTAGTTAAATGCCTACACAAAATACAATAATAGGGGTACTAAGTGAAATGGTATTAACGCAAAGAAAGAATTAAATACAGAATTTTTAGCTAATAAGGAAGCGTTATCCACATGATTGTTCAAAACAGTCATTGCGGTACTAGAACGCAATGGGAAACGGAAAGGACACACGTGTGTTCCTTCTGTTCGGTTTTAGTCAGTAAGTCACTCTGTCTCAATCCCAAATGGCAGTCACTCTTATTCTACTCAGAGTGGTAATAAATATTTATTATTTATTAATTATTTAAAATATTTATTATATTAGAGAGATGCAACCGTAGGGGTCCAGCAGGTTCGAAGCCTACTGGGGCCATGGGTAATGCGAAAGTGAACCCCGGGCCCTGGAACGAAGGCAAAGAAGGAACAGTGAGAGGGTTTAAGTCAGTAAAAGTTTGATGCGAAAGGGCAGGAGATGTCATTAGATGATTTCCTACCTAAAATAAAAAAATACACAGAACGACCAAATGCAATGAATGATGTGAATAACTTCTAAGACAGAGAAAAGGCTTATAATGTTTTATCAAGATTTCAAAGGTTGCAAAAGCAATAGTGCACAAAATTATGAAAAACATTGCAATTCAGAGAGCGATATTTCTATACAATAAGTTGGAACCGTGCAAGAATAAAGATGCAGCGTTTTGGGTTTTCCAAAATGAGATTTTTTATAAGAGGGATAACAGACAACACAAATCGATGAAACGGAACATGAATAAAGTATGAGGAAAGTTGTTTGGTATCTTTAGGTAGAATGTATTATGTATTTTGAGTCCAAATCCCCATTTTTGTTTTTTTAAAGTCCCCATTCATACTCGCTTTCTCGTCATTCATTCGATGTGCATCTATCCATAGTTTGTATTACACTGTGGGTTAAATTCTTAACTAGAATATCTTTATTAAAAGGATTTATGAGCAGTCGTGATAAATTAGTAGTAACAAAATTATTATCTTAATTACATCTGATGATTGTCATTACTTCTTTATTTATAGACCTCATATTTATGTTCAGTTTTTGTTCTCGAGCAATCCGAAGCATTTTTATCCATGAGAGACCTTTCATCTGGGGATAATGTCATCACCAGCATCATCACTTCAGCCGATAGACGTCCACTGATGGACATAGGCCACTCCCAAGTGTCGCCACAATTAACGATCCTGAGCGTCCCGCATCCATCGGATCCCCGCAACCGTGAGGATGGGTCAGGTGATCGGTCTGGGGAAAATGTAAGATTCTTAAAACCCCACGATTCCAAACAGAGCTTGGGGTACAAATTAATTAAGTTACATCGCTTAAAAGGCAATCAGAAGCCAGATCCAAGTAAAACCAACTCTTCACTCGAATAAAACTGACATTTCATTTCAAGCTCCACAACAACACACCCACCAAATGTAAATTTCTTCTCATTGAATTACAAATAGTCTGTGTCAGAAATCCACCTGTTTCCCAGTCGACAGCCACAAATATTGTAGTTAAGTGCACTTGCGAGAACATTATCTTATTAGTAAAGATGCCGGAGGAGGCCAGTTAGCCGACGGATACGTTCTTAGAGTCGACCTTGTTCCCGTCCCATATGGCAGGCACGACGACTTGCTGACTTGTTACTGTATCATGATGAATAACTAGAATTTTCTCAGTGTTGAGGATGAATCATTTGGTGGTTGCCTCAAGTGGTGTAAGTTTGAGGTTTTAATGAGGATGCGTTCTTCCTTTAATTTAATATTCCTTTGACTTTGTTTGCTTCTTTATGTGTGATCCTTGACCATAAGGTTATATTTAACTCATTCTGTTTATAACCGTCTATCTACTTTCATTCAGTCCATCTTAAGGTTGTCTATAAGTGATTGTGCGATAAGACCAATCATTGTAATTATTTGTTAGTTTTTGCAAATTTTATCCTGTTCAAATTATGAGATGTACAATGAAGTGTATTATAATCAATTATAATAGAGAATGCGTGCTTTCACTCACGGTTCTGTACAAAAATCTATTAGTACAGCTAATTGCTTCTCCCGATTTTGTGTGCACATAGTTTCGCAAAGTCAGTCACACGTTTTATCTTTAAATTAGATTTCTTAAAGGTTGGACCTTGAAAGTTGAATACCTCTACTCTAGCTACAATCTAGTCAGACTCAGACACATTATGTTATGTATCTCCCACCTTTTGTTTATTATAGCTGGGCTGTATTGTAGATATTCCCAGAACCTATACCAAAGAACAAAAGATAGAAATCCTTACGTCAATATAGGTGTGGACAGTCAATTTACAGCCTGAAATGTTTTTAAAACAATAAACATTATTTTCTTAGATTTTTGCAAAAACTATAACATCGAACAAAACTCTTGTATTATGTTATAACTTCTACCGGCAACTTCATTCCCGTGATGGCACAAAATTATCCCAAGGGAATACCGGTTTAAAATTTTTATCCAAATTCGTCTGAAGTAATAAATATACACACATACATAGAAACTTTCGCCTTTATAATATTATTTTATAGTATGAACTGTCATTCTCGAGGAATCTACGATTAATAAATCTCCTAGAACAGTTAATAAATAGACCTACTATTAGATGGATGAACGTAATGGTGTTGGGAAACGATTTAATACATATAACATGACCCATCTAGAGCTACTTCTCCCTTAAGTGACAAAAGAAACATACATTTTAATAAAAAGGAACACTGTTGAACATAGGCCTGTTCAACAGAGGATGTTTTTCAGCCAAAATGAAGATGATGTACAAGGAACAGCAGACAGCTACAATATAAAACTTATGTAATACAGGTGAATAAAACATGTAAACTATATTGTAGCCCACAGTGCTGTAGGATACAATAAATAAAGTTTAATACTAGTTTTCATAATAAATAATATTGTGTTGGTGTTAGCTGTACAGTCAAGTAGCTATATTGCGATTTTGGTAGCGCTACCTGATATTACACGTGGATGGCTAATAACAATGGATCCCACATTGTGACATGTACTGATAAAGACAACAAGGCATATCTTTATTACTACATAGCACCAAGGGTCTGTGAACTGGTCTGATATGGCGACTTTACCAATCGAGTTGAATGTTTCGAAAATATAAATGCGCTCTAGATGGTTATAAAGAGAACTGCTGAAAAGGAAAATGATTTAAAGCGTCTATATTAACCAATATTGCGAACTACTCAAAACAAAATAGGACGTGTGAATGAATACTGAATTTCGTCTAAGAATATCTGAATAGGTAATCATTATCGAAGTGAAGTAAGATTGTATAGCTGACGTGTTTAAAGCCTTCTAGCAACAATTTTAGCGCTGACTTCAAGTGAGTAGGCGGGAAAAAATAAGTGCTTGGAAAAATATGCAATGCATAAATTCTATTACTTGCGTTCTTAGTCCAATTCTAAGCGTTTGTAGTGAGATATGATTTTCTTCTACATTTTAGTTTGGTTACTCTGTTAATATTCCTGATTCTTTGGACATGGAAAACGCAGCAAGAGCTGTTACTATAGTTCAGGAGGAAGATGTCCAGAAATGTTTAGCAATTCATCTCGGTATGTCGCGACAAGCTGTCGGCAAACCGGAAAACTACAGCCATCGACACAATCAAACCATCAGCAACCATCGTACCAGAAATACTCGGGGTAGAAAAAGGCTTAGAGACCAAAATGCCTCCCACGTAAGTTGTTGTAACCCCAAAACTGCAATTTTACTGGAGAGCATTTCAAAGATACTTTTTGCGATATTAACCACATTTTTCAATGAATCTTTATGATCAGTATGCAAGTATAGTTTCTATAATGGTAAGACTTTTTGGACTTTTTTAATTTTAGTAATAGAGTACATATAATTAGACACTTTTGAGTGAAAAACACAAAATAGCCATTTTGTGGGTTACAACAACTTACGTGGGAGGCGTTGATAGTTTATTTTTTTAATTTAAACTCGTTAACAAATAAAAGTTCCACTTTGACATTTGAGAAATAACATATAACGTAACTTGGAACGATACTGAAAGAAACAATAAAATAATAATGAAAGAACAATGTGTTTAAAAAAAGATCATAATTTTTTTGGCGCGTTCATAAATAATATATTGGAATGTAATGCGAATATTCTTTTTGCATAATTAAGTATTCACATAGTAGGTACAAGTAGTGTAAGAAGTTACATTTGGTTTTGTAACAACTTTATTTTACGTGTATTTCTTTAAAGTATTTTTTTTTTTGTATTGACTATTAGTAAAACAGTTTACGCTTAATCCATAAACAACAGACACTCATTACTATTTTTAAATGACAACGTCAGATCAGAATTATTTTATTTAATAGTTTAATTATATTGCGATGGTAGATATTATATATAGCGCATAGTTTGTTGAAAATGAAGATTTTTTAAATATTTATTATTATTGATAGGCTCGCCCTTGGCCACTATCTCACTTGACGGTAAGAGACGATGTGATCGACGATGATGCTTAATAATTTATTCTGTTATAGACATCAGAGATAATCATGGAAGGCCCCAAATGTGAACCTTGGGAAACTCCTTAACACCAGTCATGTCTATTACTGAATTGGCTAGGAATAACACGAATCTTTTTACTCATATCAATACGTACTCTACTACAAACAAAGTTACCATGATATGTTTGACAAGCTGTTTCACTGTGTCGAAAGCATTTGTTAAATCTAAACATCATTTTTATTGACTTATATTGGGGGAAAAATGATTAGTTTTTGGTATAATTCTGATATTTTGGCTAAGCAATATGATGACGATGAATGTAGTTAGGAATGTGGTCTTATGATACACTCATCGTTGGATTTATATGCTGAAGAGGATAAAAAATCAGTAGGTACCAACTCAAGTTTAAATTTTGCTTGAGTTTTACCTGCTTTCCGGCGTATCTAAGAAGATCAATATGCTTTTTTATCTTCTGAGAACGTTGTGAACAGCTAATTCTTAAAACGAAAAAGGCGTTTTGTTACATAAAGAGCACCAAAAAATTATATTAAATTTTAAATTAATTACCCACCATAAATATGAAATGTTAATAATTGCATTTATCAAAATAATACCTACTTAAATATCCATTCAGTAAGATAAGCCAATTGAAATATTAATCATAATACATAAACCAGGGTCATTTGCTTAACTGCAATCTAAATTAACATATTTTTTAAATGTTTTACATCCATTGATCATTCGCTGTATCGAATGATAAAATTAAAGTGTTATTCTGGCTCCCTGCCAACTCTTTGTTTGTCTGTTACAAGGGAAAATATTTGATAACACTTATTTATATTTACTTTATCTCGTTGAAGTGTATCTCAATAGTATGTACAATAATTTGTCAGAAAATGTTTATATTTATTCGCTGAAAAATGATGTAAAAAGAAGAATAAATTAAAATTAAAAAATACATATAGGTACTTACGTTAAATAAACAAAATCTCCCGTTGAACATTTTCACAAGAAAAATGACTGTTATTTATAAACACAGCACATAATCCGTAGAAAATCACAAACTTTCGTTCATAATTGGAATCTAAAAAATGTGTCGTTTCCGCGCCATCGCACGGCCGAACGCACTTACACTTGCACAATAAAAAAATCACTCCCGAACTCTCTGGTCGCGTAAATATGAATTTCAATTCACTTCACACATTACTAACAACGAACATGCAGCGATTCTAATTTCGAACGACATCAACTTGGCAAAACTACACACAAAAGTAAACTATTCAGTTACATATTTCTAACTATAAGCATAGCGCGATATCGCTTCGCGGTTGAGGATAAGGACAGAATACAAAAACGCGGCCCTTTTGCTATGAGTTGGAAAGAGACGGCTGTATTTTCTTAGCACTGCGTCGGTATCCGGTATTCCCGTTCGAGATTTTTGTGTAGAGAGGTGTAGCGCGTAGGTTTGATAACGTGCGCGCCGTCGGCCGCCGCCGTGGTCAGTGCGTCGGAACTCCCAACTGACCTTTATAGGATAATACTTCAGTTAACTTGACTGACTGATCGTAAAACCCTCCATTGTCAGTTACAATACCGATCAGTTTATTAGAATAAAGATCGTGCTGTAGCAGTCGAGGTAACAAGACAACAAAAGAGGTGAAAGTCAAAAATGTAAAAGAATAGACCTTTTTGTATTCCGCGCCTCACTAGCTGGTACTTAGTAGGTACTCCCTAGAAACGGGAACATCGTTTATGCATTGTTTAACAATGTTATCAGATAATGTGCTTAACATAGCCGTGTTGGTAGACATATATAAATAAATGTTTGTACAGAAATGAAACGTTTTGATGTAACATGAATGCGTCACTTGATATTTTCCGAGTATCTTTGTATGTAGGTTGTTAGTTAGTGAGGTGTGCTGGGTCATCAAGCAGCTCGACCAACAGGCACGCAGGGCCATTAACCTGTCATTACGCAGCTATGCACTTATTGGCGTGATTGCAGTTACAATGCGCAGTCTAAGTACTCCATTATCGCTTTTCTACATAGATATAAGTAATAAGAAAGAATAAGACAAATACAGGCATATTTATAACTGTTTTTAAATTACCGATTCTTTAATTATGAATTATATTCATAATTGTACATCTCATAAAAAAAGTTTTTTTCTTTCTTTTTCTATACTGTAAAACGGGGTGAATAGAAACAAAAACTTTGGTTTTTTTTTTCACTTTGATACCATATTATTGGGTTCTAACAAAGCATCGACTTTTTATAATATCAATTCTTTAAAATTTGACATCGTTAAATGCAGTAAAAATTTTTCAAATATCGTGACAATACCATTTGAAGTTTTGTTTGTTTGAAAGAAAGAAAAACGTTTAAATTTAAAAATAGTAGAATACATATAAAAGATAACTTTAAAATCTGTGTAAGGTCAAAAAGGCGTCCAACTCAGCATAATGCTGCGATATATAAAGAGATAAATAACGCAGCGCTGGTATTCTGTTAGGGTCCGCGGTGATGCCATGGTCACACTCACGGAGGTTAAATAAAACTACATAGGTAGGTATCGGACAAAATAATTAATATGAACATTGATAAACAAACATTGGAAAAATTTTAATTAATACCTATCATTAGTAAAAAGTGTGAAATTTGTTAATAAAAATTATGAACCATACATTTTTTCTATTCACCCTTGAGTTTCTATTCACCCCATTTTACGGTTAATGCAAAATAAGGTTATTAATTAAATGTCACGGAATAGTATGCGTTTCGAACCGACATACCTGTAGGGTTTTTCGCGACTAAATTTTTCGCACTAAATTTACATCGCACCAATAATGCATTTGTAGAATAAAACATCGTACAACTGAATTATCGACACACAGTGTCCGTTAAAATAAAAATGTTTCGAAATCAAGTAGGGAAACCCATAATAATACAGGTCAAACGTTTATAAAAACAAGTGCACAATGGGCGGTCTTATCGCATAGAGCAATCTCTTACAGACAAGTTTTGGATGGACCGAACGGAGATAGATTTATGCTTGTCAATAAATAAATATCACAATTAATAATACCTACCTACTAATGTAATTATATATATAATAATGTAATTATTAATCTTATTTTTTATTCTTATTTTGACAGGTCTTCTGCAGTTTTGGGCCAGACCTTTAAGAAGGTGTCTAGCTCACCCGGCGAGATAAGCAGATGATAGATATATATTTTTTATTCATTTATATATCTCAGGACCCTAGGTACGTGGGACCGAAGCCAGCTCGCAGATGCCCTTTCGATAATTTTAATGGAACGTAATACCAACCGACGATTATCCTTGAACGCGCTATGATAGTGCACCCAAGAACAAACCTCGGTTGGTCTTTTTTTATTGTTGACAGGTTCGCGCTTGACCCCTGTCTCACCTGATGGAAAGCGACGATGCGGTGAAAAACTGTTGCGACATATGGAAAACGAACTTATCAGGGTTTTTGGTGTGCACTAGTAACTTGGAATTATGTTAAGTCTCAAGCCCTGCCTGGAGGCCTATTACGACCTCTTGATTCCAGTCAATTTACGGCCTAAAATAAACTGCCTTGCTTATTCGTATTATGAAATCTTATTGCCAGTCATTGTTATTAATATCCATGGACAATAGGCAGACGTGTGGAACCCAAAACCGATTGCTGGCAAGAAGTGACGTATCAACAAGAGGGCAACATATCCTCCGGGATACGTCACGTGTGTGATGATGATTTAAAAAAAAAACAAAAAGAAATTAAAAACAAGTTACAACAAAGGACATCAGTCACTGGGTTGGTCATGTCGTGGGTCTGATTAATCATATCACTGACTAACATGTTCGCAATTCACTTTGAGCCGATTAAATCCAAGTTCATGCAATTGGTACTCTACTGCCCACTGATGTGGCGCTATGTCAAGACTACAAAGTGAAGATAGAAATACAATGCGCACACGACACACGTGTGCCACACACGCCGATCTGGGCGCGTCCATCTCCTTACATTTTATATGGAAACTAGACTTGTAGAGCCACTTGATCCACGCCACGCGACGTCGTTCTGCGTACAAATCGTAATTACACGTGTGTGTCGTCGGTCTAATGTAGTTCTAGCTTTACTTTTGGCTATTACGGATTTTCGCTTAGTGATGGACTCGATAAAAAGACTGTAATTCTTGAAGGGAAGCAAAGACGAGAGAGTAGAGCAGGCTGGCGTAGTGATCCATCGTGGGGGCGATCGGCGGCGGAGACCTCTCGCGCCGGGCCTTAGTTCAGGCCATGGTATGGAGCAAGGTGGAGTGGCAGGCGGTCGCCGACTTCTGCGAAGCAGTAATGTTCGCAAAGGAGGAAGCCGACCGCATCACGCAACAAAGGTTGGCGCGGGCTTGCGGACAGTGAGCAATGGGTAACTCGCTGTCCGGCCGTCCAGTAACTGTCCGGACCGAGCCCAAGTCATCGACAGCGCGCACTGTTCCCGCACGTCTCAAGGAGTTGTCAGCAACAGGAGGGACCCAGCCGGGTCGAAGCCTACTGGTGCCAGGGTTATCCGAAAAGGCCCTCGAGCTCCGGTATGAAGGCTAGAAGGAACGGGGTGGGCTTTTTGTCAGTAAGAGTCTGACACTATCTCCCGGTATGCCAAAGAGCAGGGGTTGTTATTGGATAATTTTTCCCACCATAAAAAAAGCGGGCCTAGTGATAACAGCCCGTAGTGGTTTCTATCCCAAGTGAGCACTTTACTATGTGTACTTTGGGGTCGCAAAACGCCGCCACCAGCATATTTCCTGTGGGTTTCATACATTTTATATGGACTCGGTGCTCACGGTTGACGCCGGTGGTCGCCACGTGCCACAAAGCGCCGCAATAGGCTTCTTGTCGTCCGAACCGGCCACTAAACGCCGCCACACGCCATTTGCACACGTAAACCTTCTTCAATAATGTCCTTTATGATAATACTCGCATAGATTAAAGAAAGTAGCAGCTACCAGCCACAAGTGGCTTGTGGCCGCTTTTAGCTTCTCGTGGCGGCGTTTATGGTTGTGGCCTGAAGCCCCTGTGGGTTAATACTTATTTGAATTATCACTACTCTCAACGCTATAAACGGAAACATCGTGAGGAAATGAGGACACCAAAAATTCGAAGATATGTTACATCCACCAACCCGTACTGTGTATGAGTTTACATGTTTGTGAACGCATCTATGATGCTCGAGTAATTCCTAGTCTGAGGAAAACTACTTAACCAACATTCATCATCATCATTTCAGCCGATACACGTCCACTGTTGGACATAGGCCTCCCCCAAGCGTCCCAACATCGAACGTTCCTGTGCGTCCCGCATCCATCGGTTTCCCGCTACCTTCACCAGGTACCTAGCACCTTGTAGGAGGCCGTCCAACGCTGCGTCTTTCGGTACGCGGTCGCCACTCCAGAACCTTTGGGTCCCAACGGCCATCTTAACCAACATTCCGCTATCATAAAGACTATATCCAGTCAATGAAAATTAAGCTAATATTACAACGAGGTAAAATGAATCCTCTAAAAGTCTGTCTGTAACATGAAACTCATGACAGTCATCGCACACCAGAACGCTCATCGGACTCCGCAATTTCTTTCACAGAATATCGCTACACTATCGCCACAGGCGTTTTACCTGGGCCTCAAGTCTGCTAGTACAATAGGGTCAGAATAGTTCATCATTGATAATGGTTGATTTTGACAAGTTTTGGTAATCTGCTAATATAATGGCGTCATTATGACTTTCGAATGGTCAACCACTGACACTCCATTGAAAGAAATGGCATAGAATGGTAATCTCGTACAAAATAACAAACACAATAACAAATCAATATCGGACGTATGCAGCAATCTACTAAAATTATGACAGTTCCTTTGATCATTGAACTACAATTAGAACGTCAGCGTGTGCAGTTATTGCTTTTAAAAAACTCGGATATTGTCATTTTACCACAACTCTACTGCGTGACCATTTTATTTATTTATTTATTTAATTAATTACAACGGTTAAACAACCAATTACAGTAACTAAACAAAGAGTAAAAGTATAAACATTTAAACAACACGTACATCAATTCCTCTCACAGTACTTCTGACATGCCAATAAAATCATCTTCCATTCATCCGCAAACAGATCGTTTGTTGGATAAGAATCCAAGAGATCATTTAGTGCAGCCAAAGTGTGAGGTATTGAAGACTGAGCACGGGCAACAGTGCGACACTGACAAAACTGAGCAAACATTCTGTGCTTCTTGCCGCGGCAGTACCTAATTGTCCGGGACAAAGAAACGTGCCAGCACAGTAAGTAAATCAGGCGCATCAACAGTACCACGGAGCGTCTTGCAGGCTATGATGAGCTGATCTCGTGCTCGTCTTACCTCTAGCGAGTTATATCCGAGGCAACCTAAAAGCCGATCAATGGTCGATCATTATGAATTAGCAGATTACGAACTTTTAGCAAAATGACAATAGGATCGTGTTGGAATGACGAATTTATAAAAATAGCAGACTTGGGCCCTGAGGAACGCACGACCACGTGGGATAGGCGACAGATACCTATAATATAAACATACTTTTAATATTTTTTTAATAAAGATTTTTTGTTATGATTATTTTTATTGTGCTTTTGAGTACAGTATAGACCAGCCAAAACTGTCCTTACATAACATCTATTAATACTGCAATGTGGAAATACAAATACAAATGCAAATACAAAATGTTTTATTTCCGAACCAAATTTTTTAACAATAGATTGTTATTGGAGCCTCCTTTTAGGTAAATAATGCCTGTATTAGGAGACTCCGCTCTTCTATATAAAGAACAGCCATTAAATATGTAAGAACAACCATTTTTTTAAATAAAAGACTAACCGTGGAGTTTCTTGCTGGTTCTTCTCCATAGGAAACGACCAATTTGGAGTCCTGCACTAGCTTCTGACGTTTTATAAGTGCCCATGTACTAGGCCTATGTGAAATAAAAACTTTTGAATTTTTAAATTTTGAATAGGATTTATAATATGTCAAGGCATACAAATATATATAAATGAAAACGTCTCTACGCCTTTATCAAAAGTTTAAAGCGCCTGATGAAACCGCTCTCGTCGTCTAGTAGTAAATATTCTAAGAAGTGACGAACTATTTTTTTAGCCTAGGCGTTGGCGGAAACTATACATTGAACAAGCATTGCTGATAGATTAAGTCCATTAGGGGAACATAAATTTAAACTTGGAGTGGAAAACCTATTTGGAAGGTGATAAGCTTGTTTTAATGCTACATATTAACTACTCTAATATTATAAACAGGTAAAGTTTGGCTTTATGTTTTTTTGTTTGTAGGCGGTAATCTCTGGAGGTACTGGTTCGATTGCTATTTTTTTTTTACCGATATATAGCTCCTTTATTCGTGAGTGCCTATATTTTATGTACAAGGGTGAAGTCGCGGAAAAGCTAGTTTACCAGCGTTTCCCATTTGCCGGGAAAATATAAACCTTCTTCAATCTATACTTCTTTTGACCAATATTTGGCAACCTGTACAGCTCTATTGTTGGCCTCGTATAGATCCTGAAAACTGCAGGTCGTTACGCAGGATGGGCAGCGTAGCAGGTGGCGCATGTCTTGTGGGGAGGCTCCACACTGGCACTGTGTTAGTGATGGGTCGAGGAAACCCCATTTGGCCAGATTGTTTTTACAGCGGCCAACCTGGGTTCGCAGTCGGTTTAGAGATTTCCAAATTGGCCACGATAGTTCGTGTCCAGGGGGAAAATGTTCCAATGGGGTGATAAAAAGTGGAGGAGTTGAATGTTTCTGCCTTCACAGCGCCCATCTCTCGTCCTCAGCACTGTCTTTCGAAGAGGTCGTAAATCGCATAAAACTTTTACGGCTCTTTAAACGTGCAGGTATTAGTAGGTATTTATGCAGGGGGAGACGTTCGTCCCGGTCCTGTTTACTCTTCTCGATGCTGTTGACTGTCTCGCGTTGAACTTCTGGAGGAGCTATACCGGCTAGAGGATACAACATCATCATCACAAGAAGGGTAGGTTTTAAACATCCCGTTACGATGCGGCAGGAATCATTCAGCGCTATGTCCACTTCTTTGGCGTGGGCTGAACGATGCCGCACTGGGCATGCAAACTTTCCAACCGAAAAAGAAAGGCATAGGCCTGAAGTGCGAAGAACTTGTGGTGTTGCTCCCCAGGTGCTGCATGTAAGGAAAATATAAACCTTTTAACCACATATAATAAATAACAACTCCCGCGTTTATTCCGCCAGGGCCGCACATCCACGACCAAATACCTCCCTACTCTATCTCGTCAGCTCTTTTATCACCTATGGAGATCGAGAATGAATATCCAGTCGCAAACACAGTACCCTGGTGAATAGGATGCGAAAACATCAGTTGGACCAGTCCGACGCAAGAGGGTTAAGATTATGACTACTATCATTCGACGCATCGTAAATATTCGTATTCATCCATATCACAATTACAGCTCGGTGCCCAGAGTCTTAAAAACCGGCCAAGTGCGAGTCGGACTAGCGCACTGAGGGTTACGTACAAACTTACCTATCAAAACAGTTCAATTGTCGAATTGATCAAGGTTTTTCCAAATCGCTAAAAAGATTGTATGGGGTCGTAACTAAACTTGAAAATTATTTTTTTTCCTATAATTCTGATACTTTGCTTCATACAGGATTCTATGTTAACGGGAAGTACTTACCATATGAATTAGATTCTCTTGAGATTATCGAAATATACATTATTTATTTGCGACATAACTACACGGCTGTATCTCTTTTTTCGTTAACGCAGAAAGGGATCGGAGACTTGAGTATATGGTTTTAATTTCAACTCGATAACTCTAAGCGTTTCCGAGATATAGGGTCTTGACAGACAGACGGACAACAAGGTGATCCTACACGGGTTCCGTCTTTTTCCTTTTGAGGTATGGAATCCTAAAAATCGTAAAAGTTTAATTTGTTGCAAACCTGAGTCCGTCTCATGGTAACACCACCTTGGAGAGATGCGGCATTTGGCGGGAGACGCTTCTGCCTCATGATTTCATCGAGCCGTTGGAGAGCCTCATGTCTTATAATGGTTAGTGGAATCACGAACCTCACGGTCAGTATCGACTACTGACGGCACGTTTGGCACAATGGTTGAACGATTGGCTGCTATACTGCGTGTTGTGGGTTTGATTCGCGAACTGTTCAAAAAGTTTTGGGTGTGTTGTGTCATGAGAATTTATATGTTCGTGATCTTACCCACGATACAGGAGTAATTTCGAGTGTAAGGTAAAAGATAAAAAAATATCGAGATCGAGAAGTAATTTGTAAATCTTTGACGGTTCTTAGTTAAAGCTTATACAAACGAGTTTCTGACCCGGGGTTATTGGTTCTTATGTAATTTTTGTATTCTGTAATATCTCGTTAGACTAAGCTAGCAAAAATAAATAAATTTTTACGAATGCGCGCGTTAGCGACATCTGTGGCGTCACGTAAGAACTAAACACTGGAGCCTGCAGCATCATCCCAACTCACTGGGATATCATCACCCCGACTCACTGGGCCATCATCCCGACTCACTTGGACAGCACCACCCCGTCTCACTGGGGCATCACCACAGATATAGTTCCGACTCACCGATAACTATGCTATGCTTCTGGTTTCGACTTACTGGAACCAACTATCCAGTGGCCTGACATGCATCACGACTCTTCAAGAAAAACCATCGAATTCCGAACTCTGGAAGGAAGTAATGTAGTGGCATGTACGAGTATATATCATCATATAAGAACTTAACTGCGTCATCCTGCATAGCGCTATTATACTGTAGCGACATCTATGGCGCCACTTAAAAACTACGAAGAAAGTACGAAATCCTGTATCGCGCAATCAAAGTTCTCCGCGCGATTTGAACATATACGACAACCCGAAATCATCTATCGGGCAGTCGCCCACCAGACTATAACACCTGTCTGGTCGGAGGATCCTCCCTTTTCAATGGAGGTGTGTGGGACTTTACTCTCTGTTCCGCTAACCTCCAAACTGGTGACCCTCGACAAAGAACGTCAGCGCAGCCTTCGTGCAGCTACTACTTCGTGACGTCATCATCACTTCCTCAAGCTTTCGAGCAGCGAGCCATACAGCCAGCACCCACGGCTATAGAGGGTATCCTGACCACCAGCATGCCTACCTGGTCATACCTGGTCATCCCCCTCAGCCTCATCAGCGACCTTGGCTTGGCACACCGCACCTTCGGCCAGTCACATGAAGAGCCATGAAGAACCTCTCCTGGTCGACGCAAACAGTCAAGCCCTACGTCGCACAAGCACCGCTCCGACTCACTGGAGCCAGCAGCACTACTCCGACTCACTGGAGCCTGCAGCATCGTCCCGACTCACTGGGACATCATCACCCCGACTCACTGGGGCATCATCCCGACTCACTGGGACATCATCACCCCGACTCACTCGGGCATCATCCCGACTCACTGGGATACCAACCCCCGACTCACTGGGGCATCACCGCAGACAGTTCCGACTCACCGAGAACTATGCGGCATCGGTTCCGACCCACTGGAACCAACCTACGCTGGCCTGGCGCGCATCAAGAACCATCGATCTCCGATCTCCGGAGGGGAGTGATGTAGCGACATCTATGGCGCCACTTAAGAACTACGAAGAAAGTACGAAATCCTGTATCGCGCAATCAAAGTTCTCCGCGCGATTTGAACATATACGACAACCCGAAATCATCTATCGGGCAGTCGCCCACCAGACTATAACACCTGTCTGGTCGGAGGATCCTCCCTTTTCAATGGAGGTGTGTGGGACTTTACTCTCTGTTCCGCTAACCTCCAAAATACAAACATTTACAGTTCTCCACTCGATATTGTTGTATATGTTCATATACAACAGCCAGAAATCATCTATCGTGCAGTTGCTCAGATCAGACAAAGCACCTGTCTGGTCGGAGGATCCTGCCTTTCAATGGAGGTATGAGGCTTTACTCCCAAGCAGGCATCCCTGTTCCGTATATTCCTAAACAGAATATAAGATACCTACTTTAAATAGATATTCAAAAGTACGAACAGAACCAAGAAGACATTACTGGGAAAGTCAGGAAAATCAAGTTAAACTCTACATACTATACACAACTCTGTTTTACATGAAGTGAAGTCTTGATAATTTATTTATTTATTTATTTATGGTTTTACTTTAACAAAAAACGGCTATTCGCCAATTACATTAGTTAAAGACAATATACAAAAAAATTCACACACTCATCTCACAAAACTCCAGACACACTGACATGATCGTCTTCCATTCGTCCGCGAACACATCACAGTCAGGGTGCGTGTCCAAAAGAGTGTTGAGCGCAGAAAGAGTGCGAGGGACAGGAGACTGGGCTCGCGCAACAGTGTGACTCGCAGGCACAGCGAACAAGCTGTGTCTCCTGATGCGGCTGTACTTGACTGGGGCACATAGTTGAGACAGTTCGGCATGCAGCTCTGGAGTATCAATTTTCCCATGAAGGATTTTACACATGGTAATTATTTGCTCATGTTTTCTTCTGACTTCTAGTGAATTATACCCTACACAACCTAAAAGAAACTTAGTAGGGTACATAAAGGGATAGTGTCCATAGATACGCTTGTAAATATATCTGAGGTAAGCTTTTTGCACTTTCTCTAATATCAAGACATATTTTTTCTCATGTGGGTTCCAGACGCACGCACTAGACTCAAGCTTACTTCGAACAAGCACGTTAAAAATCGACTTGATTGCGCTTGTGTTCTTGAAATCTTTAGCATTTCTCAAAATGAAACCCAAACGCCTAAATGCATCTTTTGCCACTGCTAAAATATGATCATGGAAGTTTAGTGTATGATTAAATGTGACACCTAGATCCTTTACAGCAACGGTTCTTGTAATTGTGCTGTCATTGATTTTATAATTAAATGAGACTTAGTAACGGGCTCTGGTAAAACTCACGACGTAGCATTTTGACGAATTAAACTCCATTTTGTTATTTACACTCCACTCGTATATAGCGTTAATGTCGCGTTGCAGTGCCAGGCAATCTGTCTCAGAGTTGATTTCAAGAAACAATTTCAAGTCATCTGCATATAATAGACTTTTGGCAAAATGAACAACAGTTGGAAGGTCATTTACCATTATCAGAAACAGTAATGGCCCGAGTATTGATCCTTGACTGACTCCGGAACGCGTGTGATAGGGCTGGGATTCATAGAGACCTAGTCTAACAAACTGCTGACGGTCGCGGAGGTAGTCGGCAAGAAGCCGCAGCAGACCCGAGATAATAAAATCTTGATAAGGCTTAGGCATTAAGATATTTAACTTCACAAATACCCCTGTTGTTATCTAACCCAAAAGCTACTCTCAATCTCAAAGAAATCACCAGGGCAGGCTTGCGAACGTCCGCAAAGGAGGAGGCCGACCGCATCAGGCAACGGCACTCCCGCCGCCGCCGCCAGGATTCCGATCCCGATTTCCGCCCACCGTAGGCGCGGGCTTGCGGACAGTGAGCAATGGGTAACTCGCTGTCTGGCCGTCCGTTAACTGTCCGGACCAAGCCCAAGTCGTTGACGGCGCGCACTGTTCCCACGCGCCTTAAGGAGTTGTCAGCAACAGCAGGGGCCCAGCCGGGTCGAAGCCTAGCCTACTGGGGCCAGGGTTATCCGAAAGGGAACTCGAGCCCCGGTATGAAGGCTAGAAGGAACGGGGTGGGCTTTTAGTCAGTAAGAGTCTGACACTATCTCTAGCTCCGCCCAAGAGCGGGCAAGTTGCCATTGGATGATTATTCCCACCATAAAAAAAGGCTTGCGGACGTCGAGCAATGGATTGCTCGCAGTCCGGCTTTCCGATAAGGACCAAGCCCGAGTAGTCTAAGGAGCTAAAGAGATATCAGGGTTTAGAACCCAAAAGGCCGATGAGGGCTTTGGGTAGCCCTATGTAGTTTAAAAAGCACTCCTGACTTAAAGACCCTGGGCTGTACTGTCTCTGGCAGTTTCATCTTTAGCTGTACGCACAATGAATGTGTTCCCAAAACGTTTTGTGCGTAAGGATGCGATGTCTAACTATCTACAGGTAGCGCCCCGCCCCTAGGTACGTCTAGTGATCCAACGATATTTTTTTTTGGTGGGGAAAATTATCCAATGACATTCCTCGCTCTTGGGCGGAGCGCGAGGGTGTGTCAGACTTTTACTGATTAAAAACCCACTCCTGTTCCTTCGTTGTCTTTCATACCAGGGCTGAGTTTTCCTTTCAGAAACAAGCCCTTGGCCTCAGAAGGCTTTGACCCTGCTGGGCCCCTACGGTTGTTGACAACTCCTTGAGGCGCTCGTGGAACAGTACGCGCCATGTGTTCCGACAATGGAACGGACTTCATCATCATCATTTCAGCCGATACACGTCCACTGTTGGACATAGGCCTCCCCCTAGCGTCGCCACATGGAACGGACTTGGCGGAATTGAATTATACAATTCCGACCCACGAAATGTCACCAGCCAAAAACCAATACCTACATGTAACCACCGCTTCGTTACTTATATACAACTTGTAACGCAAGCCTATCAATAATAATTAAAAAAAAAAAACATTAAATGCGCAAAACCTCAGACACTTCAAGTGATTTTTAATTCAATTGACCTAATTCTGTGAGAAAAATAAAATATTAAAAAAAAATTAAAGGTATGTGTGCAGTTTTAGTTAGTTGAAAATTAGTATCTGCATTGTAATAAGAACTTTTATTATCCCGCGTTTGAGAAAATTTGCTTGGACTTGGAAGTATGTTTGTTTACCGGTTTGTTTATTTGGGCGGGTTTGCGCACATGGTGGCTTGACTTTTTGTTTTTTTAAATGTAACATACATTAAAAAGTGGTTCAATTAATTATGCTCATTATTCTGATCAAACTATTTCAAGTTTTGCGCATTTAACGTCACACATTGTATATTCAATGTAGCACCCCGTAGAGCCTCATACAGCCTCAAATCACGGCTTGCACTTAACCGGAAAGCCTGAAAATCCTTTACGAAAACCTATAAAGAAGGCAATCACACTTGACACAAATATCGTGTTCAGTAATTAGGTGTGCTGGCGTCGATTTCACGCTGCTGGCTTATCCACTAGGGCCGCGGCCGTTAAAATTTTATCAACATTCGATAAAGGCCGATCGACGCGCGCGCAATGTGGGTCGGTGGCTACCTGCAACTGCGGCGCGCCGTCGCGGTTGCAGCTAGCTGGGAAACTAGCGGTTTGGTGGAATGACTAACTAGGAGGTACTTTTGGAGTACAATCGTTGTCAGCCAACCGTAGGGTTGCCAGCAAACCGTAGGGGCCCAGCAGAGTTGAAGCCTACTGGCGCCAACGATCCGCTTAAGAATCCGCGAAAGCTATCCGACAACTAGCAAACCTCCTCTTTTTTAGGGTCCCTTAGCCAAACGGCAAAAAACGGAACCCTAATAGATTCGTCATGGATGTCTGTCTGTCTGTCTATCTGTCTGTCTGTCTGTCTGTCCGTCCGTATGTCACAGCCACTTTTTTCCGAAACTATAAGAGCTATACTATTGAAACTTAGTAAGTAGATGTATTCTGTGAACCGCTTTAAGATTTTCACACAAAAATTGAAAAAGACCAATAAATTTTGGGGGTCCCCATACTTAGAACTCAAAAATTTTTTTTCATCAAACCCAGACGTGTGGATACCCCACACGTCTGGGTTTGATGAAAAAAATTTTTATATGTGTATATGGATAGGTCTTCAAAAATGATATTGACGTTGCTAATTTTTTTTTTTTCTAAATTGAACAGTTTACGCGAGAGACACTTCCAAAGTGGTAAAATTTGTGTGTGTGTCCCTGTAACTTCTAAAATAAGAGAATGATAAAACTAAAAAAAAATATATGATGTACATTATCATGTAGACTACTAACGAAAATTGGTTTGAACGAGAACTAGTAAGTAGTTTTTTTTTTTCAATACGTCATAAATCTAAAAAAATACACTATTATTAAAACATCGATCAAAGTTACAACGAACTACAAGAACTTTTATATTATGTTACTTGCTGCTACGGAACCCTCCATGGGCGAGTCCGACTCGCACTTGGCCGGTTTTTTGAAAGTTAGTTAAAAATAGATAGTACCTAAGCTAACGCAGGTTTACTTTTTTCAATCATGTTTACTAACCCGTATAGTTTTTAGGGTTCCGTAGCCAAATGGCAAAAAACGGAACCCTTATAGATTCGTCATGTCTGTCTGTCTGTCTGTCCGTCCGTCCGTATGTCACAGCCACTTTTTTCCGAAACTATAAGAGCTATACTGTTGAAACTTTGTAAGTAGATGTATTCTGTGAACCGCATTAAGATTTTTACACAAAAATAGAAAAAAAGCAATAAATTTTGGGGGTCCCCATACATAGAACTGAATATCAAAAATTTTTTTTTCGTCAAACCCATGCGTGTGGGATATCTATGGATAGGTCTTCAAAAATCATACTGAAGTTTCTAATATCATTTTTTTCTAAACTGAATAGTTTGCGCGAGAGACACTTCCAACGTGGCAAAATGTGTCCCCCCCCCCTAACTTCTAAAATAAGAGAATGATAAAACTAAAAAACATATATGATGTACATTACTATAAAAACTACCAACGAAAATTGGTTTGAACGAAATTTAGTAAGTAGTTTTTTTTTAATGCATCATAAATCGAAAAAAATACACTATTATTAAAACATCGATCAAAGTTACAACACATTACAAGAACTTTTATATTATGTTAGTTGCTGCTACGGAACCCTTCATGGGCGAGTCCGACTCGCACTTGGCCGGTTTTTTTTACTAACACGAGTTAAGAGTTATTTTGTTTTAACTATCCAAATGCTTATTAAATAAGTTTACGTTGAACCTCAACAATGAGAAATTAACTAGAATGAACGCGCTACGCGAAGTGATCGCCTGCGTAGCACGGATTGAATTCGTAGTATTTCGTAGCAACTGATTCCGCGCGGAGACAAAAGTATTGTCGATTCGAGGGGATTATGATTTACACACTTCATCAAAGTTACGAAAGAAAGTTATTTTTTACAAGAAATACGTTTCATTTAACGTAGGTCATTCTACAAACCGTAATTCCCTCCTAGACTGTGTGTGCCATTAAGTGGTGGCCAAGAGTGTTTTATACTATTTTATTTTATGTTTTGTTAGTCCGTAGGGTATACAAGAGGCCGAGGGGTAGATGGTCGTGAGAGCACCGGTGGCCGAGTGGTAATGGCCCCACTTACGAAGTCGCGGGTTCGAACCCAGACAGGCGCATTACTTTGTGTAATTTATTTCATCACCACTGCTCTCAAAACGGTGGAGGAAAACATGGTGAGGAAACCGGCATGTCCCAAAACCAAAAATTCAAAGACATGCGACATTCACCAATCCACACTGAGCCCGCGTGGTGAATTACAGCCCATTCCCTCTCCTAGAGAGAAAGCCTGAGTCCCAGCAGTGGGAACATTAAAAAGGCTGATGATGTATACAAGATCCTTGGTGGTAGCCTTATCGAGTGGAGCTTTTACCAGGTTCTGTTGTACAGACTTCAACCACGTGGTGGATAGTCTTCCCCTAACACGTCTCGTCGTTGGCAAGTTTATATAGTTAACCAGATGTCGCTAGGCAAACTTATACTACCGTACATTTTTATTAGAGCAACTTTAAAGCTGCTGCCAGGGCTTCGCCCGCGTGGTATCTAGTACAAAATTATCCTAAAGGAATATATTACCAGGATATAAAGTATCATATACCTATACTATTTCAGGACATGATCTACCAGTGTACCAAGTTTCATCGAAATCCGTTCGACGTGAAAGAGTAAACAAACACACACACTCACAATTTTTCGCCTATTTAAAATTAGTGTGTTAGTGTGATTACAGAATTCATCACATATCCGTAGCTAATAAGTAGTACTAATAAGCCCACGTCTCACGTCTCCACGTCTCACGTCTGGGCGAAGACCTCCCTCTCCCTCTTTTATTGGGAAAGGGGCCTAGAAGATGTAGCTCGCCACGTTTTTCTATGCAGATTGGTGAGCGCGAAGTAAGCCGGCCACATCTTGCATTGATGCCAACAATCGTAAACTGGAGACCTGTACCCCTAGCCAAGTTGTTAATCTGCAATAGTTAACGCTTGTAGAAAGCTTTAAATCTACGGGAATGACGTCGTCTTAACGCTCAGTCACGTGGTCAGAACAAAAGAATTGGCAGCATGGTCAACTCGAAGCGTTCGGCGCAAGCGAAACGGTTGTAACTTGGCTAGGGGGGCTGGTGTGAACTTTCAAGTTCTTGAGCTCGTAGCTAATAAGAATTCTACTAAATAACCTTTGGATTACAGCTATAATAATAAAATTTATTTCGACATCAATAACAATTTTCTTACACACACAACATATAAAATCAATGCACACTAAACATAAGAAAGCAACACACACAACGTTTAAAAACAGTTGGTACACACACATAATATAAAACAAATACTTATACACACAGTTCACACAGCTCACACTTATAAACTCCGATTGCTCAGCATTACTCATAGGTACAGTAATGGTTCATTTAGATACTATCTACCAGCAATCGAACCTCTTTGGGAATTCCCCTTAAGATGGTATACCTAAGGGATAGATTTTCATACTTAGGTACTTTTAGTTGGCATGTCTTTCTTAAATTCGAAGTGTATTGAAACTACTCGCCTCCCGAAGCTTTACATAACAAACACTTTGAAGTCCCCGCTCATGCGGCTCAGCTTTTATGCAGACACTCGTACCTTTTAAAAAGCTACGACTTACGGAAACAGCCATTTCTAAAACGTCCAACTCGCATTTAACCCACAACATTACAAAAGTAATAGTAGAAAACTCCTTTAGAATTGTTTCAGAAAACACTTGTGCATACATTACTACGTTTTCAAGCAGTTGTGGTGTGGCGGCCGGCGCGCGCGCAACTCTTCGGCAGTTCAGTGACGTCAGATGACAGCGAGACAACCCGAGCGGATTGAGCAAACTATTTGTCTGTTAGCAAGTTTGTTCGCCCCGGCTCGAGTCGCCTCGCGTCATAGCTCAGCGGATTTCGTGGATCAATTCTGGACGAGGAACGAGGCGGAATCGGCGACACGTGAGTCGCTGTGATTGGCTGATACTTACTTACATCTTTTTTTTTTATTTCCATGCTCAGGTAATAAGTTCCTTTTCTATTTTAATTTCAGATTTTTTCGTTTTTTTTTTTGTTTCTTGTATAAATGGCACTCTTTTTCTAGATGTTTCCGTGTCCTTATTTATTTGAAAATGCAGGAATACTGTCAATATCTTGATTAAATACTAACCCAAGGTGATTGCCGTATTATCCACATGTTTCAATTTTTCAGTTTCCCACCTTTTTGTGAAAAACCAAGTCTAAACTCTGCAGTGCATAGTTTTTTGTTATTTCCCTATTGTTCTTTTCTGTAAGGCTTTAGGTGTACCTAGGTGCTTAGTTTATAGGTGCTGGAAATAGGTTAATTGCCGTGTCGGTGTGTGGAGCTTGTGTTACTTGTAGAAGTCCTATAGGCTTTGTAAATGTGAGCCGCATGGACTTGAGTACGAGCGGCGGTAGCCCTATGTTTTGCGTTTGGAAAATCAGTGGATTTAAGAGGACTCCTCTGCTAGATAATCAAATTTATCTAGAAGCTATAAGGTACTAGATTACATCAACCAAAATAATGTCATCATCATCATCAGCCTTTTTAATTTTCCCACTGCTGCTACAGGGACTCAGGCCTCCTCTAGAGAGGGAATGGGCCGTAATCCACCACGCGAGTCCAGTGCGGGTTGGTGAATGTCACATGTCTTCGAATTTTTGGTCAAATTAATGTAAAACACTCAAATTTGCCCTCGGAGTATCTACTATTAATCTTCTATATATAATAATCTGAAGATATTTTTGGTTGTGCGCGCATCACGTAAAATGTTTGAAATCGACATAGATAACTTTTATACATTAAAATTATATGTAACTTGATTTAATACCTACTTAGGCTTTGTTTCGTCGACCCATCGGTTGACAATATCGAAAGATATGATAAGATACATTCCGGAGCGAAGTTCGCCGGGTCAGCTAGTGGTTGCATAAACCTTTTTTTGGTAGGAAATTATCAAATAACTCCTCCCACTATGAGTGGAGCGAGAGGGAGTATCAAACTTATACTAACTAAAACCCACTTGTGTTCCTTCAGTTGCTCTTTACGTTTCAAGGGTGCGGTAAGTCTTTAGAAAAATAAAATTCTGCTGATGATTCCATGAACGTGAACCATTTAAATTTTAATAACGTATCCATGTAGTGTAAACTGAGTGAATATGATTCTCTTTCTGATTCAATAATCTCATCATCATCATTGCAGCCGAAAGACGTCCGCTGTTGGACATAGGCCTCCCCCTATTGTCGTCATAACGACCGGGCTTTTTTAAAGTCGCATCCATCGGATTCTCGACACTACCAGGTTATCGGCGCACCTTATGAGAGACCTTCCCAGCTCCCCACCTTATTAAATAACCTATGTAAATATGTAGCAACATTCAACAAGATCTATCCTCTCCTAATGCTTGATTAGGAAAGGATTCGATACTTCTTTTACGAAAATTAATTGTAACAGTGTTGAGTAGCTGAACCGGCCAACTTCGTACCGCCTAACAGTCAATGAATGTAGTATATCTTTTGATATGGTCAGCCGATTGCGATGAAACAAATCCTAAGTAATATATCATAGTTTACATAATTTTAATGTAAAAAATGTATCCACTTCAGTCGGCAATCCATGGTCAGTTTGATATTTTTGCCAACTTTCTGCGCAATTTTTTTGTATTAATTTTGGTTGAAATCATCAAATGACTCCTGCTCTAGGGTAGAGCGAGAGGGGGTATCAGATTTTGGGGATGTCATTGGATGATTTTCCCATCTCTAGAAAAAGAGCCACGGTCTTTCGAACATTCTCTTTGAAATCATCAAATGACTCCTGCTCTAGGGTAGAGCGAGAGGGGGTATCAGACTTTGGGGATGTCATTGGATGATTTTCCCATCTCTAGAAAAAGAGGCACGGTCTTTCGAACATTCTCTTTCGTTCTCTTTAGTTCCAATCAAATCACTTACTATAACTAAGTTACAATTTTAAAACAGCCAAGTTATAGTTAACGGCACTATCGGGAACAATTTGAAAAATGTAACTCTAAACAATGCGATCGTAAATGTTACAATAACTGGGTTATGGAACACCAACTAACCGTTAAAGGGCTTGTAACTAACAGTCTATAGGGTATAGCTATGTTTTATTTCATTTACCTGTAGGCTTAAACAATTGACGTAGGTAATACTAGTGGTTAATAAGTCGAATGGAGGTCAGAAAAATCAACTTGGAATATAAGCCTTGTACTTACATTCATCATCGTCATATCAGCCGAAAGATATCCACCGTTGGACATAGGCCTCCCCCAAGCGTCGCCACAACAACCGGTCCTGTGCGTCACGCATCCATTGGATTCCGGTGACCCTGACCAGGTCATCGGTCCACATTGTTAGAGGCCTCCCAACACTGCGCCTTCCGGTACGTGGTCGCCACTCCAGAACCTTCCCATCAATCATCTGATCTGCGTGCAATGTCCTGCCCATTGCCTTTAGTTTGGCGACTGTTCGAGCTATGTCGGTAACCTTGGTTCTCCTAATATCTTCATTTCTGATGTGATCACGCAAGGAAACTCCAAGCATAACCTTTTCCATCGCCCTTTGGGTGATTTTGAGTCTTCTTATGAGCCCCATTGTAAGCGACCACGTTTCGGAGCCATAAGTCGTCACTGGCAACACGCACTGGTCATAGACTTTCGTCTTGAGACACAGTGGACGAGAAGCCACCGCGCAGCTGGAAAGCTGAACGCTGCCCAGCCGAGTTGGATTCGATGATTGACTCGTACTCGTACATATGTTAGTGTTTTTTTTTTTAATAATAATACATATGAGATCGTTACCTCACACTAGAATTACTCCTGTATTGTGGGTACGCTGACAAACTTGTAAACTCACATACACAGACCTGTAGGCTATAAAAATATTTGTTCCGTACAGAAATCGAACCTAAAGCCCGCTAGATCGCTTGTTTCCCGACTTTATCATCTGTTCAATCCGTAGCTTATACTTCTGCAACCACTTCCCTACTCAAAACTTTCCTTCCGACAAGTTCCTCATTCTTCTGCATTACATGTCCATATCATGCATGAGCCTAAATCTCAAACTAAAGCCAAAAATGCTTTATTCCCAAGCCTGAATTTCCTATAATACACGTACGGACATAAGCATAAACAGTCTTATAATGTTCCCACTGCTGGGGCTCAGGCCTGGTCTCTAAGAGAGGGAATGGGCCGTAATCCACCACGCGGGCCCAGTACTTACGAGTTGTTAGATTTCACATGTCTTTGAATTTTTGGTTCTAGGACATGCCGGTTTCCTCACGATGTTGTCCTTCAAAGCGTACGTGGGTAATACGTACACGTATCTAATATAAATTTTCTTAGAATCCAATTGCCTACTTCTTTTGGTGTTATAATTTGGTCTACCAAGAGTTAAAAGAAGCCAACTTTAGGACCACGTGGCTAAGAATTTGAGTGTCATAAGCTCGGTAAACATTTACATCTTCTCACACTATTTAGAAAGTGCCTATCCTTACAAATCTATATATATATAACAGCGAATTATCACTCACGGATTAATAACGAAATCAAAGAAACTATAAAACCTACAAACTTAAAATTTACCAGCTAGGTCGTTATAGGGTCTAGACATCTGTAGCCTGATTCACGTAAAATCAAACAAGCCAAATATCGTTGAAGTTTTATAGTCGTTCGATCGAAGTCCTATCCAAAAGCGGTATTCGCGATCTATGGACTCATTTCCAGTTACATTAATAAGTATTCTACCCGGATAATGAAATGCAGATTTTTATTTAAATCTACGAATATCAAACGACTTTAAAATCAGTCTCGTTCAAACTCGATTGATGGATGTGAATACGGAAATGGTTTAAACGACTAAATCGTTACGATATCGTTACGGTTTTCATTACGTGAATCGGGCTACTGTTATGAACAAATTTTCCGAAATTCAACCCCTAAAGGGAGGATATACGGCGGTCCAAAGTTTGTTTGGAGAAACCGACATTAACGCGGGCGAAGCCACTGGCAGAAGCTAGTTATGTATAAAAAAAGTCCCCCACCACATCTGTCTGTATGTACGCGATAAACTCAAAAACTACAGCATGTATTTTCATGCAGTTTTGACTAATAGGCAGAGCGATTCATGAGGAAGGTTTAGGTGTGTAATAAGCACGCATATTAAAGTTTTGTAACTCCTGGGAATGTTCGCTAGTTACTTAGTATACCTAAGTTAAAGAAGTAATTACACCCCGAGTATTGATAATTTACATATTTATTTGTTGTGGTAATAAATAGAAAATGAAAACAAGAATTTCATGTGCGTACACTTTGTTTAAACATACGGTACCCCATTATAACGTGGAGTTAACAGCTTGACACTGTTGTGGACAATGATGCCGCTGGGGACTTTGTGGAGCCGCGTCGTGTGTGGTCAGTGTTGAGGCAGCCGCTGCTGATAAATGCGACGCAACTAAGCGGTACTTATACGGCTATATATAATTATAATGCTACGTCATAGACTTTTTTCAAGAAGTTTTTAAATGATATTGACTAGTTCCTATAGAAATTAGTCCAGTCAATGTAGGTCAAAAATCCGGTGAATTTACGTTACAAAATTCGTAGTCAGCTGAAAATTAGTAGGATTGTTCAAAACACTATCACAAATTAAATCTAAAAAGTCCTCATCGATCTAACACCTGGAAAAAAAAGCGAGTTTTTCGCGATTTTCAGCAAAACGGTAAGTTTTATCATCAAATTAGCCCAGACAAAAATTGTAGATCAGATAATTATCCATCGTTTTTGAATATACAGCAACCCTACCAATTAATATTAATTAATATTAATTTTCAGCTGGGTACGAATTATTATAACATCACACCTATTTTTCGGTCTCTGACTATAAAACAATGGTTGGGAGACGAGACTAGGGGCTACATGATTTAAAATCCCCATGGATTTCTTTCCGTATCTACCTGAACCTTTAGAACGGGACTTCTGACACCACGTGCCATAACGCGATCCATTTTATGACCTAAACTGAATTGTTAAAAAGATGAAGCTATTTAGGGTGTATAGCTCTTTATCGTTCGCACGCCTGACATTTTAAAACGATGGGGTCTGAAGCCATAGCACTCACTTTGTTTTTGTGCTAGAACTGCTATGAAATGACTTTATCTCGAAATAGCCGGATAACTGTAATTTGATTCTCCACTGTCCTTTTTCCAATGTGTTTTTCGGTTTGATGACTGTCTATCATCACTTTGATTCTTAATAAGTCGGCGTCTATAACCTGTGTAGTCAGAAACGTATGTCTTCCTTTGGTCATTCTTTTCAGGCTCCAAGTTTCCTTCTGGCCACCTGGATCAGGCGGTCTTGGTTTGGCAGAAAATGCAAAGAAAGGTGAATTACTTGAGCCAAATCGGTTCCACAATATTCGATTCAATTATGTATAGTAATGACCAGCGCGTGTGTATGACCTTCGATTAAAGTTGTCGAGAACCTCGGTGTGTTGCGGATACAGCTGTGATATTAACCAGTGGTTACGAAACTTTGCCTTAAATACGTCATCTTATTTATTTGTTGCTAAGTTAATTATACCTACGCTTCAAATATTCCAATTTTGGCAGTAGCCTCACGCGTGAGGGAACTGGCCTCCTCACACCTCAGCCGCTGAGACTCCAACCCTGACTACGAGCCACCTTAGGCATGGGCTTGCGGACGACGAACAATGGGTAACTCACTGTCCGGTAACCGTACGGACCGAGCCCTAGTCGTCGACGGCTCGTAGTGTTCCACGCTCGCCTCAAGGAGATGTCAGCAAATACATAGGGTCGACTTCTGAAAAGGGGACCTATGATTAGAATTTATACAGCTCTGTTTTTGCCTCGTATAAGTCCTAAAATGTGCATGTGGTTGTGAAGGACGGCCAGCACAGCAGGCGACGCATGTCCTGTGCAGCGGCTCTAAGGCGCCTCATTTGGCCAGATTGTTTTTGCACCGGGCAACCTGATTTCGTGGTCCGTTAAGAGATTTCCAGATTGGCACTGCAGTCCGCGTCCAGGGGAGCAGTTATTCTGATGAGGTGATGGAGTGTATTCTGACCATAACTCTTATTTGATCTGTTTGAACGTTGTTGCTGTGCTCAACATCGACCATGAATAAGGTTGTCTATTTCGATTCTAAGAATTATCATTTCGATCTCTCCCTGGCTACCGACTGAGCCTCAGGGGTGACCCATTTCAGAACAGTCACCACGGGAATGGCTCTAACAGATGTTACACAAAAGTGGTGGTTACGGAGTAGTTTTTAAGAAGTAGGGGATTCTTTCCGTAAGCTGATGGTCAACTACGGGTTGGATTTAGTGAGGTAATAATTCTATACTCCTGGACTTATATTAGGAGATCTTCTTATTTTTGTAGTCTGATTTTCACACTTAGTCCTTGGTAACCAGAACTACTTTTGACCCTTTAACAGCTTGCGTCGGATTGGTCCGACGAGTTCTTTCATGGCCCAATGCATCGGGGCCGTGTGTTTGCGACTAGGTGCTCCATCTCTTTTAACTCTTCAATCCCCATAGGTGACGAGATGGAGAATTTCGTCGTGGATATGCGACCCTGGGGAAATAAACGGGAGCGTGTTTGTCGGAGATAGGATGCGTTGTTGGCGGTTAAAGGTTCCTCCTCTCAAGCGACCTACTTTTCCTCCCCCAAAACAGACTCCGGCTACGCGTCGAAACGAAAGTAATTTCAGTAAGCTTTATATTTCTTAGCGATCATAAGCATCCTTACAGTTTGGGTAACAACACAACTTCAAAAACCTTGAAGTAAAGAGTAGTAGGTACAGAAATAACACTTTTCCGTTTGCGCAACACACAACAAAGTTCAATATATAGAAAAAAAGCGAATTTTCTCATGGCGTAAAATTGTCCGCCGCCTTATCGGAGCTATAAAATATTTCATACTCTCTAGTATACTTGCAGTAATAAATTTCAGTGTGATAGCTGGTGGCAATCGCAATCACTTTACTTAGCTACAAGTACCTACATTTGTGTGTGGACTATTATGTATAGGTGGTAGATATTTACCGGTTCTGACGCATTGGAACTAATCTTCCATTTGCCTGGTACGCATCACGACGCGTCAAAAGCCAGCAATCTCCGATCTCAGGAGGGGAATGATATAGCGACACCTATATCGTCATATAGGAACTATCCTGCTTCTCAGTTTCACAGTTCTCCGTGTTATTAAAACATAAACAACAGTCCAATCAAGTAGGTATCGTGCAGTTGGGCGGACTGACACAACACGCGTCTAGTCGGAGAAGCCTCCCTTTTCAAGACTTACCCTTGTGCCGCACACTGCATACTAGGGGACTCAGGAAAGAGTAGCTAGGTACTCGTATTTTTTCTCATAATATTCTACGCGCTTAATTAATTTTCATCTCATAAAATAATGTTTATGGTAGCTTATTTAAGGAGCTTGTTCGAAAGAGTTACCGCGACCCTGGAACGCAAAAAGTAATAAGTCTGTTTTAGTCAGTAAAAGTCTGAATGGTCGATTTGAGGCTGGGCCCCTTCGTACCTCGAAAAACTATTTAAACTTTTGGTGCTAACTGTCCTTTGAGCATCTTTACCCTCGTTACGCATAATCAGTAGCCAGAAAATCTGCCTTACTTGTGATCTGGTTTCCGCATTTAGTCCTTGATAAACTTATTAAGTATAGTGAGGGCCACTGCAGCCTTCATTAGAACCAGCCAACTTCTCCGAAAGCTGATGAGTCCTTTCAGTTGTCTCAAGGAGTGAATTCAGTGCTCCCAAGGTTTGTGTCCTAATTTCACTGTCAGCTGTGCACTCGAGGAGCACGTACGCGACTGTTTCCTCCGACTTCATGCATGCTCTGCACAGCGATCTGAAATCCATTGTGAAGAAGTATTTGTTCAATACCAACCCGCACTGGGCTCTTAGAGAGGAGGCCTGAGTCCCAGCAGTGAGAACATTAAAAAGGCTGATGAAGATCATGATGCTTGTTCAATAAGCAGTGCCTGATGATGGTCCCCGCTACCAGACGCAAGTTGCCTCTGTCCAGTCGTGGAGGTTACTGGTGTACTTAAGTATGGCATGGCTTTTTTAGCCTGCTTGCAGCCCGATGCCTTCGACCTTCCCGCTTATAGGTTGGTGTGTTCTCGTCGCAGACCCACGCTTGGCCAGCTCATCAGCTGCGTCATTGCCTAGAGAACTGCTATATCCTTTGGTCGATCATCTATAAACCCTTATAACTTTTGAACAATTGACCGACACTATTTGATATTTGACGATAAACTTGGGATATCAAAATAAAAAAAATCCCTGATGTTGGCTATATCCAGTGTCAGCCACACCAAATCGGTACCTTAGCTGATATATTGCTACGAGTATAATTGTTATCATACGCTCGCGCTTAATCACTATCTCAGCTGATGGTAAGCGATGTTATGGTAGACGATGGAGCACGCTTGCCTAAAATTCAGTATTGACTTAAGACCCTTAAGTTGTAGCTATCAGGAAACACAGACTCCAACAGGGAATTCCACTCCTTTAGCTGCCGTACCTACGCACAATAATACTGTATAATCAGCATGCCACTAAATACCCCGGCCGCGTGTATGTAGAAAGTTACGCCACAGGAATGTAGGTATGTACTACTAATTTTCAAAAGTTCTTTGTCCTAATTCAGAGCCATTCTGTGTACTAAGTTTCCTCCAAACCCGTTCAAGCATTGAATAGTAATTGTTAGACAAACATCCAGAGACTTCTAGGTAGGTTGGTGATCACTGTGGCCTTTTTTTTACGCACGTCTCTTTTGACCATTCCCATACGCCATGTTCACTGTAGCTTAAGTTTTTGTACAGCCCATAAACCATTGTTATCGCGTATAGATTTTCTGCTATATGTATTCCAATATCGCGATGGGCTATGACTGTTACTTGGCAGCCAATATACTAAGTAATAAAAGTCGTGAGCTCTATAAATCTCGAATTGCGAAATTATTATGCGTTTTTCCTTGTAATACATTTTCTGTACTTTGGCTCTTTCGTTGGTATAATAGTTGAAAGTGTGAGTACCGAACAGGAGACTTTGGGTTTGATTCATCGGTCGGGCTGTGGGATTTTGAGGACGTTCTGATTTGGTTAATATTGAACAAAACTATCTATCGACTTCATTAGATTACTGTTGACGTTACTTCAATTTATAGCTTTAAATTACTTTATGTTAGGCTTGAACAAAAGGCTTCGACCTGTTTTTGCTGTTGGGAAAATAATCCAATGACTCCCCCGCTCTTGTGCGGAGCGGGAGATAGTGTCAGACTTTTACTGACAAAAAACCCACTCCTGTTCCTTCGTTGCCTTTCGTACCGGGGCCGAATCTTCCTTTCAGAAGCAGACCCTTGGCCCCAGTATCCCCCAGATCAGTGGATCTAAGTAGTATCTAGGATAAGACTGCACGAATCGCCCAACTGGTATCTATCATAATATTCATATTTTGTGATGAAAATAAAACGACATTATTCATTTATCATTTAGATTTTTATTTCAATAGTTCAATAAATTCTACTAACATTATATTTATTGTTCTTAACGTGAATTCCTTAAATAAATAACACTTCGATAGGATCAACTTCGCGCTTACATTAGTATTGTTTTATCTTTATATATATTCATTTATTTTGTGACTTACAAACTAATAAAATAAATTGCTCATTCACAACGCTAAAAAATTCCATTACTTAAAAGTAATAATTAGTCGATAGAATTATCTACTAAATTATTCGACTAAAAAGGTGTTTAGTAGAATCGATAAGACATCACACAACTAATTATTAAAACTAATTATTTAGTATGTGAAGTAGAATGTCGTAGTAGTTTTTAAAGATAAATCGAGATAACTTCTAAAGTTCGTAAAATCCCAATTTGACATTGAAAGTCCTAATAACTGATCAAGTTACCAACACTATTCGCTAAGTAGATTAAAACACTACATTCTAAGAACAATTTTAGCTGTTAATTTAACAAGTACAAAATATGATCCCAAAACGAAAATATAATAAAAAAATATATAACATCAATATTGTAAAAGGAAATCAGATCTATTATTGCTATCCGTAAAATTGTGCTTGAAATAAAAACACAGTAAAAATAAATACAATATCCCTGTACCAAATGCTAGCATATTTTACAACTTTTATTATTTACAGTTTGTATTAAAATATTATTATACTGCATTATTTCAATTCCAAAACTTGCCCCAGCGATATGCATCGTACATACAAGTGTTAAAGCTATGTTGCTTGCATAAAAAACTAAACATATATTTTATTATTACTATTACATTACGGTCAAAATATGTTGGCCTGTCTGAAGTTGGTAACACGCAATACGCATTTGTCATATGATTCTCAAAAAGAATTACTGCGCAGTCAATTGTGCGAAGTTCGGAGCGGTGAAGATATTTCGGCCGTACTGTACTTATTATATTGATTTGTTATGATTACACCTGTTTTTTGAATAGCTGATCCAACACAAAAATGTATCGTGACAATTTTAGTAATTACCGATTTAAAGGAAAAAAATAATATAAAATCGAATTAAGTATATGAGATTAGTAGAATAATAATTTCGATAGTTTTATAAAAAGGGTGTTACTCAAGTGAATAAAGTATTACTTATTTTTATTAGAATAGACATAAGTCCATTGTGTTAAGATTCAAAATAGGTTGTAAGCTACCATTTTACTGGTAATGTTATGTTAAGTAGATCATAGTAAAATGTTAACCTGACTAGCATTTTAAATTATATTTCAACGAAATTACATTTTATTACAATCATGTAAGGTACAAATTCACGTGTCCTCTTTTTTGTTAAATTTAGCCAAGTTTTACTGTACATAGCATATAAATATTTATAAAAATAATGAGGCCGATATTTTTTTTTTTTATTGTAATTAGCATATAATTATAATCTTTTTTTTTTTCAAATACGGACTTTTGGTAGGCAGCACTACTATTTCAGAACAAAAAAAAACTATAAGTAGGTACCATCGCGGTAATTTCTGCCTGATCACTTAAAAAAAATTTGCTTGAATCCCGCAGTGCGGCACTAAACCAAACACTTTAAAATTTTCGTTCTAAGTGCAAGCAAAACGAACTTAACAGTGGTCAGGCGGAAGTGTCTTTGATGGTACACATATCTTTCATGGTAAACTGCCAAGGGCCTAATTTTGGGGATTGTATAATAGTTATTGTAGAAAAGGATATATAATGACTTGAGTCTAAACCTTACTAATGAAATTCGTTCCGAGTAGGTACGAGTACCCCAGCCACCGCCTGTGCGTGTAACGATATAACTAATTAGAATGTACTACACTTTGCAAGATTTCTTCATTAAAAACTTGATTACATAACGACACAGCGCCACCTACCGGCCGTAATCAGATATCAATCCCACCCAACATTAATTGAAAAATAATTGATTTTAACAATAATTACTATAGCGATAAATCAATATGAACTCTATTCGAACAGCGTGAGGTTCATATTGCATTGCGGGAGCTTGATCAGTAATTTATCGATAGGCGTTTGAATATTGAAGGTGTTTTTATTACTATGTATCTTTGAAGATTGGTTTTGTTTTAACGAAGTTGAGGAAAGAAGTGAAAAGTGACCAAAATCATCATTATTTTTATTTTCTATTCATTTATAAGATAAATTAAGTCGAATTACGTGTATATTGCACTTATGAAATATACAAGATTGTCATTGAAATTTTCTAATCAATTGATCTCATTTTCATAATTATTATTATTAGTTATTAATAAATCCATTTTGTCAGTAACACGCGTAGACAAGCTAATTTCACTACATGTAATAGTTATTTCGAAATAGTGTTTTTAGTTAGCTTATGTGTTACATATTTTAGTTCAAGTCTTATTCGGTTATGTACTAACAATACAATAAGGTCTATTTTCGTTGACATTTAAGTTGCAATCTCATCTCGTGGACAATTAATGTGAAACTTATAAACCAGGGCGGCTCACCATCCAATTGTATCACTGCTTACTATCAGATGGGCTCGCAGTCAAGCACTAGCTTATAATAATTAAAAAAAAAGTTATTAAAGTGGGATTTTGACTGACTTCAATGTTTCATAAAATTCTGGATTTTTCCATTAGATTAGACTGACAACGCTTGTGAATTGAGTTTTATTTTCACTTTTTTTTTCATATTTTTGGTAGTTAACACATATCGTGCCCATAATGCAAAAACCAAATAAATGCACCAAGATTTTTGTATTATTATAAATATAATAGTATATTCGATCAAGTCTGTAGGTTATTTACTTTTTACTGAAGCTATCTTTGTAAATAAGTGTCTTAACTAATAACTGCTTTTACCTGTAGATTCGCCTTGATGAGACGAATCGATAGCTATTTTAACTTAGGTAAAAAATTGCAGATAATTGATTTATGCAATATGTAGTATTTTTAGTACAAAACCGAATGAATCTTGAACATTTGACCATATACCTATATAAAACTATATATATAATAATTATGTACGGAAAAATATGTGCAATCTGTTAGAGTTAGATCAACTATGTTATGACGTCACTACCGAACACTCAAATATTGAGTTACAATCCTTACGCTTCACGTAAATATATAGCGTGTGCCATCACCCAGCGATAAATATGTGACGTTTAGAAAAACAATAAATAAACTGCGGTGGCTGAAAAGACGATCGAATATATATTTTCAGTTCACACAGGTTTAGTTGAAGACCAGCGTCAGGCACGAGTTGACAGGCATATACTGAACTGGACCTATTTTGGTGCAGCCATGAGGCACACAACAACTATATTTTTATTTTTTGCTGCTTTTATTTTTGATTTGTTATTGTTTACTATTGTGTTTGGGCCCTGTGCTGTACCAAATAAATTATTTTTCTTTCTTTCCTTCTTTATTTTTAACGTTGCCCCACTCTATGATTAACTCATGTATCGTGAGTGTGTTCACAAACATGTAAACTCACATACACAAGACACTAAGACCCGTAACACCTATCTGTAGGTCATACAAATATTTATTCGAACCTGCTACACGCAGGTTTACTGGTCTTAGAGGAGAATATATATTTTATTCATACTCTTATAATATTCTTTTTTATTCAAGTCCTTCAGGACATCTGATGCACACAGGCGGGAGTGTAACAGCTGATATAAAAAGTCAAGGAATCTGTCTTGGAATAGCAAATAGGATTTTTTATGTTTCCTTCGGACAATAGTCTAGTTGCCGTAAAAAATGTAATTAGTCCTTCTTTTAGATTATTCAAAAATAAAGGACACATATTTTTTTATTTGTAATTTTAACCAAAAATGATAAAGATATACCCCATTAAAGTTACGTGTAACGTCACGCCGTGCTGCATTTTTTCGCACGGGGTGACGTCACACGTAACTTTAATGGGCTATATCTTTGTTATTTCTTGTTTAATCGAAAAAAGTAAAAATACGTGTCTAATATTTTTTTTATAATCTAAAATACATGCTAAATAAAATGTCCATAGACCCTAGAAACTACCCAATTGTCAGCAGTTTATAATGCATAATACTAGCTTCTGCCAGCGGCTGCGCCCGCATAAAAATAGGTTCCTCCATACAAACTTAGGACCCCTGTTTCAAATCCTCTCTTAGTACTTGCCTACGTCATAAAAGGAAACCTTGAGCAAAATATCACGCTTATAGTCTCAATAGTTTCGGGTGTGCGTTGATATGTCAGTCAGTCAGTATCTCCTTAGTCCCCCCTTATATATATAGATTAAGATGAAAGAGGGAGGTATAATTCGTTTAGTTATGATTAATTGTATAATAAGAATGTTATTGATGTTAATGTTTCATTAAAGGTTGTTTGTAATTATGTGCATTTCTTTTTTTTTATATACAACATGATTTAAAAGAGTGTCCATGGAGTTGCTTGCACGTTCTTCTCCATAGAGATCTACGCTTTGGAATGTGCAATTTAGCTTCACTTTTTTGACTGACCGACTTTTTGACAGTTTAAAAGGGACTTGTAAATGGTTTATCTACATTAATATTACAAAGAGATTGTTTTTTTTTTTTTGTTTATAGGAGGTAATCTTTAGAAGTACTGGTCTAATTGCTATTTTTTCTTTTTCACCGATATAAAGCTGCTATATTCCTGAGTGACATAAGCTATATTTTACGTACGCGGAAGAAGCCGCGGGAAAAAGCTAATTTGAAGTAAACGTTTATGATTTGATTTATCGCTAAGTGACACACACGCTGGCAAAATTAGGCCAGGAGCTTTATCAAGAGTCAAGAGAATATAAAAATATTATTAATCTGTACTATTTTCTATAAAGGCAAAGAAAACAAATGAAGTAAACTTTAGCTTTCTGATATTCGTATTTTGACATTTTGTTCACTAGCTCCTGGACTAAAAGCCACTTTCCTAATACAACTTTGTACCCGACACTTTTGTGGTTCCTTACATATAATTCTGAGCATTAAATTTGGCTACACATATACATATATATCTGTCAAAGTACATTTATATGATGGAAGTCGATAACGCATGTTTATGCCATTACTACTCCTGGCCTATATTTATAGGTTTCTTTTAGAAGTTTCTTCTAGAAACTAGACTCGTTAAAAATAAACGGCCCGTTTTGACATTTGAGAAAGACCCTAAAATATAACTTGGGACGAAACCGAAAGAAACATTAAAATAATAATTAGGTGTATGGTGTAGTACTACAACACATCGGACAAGCCGCTAGGTAGGCAAAATATAAAAATGTCAAAACGAACTTTTTATTATTTGACATCTTTGCTCTTGTATCGTGGGTGCGCTCATAAACATGTAAACTCACACACACAAGACACCTAGGCCATACAAGTACTTTTACTATGCAGGAATCGCACCCACGACACGCAGCATAGCAGCTAATGGCTTAATCACTGCGCCAAGCGTGTATTTCTTTCTACTAGTATCTCTCTCTTTACATATAGGACATAGACACTACGAAAGTTTACAAGGGTAGGATCCGCATTCACGACCCATGCCTACTTCAACATTATAATATCCAACACAATAGTTTTTTGTAAGATTTCCTACAATAGAAAACTTTATACTTCAAGAGAGAGAACTTTAGCGGTGGCGGCCGAGGGGTAACGGCCCCTTCTTGCGAGTTGTAGGTCGCAGGTTCAAACCCAGCCAGGCCACCATCGGATTGACATGGAACGAGGTGAAGCGTTAAACTCATGCCCGATCGCGATGGGTCACTGCTGTCGATGCCCGCTGCCCCAGTTAGGGGACAGGATCTTAAGTCAAGTAAGTCAAGTTCTCAAAATGGTAAAGGAAAACATCATGAGGAAACCGACATGTCCTAGTACCAAAAATTCGAAAACATGTGACATTCACCAACCCGCACTGGACCCGCGTGGTAGATTACGGCCCATTCCCTCTCCTAGAGAGAGGAGGCCTAAGTCCCAGCAGTGGGAACGTTAAAAGGGTGATTGTACTATGCTTATACTTCAAGAAACCCTTAGTCAAAATAGTAACATTGTGCCATATGTCGCTTATAATATTGCCACATAGTAACTGAATTATGGTAATTTCATATACACGAAGTATATAAACATGCGTTATTTACGACCGATTAAATGTACATACAAACATTTTATACATATATTTCGTTACTCATTGAAAAATAGACTTTATAATCTTCTATTAAGATTGAAATTTGTTTGGCTTCGTTTTAGTTTGTTTTTTATGGCTACGATAATGAAGAATATTTATATAAGAACTATGATTAGTCACAGTGTGTTGTGGTTTATTCAGACGAAGCGATTTTTCTTAGTAGTTGGTAGATTTTAGATTTAAAATTGTACTAAGAGATTTAGCTACCATAGGCAAACCACTACAATAGAATTTGCATTAGTTTATATAAAGATTAATGCTACTTTTCCACAAGACGAGGTCTACATTATAATTTCGTGCACTACCACAAACCTTCTCCTGTCACCATTCCCATATTTTTACTAAAAAAAAATTTCTATGTTATGTCTGAGTATTATAATTAAACTCAGCATCAAGTACTTTTCAAATACTAAAATTATACGCTATCACAATTTTTTCATACATAAATATATCGCCAAAAAGTCACCCCGTCCGAACTCGCCTTTATATAAAGCTGTTGCTTGTATACACACATTACGTGGTATTCAGGGACGCAATGAGATCGTGTTATATTTATTATGCGATGTTTTGAGAGGGCAAAGTTTTGTGGGCAAAGTAGACGTCAACGTAGAGAAATATGTTCTCTGATTGTGTATAATTTTTCCTATAAGATCTTCGACTTTGCCCAAAAACTATACAGCAGCTTAACAAAATGCCCGCAAAATAATGCGATTAGGTATGTTTCTATCTCTATATTATATATATCGATGAAATATTGGTAATTACAATAAAAATATAATCTTTTAAATTGTATTTTATTTACCACCCCCAAGAAGAATTGCATTAAACATAGAAACAATACAAGTAGTCTTACAACTAAAACATTTACTAAACTGTCAAGCTAATCTGTAACAAAAATCCCGTAGAAACACAGTAAGCTGTCATTACATCAGATGCTAGAAATCGACAGTTTACTGCATCTCGGTTCTCAATTGAACCAACGCGGATCGAAGCGATGCGGTGCGAACAGAAAACAACTACCACTACTTATTAGACTACGTGACCAAACGCATGTGGATGCGATGCGGGGATTGCGAAGCGAAACGGTCGCATGTAGTTGGTTTGGTAATTTCATGCAAACTGTCGCGGTGTGCTGACTTATTTTATATAAATGGCGGCTAAAGCGATCACTTCGCACGCATGAAGGACTTAACCACCGCGTGGCGATGAGATCAGGTGTTCCGGGTCGGATCGCTTCGCAACCACAGTCGTATCAAATCGCCCACGCAGGATTTTTACAGATTAGCACTGTTAACTATTCAAATTCATTCGACAGCTAAAAAAAATAACTTTGAACTAAATTATAATTTAAACGTAAACGTTTACGTTAACGTCACTTTAAATATAACGTTTAGTACCTACTAAACTATGTCTAACTCTAACACCAAAGATGTTCAAGTCACCTGCAAGATGTGTCAGTTGAGTTCGAAACTTTCAGCCATTAAGCCGTTTAGCCGTTCAGCCGTTGAGCCGGGACCTCAGGAGAGCCGCGCGAGGGCGGGGGGCGCGTACCTCGCCGGGGTCTCGCATCACCGGGACGGGCAGCTGCTCGCCACGGACTTACCGCTGAGGCAGGAGAAGCCAGAGGTTCCTGATTGAAGGCTTGACATTGAGCCCCTGGGAAGGAATGGTAAAGTTAGTTAGAAGAACAATTGCTTTGGTTCATTCTCCAGTCGGTGAACCACAGGCCTAGCCAAGTTACGACCGTTTCGTCGATCGCCTCCTATTCTTTTATTCAGACGTCATCTCAACGCTCAGTCACGTGGTCAGAAAAAAGGTATCGGAGGCATGACCGACTCAAGGCAATCGACGAAAGAGTATCGACACGAAACGGTTGTTACTTGGCTAGGGTGGCAGACAGTATAAGTGACAACGGGACGTGATAACTGTTGTGTCCAATCAACAAATGAAAAAATATAAATGAGTAATCAAACTAATCCACCCAAAAAAAAATCAATTTTATATTGTTACGTAGACAAATTAGTGTTAAACCATTAGCGCGCTTTATTAAACATTAGACACACTCAAAACCAACAAGGTTAATGTTGAGTAGCGGACACAAATGAGTTAGCAGCAGGTTACTCTTCTCATTTTTCAACTGTACATTTTGACAAAGTCTATGACGGCACTTCTGTTTTCTCAAACAAGCATGCTTATACTGGGTGTCTTAGGGATAATTTACTTTTGTAGATGCATAAAAAGTTACAAATATATATAAATATCTGTAAAAAATTACAAAATCAAAAACTGAAGACCTGATAGCTAGCTATAATATATGTCATCTTTCGTAGCTCTGGCACTCTTCAAAGAGATCACTAAAATTTATAAAAACGTGCTTCAGAAGTTGAGCATGAATGTTTTTACCCGACTGCAAGAAGGGTTGTGTTTTTGATTTCTTATTCGCACACTTCGGTTTTTTGTTACTCGGGGGCTATTTGAAGAGTAGGGTGGTACAATAGTTATTCATACAACATATCTGAATTGATGAAAAACATTAGACAAGAAATCAACAATATTCAACTTGTAAGGGTCGAAGTAGAAACAATTTTTTTTTTTTTGTAATTTAATTTATGTACGCGACATATAAATATTTAAAATAAATAAATATTCGTTATTTTTTAACAAAAGTGAATTATTTCTAAGAATACCCTGTCATTAATTGTCGCAGCTGCATTTAAAATATCGTATCCCGAGTTTTATAATAGCCGCTTGGGACTTCAAAATAGTTGTCTAATTAGTTAAATTTTCATACCGAAGCACATTGAAATCACAAATTCGTAATACCAACTTTGGTGTTTCTTATCCTATATTTTCTTGGCGTGTTGACACAGCCATAATATCATAAATAAATAGTAGATATCACAACGTAAATTGGCCTTTATGTTATTTAAAGTCTAAAATAAATAGTTATTATGTGATATGGCGTTTCTTGTTATTTAAATTTATGATACTATGTTGATGTTGTATTCTCTGGAGAGCTCGCGAGGCTTGACTTCACTGATGAAGCTGACTTAGCCACACTGTAGTGTCACAAAAATAAATCGGTGATTAGGAAATCATTCTCCACTGTTTGACATTATGATAATGGATCGAACTTGTGATGTAATGAAACGTTTAAAACTGGTAAACTCATCGTTCCTACTCAACTAATAATGAAACGTTGAAAACTGGTAAACTCATCGTTCCTACTCAACTAATAATGAAACGTTGAAAACTGGTAAACTCGCCGTTCCTACTCAACTAATAATGAACGTTGAAAATTGGTAAACTCATCGTTCCTACTCAACTAATAACGAAACGTTGAAAACTGCTAAACTCGCCGTTCCTACTCAACTAATAATGAACGTTGAAAATTGGTAAACTCATCGTTCCTACTCAACTAATAACGAAACGTTGAAAACTGGTAAACTCGCCGTTCCTACTCAACTAATAATGAACGTTGAAAATTGGTAAACTCATCGTTCCTACTCAACTAATAACGAAACGTTGAAAACTGCTAAACTCGCCGTTCCTACTCAACTAATAATGAAACGTTGAAAACTGGTAAACTCGCCGTTCCCACTCAACTAATATTGAAACATTAAAAACAGGTAAACTCGTCGTTCCCATTCAACTAATAATGAAACGTTGAAAACTGGCCAACTCGCCGTTCCTACTCAACCAATAATGAAACGTTGAAAACTGGTAAACTCGCCGTTCCCACTCAACTAATAATGAAACGTTGAAAACTGGTAAACTCGCCGTTCCTACTCAACTAATAATGAAACGTTGAAAACTAGTAAACTCGCCGTTCCTACTCAACTAATAATGAAACGTTGAAATCTGGTAAACTCGCCGTTCCCACTCAACTAATAATGAAACGTTGAAAACTGGCAAACTCGCCGTTCCCACTCAACTAATAATGAAACGTTGAAAACTGGTAAATTCGTCATTTCTACCCAACTAAACAGACTGTAAGGGCCCAGCAGGGTCGATGCCTACTGGGGCCACGGGGAATTCGTAAAAAGGAAGCCTGTGATCCTAGAACGCAAAGGGCAATTGAAGGACACAGCGATGATTTTAGTCAGCAAAAGTCTGACACGCTCTTCTAATCCCCCCTCCCTAGAGCGGGAAGTTATTGCATGATTTCCCATCTCAAAGAAAAACTTTAACTAAATACAAACATGTTTTAGGAATACATTCATTGTGCCTACAGATAAAGAGTGAAATTCCCTGCCGAACTAGATACTTCCTGATAGCTACTAATTGGGGGTCTTTAAACCAAGAGTGAATAGGTTACTTCTAGGCTAGCGTGCTGCGTCGACCACATCATCGGTAACTATTGGGTGAAATAGTGGTCAAGCGTGACCCTAACAAAAAATGTTGGGATACATACAGCGTGAAACCCATAAGAAAGTGAGATACTGAATAGAAGCTTCCTCATCATAGTTTAAAGACTAAAGCACAAAATAGACAGGTAAACAAGTCAATCTACATACAAAACGCGCTCGAGCAACGCACACATAGACACCGCTCACGGACACGATATCTCGGAGCACCTCGGCCCGCTTGTCGAACATTTCCGGCTTAAACGCACATTAGTGTGCGTCCACCGAGCGTTGGTATAAAAAGTGAAGTACATACATGACATTGTCTTCTGTACCTATCTATTTTGTGACTAAAGGGCCTATTACACTACACGTTATTAAGCATATTCAGACTCTAATTTTTCATTCCGAGTAAGACAGTCTGACTCTTATTACACTATGCGACATCGGCTAAGATTGTCTGAATGTGGATTGGTGTAATAGGCTCTTTACAAATTATGTGAAACGTGAAAAATCGTGTCATCACTTATTGAGGTTGTCTTTGGAAATTTTTGGTGGGATAGATTTATTTAACGTAAAACCAACGTACAGTTGATAGCCCTGACATGATGATCACGGTTTATTAACTCAAATATGGAGCCATACCCGCTCGAGGGCCAGTCGACCAATGTTTTTTTGTGAGAGGACTTTTTCAGTCTATCTATATCTCTCTCTCAATTTCTCACTCTATATCTTTGTCAATTTCTCACTCTATCTCTCTCTATTTCTCATTCTATATCTCCTGCTTTTTCTCATATTTTGACGTAGGACTCAGGAGACCGCAGTGGTCCTCCCACAGACAGACATTGGTCGACGAACCCTGAGTGGGTATGGCTCCAAAGTTGAGTTTTTATACAAAATCATTTTAGTCTATGCGAAACCTAAATATATTTTGTCCAGAATAAGTAACTGAAGCGATCCCAATAATTTTTACACCATGTTATATTTTTTCCCAAAAATATTTAAAAATGGTCATAAGTTGGACACCACCGACACTAAATACAAAACAGGTTACGGCAGGTCATAGTGGACATTAGGCGCCAGCGCACGGCTGGGTGCTAAAGCAAAGCAACCCCTCAGTCGTCCGGATGGCCCGGTGACCATGTATTTATGTTGCCATTAAGGTATTATGGCTTATAGCTTTATGATTTTTCATAATACAGTTATGAAATTTTGTACATAGATTCTTTACATAAAAATACTAGACGTGTGTTTCAGGTTTCGCATATTCTAAAAATAAGGTTGTAAGACGGTATGAAGCGTTGTAAAGATACAGGGTGTTACTTACTTGTAATGGTGACTAGTGAGCGTCTCGTGGAAGTACATGAGCTGCGCGGCGCGGTGCGTGCTGTCCAGGACGTCGCAGCGCCACTGCAGCACGTAGCTGCCGCACTCCAGCATCACGTGCGAGCCCTGGACATTTCAACACAACATGAGCAACCTTAGCAAGAACACAACGATCTCCTAGAACTCATAGATAGATAGATATATTCTTTATTGCACACCAAAAATAAAAATTACATCAGGAACTTAATAGGGCGTCACAATGGGCGGTATATTTATTACTCTAAAATTACGAGTAACAAATCCTAAACTGAAATGTTTGCCTTGATACTTTCAGAACATTCATCAATGTACACAAAAATCTTACGTACACAAAATAGATAAGATATTTACAATTAAATTCAATATTTATCAATGTTATTACACCAGTATTTGTCTCGTCTGAAGATGATGAAGAATTTTACTAATGTAGTATATTTCATAGTTACTGGAGGACATCACATATAGTTTAAATCTTGAAATAACAAAAAATACTGGCAAACATATCCATTATTCGCTCGCCGTTCTATAATCTGCAGACTTCATTTGTGTCTTATATCACTGAGGCATCACACTTTTACCGGTAAGCTAGAATAATCTCAATTCAGCAGCTCTTACAGGTAAGCTAGTTTGATTGTTCAATTATGCCACAGTATCACACAAAAATCCAATACCTTTACAAAAAGGGAAGTGTTTTTTACATATTCACCATTAACCTGTATTCAATAAAGTTGATTCTCCCAGACGGTAACATGCTCAACAGATGTCAACCGTCCTTCACAATAAATACGGTAGTCATTCGTCATGCTCGGCCATCGTACCTGTATGCTCTCTCCATCGTGGCACACCAGGGTGGGCTCGACCCTGTGGAAGTGCTCCCCCTCGCGCCACCCCTTCTGCTCCAGCACGGAGCGCGCCTCGTCGCCGCCACCTACGCACAGGGCTGCAATCAATAGCTGGTGTTATGGGCAACATAAAACAAATAAAAAGAAGCGGGCTGGTGAAAATTATGGAAAAGATGGATAAGTTGAAATAATTCAGTGTATACTTTGAAATTGTTGAGTGTGTAGTTTGAAATAATTGATTGAGTATGAGCATAATGTTCCCACTGCTGGAACTGAAGCCTCCTTCTCTAGGTGAGGGAATGAGCCTTAATCCATCATATGGGCCCAGGAAGGCTTAGTGGATATTACACGTCTTCAAATTTATAGTTCTAGGACATGTCGATTCCACATCATGTTTTCACGATATTTTCCTTCATCTTATGGAGTTGAGAGCAATGGTAATGAAATAAATTTTACGACGAAATTACAGTCGTACATCTCGCCACTTGAGGCCGTCACCACTGAGCCACCACTGCTCGTTTTAGTAACATGAGAAAAAAAAAACCATATTAAACGTTGCTTGATGAACAATGAAATGAAAAATGGGTCTTGTGAAATAATAAAAAGTGATTATGAACATTCCAAAATCAGTAGTCATTGATATTATAGAAATAAGTAGGAATAATAAACTAAAAGGTAAACTCTTTCCGTAGAAAACTTGCATCCGTAAATTGAAGGCGTGTTTTGACATACTTACTTTGCTATATACTCGTAGCTAGCATCAAAGCCTCTAGATTATTTTGGCTAGTCTGTCGGTTTTCTACCGTTTACATTTCGGGGAGTGTGCACTGGAATTGCACAATCTAATTCCGCCAAGTCCGTTCCATCATCGGAACACACGACGTACAGCGTTGCGCCACCGGTACATGGTAGACATCCCACCCATACGCACAAAACGTTTTGCGAACACATTTATTGTGCGTACAGCCAAGGAGTGGAATTTCCTGCCGGAATCTGTGTTTCCTGATAGCTACAACTTAGGAGTCTTTAAGTCGAGAGTGAATAGGTTTCTTCTAGGCAAGCGTGCTTCATCGTCGACCACATCATCGCTTACCATCAGGTGAGATAGTGGTCAAACGCAAGCCTATCATTAATAAAAAAACAAAGGCTACTGGATTGCCACCGCATAAGTTAAAACCATACAGTCATCAAATCACTTTCCTAAATCAGGATACACAAAAACTGTCTTCAAAGATCAACCACCACCAAAACCTGAAAGTCCAAGGTAATACCTGAGGTGTCTGCTGGTGGATGGCTGAGCTCATGTTCGCTCCTGTACACGGTGAATGCGATGTCGTGGCGAAGCACGTCGAAGTCCCAAGTGAGCACACTTTGGGGGTCCCGGTTTGGTACTATTACTTCGTGAACCTGGGGCAAAGGCATAGGTCATTTAAATACATTCATTCATTCTTAGTACATTTATACGTTCATAGTACATTCATTCGTTCATAGTACACACGTAGAGGTATGGAATGGAATTCCCTGCCGGAATCTGTATCTCCTGATAGCTATAACCCAGAGGTTTTTTAAGTCAAGAATGAATAGGTTACTTCTAGGCAAGCGTGCTCCATTGTCGACCACATTATCGCTTACCATCAAGTGTTGATAGTGGTCAAACGCGAGCCAAACAATAATAATTTAAAAAAAAAAAAAACTAGGCTGTTCAGTTGTAAAACGTGCAAAATGAAAGATCACGCAAAGTTGCTTAATATACGATCCACGGTCCCGACTACATGACAGACTTAAACGCTAATAAATCTTATAAGAAAGTATTGTTTTTTATTTATTTATTTTATTACAGGATGAAATCAAGTCTCTTCTATGACTAAAGGTTTAAATTACAATGACAGAACAGCTTTTATCAAATGCAACAAGTAAACATAAAACGACCAACTTACCTGTCCCTTCCCCAGACTAACAGATCTGTAGATGCTGTCCTCACTGAGAGGGTCTCCCTCCCGCTCCGTGAAGGCGCCGCTCACGTACAGGCTCTTGGGCACCAGCCCTCCTTCGTGCACGAAGCTCTGTGGACACGAAGAGTGGTAAGAGAGGGGAGCAGGACCGTGAGGGGTACATATATGCGAGTGTAGCTTGTGGTTGCTAGGTGATTCGTGTGTTATGGAGTGCCTAATTTAGAGTGTTTGAAGCCGAGTTTTAACAAGTGGTTTAGCTTATGTTAACTTCTATTATTTATTTATTTTGGATGTCCAACAAAGGATGTACAGTGGACGCAGAGTGCTCTAGTTGAGTGTAAATTTGAAGAAACAATATAAAACTAAAAATGTTAAAATAACAAATTCATGGTTACTGAATTATCTGGTATCCTCTGGCATGTCCCGGACTAAGTTCGGATCTTCTGATTTTTATCGCGTGTGAGAGAGTGGAATGAATTAGTTTATTTTGGAAATACTGTGGTTTAATATAATCCTGGAGTGATTTTAGTCAATGCACCTAAGCACGTTTCTGTTCATGTCATCATGAAGACAGCTATACTTACGGCGATATCTTCCAAGAGATAACATTATATTTTGAAATTTAATGACAACAAAGAGTAAATTAAAGACCTAAAACCTAGCATGATAGTGATACATATAGTTATCGTAAAATTTAATGATAACATAGTGTGAATTGACGATAATTAATTGCGTGAAGACCTGAAAACCTAGCATGATAGTGATACATATAGTCATCGTAAGATAGTGATAGATGTAGTCAGTGCTGTGGTGATGTTACACAGAGATTCTCGTAGCACAAGTGTCGCCAACATGATCTGATACTGACTAGCACCATGGCAATACACTGACAGATAAGCAGCGCAGCCTCGGTATCCGCGATTGTTGCAATACTAGAAGTTAGCTTGGTTTTAAATAATGTTTATGAAGGGAGATATAGAAATCTATTGCTACATTGACTAATTAGAAGCAACAAGAAATATATAACGAAGATTTATAAACTCATAATATGATTTAAGAGTGTTCATAAAGTTTCTTGCACGTTTTTCTCCATAGAGATCTACGCTTTGGAACGTGCCATTTAGCTTCACTTGTTTGACTGACCGACATTTTGACAGTTCAAAAGTGCCTGTAATTGGTATATTTGAAATAAACGTTTCTGATTTCTGACTTGATTAACTCCTTTACCGCCCGCGTCGAATTGTCTTCGCTTCCTATTCGCCAGGGGTCGTGTGTATGCGACTGGGGACTCCATCTCTTTTAGTCTTTGAGACAGAACAGCTGAGGAGATGGAGTATTTGGTCCTTGAAGACTTGTTTTCACAAAGTTTGATAAACTAGGTAAAATTGTCTTGAACTGACTTTGATAAATGCACTTCTCTGTATTGTTTTACATAGCCAGGAACACATCCATTGTGTTTACAGCTAAGGAGTGGATTTTTCTCCCGAAGTCTATGTTCCCTTATAGCTACAACCTGCGGATCTTCATGGCGAGAGTGAATACGTTACTCCTAAGTAAGCGTGCTCCATCGTCGACCATATCATCGCTTACTACAGTTGCCAAAACGGATCTTGAGCGCTCGGCGTCAGAGTGGGGGTCGCTTTGCGCATTCCAAACATTGGCGAGCCAATCGTCTTCGTTGTTAGATACATACTGCAATGTAGGGAACGAATCAGGAGTGACGTCTCTGACGCGATGGCGCGGTGAGCCAATCACTGACACTCCCCGCCCCCGCGTCTCACTTCACACCACTAAAGAGACCGAATATTTGACTTCTGCGCAAACGCTCAAGATCCTTTATGGCAACTGTATCAGGTGATATCCGAAGTTTCCTACCTATTTGTTTTAATATTTTAATTTTAACCAAGTGAAAGGTTCTGTGATATGCAGAAGCCGCTAGCGAGCAACTAATTTCTCTGTGCAGTTCATCCTAATAGAGCCTATTTAGTTAGTAGTGTGTGGCACGGATACCGGAGGCCCGCTGCGATACTTATCGCGTACTGCGTCGTAATACTGGTGCGGCACGTTTAGCGACGCATTTACTATGTCCGACTGCAGCGCCCAGAATAAAACAATCATACATTAAAATAAAGCCAAAAGGAATAACTACTCATTGGTCTACAAATTGGTGTACAAATATCCCACTATGTTAGCTGGAACTGGAGTTACCTTAGTACAATACTGTCAAAATATCTCAATCGCTCCGAACTTCGGATAGTTGATTGGTACGCAGTGGCCAACATTATTCTAAGCATACTGTAGATAGCTAGGAAGTTGACACTGCGTGCACCCCTTTTTCTTTTACTTAGTTGTCGTCCGTATTTCTACTTGGATTTTTCCAGTTCTGTCTCTTACCAGTCTTAAAAAACTACTGTATCGAAAACATACAATTCGTTCGTGTGCCTACAAGCCGCCTCCCGAGTCTTGTTGCATGTAGTTGTAGATTTATGTTCATGCCTAGGACCTGGCTTTTTTTAGGAGGAAAAATCATCCAATGACATCCCCCTGTCTTGGGCAGAGCGAGATCGTATCAGACTTTTACTGGATAAAAACCCACTGCTGTTCCTTCTTTGCTTTCGTCCCAGGGCCCCAGGTTTAACTTAGCAAGTTTATTTTTCAGATTTTTCAATTATTGTACGAATCATAAGCTCGGTTATGGACACTGAAAGTGTTAAAGAAATCTAACAGCCTTTCAAGGAACTAAGAACTTGTACACCCAGAAGAAGTTTTAAACAAGTTTACAGCAAGCAATCTCATCCATTCTTTTTTTTTTGTATGATTTGTTTGCATTGATCTATTTTGTACGGGAAATTGCCCCAAATTTAAGCGAGTCGTAACATCACTGGAAAATGTACATAACGATTGGAGTTGCTTATAAGGTGTTCTCACCTTGCAGGGTCCTCCGAGGAAGTCCGGAATAAGGTCCTTGGGAATATAGTCGAGCAGGCCGCCTGGCTGCAGGTAGTCCTTGCCGCCGTAGAACAAGAACTTGCTGCGGGTGTTCTCGTCTAGAACGGACAAACAATATTATATGTAACAATAGACTAACATCTACCGCACCACACCTACGTGCCGGTCCGAATCTATATAAGCATGTCAAAGATGAAATAAAAAATGCTCAATAACTCAAACTCACCGATAAAAGTGCTAACAATAGTCCAGAGAATCGGGAACACCCTCGGCGCTCGTACAATCAGCACCCGCCCCATTGTTTCAGGGTAGTTGGCCTCCACGATCTGCAACAGATTTTTTTATGTTTGAAAAGTCAATTTGTGAATGCATATAACCTTAGCTCCATAGCTAGGGCTGTAAAACAAAAAATTGGTGCCCTGAACGAAGACGAACGAAGAACGACAGGACAGCTTAGTTGCCTTCCTAGGGAATAGACAAGTTTTTTTTTAGAAAAAATCCTTTAGGCTCCAAATACGTTCAAGGGCACATAATTTATCGTACTCGTATATAAGTAGTCGTGACCTGTATGATGCGCAACAGCGCGCGCACGCCGGGGCGCCACAGGTGGCGCATGTTGAGCCCGTCCAGGTCCACCAGCAGGCACCACGAGTGCACGGCGTGCTCCGACAAGTTAGTGGCCTCCTCCAGAAGTCTTAGACCTTCCTCGCATACGTGAAGTGTCTGGAAATAGAACAAAAGTGTCATAGGTAACTAACTAATACATTACGTGAATAGGGGATAAAGCAGTATCTTAAAGTCGTAGGCGGCATGTTGAATTACGAAAGAAACGAAGGTTGCTAAGTTTTAATCCCGAATGCAGTGAGGGATCTATATACTTAACTCCTGAGCACTGCGAGGGAGTTAATGTAAAAACCTAATTGAAGCGAGGAATTCAAGCCGCCTAAGACTAAGGACAGCTTGTTAGATATTCTACTTTTTGCACCTTCTGTGAGATAACTAAAAGACAATATACTAAAATAAATTATGTATATTAGAGAAACTAGCTGTGCCCCGCGGTTTCACCCGCGTTTTTCTCGTTTCCGTGGAAATACCGAGATAAAATATTGCCTATAATTGCCTCCTTCAATAAATGGACTGTTGAATATTTAAAAAGTTTTCATATCAGATCAGTATTTCCCAAAATTACCGCGTTCATAAATGTATTTATTATACTCTTCAAAGATCTTATACTAGACCAGGGTAGATGCCTTCAAAAATAATAAAAAGTGAAAAATAATAATAGTAGGATGAAACCCATCACAAAAGGAGGAGAATATTATAAAAATGAAAGGAAAAATAATTTACGGGCGATCTGAGGTCGGGAAGGGGGTGGGGGTGACTTTTTAAGGGGAAAAAACGGTTTTTCTCGATTTCCGGCAAAACTAAAAGTCCTATGGAAAAAAGTCAAATGGCAAAGTTGTAGGTAATAAAAAGATCTAAAACTTTTGTATTAACACTTTTTTCACATAACCTCAAAATTTATGTGAAAAATTCAAAAAACCATGTTTTTGGTTTTTTATTTTTATCTCTTTCAAAAAACAATATTTTATCACGAAATTTGGTGAAAACTTACCTTTTTATGTCCCAAATACGCTGTAATTTATTTGATTAGAAATATTTATTTTTTCACCTTATTTTGAATAAATATCGAAAAATCACCCTAATTTTCAATCGAAAAATCACCCGTCAAAATATCTCTTTTTTTCAAAAAGTTTATATGGTGTCTGTTCGTTGAAATCTCTACTTTCCGATGGTGAAAAAAAATATATATGTTACCATAGTAAATCTTCTCAGCAAATGCAAAAAACCGAAAAAAACTCGAATTCGAATTTTTTTTTCAATTATTATATTGAATGTAGAGCTATTTATTAAAATTTACACTGTAATTACTCGAAAAACGTAAAATTACATGTTAGCCGATTTTCATATATAATACATTTCAAATATATTTCAGATATATTCAATTTTTTTATTTTATTTTTAGCTATGTTTTTTATGTCTTTTAGGATATATTTTGAATGTATCTAAAATATATTTAAAATATATGAAATATATATGAAAATAGGCCATAAGTTAGTTAGTAAAAATATATTTACGATGTGTATTTTATATATCATATGGGAGTAACTAAGTTTGTTTGTGCAAAATAAAGGAGATTATTATTTTTTTAATCTTCTTAGTTTTTTTGTAAACTTGTCACAATTATCTTCAAGAAATTCAACGTGCACGTGTATTTTTTTAAACGATGTTGTATACTATACTGTATTTCGAATACTGGCTAGGCTAACGGTTGTTACAGCTGCTACGAAATAATATATTACGTATGTATGTAGTAAGACCCGGACCCGCCTAGCCCCTTCCCCACTCCTCTATGAAATACCTTTTGATGGGCTAAAATTTTTCGTAGGTCACTCAGATAAATATAAGTTATCTAAAAATAGTTATAAATAGGCATCTACGCATTAAAGAAGATTCGACTCCTTTCTCCAAATATTGTAGACGTCTTATTAAGTATTAATTTTATCAACTTATTTGTTTGTTAATTATAGTACTATATTTTGATTTGCAATTTTTTTTGTTATCTATGTAATATGTAATTTTACGTTTTTCGAGTAATTAAAGTGTAAATTTTAATAAATAGCTCTACATTCAATATAATAATTGAAAAAAAAATTCGAATTCGAGTTTTTTTCGGTTTTTTGCATTTGCTGAGAAGATTTACTATGGTAACATATATATTTTTTTTCACCATTGTAAAGTAGAGATTTCAACGAACAGACACCATATAAACTTTTTGAAAAAAAAAGATATTTTGACGGGTGATTTTTCGATTGAAAATTAGGGTGATTTTTCGATATTTATTCAAAATAAGGTGAAAAAATAAATATTTCTAATCAAATAAATTACAGCGTATTTGGGACATAAAAAGGTAAGTTTTCACCAAATTTCGTGATAAAATATTGTTTTTTGAAAGAGATAAAAATAAAAAACCAAAAACATGGTTTTTTGAATTTTTCACATAAATTTTGAGGTTATGTGAAAAAAGTGTTAATACAAAAGTTTTAGATCTTTTTATTACCTACAACTTTGCCATTTGACTTTTTTCCATAGGACTTTTAGTTTTGCCGGAAATCGAGAAAAACCGTTTTTTCCCCTTAAAAAGTCACCCCCACCCCCTTCCCGACCTCAGATCGCCCGTAAATTATTTTTCCTTTCATTTTTATAATATTCTCCTCCTTTTGTGATGAGTTTCATCCTACTATTCGTTTTTTTTGTTTTAAAAATTATCGACACTGGTCTATACTTACAATCATCAACAAATATATTTTGAAAAAGATTATTACAGGATTTTATGTTGATAAAAAACTCTATGGCCCATAACTCATTAATAGGTACCAACTCTTAACATCTTACACACGTGATAACTTTTAAACGAAATATCCGATTGAGATGAAACAAAAAGTATTTTACTTCTACATAAATACTCTTGATAACATAATACTTAATTTCGATAAGATAATAATAATATAAGAAGAAGATACACACATAACACACACAACACAAGACATAAGATTAATATGACGAAACATATTTAACGTAGTTTTTTTTCTTCAGACGATTTAATAATTATTTTGAACACAAAATCGGTTATTGTGATTAAACCATGATAGCTAGATATACGTTCTCGCGGACTTTTTTGTAGGTCTTAATGGGATCTACAAACCCGTAGTACATCATTTTGTTCTATTGTCAATAGTTTTTGCAGCGCACGCAAAAATAGGTTTTCGATTTTACACCTTGTGTTACAAAATAGCAATTTTATTACGGATCCCTAATTTTGAAAAAAAAAAAAACATAACCTATAGCCTTCCTCGATAAATGGACTACCCAACACTGAAAGAATCATTCAAATCGGACCAGTAGTTCCAGAGATTAGCGCGTTCAAACAAACAAACAAACTCTTCAGCTTTATAATATTAATATAGTATAGATATTATTTACAAGTTGAGATTTGAACAAACAAAATTCAAGTGTGTTGAAATCCACACGCAAGCACATAATCTTTGAGACTAAAAATATCTCCATTTAACATTCCTTTTTTTGCGAGACCTTAGGACATTAACTTGGCGAAGTAAATAAAAAACAGCTATATAGGTACTAAATGATGTAACTTACCAACTTCAGGAGGCCATCTTCACCGATGGACTTGAGCAGCCCCTTCACGTCCATCTGACCCAGTCGCAGAATGTACAGCGGACGTCCGTCTGAAACGTCACACAATAACATAAATGAAACTGACTATGACCACCTGGTTGAGACTTTCAAAAATACAACCAAGTTCAACATAAAAAAAAAACTGAAAAGTAAAAAATAACAACCACTAACAAAAAAAAGTACAATAAATAACTTCAAATTTTTGGTTTCGTTTCTTTGTTATTTCTTCTTCCTGCCCTTGTCCCATCTTATTTGGTGTCGGCGCAACACTTTTTTTTCTTTCTTTAATACCTTTTTGGTTGACGTCCATCTTTCCTACAAAAAAGGTCCACAGGTATTTGCATCAACACATTCCTTCTGCTACAAGTCCCATGCTGTATGGAGGCTGACTAAACCTAACATAACCCTAAGATCGAATCCAGGATTGACGTAGTCGCATTTATTCTTCATTTCTTTTGAAGTTCCTTAAAACATGGCTTCCACGACGTCAGGTCCCATACACCGAGTGGATGCAGTCCACTTGCTCCCCTTCGACAGTACAGGAGAGACCAGCAGGTTACTCACCCTTGTCGTGATGATGCCAGCCTCCAGGGAAGTACTGCTTCACGACATCTGGGGTCTCGTACTCCGAGAGGATGCGGTCCACCTGGTGCTTCTTGCGCCACAGGAGAGACTGGGAGAGCATCTCTCGAGCTTTCTCTACGTTGAAATCACGAGCGCGCAGGAATCGGAGGAGAGTGGTGTCGCTTGGTACCTGGGTAAAGGGAAATCGGCGGTTAGAAGGCTAGTTGCTGGATGGATGGTAACTATTCAGAAGTCCGTGAGTGTTTTATAAGAATTCATCTGTTGCTGGAATTAGGTATTACTTATTATCCATTTAAAAATATATGACCACCATTACATGTTTGCTGTATGGCTTTAAAAGAGAGTTTGACCCTTTTTTTGGTGGGTTAAAATCATCCAAATGACATCCCCGCCCTTGGGTGGAGCGGGATATAGTGTCAGACTTTTACTGACTAAAAAACCGACCCCGTTCCTAGTTGCCTTTTATACCGGGACCGAGCTAACCCCTGAGTTTGTTTCTTCTCAGGGTAGTCAGGAAACACCGGCCTCGTCTAATTTAAATTGACGAAAACGTATATTTAATAAGTGTGTGTTAAGTGAAAGTGTTTTTAAAAAACATATTTGCAAAATAAATATCATTAATCATTTATGACACTAGCGACCTGCCCTGGCTTCGCACGAGTGGCACCTTGAAATTCCCGGCTTTACTTCGGCTGATGTTTGATGCGACAAACTCGTAGTTAGTAAAACTCAGTTGAACGGAAGTAAAACTATATCAGATAGATTGACCACAATATCCTGTAATTTCACCCTGATGCGGTCAGTAGCTACTGCGCGTTTTATATCAGAAATTGATGCTGGTCATGCCCTACGAACGTGCTGCTAGAATATTTAAAATAAATTCATGCGTGATCTAAATCTAACAAAAAATCATAGAAAATCTAATCTTCTAAAGAGATAATTTTTTTTTGTTTGTTAACCTTTTTTATTTGTGGTGGAAAATCATCAATAACTTCTCTTGTTCTGGGTGGAGCGAAAGGGCGTGTCACACTTTTATTGACAAAACCATCCAGAGTTTGGGGGCATGATGGGGACATCTTGGTATCTGTTTGGTACACATACCCTAATCGCGGTGACGTCACATTTCAGCATGTGCATCCTGAGAGTTTCCCCTTCTACCAGACTCACTTAATATTCGGCGTATTTTTTTATGATTTAACCAGTGCCTGACTGCGATACCACCTGATGGTAAGCAGTGATGCAATCGCTGATGTTTTTGAATATATTAAGAGCCTATTTAAAAAAAAAAAATTCTATGTGCGATAAAGTTACTTTTTAATACATAAATAAAAAATAAGTAGCCAATTTCTGTGGCTTCGGGACCAAAGTCGCAAGAAAGAACAAGATGTTAATATTCAATTTAAAGAAGGAACAATATAAAGATAAGACACATATGTTCCTCAGCCTTGGCAGTATTCCTACACTGAGCTTTATTTCACTTCCACAGCGGAATAGCTGGAGTTTACAATTTACTGCCTACGTGTGGAATGCCCAAAATTGCCCGACTGTTTCAAAGCGACATAAATTTCGAGTTTTTGAACATGTTTTTAATACGAGTACTTTTGAGGCTTGGACATTGTAGACTGGAATTTAATTTCGTGTCTAGATTTGGGTTGGCTTTATTGAAGACGAAAGAGGAATTTATAATAAACGCGCTGATGGAAAATTAAATACTTTTTATTACGAGTATCTTGGCACGAGAGAAACTAGATGTCTAAGAGGGCATTAAATTTATGCGTTTTTTAACGGCCTGCTGCAGAGCCGATGCGGTGCGTCAGTCATACTGCGTCATCATACATACAAAGTGCGCGGTGCGGCACCCATGCGGCGAACGGTCGACCAGAGGACGGCAAAGTCACAAGCACCACGTGTTCAATTCGGTGTTGAATACTGCAGTGTTGAATAGCGCATCACTGGCATACAAACTTACAGCAGCCAGATACATTTTCAATTTAGCCTGTTGACGGACTGCTAACGTACTGCAACCGGCCGGAGCAGTCCGACATGAAACGTCTAAATTGAAGGACGTAGAATCACAGCTTAGTGCGCAATCTTCGGAGCAGTCGTATACTTTTTCAAAGACGAATCCTAGTTAAATTGAAAAAGCGCCGGGTAGCATGCCAAATTCACATTTTCTTCAGTTTTTTGCATTTTGTAGATCAGAGTTAAGTCAAGTTGCATATCAATATGCAATTTGGCAGACTAACATTACTGAATATTGGGACACAGATCAAGTAAGACTTCCTTGTAGCATCTCCAGGAGTTGCTCACCTTGCCCTTCTGCAGGTCGTTGATCCACTTGCGCAGCTGCAGCAGCCGCGACTCCTGCGTGGGCGTCAGCTCACCCAGGTACCGCTTGATGTAGTCACTGTCCAGGGTCTGGTCTGGAAATAAAGAGAATAGAGGTGAGCGTGATAGCGACTCGGGGGAACAGTACGACACAACATATTGGGTACGAAAGTGAGGATAGTCTATCTAAAAAGTCAACTGACTTGGGAATTTTGTATAATATTTAATCATTTAAAAAATACATAAATTCGATATTTTTTATAAGGTTCTTCTGTTAGTAAACAATGATCAAGATCTCTTAATCAACCTTGATTATTGAACCAGTGTTGACTACATCAGATTTCATTAAGTCCTAATATTTACCCAAGTCGTTTGTCTTTTTAGACAGACTCTCGGCCTGGCAGCCAGCCCACTTTTGTAGGTACAAAGGCGGATTTAATGCCACTAAAGGTTTAGTTGCACGAACAAAATAAATAAAATTGTTTTCGGCACCGTCTTTTTGATTATCCACTAACTCGTTCCTCCTTTAATGCGCACCGGATTTTGATGCAGTTTCCACTAATAGAAAGAAGGTCGAAGGTTCGTGTATGTAAATCACATGTGTGCAAAACCGGAATGGGTCAATAGTATCGAAATAAAAGTCCACGGTTTCTGGAAATAATTCGATTAGCGTGACCTATAGCGGGGGCCAGACGACGGAATCAGAAATAGCTTCACAATTGGATGTTCCACTTTACAGTCGGCAGACCTTTTGTTACATAATTCAAGCTTGGGTAAATTGGAAAAATAAAATAATTTGGTAAATAAAATCTCGTTTACTAATGACAAATCTATATCCAAAAATGAATAAATTCTAAATCAATAATAATCGATTCCTGATTCCTGGTCAGGGTCGCGGGAATTTGAGGGATACGTGACGCACAGGAATGGTCGTTGTGGCGACGCTTGGGGGAGGCCTATGTCCAACAGTGGACTTCTTTCGGCTGATATGATGATGATGATAAAAATCGATTACGATATTTGATTGAATAAAGGGTCGATTGTGTTTACATAGGGTCAATCTCTAGCCTAGACCTCCGCCCCGCGCACTTATCTTACGCCACCACTTAGTTCCTAAAAAACGCTCTTACGCAACCTTCTGCGCAAAGTTCGGACTCTCCAAGATACGTCGGCCGTGTAGTACTTCGTAGACCGGTCAATTTAGACATCCGAGGTTACAAAAATTAGCAGTCAGCTAAATTTCAGGATTCTAAGATCTATAATTTTTTTCTGAGCTAATTTTATCATAAAACTTACCGTTTTGCTGGAAATTGCAAAAAATTGTTTTTGTGACCTTTGATACTCGTGGTGAGTATACATTTTTTTTTTCCAGATGTCGGATCGATGAGAACTTTTTATATTTCGTTTATGATAGTGTTTTGAACAATCCTACCAATTTTCAGCTGGGTGCGATTTATTGTAATCGTAACCCCTATTCTTGACTATTCGTTTAAAAACATATGCGATATATAATGGTGAAAAATAATAAAGCTATTATTGCGATAACAAACATTGTTGTTGTAAGTAAAATTGGATCCTAAGCCCGCAAGCAGATTTCAGTTAGATCCGACACTTGAGGAACTAAGACCTTCTCCGAACAGCTGACTCAACTAGGCTACAAGGTAAGCTCCCTGCTACACACAAAGCCTTCGTAAGCCTATTATTTTGATAAAGGTGAACACGAATAACTAACACTTTTCCTACAAAAGCCTTTGTAGCATAAACAAATGTTTGATTGCCCCAAATCTATCTCCTTTCGTTCAGTCCATCCTAAGATTGTCTGTAAGAGATTGCCCTGTGCGCCCATTGTAAACTTAATTTTTGTAAATGTTTACAGTGTCCACATTATGAAGTGTACGATAAAATGTAGTATACAATACATTAATGAATCAAATATATACTTTATTACATTAATTTTTTTTTTTACCTTGATATTAACTAGTGCTTGACTGCGATCCCACGTGCTGGTAAGCAGTGATGCAGTCTCCGATGGTGAGGCGCACTAGATTTTGAGCCTATTATTCACTATTACCTTAAAGACACTCAAATTATACGAGCAATCGGACGGGAAGACCGCAGAAGACAGTTTGTTCCAGTTCTTCGACGTACCTACGTACGCGGAATAAAATACGAGGCGAAACGCTTAGTCTGAACCGTAGAGGGTTCAACAACGAATTGGTGGATACTCGTCGTACAAAAAAGAAAAAATATACATATATAATTTTTGATATAATCTACTGGATTATAATTCTCTCCATGAAAAGCGGATGATACGTGGATGCTACGAATACTAAACCACATTTATTTAAGTTACACACGGGTATGGGGTGATCCATTCTAGTAGGAATTAGTGATGCAAGAGACTCAGTCGTTTAAGGCCTTTAAAAAGGACTCGACTACATTTTAAGCGACTCTAGTCTGGAAAGAAGACTACAGTCTCCAGTCTTTATTAATAAGACTTGAAACTCTCAAGTCTTTTAACTAAAGGACTAAAAGGCTTAAACGACTCGAGTCGTTTATAAGACTTAAACGACTCGAGTCGTTTATAAGGCTTAAACGACTTGAGTCGTTTATCAACGGACTCGCGCCTGAGTCGTGCTTCATATTCAATACAGCTCAAGCTGTTTAAAATCTGATTGGGTAGGTAATAAACAATGTCTAAATTAAAACAATGAAGTGAGTACAAAATTAAACTTTTATTGAAACCGTTAGGTATTTTACAAGCTTTTATTAGCTTCACCTGTATGTTTATTTGTTTGTATGTAATCAGTGCCTTTGAGCTCGATTTTGGTCAACTTTGGGTGATGAGGTTTTCTTTAAACTTTGCACGCCCATCAGACTGATGACAATGCAATAATCCTTTATCCTTTGACCTTGACCTCAAGGGCAATGACCTTTACTTCAAGATCATATGTATAAAATTTTGGGAATCGCCTGGAACACCAAAAGGTTTACTACCTACTTTGACCTCAAGGTCAATGACCCTGACATCAAGATCAAATGTATAAAATGTTGGGAAACGCTTGAGACACCCAAAGGCCAGACCTTGCCCCAGGGTTAAATGTATAAAATGTTAGAAAACGGCAGGGACACCATAGGGCATGACCTTGACACGGTGACTATTCACTAAAAATTGAAAAATAAATATAGTTTTAAAAAACTAATACACACATAGTTTTGAAAACGTTCCATAGCATATCAAACTAAAAAGTGTAGTGTTTATTAGTTTTTTTTTAAACTATATTTTTTTTAGTTTCATCTGTCCCGACGTTTGTCTGTAATCAAATCTTATAATTTCAAGACCCACAATAATAGGGAGCTGATCTGATGATGGAACCGGAAGGTGACTATAGGAGCTTGGTAAATCAAAAATCAAATCAAAATAAAAAAATATTTTATTTCACATAGGCCTACATGGGCACATATAAAACGTCAGAAGCTAGTGCACGGTTCCAAATTGGTCGTTTCCTATGGAGAACAACCGGCAAGAAATTCCATGGTTAGGTACTCTTATAAAAAAAGTGGTTGGTATTTATTAATAGATATTATGTAAGAACAGTGTAGACTAGTCAAATATTGTACACAAAAGCACAATAAAAATTATCTCAGTAAAAAACAAAGTACAAGGTCGCGCGGTGAATTAAGATCGCTCGGCAATAGTGGAAGGGGCATGCGCAGTATTCAATTCTAAGGTCTATTTGGCGACATGCGGGCGGGTGTGCGCCGACGGCGACACGTCATTGGTAGATAGAGTCGCTCTTCAATTCCCGCGTTGCGTTCTCGCGTCTCACTGGATACTGTTGTACTTGGGTACTGTTGCTTACAGCTTGTGTTATCGTATTAGAAATACGTAGTCGTAAAAAAAATGGTTAAAAATAAAGTTTTAAAACGGCAAGCCAGTGGTTTACGACGTGAATTGTTACGTTAAGAAAGAAACTAACGAATTTTTTTTTTTATTTTAATTTTAAACATTTTAATTTTTCTGAATTTACCTACTTACAAGATAAATTACAAGCAAAAACTAGTGTTATTATAAGTTATGTTAATAAGGTTGAAACATGCGAAATTGAAAAATAAAATCCTAACATACTAAGAATTTTTGTGCGCAATTGTACACATGCGCCGATTGCCCCCACTACTTTCACCGAGCGATCCTAATTCACCGCGCGACCTGTAAGTCGTAATAGGAAGTAGTCTAAGAGTTCGTGGAGTAGTGTTCTCACATTCACATTACAAAAAGAGGCTACTTATATAAAAAAAAACCGGCCAAGTGCGAGTCGGACTCGCCTATAAAGGGTTCCGTAGCAGCCTTGCTGCTAGCAAGTAACGTAATATAAAAGTTCTTGTAGTTCGTTGTAACTTTGATCGATGTTTTAATAATAGTGTATTTTTTTAAGATTTATGACGTATTAAAAAAAAACTACTTATTAGATCTCGTTGAAACCAATTTTCGTTGGTAGTTTACATGGTAATGTACACCATATATTTTTTTTAGTTTTATCATTCTCTTATTTTAGAAGTTAGAGGGGGACACACACATTTTACCACTTTGGAAGTGTCTGTCGCGTAAACTATTCAATTTAGATAAAAATGATGCTACAAACCTAAATATTATTTTTGAAGACCTATCCATAGATACCTCACACGTATGGGTTTGATGAAAAAAAAAATTTTGAGTTTCAGTTCTAAGTATGTTGGGACCCCCAAAATTTATTGCTTTTTTTCTATTTTTGTATGAAAATCTTAAAGCGATTTATAGAATACATCTACTTACTAAGTTTCAACAGTATAGCTCTTATAGTTTCGGAAAAAAGTGGCTGTGACATACGGACGGACAGACAGACAGACAGACAGTCATGACGAATCTATAAGGGTTCCGTTTTTGCCATTTGGCTACGGAATCCTAAAAAGAAATCAGGAATAATATAATAATTACGATTCTCAATAAAATGTTAACAAAATAAATTACTAACAAATTTAAGACAGTTGAAATATAAATAAAAAAAAATATTGCAAAAGCAATGTGTCAGAAAAAAAAAATGTATAAATAATTATTAAAACAAAGGTTAATAGACAAAATATTGATGATTTACCAGAGGGCCACATGTGCAGAGGTAGTCATTGCCAAACAAGCGTGTCTTCGACATAGTCTTTAACCTTGTAATATGCTTTTTCGGTTAGGACACCCTTGATATGAGATTTGAATTTTCCCTCACTAAGTTCAGTTACCGCCTTTGGCAGCTTATTATAAAGTAGGTAGGTATTATATAGGTAGTTAAACCACCCATCGAGTTTGGGCTCGTACGTAATATATGATTCATTTTGACAAGTATTAATTATACATATGTGTAAGTATTATACCGTGCTATAAAAGCTTGCTAAGAAAAAAATATTTTCGTTAAAAACTTGTTTGTTTAAAATTAAATTATTATTAAAATTATTCTCACCAGAAGTGGTAGCCTCGTACCTACTATTTTGTTAGTGACAAACATGTTTACAAGTCGTCCCAATTTTTTGGCTGGTAAGTGTAATTTGCTGACATTTTTCTTTGAGTTGCGCCGCCAAAGGGATGTCGGCGAGTTAAAAAGGTAGCCGGCTCTTTGTCGGCGTTATGCGGTGCGTTTGACAGTAAGTAAGAGCACGTGCGTGTTGTCCCCGGCAAGTGGACTCTAGGGAATCAGCTGAGCGGGTGACCTTTTCGAGTTTTATTTACATTGCGCTTTTTAGTGTAATTAGTTAATTAATTAATTTAATTAGTTAACTAAAAGTTTCTTTGGATTAGATTAGAATAACGATTTTGAAAAGTCATAAGTGAAAAAAAAAACAGCATATTTTTGTTTAATGATAATTTCGATTTTAACCCAACTACGGCAAAGCCAAAGGAAGGTTATGATTTTGACAAGCTATGTATGTATGTTTATATGTGTGTGTTGATCTGTTCTCTCATAGCTCCGAAACTACTTATCGGAACTCGATAAATGGGGTAGGTACACGTCACGTAGCCTATGTTCAGCGGACGATTAAGCTTGTTCTAAGGGTTTAGAACAAGCTAAAGCGCAAGCCACACCGGCAGCTAGCGGGCGGGCGGGCTAGGCGGGCGAACATCGTTTCACCTCTTTACATACTTCGGTTCACACAAAAGCCTTTGAAATGATATCAAACACGGTGTATTTACACGGTGTTTGATATCATTTCAAAGGGTTTCACTTGTACTAATCAAAATTCAATGTGGCTCCCTAGAGCAGTCAAAAAATTCGATGTCAATAATACCAAAATACCTACTTAATTTAGTAATTTTGTTTACTTTAACATCCTGAAAATTTTTCGTAGTCGAGTTTTTTAACAACACAATATTAAACTAAGCAGTAAAAACAGTGAAATATATGAACTTGCGTTTTGTCATAAATTACTCATTATAAATAATACTGTGCGCAGAATTTATTTGTATTCTGTAACCACTATATTACAAACACAAATATTTTTTTGAAGATCGCGAAAATAGAAAGCTCCTATATAGTTACGTTTCTCTAGTTTCATTACAAGACTCCCGACTCGCGAGTCGTTTAAGGCGTGAGTCCTTTAAGTCCTTTAAGGCTTTTAGTTGTATTAACCTTTTTACATTACGACTTAGCTTTTTAGATCTGAGGTTAAAGGACTGCGACTCAAATTAGTCTCTAGTTTAAGCCTTAAGACTCCAAGACTTGAGGGTTAAAAGACTAATTTAGTCGTGAGTCATTTAAGTCGTCAAAAATAAGTCTAGTCTCGTGTTAAAAGACTTAAACGACTGAGTCTCTTGCATCACTAGTAGGAATAGCAGACCGTTTCATGTTCCTTTACGTGATTGATACGTTCCTAGCACGGTCATGATACGGTGTAGTGAACAAAACCTTAATTGGTAAGAAATCAAAAACGTTTATTTCAAATAGACCAATAAAAGACACTTGGAATTGTCCGAATGTCGGTTAGTCAAAAAAAAGTGAAGCTAAATTGCACGTTCCAAGGCGTAAATCTCTATGGAGAAGAACGTGCAAGAAACTCCATGGCCACTCTTTTTAATCATATTATGAGTTATATAAATGTTGGTTATATACTCGTAATAACTTACTTATGCTTAATGTTAAGCCGGTCGGTATGGTTTTTATTACTAATCGTGTCGCAAAAGTATTTCGCAGAATATTTCGTAAAACTGTAATAAAATTTCCCAGTAAACAAAATATTAATAAGGTTATTACTGTAATTGGTAAACATGTTCAATGTTAACAAATGTTACCATTACCAAGAAATATTGTATTATTTGTAATTCTCCTTAAAAATGTCCGTAGGCGAAACCGTCGAGTTTATTTTGTGGTACCTTACCTAATGTGTGTTGTTTACTAAATAATGTATAATAAAAACCATGATAAGAAAGTGGAAAGCGGGGCAAACTTGGCCAAATATCTCCTAAAAGTATAAAGAGGCCTTTGCCCAGCAGTGGGACACAAAATAGGTATTAAAATAAGAAAGTATACAAGGTGTAAGGGACAGCCCTCCACAAACTTTAAGGGCTAGCTCAGTAGACGAAACTGAACAACATTCCACAAAAAAAAATTTCAGAAAAAAAAATCCGCCTCACCATACAAAATTATAAACTTGATTGGACAGTTTTTAAGCAGAGGCCGAATTTTTTTTTCGTTTCCTGAAAAACTTTTTGTGGAATGTTGTTCAGTATCGTCTACTGAGCAAGCCCTTAAAGTTTGTGGAGGGCTGTCTCTTACACCTTGTATACCAATCTATACATTTATTTATTGACGTGGGAAATGATTATATAACTCGTCCAGCTCTGGGTGGAGCGAGGAGTGTCAGATTTTTACTGATCAAACCCTTCCCTGTTTTTTCCGTTGCCCTTTGCGTAAAGCCGCGGTAACTCTTTTGAACAATCCGCAAATATATCTGTAACTAACTTCTACCAGCGGCTTCGCCGGCGTAGAAGTAGGTTACTACACATAAGCTTAAGACGCCTCGTTTTACCCCCTTATGGGTGGAGTTTTGTAAAATCCGTTCTTAGTGGATGTCTACATCCTATAAAGAATCCACCTGTAAAATTATATATTGTAGGGTGTAATCAGTGAGTGGTATATCGCTTTTATACAATGTATGTATAGATTATTAACATCTACTGTGAAAATACGTTTAAAAGGTAAAAAGAATTTCAAAATTATATTCCGTCTAGCTTTGTAGTGCAAAATAAACGTGTCCCGAATGTCCCAATCCATTATGTTTGTTCTACAAATTATTCTCCGTCCCTGAACGCTCTTCTGGAAAGAGCAACGAGGCCCCATACATCTTGATACTTGATGAATAATGAAATACAAAAAAAAATACATGTTGTGGCTGGCATTTTGGGCTGTGGGTTTTAAGAGTGGCCGTGGGTGGCCCCTGAACGTAAAGGGTAACTGAAGGACACAGGTGAGTTTTAGTCAGTAAAAGTCTGACACGCCATCTCGTTCCGCCCTAGAGCAGAAGTCATTGGATGATTTACCAAATCTAAAAATATTATAATATGTTTGGCCTTTTTCACTACCTCTAGTTTATAATCTATGTTACTTGGAGTTAGCATAACGCTTTTTCTATTCCAGTATCCCCTTTTTACTGTCTTAATGTTATTAATTTCTTTTGTATTAATATTATTACGCTAAGAGATTACTACAACCCTAAGAAGCCTCCTAATCTCTTTGCCCCTTTTCTAGAAATAGATATTATTTCCATTATCCTTGAGTACGCGGTGAGCCATTTGCCGCCGCACAAAACTTGGAAGTGGAAATCATTTCTTATCGCGATAGTCTGTGCACTAATTGTTCTCAAACTTGCCATAGAGGCAGGTGAACGATGGAGGACCAGTTTTTGGTCTACGTTACGCTACGTTTGATCGTGAATCTTGCATTACTTTAAAAACAAGTACTTTTTACTTGTTTTCTAGGGGCGGCAAAATGCTCATAACGCGACCACTCTACTAAATAATAAATCAGATTCATATGGGAACTATCGAAATAGGTTGAGAACTGTGTTATTACTCGTATTGATATTGTCTTTGGCATTGGCCCGATTAACTTGCACCAGTTAAAGTGCCAAGTTATTCAGGCTGCCATGTTCAATTGTGTCTGTTGCAGCAACAGTTACGCGTTGCAATGGCACAAGGTCAAGGGCGGGCCCTGACACGAGTGAGAAACGGGTTACACAGGCTTGTTGGAACATGTAGGAACGTAAGCCGATTACAAGTTTATGTTGGATGTCGGATTTCCCTTGAGGGTGATGCTGTAGTACATGGGTCATTTTAATGGCTCGGGAGCTTGTAGGTACGCCTACAAATTGATGTTTTAAGAGAACCCTTCCCAACTCGCCTATCGTCAATTTCGAGCATAGTTTAAAGCTTTACTTCATCTAACGCAATCCAACCCGATGTTTAATATAGGAGCAACACGAAAATAGAGATAAAGCCTGAGAATTCTGTTAGGATTCGGTAATTCCGTGATTAACTCGAATATTTCACAAAACTTGTTCCAGGAAATACCTATGTGATTTTTTTTTTTAATATTAAACAGTTTTTGAGAAAAGTGGTCTGCGTATCCAAAATATCTAGACAAAGGTGTGTAAAATAATATCATAATCACGTAAAAGAGGTTGTATATTTTTTTTTCTTTTTGGGCGCTCTTAACTTGAAAAGTTTCATCATTCATTTTACGTTAGGTATGATGGATATCACGCGTCGACGGACTAAAGCTGCGGCATACTTTTGAAGTGTTTTATTATTATGGACAAAAAGTGCGCATAGGGTTTTCGCTCGTCTACATAAACCTTCTTAGGTAGCAGAGCAGTTCTACTAATATTATAAGCTAGCTGTCCCGCGGTGTCACCCGCGTCTTTGATTAGTGCTACCCTTCCTGGGTTGTAGCGTAATATTTAAATCTATACATCTATACATTTAAATAAAGTTGGAGTGTCTGTTTGTAATATTGAAATAACTACTTTTTACTGAATATATATACGGTACATACACCAAAATAACATTTTTTTACACTTTTTGTCTGTCTGTTTGTCCGAGCTAATCTCTGAAATGGCTGGACCGATTTTGACGAGACTTTTTTGCTAGGCCGCTGATGTAATAAGGAGTAACATAGGCTACTTTTATTTTAAAATTCAAAATCCTGTAGTCCACGCGAGCGAAGTCGCGGGCACAGCTAGTATAGTAATAAAATTCGTTATGAACTAGACTATTCCATAAAGATTTCCAGAATGAAAAAGGAGCCCGAACAAACAACGAAGGTTTGGAGGACTTTACACCCTGTTTGGCATACATCTAAAGGCAAACTCTAGTACATTGTAAGTAGGTAAGTTCTCGTATCAAAATAATACTTCTGTTTTAATTGTATAACTATTTATCTAACTAGGCGACCGCATTAATTATACTTCCCTTCAACCACTTAAAAACTTTAAGGTTCTAACCACTGCGACCAATATAAATCAGCCAGCCCCTACGTGGGCGACCCTCGCTGACGTCACCGTTATTACGTCACAGATACCATCGCCGGCTGAATGGGAGTGAATGGAATGAACGAGGGTGAATTATGAGCACGCTTCTGCTGCCCAAACTTTGGATATGAATAGGGTTGCCATTCGCCCGGGTTTTTTTCGGATTGACTTGTTTAAAAGTTTCGCTGTTTGTTTGAAAATACAAGGTGTAAGGGACAGGGCGCCGCAAACTTTAAGGGCTTGCTCAGTAAAGGCCTTATAGTTTGCAGAGATCTATAACACAAAATAGATAGGTATAGAAGTCAATCTACATACAAAGCGCGCTCGAGCAACGCACACATAGACACCGCTCACGGACACGATATCTCAGAGCGCCTCGAACTACTCTTCGAACAGTTGCGGCTCAAACGCTCATTAGTATGCGTCCACTGAACGTAGGTATAAAAAGTGAAGTAGGTACATACATGAGATTGTCTTCTGTACATATGTATTTTGTCCCTATAAGTGATTAAAAGTTGATTTATGACAATTTGTATTAGTTCTTAGGGCTTCGTACCCAAAGGGTCAAACGAGACCCTATTACTAAGAGCCTGCTGTCCGTCCGTCTGTCTATCTGTGCATATGTCACCAGGCTATACAAAATGTAAGGGACAGGTGTAAGACAAACGAAAAAAAAAATCCGCCTCACCATAGAAAATTATAAACTTGATTGGACAGTTTGTATGGAGAGGCCGAATCATTTTTATGTTAACTGAAAAAAAAATTTGTGGAAGGTTGTTCAGTTTCGTCTACTAAGCAAGCCCTTAGAGTTTGTGGAGGCCTGTCCCTTACACCTTGTATTTCATGAACCGTGATAGATAAACTATACTAAAAACAGAATAAAATAAATATTTAATTGAGCCTCTCATACAAAAAACGCGATTTTTTTGGCTGAGTTTGGTTACGGATTGTATGGGAACTTTTCGTGCGTACTGAGCACGTTTAAAACCAACACGCCTATAATACTGGGATACCTATCGAAAGGACATCACATGAGTTGTTTTTTTTTTTATTTTTATAAAGAGCTAACGGACTAGTTTGTAAAATAACAATAAATCAGTTCAGGTGTCCGGTACAGTCTAATGATATGCTCAAAAAACCGGGATATTTAAGCTTTTTGTCCTGGTTTCCAGATTTTAGAGATGGCAACCTTAGCTATATCCCGTACGCATTAACATGGCACCTGATAAATGACGGTTGAAGTATTGAGTGCTTCAAATTTTATTTTAGTTTTCTGAATATCTACATTTATTTTGTGCTCAGCAGTTTTTCATGACACACTCTACTCACTTAACAAATTTACGATGCTTTAAACGTGACAATACAAATTATTTTCGAGTAATCAATGTGGCAACTGTTTCCGAGCCAGGTGCCATGTTAATCGAGCTTGCGGACAGTGAGCAATGGGTAGCTCGCTGTCTGGCCGTCCGGTAACTGTCCGGACCAAGCTTAAGTCGTCGTCGGCGCGCACTGTTCCCGCGCGCCTCAAGGAGTTGTCAGCAACAGCAGGGACCCAGCCGGGTCGAAGCCTACTGGGGCCAGGGTTATCCGAAAGGGCGCTCGAGCCCCGGTATGAAGGCTAGAAGGAACGGTACTTTTAGTCAGTAAGATTCTGACACTATCTCCCGCTCCGCCCAAGAGCGGGGGATGTCATTAGATGATTTTTTCCCACAAAAAAAAAGGTGTCATGTTAATGCGCTCGGGTTATATGAACGATCATGTTGTTGATAGAGTGAATGTTAGTTTTATCTGACTTGGGTAAGTTGTTCAGAAGACAAGCCTGAGGGATTCGTCCATTATGTAAGTTCAGAGGAGACGCACCAATTTATCAGGGTAATCTTGAAGCCGATCTTGAGCTTGAAATATACCCGGATCACTTTGAAAAATAACCATGTGTATATCCCAGTTCTTTTTGTTTTGAGTTGCGAAATCATTTAATGACTTCTCCCGATTTATGGTGGAGCGAGAGGGCGTGTCAGACATTTACTATAGCCCAACCTGATGAAGCCGAGCTCTTTTTCGAACTTTAGGTAAATATCGACGGGTCCTATGTATAATGGCCGATATGCATTGCATAGGTATATTGACAACTTTTTAGTAGAGGCTCTAAAAGTTTCAATTCGATATATTTTTATAGACTTGTTACATTTTCTTGCTCTCAAAGTTTCAATTTGATATGCTTTTTATAAGTTTGTAAAAAATGTATCAAATTGAAACACTTACAGCCTCTCTATTAAAAAGTTGTTAATTTGCACATTGGCCCTTAACATAGAACCCATCGAAATATTCTTTCTACTCTGTACCCCTTGCCAAGTTGCTAATCTGCAATAGTTAACGCTTGTAGAAAGCTTCAAATATACGGGAATGACGTCGTCTTAACGCTCAGTCACGTGGTCAGAACAAAAGAATTGGCGGCAAGGTCAACTCGAAGCGTTCGGCGCAAGCGAAACGGTTGTAACTTGGCTAGGGGGGCTGATCTCTAGTTATCACTTCAGCCTAACGATATGCATCGAAAATGAAACTAAACTGGCTTTGTAAAAAAATATACAAATATAGACAAGAAAATAAGAGTTTTTTTCCAAGGATCGTATGATTGAGTGAAGCATCAACAAACACTATATTGGCATAGATACTGAATTCCCGAGACAACCAGCAGATTTTCATCCATAAGATAAATTGCGGTCCTACACAATATTGAAGTACTCAAATATAACCTTTGATTTTTTTCTACATATAATTGTGTTGAGATTTCTCTTCATCCTATTTATATAAGCATTCGGAATGAAAGATAAAAGATACATATAATTTAGCTATGTTGTTTCTGTTGAAAATAAGACTGGTTCATTATAGTGTGTAGGGTTGAAACAAAAAGATGGAAGAATGGCGCAAAAAGATGGTGGACAGGCAATGGGATGAAAAAATGTGGATGATGATTTATGAAGTATGCCGAGTGATGTATGTGGACGGAACAAAAGAGCTATGTAAGGTATCATACAACGGTTTACCCTATGAGAAAACCGAGTTATTTTTTTTCTTGACAAGATTTGGTTTGACTACTAACGTGAGATAACGAAGCGATGACGTAGTCCACGATGGAGATTGTCTACCTAGAAGTACTTTTACTATTACTTATTGTGTGCCAGACCTAGAATTAACTGTTACATCAATGCTTAAAAAGGACTTATTTAATTCAAATAAATTTCACCGCGCGACGCAAGACGTCGCGGTGGCGCAGCCTCTCACAAGGTGGACCGATGACCAGGTTAGTCGAAGGAATGCGATGCATGCGAGACGCACAGGACCGGCGACACTTGGGAGAGGCCCATGTCCAACAGTGGACATCCTTCAGTTGAAATGATGAAATTTCAGTAAGTAGATGGTGTAATACGAAAAAAAAAAAAAAATTATTTATAATATACTTATAATTTCTAGTCGAAACGACCAGTTTTAAAACACACGAATATCATTAATAAGAACCTAATAGTTATTAGGAAAACACAGCTCACCTCGTACTATTTAATGCCACATAATGTCCCAACATAAACCCTTTTCAACAGTAGCTGTCGTAAGGCGACCGAAGCCGTGTATTTGCTTGACGACAATTTTATTATTGACACGTGATTCTTGACATGTTAGGCAACTTGTTACGGGTACGATGCCGAAAATTGATCGTTACTAGGACCTTACCATGACGTGATAAAATGTCAAGCGTGCGAGCGAGAAAGAGGGATGGAGATATACATCCTATAGGTATAGCTCTATCCTGGTAACAGTTCAGTTTAGGTCGTAAAATGGATCGCATGAACAGCTCGTGGTTTCTATGCACTATTTTGCGTAATATGACGCACATCATTATAAATGAAAATTGTTTACAGAACTACATTAGACCGAGACACACGTGTTACACGCCTGATTTGTACGTAGAACGACGCGACGTCGCGCGAGTCGAGATCAAGAAGTCTAGTTCTATAAGTCTAGTTCCCATATAAAATGTTTGGAGACCAACGCGTCCAAATTAGCGTGTGTGGCACACGTGTGAGCAGTGTAGCTCTACCTTCAGAGAAAAATTAAAAGGGAATCGTTTGTCAGCGTTTGTCTTAGTATGGTCATGTGAATAGGAGGGATAACACGCATGTTACTAAAAGAGTCACACCAAAGAGATGATGGTCGGCTTCTGTAGTAATACAGTGAAAGAAAAAGAAGTTAGTAATAGCGTAACGAGTGATAGGACAAAATGGAAGAAATAATATGTTGGGTCCAACCCTCATTACACAGTACATGCGCAGGAAGATGACGATGAGTTAACGTATTGCTTGGAAAAGTTGGAAATTTTAATACAGCCTTTTTATTGTCGTAAATTAATCGGATTTGGCGTAACGCTATAATAGCTTGGAATTTCAGTGTAAGCGTACAAAAATAGGCTCTACTCTGTCCCTAAAAGACCGCCAGAAAAGTCTTTTCTATAAAAACAATTGGTCAAAAACTAGACTGACTCGCGGCCGATGGTTTCTTACGAACGAAAGACTTGATTCAGTAATAGAACTATTTACACAGGTAACTATGTAAATATTCGATTCCAGAATCAAGTCTTGAAGATTAACATGGCCAAAAATAACAACAATATTGTAAATATTCCTCCTCTTGTAAAAAAATACATTGAAAGTCTTTTCCACATTGCGTCATACTTTACTTCGTAGCCATTAATCCGGCAGTCCATAAGGCTTCCTTCATATGGAGTCATTCAGCCGTCCACAGGGACACATCAATATACATTATCGGGACAAGTCTCCAGTCCCCTGCCGCCTGCGACGGTGGCCGCCCACGCTTAGCGATTTACTAACAAATAGCTTATATTAACTGGTATGGAACTGGATTAGTTTGGACAATGGTTTTTATTAATATTGCTTTCGCAAAAAATAATCCACTTCAATCTTATTTGTGTTAGAAAATAATAAACGACATGCTATAGGCTAGTAAATCAAATGAAAACGCTTTCAAAAAGTATGTAGGTACTCACCAACACTTAATAAAAACGAAAATAACAAAGACAGATAAGGTTCTGCTTATTTCAGAAGAAATTTCTTTCAGATCTGCGACGGATCGAGCGAGACAGTAGGGTGATAGATGTAGACACAATGTGTGATAATAGAGATTAGGAAACTTTTCTTTTTTCTGACGAATAGCCAGCTTTCGGACAGGACGTCTATCGGGACCGCTAGTCTTCACTAATATTATAAAGAGGGAAAATTCGTATTTTTGTATGTTCATAATGAATAAACTCAAAAACAACTGTGCCGATTTCAAAAATTCTTTCACCATTGGAAAGCTACATTCACCCTGAGTAACATAGGCTATATTTATAGCCCGCGCGAAGCCGGGACGGGCCGGTAGTATTATTTGTATAAAAAATCAACCGTTACTGACTGACTACTTTATCAACACACTCGTCACTGAACGAATTTACTGAAATATGGCACGTTGATAGTTATTGTGATCGTGTTCCAATATTCACCCCTAAGGGCATGAAACGGGGGATTAAACTTTGTATGGAGGGAGAAACCCACTGCCACGCAAGCGAAGACTGGCAAAAACTAATTATATTGTAAAATATTTTACATTCCTATAATCTAGCTTTTGGCCACGCGGCTTCGCTCCCGCTCTTCCCAACTCCACCCTCTACTCTACTCTACTCTACCCTACCCTATCCTACTCTACCCTAATCTACCCTACTCTACACTACTCTTCCCTACTATAACCTACTCCACCCTTACCAAACTTCACATAAACCATCTACTAAATAGTCCGAGAAAGCCTAAACCATTTGGTTTGGATAGGTGAGCCTGTTCTTGATAAAATTACAACGAAAAGTAGCATTGATTTAAATAGATATATTCATCATCATCATTTCAGCCGATATACGTCCACTGTTGGACATAGGCCTCCCCCAACCGTCGCTACAACGAACGTTCCTGTGCATCTCGCATCCATCGGTTTCCAGCAATCTTCACCAGGTCATCGGTCCACCTTGTGAGAGGCCTTCCAACGCTGCGTCTTCCGATACGCAACCACCACTCCAAAACCTTTCGACCCCAACGGCCATCTGTTCTGCGAGCAATATGCCCTGCCCATAAATATGTTAAAGTTTTAAAAGCTATTAAAACTTACGAAACGAAAAACTAATTTCTGTAAAACCAGGGTAACAGAAAGCTCAGCCTTTTATCAATCACTCCAATCTTAATTTAGCCAACGTGCAAAGCTTCTAAGCCAACTTTAGCCACATAATTTAATCAAGTACTGCTTAACCGATGTAATGAATACAAGTTTGGAGGTACAACCTTCGCCATTACGAAAAGGCAGAGCCGGATCAGTCATGTTGCAAGAGTAGCAAACGCTATGGGCCCCGCGCAATGGGATGGGCCCCGCTTGGACGAACAAAAACAAATCAAGATAGCTGATAGCTACAACTTAGGGTCTTTAAGTGAAGAGTGAATAGGCCTAGAAGTATCTAGGCAAGCGTGCTCCATCGTCGACCACATCATCGCTTACCATCAGGTGAGATGGTGGTTAAACGCGAACTTTTAAAAAAATATTTTAAAAAAATCAAGGTACCTGTGCCATATGTTCATCACTTCCTGTTTTTCCCCAAAGACTATGTAGGCAACTGACTATGGATCCATTAATACTACGGATCCCGCGGCCTATGTTAAGTTAATAAAGTTTTAATACGTTATCTATATACATAAAAGGATAAACTGACTGACTGACACTGACATATCAACGCACAGCCGAAAGCCCAGGGCTTAGGAGTGAGAAATTTTGCACAAGGATTCCTTTTAGGCGGGCACTAAAGATAGAATTTGTCAAAATTTCGCACTCTGGGGAGATTAAATGGAGGTCTAAAGGTTGTATCGATAAATCGACATTCCCGAGGGCGGTGCTGGCAGAAGCTAGTCTGTCCGTATACTGATTCAAGGGCCCCTTGGTAAAATGTGCTATAGGGCCCACGCTCACTTACTCCGGCACTGTGTACAGGTTTTAGAAGAGAGGTCATACAGGCATGAATAGGTCCGCAAAGTTGTTCGGAACACGACTTTGACCCATTTTAGTTGGTCGTTAGAAAGCTGCAGGATGACAAGCGGGAATGCTACAAGTAATGTTCTTAGGTGACCTAGATAGCCTATTTTATTTTTGTTATCCGATCAATAATTTTGGCTGGCCTGTTGGTCTTGTGATTAGTGGCCCTGACTGCTAAGCCGGAGGTCGTGGGTTCGATTCCCACCCATGACAAATGTTTGTGTGATGAGCATGATCATTTGTTCTGTGTCTGGGTGTAATTTATCTATAATATGTATTTAGAAATATATAAGTATGTTTATCTGTTGCCTAGTACTCATAACACAAGTTCTGCTTAGCTTGGGACTAGACGGCGTTGTGTGATAGTTGTGAAAAAACTGAATTTATCCGAATAATTGAAGGAGGCAGTTTTGAGCAGAATATTTTCTCTGCGATCGGGACAATGGACCGTGTGCCAAAGTACAGATTCGAGAAAATCGGCTTTTTTTTCACCTTCACTAAAGATTTACGTAATCTTGTCATATATCTTATTGTAAAGAATAAGAGGAATACAGTAGCCAAATCGGACGTCTTTCAGCTGTGACGCCATAATTCAGATTCCCGCGACCCTTAGCAGGTCGCCGTCCGGTAACTGTCCGGACCAAGCCCAAGCCGTCAACGGCGCGCGCTGTTCCCGCGCGCCTCAAGGAGTTGTCAGCAACAGCAGGGGCCAAGCCGGGTCGAAGCCTACTGGGGCCAGGGTTATCCGAAAGGGCGCTCGAGCCCCGGTATGAAGGCTTGAAGAAACGGGATGGGTTTTTCAGTCAGTAAGAATCTGACACTATCTCCCGCACCGCCCAAGAGCGGGGGTTATCATTGGATGATTTTACCCATCGAAAAAAAAAACCTTCAGCAGGTCATCGGTCCAACTTGTGGGGGGGGGCTCCCAACGCTGCGTCTTCCATAATGTGCTCGCTACTTTTCTTTTACATTCGGAAGCCAATTAGATAACCAAATAGCTGGTACCATTAGTCTTCCCCCTACTTCCGGCCATCAATGGACCACCGGGAACCTGTTCCGCTTGACATCAATATTTCGCGGCTCCCCACTCCAAAACGGGACTTAAAACTAGAACTACATTAGACCGACGCATAAGCGTAACACGCCTTATTTGTACGTAGAACGACGTCGCGTGGCGTGGATCAAGTGTAGCTCTACAAGTCTAGTTTCCATATAACGTGTATGGAGACCGACGCGCTCAGATCGGCGTGTATAATAATAATAATAAGATTTATTTTTCTCGCCACAATACACAATGATTACAGTGTATAGGGTAAAAGTAGGTACAATACACATATTGTGGGAGACTGGTGCCTAAACTAGGCTCGAGGCCTGTATTTCAGGACACCAGAAGTGAGTGTATGGTACACGTGTGCGCAGTGTAGTTCTATCTTTACCGTTAGGAAATTTATGTAGATTATTCCCAGGAAGTTGGTGTTGTTGCGGTATCAAAGGAATGTATATTGGTATCGATTTTAATTCAGAAAAGGGAAATTGAAAACGGTTTTTCGGAGAACCGAGATATCAAAAGTTCATACCTCTATTCCCCGAAAGGTTGAGGTGTAGGTGGGTGTACTATGGAAGAATGGAATACACCCACGTTCCTAAAATGATTTGTGAAGAAAAATATTACAGACTAGCTTTTGCCCGCGGCTTCTAATAAAGCATTTTTATATCGGTGGAAAAGTTTTAGCAATCGGACCAGCACTTCCGGAGATTACGTCCTACAAACGAAAAAATTAAAAAAGCAAGCTTTATCTCTTTATATTTAACTAGCTTTTGCCCACAACTTCGTCCGCGTACATAAAATATAGCCTATGTCACTGAGGAATAAAGTAGCTTTCTATCAATGAAAAAACTTTACCATTCGGACCAGTACTTCCAGATTACCTCCTACAAACAAAAAAACAAACTTTTCCTCTCTAAAATATTAGTGTAGACTAGCTGTCCTCCACGGTTTCACCCGTGTCTTTGGTCACTACTTCATTTCCGTGGTTCGTAGCGCTATTCGGCTATTCCCTACAGAAAGATTTATCCAATCTGGACTGGTAGTTTTAAAGATCAGCGCGTTTAGACAAACACAAAAAAGCGATCCGATTTATTATATTAGTCTATACTACGTTTTCTTTTTTTTTTGTAATGAATAAACTCAAAAAACTACTGAGTGAGGGGCTATATGTTTTCTATATCCACGCGGACGCAGCCACTGGCTGAGGTTATATTAAGCTTTTTGATGTTTATAGCGCTGACTACCTATATATCCATAATATGGATATATACTATATGGGCAAAAAAGGGTAAGAGAATGATAACCATGATGAAATTTGATTTATTTATTGAATAGTCTTTTGTTATGCGCATTTGTATTGATTTCCAGAGAACAAAACAGAAACCTGTCTGAAATATCAAAAGCTTCCAATAATAAAGAATTCTTTCATAAACCGAAATCTTCAAAAAATCTGCGAAAAAATCTCAGACACTCAACCGAAAAAAGAGAGAAATCAGGATTTTTTATGAAATTAAAAACATCATTCTTTGCTCAAAAGAATATGTATGAGGAGGAAACGTCTTGAAAGCGCTTGAAAAGTTTGTTAATAACTCGAGCGTACTTGCAAATGTTTGGAAGCGGGCTGCCTGGATTGCTACCTCATATTTCTTCACATTTACGTAAGATTGTAACACTAACGGTTGGGAAAAGCTCCGCATTTCACCCGGTAAACATTTACATGACGTGTTATATGAAACGGTAAAAAAGTTTGAGCAGAGAGAGGTTTCATTTTATGAAATATGGGTGCTAACACATTTTGATGTGTTCATATATGGACATAAAAACTTAAATATAAGTACCTAAACTAAACCTACTTATGTATGTACATATACTACAAAGTACACTCAGGCTTCCAAGTACTCCTCTACGTCGCTGTCATTCGGAAATGTGTCCTGAAGACTGGCCACATTGCCACGTTGAATGGCAATGCCAATTCTTTGAGCAAAGCCCAAAGATTGAGCCAACCCTCTCGGTTACGCAAAAATATCTCGATCAATCGGTGAGAAATTTCATTAAAAAAGAGACGCGCACAGGGGCCGCATGACCCGTGCCTTTCGACCCCAAACGGCTACAAAACTGTAATTACCAATATTATAAAGTTCAGTAAACTCTGTGGTTTTAGTCGTACTGTTACGAAGATGGTTGATTTTACAATTAAAACTAAACAATTACGTGTATTGTTAAAGCAAGCAACTTCAGAGCTATGTACGTCTGGGTGGAGCAAGGGAGAGTGTCAGACTTTTACTGACTAAAACCCACTCGTTTTTCTTCTTTTGCCCAGAGCCACGGTTATACTTTGAGGTTCTGATGTAGTGGCAAGCGTAGCGTGGGATGCCTTCTGGCATGACGAAAATCTTAAGCGATGGCTGAAATAACGTCAGAACTGGTGGTATTGCAGCACATCTCCAGCAGACTCGACAGGCCGAGTTGATTGATCGACCCGAAAACCAACAGACCTGCTAACTTCAACAACAGACCAAAACATATGCGAATCGAAAAGCAACACCAGCCTGGAACTAACATCAAACATTGGTACACATGTTTTTGTTTGTTTAAGAAGAACAGTGTGTTAAGCAGTGTCTATTGAGGAAAAGCTGCTATTTTACTGAACCGGTATAGGAAGTATATGTAGAATGTTCCTCAATCTGAGGTTCTGAAGGCTATTTGGGCAAAGGATTAGGGGTATAAGCTCTGATATTACTTGAAGGAAGACTGAGGGAACAGGTTCGATCAAGTATTGATTAGATATCGCCCGATGGGGCTATATGTTCTTTATTATTTCGCTTCCTCAGGTCAAAAACTGAGATTTCATAGTCGTTTGTCGAGTAAGGAGCGTTTTGCTCCATAAACATAGGATGTACGTTAAATTTTAATCGTTTTAATCCCGTGGATGGTCGAACCGGTACATGAAACACTTCATTGATTTGTTAAGATAAAATTAAAAAATAAAGTAACTTTTTTTCAAAACTCGTATTTATTTACGCATGTACGAAATTAACTTCTTTAAGAAAACGTCAGCTGAGAGAGTTCAATAACCTGTAGGTAGTTTGTAAGCAACGTCGACTATTAACTACAAAGCTATTACTACAAATCGATAGTGTTTCATGTACCGGATCGACCCTCCAAGGGATTAAAATGATTAAAATTTAGCGGTGTATATAAGAGCATAAACACTCTTTACTACCCTAAATTAGTTAGTTTTCCTTTAAAAAAGGGAAGGATCTAGGAAACGCTCATGATAATGAACGAAGAGAACTTTTACTGACACGAAAATAATCGTGTGTGTAAAACGGGTCCTACTTAGCCCGGGATTATGGTCGTGATGATTATAAAACTCTTCAGTCGAACCGCAGCTCCGCGTTTGAGAAAAGTTTTTAAATTACCGAGATGAAAAGGTAAAATGTACGGACCGTACGTCCTTGCCGAGATATTATGCTAACTTAACGTCCAATTCAAGCAGAATTAGTCGGGCAGTTTCTAAAAACCTTAACTGGAGCAGTAAGAAGAGAGAAGAAGAAGAAGAGAGAGGTATAGATTTAAGTTAGAAAACATTATCTTTTCCTTAAAAAAAACTAACGCCGTAAATGCTCGTTCCCGGCACCGACAAAAAGGGATACAGCTTATTATTTAGACAAGGCTACAGCTTATATCCTAATTAGCTAGTTGTTTTTCTTTAACCGCAACACATAACTATAACATGCACAATCAGTTAACTAGTCCCTACCTGACGGTTTGATCATTTTCCTCCATTTTCTTACTTTATGGTTTTGGCTCATAAAAGCGCAAGATGTCAATCGGTCGACGAGCAAAATTGCCATAGCACAAAACGTTAAAAGTTTGCGTATAAGTAGCCAGTTAAAAAGAGAAATTACTTTGATCAGAAATGTGAAAAAAAAAAAATGGAGAGTTAACATCCCAATAATATTAACATAATATAATTGGTTTTTTGTTAGCAATGAATAACTCAAAAACTATTTGATCGATTTTAAAAATTCTTTCACCAATAGAATGCTTCTTTATAGTCTGTCTAATAAGTCAACCAACTTGGGAATTTTGTATAATATTTAATCATTTAAAAATACTTATATTCGATACTTTTCATAAGGTAGGTTGGTAAACAATGATTTCTATCTCTTAATCAATCTTGATTATTGATCCCGTGTTGACTACATCAAATTTAATTAAATCCTAATAATTACCCAAGTCGTTTAACTTATTAGACAGACTCTATCACCGAGTGACATGGAAATATATTTTCTATTTTTACACGGATAAAGCCGCTGGCAGAAGATAATTAAGAAAACCTATTTCAAACTGTCCGATGCTGTCCTATCCAAAAAGATAAAAGCTTCCCTTATCAGTACACCTTCAAACATAAAGGTTTAAGCATCCCTTTAGTTTTTAGGTCACGTGCATCTTTTAGAGCGTGTATCGCCAAAATGAAAGGTTCGAGACTTTTTGTGACGACTTCCGTTTTTAAAATGTCTCCAACGTTGAACCAGACACCTATTTTCTTCGCGCACCAATTTCCTGCATAGTGAATTTGTTCCACTTACGCGACTCGATTGTTAGATCGATATGAGATAAATATTGAATAGTTCATCGTGGAAAAGGGCGACAGTTTTCAATAATAAAGCATTTTAAAACTTCGTTTTCTATCGTGCTGAACATGGACATCTTAATTCGTCGTGTGAAGTTTGGTTCGACTATCGCTTATTTATCCTTCCGATACCCAGTGCGAGTGCGGTGCTCCTGACCAGTAATGGCACAATTAGAGTGCCCAAAGTGTGCCAGTATCTGTATTTTGGAGGTATCTTCCGCCACTGACGGCGCTATAAATGTGGCAACACAGTGGACTCAAAAACTTTGAGGGAAGAGAATACCATCGATTCGAAAGGAAGAAGACTTTTTTTAGGTAGAAAATCATCCAACGACTTCTCCCACTCTAGACTTAGACTTTTACTGACTAAAACCACACCTGTGTCCTTTTGTTGCTTTTAGCTTTCCAGTACCCCTAGCCAAGTTGCTAATCTGCAATAGTTAACGCTTGTAGCAAGCTTCAAATGTACGGGAATGACGTCGCCTCAACGCTCAGTTACGAGGTCAGAACAAAAGAATTCGCGGCAAGGTCAACTCGAAGCGTTCGAGGCAAGCGAAACGTTTGTAACTTGGCTAGGGGGTCAGGACGCTTCCTTTTCAGAAAATCCCCGTAGGCCAAGCGAGCATCGACTCTACTGCGCCATTATTGTTTTGCTGACATCTCCTTGAAGCGCACGTAGACAACTCAAGACTCCTTCTTACCGGACAGCCGGACAACGAGTGACCCATTGCTCGTCGTTTGACGATAAGTTCGATTCCCACTACCATAGATATATATGTTCACTACGCTTATGAAACGGCTCAGTAATCGCACCGTAACATTCATGGGACAGTGACCTTCCACATGTAGCAATCCCTCGAGTGCCCTTTACAAAATCGCCCTTTTACCTACCTACCTATCTAATCTACCTATTATACGAGAATCAGTTATCGAGAACCAAGGGAAACATTTACTTTAACCTCCTACTTTCCGCATCGTGAGCTGAATAGCTCCTGTCATTAATCATAACGTCATGGGGCTGTTACACACGCCCACCACTTGGTGAAAACAACGATTAATCTGATTAGTATCACGGCTTGTTTTCCCATAATTTAGCTATGTAATGTAAATAATACTTTTGGAGAATATTATTAGTCGGGTACAGACTAAGGGAAACTGCCTTCACACACTTTTTTTTTTGCTTTAATTATTTATAGGGGCTTTTACGTATAGCGCACTAGCTTCTTACGTTTTATAAGTGCCCATGTAGGCCTATGTAAAATAAAATATTTTTGATTTGATTTGATTTGAGCGTATGTCAGTTCTCTGGTTCTGGAGTAGCCACCATACTGGAAGACCACCTTGTTGGAAAGCCTCCAACAAGGTGGACCGATGACTTAGTCAGGGTCGCGGGAATCCGATGGATGCGTGACGCACAGGACCATTCGTTATGGCGACGATAACGAGGACGCCTATTTTCAACAATGGACGTCTTTTGGTTGATATGACGATGATGATGTTTGTCTGTCAGGTCGTATCCTAAACAATTGTACGTACATCACAAGACGTGGGCCATAAATTCGAACCAATCTTTAGCACCGTCACTATTTGGTTAGGACAGAATGTTATGGTTGGAATGGTGTTGGTGGTAGTGGTTGTCCATCAGGTGGGATCGCAGTCAAGTACTAGTTTATATTCAATTTAAAAAAAAAATGATTATGATGATGATATAAAACGCAAATCGTTGACGTAGTTCAGAAGGCTGCCCAACTTAAGTGGGACTGGGCTGGACATGTCTGCCGCATGCCTACCGAGTGGTGGGCCAGTAAAACGCAAAATTGGTGCCCTGAAATTGCACGACGGGGCCGCGGCAGACCAAGAAGGAGATGGCGGGACGACTTGGATGTCTTCCTTGGGAATTGGAGGAGAGGTCAAAACCGGGAACATTGGAAGGAGTGGAGGGAGGCCTTTGCCCAGCAGTGGGACAATATGGGCTAGATATAATAATGATGATGATGATTTTTTTCATCACGAAGGCAATTTGTATCTACATCTGAATCTAAAAGCAGTAACAATTAGTTTTCTACTAATATCACTATTCATAAACCAATGCACACTTGTACCCGTTCATTACTATCGTGAGTATTTGTTTGCCTCCATTTGCTTGGTCTGGCGTCTGCCTCATGATAGAAGTTTCGCGGCCAAAAACGAAACTATTATATACGACTACTAGGTCCTTTGTTATGAAATTGACGTTTTATGAAACTGCACACTTTGAACGGTGATATCTTTAGATTGACTTGGAATTATAAGTTCAAATAAACTGTATATTTAAGACAGGTTATGCCTGTTTCAAAATTAGTTATTCATTTGTTTCTTTGGGTTTTGTTCTGTTCAATATTTAGTGCCGGTTTCACCATCTCCGGATAGCCTATTCGCAAATTTTCAGTTTTTTTATTGTTGTTGTATAAGTTTGACAGTTCTTATTGGACAAATATGCTATTCGGGACTTTATTAACAGGTGGTGAAACCGCCCCTTAGATTTGTTAGAGAGTAGCATTCAATCACATAACTGGTAGTACCGCAACCGCTAGAACAGGTAGCTTCTTTTATGAGTTGAACTCTGTTGTGTCCCGATGTACACTAGATAATTAAATATAAATTGATTTCGATTCACTAGTTCACGCAATACATCTTCGCTCTCTGACAGCTGTCCTACGACCAGCGCTCAATCAGTAAAACCCCGCGCTATATATAACAGGAGACGACAATAAATACACCGCTAAATTTGAATCGTTTTAATCCCGTGGAGGGTCGATCCAGTACATGAAACATTATCAATTTGTAAAGATAAAATTAAAAAATAAAATAGGTACCTTTTTTTCAAAACTTGTATTAATTTACGCATGCACGAAATTAATTTCCCTCAAAAAACATCAGCTAAGAGAGTTCAATGACCTGTATTTTATAGTCGGCGTTGCGTACAAACTACCTACAGGTCATTGAATGATGAAAGCCCATAATGAGTGTTTCACATTCCGCGAACAGCAGGTCATGCCTGACATTTTAAACACCGCGGTGGGCGTCGGTCCTGCCCACCTACCCACAACACCCGCGAGGTGGTTGGGGACTTGAAGCCTGATTAGGGCTGCTATTTATATAGGCTGAGTAATGAGCTTCTTTATAAAGAACTGGCCTTTTTGGGCTCCGTATTGTTACGTCGGGCCCGTCCCGTCTCAATTAAACAGCCGAAATGGTGGTTAATTTTGAATTTGTAAGTAGGGAAATTAGCGTAAATGACTAATAATATCGCAAAATTTTAAGGTTAGTCTTGAACTTTTAAATACACTTTTATTTACTTTTCTATTAGTCTAACTAATATTACTTTTTATTACTTTAAGAAAGATTTGTGTTTTTGTTCATAATGAATATACTTAGGAACTCGATAAACTTCTGGCCCAATGTTTTTTTAAATTCCTTCATCAGTAGAATGGACTTTACCAGTGAGTAACATAGGATATACAGTTATCTACTTTCACGTGAGTGAAGCCGCTTGAAGGAGATTAATGCTAAGCTGATGCAAAAAGTGATTATGAAGACACTATGTTTACCAAACACGGAACGAAATCCTCAAATATCTTCCATAAGTACTACTTGGCTTGTCTATACTGTATGTCATTTATTACGCTACCAATCAATATGCCCAGCCTTTTTCTAACTGTGTTAGTTCGGGTCAAACCGGATGTCTATCTGGCTACCGTATCCCAGTTGACAAGACTGTCCAACTTCATAGCTTACTACAAACAAGAGCTGGGTAGGTACCGACTATGATACCAACAGTCCAGCTTGACATATTTTCTAAGGCATGGAGGAATCACGATATTTCAAGATCCTATCACATCCGCAGATTGACCTCGGTAAAGAGAATTGACGAAACCAGGGAATTCTCTCTTATTATTTTCGAATTAAGTTAGAACAAAATTAGACACGTGTAACACGTCTGATTTGTACGTAGAACGACATCACGTGGCATGGGTCAAGTGTAGATCTACAAGTCTAGTTTTCATTAAGGAGACCGACGAGCCCAGATCGGCGTGTGTGGCACACGTGTGTAGTATAGTTCTAATAATTCATTACCCATGTTCCAAATACATATCTCCTTTCTGTCTTTGAAACAAACTAATAACACTATCATAGCAAGACGGAATGAAGCCGCTACTCATCCATATCTCCAACGTTGAGTAAGAGCCATCAAGACGACTGCGAACATTACTAGCTTGTATCTAGACGATAAATCAAACTGTCTGCGCTGTATTGAGTCATTTCTGTTCGAGCATGTGTTGTCTGCGTGTCTATACATACACCCACAACTCCGGTTTAGGGTGAGTTCCCACTGACACGGAACTAAATATGTTGAAAATTAAAAAATCCGTTTTGACATTTTTAATTGGACTGCTTAGCGTCTTAGCCGATGTAGTGCAGCGCCAGCTACTGCTAAAATAGCTAGTATTATACCGGACTCCTAATTATTATTATTTTATTGTTTCTTACAGTTTCGTTCCAAGTGACATTCTATTGTCTTTTTCAAATGTCAAAACGGGCCTTTCGGAGTAGAGAAAAGCTGACCGCAAATTGGGCAATCTAATATGTATAATAATAATAATATAATATTCCACAACTATCACACGACGCCGTCTAGTCCCAAGCTAAGCTGAGCTTGTGTTATGGGTACTAAACAACTGATAAACAAACTTATATATTTCTAAATACATACATATTATAGATAAATCACACCCAGACACAGAACAAATGATCGCACAAACATTTCTCCTGGGTGAGAATCGAACCCACGACCTGTGGCATAGCAGTCAGGGCCACTAACCACTAGACCAACAGGCCAGTCTGGAGATTGAGTCAGAATGAAGTTGAGCTGTCTGTGGTGCTGAGCGAAAAGCACGAAGCGGAAGCTAGCTCAACTCCACTCCGCTTCGTATCAATGAAAACACTAGTCACTTTTTACTGATCTTCTCCACTTTACTCCGCGCAGCAGGCTTAGGAGTACAAAATGTATAACAATGACATTACCTTCGGAAAATTCACGTGACAGGTAATGTCACTGCCATACATTTTATTGTTAACGTTTGGCGGGAACGTCCACAGAAAAGTCTTTTGTTTAAAACTGCAAAAGCTCCGTTTCAGTGGAAACGCACCCTTAGTCTGATGATAACATTTTGCTTTTGTTTATTTTCAGTCAAAAATTCTTTGCCTTCGGACGGTTTTAGACGTATTCACAATAACTCTGTTATTTGTTTTCCCGCAGCCCGATTAGTTTATAGATTCCGTCACTACGCCATCAATCTCGCGACCAGTCGAAACTTATCGAGCAAATGAAATAAACATTTTTTTTTTGGTGTATTACAGTGTTTCATCTCTAAATTCGTTTCGGTTTTTCTTCTCTGGGAAGTCAGCTAGAAAATACCAGCCTCATCTTTACTTAAATATTATATACAAAAAATGTATTTTTAGATTTTCGTTTCTTTAAAATCAAATAAAATTATTTCCCTAGTTATTATCATTGAGTGACATATTTTTAACAATCACGCGAGTGAAGCCGTAGGCAGAGACTAGTCTAGTATAAATTGACGAAAACATTGTCTTGTAAAAAAGAAAAATACGTGTACATTTTTCATCAATTTAGAAAATATAATATCTCATTTATACAATTTTAGAAGCAACGCAGCGTAAGAATGAATTATAAATTGATGACTGAATTTTCCCTAAGGCAATCTTTGTAAAAAAAAACATAGGCAATCTGTGTAAATTTTATCTTTTTGTGCAATCTGGGCCGGGAAACTCTCATTCAGAGCTTAATTAGAAATTGCGTAAGATAAATATGTAGCATGAAACTCATTAAATGGAATCTAATAATCCTAATATCGTTTGAAAGCGGCTACAACGAGCAATTCCACTATACAGCTGCGAATTTAATCTAAATTTTGTTCATATACGGCCATTCTGTAAAGGTACGGTTTAATATAAACTTGGAACAGCCATTATTGTGTATGGCCTGTACGTGTTCTTAACGGCTAGTCTGAATTACTATAGACCACAGAGCAAGGGACCTATCTAGTTAATTAGCCGCTCTGGGCAAAGATAATTTTCGCAGCCATTTACATACACAAAACTATGAGTTATAAGTCTTAAATATTTCCCCTATCCAACCTAACCTAATGACGGTGACATCACATTTCAGTATATCCATCCTTATTCTATTACTGGACAGTTTCCCCTAACTTCTAACTCCATAAGTATTCAACGGATTAGAAAAATGAAATTAAAAAACTGTCACCTACTGAATTGTCTCGTTTCATCAAATTATTCGGTGACTAAGAACTTCACTAACACATTCAACGTTGCTGTATGCGGTACTGAGACTTAATTCTCTTCACCGCCACAATTTACTAGAGCAGAACAAAACCTTTCTAGATTTTTTTTAATTCTGTATCTGCAATCCTATACCACATACCGCAGCGTTGTCAAGACCAAAGCTTACGGAGAATTTTGACGTCACAGCTAGCATTAGCTCCTAAACCATTTGACGCTCTGTATTCTTCTTCCTGCCCTTGTCCTATATTATTTGGGGTTGGCGCAACATGTCTTCTTCTTCCTATCTGTCTTATCACTCGTAACACTGTCAGTACTTCCTTTTCTTTTATATCACTCCTCTATCATTTCTTTGGCCTCTCTTTCCTCTCCATCCATCTACATGTATACTCGGAACTCTTTAGTAACATTTGATGCTCTGTGCTACAGACCATTTCATCCATCTGGCTCCAAGTTCACGTGTTGCATATATAGTACTCGTTTTGCTTTTATTGCACATACAAACCAGTGTAGCGATAAAACTGCTGTTATTGGCAAATAATTGGCTTCCCCTTTCCTATGTGTACTGAATATGCTTAGGGATGACGTAAATAGGATGTGTAGGAGGCTCGCCGTTTGCTTATTCTAACGAACTGCCATCATCAATGTTGTACAAGCCTTATTATTAAGAGTATACTCCAAAGCAGCCGAGAAATTAAAATTTTGTAAGCCTTGCATTTTGCAGAGCAGTGTCAAATTGTATGTTGAAAAATGATTAGCGAACGCAATACGTATTTATTTACGGAATTATAATCATTAAAATCATCGATACAACCTTTTGTGTTCGTCCAATATTTTGAGTATTAAATTGGTGGTAGCTGTTATGAAATCAATAAAGAATACTAGTCCTATTCATTGTATAAAAACAATCTCCTATCCAAGTTTTACAAAGGCGAGGCGAGGGTGTCTACACAAACATTATTTCCATATCAGAGAATCCAAAATAAGGTTCGTGTTAAGGTCAGTGCAGACTAGCCGTAGCGATCAATAGCGTGTTCAATCACTTAAGTGTATTCACAGCGCTATCCAATAATAATATTGTAGACGGACACGTGATACCCGTTATCCGTGATGGATAAACAAGCTCAGGAACAAACACTAACGAAATTTGCTTTTAAAGTAGCAGATTACCTAATAACTGCTAAGTGGTTTACTACCGTAAAATTCAAGCAATTTAGCTGGACTATTTTGAGACAATTTTGATGATATTTTACGGATGGTAACGGCCCCGACTGAGCAGTGGTGGCCGAGTGGTAAGGGCAACTTACGAGTTGTAGGTCGCGGGTTCAAACCCAGTCAGGCACATTACTTTATGTAATTTATTTCATCACCACTGCTCTCAAAACGTCCTAGAATCAAAAATTTGAAGACATGTGACAATCACCAACCCGCACTAGGTCCGCGTGGTGGATTACGGCGCATTCCCTCTCCTATAGAGGAAGCCTGAATCCCAGCAGTGGGAATATTAAAAGGCTGAATATACTTGTTTATCCTTGATGATATTTTGAATGAGCTATCAATTCAAAAGTTTCTACCGTAAATAAAACCATCATACTTTAAATTGATCAATCGACTCTATGGAACTTATTGTCAGTTACCAGATTTCATAATAAGTTAAAATACATTTAAGTCTTACTATCAACTAGTTAAAAAACAAAAAAGAAACTCAAAATAAAAATAAAAAATATATTTACACTTATTTCGTCCACCAACAAACGCGTTAAAAAAAAACTAGACATAAAAAATATATAGTTTACACTTATCTCCTGCGCCGCCCCCTTCTGCTACCCCTGATAGTACTTCCTAAAAAGGAAGTGGATAGCATGAGCATCATCAGTAATGCACAAAAAAGCACCGCGATGAGGTTGTCCCACCTCGTGACAACCCCCCCAGCGGGCTGCTGGTTAGCTGAGATGGTTGGGCTGAAAACAGCTGAATTTGTCTGCCCCTGCCCATCTGATCCGGCAGGCCAGTTCACCGGAGGAGTTGGAGTCGGTGGCAAATTTGCTTGGGTACTTGGAAGCTCTGGCACTTTCGCTGGAGGGCTTGGAAGCCCTGGTACTTTCACTGAAGGGCCTGGAAGACCTGGCACTTTCGTCGGAGGGCTTTTAAGCCCTTTCGCCGGAGGGCTTGGTGAGCCTGGCACGTTTGACGAAAGGTCTGTTGGCACTTTCTTTTTCACACCTGGTAACTGTGTCAGTTTTGGCGAAGATGCCGCAGTCGCACTCTTGGGAACACATGGGCACTCTCGCGGGGCGCATGTCAACCGCGTCAGTTTTGGCCGAGCATTACCCATATTCTTCAAATGGCACTTCGAAGGACACTCATCCACAACGCCTGTTATCTGACGCAGTTTTAGCGAAGCAGCAGTCGGTGTATCGGTCGATCGAGATGCAAAAGCTACATCTGGCAAAAAGCTTGATAACCCTGGCGATTCTACTGCAAAACGTGAAGGGTTTGCCACTTTCTCGGCAGGGGAGGGCGCAAGATCTAGACACTCTGGTGCTTTTATCGAAAGACATTGTGAATCTAACCCTTTCGCCCAAGGGCATGATGAATCTGACGCTGTTAACGAAAGGCATGATGAATCTGGTGTTTTCGCCCAAGTGCACGAATTTGACGCTTTCATCGAAGGGCCTTTGCAAATCAGCTGTCTATTAGATACATCGTTCTTGATTCTGCCTCTGTCTTCGGAAGTGCCTGAGGAGAAAAATGTGATATAAGGACAGGAAGGGATAAGGTAAGGGACAGGAAGTATCGGACGGACTGAACGCTTAGACATGTTGCATGGACTTCTGAATAAATTAAGATTAGAATTAGAATATTAAATTGATGCCAGACGAAACATATCATCCGCACGCATCGTTCTATACTGTAGTAGCTAAAATACCCATGTACAAAAATTTCTTGATGGAACTGGATAAGTCACGAAATACTTAAACATAGCAGTAGCGATTCCGGTACTGAAGTACTTGACATTGGATTGAGTACACGTACTTAACTGAAAGTACATAATCTCGGAAACCTTAAAGGTGTTCCGATAAAATCTACCAGCTCATATCAATAAAACTCGACGTCAAAGAAACGATAAATGTTTTTTTTCTGCAATAAGTCAAGATTTGGTTGTGGTTGTTTTCTTTTTAAATCGATGGATTGGAATGGCTGCTGTTGTATGATAAACTGCCAGTAATCCAAAGAAATTGGTTATTGTTGTATAACCGTGGATCGCTCAAGTAATACCCGATCACATGGTATAAATTTATAATTTTGAATAGGGCCTTCACGCGATAGACACTTCTGATAGCGGCTTCGCCGGTGGTCATCAAAAAATAAAAAGTACCCAAAACAAATCGAATATGTTTTTACATTTCACAAGAAGTGAAGGAACACTATCTTTCTATTTCGTCGTAGTTGCTTATAAGTATGTATTATTATGTATTATTGCGGTATTCATTCTATACTATGCGTTTACATATTTATGATAGTATATTTTTATATTATATATTTTATTGATAACTGTTGCAGGTATGCTGGAAGAGACTTCTGTAGAAATAAATATCACCTATGTATCTATTTTTCTGTTTCCGTTTTCTATTCTTTTATTATATAATAATAATAATAATAATAATAATAAAGCCCATTTATTTCTTGCTTTTTTTTTTACAAAGTTTAAATACAATTTTTTTTTTTTAGTATAAGTATAGTATATTTATATATTTTAGTAGTTCAATTTATTATATAAGTGTGTATATAAATTATGAAATCTATACATATAAATAAAATTGGAGAGTCTGTTTGTAATATTGAAATAACTGCTTTTTACTACATGCATATGAATATACATCGCTAAATGATCGTTTTAATCCCGTGGAGGGTCGATCCGGTACATGAAACACTATCGATTTGTAAAGATTAAATTAAAAATACAGTACCATTTTTTTTTCAAAACTCGTATTAATTTACGCATGTGCGAAATTAATTTCTTTAAGAAATGTCTGCTGAGCGAGTTCAATGACCTGTAGGAAGTTGTACGCAACGCCGACTACTACCTATAAGTCATTAAACTTTGATTTTGTCTTTACAAATCAATAGTGTTTCATGTACCGGATCGACCCCTCACGGGATTAAAATGATTAAAATTTAACGATGTATATACGGTAGGTACATACACCAAAATAACATTTTTTACTATTTTTTTCTGTCTGTCTGTTTGTCCGGGCTAATCTCTGAAATGGCTGGACCGATTTAGACGGGACTTTTTTTTGGCAGGTAGCTGATGTACTAAGGAGTAACATAGGCTACTTTTATTTTAGAAAAAATAAATTCAAAATCCTGTAGTCCACGCGAACGAAGTCGCGGGCACAGCTAGTAAATAATAAGTCTATATGAAGACTAAGACTTATAAAACAACAGAAGCTAGTCCACGGTTCCAATTATATCGAGAAGAACCAGCAAGAAACTACATGGTTCCTCTTAGGGTGAGTTGCACCATTTAACTATAACGATAACAAAGCCGTTAACAGTTGTCAAATCGTCCTGCCTGCGTACCTGCTATTCCAAGACGTGGTCTACCCATGTGCTTATTAATTGGTGTACAAAAGGAAAAATGCAGACAAGAAAAGAACTACTGTGTCCAATCATGAGTTTTAAGACTTGTATAAGTAGTTGTATCTACGCATTGCGTCTTTACGCAGTGCGGTAGACTGCCATACATTTCAGCTTTTACGTGCCGAATGTAAACTTTTTCACTAGAGTCTGTCTAAAAAGACAACCGACTTTGGTAATTATTATGATAAAATAAAATCTGATGTTTTCAACACTAGTTCAATAATTAAGGTTGATTAAAAGCTCTTTATCATTGTTTACTAATAGAAGAAAATTAGAAAAAGTATCGAATATAAGTTTTTTTATATGATGAAATATTATACAAAATTCCCAAGTCGGTTGACTTTTTAGACAGATTATAGCAGTACCATCCATTACAGGTTATGCCAACTTCTGAATTCGTTTAGTACAAAGCATGGACACGGATGTATTCTTGGTCTTGACTGGCCTGTTGGTCTAGTGGTTAGTGACGCTGACTGCTATGCCGGAGGTCGTGGGTTCGATTCCCACCCAGGACAAAAGTTTATGTGATGAGCATAATCATTTGTTCTGTGCCTGGGTGTAATTTATCTATAATATGTATTTATTTAGAAATATATGTCTAAGTATGTTTATCAGTTGTCTAGTATCCATAACACAAGCTCTGCTTAGCTTGGGACTAGATGGCGTTGTGTGATTGTTGTGGAATATTATTATTAATCTAGCGTCCCAACAGAGGTGACCTTGCTTGTTGCAATCCGTGTAGACCGCCGCTATCCAAATTTTGCTATGACCTTCAAAGTCCTTGGATGGCGAGCTCGTTATTCCAACCGCAGTTTTGGACGCAGTGATTAATTTGGCGCGTGGATTAGATATCTACGTATAGCCGTAACACAATCCGTGGTAGTAGCTTCACTTTGATTTTTTCTTCTCCTGGCTCAACTATATAATGGATATTTATTTGTATTATTATTAATTTTTAGTGTTATCATGTCTTGTAAGTATTATTTGTGATGTTTGTGCACTGACAACCCTAAATCTATCTCCTTTCTTTCAGTCCATCCAAGGGTTGTTTGTAAGAAATTGCCCTGTGCGATAAGACCGCCCCCCTATTTTACACTTATTTTAGTAATGTTTGTCCTGTAATTTTGTTTATGTGGCGTACAATAAAGAATATAATAAACTAGCTATTGCCCGCGGCGCTGCCCACATACTTAAAAAATACAGCCTATATCACTCAGGAATAAAGCAGCTTTCTATCGGTGAAAACATTTTACCAATCGGACCAGTAATTCCAGAGATTACCTCCTACAAACCAAAAAAAACTTTACCTCTTTATAATATTAAAAGTATAGATAAATAAACCAAGTAGCCACCAAAGTGACCTCTGTTGAAACGTTGGATTGCATCCGTGTGGCCCATGGTTCACAGGCCACATTCGTACGTAACTGCCGAAGCCGGAAATTATGAAAGATAGAGGGTATTTTAAAGGCCGTTTGGCAGGGATATCCTCCGGATTGCGCTGTGCATAAATCACGGAAGGGTTAGGAAAACATTCGCATTTTGATCATGTTTTTGAAGTTACTCACGCACGAGTACATGCGGTACGGTGTGTTTGACGTAACCTTTAGAGTTTTCGGAGGGAGGAATTATAACAATGCTAGTATCTGAAGCTCTACTACGAGGTCTTAACGCGATCTATTTGACGATATAAACTGAATTGTCATAGATGGAGCTTTTCAGGGTGTAAGGGATAATTGCCCGTAAACTTTAAGGGCTTGCTTAGTAGACGAAACTGAACCACCTTCCACAAGATTTTTTCCGGAAAAGAAAAAGAATGGGCCTTTCCATACAAATTTTCCAATTAAGTTTATAATTTTGTATGGGAAAGCAGATTTTTCTTTTTTTTCCTTTCAGGAAAAGAATTCTTGTGAAATTTTGTTCAGTTTCGTCTACTGAGAAAACCCTTTAAGTTTACGGACACCTCTACCTTACACTCTGTATGACATAACTCCATCCCTCTTTTTTGCTCGCACACCTGACATTTTAAGCCATCATGGTAAGGCCGCAATATTTATATGGCTTACAAAGATGCTACGCATACAGCAGTTTTATGAATGTTTCAAATGGTCAAATAATCGTACACTCCGTGGGGACTTAATCTTGGCTAGAATCTTACATTAAAAATGGTCAAGTGCGAGTTGGACTCGCAGACGAAGAGTTCCACTAAGAGCAAATAACGCCGACAAAATAACGTTTATTAATAAATGTTATTACGTTTTATACCGTTGTCATTTTTAAAGTAAACATTAAAGAGGATTCCCACACAATAGACATTACGCTGACGGACGGACGGATAGATAACCCTAAAAACAGCTGTTCTGAATTATATTTTACTTACAAATAATTGACTAACGAATAGCTTTAGATAACCCCTTTCATAGTGAAGCCCACAATGTAGTCAAGATACCTACATCAGCCTACAAATTTTAATATTCTAGTCGCGTCAGTTGTGCAAACACGAAGTTCATGTACAAAATATTTATTTGCCCGTCGCAAAACAAGGGGAATTAGGTATTCGGGGTACTTATTACTCAAAAGCCCAGGTTTTGTCACGCTCCGAACTTTGAACAGCAGTGAAATTCCAGCCCTCTGTTGACAGAAATAATTTATGAAATCGACCCCTTACTTAGAACGTTAAATATTCATTCGTATGCAGTCTGCTCAAGTGAAATAAGCTTTAACTAGGTTATAACGTGTTGGCGGCCAGCGTTGTTGCTAGGGCAACAACACTTTCGAGCAGTGCTGTAAAACAGTGACTTTCTGAAGCCTGCTTCTCGGTAACGGCTAGGTCAATAAGTTTGAAATAAATATATGTTTATTATATATTAATATCATGTACAACATTATCAATATATGAATTTTTCGAATGACTAATACTTTAGCCAAAAACAATTTTTAACAACATAATGTTTTTTCTCTTGTTTTCCCTACTCCTTTATAACGACTTTGATCTTTAGAATTATGTTTACACAAAAAAATACTGGTTAAGTGTTCTTCATAATGTACATTGAATAGCTAAATCAATCAATATTTCGCAAAAAAAATGAATTTAAAAGTCAGCGGGGCTCCATCCGGACGCAGCGCAGCTAGCCGAATTAAATGCACAGATATGCCTTAGGCGGCGGTACGAGTATGTGTGCATTTAATTCTGGCAAGATGTTTAAGGGAATAGTCCATTGTTAAGTATAGTTCGTCTTATGGCGTATAGACGTCTTAAGAGGATTGATCGAAAGTTTTCACCGGTCACCGCAGCCCTGGAACGCAAAGGGCAACTAAAGGAAGAACAACGGGTGGGTTTTACTCAGTGACAGTCTACCACTCACAGTAAACATGGGCTTCCAGAAAATGAGCACTTGGTAGCTCGCCGTCCAGACAGAGCTAGAGTCGTAAGAATGTTTAAACCAATAAGCTTTTCCCATCAATCAATTAAAACCTAAAGCTAAACAATACTTGCGAAATATAGGATACTACCAAGTATTACTCAAAGGCCTATGTTATCTACGAAGTTATCAGATTTAATTTTAAAATAACAAGGAAGGGCAAAGTTAGTCAAGGTTGGCATTAACTGATAAAGTTTAGGTTTGTTCAACATAGGGGATGTATACCCCGAAGGGTAGGAACAGCTGTAGGCATATACTTTGAATAAGTTTCGTGATGAGGAAACGTGTTGCCGGGACCTCAAAATCAAAAATTATTTCAAATCAACTATTTACAAAGGGAGTTAGTGATAGTTTGACGGGTGACAGGACAGAATGGAAGAAGAAAACGTGTTGCGCCGACCCCAAGTAATATGGGATAAGACTGACTATTTACAAAGGCACTTTTGTCAAGAAGTCAGTCAGAAAAATGATGCTAATTGCACATTCTAAAGCATAAATCTCAATGGAGAAGAAATGTGTAAAAAAACTAGTGCTTGACTGCGATCCCACCTGATGATAAACAGTGATGCAATCGTTAATGGTGAAGCATATTAGTTTATTAAGAACCCATTTACTCTATAGTCTTCATCATCATCATTACAGCCGAAAGACGTACACTGTTGGACAGAGGCCTTTTTCTGGTGTCTTCGTAATGAACGGTTCTCGCGTCCATCGGATTTCCGCGACTTTCGCCAGGTCACCGGTCCACTTTCCAATGCCATGTCCTGCCCACTGCCAAAATTACTGTTGTCTCTTGTCGAGATAGGCAAACATAAAATCAAGAGCTATTTATTTTACAAAATGGCTTCCAAGCCAAAAACTGTTACTGTTCATTCTTTCACCCCCATAAATATTGTCCGAAATGAAAAATTCACAAAGCAAAAACCAGCACGGCTCAAAATTGCTAAACCAACAAGTACCCAACATTCAAGTTTTAGATAGATTTATGGGTCGTCCACACGGTTGGAAACTAGTGTTCCAACCAGGGTGACCTTGGTTTGTATGTTTGATTTTTGTTGCGGCTACATGGATGTTAACCACGCGCCAATACGTTCGGTGGTTGGGAAAACGCGCTTCCCTACCAAGGGCGTTGAAGGTCATGGTTTATAACAACTAGCAAGGTCATCTTGGCTGGAACGTTTGATTACGACCATGGGGTTACCCAATAATTCATAAAACTCCTATCGAACGCCTGCGTTCCCGCACTCATTGCCTTTCTATTGTGTCTAATTACTAAATAATTAATATTATAAATAAATAATTATTCGAAAGGTTAAGCCGACCAGTATGAGACATTTAAGTTTTAGGTAGATTTAGATAGCTATTTTACTTATGATATATGGGGGTTAGACCTCAGAAATGTTTTCCCGTTCACCTGCCCTCGAGCACTTTACCCGGGAGCGTCGGCGAACGCGGTCCCGAACTGTCCTTGACCGAGTTGCTACACAAAATAGACGCAGGAGTATTCCTCGCTTTTTGTATACGGTTTTTTCATAAGTTTAAGTGCAAATAAACTCTTATCCTTTTTATATGCAGACGCGATTGAGGAAAACGAAGTCCGGAGATTCTTATGACCAGTCAAATTGGGTTGTATTACCTACCAGCTACCGCCAGCAGCTTTGCCCGTGTGATAGTAGAAAATGATGCCAAGGGAAAACACTTTCTTGATAAAAAAAACATCCTGCTACGTGGTATTCCATGACTTAGTCTACCTGTGCACTAAGTTTCATCATTTTTTTTTTTTTATTTCAGATAGTCGAGTGTGGAGAAGTAACAAAAACTGTGTGGGTTTATTCTTTACTTACAAACTTTCACTGTTTATAATATTATGATTTAGGTGCGATACTATATTAAATTTCTGTAATATTATTAAATAAAATACTAAAGTTTCCTTAAGTTTAGTATTTTTATTTGTAATTTGCCCGCAGTTTCGCTTCCTTAAACTGACTACTACTCTACCCAACTCTATCCTACTCCACCCTACTCTACCCTAATCTGCCCTACTCTACCCTTCCTTACTTACGCTACCTACCCTACACTACATACTTACTCTACTACTTGTATTATTACTTATTCTCTGCGTACGCTACTTACCTACCTACCCACCCTACTCTTGGTTTTCTTGCCGTTCAACCAAAAACTACTAACAAGAAAAAGAAAACTTGTATGCAGTACGTAATATCGGCTTTTCTCGAGGGCTTAGTCGATAAAATCATTTTTTTAGGGTTCCGTAGCCAAATGGCAAAAAACGGAACCCTTATAGATTCGTCATGTCTGTCTGTCTGTCCGTCCGTATGTCACAGCCACTTTTTTCCGAAACTATAATAGCTATACCTTCTTTTCTTTCTTTCTTTCTATACTGTTGAAACTTAGTAAGTAGATGTATTCTATGAACCGCATTAAGATTTTCACACAAAAGTAGAAAAAAGCAATAAATTTTGGGGGTCCCCATACTTAGAACTGAAACTCAAAATTTTTTTTTTCTTCAAACCCATACGTGGATCTATGGATAAGGTCTTCAAAAATGATATTGAGGTTTCTAATATCATTTTTTTCTAAATTGAATAGTTTACTCGAGAGACACTTCCAAAGTGGTACAATGTGTGCCCCCCCCCCCCCCCCTGTAACTTCTAAAATAAGAGAATGATAAAACTAAAAAAAATATATGATGCACATTACCATGCAAACTACCAACAAAAATTGGTTTGAACGAAACCTAGTAACAAGTTTTTTTTTTGAAAACGTCATAAATCTAAAAAAATACACTATTATTAAAACATTGATCAAATTTACAACGAACTACAAGAACTTTTATATTATGTTACTTGCTGCTACGCAGCCCCCCATGGGCGAGTCCGACTCGCACTTGGCCGGTTTTTTTTAATAATGATAGGCTCGCGTCCGAAAGCAACGATGTGGTCGACGATGGAACATGGTTCCCTAGAAGTAATCTATTCACTCTTGACTTAAAGACCCCAGGTTGTAGCTACCAGGAAACAAAGTCGCATACTTTTCCGCAGAGAATTCCACTCTTTAGCAGTGGGCACAGTGAATATGTACCCAGAACTTTTCGTATAGGTGGGATGATGTTCATTCTTACCTATATTATTGGACAGCGATAGGAACCATCGGGTGGTTGGGACGAGGTGGAAGGTGCCAAGCTTATTGACCCAGAAGAGGCCACTGGGGTTACTCTCAGCTTCTTCGGACAATTTGTCAACATGTCACACCGTTTGCCTGGTTATGAGAAAGTTTGAGGTTATTTTCGGTTATTTATTCGTCAAGACGAAATATATCAGCCGATTATAGATTATGCCGACGCCTGCTACCTGGATGCTATTGAGGAGCTATTAAACAAGCTTGAGCGATTACAAAACTTATGCATTCGGTTTGTTTTTGGATTACGAAAATATTACCATGTCTCTCATCTTCGCAAGGAGCTCAAGTGGCTTCCTATTCGCCTTCGCAGAAATACTCGTATTTTATGTCTTCTATTTAATATCTTACACAACCCCATCTTATCCCTCCTCCCTTCGTGATCGTTTTTCCTACGCTCGTCCTAGTGACGCGCCGTGCAGATCACACCTCAGATCCCTTCTTAAATCCTCTCCTCATAAATCCAGTTACTACTCCTATTCTTTCTGTGTCCATGCCGTGTGGTTGTGGAACTCACTCCCGCCTAGCATTCATATTTTTTTTTTTATTAAACATATTTGACCTCCACGATCTACACGGTACCCTTTGCCCCTTAGACCAGTTGACCCCTAAGACGATCCACTGACCGACCACCTTTTGGGCGTCTGGTTACCCATACGACTACCAAAGATCCGCCAGCACCAACGGCTTCCAGTTCTTTCCCAGGCACGGAGTCGTCTTAAGATAAAATTTTATTCTAACCAACTCCAATGACGTTTTTAATTAAAAAGTAGTTAATTTATTGTATTCACCTGAACTCGGCTAAGCAGATAGGTAATTCTAATTTTATTTACATTGTTTTTTAATGAAAAAAAAAGTGTATTAATAATTTTTAATTTAAAAATAATTCGGCTCGATTAGGATAACGATACTGTACGGTTTAAAAAATAAAAACGTCCAGAATCATGTACTGGATTTATGGCATATATACCTTCTTCTTAGCGTATCGATGGCAAAATTAGTTTATTTCCTTCCCTGACCCAGAATTCGGCCACGTCCGTGCCGTCCGCTGATGCTGTCATTGACGCAGCTACGTGAGCAGGTAACAGGGCACATGGGCTTGCGGACAGTGATCAATGGGTAGCTCACTGGCCGGCCGTCCGGTAACTGTCCGGACCAAGCCCAAGTTGTCGCCGGCGCGCACTGTTCCCGCGCGCCTCAAGGAGTTATGTATGATTTTTTCGCACCATAAAAAAAAAATGGTAACAGGGCACATGATGCAAGACGGAAGGTGGGACATGGTCTGATGATGGCATAGATATAAGAAAATACTGTTGTTTATATTTCTATGATATATGGTATACGTTTATACCATCTACGAACCGACCGACGTAACTTGTACGTCAATGCATCATGCGAAATGATCACTGTTTTCTAATTTTTGGGTAATATTTGATGTTATATGAATTATTCGATTAAACAAAAGTAAAAAAATTGCTTCCGTTGAGTGGGTTCCTCACAATTAGTAGCTTTTGGTTGAAAGATACAAACAAACCCAAACACTTCTTTTCGTCTTCTATCATTGACGGAATGGCAGGGCAGCAAAGCAGGTGACGCGTGTCTTGTAAAGGGGCTCCACACTGGCAGTGTGTTCGAGAGATCGATTTAGTCTCATTTGGCCAATTTGTGCAGTGGCCAACGTGAGTCCGCAGTCTTTCAGATTGGCCACTGCAGTTCACCTGGGAGGGGAATTGTTGATATAGTATGGGAGAGTTGGGTGTAAAAGTCAAGTCTAAAACTCCAAAATAATAGATACTATATTATTAATAATCTAAAACTAACCAGTTTCGACCCCATATAGTTGGTGTCAGTAGCAAATAAACTCCGAGTAGTTACTCCTGTAATTATGTAGAATACATATTTGTGAATTTTTCCATTTTTTTTTTTTCAAGAAATTAGAGTACCATTAAGGAAAAAGCAAGGATTATGTGTAGGTAACAATTCTTCCCCTTAAGTCCAAACAATTGTTTTTAATCAACAACACCACAGGTGCTCTGCAGAAAACTGTAACAATGAGATCACACACGTAGGTATAATAACGTTGCTTGTACGTCATTCGTATTCCCTTTTATTGAAGCAAACTAATTGAAAATTTTAATTAATTTACGTATTTAATTTTAGTAACTCTCGAACATGACGTCCGGCCCATCTTAATTAAAAATCTGTGACAGTTGTAATGGAAACTTCACGGCGACCTATCATAGCTGCTCTAAAGTAGGACAGCGTTCAAGGCGTTACCAAATTACACTTTTAATTAATTTAGGGACAAGAAACACAGAGTCCATTGTACTCTCTATTGTAAGTCTGTCTATTGTTAATTTGTTAGACAATGAATATGAGAATTTACAAGGACTAAATCAGGGATTATATGCCTGTGAATGAAAATAAGTCTCATTTCCGATTCGGAGGGTTTAAACGGATGCTTGTGATTCGTCCTTTCAGGCGCAAACAAAACAACAACGTTGAGCAACCCGACCGTTGATTAATTACAGACAAAGACCATGATGGAGATACAGTTCAATGATTAAATTAGGGGTTAAGCTATTGAGATCACTGCCAGATCTCCCAGATTGTTATCCGGTTTTACCAGCAATACGTAAATATAAATTTCTATTAAAGGATTATCAGCGTTCGGTTTAGCGGCTTGGGTTTAATGGATTTCAACGGGGTGATTATATATTTAGGCAGGCTATGTGCAGCAAGCTTCGTTAGAAGTTATTAGAAGCTAGTATAGGATAACTGAGGATCATGCTAAATAATTACCGATTTTAAACTAAGAATCAACATTCTTAAAACTTTTTGTAATATATTCATCGACCTGCAGTTATAACATAGATACAAAGTCTAAAAAAAGGTGACTATCTGGGTGCGATCAAAAAACTGTACATACGGTTAAACTAGTATACTTCAAGCCTCAAGGTCAGTTTTGACAACATACACAAAACAAATATTGGTGCACCTAGCCAACGAAAAAAGGAAAACTGACTGACGAACATATCAACACACAGCCGAAATTACTGGAACTAAGAGCGTGAAATTTTGCAAAAGGTAGGTAGGTAGGTTTTAGTTTTTATGATGTAGAGAGGATTCAAAATTCACCCCATAAGGGGGTGAACCAGGGGTTCAAATTTGTATGGAGAAACATGCTTTCACGCAGGCGAACCCGCTTACAGAATCTAGTAAGTAAAATGACGTCGCTCTTTACAATAATCATGTCTTTTTTCTTAAACAAAAGTAAGGGCTCTTTAAAGAAATTTTACAAACAAAGTATCCTGACCTTTATGATAAGAAACTCATTAGTTCCAACGTTCCAAGGTCGCGACGCGTTTCTTTTTTACAGGACCTCTTAGGGATTGAGTAGAATTACGAATAGAATTCCCAAGCAACAGGGGGAACAGAATTCCCTGGCAACAGGGGGTGGAGGTATTACGTGTTAAGACCCTTACTCCCATATAGTACAATAAAACAGTGACTTTCCGAGGCCTACTCCTCAGTAACGACTGAGTCTATAGATTTGTAAATAAATATACATTTATTATGGATTTATATCACATTATCAACATATGATTTTTTCGTATGACCTTTTGCCAAAAAATAACATGATATTTTTTCGTTTGTTTTCCCTACTCCTTTTAAATGGCTTTGATCTTTAGAAAAATGTTTACATAAAAAAAAATACTGGTTTAGTGTTCTTTAGTATGTATAGCATATTATGTAAATGAATATTTCGCAAAGAAAATGTTTTAAATGTCAGCGGGGCTCTATGCGGGCACAGGCGGCAGTACGAGTTTGTGTGCATTTAACTCCGTCAGATGTTCAAGGGACTATAAAGTCTTGAAAGTAAAAATCGCACTGAAGTGTTGAAGAATTATTAGAGATAGGGCTTTATTTCACCGAGACACAATGGCGGCGCGACCAGTCGCCGCTACCAATAAAATGTACATGTATACAGCTCTTTAGGGAATTGTTCACCTGGTGTCCGTTTGGCGCGACCAGCTCGGACGTGTGACGACTCTGGTCTGACCTTGCAAGTGTCTTGCTTTGTCAAAGATGAACATAATTAGCATATGACATAAAAATCGATTCAAAGAGAACTTAACATACGCTGCAGAAGAAACCTATAAATTGCTTTCCAACTCAAGCCTGATTGATTTCCATTTATGTATAATATATATAGAATGTATATTTATGTATGGAACATACACTAATATTATAATGGCGAAAGTTTTCGAGTGTTAGTATGTTTTTTACTTTTTACTTCTCTCTCGCTCGCTCGAACGGCTATACAGAGTTTGATGATACTTAGCACACGGATTCTGGAATACCACATAGGATACTTTTTATCTTTTCTTTATTCTTTCTTAAACCCTAACGAAAGCCCTATAGCTTAATACGATGCGTATAACATTTATTGCCTAAATAATATCCCTACAAGAGCTAAAAAAGGTGAAATAGGGAAATAAATCCAATTACTGTTTGTATGAAGTACACGCAAAAACATCAATATAACATTCACTGTGATCAACATTTTATCTAACACAAAAAGGTTACGCCAAAAAGATTTAAAAAAAAAACCTGCCAAGTGCGAGTCGAACTCATACACAAAGCGTTCCGTAACATTATCTATACAACGTTAGACATTATATTATAACCTTCTTTTTTAGTTTCATCTGTCGGTGGTCACTTTTGTTGTTGGGGAGACTCACTTAAATATTTATTTTAATCTGTGTTTAATACTTGTTCTTATAGTGGCAACAGAAATACTTAGATGATCTGTGAAAATTAAAAAAGAAAAAAAAATCTATGAAAATTTCAGCTGTCTAGCTGTCACGGATCATGAGACAGCCTGGTGACAGAGTGACAGGCGGAGTCTTAGGGCGCCTTCAAATTAAAAGCGCGGCTGCAGCGCTGTCGCAGCGCTGCAAGTGCAAATAAGTTTCGCAATAACAAAGTAGCGTGAAGCAAGACTGCAGCGCGGGTGTAGCGCAGCAGTCGCGCATCACTATGCGGCTAATTTAAAAGCGCCCTTAGTAATGAGGTGCCGTTTTTAGACTTTCAGTACGGGACCCTAATGACGTAAGAACGCGGTGTTTTCTGCCACTTTGCGTATGTAACCCTCGCGGATGTCATAAATATTCATTATACTTTAAACCAAGTTAACCCTTACTCGTATGACAGGGCACTTAGTATTTATGAGCCCGTTTGACCTTACAACTTTGTCCTTGTAAACATACGTTATTATTGTAGCGAAAAATTAAATGTCTGCATTGTAATGTTGGCAAAGAACTTTGCAAATTATAGTCATGCTAATATAATAAAGACGTTAAATTGTGTGTGTATTTGTTTTTTTAGTATTTCTTTTTTTTTAATGAAAAACTAATGCTTGTCTGCGATCCCGCCTGATATTAAGCAGTGATACAAACCTTGATAGTGAAACGTACTAGTTTATTATGGTAAAACTACACTGCGCACGCGACACACGCTGATCTGGATGCGTCGGTTTCCATACATATGCAAAATAGACTTGTAGAGCTACACTCGATCCACGCCACGCGACGTCTTTCTAAGTAAAAATCAGGCTTGTTACACGTGTGTGTCGGTCTAATGTAGTTCTGGCTTTAAGAGTCTATTCACTGGAGCCTTGAAGACATCTAAAGGTTTGAATATGTTTGTTACTTCTATACGCTTGAACAGCTGAACGAATTTAGATGAAACTTGGTACACGGGTAGAGCATGTCCTTGAATAGCACATAGGGTGTTTTTTATCCCGAGGTTATGATACGTATTTATACCCTTACGATATTTTTTACGATCACGCGAGTAAAACCGCAGACAGCAGCTATATCACAGGACATCTAAGAAGTACCCGTTTGTCGTTTCACACTTTTCACAAAAAAATAGCTTTTTAGAAGCGTAACTCACACTATGTCTATTATCTTATCCATAAAACCATTTTTTTTTTTTTTTATTGTTGATAGGTTCAAGCTTGACCGCTATCTCACCTGATGGAAAGCAACGATTGAATTATGAATATTTGTTATCACAACATATTATACAATTTTTCATCAACAAATTATTAACTGTCAAACGGTACCTATAGTTTCAGTTACAAAATTAATATTGAAAAATGCGACGGACAATTTCTTTGTAAAACAACCTTGTTTTGTTAGATAATGGAAAAGGGCACAAAAGAAAATGTTTGATAATGTCGGAGCCTTCAACGGAGGCCGATCATTCATTTCCGAATAGATATCATGAAAAAGCCTTTGGCCGTAATTGACAGTTTAGGAGAGGCAAAAAAAATTACCTACACCAGAATTTTCGATCTACTGCCCTTGTACATAAATCATTTTGTATGACGTAACGCTTTCTCCCATATGTCAACTAAATTACGAAGATGAATGGGCGGAACTCTTCGCTCCAATACTTAACGTAGAACAATCTTCAGCATGAATGACTCCTAAAAAGCGTTGAATCTTTACTTCAGCAATAAAATTAATAATAAATTTTCCAGCAAATTTTGGTCTCAAATTCAAACTCAGCCAGTCGCATTACTTTTTGTAATTTACGTATATTCCAACACAACTGCTCTCAAAACGGTGAAGGAAACCGGCACGTCTTGGAACCAAACATTCGAAGACATGTGACATCTACCAACGCGCACTGGGTCTGCGTAGAGGATTACGGCCCCTTCCCTCTCCTAGAGAGGAGGCCTGAGTCCCAGTAGTGGGAACATTATGAAGCTGAGTATGCTAAGCATGCTCTCCTCCAATCCACAATGGGTTCGCGTGGTGGAAAATGGTAGATTTCCTCCCACAAAGAAGAAGCTTATATGTCAAATGGAGGGCTGACGAACTTTACGACCAGATGGATGTTATGCCTGATCCAACAGCAACTACCTAATAGATGATTTCAGGATGTTTTATACGTTCAAATCGCGTAGAGAATTCTTATTGTGCGATGCAGCAATTTGATTTTTTTAGTTCCTATGTAGCGCCATAGATGTCACTACACTAAACTCCACAAATAAAATCTAAAACAAAGCCACTTTTTTTCTCTTGTTGTATCGCTGCTTAATTCTTCTATAAACCAAGCACATATTTAGATACCGTAATAAAGAGCGAAAAACAACGAAGGTTTTGTGCATATGTTACCGGCAATCTGTATAATTCAAGTATTCTATACACTACCTAAGCAATGTGTGGAATACCTGGGGCGTCCGGGCAATACAACAAATATAATATAATAAACGCACATTCTGAAAATAGTATGATTAGAACAATTGAATCTGACAGATGGCGCTGCAATCGGGTACTTATTTTTTTTTCTGGCAAAATACCATCTTTCGGGAAAAACAACATCTGCTGGGATCACTAACCATGTTCGTCATGTGTATGAAAGCAGTTGGCTCGCTAATTCCCTAAACCCAAATCCCTAGGACAAAAATTATCATTTGCGAATCACTAACCTGCGCTAGACAGTTTCCTGAGGCTGGCAGACTCCTGCGGCGAGAGACACGGAGAGATCGGCTCCCCGGAGACCGCGCGCCGAAGGTTGCGGTTGATCTTGATCTCGCCTTTCTTCCAGGGCTGGAGGTTCCTCACGCCGTCTGCGTAGACCTCCTCCATGAACACGTCGATCAGTTCCTTGCCTGGTGAAAAGATCATCGACTTCAATTTTAAAATCTAAATATACGGGGTTATTTGTAAAACACTAACAACTTTGCAAGATTGTATTACTAACATCATAAACAACAACTTTTATTCTATGACTTTTAACAAAACATAATATCAAAAACCAATCTTCAATATTTCGTTGTTCGATCCAACACATTTCAACGCTGTATTTTGCTATACCTACCTAAGTAAAAGTACGTCTGTATGACACGACGCAAGAGCATCAAGCACCCCGCCGTCCGATCCCCGTTCCCCTCCGCTATTGTACTATCGCTTGCTTGGAATAAACTTTGTAATATGTAGAACGTACAATTTATTTATTTTTGTATGAAAATCTGATGAACTAAAACCATTGCACACTTATTTTTTTAAATGTTTGTCCTGTATTTATTGTTTGTGTGGTGTACAATAAAAATTATAATAAATGAAATATGATAAATTTTTGAAAGTCATAGTACAAAAGTAATTGTTTATGATGTTAGTAACATAGTCCTTAGAGGTTGCCAGTTTTTGACAAATGTATAAAAAGAGAAACTGACTGATATATCAACGCCTAGCAGAAACTACAGGGCCTAGGAGCGTGAAATTTTGAACAAGGTTTTCTTTTATGACATAGGCGAGCACTAGTAGAAAGGCTTGTCCAAAGTTCACTTCCTAAAGAAATGGAATGGGGGTACAAAGTTTGTATGGAGAAAATTATTTTCATGCGAGGGAAGCCGCTGGCTGAAGCTTGTGCAGCATGTTTTGGAACAAGTGGTGCACTCGGCATGTCTACCCGGGTGCTTGCGTTACTTGGGCATTGGAGAATGAACTTTACTAAACAGTAAATAAGGTTGTATTGCCCGAGTGGCGCAAGTACTTTGCCGGACGCGCTGAATGCTTACCCACTTTATCGTAATTGTGCAAAAATATTAACCTAATATAGCCGTGGTTTTGTTTGGATTGATGTTTTGTAGACTTTTGTTGTTTAAGTTATAAAAGCGAGTGTATCTTGCCATCAAACTGTAAAGATTGGCATGGAAATTATGTATTTAAACAACGAAAACTGTTTAAGAATAAAAAGAAAGTCATACATAGGCGAAGACGCCTCAGATACCTAAGGGGACAAAAACTTCCCCAACGTGACGCGCAATGTTAAATAGGTAGTTTGTACGGAATTTTGTAACTTTTGCTGATAGGAAATCTTTCAGACACTTGGCTTGTAATATTGTACTCTTCGCTCGCTTTCTATTATCTTGTGAGATCTTAAATTCGCTACGTAGGGCGGAAAGTTCCTGAAGTTTTGGCATTCTTTTCGGTGACTTCAACGAAAAATATAAAGACCTTTTAGCGTGGTAGTTACGAATGACATCGCTGAAAACATTGATCGATTATTGTATGACATTGATTAATTACTGGTCCAATTCAATCCAACGGCTTTTTTTTTTTTTCGATGGGAAAAATCATCTTATGACAACCCCCGCTCTTGGGCGGAGCGGGAAATAGTGTCAGACTCTTACTGACTAAAAAACCCATCCCGTTCCTTCAAACCTTCATACCTTCACAATCCAACGGCATGTAAGTCTGATGATTGAAGGTAAAGGGTAGAGCAAGCCACTCTGTTACGCAAAGGCTTGCTAGGAAAAAAATATTAAGCTCGCCTTTGTTCCTGAACTCTAATCACCAATGAATAACTCACCCTTGGCAATGTTGGCGGCATACTGCTTCATGGCGATCTTCTCAACAGTGCTCTCCAATCCGAAGAAGTTCTTCACGTCAAGGAACGCGCTCAGTTCGAAGCACGTCCATTCTGGATTCTCAGGGTGGACCTGGGGAACAAAGCAAAATTTGACATAAATAGAAGTATTCTAAATCATCATCATTATTTCAGCCAAAAGACGTCCACTGTTGGACATAGGCTTCTCCCAAGCGTCGCCACAACGACCGATCCTGTGCGTTGCCACTTTATACGAATGTAATTTTATTTCCTCTTTATTTTCGTTCTTTTTAGGGTTCCGTAGCCAAATGGCAAAAAACGGAACCCTTATAGATTCGTCATGTCTGTCTGTCTGTCTGTCTATCTGTCCGTCCGTATGTCACAGCCACTTTTTTCCGAAACTATAAGAACTATACTGTTGAAACTTTGTAAGTAGATGTATTCTGTGAACCGCATTAAGATTTTCATACAAAAATAGAAAAAAAGCAATAAATTTTGGGGGTCCTCATACTTAGATCTGAAAAAAAAAAAAGTTTTTTTTCGTCGAACCCATGCGTGTGGGGTATCTATGGATAGGTCTTCAAAAATGATACTGAGGTTTCTAATATCATTTTTTTCTAAACTGAATATTTTGCGCGAGAGACACTTCCAAAGTGGTAAAATGTGTGTCCCCCCCCCCCCTCTAACTTCTAAAATAAGAGAATGATAAATCTAAAAAAAATATATGATGTACATTACTATAAAAACTACCAACGAAAATTGGCTTGAACGAAATCTAGTAAGTAGTTTTTAGGGTTCCGTAGCCAAATTGCAAAAAACGGAACCCTTATAGATTCGTCATGTCTGTCTGTCTGTCTGTCTGTCTGTCCGTCCGTATGTCACAGCCACTTTTTTCCGAAACTATAAGAGCTATACTGTTGAAACTTTGTAAGTAGATGTATTCTGTGAACCGCATTAAGATTTTTACACAAAAATAGAAAAAAAAGCAATAAATTTTAGGGGTCCCCATACATAGAACTGAAACTCAAATTTTTTTTTTTCATCAAACCCATGCGTGTGGGGTATCTATGGATAGGTCTTCAAAAATGATACTGAGGTTTCTAATATCATTTTTTTCTAAACTGAATAGTCTGCGCGAGAGACACTTCCAAAGTGGTAAAATGTGTGTCCCCCCCCCTCTAACTTCTAAGATAAGATAATGATAAAACTAAAAAAAATATATGATGTACATTACTATAAAAACTACCAACGAAAATTGGTTTGAACGAAATCCAGTAAGTTGTTTTTTTTTAATGCGTCATAAACCGAAAAAAATACACTATTATTAAAACATCGATCAAAGTTACCACACATTACAAGAACTTTTATATTATGTTACTTGCTGCTACGGAACCCTTCATGGGCGAGTCCGACTCGCACTTGGCCGGTTTTTTTTTTTAAGGCGTCATAAATCGAAAAAAATAGACTATTATTAAAACATCGATCAAAGTTACAACACATTACAAGAACTTTTATATTATGTTACTTGCTGCTACGGAACCCTTCATGGGCGAGTCCGACTCGCACTTGGCCGGTTTTTTTTTTTATTATGAACTGAAATCTATTAGCACACAAATCCGTTGCCGACGTCTATGTGTCGACACTGTCACCGACCCACGCTGAACACCAGCGCAGTGGAAAGTGGAAGACTATAATGTAGACGTTAGATGATTCTGTCCCATATTAGAATCATCTCTTAGTAAGTACTCAAGGATGTCTACTCTGAGAGCCACTCTACGAGAAATTCGTCCCCTGCGGACAAGGCACTTAGCGATTCGCAATGATATCACACCGTAGGAGATATCGTTCGCTATGTACAACATGGATGGCAACGCTTTCGAAACGGTCACGGTAGGTAATTCTATAACGTATCATGGCAGTACGCTTGCCAGCTTTATAATTGATGATTTTGTAAGCTTTTAATATTTATCTACAGTTTTACTGAATAAAACTCAATTGTGTCCTTCAGGTGCACTTTGCGTTCTAGGGTAAGTCTGAAACGTTCCCGTAGCCCTAACATTGCTGTATCTATTTTTACAACTATATTACAAAAAAATAAAGAGAAAAAAAATTCAAGAGTTATGAGTATACATGTGAATGGATAGAAAGGGAGAGGGAGACCAAAGAAAAGATGGATAGATTCTTACTGTGAGGAAATGATATGAAAGAAAAGGCAGTTAGTCAAAGATAGCATTACTGCTAACAGGATAAAATGGAAGAAACAATAAAACGAGAAGAGTAAACTAGTGCGCCTTACCATCAACGATGGCATCACTGCTTACCATCAGGCGGGATCACGTCAAACTCTAGTGACACGGGACAAGAGCAAAATAATGCTAATGATTTACAACTGTATTACTGTAGCTGTTTTTTTATAGTGGACAATATTATAGAGTATATCTATCTATTAATTCAATATGCATAAGAACTGTAGGGGTAGGCATGCCACCACATTCGAACTAAAGACTTGGACGTCACACACATCGATTGCTCAGCATGATTTGGACATATGCAACAGTCCGAAAAACAACTTAGGGCAGTTTCCCTTCCCCCTCTTTAATGAAGTTTGCGTTACTTCACACGCTGTTCCGCTCTATAGAAATCTTATTTGAGTGTAAGATAGATCAGAATGCACTCAAACTTATACTAGGTTTGCATAAGTAGGTAGAACTAATCCAAAGTTATCTTTATGCAAGGCTATATACACTCTGATAGAAGCATACCTAAAGTATGCTGTCTCAGCTCCGAAGTTCTAAGTGCTTAGCAATTACCTTACACATAACTGTTCACAAATGAGACACCTAAGGTCTCATGATGGAGGGCGAAGTTTCAAGCGAACGCATTTGCGGGTAAAAGCTGCAACTCTGCAAGTTATGTCACCGCCATTTCTGAAGTTCCTAGGTTTATCTTCACACTTACTTAACTACCTCTTAGACTTAACGAATAATAGTCGTCCTCCTTGAAGAAGTTCTGAGGACTTTCAAAGTATATTGTCGTTAAAGGTGTAACTTCGTTTATCAGTATTTAGTATCATTCCATGTTTGCGGTACAAGGAGGCAGTGGTTAAATAATAACAGCCTGCAACGAAAGAAGAAGAAAATTGCGTTTATTGGCATTACAAAAACGAAAACACCTCAAAATTAAACAAATTGTTCATTGAGTAATGCCACAAAGGCTTCAACTCAGCATAATGCCAAATTGTAACACAGGCCACCACATGACGCTGAGTTTTCAGCTGCAGCCCATGGGTGCTCGAAAACAGAAAAAATATAATATCTAAAAGGTAAAGGTCGGAAGATGAATTGGTGACCACCCAAACAGTTCTTTAACTAGTCCTTCAGAAACCCGGGGCCAGTTTCTGAAAATGTGCACCTAAAAAGTTTCCTTGTTAATGGTGTAACTTCGTTTATTTAGTATATCACTCCATGTTTGCGGTACAAGGAGGCAGTAGTGGTTAAATAATAACAGCCTGCACCGCTTGTTGAGATCAGAAGGTGGATGGGTGAGCAGTTGAGCACCCACACATTTCTGTAACTAGCCTTTTATACGCCAGGTGCCAGTTTTTGAAAAATGCACCCCTGAAAAAGTCCGAACTGTGGAAGTTTACTCAGCCTGTCGCAGATCCTTACCGGACATGACTGTTTTGGGTGGTATCTGTTTTGGATCTGGCAGGAAGAAACATTTGGGTGGGTCCATTGTGCAAATCACCCGTCGCACACGGTGAAGCATAGTAATATGGTGGAAGTTTGCCTCGCTTGAGCGGAGCCCCGCCATATCCTCGTGGAGATTGTCAGACTTTTACTGACTAAAACCACACCTATGTTCCTTCAGTTGCAATTTGCGTTCTAAGACCACGGGTTTCCCTTTCAGAAATCGACCCATGGCCCCAGCACGCTAAGGCCTTACTGGACTCCTACGGTTTTGGTGATCTCTTTGTGGTGAGCATGGAACACTACGTGCCGTCGACGACTCGGGCTTGACCGAACGGCGAGCTACCCATTGCTTGTCGTCCGCATACCCGCGCACTGGTAAAAGGCTAGGCAGATCAATTTTTTTATCTTTCTAGTACGTAGAAGGAGTATTTCTAAATACAATGTGCTATTTTAACGCCTATCACATCGTTTGTCGGTGACATTGACAAATGTATCGGAGCATCAGAAGTCGGAGACGCGACGGTGAAAATTAATTGAATTTTATATTAAGTACTTTTTCTTTTTTCATTCACAATTTTTTAAGTTCATAATGGATGGATTGTATGAGGAGTGATATGTGAGAAAAGGGAGTTAGTGATAGTGCGACGGGTGACTGGATAGAATGGAAGAAAAATACCACAAGTAATATGGGATTAGAGCAGGAAGAAGAAGAATATATATTATTAATATAGTTTTTTATTACCTATTATTTATTATTTTTAATCGGTGTTCCGTGAGTGTGTCCGCGCAATCACAAGTTCTACCTGAATAACAGCGAAGCGTTATTTTTTTTTTATGTCGCTACATATGGTGACTAGCCTTTTAGGTCTCGCACAGATCTTTTCTTTTTAACCGATTTATAAAAAAGGAGGCGGCAGTCTGAGTGTTGTTATTATTGTATTTTTATTTTAGTTAGTTTATGTTTAATACTCCGGAAATACCTACTCCATCTTCGGCCGTTCTTTTTAAATTAAATTAAAGGTGGGATGCGTTCACCTATAAACTTACATGCATAAGATACCCAGACCCAGAACAAATAGGTATCTGTAGAGCACACAAGTATTAGTTCCGTGCCGAAACCGAACCCGCGACACGCAGTGCAGCAGACATTCGCTCAACCACTGCGTCAAACTTGCTGTCAAAACTAACCTTGAAGTAGACTGGTTTAACCAGATAGTTCAGTTTTTTAGACTTTTTATCCATGTTAACTACATCGATGGATATCTTGCAAAAAGTTTAAGGAATGTTGATGCTTAATTTAGAGAATTTGAGTTGAGCTTTAACCCAGATTATAATTATGTTAATACATTTCTATGCATGGCAATACGAAGGATGTAGTTTTTAACCGACTTCAAAATCAAGGGGGTTCAACATGGTTTTATTTAAAAAAAAAAACTTTTTTACGTTTTTCACGGTTAAGACCCACATACCTAAGTAATGTATTTTGAAACTTTGAAAATAAATTATTTATTATTTAAATCACTCCTGCGTTCCTATTCACCCCGTTTAGCTGTATAATTAGAAAAGTTAATTGCAATTAACCTAGAAGAGGCATTTAACAATAGATATCAATTTCTTGAATAATTAACACCAGACAAACGTCTCTAACCTTTACAAACTTTCAAAGACGTTTGACAATTACCATTTAATTTCAGATATTTGAGTAATAATAACTTTATCAACTCCCAAAAAGATGAACAAAGAAACGGTTAAATAAACAACAATCTAAACTAAATAAATAAACCTTATCAGCAACTAAAAAGTGACAATGACACAAAAATAACTAATCCATATTCATATAAAAGATTAAAAAAACCGGCCAAGTGCGAGTCTCAAACTCGCAAAAGAAGGTTTCTTTACTGTCCGTAGTAAGTGGGGATTTGCAGAAAAGTAAACCCGTAGCCTTAGGGGCTATATTTCACCGGGACACCACCGCGGCGAACCAGTTGTGCCACCTTGGTGTCACAACTATTAACTCAGCTAAGCTATTAACTCTTTGAATGTCGTAATTAGAGACACAATAGAAAGACAATGGCTTATGTCGAACTGTGTAACAGAAGACATTCAAAAGGTTAAACTAGACACCATACAGACGCCAGAGTCGCCACACGTCTGAGCTGGTCGCACCACCGAATTGGTTGCGCAACCAAACGGACACCAGGTGAATATAAGCTCTATAGAGCTGTATACATTTTGTTGGTAACGGCGACTGGTCGCGCCGCCATTGTGTCTCGGTGAAATATAGCCCTTAGAACGCAAAGGGTAACTGAAGGACACAGCTGTGGTATCTGACTTTTACTGATTAAAAAAATAAAAGTCACTCGCTCCATCCAGAGCGTCATTGGATAATTTGCCACCGTAAATAAAAACTGCCCGTAGCAAAAAAAAAAAATCACGTTTGTTATATCCGTATACCCCACATAAATAGGTATTTATTTTATTCAGTTTTTAGTATTTGTTGTTATAGCGGTAACAGAAATACATAATCTGTGAAAATTTCAACTGCCTAGCTATCACGATTCAAGAGACAGGGCGCCCATACAGCCTGATAACCGACAGATAGACAGTGGAGAGATAGCAATAGGGTCGCGTTTTTACCTTTTAGATACGGTACCCTAAAAACATATCTATTACTTTCACCGTTCACGGTCAGTATTGAATAGGAGCTGTTCACAATAAGTAGGCCTTCATGAATGACTGATAAATAATGTATTTCCTGTATCGTGCATGGTACGAGCAGTCTGAGAGATGTACAAAGAGACAGAAGGAAGACGATATCAATATGTCATACAAAGAGACTCAGAAAGACATAGTTAATCATCTTCTGAGAATGGGAAACCAATCCCTTTGAATTGATCAGTGCTGCAATGTTTGATGCGTATAGGGGCGTAGATTGCAATATTACAGAGTGGGTCATTACAATATCATACGTAAAAGTAAATTGCTGCTGCGAGGCTAATCGCTAAAACTCAAAAATAACTTAAGAGATTCGAATAATTTAGTGCACTCTCTGTTCCTCTAGTCTCATAACGTACTAGGATGGCAATCCAACACGACCGGAGAGAGATCAGACGCAGGAACCGCGGATTTACGTGCTTTCCGGCGGTCTCACACCACCATTTCCATAATTTCCTCCATCCTAATGGAAAAATCAGATTGGCCGCTGCAGAGATAATCTGGCCAAATGGGATTTCTTTGACCAATCGCCCCTTCACAAGATAGTTCCATGGCCATGGGCGAGGGCCCACTTAACCCAAGCCTAGCTACGCTACTGTCTATTGCCATCAGCCGGATATAAATCCATACTGGGAGCCGTTACTAAGAAACCACAAGTTAAAATATACACGTGTCGAGAAAATCTTTGCTCATTTCCAGATTTCGTCTAGACAGAGTATTACAAAATATTTTTGGTAGTAATAATCCATCACAAAGATAATTAAATGCCAGGATCTACTTACGTCATTGATATAATACTCCGCCTAACAACATCATACTCATTTGATTATTCCATCAGAACACATTTTTTCTGTTTTATTTATTCCATTTCCATGCTTCTTAGTAGGCACTTATTTACACGTTCGACATAGTATGACATGACATTAATAACATATTTCACACCCTTCCGTTCTCATACTTACTACATCAATAAAACAGCAAAGCGCGACACCGACTGGCGTGCATTATGTTCTGAACGAATTACATTTTTAATGTAAGTTTAAAAAAAACCGGCCAAGTGCGAGTCGGACTCGCCCATGAAGGGTTCCGTAGCAGCAAGTAACATAGTATAAAAGTTCTTGTCGTTCGTTGTAACTTTGATCTGTGTATTGCAGTGCGTTTTTTTAGATTTATGACTTATTAAAAAAAAACTACTTCCTAGATCTCGTTCAAACCAATTTTCGTTGGTAGTTTACATGGTAATGTACATCATACATTTTTTTTAGTTTTATCATTCTCTTATTTTAGAAGTTACAGGAGGGGAGGACACATTTTACCACTTTGAAAGTGTCTCTCGCGTAAACTATTAAATTTAGAAAAAAAATGATATTAGAAACCTCAATATCATTTTTGAAGACCTATCCATAGATACCCCACACGAATGGGTTTGATGAAAAAAAATTTTTGAGTTTCAGTTCTATGTATGGGGACCCCCAAAATCTATTGCTTATTTTTTCTATTTTTGTGTAAAAATCTTAAAGCGGTTCACAGAATACATCTACTTACTAAGTTTCAACAGTATAGCTTTAATAGTTTCGAAAAAAAGTGGCTGTGACATACGGACGGACAGATAGACAGACAGACATGACGAATCTATAAGGGTTCCGATTTTTGCCATTTGGCTACGGAACCCTAAAAATACCATTGACTTCTTCTACGTTTTCCTTTTATCTAGTATCATCAATGTTGTTGTAACTACAAAAATGGACGTGTCTATGACACATAAATAAGACTTTAATTTTATATACCAATCGTCAATCTAGGGTCAATAATTTTTATTTGATTGATTCAAGTTTTTGAGAAATAGACTTTCATGGCATCAATAATTAAGATTTACGAGCCACTATAATATTAATAATTTTAATTGAAAGCGGTTTGAATACTTTACTAACAATATCTTGAGCAGTTTGTTGTAAATTCGAGATCTAAAGTGAAAGCGGCAGGGCAACCCAAATCTTATGTAGGTGTCCTAATGAATAACTAATTCATGAAATAGCCATTCAATAATGTTAGATGAACTGCGAGGGATGTATTGATAATTTTAGTAATCATACTTAATTCCGCAAATAAATACGTGTAACGGAAGCAAAGGACATAGAACCTGACACTGACGAGCAAAATGTAAAAAACTGAAAATTTACAGTCTGCCTTGACGCTTCTACCCTCTCCTCCCTCAACGAAGCAAAAGCAAAAAAATAAGCACGCAAGAAGTAAAAGAACAAAGCACCGCGGGAAGCCTCTCCCTCAGATATTAGTTTTGACCGTACCGAAGCCCGAGTCGTCGACGAAGCGTAGTGTTCCACGCGCGATTCAAAGAGTTGTCGTCGATGTCAACAAAACCGTAGGGGCCTAATAGGGCCGATGCCTACTGGGGTCATGAGAGGACTTCTAAAGAGGCACCTATCCCGCGGTAATAGAGCGCAAAGGGCAACTGAAGCAACATTATGTGTGGTTTTCCTTCCCGTTACGTCCTATAGCGGGAAACGCCATTAGATGATTTCTCACCTCAGGCAGACAGGCAGGCACGATATTTATTTATTTAAACTGCATGTACAGTAGTGGTACATAGGCGGATTTAATGCAACAAGGCATTCTCTCCCAGGCAATCTTTGAGTTAAAAAAGACAACACTGGACAATATTGATACTACAAAGGCTCCGTTTTATCATCCAGACTGCGAAACACTAAAAACATCGATCGTACCTTTTAGAAAGACCTTGTCAATATTAATGTCTGTAACGTCCCCGACTAACAGAGTTATTCGACATGCAACCACAATCAGAACAAGATTAATAGGAAAATACACTCTAATTAAAATGCTATAAAGTGTATTTTCATGTTTCATCGCTTATGAGCATGCAATCCGCAACTTTGACGTAGAATGTTGCTAGATAGACATAAAAATGGACTTTATACTGGTGGAAAAGAGTAGAATTTCCTTGTCAGTGCAATGTATGGAAGTATGAACTATGTGCGGCAGTAATGTGTTTCTCTTGCAATGAGGGACGTGGTTATTTTTTTTTTTGTTCGGTTTATAGCAAAACGGGGCTTGTTTACATCCTAGTTTAACACCTGAGCTACACTACCACTTTATCAGTTTAAATCGTTACTGCAATAACTCTTCTAGGTGACAGATGTCAATAGACCAGTGCGTATTGCCAGTGATGGTATATGCCTCTGAAACGTGGTCACTCACAATCATTAGAAGGCTTAAAATCAACCAAAGGGCAATAGAAAGGGATTATGCTCGGGGTTTACTTGCGTGATCGCACCAGGAGTGAACATATGCGCAAGAAAACGAAAGTTCCCGATATAACCCGAAGAATCGACCAATTAAGTTGCTTTTAGTCTTATATATTTTTCAGGCAGAAAATGAAATAAAATTACAAAGTTAAAGAACTAATCGTAAGCGAGGGCGACTCTAGCGTGGCCACTCCTGCAAAATAGGTAGTACTCTAGTTAGTATACTAATTAAAAAGTAGGGGTCTTTTAATTAGTACAAAGAGAAATGGCGGCTTTATTCGTACCTACCCCTTACTGATCATATTCGTGAAGTCAAGTATAAATAACTAAATCCCAAAATTGACCAAAATTTGTCATAATTGGTAAATTCAAAATTGAACCAATCATTCATAACAATTGCTATAATAAAATATAGTACGCGCAGTGTTTTTCTATTTTGATCGCCACTCATTCATTCATACATCAATAGCCTGACCAATCCAAACTAGTCCAAACTAATATTATAAATGCGAAAGTAACTCTGTCTGTCTGTCTGTCTGTCTGTCTGTCTTTGCTTCACGCCTAAACTACTGAACCGATTTGTGTGAAATTTGGTACAGACATAGTTTGGAACTTGAGAAAGGACATAGGATAGTTTTTATTAAAAAAAATAAAATAAAAAATAAAATTTATTCCGGACATACAGCGCCATCTATTGGTCAAGAGTCGGCATCAATCCAGTACTGAAAATTCATCGAAAAAATGTAAATAAATAGTAAAAACGTATGAAAATATAATATAAATTATGTTGATTTTTGAAGAGTTTCCTAGAATATCTTCCACATTTCATTTTTGAAGAGATCCCGCGAGATCGGGAACTATGTGGTTAAAACCAAAAATCTGCCGGAAGTCACTATTCCACGCGAACGAAGTCGCGGGCAAAAGCTAGTATGTCTATAAATTGAGTGACATTTTAGGATATAAACAAACGCTAATAACTTTGCTGTTTATGAATATTATTTATTGAGACTTTACTTAATAATAACAAGACCTTTTCTAATATATTTTTTGAGTATTTGTACTAATTAAAAATTAGTCGTGTATATATGGACTTGAGATTTGGCAATATTTTACATGGTAACAGAAGCGTAAAATAAAACTGAACTTTGCATCAGACCCTTCAATAATAAATAATTGACACTGACCCCTTATAAATATTCAACAAAAGCAAATTAAAGCAATAACAAACAACATTAAGAGGCCTTTTACAAAAAAACGCGAAATTGCAAGTGTTCGACGTTGAAATTGTATGTTTTACGTTCGTTAAATGAAATAACAATTATTGACGAAAATAGTTTGTTTTCTCTACTATATTAACTGTTTAACCGATCTTAGATAACTTGTTTAATTATTTAGTAATAAGCCTTCTTCCGATGCATGTTTAGGCAAAAACTCACGGAGACATGATTTGGCAGCTCTAATTTGGAGATTCTACTGAAAATCTACCATCAAAAATAATATTAATTAGCTGTCGAATATCCTTAACTTCAAAAATTATTAAGTACATTTTGGTTATATGCCTTTTGTGTAAAGAAATAAAAAATCTACATAATTCAATTATCGACTGAAAAGGCTTCGAAACAAGCCCCAATATCTCCAAAGTTCTACATTATTTAGGCGTAAAATTTATACCAAAACAATCATCAACATTTGCTTAAACTATAGTATTATTTTTATTTTTTTAATCGCTACTGTTATTTTGTAATTAATTAAATAAAAACACTATATATTTCACTGCGCCAGCCTCCCGCGACTAGTACCGCGCGAGCGCTTGTCGAGGTCGGACCTATGTCAGTTTATTTCCCGCGCGCGTTCGTTCCGATACTATCATTGTGTGCGCTGATTGTCGCGTAGACGCTCCCGCATTGCTGTTGTGTGCGTGTAAACTACGAACGCCGTTTTTGATCTTTGTATTTATTTTCTAACGGTATTCAATATGTGCAAAGTTCACATATTATTAGTTTACCAGATAGTCGCTTATTGGAACGAAGTTCCATATATATATATATCAACTTTTTTTTAATGTTTTTGGCTTGGAAACTAAATCTTTATCTATTAATGGAAATTCAAGATGGCGGCTGCAATAAATTATCAACTTTTTCGATATGGGTGTCATATTCATGGTTTTCGAGGGTGTTGAAGCCGATAGTTCTGTCAAAATGTGAATCCAAGATGGCGGCTGCAATGAAATATCAACTTTTTCGATATGGGTGTCATATTCATGGTTTTCGAGGGTGTTGAAGCCGATAGTTCTGTCAAAATGTGAATCCAAGATGGCGGCTGCAATGAAATATCAACTTTTTCGATATGGGTGTCATATTCATGGTTTTCGAGGGTGTTGAAGCCGATAGTTCTGTCAAAATGTGAATCCAAGATGGCGGCTGCAATGAATTATCAACTTTTTCGATATGGGTGTCTTTTTCATGGTTTTCGAGGGTGTTGAAGCCGATAGTTCTGTCAAAATGTGAATCCAAGATGGCGGTTGCAATAAATTATAAACTTTTTCGATATGGGTGTCGTTTTCATGTTTTTCAAGGATGTTGAAACCGATAGTACTGTTAAAATATAAATCCAAGATGGCAGCTCCTAAAAATTATTAAATTTTCCGTCATGGAAAAACCATGGAAACGACACTTCCATGGTTTTCGAGGGTGTTGAAACTGGTAGTACTGTCAAAATATAAATCCAAGATGGCGGCTGCAAAAAAATATTAAATTTTTCGTCATGGGTGTCGTTTTCATAGTTTTCAAGGGTGTTGAAACCAATAGTATTGTCGAAATGTAAATCCAAGATGGCGGCTGCAAGAAATTATCAACTTTTTCGTCATGGGTGTCGTTTTCGTGGTTTTCGAGGGTGTTGAAACTGATTGTATTGTCAAAATGTAAATTCAAGATGGCGGCTGAAATAAATTATCAACTTTTTCGATATGGGTGACTTTTTCATGGTTTTCGAGGTTGTTGAAGCCGATAGTGCTGTCAAAATGTAAATCTAAGATGGCGGCTGTCAGAAATTGTCAACTTTTTTGTCATGAGTGTCGTTTTCATAGTTTCGAAGATGTTGAAATGGTGCTGTCAAAATTTAGTATTTTTTTGGAACGAAGTTATGCGACTACGATAAAATAAATAAATGAATGGTTTGAATAGGTATGTTCAAAATGGTATCATTGAAGTGACCTGATGATGATGATCGAGCCGGAAGATAGGCACCGGAACTCCGTAATGAATGTATCCTACCCGTGTTTGGGCTTATTAGAATTGTCATGAGATGCACTTTGGTTATAAGGTACTCTCGAACTGATCTGATGATGATGATGGAGCCGGAAGGTAGACACGGAAACTTCATAATAAAACAATGTATCCTAGAAGGGTTTGAGTTAATTGGAATTGCCATGAGAAAAAGGTACTCTGGCTGTAAGTGTATTTCCACTAAAAAGTGTGAAATAAAAAACTTTTTACAAAAATAAATAACCGACTTCACTAAAAAAACACTAAAACCATAATTTTAATTTCGGTAGTTGGTGTATCTCGATATTGTTTGTTCCTTATTTAACACCGACTTCCGAAATAGTTTTAGTGTTTTTTTTTTTTTTTGTAAAAAGTTTTTTAATTTAAAAATTTCCAAAAATAATGTTGACATGAATGTCAATTTAGGTGCGGTTTCGGTGGCGATAATAACTGGCATTGGTCTTTCAAATCTAAATGAACTGTCTGCTTCGATGGATTTGCCTGCCTTACCTTTTCGGTTATTCGGCAAACACAGTAGCAGAAATGTGGAAGAAAACTGCAGAAATAACAATGACACAAGCGGCTGAAGAAGTAGCTGAAGCTGCAAAACTGCGTGGCGATGTTAACAGTGCGGGTATACCTACAATATCGGTGCAAGCTGATGCATGTTGGAGCAACGCTCATACAAGTCGAATTATTCTGCACTTTCCGGTGTTGCATCCATTATAGGTACCAACCAAAACACTTTAATAACGTGTGACTGAGGCTTTTCTTTTTGTTCTATCCTTGGTTTTTACCATCCTGAAAGTCTTATTTCATTCTTTTTAAGCGTTTTTTTTGTCGTAGTCGGTTTTTAGTTTTTTACTTAATTGTTTAAATAGAAATAAATTATATTTAAACAATTTTGGAGCTAAATCATATTTACGTGAAGACCTTTCAAATGATACCAAACACGACGTATTTATCTTTTTTTTTAATAATAAATAGGCTTGCGTTTGACCACAATCTCACTTGATGGTAAGCGATGATGTGGCCGACGATGGGGCACGCTTGCCTAGAAGCAATCTATTCACTTGAATTAAAGACCCCTAGGTTATAGCTATCAGGAAACACAGACTCCAGCAAGGAATTCCATTCCTTAGCTGTTGCGTACAGCTGCGTGTCGGAGAATGAATGTACTCCCAAAACGCTTTGTACATATAGGTGGAATAGAATAGAATAGAATAGAGTAGACTTTATTGTACACCAAAAAGTAATACAGCAAATGGAATGTCCACCATGTATCGGTGGCGCAACGCCGTACGGACGGACTTGGCGGAATTAAATTGTGTAACTCTAGTGCGCACTCCCCGAAGTGTAAACGATAGAAAACAGACAGGCTAGCAACTCGGCGTCGAGGCTCAAGACTTTGGAGTTTTGACTTCACAAGAGCATCATTGCCTATGATCTTCTTGGCACGCTTTTCAATAGACTCTAGTGCATCCAGCTGGTATTTGGCTAACCCATCCCAAAGATGAGAGCAGTACTCCATACACGATCGATCGTTCTGGCGTGAAATACCGTCTCACCTTTGCTAAGATCCCCAATTTTTTGGCAGCTAGTTGCCTCGATGTAGGAGCCGAAATTAAGGGTAGACGATAGCATTACCCGAAGAAGTTCAATGTGGTCGGTAATTGGCACGGTTACACCCCGGAAAGATGGAGCCGGGTGGAATTGGCTCCGTTTAGCGGAGAAAAGATACGCCTGGGTTTTCGTCACATTGAACTTGACCAAATTGGCATCGCCCCATTCTGAGACTGCCTCTAAGGATGAGTTCAAGTGTTCAACCATAGCCTCTCGAAATGACGGGATCTGTGACCCACTAGCTCGTGCGTTAGACACATATCTCTCAGTAACAGTGCTGTCGTCTGCATATCCAAAAGTTCCGGGTTTAAGTAAGTCATTTATGTGCAGCAAAAACCGTGTTGCCGGAGTTCCTCAAGGGGCGGCCCTTGAGGAACTCCAGCATTAATATCCATTTAACCGGACGAGCATCCATCAATTACCACTCGGATGGATCGATCCCTCAAGAAGTCTGCGATACAATCACACAGACCAGTGGGTAGACCGAAGGAAAGAAGTTTAGTAATGAGGCTTTCGTGCCAGACCCTATCGAAGGCCTTCGAGATATCAAGGGACACAGCAAGCGCTTCCCCATGCTTCTCAATGGCCTCGCTCCAGATGTGAATGGCATACGTTAGAAGGTCCCCGTAGACCGATTTTGATCAAAGCCGTATTGCTGGTCGCTGAGGGTGTCGTTAGCTTCCAGGTATGCCAGAAGCTTCCTGTTAATTCCTGTTAAAACCCGTTCCATACTCTTACAGAGGATGGACGTAACAGAGATGGGTCGGTAGTTTGCCGGGTCAGCTCTACTGCCCTTCTTGGACACAGGCTGCACGTTGGCTTGCTTCCAAGCCATCGGTAATTTTCCAGTCTCATATGAGAGGCGAAATAGGCGAGTCAAGATCGGAGACAATTCAGGCGCACAAGATTTTAGAACGACTGCTGGTATCCCGTCGGGGCCACTGGCTTTATTCACTTCAAGGTTACTCAAGACCCTACGAACGTCCTTCTAATGGATACGAATACCCGACATATTCGTCACGCACCCATCAGGAGAAACAGGGCGCATCACTGGAGTCCAGACGCGAAGATTCCGCAAAAAGAGAAGCAAATGGCCAGTGTCCCATCGGGACTCAGCAGTGGCGGAAGTGAGGGACGGCAGAAGTTGGATTCAACCGACTTTGCCAGGGATCAAAACGCTTTACTACCAGCGGGGTAAGAAGCAAGTTTGTTCCCTATTCGGTTAATGTGGTTGAACCGAGACTTTCTCAACGTCTTTTTGCAGGACTTGGCAGCCCTGTTAAAGGCCTTCTTCTTAAGAGTCATGTCGCCGGCTTTGCGCATACGAGCATCGGCCCAAGCTTGGTATGCCGCATGTTTTTTCGTGTCGGTGCGAGAACACTCGGTGCCAAACCAAGGTCGAGCTTGGTCCGACATTGCTACGTCAGAGAATGGGATGTAGTACTCTATTCTCTGTCGTAACACATCCGTCACGGCATCAGCGCACGACGATGCATCCTACGAAGAAAAGCAAGTTTTGCGATCGAATAAATAAAATTAATGTGACAATTTAAATTTTAAAGTCTCGGCAGCCATTTTTACTGATCGTTAAGATTTTATAGGAGCAAAATTTTATCAGTACTCGGTGCAAAAATTTAATCAAAGCGACATTGTTCAAAACCGGATCGTGTTCGGGACGGGTTTTGTCACCTGCCGTTCTGAGTTCTGACACTTTTTGTCAATGTCATCGAAAATTGAGAGGTCGTTCGAAAATATTGTAATTTTTTGGGGGAAATAATATTGACGAAGGCAGGTGGCCAGTGAGGTTTTGTTAGCACGACCGAACAGGGACGTCGAAGTTATTTTTTTTTGAACATCTGTACCCAGTTTTCAGAAAGAAAATTATGGTGAAACTAGCCTGTATACTTTGCCCGTTTGATATTAGGTTTCTCCATAACTTTGGACGGTTTCATCCCTTTAGGGGGTTCCAGGCGCGCATCAAGGAGTTGTCAGCCAACCGTAAGTGCCCAGCAGTGTCGAAGACTACTGGCGCCAAGGATTTGTTTCTGAAAAGAAGATTCGGTCCCGGTACAAAAGGCAACGAAGGAACAGGAGTGTTTTTGACGACTTTCCCACCTAAAAAAAAATCTCCTTTGGGGTGGATATTGCAAATTCCTCACTTAGTACTCGAAAGATAGCCTTATGAAAAATTTCAAGCTTCAAGTCACAGTACTTTCGGCTGTGCATTAATATATCAGTCAATCAGTTTCTTCTTTTAAGTATATGAAATTAATATGACACATTATCAGGCGCGTGTGTGATGGAATGATGAATGAGTTTATCAACGGCCAATCGTATCCCTAATTGGTTTGCGTTTTATGCTTAGCGCATTGCTTATTCGTTGCAGACACCCACTGTAAGATGTTTAAAAGTTACATAGTCGACACCTCTACGGTCCGGACTAAGCGGTTCGCCTCGTTGTTTATAAAGCGTACATCGAAGGATTGGATCAATTGCCTGCTGTGGTCTTCCGACTATAGCAATAATTTAGGTGTCTTCGAGGGTAGAGTGAATCTTTGTAGTGCGCTTCACCATCAACAATTGCATCACTGCTTACCATTAAGTGGGGTCGCAGTCAATCAAGCACTACTTTATATCATTTAAAAAAATGTTTTGTATTTTTAGACACCAAAACATGTCTAAATTGGTAGGTGTTGTAAGTTTTTATTTTTGTTAGGATCGCGCTTGCCCGTTATCTCACGTGATGAAAGCGACAATGAAGCGCGCTTACCTAGAAGTATAATCACTCTTAACTTAAAGATTCCCGAGTTGTAGCCATCAGGAAACTCAAACTCTGGTACTTAGCCCCAGATATTTGTGAGGGTTGGAATTTTTGGGACAACTGTAACAAGTTACACAAACGCCTTCAAGGTACTCCTAATCAGGGGGCATTCCTGTTGTAGAATGTGGCTCGTAATCCCAAGACCAGTTCACCCTACGTGAGCCAGTTCCTCGCGTGCACACTTTCTACGTTGCATCACTGCAGATATAATCGGCCGCAGTATTAGCGCTTCCTCCAGCACCCCTTCCTCCGTGTTGCAAACAAATATTTGTTATTAAATAAATTGCCCGAAAATTGCCCGCTTCCCTCAATTTGGCAACGGATACCTGGCCATTATCGTTTGTTTGTGGATCAAATGGTCGTGTGATTGATAGATGCGTGAGGAGCTAAAGACCATGTTCATGATTAGGTATTTTACTAATAGGTTTTTATAAGCACTTCTACAGATCAATTCAAACTAGATGAGGCCGGTGTTTCCTAGCTGACTACCCTGAGAAGAGACACCGATATAAACTCAGAGTCAAAGTCTCTTTTAAAGTTCATACAGAAAACATCTAATAGTCAAATCATATGAGGACCATACAAATTAGAGTTCGAGATGGTCTGTTGAGGAAAGAACCATACAGATTCGAGTGGACCTGTCCAGTCAGTGCAAGGATTTGTCAGTGTTCGTGTAGCTCAACTCAGGACTCTCCTTAGTAGTCCTGAGTTGAGCTACACGAACACTCACTACTCATACGAAAATATTATCATTTATTCAACTTCTACCAATATTTCGTTGTTGTTTTTACAAAAGTGTCTGAAGTGACTTAACTCAAAAACAGTAGAACCACATTAGCAAGCTGTAAACAAAATGTTCGATTCAAAGTTACACATTAGTAATCTTCACAAAAACAGAATTAGCATACTAAAATCTGAATTCATGTAACAGTCAATGAATGTAGTATAACTTTCGATATATAGTCAACCGATTGCGATGGAACAAAGCCGAAGTAATATAACAAGTTACACAAAATTTCAAGTATGAAACTTATCTATACTCCATCGGCATAGCGCACTTTAATGTAAACATTACTGTACCTATGTATCACAAATAAAATATTTCTGATTTCTGGTTTAGGTAGTTAACTAAAGGGAAACGATCTTGATACTTGTGTCTTTTTATTTAAAATAAATCACTACATAGTATAAAACAAAGTCGCTTTCTCTGTCCCTATGTCCCTTTGTATGCTTAAATCTTTGAAAATACGCAACGGATTTTGATGCGGTTTTTTTTAATAGATAGAGTGATTCAAGAGGAAGGTTTATATGTATAATAACATCCATTAAATAGTGGAGAAGTACTGTTATTTTTGAGGTTTCTAATGTGATGTCGTAAATAATTACATTTTTTCCGCTTACATTGCAAACGCAGGCTGAACCCTACGAGTTTTATCAAAATAATGTACTAAGTATTGTACACATTGAAAAGGTCTACAGAAAATTCCGTGATGGTATATGTCTATCTCTTATGGATAACCCACAATAACTTTTTTTTATCATTTACTTTTTACGACAAATAATCCCTAATTTTCGAAGCGATTTTAACGAATACAGCATTAATCCTTAACCAATTAAATACCTTGAATACATTGTTCATTTAATATAGATCTATATGGCCCTTTACACCGTATGATTTAAGTGAATATTTTCGAAGATATTACAGATTTAAAAATTGCGGAACGTAGCGTTTGCGGCAGTACCGGCCGGCCGCCCGGTGCGGCAAGAGCATTGCACCCGTGCGAAGCCGGGGCGGGTCGCTAGTTATAATATAAAAGACATACAAAGATTATTTAAATTTAGTTAATTATAGGTAAACCCTATAATCGTAAACATTTGTAGATATATTTTTTAGACAATTTTTGGATAAAAAACATGTTAAGATTGTTTATATTTAATTAACTAGGTACCTATACAGATTTAGTATATTATATACATCGATTTAGTACATTTTACGTGATGCTCGCACAACTAAAAACTACTATAGATTTATCATTGTATAGATAAACATCTGGCAACGCAATTAGATTCAGACTAGAGAAATCAATGGAGGAGAGCGTTGAAAACTAAACTCATTAGCATGAAATGTTTATGCTGACGGAAATTTAGACAACAGCTGTTAATTGAAATGTTTCTAGTTCGTGCAAATAGCTGGTTAAAAATTATCCTTGAACTAGATGGAATTTAGTTTACTGACGTGCCGTTTTACTTACTTTTTAAACCTCTAAATAGGATGTCGTGTCTAAGTCCCGCAAAACTCCATTAACCCTTTTAAAGGTTCCGACCAGACGGGTGTCTCATTTCGGACTGTCGTATATGTTCTAAACGCGCGAAGAATTGTCGACGCGACGCTACGCTACTACGCCACTTGAGATTCTCTACTTCGACTTCTAGTGTCATGAACTCTTCTTAAAAGCTTGTCTGTTTTTTATTGGAATTATCTGTCAGACCACATATTGGGACTTGAGGTAGTTTGTATGGCCCTATAGGCTAGGGTATACCTGACAGGTTTGCCTGTACAGTTGTACCTGTTAGGTAAGCTTGTGTGGAAACCTGCACAGCTGTGCAACATACCCGCTCCGGTTTACCTATAAAACTCAACTGTACAGGCAGACCTGTCAGGTACCCTAGCGTGTATGGCTACCTTTAAACGTTAGACGTAAATACTGAATCTGTATATATTCCATTGCCTATTCACTCAAAATCGTTATCATTATAAGAGATATTGAACTATGTATAATAACATCTCCGTCTACAAAAATAATACGCCGATCTCTCCCGTTGAAACAACGACGCCAAGAAAAGAAAAACCATCAGCTATTTAAATAATATTATTCAAAAACATAAAAGTAGCAGACAGGCTGGTTGAGACTACGAAAGAAAAGGTAATAAAAACAATTCAGTACCTTTTTCGGCGAATTTCCTAAGACCCTTATCAAAAAGACAGACTACTACGTAGATGTATAGAATAACTCAATTTGTCGGAAAAGGTTTTATAACAAAATTATATTCAGCTAGTAAACAAAAAATAATTTTAAAAGGGTTTTGGAAACAAAAACCGGGTAGTAACGGTAACTACTTGGCTCTATCTTAATTCATAACAAAAGACATTTTAGAAGATATTAAGAGCTTTACACCAAAAACTGTTATACTGGGGCAATAGAGAGCACGTCAGAGGTAACACAACTGGGCACGCGACAATCAGGGTCGTACAGTAGGCACAACGGATCTTGAGCGGTTGCGCAGAAGTCAAATATTCGGTCTCTTTAGTAGTGCGAAGTGAGACGCGGGGGCGGGGAGTGTAAGTGACGTCACTCCTCATTCGTTCCCTGCGTTGCTGCATGTATCTGACAACGACGGCTGGCCAATGTATGGAATGCGCAAAGCGATCCCCACTCTGACGCCGAGCGCTCAAGATCCGTTGTGCCTATTGTAAGTCCGTCTTTGAGGAGTGACTGGAAAGGCGCCATGGTGTCCTCACTTTTCGCAGGTCCTCACTGGACATAGCAAGTTCAAGAGTTTCTTGTTTGGGATTCAGAAACCGTGGTCCTAGAAGGCAAAATACAACCGAAGGACATAGGTGAGTTTTGAGTCAGTAAAAGTCTGCCCTGTCGCTTATATCAAAAGTCTTGTGACCTCTGGCGTGACTCTAATTGTTGAATTATATTTTAAATAATAATAAATGTATTGATTTTAGGACTATATTTGGGCTGTCAACCCTATACGATTTACTTAATCTAGTTGGTGAATGCAGTACTGTTCTACTAGATTGGTTACGAGATACCTAACATGCGTTTAAAAGAAATAGTTGCGATCCTCTGTCATAAGTTTTTGATTGACATACTCGTATACCAAGCACTTGTATTTAGTCACTAGTGTATCAATAAACACATAAATAAAGACAATACTCACATAATATTTACATTTCTCGACGACTGCAAGCCTGCTGGCGAAAGTCTCGTTTGTGGCTTCGATCTCTAAGACCCTCTTCTTGAGGTCTAGGCTGTTCTTCTGGATAAAGTAGACGAAGTCTACGCCAACCATCTAGAAGACATGAAAATTATTATTGTTATTTATTATTTAAAAGTTATCTAATCTAGTGTTTGATTAATTTGTTAGCAGTACACTGCAGACTATCCCTGTGTTGTTTTAGTCGTTTCAATCCATCCTAAGGTTGTCTGGTAGGTATCGCTGTCAGCGATAAGACTGCCATTGTATTTATTTCATGTTACTTTGTATTGTCGTTTATTTCATGTTACTTTTTGGTGTACAATAAAGTTTATTCTATTGTGAGTAGCTAATCCCGAGTGAAAGTCGAAAATTATCCCAGTTAAACGTAGTAAGTTAAGAGTTTAGTTTAGCCAAAAGACCGTGTAGTCAAGAAAGCAAAAAAATAATAAGCCATGATTATTTACTATCGTAAAAAATCTAGTCAATTCAGTTTATATGTGTCGCAGTAAGATAGATAAAGCCGTAATATAGTTATATTCCTAGGGATATATGTAATTATATACCGTAACATAGTTATACGAAAGCGATTCTTTACTATCTCACTAGGAATGTAGTCATAAAACCGTCGATGTTTAGTGATATACTTATATTGCTAGATTAAGTTCAGTGTTATAATTATATTAGGGTTTGTCTCAAAACAGTCATCTTGTATCATATTGTCATCATATTGTAGTATATTAAAGCTTATTTATTCTCAAACATTTTTGAAAAATTAAAATAAAAATCAAAAGTGTGCCACTTTTTTGAGACAGACCCATTACTTGATTAAGCTTAGTGAAATAGAAATCTACCATATATAATTAAATAAAACAAAATTTTATTGGTTTTATCTTCACTACATAGTATAAAACAAAGTCGCTTTCTCTGTCCCTATGTCCCTTTGTATGCTTAAATATTTGAAACTACGCAACGGATTTTGATGCGGTTTTTTTTAATAGATAGAGTGATTCAAGAGGAAGGTTTATATGTATAATAACATCCATTAAATAGTGGAGAAGTACTGTTATTTTTGAGGTTTCTAATGTGATGTCGAAAATAATTACATTTTTTCCGCTTACATTGCAAACGCAGGCTGAACCCTACGAGTTTTATCAAAATAATGTACTAAGTCTTGTACACATTGAAAAGGTCTACAGAAAAGTCCGTGATGGTATATGTCTATCTCTTATGGATAACCCACAATAACTTTTTTTTGTCATTTACTTTTTACGACAAATAATGGCTAATTTTCGAAGCGATTTTAACGAATACAGCATTAATCCTTAACCAATTTAATACCTTGAATACATTGTTCATTTAATATAGATCTATATGGCCCTTTACACCGTATGATTTAAGTGAATATTTTCGAAGATATTACAGATTTAAAAATTGCGGGACGTAGCGTTTGCGGCGGTACCGGCCGGCCGCCCGGTGCGGCAAGAGCATTGCACCCGTGCGAAGCCGGGGCGGGTCGCTAGTTATTAATAAATTAACTTTATGTATCCTGGAATTAGTTACGATACTTTGTGACATTAACACGTATTAAAGTAATTATTATTAAAACGATCATATTTTTTGGAATTTAAACATTAACAATACAATTAAAACGAATCAAACATTAAAAATCTTTTAAAGTTAAACTGTTTTGAGATATCTTTATTTCTTATCAACAAGTTGAGATCTTGGTTTCTTTAAAAGTATTTTTTTATTTTTGTTCAGACAAGAAGAGGAATCATGACATGAATTAGATAGCACTGAATGCTTCTTACAGGCACATCTTTTAGTAGAACACTGTATATTCGATTTTTTACAGGAACATTTTAAATAACCTTGGCCACCAAAGCCCGACAATTTTGGCATATTTCTCTCAGTGACAAGTTTTCATTTGGTATAGAATCATCCAAAATTATATAAAGCGCGCCGCCTGCGCTGCACACTCCGAAAGCTATTTCACTAAACTTAATCTAGTAATATAAGTATATCACTAAACTTGGACCGTTTTATAACTATATTCCTAGTGAGATAGTAATGAATGGCTTTCGCATAACTATGTTACGGTATATAATTATATCCCTAGGGATATAACTATATTACGGCTTCATCTATCTTACTGCGACATATGTATGACGAAGTTTTTGCGCTATACATATAAACTGGCGATTAGCGTGATTTGATAATACTTAGTAAATAACTTACAGGTATAAAAAGTATTTAACCTACATTATGTCCTACATAGTTAGGCTTTTAAGGTGTGACTGTTTACCATACTTCCAAATATGTCGACATTAACATGATTTTAAGTAACACAACATACCATAATAACTAACATATTTAACATATAGTTTTAAGTTCCTATTGTAATCTTATTTATGGTGGAGTTTACGAGTATCTATGTGAACATTTATAGCAAGTAGTATTACCTCATACACATATTTCACTCAATTTAGCTTGTGTATCCCGGTGCTAAAAAGGTAGGCAAAAGCATATCTCTCCATTTTCCTATATTTCTTCAAAGATATTTTATCGATGTATTTGTATCACAATTTATAATTTGTGCCTAATCTACCAAGGTGACGGCAAATGCAATTTTAGCGCAGAAAAATCAGGTCGCAGTTGAAATTCAATTTGCATCTGAAGGAGAGGAATGACCTCGTTTATCGCAGCTTCCGTAGGATCTGGTAATTCTGAATATCACCTTTCGAAATGATGCATAGAAAGGGTTATGTTCGGGTTTTCCTTGCGTGTTCTCATCAGAAAGGAAGATATCCGTAGAAGAACCAAGGTTAGGGACATAACCCAAAGAATCGCTAAGTGGCAGTAGGCAGAGCACGTTGCTCGCAGAACAGACGGCCGATGGGAGACGAAAGGTTTTAGAGTGGCGACCACAAACCAGTAGACGCAGCGTTGGAAGGCCTCCCACAAGGTGGACCGATGACCTGGTCAGGATCGAGGGAATCTGATGGATACGAGACACACAAGACCGGTCTTTATAGTGACACTTGGGGAGGCCTATATCCAACAGTGGACGTCTTTCTGTGAAATGATAATGATGATGAAACGACACCTATGAAGTAAGATAGATTTAGCTTCAGATTCTTCCTACGTCTGTTACATATAACGTTCTTCCTACTGGAGCACAGGCAGAAGAACTTCTTTATCTCTCTGTATTTGGCCATTATCCACGACAGGGTCTAAGTGCAGATTGGTAATCGGATCCGTCAGATCTCATCAAAAATTCGTGCCGTATGTAGCAGTTAAACCAACTGTATCAATCCCTTTCTCTTTCTACCTTCGGAATGTAAAAACTTGTGCAAGAGAACCCACCTTCTTGAGAAGATAAGGCGCTTCGACATTCAGCTGGCATCGCCTTGTCGTATTTCGCTGTGAGTCGTCGGCTGACCAGTTGTCGTCTGTGATGACGCATTCCACCACCACCGGTATCTGGGGGCAGCTGGGGAACCGCTTCTCGTATGCCTGGAACAAATAAAAGAAGTCTATAAGTATCATTAAGATAAAAGAGATAGTACAGCTCCTAATTTAACACTAAGTACTCGTGCACTTGCACATTTCCTGAGTTATTTGGGGTCGGTGCCTATCTTTTTCTTTTATACATCTTTCACCACATATTTAATTAGCTCATTTTTAGCCATTTCATCTTTGACACATCAATCCACTGATTTTGTTTCGTTTAATAAATTTTTCATAATTAAAAAAAATATATATGTTCCACGTCCGAACAAAACAGCAGTACGGTCAGCATAATGCTGTGTCCATACGCAAAATACGACGAGTCCACAGCGCTGGTTTTCAGCGTATAACTTTTAGTTTTACATTAAATTAATACTCGAGTGAATTTCGCACACTCCTTATGTTTGATGGTATACGTAGATACGATATCTACCCACATAAACTACTGTTATGTTTCTAAAAATACTATCTTGCTCAACATTAGCATTTCCCAGGTGAAAATATACCCTGGCATCATTAATTAACGTCTCAAAAGCCCCACTTCTGCGTTCCTAAATTACCATTTCTAGGCGCGATAAATATCTAAACACTCGTTTTCGTGCCCAAATTCCTAATTTACGGCCCACATTTCGTTCCAATGGCCCAAATTTCTGTTTCATTTATTAACATAGGTACTTACAGTAAAAACCGTTTGGGCGGTCGGACCTTTGGCAAATTATAATGATCGAAAACATTGTGAAATGGGCCACGAAAAGGGCTCTAAAGGGAAAATTCTCGAATGCCGAAAGAGCTAAATTAGTAGCATCAATCAAACACAAAACACACTGATGAATACGGATTAGGCGCACAATGCCACATTCGCAAAATGACATACTGAAGCAAAATGCCACATTCGCAAAATGACATTTCGCAATATGCCACACTAGCAAAATGCCACTTTAGCAAAATGTCACATTCGCAAAATGACTTTTCTCAAAATGCCACATTAGCAAAATGCCACATTCTCAAAATGTCACATTCTCAAAATGACACATTCTAAAAAAATATCTAATAATTATTGCATAATGTGCGATAAACATAAATTAAAATAAAAAATTGTTAAAATTACTGATTTACTTGTTGCACTTGACTTTATAATGAATGAATAAAAATAATACCAATTTATTTTTTTCAGTATTTGATCACATTTATACATTTTTATTTATTTTAACATAAAATAAAAATGTAAACTAAAGTAATTATTAAAATTTTGCTAGGTGGCCGATATATGGGCACGCCACAATCATGGCGGTAAGTCCCCTCTTTGAGGCGTGGCTGGAAAGACCTTACGGCGTCCTTACCTTCCGCATGACGCAGGTCCTCACCGGACATGGTTCGTTCGGGAGTTTCCTGCACCGGATTCGTGCGGAAGTGACTGTGCGGAATGCCAATGCACACAGTCAAGGTGTGCCCTGCTTGGACGGAGCATCGCCGCGCCCTCGTGGGGGCGACTGGCGGCGGAGACCTCTCGAGCCGGGCTTTGGTTGAGGCCATGGTCCGGAGCGAGGAGGAGTGGCAGGCGGTCGCCGACTTCTGCGAAGCAGTAATGCTCGCAAAGGAGGAGGCCGAACGCATCAGGCAACGGCGTTATCGCCGCCACCGCCGCCGCCGGGCTTCTGATCCTGATATCCGGCCACGTAAATAGTAGGCGCGGGCTTGCGGACAGTGAGCAATGGGTAGCTCGCTGTCCGGCCGTCCGGTAACTGTCCGGACCAAGCCCAAGTCATCGACGGCGTGCACTGTTCCCGAGCGCCTCAAGGAGTTGTCAGCAACAGCAGGGACCCAGCTGGGTCGAAGCCTACTGGGGCCAGGGTTATCTGAAAGGGCGCTCGAGCCCCGTATGAAGGCTAGAAGGCACGGGGTGGGTCTTTTAGTCAGTAAGAGTCTGACTCTATCTCCCGCTCCGCCCAAGAGCGGGGATGTCATTGCATGATTTTTCCCACCATAAAAAAGGTGGCCGATATAAATATTGTCATTACACTGATGTTATTTACTCTGTGAATAAACTAATTAGTTTTTTATTCCAAATTAGCTCATTTTTAATAAAAAACATTAACTAACTAAGTATTCAGTGATATATATAATAAATTCAATCAGTGTATGATTCAATCAAGGTATCTTGCATGCTATACTTGTAATCAAGCAGTTATTAAGTTTTAGCCAGATGGCTTTTCATAAAAACATACTAACATCCAAATAAAAAATTCTGAGTTCGAAGTGACATTTTGGCGTTATGCGAAAGTGGCATTTTGCGAAAAGTCATTTTGCGAATGTGGCATTTTGCGAAGATGGCATTTTGCTAATGTGACGTTTTGCGATATGGCATTTTGAGAATATGGCATTTTGAGAATGTGGCATTTTGCGAATGTGGCATTTTGCGTCAATATGTCATTTTGCGAATGTGGCATTGTGCGCCTAATCCATGAATACTTGACAGTGACGGACCGAAGAAAATTCAACAGAAATTTTGGGTAATTTCCAATTCAGGGCTTATTTTTGGGCCATTTATCTCGTCTTAGAATTAGATTTCTTTTCTCAGGTTTTCTACAAAAATGTTTCTTTTCCAAATTTGAAACAAACAAAGGTATATCACAAGGGTCATACAATATTTAAGACTTGAATGAGAAAACCTTTGACATGATAAACCGAGTAACATACGAAATTCTAACAACTACGAAAATGAAGCCAATATTTGTATCAGCGATGGAGCAGACTGCAATCAAACTGTAATTAAAAACTTGTATAAAGCCAATCTTTATAAAACGTAAGTCTATTAAAAGTTTTTATTTTTTTTACAAAATTATGGGGGTTAAGATCATTATCGATGGCTGATATAAATATGTCTAGATTAGAACGAGACATGTGACTGATCACGTTCTAGCTACATGTGTCAGAGGCACGTGGCAAAATACAATCTGGAAGTTTGGCGTATTATTGAATAGATCAACGTGAACGTGTTCAGATTTAACCAGGTTTCAACATAAAACAAGTGAGCCGTTTCTTGGCGAATCCCTATAGTACAAAACTTTCCTCTCCGCTGTATATTTACACAATGCTCAGCCAAGTATGAAAATTCTGTGTAAATTGTTTACGGTATACCACAGGGGTCTATATTTGGCCCAGATCTAAACCAAAACTTTCGCTTTTGTTTATCCTCTCTGGTTTCATTCACAATCAACGATAACTTCTCAATAGGAACGCAATGGCACCTTCGATTAAAATTTTACGATGTATTGTTCCAATTCTCAATTGGTATTGATTTCTTGGCGACAATAATAGTTCATTCGTGTTACGTATCGTCTTAGTTAAGGGACTATAAACACTAAAGATTTTCTCACGTGTGTATTATGGGAGGGTCGGTATTATGGGAAAAAATTGTAGTCTTTTTTATTAGTTGTTAAAATTCCTTAAGCCTACTAGGCTTAAGCTTTTAGTAATTTTAAGGTAATGAGGCTTTGTTTTACAGTTTTATTTCTGATGGGCTAAAAATTAACTTTAAGGATTTCTAACACTCCGTTTATCTTTTAAATGTACGTTTTTGTGATAAAAAAAAAAACAATCCTTTATTACATTAGGTTAGGCTATAACAATTAAATATTTACTATCTAGCGTAACAAAAAAATATAAACATATATCCATGAATATTGACAAGGTAATACTTTTTGAAATAGGTTTGAAAAGATATATTATTCAATTAGATCGAAAATTGAATACGTGTATACAAAATGTATACACGCCTATTTTTACATATTACTGTATTTTTAGATACCCTAGAAATTTTCACGTATTAATTTTAAAATAAGACTTTGATGGTAACAGAAAGAAGGGGACGAACGCCAGGCGCTGTTGGTCATTTTGTTGTAAATATTATATTATCTGTGCTATGACGTTAACGCTACCCAAAACAAACATGTACGAAATAACATATCTGTTTCATATCCAAAAACATGATTTCTAATAGATTACTCCGAAAATGTATTACAGCAATATTAAAGTCTATTATTACGATATTATACCAAACGCATTGTATTATATAAAAGCGTTCAAGTTCCTCAACTCAGTATAGCAAAAACCTGGTTTCAAAATGCAATTCGTCAACTATCAATAAATCGATTCTCAACACATTTCCTCATTCTGCTTTCGATTATCAATAAACAGAATCATTATACGTACACTAGCTTCTGCCTGCTGCTTCACCCGCAAGAAAGTAAACTTCTCCATACAAACTTTTGACAAACTTTTTTTTTTTTGATTGTGGGAAAAATCATGCATTGACATCCCCCGCCCTTAGGCGGAGCGGGAGATAGTGTCAGACTCTTACTGACTAAAAGACCCACCCCGTTCCTTCTAGCCTTCATACCGGGGCTTGAGCGCCCTTACACCCGATTTAACCCCTTCGGGAGTGAAGTTATCTTCTCTTAGTGCCCTCTACGTCATAAAAGGAAATCTTGAGCAAAATTTCACGCTCTTAGTCCCAAAAGTTTCGGCTGAGCGTTGATATGTCATTTTCTCCTTTTATTATACAAATAAAGATTTAAAACAGTTTTAAAATAAGTTTATAATAATCAGGTTTAAAAAAAACACGACGGCCATGTGTACTTCTTTACCATAAGTTAACAGCTTCAATCATAACAATTCATATACGCACATGTAATAAAAGAAAAGAAGAAAAATAGCACACACACTTAATAACGAAAAGAACAAATATGTACATAATGAAGACCACAAAGGTGCTGCTTATTTCAAACGAAATTTATTCCAGCAGACCTGTGACAGAAGAGCAAGGTGAGAGATGTAGACGGATATTTTCTTCTACAGATCTTTAATGGACTGAAACAGTTACACCTATTAGTTTCTTGAGCTATAACTATTTTAAATAAACGTGTATTCTATAAAATCCCAACGTAAAATTTACTTACACGTGGCTTCCGATAAATTTTATATTACATTCGTCTAACACATAAATATTTGAGTAGGAATGTGACCTACACGAGTAGCGTTTTCGATACGATTATTGAATGTCAAGTATTGCTTTCTTAAATGGCTTCTTGCATGTACCATATGTCGGAGTTCAGAATCGTGGTTTGAATATTCTTAGTTCATTTACACCGAGACCTTTTGTTGAATTATCTCATTTCAGACCCCCTGATGGGTAAAATTCAAATTGGGTCACATAGATCTTAAGATGTCCCTCACTTAACCAGACACAATTTCGTAAGTTCTTTTATGTATAATATAATATTTATAAGCGAAAAAAGACTTGACGGTCCGGAAAATGCCAAGAGCAATCTTCATTTCTATAGAAGCTAAAGTCGTGAAGTATCTAAAACTCAATCGCCTGGAGCGATAAGGCCGCCAATTGTGTTTGTTTATTATATGATTTCCTTTTGTTATTTTATAATCTTAGTGTGCAATAAGTATATATATAACAAAATAAATAACTCCTGTAATTACCTACATCATAAGCTTATATGTTACTGGTCTGCACCCTGAAAGGAAAAGAGCGTGTACCATGCATGAACCTACTAAATATTTGCTACCAAAATATCGTAATGCGACATAATGATAAGTAGAGCTTGCGGGTGCAATACACTAAAGCTGTGCTCACATAAACGATTAGCAGTGTTTTAGGTCGTAAGTACACGGTCACTAGTACTGAAGGACTTCCTAATCGACTTGCCTTGACTATACTGTCAACATGGATGCAATGCAGCTTCCACTACAGCCTCTTAATTACACTTGAAATTATGCACGATTAGATAGACTTATTACAATTATTTTTATTGATTTTGTTTTTCTTTTAAATTTTATATATTTTGTACGCTGAACACCTATTTATTTAATATTTTACCACACATAAACATATATAATATGTAAATCATTTAGCCTACACCTAACACTAATAACTGAGTACTTAAATATAAAGCAATTCTCAACCGTACACTCGAAATAAGGTTCGGTTGAAAACCAGCGTCAGGCAACTACCATGTATGTAGGTAGTTGTCTGGCATTATTGCTGAACTGGACCTATTTGGCGCCACATTATTAGCTGTCTCTTTTTTTTTTAATAATAATCTATTAGTGTCTACGCGTTGTTACTACATTGTGTGTATCTACGAGTGTGTATATCAAATAAAATAGTTTTCTTTCTTTCTTTGCTGACGCTTTAGATTTGTTATCAACCCCCAGACTTCAGAAACCTTTTGTTAGATCTATAATGCCTTTGGAAGTACAAGGCAATTGACAACGACATGCAAGCATAACCGATCTAGTGGGAGGATTCGAAACGTGTTCAAAAAGCTATAGGGACGCGAGTGCAAAAGGGGAGAAAACAGAACAGATTGAAAGGATAATAAATCTTCTACAAGACTCAACGCCTCTTATAGTCGCGGGCGTGCATGCGAAGGATATTGGCTTTTAAAAATAACTGACAAAAATGCAACATTGAAGAGAAATCCAATTTCATGACAATATTGAAGCGTATCGGAGGAACGTTCCAATTCCTCGAACGCTTTACATTGCGAACAGACTGTTGGCACTTTATAGTTTTAAAATAAAATTATCGTGATGTATGCAGAGTTTATGTGTCCTGTGATTTTGTTTATGTAGACTTTGATTTTGTTAAAACAGAATATTTAAACCAATAATGTTTTTCAAGTGAGGGCATAAAAACTAAATTCCAAATCGATCCCAATCGTTCCTGTCACAGGAATAATTTCTTTACACACCTTACAGGCGTTTTTCTCATAACTACGTCTGTAGTCTTACTAACCATATCGCAACAAATAACGAAGTATTTTTACCTTTTTATAGAGAGAGAGAATAGGTATTATTTTTTCTATTCGCGAGAAACTAGGACGAATCCTAAAAAAATATGGCAGTCGCGAAACAGACAATTATAATTGAGGAAATAAATATGAAAAATATAAGATAGTTGGAGCAAAACTAACTGATATTTTTATAAGCGTAGGTTTTATTTATCTTATTATCTTTTGTGACGGACGCAGATAAAAGCTTATTTGTCGAGTACAGGAACAACTAGTGCACATTGTGAGCTAATATATAAAAATCCAAAAATATAAATCCTCCCTCATTATAATTTTAGATTTGTTTAACACGAACGCAAAATAAAATAAACCTAACACAAACTTTTGCTACTACAATTTGTAAACTAAATGCAGTACACGTCTACGCATAATTGACAAGTTTACATTAGCATCAACTGAATGGCCTACCCACACTAGTACGTTTACTTTTGATCTGAAGCGATGAAAGACGGAGAAAGACTAGCTAGCATAAAAGCGACGGAAACCTTGAATTAAACAATTACTGTCCAAAAAGACAACTAAAACCAGAATCTCATTAAACAGGACTGGGAAACGAGCGCGTCTAAAACTCATTAATCTACAATTTTACTTTAAGGACTTTTCTGAAAACAATTTCCTGATCTACATAAACAGAAAAAGTTTTATAAGAAATTGGTACTAGGTCAAGAAACTTACAGCATTAATGACACTGAAATTGGTATAGCAACGCAAGATTTTACATTTACAGCTGAAATACATGAGAATTCCACAAGTAGCGTAGTACACAATAGTACTATAACAGGACAATGCGCAGTAAAAGAGGACGACATAATATAGCCTCCCTTTTGTAATAAAGACAATACGGTTCGTATTATCAATACGCGTTTGTGTTGAAAGTGGGTGTTTCAGAGTAGAAGTGACGTGAGTTGTACCGTTTCAAGTATGGAAGTACTCGAAACAGAGAGTAAAGTCCCGCAAACTCCCATTAAAAAAGGAGTGTCCTCCGACCGGACGGACTACTGATGACTAATCTGGCCAATTGCCCGGTAGATGATTTCGGGCTGTTGTACTCTGATTGCACTATGCAGGATTTCGTAGTTTAGTTCCTAAGTGACGTCATAGATGTCGCTACACAAATAAGGCAAGATCAACAGAACTTAGGATATTTCACTTACTGACCTGATGGTAAGCAATGACATGGTTGACAATAGACCACAGTTCTCTGGAAGTAATCGTAGTATTAATCTTGACTTAAATATTCATAGGTTCGGTTGTAGCTATCAGGAAAACCTGACTCCGATAGGGAAACACCAAATACAGCAACATGGTCGCCGATTAGGTTCGAATAAAAGTAAAGAAAAAAAATTCTTAAGGAAGAGACTTCGTAGGATAATAAAATTGATAAAGTAAGCCCCGTACGACTCTGAGTTTGAGTCATGACTGTAGGATGCGAAATAGGAAGAAATTTAAACGAACCCATCGTGTTTTAGGATTTTAAGAGTACCTACTAAACCATCTTTTACTAAATATATTTTAACTTAGTTTTCAATCTTATCAATTATCATCTAACTATGTATAATATATATCAATGAACATCATCATTTTTCTGCCCTTGTCCCATATTTCTTGGGGTCGAGGCAACACGTATTTTTTCTTTCATCTACCCTATCAGCAGTCACGGTATCACTGGATTCCCTTGTCTTTTATATCACTCCTCATAAAAACCATTTAAAGTTTCTTTGGCCTCCCTCTCCAACTCTATCCATCCATATATACATTCGTAACTCTTTTAGTAACTTGCGTTTCATCCCTATTCACATGACTACCTATATCAAATCAAATCAAAACCATTTATTTCAAATAGACCATTAGTAGGCACTTTTGAATAGTCAAATGTCGGTCATTCCAAGAAAAGTAAAGGTAAATTGCACGTTCCAAAGCGTAGATCTCTATGGAGAAGAACGTGCAAGAAACTCCATGGACACTCTTTTTAAATTATATGAGTAACATAGATCATGGTTACATACTTCTTGTCGCTTCTAATATGTGAGCATAATGTAGTTAGTAATATATTTTTTTTTAATAAAAGCTAATTAAAAATAGAAACTGAATTAAGCCACTGGCAGCTAAAAGTCTCAACCGATGGTATACGAAAATAAACGATCATCAATGAACACAATATCACTTAGTGAAACATGTCACATAATGACATGTCTGTCCATTAAATTCTGACTATTGTTTGAGCATCTTATAAGTCCTTGTCAAATAAATTCTCCATTTCAACTTAGTTTCAGACAATGTACAAGTATTATTACAATCGAAAGACGTCATCTGGTATATTGTCGGCGACTTCGAACGAATCAACTATTGTTGCAACTGTCATTCTGTCAATATTGTGCTAGTGAAGACTTTGCCTTTCCATATTTGTTAATTAATATTCCAGTTCATATGTAAATTAATTATTTGCGCAACAAACAGTTAAAAGCGTCTAGACTTATTTCAATTAGGTCACAATCGATCGCAACAACAATTCAGTTCAGTTTTCTCTAAGCTCGGAAATTGCGCTTCTAACTCCATTGGAAATACAAACGCGCAACTACATTGGTATTGTCGAACGTTAACATCGATAAAAATGGCAATATCAATTGACCTTGTGCCGCTGTTCACGATGCAATCGTCCACACAGCACAAATATAAATCGTTCCTATCGGTACTTGCTAGTACCCTTATTACACATCCACACGTTTTTTCCACATTAACATATAATTTATCACATTCAATTATTCTTATCGAGGTACATTAATACCATTTATTTTTGTGTCAGTTTTATTAACAGTAGAACCTGATGGAGCTGATGGGTGGATCATTAATCATTGTAATTATTACTACTTGTTGGCAAGTGTCCACTTTAAAGTATTGGAGTGGTGTACAGTAGCACGACATTCAAATAAACTACCGGCTACTTGTTCAATGGCTTGACTTTAATTCAAGGGTTGTAAGGATATCTAGGACATGGTCGATACGAATGGTACCTGTTTAAAAAAAATCAAACTCAAAATCACTTGGGAGAGGCCGTCCATAATGCCGTAAGTCAAGTGAAATATTCTACAAAGCACTAAACGAAAAATAATGGAAAGCAGTAATAAAGAAATTCAGCAGATACTCAGTATTCCATGTGGGACTAACTGCCTGACTAATTTTATGTCGCTGAAGCTCAAGTATTTGCACGCTTTGTCGATCTCACATTTTAAGGACTAAATTTCTTATTCATAAGACGCAATACTTTCCTTTACATAAATTTGATGCTTTGAGTTTCACCTTCCTTTGGGCTATAAAAGACTTCAGTAAAAATCAAAGGTATTCGCAATCCATAAATCACGAACAAATCAGTTTATCGCTAAAATAATTCCCCGCCAATAAAAAACAACGCAATCTTCGTGAATGTACGAAATACGAAATTCGAATTCCCGACAGAGCCCGACCGCGCTCGTGTCGTAACATAACGATTTCATATCCGTTCGGACACCGTCGGCCGACGCTAGGCGAAGGGCGTTCGTTCGTTCCATTTTCAAATTCAAATTTCAATCAAGGTATCTTCTTTATTCGGAAGTAGGATTGTCTGATGAATATTTTATTGATTACAACGGCTGATCCTTTTATAAAAAATTACTTGCTTTTAGGGAAGACACTCTAGTAGCCATTGCATCATTTCAGCACGCTTTGAATTTATATCTGTCTCTATGTAAACAAAGTGTTGCGAATATAATAATATGTGTTATAAACTATTTATTGTTGTGTGACAACATTACTTAATTTGAATTATATTTATGTGGTTTTCCTTGGTAATTATAATGTCATCTCGTATCGCACAGGAACAAAGTTTACAAAACCGTTGATATAGATTATTCTCTGTGGATTATTCAGATAAAGCATACATATAAATGATGTGCCTCTTCTTACGTGCATTTTTATTGTTGACCCTGCGGTCCGATTATGTAAATACTTTTGTCTCTATAATTCGGTTGACCTATTAGAAATTAAAATGAACGGCGCGCTATCTGAATTTAATGCTTTTGCCGAGATTAAAGAATTATATAGAGTATCAGTTACTTTGATCAGTTCACGCTCCGATGACTTTTAGGAACCTAAACTTATCGATTTCTGTAGTTTCAACAGCGCTAATTTGATTAGTGTTATAGTTCGCAGATTTGAAATATTGAGTCACTTTCTACGTTTTACAGTTTTCTGAAACATCCGGTATCTGGATAACCATATTATAGACGAATTTACAGTCAAATTACGTAGGGTTTAACAAGCTCTTTAGAAAATCTGAAAATAACTTAATAGGAGAACCCTATTGAAACTTCAAGGTCGCAGTACTTGAACCGATACTCCCAATTAGGGCGGAAAAAATAAATGGTCAATCAAGTACTCCTCAATGACCAACTAGGGAAAATCGGAAACATTAAACGAACAATTATGTAAATTGATTCCAAGACCTAATAAACGACGCTAAATGAAGAATATAAGATATTATTCTTTATTAGCCATTATTACACTAATTAGGTTTCGAGTGTCCTTGTCTGCCTTCACATAGACTGAGATCGATTTTATGAAAATGTTTTTTTTTTTTTCATTGTTATTTAGCTATCAGTACTTATTGTGGGAAATTGACACGTGTGGCGATGATGATTCATGCCACAGTTTAAACACAAAAGAACTTGAAAACCATGTAGGTAAATGTACTACTTTTTACGGACAGTCGTTAGTTCCAGAAACGGCAGACTTCACCGAAATTTCGGCAATAACCAACAACAGGATAAACGTTGTTACTGAAGGGGACTGCGCACATCGAAGTGCCTCAAATGGAAGGATTAACGACCAGAAGGTCGTGGGGACAGGGGAGCAATTTGACGAGAGCAATCCGACCACGAACGAGTACTCGACACAATTGCCGGTGCGCAAACGTGACAGAGACATGCGGGCAATTGATTCAATCCAAATGGCGTGCAATAAATCATAATTGGACGAGAATGGAATAAAAAAAAATGCGTAGCAAACAACGTATGTACATACAGAACACTTAATCTCACACGCACGTGCTAATACTAACCCATAAAATACCGCTCAAGCGAATAGAGCAATGCCCAATTGACCACTTTAATCAACGGGATACAGAAGCCATTACATTTAACAACCAAGTACTTAACACAGTGTATAATTAAACGCAGTGACATGACGCTTGTAATTGTCAAACCCTTATAGCTCAGCAATTTACGAGCACGCAACGGTGAGGTCACGTGTCCCGGCTAAGTGTTGCAATGAACCTGTACTTCATGCAAATAACTTGACTTGGCAAATAAAAAACTTCTAGGAACACTTGGTGTTTAACGGCTTCCCAGAAAAACGCGAATTCTGAATAGTTGTTGCCATTAAACTTGAATGTTATGTCTCGTCTGCTCGCCGGTCTTCTCGAAGATTTCCGATTATTACTTTTTAGAACATAAATTGTCATTTATGGGCATCTACATCGAATGGAATGACTCTCCCAGAAATACAATTTCTTAGGAGCAATTCTATAAGTACTAAAAGTTTTATTATTGGACAGGCCGAACCCTTAACATGATCCTGTTTTATTAGGACGATAATAACGTACACTCATAAAGAAGCTTTGACTTTAAGCCCTTCCGATTTCTTCTGTCTAGTAAGCCTGAATTGTGGCAGGGTCCGCTTGCCTCCCCAACCATACCTCTTCGCTGTTTCTTTACGCGAAAAACATGTCGAGGAAACGTTTAAAGAGGGTAAATCATCTGTGACATTAAATAATGTGGCTTTTACAATAATACACAAAATAAATTATCTAAAACAGCAAGTACCCGCCGCACATTATTCCTTATTCAAGCTTCTAAAATCATGTTTTACATAACGTGCGTGTCCCACGTTTATATTTAATAACAAAATGGTCTTATGTAATTTATCTTTAATTTTATTACGGCAGACACGCACGGAGCGTTTGTTCAATAGCTTCATTCATTCACTCAGAGGGAGTTTACCTTGACGACGTTATCCGCCTTCGAGTAATTGCGAAGTTTAATTTATTTAGTCTAATCCTCGAAGATCGTGGGGTAAGTAAACAACTCCATGTTATTTATAGACAACAACGGATTTAAGGGAATTAATTTGGATAAGACCTCCTTGAAAATGCTATAGGAAAATGATGAATAATTCGATAGGCACTACAGTTCAGTCCGGAAGTTTTCAAGATCAGTTCAAACATAAGTTGTCAAGGGCTCAGTCAGACCAAGTTTTGGTTGGAATCCTTCTTAAGATTGTAAGTGGCGTCAAAGTTTGCGTACTCGTCAACGAAGTTCTGAATAGGCTCAAGATCAAACATCTCGAAGATGCGAGTAATGCTTTAAATGTCATTTTTTCCAAGATTAATTTCGTAGAAAGCTTACCCTCTCTGAGAATTAGAGAAAACAGCTCATTAAGTATTGCCGGAGAAAAGAGCTTATCTCGCCGCTCCGTACAGACTTAACTCGGAAATGCAGGTTGAAGTAGCGCTCGCTTTGATAAATCTTTTAAACCGAGAGGATCCAAGCCACGTAGGTGACTTTGCTCAAATGTTTATATTAAACTAAACGACTACGAAGTTCTTTTTATATTGAAATATGGCTTGTTATTATAAAAAATCTAAAAATTAAAAAGAAATATCTAAACGATATTAGAACGACATGGTGTGACATAACAAAATTAATCTCGCGTTTTTTGAATGCCCTTAAAAAAGAATTATTCTACCTAAATCCCGCTTGAACCCCAGATACCGAAAGCCTTTGTTTTTGCGGCTCACAGAGATATACGCGTTTATCCACAAAAACAGGGATCTGTCTGCGATATTACGTAAAACGGGCTTGCCCTTGACTTCCCCGGCATTCGGATTCACTATCCGTATTATTTGGCAATACTAATCCCTGGTTCTGGCTTATGCGGCTGAAGCGGAGTGACGTCATCTGAATGATCAATATCTGCGCTTGGATGAGCAAAGGTTAAGGTAGGGTCGGAAACATTTGGCTATTTGGATTTTTTCTTGTGTTATGTAAGAATGAGAAATTCTTGCTAGATGTCGGGAAAATGGAAGTGTCTTTTATAAAGGCGAACGACGATGATATCAACTCAAATGAGAAAGAAAAATACAAAAGGACTGAATTGGTTGAAAGGTAATCCGGCTCGAAGGACTATTTCCGCAAAGCGAAACAGATAAAGATGATAATTTCATCTAAATTCAGTGACAATACAAAACAACGCATAAAATCCATTTAAATGCTAAACTTAACAAAGCTACCGACATTGTCATGTGTAATCATTATTGTTGACGTCTTCAACACGTTTATTGACACTTGTAAGTTCTATTGTTTCGGTTAAATAGTTAGCGCACGTGTTATTGTCTCCGACTCTGTATAAGTAAAGAGATTGCTCTTTGAAAACATGAAACATACTATAGGCTAAATTTGTCATGTCCATTGCTTCGTCAGTTTGTATTTTGAAAGCTTAAGATATCTTATAATTAAAAACATCACAGGTCATCATGATAGTTTACTTTCAAAGGAACCCCAGAAGGTTAACATCTGCATGTAGCTTTGATGTATTTATGAGATCACCAATCACAAATTGCACTTTCCTCATCGCGATATCTAAGTGAACGAAAACGTGAGAAATCTATCTAAAACTAAGCAGAATATGACCTACATTTATCTTGAGATAGTTATAGGTCACTGATAAAATTTAACCGGTCGCATACCGAACGTGATAGGCGAATGCTCTGTATCAAAAGATAGGAATTATTAATATTTAGAACTATTTTTAATAATTGTTATCAACTCTGAACTTAGTAAAAAGAAGATTGATAATGTTAACGACATACTTATTTAAATAAAATTAACTTTATACAATCTTTAAAAACATAATTAGGAACTTGAAATGCCAAGTTATAATGAATTTGGATTTCGATAAAATTCTCTACGAAGCATTGGCTTGAGTTAAGCCTTTTAACCTTTAAGTACTTAATTCCAATAGAAGACACAGCATTAGCTTAATGTTTGTAGAAGATTTTATTCATCTTAGCATAAGCAGAATTGAAAGGTTTAAAAGGAGTAAACTGAGGAAACGGATCTTTAAAAGTTCCCAAAGGTTATTTCCCCGAAAAAAAAAAACACTCCATAAAGAAAATTTTATTAGAAAAGTTTCGCAAAATTGATAGGACAACATACCTAATCGTAAAACTTAAATAGCTTTCTTCTACCTACATACATCACAGCCTATTTATAGAATTTCGGAAAGGTCAGGTAAGGAGGGCCTGGAGAGATTAAATGGCCGAAGTACGTGCCTAAGTCAACAGCTTGGATTAATATTGTTTACGAAGCCTGCTCCTTCGTTATTATCAATTTCCAACTCATTCAACATACTCAATTTTCTTCAGAAGGATATCTTAAGTTAATTAGGGCCATCTATCGTTGCAAATATTACGGTAATTCGAGTAGATAATTCAAATGAAGGCAACTTGAGTATTTAACTACGCGTATTTTTACCCAACACTTTAGTCGGAAAGCGAAGTGACTCACGAAATTCCAAAACGAATTTGAAATTCCTTCAGAAGAAGAAGTTTTCGTAAAATATTCAGTTTACGATCAGTTACTTCAGTTTTAGGCTGGCAACGACTTTAATTGCTTTAATTGGGTCAACTGGAGGAAACTGGTAATTAGCTTTTCATCCTGTAAGTACGACTTTTGAGTAAATACTGTTTTCAGCAATGAAAGGTGCTACTGAGCGATATTTATCCCATAGCGACAACTTTAGTGAAAAGATCTGCGATTTTGCGCCTTCTACAACAAAGTTAAAATCTTCTTATAAACCAGTTACTTGCCTCAGGCAACGACTAGTTATCGAAATAAAACTTTTAAGTAGGATACTCAAGTACTCAAAACTTGAAGAAGCGCACGTTCAAGTAAAAAGGAAATAACTACGCAAGTACTTACTCAGATATGGCATTTATTCTTGGAAACTTGGGAGCGAACCTTTGCCAAGAATTTAGTATCTGCAAGACGGAGAATGTAGTAATAGCTTGCGAAAGATCTTCGTTTCGATATAGGAGCATTTGAGCAAAATGTCACTAAGAAATCTACGTGAAATCCAATAAAATTATGAAAAGACAAGGAAAATTGTACTATTTTTAACTTTATCTAAGTTAACATAAAAATCTCACATACTTACAGCATTTCGTCAGAATTGCTGACATCGCCTACACCATAAGCGTTTCATATAGCCAGGATACCGGTGCAAACCAGATTGCGATTTGCGGAACCGGTCCTAGCCGGTTTGAGGAGACGCTTCGTAACAGTATGAAACTAATAAAGTAAACCTAGCCATTTCAAGATACATTTAACTAGACATGTATCTTTTTTAAACTAAATATAATGAAACAGATAGAAGATAAGGAAGATAATGTATGTCATTGTATTCAAAAGCGATACTGAATGAGGAAAAAGAGGTCACTTTGTTTGTAAAAGTATTAAATGCCCGTCCACATGTCTCATTGGATACGTGCTAAGATAACAGATTAAAAAGGAGACAGTTTAAATGTTTGCTCGTCTCAAACTTGGATAAGTCAGAGACAACAATGAAGTGCACCGTTTATAAAATCTTTATTTGTACATCGTGTCGTTCCGGAAGTTAACACAAGACTTCGGAAGTAGAATGACAAATAGGGAAAATTCATTAGTCCTTGGAACCAAGAAAAACAAGTGGTTAAATACAAAACTAAATACGGTATTTACCGAGTTTATTGTAAGGTAATATTTAAAGGCATAGCTTTATATTCAGCAGAAAGATGCGAGAGATGCAACGCATGTTAATAAAAGAATCATAAGTATACATGTGGATAGGCTCAGAAGGAGTGAGAGGCCAAAGAAAAGAGAGATGGATTGTGTGAAGAGTGATGTGAAAGAAAAGAAAGTGATAACAACTTTTTTATGTTATTGTATATTGTGTTGCTTGCCCCGAATAAATGCTATTCTATTCTAACATGACGGATGACAGGACCCAATGGAAAAAACGTGTTGCACCAACCTCAAATAACATGGGACAAGAGCAAGAAGATGGTGATGATTCAGCAGAAAGATAATCAAGCTGCAGCAGCGGAAATGGAAAATTTGAAGCAATTACGATGAAGAGCAAAAGAAATGTAATGCTACAATAGAAGATTCAAGGTTAACCTGACTAGCTTCTTACGTTAATCGTCCAACCCACTCCAAACATAATGACGATGTAAAAACAAACACATCTGTGAAGAAACAATCTCAATATCAAGGTAATGCAGATATATTTAGATGTTCTCGCGGAAAACCGAAACATCGTTTGGGGAGTTGCGCAAACGCATCTCTGTTTATTTGTACGGCAGACGCTGGATTACACATTATATTAGTAAAGTTATCTGGCGGCTTGACGATAAATGTCTTTTGCGGTGGGTCTGGGATATATGAATAAATACTTATCGTCTTTGTTCTTTATTATTGTTATCTATATGTAGATTATTTCGGATTAGTGTCAGATTATCTGGATTTTGCTTTTTTGTTTTAAAGTCTAAAACTATAATTTCTTTCATCTTTGATACGTCTCTGAGAGATTAAGATTTCTTATTGCTAGATAAATATTAGGATTTTTTATGAAGAAAAATAAACGATGATGATACTGTAATACTATTCCCTATTTTTGGTTTCCATCATCAGATTCTTGATACTAGCTACAATAAGTAGTACCCATTTATTCTAATCAAAGGTGAGAACGATTCAAATGAGCTAAGACACGACAGGAATACTCAAAGGAGTGGATCAGAATTGACCTTTACAAGTTGGGAAACTTGGGCGATCATTTTCAATGGATTATACAGTATATTCGTACCATCAATATTGTTATGCAGATAGGACTTTAGCGCAGAGCTCTCATGCCATGCATATTTATTACATCCAATTTAGAGAATGAGTGATCTGCATACTGGCTAAAAAGCATTTTAATTGATTTGCATTCCAATAGCTTCACACATAGAGATCATTTTGTATTATCACGCTTTCAATTCGAAATCAACTTCCTGTTCAGGCAGATTTCCGGCAAATATTTTATTGTATTAAATTATATATTTTTATATCCAAACGTTTTTATTACAATACTGGATTTTATCCGGAAGACTGACCACAATAATTAAACGCTTAATCAGGATTTGTAATTATTTTGTACGCCTGGAATTCCATTCCTGTGTTTTTGATAATGACATTCGAAACATTACACGTTTAATAGATACGTTTTTAATAAAATGTATATTAAACGAATTGCTAGATACCAATTAAGTAAGTAGTACCCATTTAGTCTACTCAACTGTGAGAACGATTCAAATGAGCTAAGACAAGACAGGAATACTCATAAAAGTGGATGAAAAATAGCTTTTCTATACATCATCGTCTGAAGAAAATACTCAAGGTCATATATTTCTGCGTTAGGTCGAAAAAAGAAAACATAGTCTTGTTCGACTTTAGAAGATTCTATCGAAGCCTGGTTCTGAAAGGGCCATAATTTTATAATTTAGAAGATTTTATACCCCCCCCCCCCCTTAAATATAAAATCGGGAAGATTTTTATTTTATTAGATTACAACGAAAAATTAAGGGAGGAAAAAAATCAGTTATTGATTATTTAGCAAGTCAATTGTCAATTGACCTCCATATAAAAACCTAGCTAGGAGATGCTTGACCACTGTGATACCTCTAAACCAAAAGAAATTTAGCAATACAGACTAAGATGAGAAAGAAACAGAATACCAGCCCTTGGCCAGCATAATGAATGACAACGCGAAATTCCTTCCCGTTTTAGTAAAAATTCCTGCAAAAGTAATTATAATGGAAATAAACATTAAGCAGCGTGTTGTAACGTTAATGGAAACACGTGTAAATGAATGAAAGTGTTTACAAAATTCAATGAGCTGGGCCGGTCGCGTGTGATAACATGGCTCAGAAATTTAATTAATTTTAAAGCTTATAAATTTATATGCTAAATCTATTTATAACAGATGAGACTGAATTATACAGTTTTATACAGAGCATATTTTAATATATAAAAATCTTGTGTCACGGTGTTTGTTATCGAACTTGTCCGGTCAAGTCGATCAAGTTGCTTGACCGATTTTTATAAAATTTTTGTGTATATGGCTTTCTTTGTCCGATATAATCTCTTACTTTATTGAATACATTAAAATCTGCCCTTGAGAGATGGAAGGAGAAGTCCTACACCATTGTAAATTCTAAATTAAAACTCTACGAAGATAAAACTAGAGTTAAAATTGTTATTTGAAATCATTAATGATAGCAGTGTTCCGTTGTCATTGACGAGTTCAAAGAAGAATTAAAATTTCAGTACAATCATCAAAAAAGCCAGCACAATCAGAGCATTTCTGGAATAAGGTCATCGGTCATCTCTTCCGTATGTCGTCCGTCCTTGTTATCAGCGCTATAGTTATATTTACTGTCTACTACTGTTTCAACTTTTATTTTCGTCAGCATTTGAGTAAATAATTATTTGTACGGAACTAAAATATTTTCTGACTAGCTGTCACTTTAATTGCGGTCTGATTCAGTCTTCAAACTACTTAGAATCGCGTCGCCTATTTGCCGTCTTGCGTCAATTTATCAATCTACATAATGAGACAGTGGTCGAGAAAGTAAACTAATTGATCGCAATTTTATCTAGGTTATAATAAGTCTGAGTACTGCAGTAAAAGAGGAGCCATCAAAGCGGCTGAAAGTGTGACACAGAACACGAAGGAAAAGGGAATTAGCAGTGCGATAAACCATTTCGCACTGCCTCTTTTCCTTTCCCTCGGGACGAAGTACTCAAAGCAATTTATGTCTTTAATCTGATCCGAAACTGCGACTCATGGTCGTATTTGCGGATACTCAATTTCTGCAGTCGCTCAAGATTGTTTAGAAGTGCCCAACATCTAGAAAACAGACATCTGCAAAGTCTATACGCGATAGAAGAAATAGAGCAAAAATTATCTTAAGTAATGAAACGGTAAGATTTTTTGGAGACGTTTAAGAGACTGAAAAGAGTAGAAGACCCTCTTATATAAGCAATATGAAAGCCCCAAGAGAGTTTAGCATCTATAATAAAGATGCCTAGCTTTTTGACCCTTTTAATTAGTGATATGGGCACTAAATCGTAATATAAATCTAGTTAGTAGCTAGTGATTAATCAGGAATCCTATGGGAATCAGGAATTGTCGTTGGGAAAAATGCTGCAAGGTTACTACGTTACTTTGTTGGAACGATTGCAAGGTTGAACTTGTTCTGAGACTTGGGAAGACGTGTCGCATTTACATTTAATTCATGTGTTCAAGGCGTTTCATTGACGAAATGAAAGCGATGACTCCTATAGATACAATGCTCGAGTTGTTATTCACTTCCGTGCGAGGTATTCTGTCAACATTTCATCGGTTTTGTAGAACACATCTAGTTGTTAAGTCATGACATGGCCAGCTTTTTAAATAGCCGGTGACCTTTCTCACTTGAACGGCAAACCATTGGCTACAGATGGGCGCCAGCCGAACTTAGATATGGTTAGTAAACAACGGTGGCCAAGTGGGTCGCGTTGTGGCGCGGCTTAGGACTTACTGACAAATAGGGGTCCGAAAATGTGCAGGATTTTATGAGAAAATACTCGGATTAGGATGACCTAAAATTACTTCCATAAATATGGATTAGCGGCCTTTGACCTGCAGGGGGACAGTAAGGGATAAGAAGAACAAAGTAAATCTTTAAAATATAATGTATTTATTCGTTTTTCGCACATTAAAACGAAAACAAGTGACGATCGGGGTAATAAGACTAATTGGTTTTTCGGTGTAACGTTTTCAAGCTATTGGTAGGTACTTACTTCAATTTATCACCTTACTAAAGTAGCAGTTTTCGCAAATAAAATGAAACAAGGAAACTAAACGTATTTGTGAGTTAACAGCAAGCAAAACATTTATGAGCAACTCAAATGCACGTGTTGGGTGGCGTGTATAAATCTAAAGGACATTTAACATCTATGTACGTTATTAGCGGTGATTCATGTCACACTAATACAATTAATATATGTAGTTATCGGCAATAAGTTAAATTGAAGTAAGATTCAAAATAATCATCACACTTTACCGACACATGCATAATTTATATTGCACTAGCTTTTGCCCGCAGCGTCGCCCGCGTACATAAAATATAGCCTATATGTCACTCAGGAATAAAGCAGCTTTCTGTGGGCGAATAAATTTTAGCAAACGGACCAGTACCTACCTCTTTATTAAATTAGTGTAGATAAATTACCATATTGTCGGGTTTTTAGGCCCCCTACCTAGAAGTAACCTAGTTACTCTTGACTTTAAGATAGGCTGTATCAAGTAACACAGACTCCGGCAGGGAATTCCACTCCTTAGCTGCAAAACGTTTTGTAACCATAGATGGGATGTCCACTATGTACCTGAGGCTCATCGCCGGTGGTCCGATGATAGAATAAATTATGCAATTCCCACTTCACGTTTTAGCGGCCTTTTCTTTAACCTTGCGTGACTATCATTATTGGATTGTCAACAGGACCCGATCTTTGTAGATCAGACAATAAATTTCGATAGGGATCGAGGGGGAGCGTATAATAGTTATGATTTCACCCCAAGTCTCTAGGATATCTCTGTATTCCTCAAGATGTTAAACCAAATATAGCAGTGGTGCTGCCTGCCTGCCTCTTCAATTCAGCAGGGATTTCAAATTCCTCTTAAGCTTTGGGAGTGTATCTACTATCCCCAGGATGGGCTTAAGACGAGTACCTATATCAGGGACTTCTGGTGACTGTTTTGCTACGTTTCATTGGACATCATTAGAGTGCTCTAAACCTCGAAACCAAATCAAGGACGTTGTAGGTGAGACAACTGCTTAAGGAAAAGGCAGATGCGAGTACGAACTACGTACGTATTTGCAGTTGTTGTTATAGTTGTTTTGTTGTGTGTTGGGTTTTTATTTTTTAGTTGTCTACAATATCTTACCCAAGGACGTATAAAGGTTAAATTCCCCGAATCAGCTTACACGCATAAAGTGGGTAGATATACGCCCCTTACTTTGATGACTCCACTCCGGAAGCATGAATGTGCTAGAGCGGATCAGATACGGTAGACGCACTAAATAAGATTAGTTACGGAGATTTTTTTTTAAGAAAATACTGAAAATTGGTTCAGAATTTAAAAAATAAGTATAATAACTCAAACACCAAATATTTGTTTCAAATAAATCACAGGTAATTTTTGGAAATATCAAGAATTCAAAAAGATGATGCGATTTTTTTTTATTAATACCTATATACTACTGCGATCCCACCTGATGGTAAGCAATCTCTGATGGTGAGGCGCACTAGTTTTAAAAGCTTATTCACTCTTGCCTTGAAGTCACAAATTAAAACTAGTCGAATAGACCGCAACAGGCAGATTGTTCCAGTCCTTCGACGTACGCGCTATAAACGACGAGGCGAAACGCTAAAAAAAAAAAGTCCGGACCGTAGAGATTTCAACAACGTATAACCCACCCATACGTTGTTAGTTTTTACTACCCACTCGTCGTACGTCGGGTTGTCCGATGGTAGAATTGAGATGGCAGAATCAAGTCATGCAATTCCTGCGCAAACTCTCCAAAATGCATCCTGTTAAACACCGAAAAAGATTGAAGGCTGGTTAATTGCACATTCCAGAGCGTAGATCTCTATGGAGAAGAACGTGCAAGAAACTGCATGGGCACTCTTTTAAATCAAGTTAAGTATTACAAAAATCTCGGTTACGTATTTCTTGTATAACCTTGCATTTTCTACTAAGAAGACATGACCAAGATGCCAATCTCTGTTATTAAATACTACTAAATACTACATTAAATATTTACTTCCAACGAAACTTACAACGATTTGTGTGTCATCGGCCGGTATTTAGGATACACACATTTGTGCGTATTCAACTACAATAACGTTTTGAGGGCAGATGAGTTTAATCTTGTTAATGACGCTTTTAAAATAAAACGCTTTTTTAATGTAAATGAGGATAAACAGATACTGCTTTAATTGTTTTGATGGTGGGTTTTAAAGATTCTTCGTTATTTTTTGTCCTGTTCGCAACGTTTCGAGAATGAGTTTTTTATGACTTGGAGACTTTTTATTTGATGGTAAATCTCTGGCAGGTCGAGCTTAATTCCTACAGTTAGGATTAGTCAACATTATCTCAAGACAAAGTGTACTTGAAAAAAAACTACGATAACAACACCGCTAACAGGTAGTATAATTTAAAAATAAGTATTTCTTTATTCTTTATTGTACACAAACAATTTTATCAAACAACAAAATAGGACATTTGATGTACATAGGCGAGCTTAACCCACAACTGGGTTTTCTTACAGCAAACCATGTGAATGAAAATGAAATTTAGCATTTGAGGAATCTTGAAAATGTACAATAAAAGAAAAAAAAACATATAAATTGAATTTAACTTAAGACTAAGAATAAGTGTTCTGTTTTGCCAAAAGAATGGCGTACAAAATTAAAGCAAAAAGCTAAGCAAATAAAATAAATTAAAAATAACAAGCAGAAAAAAATGAGCAAGTGCGAGTCGGGCTCGCGCATTGAGGGTTCCATATAAACTTACATATGGAAACAGTTCAATTCCCGAATTGAGCTTTCCGACGACGAAGATTTTTCCGAATCGCAAAAAAGTTCACAACTGTCTGTGTCACTATGTACTTTGTATGAATCGTGTACAATTAAGAATTAAAGATGATTTTTTTTTTGTGACGTACTTTACAGTTTCAGACTTTTTCCTATACTTGTGCTATGATATAGCGCTTCATGCATTCTAGGTCAACAGGAAGTTATCCTATAAATGTTGATATCCTTGAGTGTCGAAGTACACGTTTATTGTGACATAAACGGCCGTATCTTTTTTTTCATAAACTTAAAACTTAAATTTTTCACAGCTTCAAAAGACCGCAGACATGAGTACCTATATGATTTTAATTTCAACTCGATACCGCCACGCGTTCCTGAGATAAAGCGTCTTGCAAACAGATAACAAAGTGATCCTACAAGGGTTCCGTTTCTTCCCTTTACCCTAAAAAGAAAATTTCCGCGTATAATAAAGTTTAGTTTGGGTTCCAGGACCGCACTAACTCTATCGCCCAATTCCGCTGCCTATAACATTTGCCCTGCCACTGTAAAACCATCAATGCAGATAAATTTCTGTTCAGTTACTAAACGTGGTACTAACTGTTCTTTTGTATGCAAAACCACGACCCACCAGCGTCCGACTAGCAGTCAGAAACCAAATAAGGCTAGGCGAGTTACCAAGGAAAATCATCAACACACCCAAATACAGGTCAAATATGTTATTGGATGGCACACAAGGCGAAAGGCCACCTGATGTTTAATGGTTACCGCCAAATATGCAGAATGCACGCCCTAAGCAGACCTGGTGGCGAACGGTCATCGCTGAGGCGAAGAACATAGGGAAGACCTGGAGCGAAACGAAGCGCTAAGAGACCGAACGAGATGACGGCGCATTATGGACACTCTCTGTCCCGTCCGACACAGGAACTTAAGTATATTAATCCAATTTTTTATTTTTATGATATAAACCAGTGCTTGACTGCGATCCTACCTGATGGTAAGCAGCGATGCAATCGTTGATGGTGAGGCGCACTAGTTTATTAAGAGTCTATTCACTCTAGCCTTGAAGACACATAAATAATAATTGGACGGGAAGACCTCAGCAGGCAACCTACAGAAACTATGGGCATATGAAACAAAAAACAAAATAAATTAGGGTTCCGTGAAAAATAAACCTTTTGAAATTATGTCCAAATGGCATCGTGCTGCTTTTAGAGTCTGCGGACGAAGTCGGGAGCACCAGCTAGTCATGTATATGCTTGTCAAAACGGCTTAACATAGTAAACGGTTAACTAATGAGTTATTTACAAACTTCCTGGGCACAGCTGATAATTATGACACAAACTAATTTATGTACCGTCACGGCCTAAATGCCACTGACAAGATAGCTCATACCTAATTGACGCGATGGCGAAGCCGTGCATACGTTAAAACTGTTTATGATTAGTACGGTACGATTAATATAAGGGTGCTTTCAATTTAGACGTTTCATGTCGGACTGCTCCGGCCGGTTGCAGTACGTTAGCAGTCCGACAACAAGCGCCTAAATTGAAAACGTATCTGGCTGCCGTGCGTTTGTATGCCAGTGTTGAGCTATTCAATACCACACTATTCAACACCGAATTAAAAACGTGGTGCTTGTGACGTTGCCGTCCGTTGACGACTGTTCGTCGGTTGCCGCACCGCGCGCTTTCTATGAAAAATACGATCATCCGTACGCAGTACGACTAACGCTAACGCACCACCTCCGCACCTCAGCAGGCCGTTAAAAGACGCATACATTGAAAGCGCCCTAAACTCTACTGGCCACGGACGCGTCTATGAAGCTACGCGTCCGTGGACAGTAGACCTAAGATGCCTACAAGGGCTGAGGAATTTGAATGGAACGCATTAGTAACTGAAGGAACACTGGTAAGTTTCAGTCAGTAAAAGTCTGTCACTCATTTTTTTTTTTAGCGGAGATAGTGTCAGACTCTTACTGACTTGAAATTGAAACCCACCCCGTTCCTTCAAGCCTTCATACCGGGGCTCGAGCTGTCTTTCGAAACTAACGACCCAGCTGGGTCCCTACTGTTGCTGACAACTCCTTGAGGCGCGCAGGAACAGTGCGCGCCGCCGACGACTTGGGCTCGGTCCGGACAGTCACCTGACGGTCGCAGAGCGAGCTATCCATAGCTCGCCGTCCGTGAGCCCGCGCCTACGGTGGCCGGCAATCGGGATTGGAATCCCGGCGACGGCGAGAGCGCCGTTGCCTGATGCGGTCGGCCTCCTCCTTTGCGAGCATTATTGCTTCGCAGAAGTCGGCGACCGACGGTCACTCCACCTCGCTGCGGACCATGACCTGAACTAAGGTCCGGCGCGAGAGGTCTCCGCCGCCGATACCCCCACGAGGGCACGGCGATGCTCCGCCCAAGCAGGGCACACATCGACTGTGTGCTCCACCGTGTCCTCCGGGTTACGCACAGTGGCGACACCAGGGCGTCACTTCCGCACGAATCCGGTACAGGAACCTCCCGAACTTGTCATGTCCACTGAGGACCTGCGTCATGCGGAAAGTAAAGACGCCATGAGGTCTTTCCAGCCACGCCTCAAAGAGGGGACTTATCGCCATGATTGTGGCGTGTCCGTCTGTCACTCGATCCAGAGCAGGAGAAGTTATTTGACGATTTCATTTGAATTATTTATTGTCCACCATAAAAAATACAGTAGGAGCTTTAAAATTGATATTAAAAAGGACAGTTTTATCGCTAAAAGAGATTGTTTACAGACACACTTCGCATATAGTCCGTGGTTTACAATGTATGTAATACATAGAAAAATACATATAATACATGTACACGTGAATACATTATATAAAAGCATTTAGGCTTTCATGAGGCCACTTAAAGGCCGTGTAGTCCATTAAAAATTTGCACAAAATTGACACGCAGAAGCGCCGCCCGCCGGTCTAAGGTCCCGTTTCGTTCGAAGTTTCAGAGGGTTACTCAATAAATCATCACATTCACGACAGTAATCCGCTAGATGTACTAGCTGCGGTCCTTAAGCTATAATACCGTTATCTAACAAAATTCTATTTTGAGTTACACACAAGAGAAACCTTGAAACACATAGAAGTCAAGGGAACTTAAGGGAAAACGCCATTCAATAGTCTTAGCCGTAGGGAAGTGGCTACTGAGCAAAGGTTAAGGGTACCAGGCCACGAGAAAGATTGCCAATGAGGTGGACTGACCTGATAAAAGCGGCAATAAACTATCACGATTGCACGAAGAAGACAGCCATCACAGAGGACCGGCGGCGTGATGTGAAGCTTGCCATCAACACCTGAAGATGACCACGACCATTCTGCCAGGGTTAGCAGAACTGAGAGGGTTTTATTGAAGATTTTGATAATTATTATTCCATAAATAAATACGAACACCGTGTATAACTGTATAAATTTTACCAACCACACGCACGGTGTTCACTGTGGTCCTACTGGAGCCAGAGTTATCCGAAACCTACTGGGGCCAGGGTTATCCGAAAGGGCGCTCGAGTCCCGGTATGAAGGCTTGAAGGAACGGGATGGGTTTTTTAGTCAGTAAGAGTCTGACACTATCTCCCGCTCCGCCCAAGAGCGGGGGTTGTCATAGGATGATTTTTCCCATCGGAAAAAAAAGGCAAAACTGTGGTGCTTGTGGTAGGCCCATTACGGTCGCAAAGCATAAAATATTTTAATTAATCAACACACATATACAACTTGACACAGACCTGCAAATATTAAAAACTGAAGAAACGGCGCTTTCACCTTTTAAAAGTGATTTATTTTGTGGTTTATATTTGTACACAAAACACTGCTTAGGCATCGTAGACAATTCGATATTTTTTGGCAATTACCGTAGCATCAATAAATGATAACTCGTCATACGTCACACTAGCTTTTGCGTGTAATGGTACATGGAACCAGTACTTTCAGAGATTACCTCTACAAACAAAAAAAAACAAGCTTTACCACTTCATAATATTAGCGTAGATAGCTGCAGTTCAGCTTTTAGGCAGACCAGAGACTTTCAGACAGAAATTCTTGAACCGTCTCTTGATCCTACAAGAGCAAGTCAAGAAATACGTTATCCTTAATATATTTTAATATATATGGGCCTAAGACTGTCTTCGCGTCTGATGCTGAGACTAGGCACAGACCCCATAAGAGGCACAGACGCAAAGAACCAAGGGTCCCTGGTACCCTTAGGGTAGCGAAAACTTTTCTAACAGACGTCCTAGTTAGAAACTTTCAAAGTTATACTGAATAACAATAACAAGGGGTCAATGGAACTGAAAAATAACCAGGATAAAGAAGTCAACGACCTCCCGCGACAAAAACAGTCTTAACTTAAAAATGGCTGTTTTCTTCATAAGTTCATTCAAGATCGAAGTTATGAGATTAATATGTCATTATATGAAGAACAATGACTTGTAAGCTGAATGTCACTTTGGCACTTGAGACTGTTTCTTTTTATGCTCCAAGGTTAGGCAGGTTCGATACTTGTTTATGGTAGGGATGTAAAAAAACTGGGCAAGTGCGAATCGGTCTTGCACACTTAGGGTTCTGTACAAATTAACTTATGTAAATAGTTCAATTCCCGAATCGAGTCTCGGCGATTTTTCCAAATAGACAAAAGTATTTTTTTTGTGACGTAACTACAAATTTTCAGTTTTATTCCTATATCTGTGCTATAAGATCTTGCTTCATGCCTAACTTCAGGGTTCTAGGTCAAAGGAAGTTCCCTACGTAAAGTTTAACTTTTTCGCATCTTCAAGTGACCGCAGAGCTGAATAGGTATATGGTTTTAATTTCAACTCGATACCTCCACGCGTTCTCGAGATAAAGGGTCTTGACAGACAGACAGACGGACGAACGGACGGACGGATAACAAAGTGATCCCACAAGGGGGCTGTTTTTTCCTCTTGAGGTACGGAATGCTAAAAATAATCGTTTTTTTTTTATTAAGTTTAGAAACAGCAATTCATGATGTTATAGCAATTAGTATGAAGAAACTGCATTGCGGTTGAATTGATAAACTTAGCTAAAGGTTCAAGGGTAGGTTTCATTGTTAGCACACTGTACGAATGTATGCTAAGTAGGTAAATTTTGCAACATAAATAGTATACAAATCCCTGAAACTCTATTTTTTACTGTCACGGTCAACCAGTTGCTCCAAGATCCGCAAATACAATTGGCTGTCGTCAGTTGTGACTAAGCGGCGTCCAACAACTGAAAGTGAGACCTGGTAAAAGAAGGATGACATATGACACCGAAGATAAAACCTGGATGAGGCTTTTTTTTTTTTCGATGGGAAAAATCATCTTATGACAACCCCCGCTCTTGGGCGGAGCGGGAGATAGTGTCAGACTCTTACTGACTAAAAAACCCATCCCGTTCCTTCAAGCCTTCATAGCGGGGCTCGAGCGCCCTTTCGGATAACCCTGGCCCCAGTAGGCTTCGACCCGGCTGGGCCCCTGCTGTTGCTGACAACTCCTTGAGGCGCGCGGGAACAGCGCGCGCCGTCGACGACTTGGGCTTGGTCCGGACGGTTACCGGACGGCCGGACAGCGAGCTACCCATTGCTCACTGTCCGCAAGCCCGCGCCTACGGTGGCTGGAAATCGGGATCGGAATCCCGGCTGCGGCGGCGAGAGCGCCGTTGCCTGATGCGGTCGGCTTCCTCCTTAGCGAGCATTACTGCTTCACAGAAGTCGGCGACCGCCTGCCACTCCTCCTCGCTCCGGACCATGGCCTCGACCAAGGCCCGGCGCGAGAGGTCTCCGCCGCCGATCACCCCCACGAGGGCACGGCGATGCTCCGCCCAAGCAGGGCACACCGCGATTGTGTGCTCCACCGTGTCCTCCGGGCGTTCCGCACAGTGGCGGCACCCGGGCGTCACTTCCGCCTTGATTCGGAACAGGAACCTCCCGAACTTGCCATTTCCGGTGAGGACCTGTGTCATGCGGAAGGTAAGGACGCCGTGAGGTCTTTCCAGCCACGCCTCAAAGAGGGGACTTATCGCCATAATTGTGGCGTGCCCAGCACTGGGTTGCGATAGTCGCTGACGCCATTCCACCATGAGATCCCGCCGGAGCTCTGACCGCCATGCCGCGACCTGTCGCGGCAGAGGACTTTCACCCCGGCGTTGCATCTCCACGCGCATGTCGTGCATGTGTGCAAGGACTGTTGCCTCCAGATCCCACGGTGGTAGGCCAGCCAGAAGGCTCGCCGCTTCGCGGGAAATCGTGCGGTATCCCCGCACCATCCGAATTGCCATGACCCTCTGGCAGGCGTTCAGGATGGCCGCCGGTCGCTTTTGCAGCGACGGCGCCCACACCGGCGCCCCGTAGAGGGCCATGGACCGAACGATCCCCGCGTAGAGCCTCCGGCAGGAGGCGTCTGGACCCCCAAAGTTGGGCAGGAGCCGCTTGAGAGCGGCCCCAGTCCGGTTGAGTTTGGGAGCCAGACGTCGGAAATGCTCCACGAAATTCCACCGGCTGTCGAGGACGAGTCCCAGGTACTTCATCGTCGACCCGACACCGATGTGAACTCCTCCTACCGTTAGTTGGGAACTCATTGGCTGCGTGTTCCGAGAGCGGCGACCGTGAAAGCACATCGCCTCGGACTTGTGAAGCGCCACCTCGAGTCCCAACTCCTGGATCCTATCAACGACCATCGCAACCCCGCGTGTCGCTAGAGCGACCGCCGCCTGGTACGACTCTCCCTGCGCTAGAACCAGCGTGTCGTCTGCGTAGCAGACCACGCTGACCCCGTCAGGGAGGTCGCCCCGCAGCACGTAGTCGTACCCGATGTTCCACAAGGGTGGCCCTAGTACCGACCCCTGCGGAACACCGCACGACATCTCCCGACGTTTCCAGTCTCCCAGGTGACCGGGGTAGACAATATACCTGTCCGACAGGTAGGCCTCGACTACTCGACAAAGGTATTCGGGCACCCGGTGGTACCGGAGTGCCCTCCGGATCGTACTCCAGGGCAGGGAATTGAAAGCGTTGGCAATGTCCAATGACACTGCCACGACACACCTACCCTGGGACACCGCATCCCCCGTCGTAAGGGCTCGCACGCGCATGATGGCGTCTACCGTCGAGCGCATCCTGCGAAAGCCGAACTGTCCGTCCGAAAGGTCCGGCCCCACCCGTGAAAGGCGCGCGACGAGGCGGCTCGCAATCACTCTTTCAAAGAGCTTGCCCACCTCATCGAGCAGCACAATGGGCCGGTACGCGGACGGAGAGTCCGCAGGGCGCCCTGGCTTCGCGATGAGGACCAGTTTCCCCGTCTTCCAGCGAAGTGGGAACTGGCCCCTCTCCAGGCATGCGCTGAAGAGCCCTCGCAGTCGAGGCCCGAGAGCCTCCATGGCCAGGACCCAGGCTTTCCCAGGCAAGCCATCGGGTCCTGGGGCGGCGTTCTTGGCACTCAGCCTTTGCACCGCCACTCTCATCTCTACCTCGGTCACCTCTGGAGCATTATCGTCGTCGTCGCTATTGCGGTCCGCGTTAGACACCGCTGGTGTAGCCGGAGCCATGGGCGGGGGGGAGTGTTCCCCTCGCGCAGGGAACAGAGCGCTCACCACACCCTCCACGAGTTAACCTGGATGAGGCTTATTTGACACAGGATTGTGGAGATGGGCAGAAACAAAAAGAAGCATCGGCCTATGCCTCTTTTCTTTTGGCAATTTTATTAGGGTCAACTAGGGCTTTCAATACCGGTATTACGGGATCCCGTAATACCGTGATCACGGATATATTTTGGTATTTTTTCAATCACGGTATTGACGAGCCAATACCGTGATTACGGTATTACAATCTATTATTATCTTTTATTGAGTTTTGTTGTAATAAGTAGCAGGAAATTGTATGATATAATATAAATTACGATCTAATATTATTCTCACACTTGTATTTAGCACCAACTCTTATCTTCAGCTCACCCGCCCGCACCTTGCTGAGACCTGTTTCTGAGTAGAGCGAGCCTGAAGGGCCTATTACGCTATGCGTTATTTAGCACACGATATTCAGACTCGTCTTTGTTTTCTTTCCGAGTAAGACAGTCTGACCCTTGTTACCCATAGACTAGATACGTCGAACCATAGACTAAAACCGTCTGAATAACGCTTAGTGTAATAGGCCCTATACGACGTTATTGTTTTGTTAGTCAGTATCGCAAAGGCGCCCGGGTAACATGTGCATGTGAACTTGGTCATTGTGTATTTTTGATAAGTTTGTGATCTTAACGAGCAACATGACAACACCTGTAGTATTAATACTTGTATTTACTGGGGTTTGTCTAATTCTTAATGGATCCCGCGATCGTATTTATTTGTCGTATCTGATGACGTGTCACGAATTCACAACAGATTAAAGCATCTAAAATTGTGGCATTTTCCTCTTTGATTAATGTCATTTTTACTTTAACGAATCACGTTAACCATTAGGTCTATAATTAAATAGTAAAAATTTAAAATTTGAGCGGTTTGGAAAACAAAGCCACGTCTTTGTTTTCAACTTCAATTATTATTAATTTTGCCTAATTAGTACTTATTAACTACTTTCGTGTACGAAAAAACAGTTCAAGATTATACATTTAATTGGCAGTTTGGTATAGAAATCAGATATCAGAAACGTTTATTTCAAATATATTAATTACAGGCACTTTTGAATTGTGAAAATGTCGGTCAGTCAAACAAGTGAAGCTAAATTACACGTTCCAAAGTGTTGATCTCTATGGAGAAGAACGTGCAAGAAACTCCATGGAAACTCTTTTAATTCATATTGAGTTACATGAATCTTCGTTACATATTTCTTGTTGCTTCTATTAGGTGAGCACAATGAAGATAAATAATAAAAATACAACAAGTACATGGGAAATATTCTAATAATAATAAGAAAGACACGAATCTTGACACTTGCTGACTTCTAGGTACTTATCGAATGTATCAGCCAGTAATCAATAGATACAGCAGCGCCATGCTTACTTGAACCTTATTAGAACTGCGTTTGATCTTTATTAGAATTGTCGTAAACAAGTGACAGCGTCAAGTAAGCATAACTTTACGCAGATCTATGGTTTTAACCTACCTTATTTGCTAAGCGCCGGTTAACAATAGGTACGGCACCGCCATGCTTACTAGAACCTTATTAGAACGGTTAAGAGAGAATAAAGATTGATTCGAAAACTAAAAAAAAGTTTTTAAATGGTTTTCATTAATGTCCTAATTAAAGTTCCTAGAGAAGGGATTACAGTCTAGCACTAGATTAAAAATACAAAAAACTTGAGTTCAATACCGTGATCACGTGATCACGGTATTGAATTATGCTAATACCGGTATTGGTACCGGTATTGAAAAAATCCGGTATTTGAAAGCCCTAGGGTCAACGCAGACAGAGAGGAATAATCCTCGCGCGGTCTTGGGCATTTTCTGATGGATGGCGTATGTCGAAGATATGTTTCCCGCCGTATCTTTGAGGACGCGCGAGCATTTTTTGTCAGGTTAAAGCTTATTTGCACTTTATTTCAATAAGTTGAAAGTTGATTTCGGAGTGCCTTAATAAAATCCTTTCCGCTGCGCTCCTTCCTGTCTGCCTGCACTGATCCTTAGTGTCGGAAATAGGACTATGATGGTGATGAGGATGACACTCTGGGTCCCCAGCATCGCTGTTGACCGATCATTTCACCACGATATCGTGAGCTTCCAGTGTGCTCGCACGTGATACCCTAGCAATGACATGACAACGACTCATTCCAGCCTGGTGAAGATAGGGTCTACCAATACCATAGCCTAGCAAAGCATAGTATCAGACTTATAATGTTCCCACTGCTGGAACCCAGGCCTCCTCTCTAGCAGAGGGATGCTAGAAGGGTGCTATTATCACTAAACAATATTACCAACCAATTAACAGTCTCACTACTTCGGGCACAAAGGAAAACATGAGTAGGGTTCTTTACCCATGAGCATCAATTCATAGCTCTTAGATAACATACAATAGATGGACTGAGACGCTTTGTTATTGGAGAATTGTCTATTAACAAACTAAATAAACACATTGATCAATATTCGCATTATTTAGATCAAGTGGTCTAGTAAAAAGAGGTCAGAAACGGTAAACGCTGCGAAAAACTAATTTGAGACACAGTTACTCATGATACTGGTTGTCAATTGACATACCAACAAAGCAAGAAGCTGCCAGCGAACAAACAACACGGCAACATGTCTCCAGCAACAAAGAATCACGTTTGCACAGCAATAAAGTTGCTCATTGTTAGCATCGACTCAGTCAACCTAGGTTTTCTCCGCACACGAACCACACGCCACAGCCTCGAGAAGATAGAAACGGCCACAAACGAAGCTAGAGTCTGTCTGGAAAGTCAAACGACTTGGATAATTATTAGGGTAAAATGAAATCTGGTGTAGTCAACACTCGTTTAATAAACCAAGGTTGATTAAGAGATCTTGATCATAGTTGACTAATAGAAGAACCTTATAAAAAGTATCAATTAAAAGTATTTTGTAAGCAAGTCGTTTGACTTTTTAGACAGACTATAAAGCGCGTGACAGCCACATGTGGCCGGTGGCTGTTACTTTCTTTAGGGGGAGGCCTATATCCAACAGTGGATGTTTATCGGCTGAAATGATGTATGAAAACTACAGGAAATATGGAGGCGGCCATTTGTGGTTGTGGCCGATGGGCGTGTGCGGCGACACTTACAGACTGAGTTAACTGGACATTTTGAGCAAGTTATACTTCCTTTAATCATTCGACCCAAAAAAGCAATGTACAATGACTCACGATTTCCATGTCCAAAACCACAGCCAAACAAATCATTCAGATCATCGACCGTAGCGTGAAATACACTCGTTATCAGTCGAAATCCTACCTTATCACTTAGGAAATACAGTCCAAATACTAATGGTAACAAACTTAATTGTAAAGTGAACTTAAACAATCGGTCATGGCAAGAGAAACCTACAAATTTTAAAGGTGCGATTGAGAATAAACTCTATGGAATTGTGTTAGAGATTGTTTTGTTTTAATACACCGCTGCTACCCTTTTGGAACGAAGTTATTCCTATTAAATATTAAGAAAGTTGGCGGTCCTTCGTTACCATTGACAAGCCGATTAGAGTTATGTTATAATTTATGTTACACTAGCTTCTAACAGCAAAAGAATCACTGAAAACTGCATGTAAATGTGTTCAGTCGTTTTTAAGTTTATCAAGTTCAGACGCGACGAGGGACTTAGTTTCATAAAATGTATGGGTTGTAGAAAAAAATCGTCATGTGGTGTTCACTAGAATCACTAGTTGGGGCCAACCAAATTATCAGTAACTAGGTACAACCCAAGGAATGAAGACGTCATTCCTTGGGTCAGTCGTTGTCCGGGAAGGATCGCGACTGCCATGACGTCAACTACTTGACTTGTCCTACATTTATGGCACTTTTCCCCAATACCCAGCCTCATTTTCAAGTCAGCCGTATGAAACCCTGTAGATCCCTTTACTTATTCTTGTATAACTATAATGTACCTATGGTATAAGATGTATGATATACATCGTAAGAAAACCTAGAGCCAAAAATTTAAAGACATGACATCCACCAACTTGTAATCAGCCCGGATGGTGGATTACGGTCCATTCCCTCTCCTAGAGAAGAGGCCTGACTCACAGCAGTGGGAACATCATCAGGTTAATTTTGTTTATAATAAGAGATGATTACCATCTCTCATCAAAACATTAATCACGTAACTATTACAAAATTAGAACACTAAGCAGTATCTCCAGTGATTCATGGTTCTAAGAATAGACTGGTGGCCCATTTCTCCAGCCGTTCCAAGGAGCGTTAGATAGAAACGCTACCTTATCACCTATGACATAGATCTTACGCTCACAGAGACCTATTCGGTTATCCTAAGGCAGGAATGGCAAGCCAAAGTAGGCGGCAAAATAATTTGGGCACGCTAGTTTAAGACGTAGTGCACAACATGTGGGTGTCAATTTGAAACAGCAGTAAACACGCATTTTTTTTATATTTTATTTTTATTAAATAAACAAACAACTGTAATTTCGCTAAAAAAACACCAGAATTAAAATTTAAAGTTAAATATTTGTCCATTAAATTAAAAAGTCATTTTTCCATATTTATTGTTCATAGATTTAGTGGCAATTTCTCCAATAAGGGTTCGCATCCTTGTTTTATCTAAAGGATCAAGAATAGACTACATGTATATCGGAAAACAGAAATATAACTTCAGACTTCAAAGACCAGTGTCATAATAAAATGTACAATTTATTTTATTAGCTCGTGTTGTAATGCAATATGTTGTCTATGCCATTAGCACATATACATAGTCCGCATTACAAACACGTGACTAATTTATCTATAACTAATAAATAATCACGTTCTGTCTCCAAAGATCATAGTTCAGGACTTACCATGTATGTACAAATTACTTTACTAGGCGCCGCCTGCGGTTCTACCTAAATGAAATTAGTAGGTACTTCCCACGTTTATCAATTGCTAAATTTCTTGCAAATTCGTTTTTCTTCTTGTTCTTGGAAAGTCACCATTGGTTTGCCACACACGCTTCGTAAGCTTCGAAGTTCAGTACAGCTTAGTTCCCCGATGTCCTTGTTCAAGTTGAAAACAACATCCAGGTTTCTCATTAAATCTATTCTAGGAAAAAAAAAAACCGGCCAAGTGAGAGTCGAAATCGCGCATTAAACGATTTTTTCGAATCACAAAAAAGGCATTAATTTATTATACGTACCAAATTACTAATTTACGGTTTTCACACTATTTCCTTTACTTCTGCCATGAGACCTTGCTTCTTGGCTTTCAGGATTCTAGGTCAACGGGAAGTAATCTACAGGCTTTGATTTTCATATGCGTGTCAAAATATACGCTATAAATGAAGAAGTTTGATTTTTTTCATTGCTCCAAGGGGTAATAAACCCGAATATTTAATATTAATTTCAGCGTATTACTTCCACGCGTTATTAAGAAAAAGTCATGAGAGATAAAGTGATTCTTTAACAGTTCCGTTTTTACCGACTGCGGCACAGAACCCTAAGATCTTTGCCACACTTCACGCAAACCCCGTCGCGGAAGATCGGCAACGAAACGTCAATACACTACGGGGAGCTACCGGTCTACCACGTAGTGTGCCCTCTATTTGTAATCTATATGCAGTAACATAATATGTTATATTATATGGACTTTTCGTCGGCGATCTTCCGCGACGGGATTTCCGTCAAGTGTAGCGTTGACCTTAAAAGCATCACGCTTTGAAAATTCTGCTTCGTTTTGCGACGTGTGCAAAAAAGCAGATCTATTTGATTAAAAAACCTCGCGAGGTTACAGGCCAGAAAAAAAAAAACATTTGAAGACATATACGACGATTAAATACCAACTACCAACCCGCATGGTGGAATTAAAATTACGCACTCACTATCACAAAAAGATAAGTCTGAATCCGGCACAAATTAGGGTATTAACGTACCAATTGATAGATCAATTATTGGTCGATAGAACGGACTAGTCGACGTCGATCGGCGTCTCTGATCGAAGATTGATCGGTTTAGTGTGTATGCTCGATGACTTTAGTAGAGCTTCTGAAAGAGTGGGTCCTTAAAATAAACATGGAAAAAACCAAAGTTATACAGTACTCACTCCTATCAAGATCGGAGACTACACTCGAAGTTGTGGACGATTACGGTTACCTGGGACACACGATCCATTTAGGTAGGTAAAACATCGACAAACGACTTGGTCGGGCAGCGTTCGGGAAGCCGCGCGGTATCTACTCGTCCAACATATCAGAGTACCTCAAGACGATAGGCTATGAGCAGTGCATATTGCCAGTTATGTTGATATATGGCTCTGAAACATGGTCGTTCACAATGGGCCTCATCAAAACGCTTAAAGTCACCCAAAAGGTAATGGGAACGCCAAACTAATCGGCAGTGGGCAAGGCAACTTGGTCGCAAAACAAATGGTCGATGGGGCCAAAAGGTTCTGGAGCGCCGACCACATACAGGAGAAAGATGCAGCGTTGGAAGGTCTCCCACAAGGTGGACCGAAGACCTGGTGAGGGTTGCGGGAAATGGATGAATGCGAGGTGCACAGAACCGGTCGTTGTCGCGACGGTTGGCAAAGGCCGACATGTCAAATCTGTCGGCTGAAATGATAATGCTGATGATGATGAGTATGTAACACTCTTAGGTTGATTAATTATTATTTTAACAGATTTGTTCTAAACCGCGGCTGAAAGGAACACGGGTGGGTTTGAGCACAAAATAGATAGGTACAGAAGTCAATCTACATACTGTGCGCGCTCGAGCAACGCACACATGGACACCGCTCACGGACACGATATCTCCGAGCGCCTCGGACCACTCGTCGAACAGTTCCGGCTCAAACGCTCATTAGTGTGCGTCCACCGAGCGTAGGTATAAAATAAAAAGTGAAGTACATACATGAGATTGTCTTCTGTACCTATCTATTTTGTGGTTTGAGTTAGTAAAATTCTGACACTCTCTGTACTTATTCCGGGAGGAGTTATTTAATTATTTCCCATCTAATTAAGAGCTGATTATTTCCAAGAGCTCTGCAATACATTTCCATGTAACACATATTATTATTAAGCTAACAATTTACTAAGCAAATATTGCACAGCTGTAATTATCACGAACGATCGCCGATCACGCGGGTTCGCACGTGTTTCGTACATTAGCGCTTCTCACTGAATAACTGTGCAAATCATTTAGCATTGTTATTTTTGTACTACGAAAACAACGTAATACGTCATTTTAAGACGTTTGGGCAGTTTAGGTGAGTTTTATCGCAGATTATCGTAGATTTGGAGCAGTAACAAAAAAATGGTGTCAAATGACTTATAATTTCTGGCACAAAGTATCGTTTTCTCATACAGATTATATTATGACATATTTATGCAAAAATGTAATCATTATGAGTAAATGCCATTGCGTTGTTTCGTACTGTCTACAAATAGTCCGCCAAGTAAGTGTTTGACTTGCACACGAAGTGTTCCGTACCATAAACTGAACAAATCACGTTTTTTGTAGGTATTTCTTAACTTTAACTAACTTATTTAACTTTTATTATGTATATAGCGGCAATAAAAATACACACCCTGTGAGAAATTCAAATGTGATACAGCCAAAATGAAAAAAATGGACGGCAAGCAAAGGCATAGTAGGCAATAAGAAGAGTTCCATTGATGGTCCTTTGGATCCGTAATCCTTATGAATACATACATATATAGCTAACCATCAGGTAAACTAGTGGTCAAACGCGAACCTAACCATTTTATATTAAAAAAAAAACATGTTCATAAAAATGCGCTCAAATCTTTTGCGTCACTCATCTCAATATCGGTCTGATACCGAAGCTATCTGCGAGATATCCCTAAGTGGCAATTAAAGAGTCATATACATAGATTAGAGGCTAATAACTATAATAAATATTGAGTACGGGAACACCAAATAATGTAGCCGAAGTAATTAAGTTCTAGTTTAATCAAACGGTATGTTTGGCGCAGTGGTTAAGCGATTGACTGCTACGCTGCGTGTCGCGAGTTCGATTTTCACACGGAACAAACATATTTGTATGGAATACACATAGGTCTCCACAGACTACACACACAGTCTCCAAAGGTTGTCTAAAAGATCGCCCTGTGCGATAAGACCGCCCACACTTGTATTTTGTAATATATAGGTTTTCCGGGTCTGTGTGTCTTGTGTATTTGAGTTCACATGTTTGTGAATGCAATCACGATACAGGAGTAAGGAGGGTGGGTTCTTTTTTTTTCCTAAAGTAGGGCAATGATTTTAAAATTATAATACCGGCCAAGTTCATGATTCGGAAAGTCGGACTCGCGCACGAAGAATACCGAACCATCCGTAGCGAAAATAGGTAAAAAAAAAACACGTTTTTTGAATGGGAGCCCTATTCTATATTTGTTGTTATAGCGGCAACAGATATATTATCTGTGAAAATTTCAACTGTCACGGTTCATGAGATACAGCCTGATGACAAACAGACGGACAACGGAGTCTCAGTAATAGGGTTCCGTTTTACCCTTTACCTACGGTGCCTTAAAAAAGACACTACCTAGTGCTAAATAGACGGACAGTTGAGTCTTAGTAATAGAGTTCCGTTTCTACCCTTTGGTTACGGAACCCTAAAAACTGAAATTGGTTCCAAATTCTGACAAAGATTAAGTATTGCCAATACGCAAATTATTGTACCGGTTACTCAAGTGGTAAAATGATAAATTAATTGGTTATTGTGAAATTGTTGCGGTCATTTTGGTTCGCAAAATGTTTAAGTACTTTACAACAACTAACTGCAGGGTTATTCACTAAAATGCGCATTGCCGTAGTCACGATACCGTGATTAAGAGGGTTCTTCTCCACTCGCCTGTCGGCAACATCGAGCATGGTTTACAAGCTTGTTGCTTGATGAGGCAATGCAAAAAGAGATAACGCCTGAAAACTCTGTTGGCCTTCGGTAATACCGTGATTTACACGAATATTTTACAAAACCTATTCCAGGAAATGCGTGTTTATTTAAACCCTTAAAAGTTTTTCAGACAATTTTTCGTCATTTCGAATCTCGATTTTAATGTGCAAGGCTTCTTTGATGTACTTTTGTATATTTTTAATTTGAGTAGGTACCAATACATGAGGGCCATAGTTCACGTAAAATAGCAGATTTTTAGAAGTCTACTAGATTCGTTTTACACAAATTTATGTTTTGATTTTTATAGAAGCCTAGATAATATATCTACAAGATAGCAGTGTATCCAAAATATCTAGAGAAAGAAGTGTAATAAAATCATAATCACGTAAGAGAGGTTGTATGAAAAACAGTGAAAATGTACGTCGAGTTGCGTCCCCTTAATTCTTCACATCGCATCTCTTTCGTACATTGTAGAACGATACGGCATCAATCCAGATTTTCACACGATTAGCAGTCATTAGGAGTCATCAGAAACGTATTTTCCAAGAATTTTATAACGTAGCTATGTACCTTAATAACAGAAACAGCTAAGTCATTTTTTTATTGTTGATAGGCTCGCGCTTGACCACCATCTCACCTGATGGAAAGCGACAATGTGATCAACGATGGAGCGTGCTTACTAAGAAGAAACACATTCACTCTTAAATTAAAGATCCCCAAATTGTATGTAGTTATAAGGAAACACAGACACAGGCAGGAAAGTCTACTCTTTAGCTGTACCTACCCACAATGAATGTGTTCCCAAAACGTTTTATGCGTCTAGGTGGGATGTCCACCATGTACCGGTGTCGGTGGTGCACCGCAGTACGCCTGCCTGGTAGGACGATGACGGAACGGACTTGGCTGAATTAGGTTATGCAATTCCGACGCACACTCCCCAAATGCTACCGGTAGAAAACCAACATTAATGTAACTTGGTTCATACATTTCCGAGAACAAAGACTTGCTGCTTTGTACGTGAAGTGTAAACGCTCTTAAAAAACACACCTCTCAAAAAAACCTTATCACACGAAACCAATATTTCTTCTTCAATCAGTTCACAATATTAAGATAACAACACTCACGTGTAGGCTAATAGTATTTACTCATTGATAATGTTATCTTGTAACCCGTACCCCGTGTGTTATGCGAGCGTGCAACGGTATCAATGCACGTTTAGCACTCTGACACATTCCGAGCACGTCGGGTGAAAAGACCCCGATAATGGACCCCGCACAATTGCAGCGCCTCACTGCATTGTACTGGTTAAGCAGTTAAACGACCCTCCGTGGCCTCCGTGTTGCGGGTACATTATAACTGCGGCTTGTTATGAATTTATGACTGAACTTTGTGACGGAGTTTAGTGCTCTCTGCGGCTAAAGATAAGCCAGGGATGTGACATTTTTCAAGAGTCACCGCGGTCCTGGAAAGGCTAAGTGCGAGCTGTTTATATTTTATCCCAGTTATGTGCCTTCGTTCTTAGTCCCTTCCACCGTCACCGCACATACCAAGTATTTCGCCAGTGGGATTGTTGGCGAGTTCGAATCAAATCTTATAGAAACTAACTTGAAGGGCAAAGGGAGCCCTCGACGACTGAGGTCGAAAATCGACGGATTGGATGGTCATGCAAATGAACCGTGTCCAGTTTATGTGCAAGCCACGCAGTACGCGATCGAAACGTTTACGTAAAAACATCTCGAATTCAGCGCACTGATTGGTTAAGAGCTTGGAGCGCGCCAATCGGAGCGTCGAACATCATAAACGTGTTGATCGCGTTAACGTTAAAAAGCTTGCACTAGGCACTCTGAAGTAACACGGGTGGGTTGTATCAGTAAAAGTCTAACACTTCCTCTAGGTCCGTTCATTTCCCTCTCTGGCAAAAATTATTTTTATCACCAAAAATCGAGTGATGATGATTATGATGAAGATTAAAAGTAATGTTCTCGTACTTAGTTAATGCAAAGCGAATGTTCTGAGAAATTCAAATGTCTAAGGGTGAAGTTCTAAGAATTCTTCTGACAGTAAACAACTAGCTCACAGTAAACCCATAAGGTGGGTCTACGTTAAAGGAACCGAGCACGAGCCTAGCTCAAATTCGTGTAGTGACACTGGTGCTCGGCTCTTCTAGAGGCGGTCAACACTACACGAATTTGAGCTCGGCTCGTGTACTGCTTGTGCTCAGCTCCTCAAGCGTGATACCTATACATTTCACAAACAAACAATACCGTACGTGGGTGCTATTAACACAAAAGATTTTAATTACTGGCTACGTTTCCGCCACTTACGATTAAGAATACACCTGTGCCACCAGGCGTGATTTCGGCTAACCAGTAGGCAACAACAATGGTGTGTAGACTCCATTATTTTGCATACAATAGGTAGCTACGTGTTGATAAACGTAGACAAGTGGTAAAAGCATCGTTTATCATGTCTGTTTATATCAAGATATATTTTATTGCGGCATAAGTCTAGAGTGTCATCAATTCATCATCTTCCTTATTTTTCTTCCATTTTATCTTGTTATATTTTCTCAACCATCACGCTATCACTAACTCCCTTTTCTTTAATCTGGCCACTTCATAATTCCTCTATGATCGAGTGGATAACCTGGTGAAGGTTGCGGGGAACCGATGGAGGCGAGACGCACAGGAACGTTCGTTGTGGCAACACTTGGGGGAGGCCTACGTCCAACAGTGGACGTATATCGGCTGAAATGATGATGATGAGTAAGTAACACCGAAATTCGTCGTCGACGTCGAACAAAACGACTTCGTAGCTAGACTGGAAATCAGCTGGACATCTAGCTAAACGTGAATATAACCGATGAGACTAACTTTTGACAGAATGATGACCAAGATTGGACAAAACAAACTCATGCTGAACTAAAACGAATAGGTCCATTTCGGTGCAGCCGTGAGGCACACAACTATTTTTTGCTTCTTTTATTTTTGATTCGGTTTATGTAATTACTTATTAAATGTGTCATAGACCAAATAAATTATTTTTCTTTCTTTTCTTTCAGTTAGTGATTCCAGATTGAAGCACGATGATATTTTATTGACATCAGAAATATATACGAGGCATCACTAAACTTGTTTGTCACTCAACTTTTGGCCTAGATTCACATCCAAAACTGAATTGTGGACCTTAAGCCAATGATATATATAAACTACGTCATTGCCTTAAGCTCCGGAAATTGTTTTTATGATTAAAAAGCAGACAATGGTCGACAAAAATGGCAAGAATATTTCCCTCAATATTGTAATTTGTGTTTAATTTGAAATAATAAATAGAGATTCAATAATTTGTACTGTGTCCGTTTATTTGCATAGTTTATTTTTCCAATAATAAACAATGACCAGGAAAAACTGCTACCTGTATTAGTTCGTGCGCTAATTATCGTAGTAATAATGCTACATGATGAGTGTCAGGTATTTTAAAACTAGTGCATAGGTACTTTAATGCATAGCATGGCATAATAACCCTTATAATGTTCCCACTGCTGAGACTCAGGCCTTCTTTTTTGTTTTTTGGGTAAAAATCATCTAGGTGACATCCCCCGCCCTTGGGCAGAGCGGAAGATAGTGTCAGACTTTTAATAACTAAAACACCCACCCCGTTCTTTCGTTGCCCTTCATACCGGGGCCGAGCTTCTCTTTCAGAATTAGACCCTTGGCCCCAGTAGGCTTCGACCCTGCTGGGCCCCGGGAACATTAAGCGCCGTCGACGACTCGACGGTCGGACAGCGCCATTGGACAGCTACCCATTGCTCGCCGTCTGCAAGTCCGGAGACTCAGGCCTCCTCTGTAAGAGAGGGAATGGGCCGTATTCCACGCGGGCCCAGTACGGCTTAGTGGATGTCACATGCCTTCGAATTATAAGTTCTAGGACATGCTGTTTCCTCACGATGTTTTCCTTCACCGTTTTGGGAGCAGTGGTGATGAAATAAATTATACAAAATAATGCGTCTGGCTGGGTTTGAATCCGCGTCCTACAACTTATAAGTCGGGGTCGTTACCATTCGGCCACCACTGCTCTCCATATACCTTTTTTTTATTACTGATAGGTTCGCTCTTGACCGCTATCTCACCTGATGGAATGCGACGACGCGGTCGACGATAGAGCGCGCTTACCTAGAAGTAACCTATATACTTATACCTTCACGTACTTATGAGGGTAGGTACTTGCAAACAAATATTTAATTTTGAATAATACACCTACTGTTGTAAATTACTTTGCCTCGAAAATCACGTCACGATAACAGCATAAAAAAAGGAATGCAAATATACTAACAAAAATCTCTGAGATAATAGTCATGTGTGAGACATGCATTTCAAGCGGTTTAGCCTTGAGGACGCCATCTTTCATATTCGGAGCATGAATCCGCGGGAATTTCGACAACAGTTCGCAGATGGTAGTTACAGTCAACTGCATGTAGAAAGGGTTAATTTGGATTTTACGACGCCTCTATTCCCTTGCAGTTAAGGCGATTATCGTAGATCAAATGTAGCTGCTGTGGTTTGACAGTACATATGCATAGACATTTTTTTGCTTTTTTATAGCAGTTTAACATCCTAGCTATAATGTACGAGATTTATTAGTACTAAAGCATAAGTGCGATACACAATGTAGATAGAAAAAACAGGTTTTTTTTGCATTATCATTGTAATTTTCTAGTGTTTTCTTAACATTGGCTTAAATTACCACTTTGCAAATCTTTGAATAGTTTTAGCTCTTTTTTCGGGTTCTGTACGTAAAGGGTAAAATGGGACACTATTACTGAGACTCCGCTGTCCGTCCGTCTGTCATCGGGCTGTATCTTCTGAACCATAATAGTTAGACAGTTACAATTTTCACAGTTGACATACCTACGTATTTCTGTGCCGCTATAACAAAAACTAAAAAGTACAACAAACGTGACATGCCGTTTTTTGTTACGAACGGTACGGAACCCTGCGTGCGCGAGTCCGTCTTGGCCGGTTTTTTTATACTTTCACTGTTACTAAGTTTGGACTAAAAGGTAGCCTTATAATATTATGTACAAACAAATTCTATGTTTTATTTCAGCAAGCAGACTTGTTAGTCATTACATGAACTGACATTATTCAAGTCACTTACATAAGAACCTATCACAAGTTGCAGACATTCCACTAACCAGAGCAGCGTAAAAGTATTTTAGATTAGCATCTTGAACTCAATGTTCCCCTGCATAGTAGCATTTCAATGAGTTTTATTAAGTCTTGCAATTTTGTCATGGAGTATTGTTTACGAAAGAACAAAACTACAAATTATATTGGTAAGAGCTTGTAACAGATTTGTGATATTATATCAGCTATTTTTTTTGTGATTTATTAAAAATAATGTTTTAATTTTGGCAATATTTTACATTGGACCAACCACGAATTGGACCATTCGCGAATTGGACCAACTACGAATTGGACCAACTGTAAATTGGACCAACTGTGAATTGGTCCAACCGCAAATTGGACCAATTGCAAATAAGGTGGATCAGCCTAAAGAAATACACTGTACCTAGTTGTTCAACACATTTGTGTCAATCCATAATACTTATTAATAGATTGTGTAGATCAGATAGATGACTGCTTCATGTGAAATACTGATGTCCATTACATGTATGATAAACTGGAAGTCAGTCTCAACATAGGTAGGTAGTTGGAAAAAAGTCCATTTCAATTGGGTTATTGATAGGTACTTCAAATTCTCAAATTTTTTCTACTTTCTAATCTTTGAAAAACAAAACCAGTAGTAGTCTTAGCAAATGTTGGTAAACAAGATAATATTTGGTACAATAAGGAAGTAGTCCACTGATAAAACAATAGATAAGTGTCAATGATAAGAAATTATGTTTTGAAATATAGTTTACTGAGTATCTATTGGTTGACTTGAAAGGAGAAATATATTTGTCAACAATGATGAAAAGATATTATTGACACGAGAAGAATCATCAATAAAATAATAATGGAGACCAAAAATGACCGAACAACCATGATCGGGTTCATATCTTTGTAATAGCTAAACAGTTCAATTATCCAAGTTCAACCTATCCGGTACAAGTGCATCGCATTTGTTACACCTCAGTACCAGCTGCCTTAACTTTTCAATCGTGGAGATTACAGACACAATTGAAAGACAATAGGTGGGTGAACGCCGGCGTTCGCTTGGGGTTTAATGAATTAAACCTTATATTTACATAATAATGTTTTAACTAGCTGGTATATTTGGTGCACATGTGCCTGAGAGGTTAAAACAACCATCCCGGTCACTGGCACTACACACAATAAGTTTCCCTTGTCTCAGAAATCACATTAAATTGTTCATCCTGGGAGCTCTTTCTCTAGCATTTGTTGGTCAGAAGTGGTCAGAATGACAAAATCTGACCCTGAGTCATGCCACTGTATAACCCAGCAACTGGTGTGTGTGGTCATATAGGCAGTTGCTATTTGTAAAATACTGGAATGCCGATACGAAGGCTAGAACTCAACCCCACCACTGATGAGGAAAGGCTCGTAAGATGATGATGACTTAAAATTTTTGTTGAAGGTTGTTTTCTGAATGTTATTCAAGTTAGCTAAGTCAATAGTAGGTACTAATAATACAAAGTTATTGAACCAATTTTTCCTTGTTCTCCAAGGATGTGTCTTCGGTATTTTTAATTATCTATTGGATTGCATTTGTGTAACTAATAATTGTGAATTTATTATACTGCTATTTGCAGTTAAATATTTTAACCAAAAGTACATAATTAATAGCCTTATGTACAAAAATAAAAAATTTAAGACACTGTTAATAGTTTCCAATTGGAATATCAACAAATAAAAAAACAAAATAATATACTATAACAGATGAGCATTGCATAAATATTTTTGGATAAGAATATTTTGTCACCAGTTTACCACTTTATCAATGAAAAACTCAATGTCATTACTCTAAAGGCTAAGCAAATATTTTGGAGGTGAATATTGCACAACACAGCAGTCAAGTGATTGTCAAACAATGTTGACCAAACACTTCTGTGGCCCACAATAGGAAAGTTTTATCAATAACTATCTGGGCTGACCTTGTCACCACAGCAAGTTTCTGACGATATTCACACACTTATCACCTCCATCATAATATATATTAGTTTCAAATACTCACGGCCATCACCATCTCGAAGGTGTGCTTATGCACCCTAACTGGATGCTGATACTCCTGCACCATTTTTCACACTTTAATAACACACGAAACAAAATAAAAGAATACAAGGACTTCACAAACTTTAAAATATCAACAGTTTCACAAAGTAATCATACTGCTCGAACTCCTTTCACTCGCGATCAGTACGACAACAATAAATTCGTACGTCGAGTCAGAATTACACCGTGTCGTGAACTTGAAATAATATCCACGGATTGAAACAAAATGGAATGTTTGCTCTGAAGTTAGTTGCGTGTCAGATTGTCGACAGCCCAATTGTTGCAAGTGTAAATATTCGTTGGTTTCAGTTTTGTTCAAAAACCAAAACCAAAAAGTTTTATTTCAAGGCCACGTCAACTGTAAAAATAATAACGCAAAGTTTTTTATTTCTGCTTAACTATTTTTAATATAAAGTAATTAACTATTTTAATAAAAATGACGCGTTTTGTAATTTTGTTTTATTATATATAAAAAAAAGTAAAGGAAGTTCAAAAGAATCAACGAAATAGAGATATGAATAGAGTCTGATATTTCATGATTTATTCAAACAGTAATTATGTTTTGATGCTAACAGTTTGGCTAACTCTAATTGTAATTTTATAACAATTTCGATCAAAAATAGTAGTTTCTAGAATTAGTGAACTTTAAAAATATTTTTTATCTGGACCGTAGCAATGGCTTCGCTTCAATGTTGCTATAAATAAAAAATACAAATTCGCAAAATAAAAGTTCTAAGTCCCTTGCTAATTCTTGCCGCTCGCTGATTGTCCGGTTCTAAATTAAATAAACTTGAAAGTTAAATTATCAGTGTCGAATTGAGTTTATCGGAATCTTCATTATAAAGAACTATCAGAAAAATAACCAAACAAAATATCATTTCCGTAGGTCATTTTCCACGTATTTCGCAACTAACTTCAAGACAGTGAGTAAGCGGGCCTTGACGAAGCGCGAATGTCGCTTTCTATTATTTGAAGATTATTTCTTCTGAATTTAAAACGCAAACCGAAATTCTGGCAAAATTGTGCGCGTTCGTGCCCGATGTCTAGTGCTGAAGTCGCCGATAATTCCGTTGACCCCCCGGCGAAAAAGCGGAAACTAAACACAGGAGAATCACGTTCCAACAACTCGGCAATGGCGAACAATGGGACGCGTGTGGAAGATGAGATTGACGAGGCCCTGTACTCACGGCAGCTGTACGTGTTGGGTCATGATGCCATGCGGCGGATGGCCAGCTCGGATGTGCTTATTTCGGGACTCGGGGGTCTCGGTTTGGAGGTAGCGAAAAACGTGATCCTCAGTGGAGTGAAGTCGGTGACTCTTCATGACGAGCGGAATTGCACGATTGCTGACCTTTCGTCACAGTTTTACTTGTCCGAGCAGTCCATTGGCCAAAACAGGGCTTTGACATCGTGCGAACAGCTGTCGGAGCTGAACCACTATGTGCCGACGACTGCGTACACCGGACCGCTCACCGAGGACTTCCTGCGTAAGTTCAGCGTGGTGGTGCTCACCGGTGCTAGCTGGAGCGAGCAGGAGCGAGTGGCGGCCATCACGCACGCCCACGGCATCGCTCTCGTCATAGCAGATACTAGAGGACTCTTCTCCAGAGTCTTCTGTGATTTTGGACCTGAGTTCACAGTAGTAGATGTGACGGGAGAAAACCCTGTGTCAGCTATGATTGCTGACATCACACACGAGTATGAGGCAGTTGTCACCTGCCTGGATGATACCCGTCATGGTTTGGAGGATGGTGACTATGTCACTTTCAGTGAGGTTTGTATTTTATTATTTCACAATTTTTTGCAATTCTTATCAGGTTCTGAATGTTTTTGACAATTCTATCATGATTATGAATTAGTCACAAAGTAAACATAGCTCATTGCTATTATTTTAATAATGATTGATGAACTCGAGAACATTGAACTTCTATGTCAATGTTATGGTGTTATCTCCATGGCGGCTAGCACTGAAAGTCCCTGACCTACAATTAAGATCAAATATTTTGAATATCTGCCAGAAACTGTTGATGTTGAGAACATGTTGTCATGGATAAAATAAATGTTGATGACTACATGTACTCATTTAGCAGTTTTCTTCATGTACAATTACCGGAACGGATCAAGAGCACTCGGCATCAGAGTGGGGATCGGTTTGCGCATTCCACACATTGGCGAGCCAATCGTCGTCTTTGTTAGATACATGCAGCAAGTGCAGGGAACGAATCACAAGTGACCTCTATGACACGATGGTGCGGTGAGCCAAACACTGACACTCCCCACCCCCGCGTCTCACTTTGCACCACTAAAAAGGCCGGATATTCGACTTCTTGAACTTGAAGCCAGCGCTCAAGATCCGTGCCGGTAATTGTACCTGATGATTTTAAGCCCAGTAAATCAGGTTTATTTTATTTTTTTAATGTTTCGTTTTGGAGAGAAATGGGCATTATTATACATGAGGAATCAGAATTTGAGAAAGCTTATTCTGATCATAAAAAAAATACTATTGATAGATTTTTGGCTACTAATTCACCCAAACGGCAAACGGGAACATTGTCAAAGATGGAGCTTACCAAGAAATGATTTTTTATGGATTAGTATGAACAGGGCATTTTGTCTCCTAGCATATCTGAGGCTTTAGTTCGTTAAACTCCACGCGAATGCTGACGTTTGCTCACCCACTGTTGTTCCAGTATATAATGGGTTAAACATGCTGTTGCATTTTAACAAGCTGTTCAGTGCTTGTTTAGTTGTAAGTCTGGTACTATAGCACTGAGATTTGCATTTTTTTTTTAAATCTGGTTTCGACAAGAATATATTGATTGTGATAAAACAAAGAATGCTGCAGCCGCATCTGTTTGATTATCTGCTAACTCCAAAACAGATTAAAATACAGTTTTTTCTAATATAAAAGTCATAAATCGGCAAAGTTTCTGTACATATATAAATTGCACCCAAGTGAAATCGGGGACTGGACACTAGTTATTCATAAGATAAAAAACATACATTCAGCCGAACCTCCTCCTTTTCGAAGTCGGTTAAAAAGAGATGACAGTCAGGACAATAAGAATTCAGCTTCAAGTTATGGTTTTTGTGTACTAAAACCATTATTCCTTTACTTTTCAGATCCAAGGTATGTCGGAACTGAATGGTTGTGAACCCCGCAAGATCAAAGTACTCGGCCCATACACCTTCAGCATTGGTGACACAACCACTTTCTCTAAATACGTCCGCGGAGGCATTGTCACACAAGTGAAAATGCCCAAGAAAATCCAGTTCAAGTCTCTTAAGGAATCATTTGCCAACCCTGAGTTCCTTATTGCTGACTTTGGCAAGTTTGACTACCCACAGCAGTTGCATGTAGCTTTCGCTGCTCTCTACAAGTTTGAGGAGTCTGAAGGCCGCCTTCCGAAGCCCTGGAGTGATACCGACGTGATCAAGTTCATGGACTATGTGGATAAAGTTGATGTGTTCAAAAATGGTGATATGGAAGTCAACTCTGAACTGCTCAATACATTTTGCAAGGTTTGTTGTTTTTGTAGGTTCTTTTACTGATTATCTCTTAAACTCAGACTAGGCAAACATTCTGCCAAATAAATTATTATAAAAGAAATAAATAAGGGTGAGGGAGAAGGGTAAAAAATAGCCTATACTATGTTCACAGACCTACCAAATATTCCCAAAAAAAAAATCGTTAAAATTGGCCAAGCTGTATGTAATTAAATTCAATTTGAAATATTTTATTCCATATAGCCCTTTATGGGCACATAAAACGTCAGAAACAAATACGCACTAATATAGAATGGAAATCATGACCACAAATAAAATTAATGGTCTAAGTAATGTAAAATCACTGTTAAATATTAAATTAAATTATTTAATAGACATTTAATTGATAATGCAGTTAATGAACTTCCGCTAGTCAAGAGTGGAGAAGAAGTCATTGCCAAAACAAGCTTGTCTTCAACATAGTCTTTAATCTTATTTTGTTTTACGCTTTTTGATAAGAACACTTTCCCTGGCTATATTTTGTAACTGAATTTGTTACAGAATAATGTTAATATTAAAATTTTGTTATAGCCTTGAAAACACTTAAATTATAAAGAAAACCGCAACAAGCAATTTTTTCCAAAGGAAATGTTACGAATGATTTGCTTTTGTTTGTTAACCCTCCATTTGGGTAATACAATTTCATGTTTACTATGCATATTTTTATTAGGGAATTGTTTTTAATTTTGACAAGTCCTAAGTTTTTGCAAAAATTCAAAATATTTTTGATATAAATTAAAGACAAAAGAAGGGACTCAAGAGAGCCCAAAGAATTGCCACTCTCATTGGCATTTGCATATGTCATTGATAAATAGAATTATTCTATATATGTTTGTCCAATTAACCATTATATGTAAAGAAGATCTTTAATGTATACTGAAAAATAATGAGTGACTTCTTCCACCAGGTGTCTTCCGGCGACTTGAACCCCATGAACGCAGCTATTGGTGGTGTGGTAGCCCAGGAAGTGATGAAGGCTTGCTCTGGCAAGTTCCACCCCATCATGCAGTGGCTGTACCTAGATGCCGTCGAGTGCCTTCCTAAGGACCGTTCTTCCCTGAATGAAGAGAACTGCAAACCAACCGGCTCCAGATATGATGGTCAAGTGGCTGTGTTTGGCAAACATTTTCAGAAGAGGCTGGGTGAATTGAAGTATTTCATTGTTGGTGAGTACTTGTCTATAGATTTTAAACAACATACTTATAAGTTGCAGCTGTGCTACTGTAAGCTAACTCTTTCAAGTAAGGAAAACAAAGTCCTCTCACTACTGCATTTGTCTGTCTATATCTGTTTGTTCCAATAAACTTAAAAGCTACTGAACAGTTTTTCATGTAGTATGCACCAGTAGACAGTGGAAAGGTTTGGGTCTGTAATACATCTGCATACAGTGTTAACAAAACAATAACTTTCATATTATCAACACTTCATAGAACCTTGCTTGATTGATGACTTCGATTAGAAACAGTTTTTCCTTGTTTATTCTATTATGGTACCTGAGTCGCCCTTGATGAATGGCAATGGTAGACTATGTACTTCTCTTGCGCAGCGAAAATATTACGCTTTACATTCAGAGGGTGATTATTCTACTCGAAATATAAATGTCACCAACCAAACCTCTCCAAAATCTTGGGTTCAGAGGCGTAGCATGGACTAATTTAAACTTGGGTGAAGGTACATCACCGAGGTCTTTTTCTTTCATAAATTCGAACACGAGACAGCGATTGTCGCAAACCTGTGTTCGACTACATTATCACTTACCATCAGGTAATAGTGGCCTATAGCGAGGCTATCAATTTAAAAAAAAAAAACTCGTTCTTAAAAAGCCCTCGCTTGTGTGAAGACCACTTGGCTGCGAGCCCGTGGACGAAGGCCCAATACGCCCACGCCTAACTACTCCACTGCTTGAGTTTTTGAAAGGTCACGTAAAATTGTGTACGCCCATTATTTTTAACAAGGTTCGAATACAATTATATGAAAATGATTGTAATTGAAAATAGTAATCCATCCTTGTATCGCACGGGTCTTGGAAATCTTTAAAATTTTTTGCTCTCTATTTTTCTTTTTCTATCTCTTTAATTTATTGATAGGCTTGCGTTTGACGACTGTCTTACCTGATGTTAAGCGATGATGTGGACACGCTACGATTGAGCACGCTTGCCTAGAAGTAACCTATTCACTCTTTGCTTAAAGACCCCTAGGCTGTAGCTATCAGGAAACACTCTGGCCGTGAATTCCACTCCTTAGCTGGTTTACTTCATGCATTTAGCTTTAATATGCAATATGCATAAACACTTAAACCTTCCTCCCACAAGAATCTCCTTGTCTATTGCAATTGGTGAAAACTCCATACAAATTCGCTCTGTAGTTTTTGAGTTTAACGCGCACATACTGACAGATGCAGTGCGGAAGAAATAAATAAGTGCCTGCGTGAATCTACAAAACGCAACTACGCGCGTGAGTGCGTAAGAACCCCGCACGATGATGCAGGTCTGCACTCCCGCAAGTATGCGCGTAGGTGCGTTGACACGCAACATGTAGCGTGATGTGTGGCAGTTTGATAATCGCCTAAAACTTGGCGATAGCATTCAGTGCTGTAAAATGCCACCTGGCAGCTTTGGACTCGGTGGAAAGGCGTGCAAAGAGGCTAATTGGTGATCCAAATTTGGTTAAGTCCAACCTTCAAAGCCTTGAGCACAGGCGTAGGGTAGCCAGTCTTTCAATGTTTTACAGGATGCATTTTGGAGAGTGTGCGCAGGAATTGTATTACTTGATTCCGCCATCGCAATTCTACCATCGGACAACCCGACGTACGCCGAATATTCACCCTTACGTTGTTGAAACCTCTACGTCCGGACTAAGCGTTTCGCCTCGTCGTTTATACCGCGTACGTCGAAGGACTGGAACAGTTTGCCTGCTGCGGTCTTCCCGTCCGATGATAATTTGGGTGTCTTCAAAGGTAGAGTGAATAGGCTCTTAATAAACTAGTGCGCCTCACCATCAAAGATTGCACCGCTACTTACCATCAGGTGGAATCGCAGTCAAGCATCGCAATTAAAAAAAAAAGTCACAGAAAATATCGATTCAGACGTTAAGTCAACGTTTTAATCATGCTATAGATATTTATATCAACAAATGTATTAAATACCGGAAAACGCGTGAACAAAGACGTACTAGTCATTACTTAGGTATTTTTTCTAGGTCTGTTGTGTGCCTAGCAACTCGTTACCTGACTCATAATCTTGTAGGTTTTCCTGCTTTATTAAAAACATATAATTGATTAGATGTACTGGTTTAAAAACTACAATACATTGAATCCACTTTAAGACTACTCACTAGCACTGGCAGTCACTGCCGGGTTATATAGTCTTATAGCTTTTTAACACTTCGTAAAAAAAAAAAAATCCGCTCAACTCGATCTAGTTCCAACCTATGTAGATCTCGTGTTATGCGTATTGCGTACTAAAAATTGTTGGCGAAAATTCTTTCACCAAAAGATAGCTGCTTTATTCCTAAGTGACATAGGATATAATTTATATATGCAGGCGGGGCGAAGCTGTGGGCAAAAGCTAGTTATAGATAAATTACACTCACAATCAAACACAGAACATGCTCATCGCACAAACATTTGTCCTTGATGAGAATCGAACCCACTACCTCCAGCATAGCAGTCAGAGCCACTAACCACTAGACCAAGTGGCCAGTCATTTGATAGATTCGGATAGATTTTCTTTTTGTTTGTTTTTTCTACTAGTGAATATATAACTAATAATAAATAATGCGTTCCTTGTGAATTAACCCAGAGTGAGGTTGTAATTTGTTTGTTCTACAACAAAGTGAGGTTGTAGTGGACAAAGTTTTTTAATCTGAATGGCTATGAACAATAAACTACTTTATAAACCCACATTCTTACCGTAGTATGTTCAGCATCGGCTACTGTATAAAATAAGAAATAATAATCATTGAATTCATTTATTCATTGTTACTGGCGTTCGATAAACATCCGTAACTTGTAGGCAATTGAATTAACTCTTTTCTAAACCACAAGCCATACAAGAACAGCATACCTAATGGCGGACACAGATCAAAGCTAAACGACGTTGCATCTCAAATACTTAGCGTACTTGAGTATACGCTTCGGTTGACGCCTCCGAAGTATGCCGTTAATGTCACAGTAAAACAAAAAAACTGGGCAAGTGCTAGTCGGACTTGCGCACTGAAGGTTCCGTGCAAACTACAATTCCCGAATAGAGTCGGAAGATTTTTCCGAATTGTAATTATTTTTTTTTGTGACGTAAGTAACAACAAATTTACTGTTTTCAGTTTTTTTTCCAATACCTGTGCTATAAGACATTACTTTGTGCCAAATTTCAGGATTCTGGGTCAACGGGAAGTACCCTATAAATTTCGATCGATAAGAGTATCAAAATAAACGTTTTTTGCGACATAAACGGCCGTATCTTTTTTATTCGTTAACTTAGAAGTTTGTTTTTTTTCACAGCTTGAAGGGACCGTAGACCTAACTATATGGTTTTAATTTGAACTGGATACCTCAACGCGTTCTCGAGATAAACGGTCTTGACAGACAGACAGACGAACGGACAACAAAGTGATCCTATAAGGGTTCCGTTTTTTCCTTTTGAGGAACCCTAAAAATGGCCCATTATTTTACCAAACTGGAACTACCTCGTATATTGATTAGTTTGATTACGGGTCAGTGTCGCGCTATACTGAACCGAGGTCGTTTAATCGATTTTGAGAAACCTGTCATTACCCTTACTGGAAAGTAATTGGTTTGTCGTCTATTTTCTAGAATTCTATTCACAGTTACACTATGCTACTGAAAAATTACCTATTTGACGGAAATTGCGTCTAATATGCAAATTCTGATAAGGCCTTATCAATACGAATTGAAGTCGTGGAGATAATATGTTGGATATTGACAAGTAGGATAATTAAGGTCAGTGAAAGATTTAACTTTCCATATATTTTTTCTCGTTATTTTGAATTAGGAACTTTTATACAAATGTACATGCCAATCCCATCAGACCTTATACAGTAAATACCTTACCTATTTTATCTTAAACAGTAAAACGTAACAGGACACAACTTAATTAGGCTATGAGCAGCGTCGGAGAGGTGATTCTCAGGGCAGTCAGCTAGGCTGCCGTCCTCTAACTAAAAAGCAGCTAAGTGATTTAGTTTCTAAGTAACTTAGCTGCTTTTTGAGGACGGCAGTAGGAAACACCGGCCTCACCCAGTTTAAATTGACGAAAAAATGTACTACGTGTATGAAATTTTTTTAAGCTATTGCATATCGCGGGCCTTGAGCGTGGAGACCGAATCCAGAAATTCCGTTACGAAAATTAAACTAACAGCCCCCACTCATTTGTTTTCTTATCGGTCACCACGCTCAAAAAGTGTAACTTCAATTAATATCAAAGAAAAAAAAAACAAAGGAAAAAAAATACTGCATAAATAAATAATTATAATTGCCTAAGTTGATAAAAAATGCTATACAATAGCTTTACCGCGGCAGTCCTCGAGTGCCACACGTCTTTTTATTACCTTATTATGTGTCCCACTGCTGGGGAAAGACCTCCCCTTACTAACAAATTGTCTATCGTCTCGTACTATAAAAAATAGGACAATATTTGTTAGTTTTAGTCAGGTAGACGCTCGTATTTGTTACAACGCGACCACAAATTTGTAGTCCGTGATATTGATCTTTCAATATAATGTATAAATATTTTACGTACCTATATGGAATGCTAGTTACCGTAGAATGTGAATGCCACATGCAAGGAATATGAGCATGAGCTTTGGGATGGTAGTGTCCTTAGCAAACTATATGTTTTAATTTGGTATGTAAACCATGACGATTTTTAAGCCATTTTACGAGCTTATTTATTGGAGATTTTTATTTTTGAGTTACCTCAAACTATACGGCTATACCTCAAATATATTGTTAGCTAAAACATTATCATTTAATGAAGACGGGGCGACAGCACAACACTCCTGAAAGAAAGAAAGAAAAATATTTTATTTGACGCACATACATACATACAATGTAGAAAAAACATGTTGAAACTTAACAGAAAAAACTAACATCTTGTGTCTCATGTTTGCGCCATAAAGGTCCAGTTCAGAGAAAATGCCAGACAAATACGAGGTAGTTGTCTCACGCTGGTAACTTGGACGCTGAAAGGAAAGCTTTCATTAAATACAAATCCACATGTAACCAGTATTTAATAGGATAAAGAAATCACAAAGTACCTACATACATAAAAGGTACCTCTAACCAAAGACATTCATAAATTTCTCTATTTCCGCAGGTGCTGGCGCCATCGGTTGTGAGCTGCTGAAGAATTTCGCGATGATCGGCGTCGGAGCAGCCGGTGGTCAGATCACTGTCACCGACATGGATCTCATCGAGAAGTCCAACCTCAACCGACAGTTCCTGTTCAGACCTTACGATGTGCAGAAACCCAAGTCTAGTACTGCTGCTAAGGTAAGATTTTCGGCCTTCTGTTTGTGATCAGTACGCACAAAACTGGACTTAGGGCAGTGGCTGGCCGAGTGGTAACGGTTCCGACTTACGAGTTGTAGGTCACGGGTTCAAACCTAGCCAGGCGTATTACTTTGTGTAACTTATTTCATCACCATTGCTCTCAAAACCGGAGGATACAATCGTTAGGAAACCGGCATGTCTTAGAATTAAAAATTTGAACACATGTGACATTCACCAACCCGCACTGAGCCCGCGTGGTGGATTACGGTTTATTCCCTCTCCTAGAGAGGAGGCATGAGTCCCAGTAGTAGAAGCAGTAAAAGGCTGAATATACTTGCTATGCTCTACGCACCGAACCGCTGTAAATGAGTCTGGCGTCGTGGGCGTTGCTATTTGTTTAGAAGCAGTTGATTTTGCCACTACAAACGAACCTTCACACAAATCTATGTTACCCGATGACGCGCCCCGCAGCGATTGTAGGAGCCGACGCAGTAAATTGCATCGCAGTATCAAAATTCTTGTAAATGATCAAGTCTTGAGTAATAGTTTGAGATGAGAGTATCGACACGAAAAGAAAAAGAAGCCTCGAGTTCAGTAAAAAAAAAATATTTACCTTCACTTGTAAGGTACGAATATTGGAATGGCACGTTCGAAAAAAAGTTATTTTCTCTTTCGGGATCACAGGTGTGGGAGTCTGTCTGACAGTCAATGTCTCCTAAATTAAGTATATTTGGGTCAAATTTACTGTCACAAATTCAGTTGGATCCGCATAAAAACATCTGACACTTCTCTCGTTGCTTATATTTTCCCTAATTCCAGGTGATCAAACGCATGAACCCGGACGTGAACGTGATGGCCCAAGAGAACCGCGTGTGCCCCGAGACTGAGTCTGTATACGACGACGCCTTCTTCGAAGCTCTGGACGGCGTCGCCAACGCGTTAGACAACGTTGACGCACGTATCTACATGGATAGACGCTGCGTGTACTACAGGAAACCGCTGCTGGAAAGCGGTACACTCGGTACCAAGGGAAATACTCAGGTTTGTATGGAGCCTAATTTCAACTGTTGTTATTAAGTCCTGGTGAAAATACATGCCTGAAACATGTTTTGGGTGTTGTGCAAGGGGACCAAGCGGTAATCTCAAGTGGGTTGCGGTGTCATCCTGCCTTCCCTAACCCGTTAGCGGCCACAGTTTTGTCTGAAACGAGTGGATACAGCTGCTACAATATTGACACGCCAGTGTAAGTGTTAAGAAAACTAAAAAATTTCCTAACTCTTCTGTAGTTTTTTAGTTGAAAGTTGCGTCGCCGTTTTGAAAATTGAACAAAAAACCACTCCCAGCAATAATAAGATCTGATACTCGCTTTAATATTTTTTTCTTTTTAAGTAAATCTGATGACAACTTTTATCCGCAGGTGGTAGTCCCATTCCTGACTGAATCCTACAGTTCGTCTCAAGACCCCCCGGAGAAGAGCATCCCGATCTGCACGCTGAAGAACTTCCCCAACGCCATCGAGCACACGCTGCAGTGGGCGCGTGACGAGTTCGAGGGGCTGTTCCGGCAGGCCGCCGAGCATGCCGCGCAGTACCTGCGGGATCCTCACTTCTTGGACAGGACACTGAAGCTGCCCGGTAGCCAGCCTCTGGACGCTATTGAGAGTGTCAGGGTAAGACATAATTTGATGCCATGTGATTATGACATAGGTCTATGTTTATTTCGTGCCAGTTTTGAGATCATTTCAATGATAGCAAATTGTAGTAAACATGGTTTAAAAGTATTATTCAAAATTCGGGTTTTCTTCATCTTACTGTCTCGATGGTATTCTATATGGATTTGATCTAGAATTCCGCAATGAAATTGGTGCGCGTTTAGTAACGTCCATTATTTCATTTAACATCCAAGGATACAAATGTTCATTCGAATCAGGACACAGAAAACCAAACATTTTCTCATCTCAACTCCTGATACTAAATATTTTGTTGATATATTGATGGCAATAGTTACTTTTTGCTCTGTACTCATTACCACTCTCTTTTTCCAGAATGCAATCCAAGACCGTCCCCTTACGTTCGACGACTGCGTGACCTGGGCGCGTCTGCACTGGGAGGCGCAGTACTCCAACCAGATCAAGCAGCTGCTGTACAACTTCCCGCCAGACCAGCAGACCACCAGCGGAGCCCCCTTCTGGTCGGGCCCCAAGCGCTGCCCAGAGCCCCTCACCTTCGACCCCTCGGAAGAACTGCACCTGGACTACGTGGTGGCTGCAGCTAACCTCAGGGCGCATGTGTATGGCATGGAGCCTTGTGTGGATAGGGAGAGGATCGCGAAGGTCGCTTGTAGTATTCAGGTAAGGAAATATTTTTTTAACCGACTTCGAAAAGGAGGAGGTTCTATGTTCGGCTGAATGTATGTTTTTTTTTTTTATAGTAAACTAATATATTCCTTTGCAATGAATTAATGTGCAAATTTTCAAAGAAACGTGTTTTTGTAAAGAACTTTCCACTAAATTCAAAAATATTTACTAGTTTTTTTTAATAAATTCACACATTCACAAACCAATTCAATTTACACTAGTATAAAATTCTTAGAAAACCTGGATTTAAACTAGACTAAGTTTAGAAAACTCATTCTAGGTCACTGACATTTCTCAATACTTAATTTAAAAAAAATTACAGGTACCAGAATTCAGCCCGAAATCAGGAGTAAAGATCGCAGTAACTGACGCTCAGCTGCAGCAGAACAACGACGACATGGACCACGACAGGGTAAAGAACATCATCGCCGAGCTGCCCTCGCCCGCCAAGCTGGGCGCGCTCCGCATCACGCCGCTGGAGTTCGAGAAGGACGACGACACTAACTTCCACATGGACTTCATCGTCGCCGCCTCCAACCTGCGCGCCGCCAACTACAAGATCCCGCCTGCCGACCGGCATCGCTCCAAGCTCATCGCCGGCAAGATCATCCCCGCCATCGCCACCACCACCTCCGTGGTCGCCGGCCTCGTCTGCCTCGAGCTCTACAAGCTCGCGCAAGGCTTCAACACCCTAGAAGTCTTCAAAAACGGATTCGTCAACTTAGCCCTCCCCTTCTTCGGCTTCTCAGAACCCATAGCTGCCCCAACAAATACATATTACGACAAGAAATGGACCCTCTGGGACCGCTTCGAAGTCAAGGGTGAGGTGACCTTGCAACAGTTCCTAGACTATTTCAAAAACGAGCATAAGCTGGAGATCACGATGCTGTCGCAAGGCGTGTGCATGTTGTACTCGTTCTTCATGCCGGCCGCCAAGTGCCAGGAGCGACTGAACCTGCCCATGTCGGAGGTGGTGCAGAAGGTGTCGAAGAAGAAGCTGGAGCCGCACGTGAAGGCGCTGGTGTTCGAGCTGTGCTGCAACGACGAGGACGGCAACGACGTGGAGGTGCCCTACGTGAAGTACACGCTGCCCTAGACGGCGGCCGCCTGCCACATGTACACTGTCGTCGCCGGCGTGCGCGTCACGTTAGCTAATAGTTACCATTGTCGGACATGGTCGGTATCACATCGGGGCCGCGAGACGCGAGCGAGTGTCGGACGATACGAGATGTACAGATAGTGTTTACATGTGTGACGTTTTATTTTGTGCTTCAGAACACGCTTTTGTCTACTTATTGATTCATATATTTATAGTAGTTTATAATTAATTGCTCACGTCTCATCAAACGCGCTAGCATTTATTCTTTTATTCGTCTCGTGATACCACAATAGTTTTTACACCAAATTTATTGGATATTTTAAAGTTGAAATCAGATGGGTCTGTATATGGAAAGAAATAAATAAAATTTGAGCAAATCTTTTTGTTTTATTGTAAGGTAGTTAGAGATTCCCTGTAACGTATAGTTAGCATTTTGCTGTCAATTTTTTTTTTTTATTGATGTAAACTAGTGCTTGACTGCAATCCCACCTGATGGTAAGCAGTGATACCATCTCTGATGGTGAGGCGCACTAGTTTATTAAGGGTCAACTCACACCGAAAGAGCGGCGAAGGGCAGCGACCCGTTTACCGTTCATAGAATTCGCTGGAATTCCCGCAGCGCCGCGGGCATCCGCGCGACTCGTTCGAGTTTCTCATGCGATAATAAGTATTATAGCAATGAAAATAAAGTTAAAACTCATATGACACTGAAACTGCGATCCGCTTCGCTGCGCTTCGACGCTCTTTTGGTGTGAGTTGACCCTTAGAGCCTATTCACTCTAGCCTTGAAATCCCCAATGAAAGCAATATTACCTACAACATATCATTATCTGGAATGGAAATGAGGAAGGCCTTATTCTAGTAGTGGGGTAGCTAAAGACTATAGTCTCCGACCAGACGGGTGTTGTCTATTCCAGGCCACAGCCCAATATGTAGTTGATTTCGGACGAGCTGACCTAAAAATAATCGTGTCGAGCCTCCGCTTATTAAAAACCGTTTTTGTCGAGAGATTGACGAGTAAAGCTCAGTGGCCCATATGCTCCGTCCGGGCACGACTACATGCACACCGTTAAAATTGAACTAGCGGCACTGCCCAGGTAATCCGGTTTCCGCAACGGGGGCCGCCCGCAGTGTTGGCCCTTATTGTACTAGTATTTAGCCCATAAACTAGCTCGGCGAAGTTTCAAGTTTGCCCAAAAGGCCGAATCGCTGACTATACATATTAGCTGCCAATTACTGTAAAGAAATTTGAATGAGTTGAATTCGCATTCCAATATTTAAAAATTGGTCGACACGAGTTAATTCAGAAAAGTTTGATTTTTGTTTTGGAATTTTTTTAAGATGGAAAAACTTCTCCATCCTAGTGGAACAGGAGGAGCTTTTGTTCGTTAACTTGCAAAAAGGTTTTCATAATTAAAAAAAATAATTAAATGCAACATGTTTTTCAATATTTATTGCGTAAAAATGTATGCATGAAAATACAGTAAAATAGTTCGACGGAAAATATCTTTGGAAACATCCTATTTGTGACACCGATCGATGACAATATTTTATAATAATAAAATTTAAGCGTTCAATATTTTTTGGTACGTACGTTTTAATTTTACACCCTCTTTGGAGGAGCATACAGTAGTTGGGGGCGGATAAATTATTACTAACTTAAGAAGAATTTTAGCCATTTAATTGTTAGCGACAGTATGCAACGCTTTACAGATATCTTCTGCAAAGCTCACATCCGCCCACCCTCGTTTGGTGTTAACGTAACATTTGAACGGTTAGTACCTCGAGGTGAAATAAAATAGCTCATTGAATAATGTATTTAGGGGAGCCATCCATTAATCATGTGAGGCTTGAAAGGAGGGAGATGGGTTTGACAAAAATCACGAAATATCACACGGGGGGAAAGGATGTAGTAAGATATCACGTGCATTTATTTATTTCGCCAAACGCGCGATTTTTAAACGCAAAAGCGGCGTGTAGTTTGACTTTGCCTCGCCGTTGCAAGTTGCAACGAACGAAGTCCTTCTTGACTTCACGGCTTTAAAAAATTAAAGATTCTTTGTAGGTAGAGTGCGTCTACTGAAAGCGTAACCTGGAGTTTTTTTTTTTAAATTAAATTGGCAACATTGTTTTGCCAAAAAAAATCACGTCAAAGTCTATGGTTGCAATCGTCAGTTTTTGGAAACTGATATTTATTTTTCAAGAATAATTGCTTAATTATGGGAAAAACAATAAACAGTAACGTGCAAAAACTGCTACACACTATGGTTAATAAGTTCAAACAAAAACAAGAAGAGAAAGAAGGTGTTTTCAATGAAAACCAACATTGTTTACATACGATTTTTGATTTTTAAGTTAGTATGACGTTATAATCTTGATCCTTATCGACTATTATTAGATAGTTATATTAAAGATGTAATGATATTTTTTTTTTTCTTATATTTTTAGGTAATCTAACATAATAATATTGCGAATTTCATAATGGACAAAAACATTGAACAACGAAGGCTTTTGGTAAATCGACTTAATCAAAAACACATGCTATTGAGTGGTAGAATGCGTTCAAAAGCAGTTGAGATGTAATGAAAGATTTGCCTCACTCTGTCTGGTAGTGCATGAAAGTCTGCTACTGAAGTTAAAATCGCGAAAATCCTAGTTCAAGTTTGAGAGAGATGCTGCTGCAGCAGCTGCTGAACTTTTTGTGTCTCACGAGTCGATCCGTATCATTTGAAACAATCACTGGAGTATAAAACATGTTCCCACTTGACTAATCCCAAAAGATCTGAATTTTCTCTATGCTAAAACGAATTGATTTCAACCCAACAATCTTGAAACACATTAATAGTGTTGGTGAGACGTGATGAAGTTGAAATCATGTTGACTATTTTATTTGACTATCAAGAAAACCAAGTGCACAAGCACTTGGTATTCTTGCCAGAACGCCAAATGGAAAATAAAGAAAATTATTTAAATATTTTATAGCGACTTTTGAGAGACCAGATAAAATAAAATAATTTGGAATATTTAATATCTAACATTTTGTGTGTTATTGACATTTACCATACACCCAAACCATAATACCAAATAATTAAGTCTACACACATGTTTTTGACTAGGATTTAAGTTCTCGTACAACTATTCTAAAATTGTCTTAAATACAAAAAATACTCTAGTATCAAAACTTTTTTCTCCTACTATTTCAATAATACCACATTCAACATTTTTGGTTGTAACCTCCTTTTCTCAGGTCACGCTTTCATTAGACGGACTCTACTTACTAAAAATACACGTGATTTTGGGGGGAGATGAGGTAGTCTTAAACCTTACCACGTATCACCAAAAGGGAGGATGGAGTTAAAAAATGCTAAAAAAAGATTACGTGATTAATGGACGGCCCCTAGCTTACGCGCTGAGGCCTTACTATGACGTTTTAAAACCATCATGATGCCGGTCTAAAAGAGAGATTTAGCTAGGACGAATAGCATTTTACTTTGTTCTCAATTGTGTTTTGTTTGTAATAAAAGCGATAAGAAAATATACAAAGACGTTTGTAATTATATCATAAATTCGGTGTCTATGAAGTTTCTTGCACAATCTTCTCCATAGAGCAGGCCTTGGAATATTCCCAATCCTGTGATTGATAGCACTATCCCTTTTTCACACCGGAATTATGAAAGCATGGGCTCGTCATGATATTGTGGTAGAAAGCTATGTTCCTTCAAACCTACATAATTTCTTCATTTTAAAAACTAACATGAGTAAGTATGATGTAACAGAAAAAAAAAGATTTGTGTAATAACTGACTAGCGGTGCACAAACAACCTTGACAGAAGATCTTGTCATCGTTTTCAGGAGCATCTCAAAACTGATTTTGCATCCAGTAGCGTAGCTAGACGTAGGCGCTGTGGAACCTCGCCCACGTCCTCTCGTCCACTCAGAGGCCTGGCGTGTGCGAGAGCTCTTTAACAACGAGGGTTTTGTTTTATAATTTATGAGGCTCGTTTTTGGCCACTATTTCACCTGTTACTATAGTCTGGCTAAAAAGTCAAAAAATCTTTTTAAAATACTTATATTCGATTTTTTTTTTATGGTTTCTTCTATTAGTGTACAATGCTCAAGATATCTTATTCAACCTTGATTAAAGAACCGTTCGACTACATCAGATTTCATTTTACCCAAATAATTATCCAACTCGTTTGACTTTTTAGACAGACTCTAAGCGACGATGTGATCGAACACTGGGTTGCGACGGTCAAGGACTTGTTTTTGAATCTAAGAAAGAAAAAAGCCTCGCTGATACACCTTAGCCCACGTTTAAAATAGTTCACGCTACGCCTCTGATTGCGTCAGACTAAACAAATACTTAAAAAGTTTGAGTGATAAAGAGAAACAAAACAAAATAAAATTAATTACTGAACAGCATATTGATATAATGTACCGATTTAATGAACGACGGTTTGAGTTATATTAGGTAATTTTGTAAATCGATCTTGTGTTATGCGTTACAAAGAGCTGTAAATTAGTTTTGCTATTTTGGTCTAAACCTATGATTATTGTCAAATTAGGTATATTGAAAAATATCCTGAAAGTTGGAAGCACTTGGTAATAGATATTCAAATCTTCGTAACGCTAACACAAGTAAAACCAAAAGTGCAGGTACTTGTACCTGTTACTATGGAGATTAAATACTTAAAAATGTACCTTATACTTTAAAGGCGATACAAAATGTTACATTTCAAACTGTGTGTACAACTCGTTTTCATTAGCCTCTAAGAAACGAATAATCAGTGTCTTCATTATACATACAACATTAGTTTTAGTATATGCAAAACACCAAATAACGTGTCTATATAATATTTTTACTTAAAGAATCTATGTAAAAAATTTCACAAGTATATCAGGGAGCATTCAAGTATTACGTAACGCAATATGGGGGGGGAGGGGGGTCTTGTAAAACATTACGGTGCGCTACAAGGGCGGGAGTATTTAAACAACGCGGAACGTAACATTTTTTTTTATTTTAATAAAAAATCTAGGGAATTAGTATCTTCCAAATCGGCAACCCTTTTCATTTACGGGGAAACCCTCAATAGTATTATATGTTACTTTTATTTTGGTTTCCTAAGTTGGCAAACCTTTCGTTAACATAATTGTATAATAGTTTAGGGGGGGGAGGGAGGGGTACAGAAAAACGTTTCGGTGCGTTACATGGGGGAGGAAGGGTCTAAAATCTTCAAAAATTGCGTTACGTAATACTTGAACGCTCCCTTATGAAAAATCATTAAGTTATAAGCTTGTTATGTCAGCAAAAATACATAGTCACCGTGCCATCCAGACGACTGAGGGGTTGTTTTGCGCTTGCACCCAGCTATTTGCTAGCGCCTAATGCCTAGGTACTGTGTCTTGAGTTGTCCTTAGTGTCAGTGGTATCCAACTTGTGACCTTTTTAAATATTTTTGGGAAAAAATAACATGGTGTAAAAAGTATTGGAATCCATTCAGTTATTGATTCTGAACAAACTACCTACAAAATATTCAGGTTTCGCATGAACTAAATATAATGTTGTATACCGAAGCATAACGGCTAATGTAAACGGGTCTTAAGGCGTGAGGATTCTAAACTAGCATTTTATAGATATTACACCATGTGTACAATTCCTTAAAACCTAAAGATTATAAAAATTACGATAACTTTTGAATTTATCGCCGCGACATACAAAGGCCTCTTTTCAACTTTTATTTGGTTACCCTCTCTTATTTATTTTCCGTTTATTTAAATAATAACAGTTTATTTCCCAGAAATCGTTAAGCTCAATGTTTGATACACAGGTGCGTAGATATCGACTACTGTCATTATACAGGTGAAAAATTTGTATGTTTATATGTATGTATCTCTACTTTTTCTTCCACGCTCATGCAGCTGATATTTGAATTTGGATGTAATTTGGCACCCGGATAGCCCATGTCCTAAAAAAAACTATCTTGAAAGTAGACAATTTTTAACTTTCATGCGAGCAGTGTTGCTGATTGAAGTTAACATGTATACAAAAATATCTAGTTTGTTACGACCTGTTTGTGCGAACGCAGAATGAGATTCTTTTCCAACGGGCACTCTCCCCACTTCCTCACCACTCCACTACACACCCGCGTATTATTTTTAATTACTTTCTAAACAAAGATATTCTTAGGGCATGTGTACACTTGAGACAAGACAGTCTTAGACAGACTTGTTTCGCATAGACGAGTCTGTCTTGCACTTGCTTGTCTGTCTTGTGTGCGCAGGCCTTTAAGCTCGACCATAGTGCCGCGCTAACCGCATTCTTTACGACCGTCAAACCTTAGTTCCCAATGTGTTGACACAATAAACGGAAAATAGTTTACTAATTTACATTAAAAATACTTACATAATAGTTTTATTTAAATATATATTTATAGGATGTGATGTGAATAGTGGTCACAACTTATTCATTCATTAATTTGCACTTTAAGCTGTATTAAGTTTGTGTTAAAAATGCAAACTGTACAACATTATTCGAGAGGATTTACAAATATCACGGTATTGTGTGTGTATCATAACATTAGTGTTAAATGTATACAATTATAGTTTTTTTTTCACTGTAGCGGTATATACACGGCTTTTAAAAAGAAAATTCAATGTACTTTATTTGGGAAGACGCTCAAAGGCAGCCCGCGAGATGGTTTTTTGCATTGTACAGTTCAGTGTCAAGATGGGGTAAGACGAATTGAAATTTGGTTGTACTGATAATTTTAATTATTATAATTCCGTTAATAAATACGTATTTTGGCTGCCAACTTAATCAAAAAGAAATATAACTTTAAAAAAAAGGAAAAGTTGAACCATATTTTTGAGTTAGGTCTCTTTATGATTAAGCATGCGATATTTTAATCAACATACACTTTTCGTTTTATGTAAACTTCTTTGATTGATTGAATTGGCAACCAATCGAACCAATTTATGTGAACTTACTAAATTAATTTTGCAAAATTTTTTTAGAAACAGGGGTTTATTACATTATTTTTTAAATCTAATTTACATAGGTGCAAATATAGGCACTTTGCTTTGTAAGCTTTTGCTTTTTAAAAAACGGAATAAAAATGTTACCACCACAATAAATTCTCGACTTAAATGCTAATAATAAATAATTTTGTTACAAATATGTTTGAACTTGCTTCAGTGGATTTTAATATTAGACAGAGTCGCCTAAAATTTCAAAGACAGGGATTACCTAATTTATTAAAAACAATTTAAATGCGCTGTAAGCTAAAGTAAAGCACGATTTAGTTGATATATTAATTAAAAATTACAAAAGAGAGCATTACATTTAAAGGCGGATTACAAAACATCAAAGAAGCTACCCAAACTTTAACTCAAATTAAATTTGTCTTTTTACAACAATTAGGCATTTTATTATCTGCTCATTAAACACAAGCATTCAAACTAATCTCGAGCATTTATTCTTTCGGCTCATAAAAGTAAATTATAACATACATAAAAATAATTTTGGTTTTTCGAAATTATTGCTATTTTATCCAAAAATAACATCATTTCAGCGCACTTCTAAACTAAAAAGCCTTTAAATGCTCGTCGAAAAAATAAATCGTACAAATATCGCTGAAAAGCTGTTTAGAGCTCGTTCATACAACGTTGTCCAGTACCATATTTTACAGTTTAATTTTAGGATCACGTGGCAGTTTTGCTATTCCAGTATCATGATGGATTTATGGAGAGAAAAAGAACAAGACATCTTTTTCTTCTATTCTCTTCATCTTCTCTTAGTGTTCTTAGTCGGGGCACCACTTAATGCACTAAGAAAACCAAGGACAGGAAGACGATAATCATCGTGAGGCACATGGCAGTTTTATTCTTGCATTTTTTTATAGATGTGTGATACAATCTTTTGCCGTAAAATATCGTACACTACAGCACCACCCGAACGGCTTACAGTGTTAGTTTTGCCAAGTGTTATAGCCCAGTTTCACGGCGCTTTGCCCAGCAGTGGGCGAAGAAGCGCGGCAGGCAGCTGGGCGGCGTGGGCGAGGGTCAGCGCCAGGGGCGGCGGTGCGGGCTGGCCATGTGGCGGGACACCGAGCCCCCGGAGCCCTTGTCCTCGCTAAACGTCTCTGTGATACAGTAAAACACTTTATAAGAAATGTCCTTTTACGTACGCTGGCTTCTCAGTGGGGTTACAAACAACAACAAAATTATAAATAATAAAATTTGGTAATAATTTTTTACAAAACATTATATTATAGACAAGATACTGCTGTTTATAAAACCACTAAAAAGTCAGCGTCCTGTATAGAAAATAGTGGGTATTAGGTTCATGAAATTCATTATTCACACTTGATTGAAAGACCTAAAAAACTTTGTGTTGGCATTGAAAAAAAAAAAATGTACAGCCTCCCAAAAAAAAATATCAAACACAATATGCATCACATTTAAACATTCATACGACAATTAAAAGTTAATCTGACGATATCGTGCTAATGGAAGATTATGGTAAAATAATGATTTAAACCTATGTATCCAAGAAACAGAAAAATGTCAACACCATTTATGATTTAGTGATTTGGCAATGATTACTTTACAACGTTACATAAAGCACATGCAATTTCAATTAATAGGCGAATTTTTAAGCGACGTAACATTAGTATAAAAAAGCCGATTGAATGGCCTATCCTCGGGTTTGTACTAGGGCTGTCGATACATGCTTCTGGGTGAAATATAAAGAGAAGCTGGCAACATTAAGTAGTCAGTGTTACCATAGTTAGACTGCGTCATCAGCGAGGCCGTGGTTGGTCGCTTGGTGCGCGCGGGAAACGCGCCGGTGTGGCTTTGTGACATTAGGTCCCTGTTTTAGTATAGTTTCGATATAGAACTTATTCTATGACAATTTAAAAAAGTTTCTTACGTACCTATTATGAGATGACTACACTACAATTGCTATAGGCTGGTGCGGGTGACAGCTGTCACATTCATAGAATGTAGCTAGAGTGCGTCTACTGAAAGCGTAACCTGGAGTTTTTTTTTTAAATTAAATTGGCAACATTGTTTTGCCAAAAAAAATCACGTCCAAGTCTATGGTTGCAATTGTCAGTTTTTGGAAACTGATATTTATTTTTCAAGAATAATTGCGTAATTATGGGAACAATAATAAATAGTAACTTGCAAAAACTGCTACCCACTATGGTTAATAAGTTCAAACAAAAACAAGAAGAGAAAGAAAGTGTTTTCAATGAAAACCAACATTGTTTACATACGATTTTTGATTTTTAAGTTAGTATGACGTTATAATCTTGATCCTTATCGACTAATATTATTAGATAGTTATATTAAGGATGTAATGATAATTTTCTTTCTTATATTTTTAGATAATCTGACATATTGCGAATTTCATAACGGACAAAAACATCGAACAACGAAGGCTTTTGGTAAATCGACTTAATCAAAACACATGCTAGTGAGTGGTAGAATGCGTTCAAAAGCAGTTGAGATGTAATGAAAGATTTGCCTCACTCTGTCTGGTAGTGCATGAAAGTCTGCAACTGAAGTTAAAATCGCGAAGATCCTAGTTCAAGTTTGAGAGAGATGCTATTGCAGCTGATCTTTTTGTGTCTCACGAGTCGATCCGTATCATTTGAAACAATCACTGGAGTATAAAACATGTTCCCACTTGACTAATCCCAAAAGATCTGAATTTTCTCTATTCTAAAACGAATCGATTCCAACAATTTTGAAACACATTAATAGTGTTGGCGAGACGTGATGAAGTTGAAATCATGTTGACTATTTTATTTGACTATCACGGTGTTGTGCAATTGGTATTCTACCAGAACGCCAAATGGAAAATAAAGAATATTATTTAAATATTATATAGCGACTTTTGAGAGATCAGATTAAATAAAATAATTTGGAATACTATCTAACATTTTGTGTTATTGACATTTACCATACACCCACCAAATAATTAAGTCTACACACGTTTTTGACTAGGATTTAAGTTCTTGTACAACTATTCTAAAATTGTCTTAAATACAAAAAATACTCTAGTATCAAATTTTTTTTCTCCTACTATTTCAATAATACCACATTCAAAATTTTTGGTTGTAACCTCCTTTTCTCAGGTCACGCTTTCATTAGACGGACTCTACCTATCCTTTTCTTGCATATTTTCGTCCTGCTGTCATCCTACTCATGCTATGAAAAAGATCTTAGTGTTGAAAGAATTATTATTTTTCTATGACTCATGAAGATAATTTTATGGAGAGTTTTAAAATGTTCACAAGATTTGAGAATTAGAATTAGTGACAATGTTTTGATAAGATGTTAGCTGGTAAGGTTCGCTCCCCCTCCACCAAGAAAAACCCACCACCATTTCATTTAATAGAATGAACCTCGTCTAGAGTAGACTCCAAAATGTTTATTACCTACTTTAATAAAACCACTAATCTTAAATATGCGTATCCAGTTACGTTCTCAAATTAGCCTCTCAACTTTTTTTTGTGTAAAATTCGCGACACTGCAGCGACTTTATTAATTTTAGAGACAATTCGAATTTAGAATTTGCCTTTAAATCTATAAACAAAGAGAGCTTTTTTAAAAAAAGTATTGTAAATATTTGAATGAGAATCTATCTATAAAAATAAATATTGGAACATCGGACCAATCACGGTACTATTTCAAGAACGCACTAGACACGCTACATAAAAGCATTCTCACGTCTGTCTGAAAGAGTTGCTACTGTTGCCGAGCTGTCGCGCGGCGAGCGACCGGCGGCGCCCTCTGTCGGCGGCGATCATCGCGCAACGTTCGGACGGCGTGCTCGCCACGAACGTGTCGTGCAGTGAGTAGCAGGCTGCGGTGATCTGAGAAATGGACTCAATATTTTAATTGTTAGGCCTTAAACAGAGTGAAGAGTTAGGTTAGCGAAATATCAAACATTATGAAACCATTGCTTGTTGTACTTACTGAAATAGCCAAGTTTAGCGCGACAAGACGGGGCGGTTTTACTAGTGGGCTATAGTCCGCGGCGTGGCGCGGGATTTACCTTGCGACTTATTAGTCTACTCTTAACTTTCAGATATATATATATATATATATATATTGTTGTTAACAAACTCTATGTCATGAGGATAAAGTATTATTTACAAATCAACTACGCTCCGAACCCACGCCCGCTGCAATTCGCAACGCACTATAAACACCAATCACGCCCGCCTTGGTCATTGCGCGTTTATTCTGGACGCACACTTGTGCTGACATTCTCAACTGCTCGTCTATGCGACCATTGTTACGGAATTTGCAGAAAGCTATGTGAGCTAGCGTGTTAAATTTGTATCGTATAAAATTTAACTAACTAGTACGATCGTATGGGCTCTGCCACGCTTGCTCATCTAATGCACTAGCTAGCGCTCTGCAAATTGGATGTCAAAGTCAAAAGTTTTTTTATTTTACATAGGCCTTATTTTACATAGGACTTATAAAACGTCAGAAGCTAGTGCACGGTTCGAAATTGGTCGTTTCCTATGGAGAAGAACCGGCAAGAAACTCCATGGTGATGTGCTCCAGTGATGATCACTTTACTCAACTCTTTGGCGTCACTGACTTTTAAATCTTAAGTAAAATTAATTATTATTAAAATTTACTAAAACTTAAATAAAATCTAATCAACTAGATGTTATAATAATTTCTAAAACCAACTTTAAGAAAACATTTTATAACAGAACTTCAGTAAAGAAATTTCAACCCAAAACCAGTGCATCTTGAACACACACGAAGCAAGTACCTACCTGCTGGATGAGCCGTCGATGCAGGTCTACGTCAGCTCCTCTAATGCCCTCCCGGTCCTGATGCAGCTGTAAGGCGCACAGCAGAGCATCCTTGATGGTCTGCACGGTGGCTTGCACCCGGTCCGTTCGCATCAGACGACGCACCAGGTACCCCTTGGCAAGAGCCACGATTTTGGTCGCAGCGGCTCGCTGATCCGGACAGTACATAAAATTGTATAGCGAATTATGCTGAAGTGGTATAGGGAAACGGAAAGAAGATTTAGGACTTGCCAATATGCTGGAGTATTAGGGTTAGCAGAAATAGAAGGCTCCAAATTAGGTTAGTAAATACATGACTTTGATAATATGAACAATCTAAACGTTTGAGTCTAAATCCAAAGTAGGGACTTGACTTTGGCTAAGGAAATTATAAGATCCGCGTTAATGAGAAGCCACTATAAAATAGAATATATTTTGTAAGTCATACAAAATTACACAAAGAGGTCATCAAACAAAGAAGCATGAAACGCTGGAACAAGTGCCTTACAGGAAAAATACGTAATAAATAATTAAGTGTGAACCAGCACAAAACCAAATAATAAACCCAAGAAAACAAAATAAAAACAGATATCTGATTATATGCGAAAGCGAAACACGGATCAACACATTAAGGTAGAACTACATTGCACAAACGTGAGCCATGCACACCGATTATGTCTCCATACATTTTATATAGCAACTTGATTTGTAGAGCTACATTAGACCAACGCTATGCGATGTCGTTCTGCGTACAAATCAGACGAGATCCACGTGTGCGTTATAATGTAGTTGTAGCTTTAATGTTCACGTTTTTACCTCCACAAAGGCGCAAGCAAGCAAGATATATTTAAGAAACAAAAAGGGAAACAGACTGTGAATACAATAATGACTTTAATCCTTTATTTAGTAAGTATTCATTTACTAAACGAAACACTAAAATGTAGAATTTTAAAAAATTACCTCTCTTGGTGTTGCTTGCTGAATGCTGAATTTAGCCTTGGATGCTAGCGAGTTGGTACTATTAATTGAATTATGTATAGTTCTTTCCATATTTCGGATTGCATTCTCAGCAGAGCTACTGTGTATAGCCGCAGTTGCATGGATCGTTTTAATTTCTTTAGCATAAACATGACTGGTAATAACACTGTTACTGTCTTCAGCATTAAAATTACCATCATCGTTGTCGGAAGGAAATGTAACATTCAAATCGGCCATCGTATCGTTCGTTCGATCGGTTAGCATCGGTTCGTAGTCACGATCAGATGATACACTTGTCTCGTAGTTCAATCTTCGGGATGTGGGCGTATTTCTCTGCGGAGGTGATGGTGTGTTTCTCTGCGGAGAGCTCGGGTTAGGCGACTGTGTACGTGTCCTGGAACCCTCAGGTTGTATCCTCGGCGTCACAATCTTAGTCCCGTTCTGACTACGAGTTTTAATCGGCTGCTTCTTGATACTCCCAGTAATATCCCTGCTTTTCTTTAACACATTATCACAATGGTTTAAGTAGTTGTTGGTATTGGTCAACGTGTTAGAAACAGGACTTTCAAGACTACTTTGATCAGGCGATTTGTAGTTGATCAACTGACTAAGACTGACTGGACCTCTGTCATTTTCCTCTACATGTTCTAGATGTTTGTCACCCCAAGCCTCCTTCACTTCTATCGGAGACGTGGGGCAAATAGTTTTCAGCTGCTTGAAGAGTAAGTTGTTCTGCTCCTCAAAGACCTGCTGTAGGAGCATCTGTTCCCTTTTCTGCTTTTCTACTAAACTCGCCATTTGTAACAACTGTTGATTTTGTATCTTCTCATACAGTTCCCTGACACGGGCTGCTGGGTCTTCTGATTCTGATATTACTGGAGGTGGCGCGTGGTTCTGAGGCTGTAGCTCACGTTTTGGTATTGTTTTAAGTGTTCCTGGATCTTTTGCCACAGTACGGTTGTTGTTGTTTCGGACAGGACTGACGGATTTCTTGGTTTTCGAAACTGGCTCAGATTTGGGTAGAGGATCTGAATTGGGCATTGTATTAGATTTAATCATTGGTTTAATGGTTCGTTTATTTTTTTCAGGGACTACCGCTTTTGCCCGACTGAGTGGAGCGGTTTGAACTGTGGGTTTAGGTTGTTGTTTCACGACATTTTTGTTAGAAGCGTTTTTATTTAGGTTATTTGCCTTGGTTTGCTTCAGCTCCAGTGCCATAGTTGACCATTTTACCTTGGCAGTCTCCAGATCCCAACTCCTTCGCTTTTTAGTTGGGCTTAGACTTGATAATGATTCACTCATCGAAATACAACTCATCTCAACGCCTGTATTCAATGATTGCACTTCTAGATGAGCCAAGAGTTGAGGACTAGGCTTCAGCAGTGTATAAGATCGTTGGCGTGCTAGTGGCGGAGCACTGTGCAGGTCCTTAAAACTTTCTCTGTGCAAGTCATTAAGGGATCCTGTGAAGCTTTTGGAACTAAGGGAGGCAGGGCCATCTTGAGATACATTATCAGCAAAAGGATCTGTTAAATCATGAGTAAGATTAAAGTTAGCAGCTTCCCCAGCAGCACCTTTGTGTTTTTTACTTCTGTGCCTTTCTGTTATAACTTCTTTTTCTGTTATTACTTTTCGAGAAAATCTTGTTGTACAGTTATAATCTCTTTCAGGAACATCTATTTGTGGAGGTGAGTGCGGGGGCGTTCTTTTAACAATATCGACAACTTTTCTTGCAGATTCATTGTTGATACTCAGGCTGAGATCTATAATGAGCTTCGGAGAGCTCGATCTAGAACCAGATTCTATTGATTCCACAATCACATTTGAAGTTATATTGTTACAGACATCAGTCGCACGAACATTTCTTGGCGGGGACGGGGTATGTCTTGGTGGTGACGGGGTATGTCTTGGTGGTGTCAGGGTACGACTTGATGGTGAAGGAGCATGTCTACCACCAAGACAAGGGGGATGTCTCGGAGATGACTCTAGAGTTTTTTTGAGATTTTTAGCATAGTAGCCAGGCTTTATTTGTTCAGGGGGTAGCTCGTATTCACATTCAGGCAGTTCAGGAGCGTCAGTCCTATCCTCGGAATCCGAGTCACTGTCAGCCACAAAAGGTTGGAGTAGGGATATGCGTTTATCTACTTCCTTAGCAAGGAGTCTGTAGTACTGCATTTCTTTGCGACATTCTTTAGATAACTGGAATAAAAAATAAAAATAAAACACCATACATAAAAATAATCAATAACACGTTTATTAATATTCATCACCTTCGTTAGAGATAACAACAGAAAACAGAACAATATTTTTTTCATTTTATTAATAACCTTTTTTTCTAATAAACTCTTGAACAATATTTAATCAGCAGATGCTTTTTTAAATGCTTGAAATTCTGCAAATAAATGAAAAAAATAATGTAGATTTTTTATGGGAAAAATTAACGGAATAGGAATATCGACTAATATTAAAGGCGTATTCAAATAATACAATTTCAGATAAGGCACAATATATAAATGTAATTAAAAAGAAATATCGATGGAAATATTGAGGAGCAACTTTGTAATGTATTTTGTAAATTTTCAAATATTATTGATTATTGACAGGTGTAGAATTAATATTATTATTTACGAGTTTTATAAAACCTCCTGAGCTAACGCTAGGACCTACAGGAACGGAGCAATAACCAAAGAAGTCGATGAAACCGCAAGGTAACGCAAGACTGGTGTGGCGCGTTTTTTTGCTTCCATTCTATCTTGTCTGCCGTCACACTGTCACCGACAGCTAGTAAGTATGTACATAAAAAGTAGCATGATAAGCATAAGCATAATCAGCCTTCTAATGCTCCCACTGCTGGGACTCATGCCTCCTCTCTATTAGAGGGAACAGGCCGTAATCCACCACGCGGGCCCAGTGCATGTTGGTGGATGTCACATGTCTTTCAATTTTGGTTTTAGGACATGCTGGTTTCCTTACGATTTTTTTTACATAAAAAGTAAAAACCCAAAAATTGCTTTCAGGTAACACAAATGTTAGGAACAGGTGGTTTGAATCTTATAAATTTTAATAAAGAACTTCTTAATGAAGAATTCCCTTAAGATCCAGCGAGCTGCGTGTCCACAAATAAATCAGTACCCGATGTAGATGTCGCAAAAGTTAAACATGCGGACGCTAAAATTGAAAGCCGAAAAGCTACAAGATTTCGCATTATGGAAACATCGCTCGATAGCCATAGTCAAAAAGGCACTCTTGACTTTGTTTCATAATACCAAAGCTACTTGCTTCCATTTTATTAAAACAAAGGCATTGTGACGTAGTGTGAAAACGGCAGAAGACTAAAATTGACCACACATACACTTAAAATAGGGGAACGAATCATTAATATACATATCACCGATATTTATAAAATATCTACAAATCAGATAGGTTTTACAGGCTCTAGATTGAACACAGACGTTATCCAAACAATCTGATGAAATAAGATAGAACTAACAAAAGGGATTTACATCTAACATTATCTCGAGAAAGCTTTCGATGGAGTATCCCGTAGGATAATGAAGCAGGCTCTTCATGCTCAAAATGTACCAAAGCATTAACATTGAAGCTTGACTTGTACTTACAAGAATGCTATCACAAGAGTTAGAAACCTAGCAGGGGTTAGTGAAGCATTTGTGGTTAAAGTGGGCGTCCATCAGGGTTGTGATCTCAGCCCGCTTTTATTTAATGTGGCGATTATTTTACCAAGGATATATCGTCGACATTGCCCGTTCAACATATTATATAGGATTTGCTAAATACGAGACTTTGGAATGGTATGGCTTGAGGGTTAGCAGAAACAAAACCGAGTACCAGAAGTGGTGGTGGTGGTGCAGAGACACGACACTGAGTTGACTCCTATGGTTCATAATTTTAACACGTCGGCTCCATCTTCAATACAGACGCAAATGTCGATGCGAATATGACTAACGGAATTGGCGTAGCATGGCAAAAAGGGCTGTCACATAGAGGTGCTGTGCCACCAATATATTCCAATAAAAACAAACAGCAAAGTATATAAAATGGCAGAGGAAAGTAAAAATATCTAATCTCAAATAATGTGACTTGAAAGGGCAGATTTTTTTTATAGCAATTCCGTCATGCTGAGAAGAAGATAAAGAAGATTAGTGTTTAGGGTAGGTTTCTGAATTGAGTATTTTGAATTAAAAATGTCTCAAACCCTATTTTTGGCAGGTTTTCAGGTTAGAGTTTTAGAAAGACTCAACTTCAAATACTAAAATAAAAAATTGGGGGTTTGTCAAAGAAAAACTGATGTTTGCTATAACATCAGTTATTTATTTTTGTAACCTTTCATAAGTCCTTTATTGCTGTACTATCTACATTAAGTTCACATTATATCTTTTGCTTAAGTAAACACAAAACATGTTAGTATCTTTTTTTTTTTTTTCAATGGGAAAAAAACGTGTTACTATCCAAAATTCACAATTTTAACCAAGTTGATTCACTGAAAATGGCAGGTTTAATAAATTAGGGCTGTACTTATTTATTAAAATACCAGCAACAAGGTTTTTCGGATATGCTAAGTTCAAGTCTCAAAAATATTTTATTTCACATTGGTACTTATAAAATAATTTACTGAAAACAATGGGTAACAGACAGGAGTGGCAGGCGGTCGCCGACTTCTGCGAAGGCCGACCGCATCAGGCAACGGCGCTCTCGCCGCCGCCGCCGGGATTCCGATCCCGATTTTCAGCCACCGTAGGCGCGCGCTTGCGGACAGTGAGCAAAGGGTAGCTCGCTGTCCGGCCGTCCGGTAACAGTCCGGACCAAGCCCAAGTCGTCGACGGCGCGCGCTGTTCCCGCGCGGCCGGCCTGGCCCAGCCGGGTCAAAGCCTACTGGGGCCAGGGTTATCCGAAAGGGCGCTTGAGCCCCGGTATGAAGGCTTGAAGGAACGGGATGGGTTTTTTAGTCAGTAAGAGTCTGACACTAACTCCCGCTCCGCCCAAGAGCGGGGGTTGTCATAAGATGATTTTTCCCATCGAAAACAGACAAATCACTCTAGAACTTCCTTTATTACAATATTTTATATTATTCAGAGACCCCGAGATCAAAAAAAAAAAAATTGAAATTATTTAACGTTTCAATCGTGGAAATTACAGACACAATTGAAGGACAATAGGTGTGCGAACGCCGGTGTTCGCTTAGGGTTTAATGAATTAATATTTCAGTCAGTTTGTCGTATCAGGGGTGGGACAAATAAAAAAAAAACAAAACCTACTATTCAGAATACTTAGTAGCTTTAAAAATTGCAGCAGCAAATATTTTTGGATGAATGGTCAGAAGTAAACCTTGTGTGAAGTAAACATGTGGATGGGTGGAGAGGGAGAGGGAGGCCAAAGAAAAGATGGATGGATTGCGTGAAGAATGATATGAAAGAAAAGGAAGTTAGTGATAGCATGACGAGTGACAGGGTAGAATGGAAGAAAAAAACGTATGCGCCGACCCCAAATAAGATGGGACAAGGGCAGGAAGAAGAAGAAGAAGGTCAGAAGTAAACCAAACTTCCTAAGATGTGCTCAAGTTCAGATAGCTCTTGCATTTCAGTACAAGTATTAATTTTTTTTTAATTGAAATTTAAAAATCCAACAACTTTTTCTGGTTCTGACATTATTTGATTTAAAAGCCTCCTAATTTTTTGACCAAAAAGTGTTGCATACTGTGCCTTCTCTACCTTACTACAATGCTAATGTATTACAGCTGAGACGGTCAGGTCTCCTTTAAACTGCTTGAAATTTAGTATAACAGTTAACAAGCCAGTACAAGGTAACAGAGAATGAACAAAACGACAATATAAATAATAATTGATGTACTCACAACAGGCGGAAGGAGCGGCACTCCATTTATTTTCATACAGGATACGTACTGGCCGGCTTGTCGCACACATTTTACGTCCCACGGGTCGTTCATCCTCGTCGACACCCGATGAGTGTGACTTACAGCTCCTGGACTCCCTGATGTTCCCCCGAAAACCGCTAACTCATCAATATCCGACTACTAACATCGCTAGAGGAAATTTCACGGCACTTTTCAATCTATCTAATGTAATAAATCACAGATTTTGAACCTTATGGCGAGGGAAATTTAATTTCATTACGCCGACAAAATCTCATCGCAATGTACCAGATGTTGTCATGCACGATTACGTCAGTAAATAAGTATTTTATTAACCGGTCCGATGGCGAACACTAACGTATTTACTCTACGGTGAACGATTAATCCAAAAATATAACATTGATTAAAGTACTATTAGTTTTACAGCTTTTTTTTAAAATAATATTAATACAATAATCGGTACTCGAATAGCATAACATGAATTTGAAAATGATACTGTTCTCGATTTCGTTGCTGATAGATAATCCTGTTTATAAAATTATAACCAATCATATTAGGTTGATATTATTTTCTTTTCTATAGCAGCCAATGGACGGGCTGCATGTACGTATCATATTATGTTTAGGGTAATGAAAAACAGCCCTGCTTTTAGTTGTCAAACAAACTTCGTATTGCCATGGTTACATTACACATTCATAATTTCAGTTTGATGAAATATACAACCTATTTATATTTTTGTGCAGTATTTTTTTTCGATATTTATTAAATTTTTGAAAACTATGTATCTAGTAATTGAATAATTATTTTTCCAAGCGTTATCCAGATCAAAACCAAAAAAATGAATAAACAGAATAAAATGATTTGGAATCATTTTTGAACGAACTGCAAAACTCAAAGATTTTGACATTGACATGGCAGTGACATGAGGCAATAAATTGGTAATTATTTGCAGTGATTTCTCATGTAAACCATGTAATTTTGGAATAATTTCACAAAATTTCAATGATTTCTTCAAAAAAATATTGCTGTTCATATCGTAGATAGTACCTAAATTATAACAAACTCCGTTCCAGATCTTCCGATAGTTTGAATTACAGAAAATTGACATAATGTCTACTGAAAATATCTGTCCCGCCGGGAAAAAGGCGTTGATTTGGTTTTTTATTTCTACACTTATTTTTACAACTTCGTTCTTTTCTGGAAGTGTACTAGGATTCTCGTCGGAGCTGTGGGCCCTCACATATTGGGGGCCAGCACTGTACTTCTGCCTGCTTACCTTCATACTAAGATACTGTTACACAGGCTTTATTTACGAGGTAAATAAAATGTATTTTTTTATAAACATTTTAATTTATAACATTGTTTTCTAAGCCTCCATCAGAGACTTAAGAAACAAAGGTCTTAATATCTATGAGATATATTTTCAAAGTAAACTTGTTTCAATTTTGGCTTATTAAATTAACTTGTGTAGGTCAACATGAATCACATTTCTAATTTATGGAATGACATAAAGCATTTTACAAACATGTTTTTAATAATTCTAGTTCCTATATTTTCAAATGAACTTTCTTTACCCATGCAGGTGACATTAAGATCAGCATTCCTGGGTGCAACATTTTCCCTGGGTATCTTCCTGGCCACCTTTGACAATGGCTGGAGAGTGTTCGGTCTCTACACCATAATACTTTCATTCTTCCATTTCTCCGAGTTTGTGTCCGTTGCATTAACAAACCCTCGGACACTGTCAGTTAGCTCGTTCATATTGAACCACAGTATTCAGTATGGTTTGGCTGCGGTGGCAAGCTGGATAGAATGGGGAGTGGAGTATTATTTCTACCCTGGTATGTATTGTATTTTGAAATTATTATTTTTAACTTAAACCTTCAACTGTACAAAACTACTTACTTAGTTATGAATACTGTAGAATGTTTATAATTCCATTTTAGGGAAATAAAAAACACATCATACAAACATTATGGGGGATGTCATACAAAGCATTTTATAGAAAATAATAAATCTCCTGTTTTTGTTAGAATTTATTTATTTTAATTTATAGAAACACATTGTATTAAATAAAAATAATATAGAATTTTATAAGAAAATCAATGTTTGCTGTGTAATTGCTTCATAAAAGCGGTTGGTCAATATAGGCGGAGTCATAATGAAGGGATTCTACTGTATGTGAACTTTGTACATGGAGAACAGCCCTACCTTTTTGATATAATAAAGTAGCTAGGAATAGCCACTGCTGCAAACTAAGACATGCATATCCAGAGCAGTATTAGCTTGTATTTTATAATCAGATTATCATACATTTAGGCCAATCACCATAATGTTTCTATACTACTTGAGGTTGCTATGACATGATTTCTCTCATTGAGTGATATTGGGTGGTCACCACACCACAAATTAGACAGAAGACAATCTCATGTATGTACTTTACTTTTTATACCTATGCTCGGTGTACGCACACTAATGAGCGTTTGAGCCAGAACCGTTCGACAAGATATTGTTCTGCTTTGTATGTATTGACTTCTGTACTTATATATTTTGTGATCACACCCAATATCACTCAATGAGAGTAAAATATACAATAACTACGTTATCAAAGAAGAGTTAGGTAATTATGAAAATGTTAATATTCATAATTACCTAACTCTTCTTTGATAACGTAGTTATTGTGACGAAATGAAAAATGTAAAATTGAAAAAATGAATTAATTGACGTGTAAAAGTGTTTTTTTAACCTATTTACAAAATAAATATCATTTATCATTTATCATAAAACCTAGCCAAGCCTGGTTTAGGCACCAGTCTTCCAAAATGCTTAACTTGATAGTTGTTTAGTATTTTATCATAAGGTTTTCAGAAGTTTGTCATACATTTAAAAGCCTGGTTTACACAACCAGAAAGTTCTACTTATATTCACATGTCTGTTTTTTTTTTTTTCAGATATGAAGACATACTTCTGGCTGTCATACTGTGGTGTTCTGATGTGCATCGCAGGAGAAACTTTCAGGAAGTCGGCCATGTTCACAGCTAAAACTAATTTTAATCATACAGTAAGTGACTCTGTATTTCTTCTTCTGTGGCAATGGGATTTTTTTTTTTAATTGGTTCCTTGCCTGGCCCACATAATTCAGCCATGGCATCCTCGTCAGCTGACGCTTTAATGATTTACTGCAAAGTTTATTTAGTAAAAGTCTGACCTCTCACTCCACCCAGAAGGGAAGAAATCAGTCTTTTAATTTTCCCATAACTGGAACTCAGGATTTTTTAAGGAGAGGGAATGGCCCGTAATCTCTCACGCGGGCCCAGTGCGGGTTGGTGGATGTTACATGTCTTTGAATTTTAGGTTGTAGGACATGCCGGTTTCATTACGATCTTTACCTTCGAGAGCAGTGGTGATGAAAATAAATCATACAAATTAATTTGCTTTTCTGCATCATACTCATAAGTTGGTGCCGTTACTACTAGACCACCACTGTTCCGGAGAGAAGTGGAGAGAAGTTATTTGATGTTATCTCACCTCAAAAAAAAACTTTTTTCTTTCAGGTGCAGTTCGTGAAGCGGCCCGACCATCAGCTGGTGACCCATGGAGTGTACTCTATCTGCAGACATCCTAGCTACGTCGGCTGGTTCTACTGGTCTATTGGGACACAGGTATCTAGGCGCTACGAGTCACTTATTTCAGTGTTTATTGGTATATTTGTAATGATCGAATCAAAGACGTCAAAAGATTCGGTAGTGACCGCATCCCGGTAGATTATTGCTAAAATTTTTCACCGTTAGAAAGCAGCTTTATTCCTGACTGACATAGGCTATATTATATGTACGCGGACGAAGTCGCTAGTTCGGTATAAAAGCCAACAACGTCGCACGTGTATTGTGTGCGGCGGTCCTCGTTGCGGAAACTGGATGCGCAGTGTAGTTCAACTTTAACGTTGTGCATGTAGTCGTGTCGACGTAGAACTTTAATGTATTGTTACGTAGCAAAAGGGCGTGCCCGCGTGGCTGTAGCGCTTTTTTATGGGACCGGGCGAGGGCCCGCGTAACGCAGCGTTTGGCCTTATAGTACAGATATGTATAGGACCATCGAGCTAAGCCTGCCTAAATCCAAAGAAACCTTTGCATCATGATTTCATGAACCTCCTATATCTGCCTCTTTTCAGATAACCCTTCTAAACCCGATCTGCGTGATCATCTACGCGGTAGCCTCTTGGCTGTTCTTCCGGGAGCGAGTCTACGCCGAAGAGCTGACTCTCCTCACGTTCTTCGGGCCGCAGTACGTGGAGTACCAGAAGAAGGTCGGCACCGGCCTGCCCTTCATCAAGGGCTACATCCCGGAGAACACTGACCAGAATATGCGGGATGATCATTGGAGTTATTAAGGTTGGTAAAAAAAAGATATTTCAGTGTCTTGGCCTGGCGTAGACTTGGCACTAGCAAACAAATTTAAACCTTTTGGTTCTTAGAATAAAGTTGAAATTAAAAAAAATAAAATAAAAATCATACAAATTGATGAAGCCATTTCGGAGTTAGAGAGGAGTGAGATAACAAATCTTTTTGCCTGTGGCTTCGCCCGCGTACGTGAAATATAGCCTATGTCACTCACGAATAAATCAGCTTTCTAAAAGTACTTTCAGAGATTACCTCCTACTAACAACTCCTACAAACAAAAAATGTAACTTTACCTCTTTACAAAATTCAGTCGAAACACGAGATTAACCGGGATAACTTGATCGGGTACTAGATCGGACCAAGAGTAGATTTTAAAAGGCCCGAGGTAACGGGTATTCTTAAATCATCAATACGAAAATCGTCGTAAAGGTATAATTTACACGCGTTTTTTTTAATGATTTCTTTTGTGGTAGTTAAAATAATGTTGTCTATTTACAGGTACTTTGTTTCTTTGGGATCTTCAGCGGGCTCAAGTCAGTTATCTAGTCCTATACGCTAAGCGAGAGATGTATAAAATTATTTTAGTGATGGCTAGGATAAAAAAAAAACTGCATTTTTTTTAATTCAATTTAGATTGGCTATGGATGTTTTTTCTTTTTGGTTTATGATTCTAGTTTTAGTCAAATAGGTACCAAGAGATATTTTATCCAGTTATAAGACAGAACTGTTGTTTAAATCCTGAGAATTTACATTTTAATTCATTTAAGCCATTTTTTTGTTTAAATTGTAAAGTATTATGTAAGTAGTTAAATCTGATAAATTAAAATGAGACCTTATTTAATAATAGTTACATCTAGCATCAATTTCTACAAAATACTTGAGAGAATATTCCAATACCATTAAAATACTCAGTTGAAAAGTGTAACAAGTTATGAATCAAAACATTTTATCAATTCATTAAATAATATTAGTAATAAGTATTAACGAAATAATAAAAAGTAAAATAATTTGTTTGAACAGTCGCATCGCTAGTGGCTCCATCTACCACTTAGATTGTATAGATTTAAAAAAAATCAGTAGATCCTGCAACTGCGTAAAGCGGACGCCCGCGCGGTTCAACATGCTCCGTTGCGGGGACTCGCGCGGCCATTTTTGTATGGAACCGCGCGGGCGTCCACACACACAACACAGGCACACACCGCGGGCACAGGCGGGCGTACAGTTTGAGGGCTGATGCTGCGTTTAGTGGACGGCCGCGCGATCCCATACTGCAGTGCTCCGTCGCAACTCGCCGCGCGGGCACCCATCGTGGGCCCTGCGCCCGTGCCGCTACGTAATAATGCATTGCAATTCTCCATCGACAAGACTACATGAACGCAGTTAAAGTTGAACTAGCGACACTGCGCAGGTAATACTCCGGCTTCTGCTACGGGGCCCGCCGCACACGACACATGTGCATAGTCACGCGACGGGTACCCGCGCGGTCGCCCGCTTAACGCAACGTTGGCCCTAAGACATTGTCAAATCAACCTAACGTAACTTCAAGCTAGGAGAATAATGCATTTATGTAAGTACTTAAGTATTTGTAAATATGTAATACATTTTAAAAATTTACAAAAATAGCAAGAAATATTTGATAACTTTACTAAAAATGAATCTATTTAAATGGAACTAAATGTATTTTACTAGAATTTTACTACTATTTGTGTAGTAAAATTATGTAGATAGTCTTGTAATCTTCATATTTTATGATTTTGAATGGCTTAATATGTCTGAGAATTAAAAGTTTTAGATCTTTTGTACATACTTTTTCGTTCAATGTGTCTATGACGAGACAAAGACAAAACATAGAGTACAGAAGCCAAAGACAGTAAACTCTCACTATTATTGCGAGCCCGCATGCGGGGGAAGCTGATTATGACCCCATAAAAATTGGTTTAGTTAGTGCGGTTTAAAATAAACAACAAGAATTATCATAAAGTAAATCATTCATCCATTCAAGTCATTCAAAACATTTAAATGATTCATTCTTTCAAATCGTTCATTCACACATTTCACTCACGCGGTTTGAAATCTGAGCTCTAGTATAAAATATGACTCTTTATTCATACACTTGCCTGGTGGTTTTTTATTCATTGGCAATCTTCAGCTGATGAGAGTATTCAGAAATATGCAAGCGCGGGTCCACCGAAGCAGACTTGTGACATCATATTTTTAGGATTTTACTGATGATGCTACTTTTTAATTGTCGTGAACGAACAAACCAACCATTTATCTTATTAATTTACTAGTGTTCGCCCCATGGGTATGCCTACGTGAAATTATACACTACAAAATCTTAGGCCCTGCACTAACGGAAACGATTTTTGTTCCTGTTACCGACACCGAACACTTTTTTATCGTTATCAGTAGATATGTGTTAAGTGAATGCAACTGTATAGCTTATAACCTTATAGCTTGTATCTGACACAAGACGCAAAAATGTCCACGTTTGCGCCCTGCCTTAGTCAGGGAGTCATTATGAAAAAAAAAAATCCTTACCTTCTTCATAAGTGATTTCGTATTCCGACTCGCGCTTGACCTAATTTCCGGTGGCTATCAGCTGAGTCCACAATTTTTCTGATTGGTGAATCTGCGCTTGTAACATCTGATATGGGAGGAAAACTGAAATCGCGGTAAAAATCAACTGTTCCATGCTTTTTGTCGAATTTAACGAAAATGACTGTACTTTATCAGCTGCTTTATTGTAGTGTTGACTGGCTGCTGCCAGCGGATTCGCTCGCGTGAAAGTATGTTTCATACAAACAAACTTTGGTCCCCCAATTTATCCCCTTAGAGGGTGTATTTCGGAAGATCCTCTCTTAGAGTTTGTCTACGTCATATAAAGATACCTTGTGCAAAATTTCACAATCAATAAGATTGTTACGGCTGTGGGTTGATATGTCAGTCAGTCAGTCAGTTTCTCCTTTTAATTATATAAACAAGCTTTTGCCCGCGACATAGCCTATGTCACTCAGTAGTGCGTTCAAAAATAACCAGAGTCGAGTAGAGTTGCAACCCAGGGTCGTCCTTAAATAACTCGAGTAGCTACTACTAGGGTGTACTAATTAGTTCATTAGTTGGAAACTAATATTATTATTTTTTTAATTTGAAAGACACAATTGCATTGTATAATGTAGAAGCACTTTTTCCAAGTTTGTGAATGTGAAGCACCATGGAGCATTTTTATTAGGTTACAACTTTTTATTTTTTTTTATTTTTGACATTACGAGCATGGCAGTTGAGAGTTTGTCATGCTCACTCAAATGTCTCGCTGTTGGTGGCACGTGTTATTGGGTCGTTCAGTTCCCTTCAAAATGGTTGAGCTGAGTGGGGCTGATGCACGCGTCATGCTCGTGAACGGGTGCCGTCAGATGGGACTGGTCATCTCTTAGCTGCCAGTGGCTTAATTCAGTTTCTATCTTTTAATTATTTTACATTTTTATTTCACTATCGACATTGTGCTCACATGATAGAAGCAACAAATAATATGTAACCAAGCATTATATGTAACACATATATGATTTAAAAGAGTGTCCATGGAGTTTCTTGCACGTTCTTCTCCATAGAGACCTACTCTTTGGAACGTGCAATTTAGCTTCACTTTTCTTGGACTGACCGACATTTGACTATTCAAAAGTGCCTGTAAATGGTCTATTTGAAATAAATGCTTTGATTTGATTTGATTTGATTTGCTACCCGGAGTTAACCCAACTAATCCTAACTTTGAGCATGGTAGGTTGGAGTAAGCGGCAATATGTTTGACATTGACAGTTGAACTCTGTTCGCGTTCAAAAATGCCAGGGTAAAGTAATTACTCAATGACGTCATTAGAGTTAACTCTAAACTCAAAGAACGCAGCCCAGGAATACAGGAAAAGTTTTTAACCAGTGCGCAAATTTTGACATGATAAACTTGAATATATTTTAATAAACACGTATTTTTTATTTTGATATGTGTTAATAGTAAAAAATAAAGTTATCGCTTACGAGACTTATTTACATAGAAATTTATTTTATGGTCGCTTGCCAGTCGGGCGCCCGGTCGACCGACTCACGCGTCGACTGGTCGCTCGACCGGCAAGCTTGTATCAGCTGAGTTGTAGGTAAGTACTTATGTGCGTTCGCTCGATGCGACGGCGCCGACGTAAGTACCTACGCGGTGCGGTTACTGACCGCAATTTCGTGCTACTTTTTTAAGATTAGGTAACTCCAATTTTTCCTTCATACTTTCATGGGCTTAGGACCATCAAAATGCAGAAAATAAATCAAGTAAAAATTTTTACATTCAAATTAAAACATTTATGTATGATACTTACTCATGATACAATTTGAATTGAAAAAAATGCATTCTGGCGTAGGTATTTAAAAAATTGGAATCAACTACCTATTTACAACAATGTCCAATCAAAAAGAACCTAACACACTAAGATTGTTTATAATTTCTTACCTCTACATTTCGTTAATCACAGTATTTAAGGTATTGTTCGAAGTGACCTCCTCCTTTTTCCAGGCATAAACGTGCACGTTTAAATAAGTTTGCATTTAGTTTGTTTAGGACACTAGTATCACTTTTCACTTCATTGAACGCGTTATTTATTTTTTGTTTTATTAAATGTCATCTAGGCTCTGAGCCTCTTCTACATACACCCGACGTTTCACTTCTCCCCAGAGATAAAAATCACAGGGAGTGAGGTCTGGGGACCTAGCCGGCCATGGTACGGGACCACCCCGACCGATCCAATTTTCCCCGTATTTTTCATTTAAATAATTTCGTACCGCTATGGCGTAATGTGGCGGAGCGCCGTCGTGCTGGTAATAAAAGTTATTATTGTAGCTCAATGGGACTTCATCGATTAATTCTTCGATTGTGGTGTCGAGCATTTCTAAATAACGTGACCCGGTCAAGGCGCCTTCGATAAAAATGGGACCTATTATTTTATTTTTAATAACATGCCCATACGTTTGCGCTGAAACGTATTTGGTGATGCGTCTCTCGTACTAAATGGGGATTATTGAAAGACCACCAGTGCTCATTATGGACATTGTAGAGTCCCACACGTGTGAATAATGCCTCATCCGTCCACAAGATGTTTACATCAGGGTGATTTAAAAGCCACTCACAAAAGGCTCGACGTGGTGCTGGGTCTGGGTCATGGAGTTGTTGTACCGGCTGGAAGTGGTATGGATGGAGTCCGGCTGTATTTAGCTGTATTTAGCAGCTTCCATACTGCGTGTTGGCTCACACCAAAACGACGTTCCGCGTCGTAGGTACTGGCTCTCGGATTACGCTCAAAAAAATCAAATATGGCGTCTTCGGCTTCGACTGCCAGTCGAGGTCTGCCAGACCCTAGTGCATGGCTCGGGGTTCTAAACTGGCCGTGATCAAGCATCCTTTGATTTGCTGCAAGAATTGTCCTTTCATTAGGTACCGTAGGATTACGAATCCCTTGGGCTCGCATACGGGTACGCTCTCCCTCTCATACCTTCTTCGTGCTGCTCGTAAATTTTCGTGGCTAAGTAGATACACTCGCACCATTTCGTAGTATTCGCGGTGAGTAAAGTTCGACATCGTGACGAAACGAGTACGCGGCACACACGCGCGCAGGGATGAATATGAGCGAACGTCCGGACCCCGCTTCTGCAAGTGACGTACTGCAGATCCGCACATCAAAGGCCGCCGCCGGCGCTGCATACCCCCGCCCCCTTCCCCCCGCACCCCCGTCTCGTACAACGGGCGGCGGCCAGCGCGTTTTCATTCATAGTATTTAATAGTATTACGATTAAATTATGTCCATGTTACGCTTATTTCAAAATGGGACAAGGTGGAAAAAAGTGAAAAAAAAAAGTTATAAACTAAAAATGGAAATGTGTTCTATTACTTACACTGAGCCACCAAAAAAAATTTACGCAGTGGTTAAAAACTTTTCCTGTATAAAGCAATTGTCTATCGATGAAAAAATTTAAGCAATCGGACCAGTACTTCCAACGATTACCTCCTACAAACAAAAAAACAAACTTTACCTCTTTATTATATTAGTGTAGACAACAGTGGTTATTTTTTTTTGTTTCTCAGTAATTTCATCGCCTTTAGATTGTCAATGTATTAAAGATACCATGAATGTAAGATGTGGGTCCCCCGCATGCTAGCTCACTTATGGAATAATGTAAGCAATGTTTGTGTTCTTTATAAATGCTTGTATTTGTCAAGGTTGTGAATGTATTGAACAAATGTTAAATGAAATAAATATTTTTAATTATTGTGTAAACTTGAGATTTTTTCCCCTTGCCTTGAAATGCAAACATTTTTGGTCCTATCCGCACCAGTTTCGCATGGGTGTTGGAAATCTCGGAAATTCTTGACTTTTCTCCACTAGGTATAATATGCATGTATCCAGCTAAACCTTCCTCATGAATCTGTCTATTGGTGAAAACTTTATGATAATCCGTTCAGTAATTTTTGAGTTTATCGCGTGCATTCAGACAGACGCACTTTGTTTTTTTTTAATGTGTAAGGTCAACCAAATATCGCCAGTGCCCAATGAATGTTAAAGATTTAAGGTCCTGAATTCAATTGAGAATATCACAAAGTAGGTACCTACTGGTAAATACAAAAGAATTGAACCGTTACCTACACGAGTTGCTTACATGATGTTTACAAAAGCTCAATAGTGTTTAGGATTGATTGCAAAACATAGTTTGATGCGAAAACTAACAGTGTAGGTCCGAAATCACGCCTAAACGGTTACCGGTCACGTTTGGAGACGAGAAACTTGAAAAGACAGAAAATAATTGTAAAAGATACCTATTTCTGCCTAAAATCTTTAACAATTGCTAAGCAAAAAAACTGGTACATATTCAAAAAACTATCAGGAAAAATATAAATCAATCAATAAGTGATCAAAGCCAGTGCGTACACGCCTCACCCACACACATGCAAACACCGGTAGAGTTAGCACATTGAGTATCACAAAACAATTCCAGTCAACATGTCGAGCGTAGCGGTGTTCGTTTTTCTACTGGATAATCTAGCAGGTAAACTATAGGTACCCTATCCGCGATAAGATTACACGCATTAAAAGCAAAAAACTGGTTACAATACCTAGTACGGTACAATTCACGAATGATGGCGGGCGTGAAGTTAGCCTTTGCGAACTTTCGCGCATACCACACTCTTCTAGCACACGCACGACGTCATTTGGTTCTTAAAACACGTTACTGCGTAGCCTTCTGCGCAAACTTCACGCCCGCCATCATTCGTGAATTGTATTATACTTACTGCAGCCGCCATTTGTCATGCCGCCAACGTAATAAAAGTCAAAATCGGTTGAACGGACAGTAATAAATGGTTTTCATAAATGTCTTGTTTCTTTGAACAGAGTAGGTATAGTCCTCAAATACTCTACTTCATACGTTACCTAAGTATATTGGGCACGCCACAATTGCAGCAGTCTTTGAGGAGTGGCTAGAGAAGCGCCACGGTGTCCTCACCTTCCTCCTGACGTAGATCGTCAAAGGACATGGCAAGTTCGGGAAGTTCCTGTTTCAGATTCAGGCGGAAGAAACGCCCAGAGCTTTGTTCTTACAAAAATCGTATAGAAAAAAGCTCCACTTATTCTGATTTATTAAGTATCTACCTGTACCTACCAAATATGTGTCCAGATGTGAGTTTTTAAATTATGCTCTAATCAACGAAGAGCATTAAATTTTTATTTACATAACTAATAATTATTAGTTATGTTAGTTGTATTATAATTTTTACGTTAGTTATATTATATTTTTTACGATAGTCCATAGGTCATTATTTACTAAGGAGTGGTTTAGTAGATCTTATAGATGTTTGCCTGTTTTCATCAAGAAAATGTACCCTGCGTTGAGAGAGATCTTAGGGTGTGTCCACATCCGGCGAGTGCGCTGCAACCCGCTCGCGATCTGCGAGTGTGCATTTCAAGTTCGCGTGTCGTTCCAGTGACCGCGCGCTGCACATACTTTCTCGCCCGCAGACGTACAGTATGAAAGCAAAAGGCAAGCAAGGTTTGCAGCAAACTGTGTAAACCATGCTTGATTTTCGCTAAAGAGGTGCATTAACATTTTTTGCACCAAACAAGTGCACGAACAGCGGGTCGCTAGCGGCGCATTTGGCAGATGTGGATACACCCTTATGTTTCTGTAGTTAGGTAGTAGGTATTGCAATTTACATAGTAACTCAATACTACCGTTTTCAAAACAAAGACAGTGTTTACTAACAATAGTACGTTCCTATAATAAGGGCAGCACAATGTTTACGTCGTGAACACAGTCTTGCATAACACAGTTCAGAGCTGTGTGCTTGAGTTTTCTTTCCTGAAACTTAAACAAAGACGGTTTGTAGGTAAATTACTTGACAAATTATTATGACGCAGTCGTGATTTGCCTACCTACGTATCTCTACTTAATCTTTGTTCATTTTAGGTTTTAACTACGCCATAAATGAAACTCTGTTTGAAAACGCAATGTTCACAAACAGCGAGGAGGCCCCAGTAATTCAAGACTGTGACCCCTTCACCACCGACCAGATCCTTAACGCCGTCAGCCAGGACCTGGACCTAGTCATCGTGCCCTCCTTCAAACAAGGCAACAAATACATCAACGATCAACTGGAAGAACAGACCTCGGAGGTCCTTGACACTCTCTTAGTCGAAAATTATCAGCCTGAACCGGATGTTTCAAGGTCTTTTGATGAAAATAAGTCCAAATTCGACAACGATTTCACTTCATTCTCTAGAATGAGTGTTCGTGGGCAAAATTCTAAAAAAGTCATACATGAAGTTCAGAATAAGACGGAAATTGAGTTTCCGAAACAGGCGCCATTCATGGTCGCTATATTTGAAACGCTTGAGAATGTGACCGCGCAGACCTGTGCGGGAACCCTGCTGTCTCCACGCTGGGTGCTGACCGCTGCCAACTGCATTGATGTCTTGAGTGCTAACAAGTAAGATTTATTTATGCCATCTTTATCCTTAATATAATCCTGAGATCAGTTTTATGACAATACAGGGTCACACGGCCATCGAAGCTATTTCGTGATAAGGATGTTATCCTAACTCATCAAATATTATACAGGACCAAAGAGGAGATTATGTAGTTCAACTTTGCAGGCTCGATGAATATCATATCTACAAGAAAACAAACCTAACACATATTTCAAGTAACTGCACTGTCTCTCTTCGTAAGATAGGTAATAATAATATAATTTAACCCTATATTTGCAGCACAAACAAAACAGGCTTTAGCCACTACACAATAGTGTCTGAATCCACCAACCCTCTCATGGACGGTTCAGCGCACAATGTGACCAGAGTGGTCCGGCCCCCGGTCTCCAACTCCTCAGGGACAGCTAATGAAGAAGAGGACGGGTCATACTTGGCGCTGATGAGGATCGAGCCAGAGGCCGCAGGTCCTGCCGTGGAGCTGATGAAAGGGGAGGTGGATAAAGGGGAAGTTAAGGCGTTTGGATGGGTCTTGTCGAGGGTAAGATTACGGAGAGCTCTGAACTTTTAAGTTCAGCCCCTACTGTGACGTGGTAATGCAATTATGATTCCATTGTGACCTATCTAAGGACTATCTCAAAAGGAAACGGACTGTAATTTTAAATTAATGTAATTGTCGAATAGGTACAATTTATGATATTCGATGTTGGCAAGCGTTTGTAGTGTTGTAAAAATAAGCGCTGAGAGTCGAGTGTTGAGCGCTGAGTCGACGCTATTGAGCGTTCAAGACTCGAGCGTTAAACGCTCGAGCGTTTAGGACTCGTGAGCGTTGAAAACTCGGGCGCTCGACGCTCGAGTCGAGCGCTCGAGCGTCGAAGCGTTAACATTTTTACTGGGGGTATATTAATAATTTTATTTGACTTTATGGAAATCTTTAATCGTTGTGATGCATGACGTGCTTTAGACGCACTTCGACTCAAATCTTTTGTGTTTATAATATTTTCGAAACACAAAAGATTTCTATAATTTATCATTATTTTATAATACTTCGTTAAATTTTAATCGTTTTAATCCCGTGGATGGTCGATCCGGTACATGAAACACTATCGATTTGTAAAGATAAAATAAAAAAATAAAGTATCTTTTTTTTTGAAAAAAAAAAGGTACTTTCCACAGCCAAAATCTCGATTTTACTGTCAGACGAATCGTCAGCTTGATCAGACTCGAGCTCCCTCAAGCCTCCCCTAAGTGTCGCCATAGTGATCGGTGTCCACTGTTGGACATAAATCTCCCCCAAGGGTTGCCATTAGGCGCTATAATGACTGATGCCCACTGTTGGGCATAAGTCTCACCTCGCTATAATGACATATGCCCACTTTTGGATATAAGCCTCCTTCAAGTATCACCATATAGGCGCTATATTGACTGATGCCCACTCTTGGGCGTAAGTCTCCCTTCGCTATAATGACCTATGCCCACTGTTGGACATAAGCCTCCAAGTGTCGACATTTAGGCGCTATAATGACTGATGCCCACTGTTGGGTATAAGTTTCCCCCTCACTATAATGATCTATGCCCACTGCTGGACTTAACCCTCCCCCAAGTGTCGCCACCTAGGCGCTATAATGATTAATGCCCACTGTTGTACATAAGTCTCCCCTCACTAATGACCTATGCCTACTGTTGGACATAAGCCTTCTCCAAGTGTCGCCATTTAGGCGCTATGATTGATGCCCACTGTTGGACATAGGCCTCCCCCTCGCTATAGTGACCGGTGTCCTCTATTGGACTGTCCAGGCGAACTAGTTTATGAGCCTATGTCCAACTTGGACACCTAGTGCGCCTCACCATCAGATTGCATCACTGCTTACCATCAGGTAGGATAGCAGTCAAGCGCTAGTAATATTAATTTAAAAAAAAGTACGCATTTGAAAAAATCAAACATGAAATTTTCGATTCTTTTGATATTTTTCCGTTTTTTTTGGGTTTATTGGAAAAATACATGAAAAAAAATTATACTTTATTTTATTGTAAGTTTTGAATGTTATAATGAATAAAACAACAGTATTGGAAAAAAACAGGAATATTGCCTGCTTTTTTCAACGCTAGTCCCGAAGGAAGTGATAAAACTTTCTATAACAAATAAAAACCACGCAGATAAAACCGCGGGAATAACATATACAATGAGTAGTTAGTATTAAACTGATTTGTTCTTCACCTATTTTATAAAGACTCGTGCTCAAGCTCGAGTCGAGCGTCGAGTCGGCGCTATTTATGGAGCTTTTTATTTAAACGCTCAAGCAGGCGCTCGAGCGTTTTCAAACCGACTCGAGTCCGGACTCGAGCGTTTTAGCGCCGACTCGAGCGTTTTTACAACACTAGCGCACACGCATCGTCTTCGGAGATCGGTGGCGAAGTGAAGTCGCACACGCCGCACCCCTTGCTGCTTTCCGATGTCCTCCTGTCCTCCTGTGTTCCTGAATTGGTTAAATTCTTCACTAGCTTGAGTTTTCTTAGAAAACTGTGCCGCCATATCACCTACTGTCGCAATCGTCGATCATATTCCATCATTACAAAGTCTAACATCTAAAAACATATTTAATTAACGTCATTTTTGTGTACCACTGTCTAAAATACCCAAACTTAAGATATCTTGACAATTCCAGAACGAGTCAGGCTTAGAAGAGTCGATGAAATGCTCGTCAGCGGACAGCCAGATCCTTAACCACACGGAATGCCAGGCCATGTACACCTACAGAGACAAGGACGTGTTATGTCTCTCAAGCAAAGATATGGACAATGTTACGCAGGTTTGTGTGAGGTATTCCGTATGTAAAATGGTTCTGAAAGACTTCTGTTGGACAGTAGCGCAGGTAGGCCTGGGCGAAGTAGACCCTCGCCCACGACCTCGCAGCCAAAGGGGCCTGGGGCTGGGAGAAGCGAGAGCTCTTTAAGTACGAAGGTTTTTTTTTTCAATTGACTAGGTTTTGCCCACAGCTTCGCCCGCGTATGTACATAACATATAGCCTATATCACTCAGGAATAAAACAGCTTTCTGTCAATGAAAAAATGGTCGCAATCTAACTAGTAGGTACTTTCAGAGATTACCTCCTACAAACAAAAAAAGATAAAAACAAACTTTACTCTTTAAAATATTATATATAGTGTAGATAGGCCCACGTTTGACCACTATTTCATGTGTTAAGCGACGATGTGGTCCAACACTGGGTTGCGACAGCCGCTGACTTGTTTTCGAATAGAATAAAAGATAAAGAAATCTATCTTTTTCTTTTCTATTTATGAAAGAAAAAGCCCTCGTTGATGTGCCTTCGCCCACGTCTAAATTAGCCAACGCTACGCCTCTGCTGCTGGACATAAATTTACCCCACCCTAGCATAGCTAATCGTTTCAATAGATGATCCTGTACTTTAATTACACTCATTTCTGATCCGTTAGGTCGACATTTCAGCTTGTGGAAAGCCTAACCAGCCAGATTACCTCTACTATAATATTCTACTTAACTAGCTAGTGGTAGGATTATCTGTCAGTCTAATCTTTGGCATTATGTCTGTATTTTTGATAATTAGGTGACTAGCGACCAGGCTCGATCGCCATTGCTTAATCAGCACGGGTATTTTTTCTCTACTATAATATGCTTGTATTATCACCTAAATCTATATAAAAAATCACTGTCTATTGGCGAAAACCGCATGAGAATCTGGTCAGTGGTTTTTGAGTTTATCTCGAACAGACAGGCAGACTGACATGGTGTGGCAACTTTGTTTTATAACGTAAAGATGGACGACCTCATAGAGAGCTACTACGTCCTGATTCTTAAGGTCCTAGACAAGAGGCATTCGCTCCATGTCGATTTCCTTCGCTTCAAAGTTCGATTTCGCTTTTGCAATGTCGACACTGGGATGTCTATAAAATATATTTAATTTTTGACTGGTCAGATAATTAAGGCATGGTGTTATTATGTTTCCAGCTAACTACGGGCGGTCCTGTCCTCTATATTGACGACGATAAAGTGAAGATGTTGGCAGTGGTGCAGGCTGACGAGGAGGTGTTCGTGTCGTACCCGGTCACACCAGACTACGACTGGATCCAACACACTATTAGTAATAAATGATATGTTGTAGTAATCGTGTTTCCTAATTCATACGAATTTTTATGGATTTATGGTCCACGGAGATCGAAAAAAAAAATCTAAACAGAATAAATCTGGATCTTTTTATGACTTGTCAAGCTAGCAGGGGGATATAACAAAGTATGAATCATGAGATTACCTACCCTGATTACTCAACACAGTCAGGGCCTGATCTAAGGGGGGGAAGCATGGGCATATGCCCAAAGCGGCAAAAAATGAGGCGCGGCAAAATTTACTTCCTATCTTCCAACCTAACCATTAGCCATTCACACCGAAGTTGGCAGGTTGAGAATTTTATGTGCCATCGTCCAACCTAGTTCAGGTTGGATAGTGGAAATATTTAAGACCTAGGACTCATAGCTTTAAATATGGTTTTGTGTACGTAAAGGGCGGCGAAAATTATCTTTGCCCGGAGCGGCTAAATAGCTTGATCAGGCCCTGAATACAGTGACACCTCATATCTCTGCTTACAAGGGAAGGATAGATTACACCGCCATCTAGTGACCCTTAGTAAAAACGAGTTGATAGTCCTTTCACCGCTAGATGGCGTTGAAATGCTTAAGTAATATCACGTAGATATTATTTTAATAATAATACTCCATGGTAAGATGTTTTTAATAACAGTAACTTTGTATTACGTGAATTATTTAAATATCTGAATAATAATATTTGTCATAAACGTATCACAAATATTATACAAACAAAGACACGTGCGGCTACTACTATTTCTGTTTTTTTTTTTACTGACTTATACCCACATATTCCTTCAGTTGCTTTTTGCTTTCCAGGGCCGCAGCAACTCTTTCGAACAATAACTAAACAACAAATAAAAAAGACACTATTATACCTATTTCTATCTACTGATTCGTTAACGCTGAAACCTTTTTTATCATTTTGTAGGGTTTGTTTCCTTCATTTAATCTTTTCTTAACAACTTGTGCCAATCTTAAACCCAGTCCACTGCTAGAGATCTTAGATACTTTCTAAGTTGCGCCAGAAGACTGGGTTTTATGTTCTATACAAAAGAAGGAGAGGTATCGCAAAATTGTTTAGTACATAAAATACGGCTTTCGACACTAGGGCTCCGGTTTAGGAAACTGCCCGATTATGGACCTACTTAATAATAGTTAAAGTATTTAGTACGAAAAAAATTGGCCAAGTGCGAGTTGGACTCGTGTACGAAGTATTCGGTACCGTTCGTAGTGATTCATGAGATTACAGCCTAGCGATAAACAGACGGACATTGGAGTTATAGCTACAGAATCTCGTTTTTATCTCTTGGATACATCACCATTATCATCATCATCATCAGCCTTTTTAATGTTCCCACTGCTGGGATTCAGGCCTCCTCTTTAGGAGAGGAAATGGGCCGTAATGTCACATGTCTTCGATTTTTTGTATCTAGGACATGCCGGTTTCCTTACCATGTTTTCCTTCACCGTTTTGAGAGCAGTGGTGATGAAATAAATTACACAAAGTAATGCGGCCTGACTGGGTTCGAACCCGCGACCTACAACTCGTAAGTCGAGGCCATTACCACTCGGCCACCACTGCTCCCTTGGATACGAACCCTAAAAACTAAATACACTTTCCTATAGTCGTAATCGTTTTTTGATGAACCTTTGAGTTTTGTAGTCACCTACCTATGGATGGCGTGGCACCATCAATATCTATGATAAACACTGAACTCCTGAAAAGGTTTCAATTCTCTCCAGAATCTGCAACGAAATTAATCGGAAGCAAAAAATCGATTCTGATGGAGACTCCATTGTCATGTTTTCCTTAATTAAAAGAGAGTTCTTTTAGGTATATTCTTTTTTATCACAACTAGTTTCGTAAGTTCTGTGCTAGTATGCCTTAAGGTAAGCGATGTAGGTATGTCACACTGAAGTGCTAATGTAAGGCTTCGGTCATACAAAACAACGTGCATTTCGTAAGGCTTCCAACATTGGCAGTTTGCACTGCGACGCAAATAAATAAAGCCTAGCCTTCAAGCAGAACTGACATTCTGCTTGAAGCAGTTTTTTTACTGGTTTAATTGAATTATTAGATGGGACAAAGATTCCTCGAGCGTCGGAGTAGCAAGGCCTCCAAGATCCCCAGACACCGTAGACGTAGACTTGCGGACGACGAGCAATGAGTAACTCGCCGTCCGGTAAGACCGAGCCCGAGTTGACGACAACACCAAAACCGTAGGAGCCCAGTTAGGCCGATGCCCGCTCCCTAGTGACCTTTCGCAGGATGTTTTGAAAGAGTTAAGTACCTGATTCTGGAACGCAAATGGCAAATAGAGGACTCAGGTGGATTATATTCGGTAAAAGTCTAACACGGCCTCTCGCCCAACCCTAGAGCGAGAGAAGTCATTGGACGATTCATCATCAAAATCATCACCTTCCTGCCCTTGTCCCGTTTTATTTGGGGTCGCCGCCACACAGTTATCTGCCTAAAAAAGCTAGGCAAAGATTAGGTCCAAGTTATTAGGTACCTACTTGGTTTTCTTCGGTGTCTGCTAGCTCTTCATATAACTTCTTCCGCTCTAGGTAGCCTCGTTTGTTGCTCCTTGCTTTCCAGGACCCCGGCAACTCTTTCGAACAATTCAGCTGAGATACTGCCTGAACCTTCTGAACTCAGCCTTGAACTTAAACCTACCTATTTAGGTACTGGGCAAGGCAGCGCCGCCGTGTCCTCTTGGAGGCAATTGGCGGAGTCGATGCAATGCGCGTAGTGAGCGTAGTGTTCCAAACGACTCAAGGAGATGTCAGGAAAACCGTAGGCCCCTAGTGGGGTCAAACCCTTCTGGGGTCATGGGTTGTGAGAAAGAGAACCTCGGGGCCCTGGAACTCCCACTTAAAAAAAACTCTATCTACCTGTACCCCTAGCCAAGTTACTAATCTGCAACAGTTAACGCTAGTAGAAAGCTTCAAATGTACGGGAATGACGTCATCCCATCGCTCAGTCGCGTGGTTAGAACAAAAGATTCGGCGACGCGGCCAACTCGAAGCGTTCGACGCAAGCGAAACGGTTGTAACTTGGCTAGGGGGGCCAGGGCCTGATTTGTATTTCTACGTATAAGCGCTATAGAAATCGTTTTAGTAACGTTCACTACAAGATAATCTATGATCGCCAATCACACTATATAAGCGAAAGTTTTGTAGGGTATAGATGTGCGTGCGACACGTTCACGAAGTTGCCGTTGTGAGCGGCACATAAGCGCGGGGCGGCGAGCGGTAAGAACAAAAAGTATGAAAATGTTTCAAGTACGCCACGAGACGCCGCTCATAGCGCCGCGCGTCCCCTGATGTTGCCCCGCTCGCCGCGCCGGTAAGACCGAAGTCTTGATACTTTCTCTTTCACGCTCTAACGACTGAACGTAGGTACCAATTAGGACAAAGTTTGGTATCAGGATAGCTTATATTTTAGACTAGTTTTTGCCCGCGGCATCGCCCGCGTTCATTAAATATAGCCTATGTCATTCAGGAATAAAGCAGCTTTCTGTCGGCGAAAAATTTTTAGCAATCGGATCAGTACTTTCAGAGATTAGGTACCTCCTACGAACAAAAAAACATAAAACCAAAATAACAAACTTTATCTCTTTATTATATTAGTTTAGATTAAACCATAATTATCTTATAATTTAGGTAGGTATAATGAGGGTAAGTGCTCGTACTACGCGGGTGAAGCAGCTGGCAGAAGCTAGTTTACATTTTAAACCAGTTATTACACAACACATCGATGCGATATGCCATAATATTAACATTAAGATATCTTTACGAGCTGCAGACGCGTAGCGTCGACTAATTTAGACGCGGGCGAAGGCACATCAGCGAGGCCTTTTTTTTCATAAATTTGAAAACGAGACAGCGACTGTTGCAGCCTAGTCTTCGACCACATCGTCACTTGTGTCACCAGGTGGAATAGAAGTCAAACGCGAGCCTATAAATTATAAAACTAAACTCGGAACCCACGTGCACGCCCCTTTAGATACGAGGCCGTAGTTCACAGTCCGACCGTCCGGTAGCCGTCCGGACTAGAGATGTGCCATTACCGGCAATATTGCCCGAGTCCAAGACGTCGACGGCGCCTCAATGAGTTGTTAGCAAACCGAAGGGGCCCAGCTGGATCGAAGGGAAGCCTACTGGGGCCTAGTGCCGTAAATAGGGCAGTGCCTGCAGTGCCCAGGCACAGGACGCAGTTCCCGGAGGGGCGCAAAAATTATATAAATAGTTCTTTTTGTTTGTATTGTACTTTTTCTAGGGGCGCAGTTATAGAAGCTCGCACCGAACGTATAAAAAGCTGGTTACGGCACTGCGGGCCAAGGGTTTGTGAAAGGACGATTACGGTACAAAAGGCAACGAAGGAACGGGAGTGGGTTTTAAGTCAGTAAAAGTCTGATACTATCTCCCGCTCCGACCAAAAACCGGGGATGTCATTGGATGATTATCCCATTTAAAAAAAAAAGCCTAGCGACGCTGCTGTCGAACTGCAAATCTGCAATATAAGTAAAAACTGATCGTGCGTCACTTCGCCAGCTTTCTGTCTTTACGCAATCACCAGTGGCTTCACATATTATATGTTTGTACAACCTACTTGTTATGACTTAATTCTATGCAAATATTAAAATGTTTTCATCATAACTATGTAGGGGCGAAGGAATTCGCCATTTGTAAAGAATGACAAGCAATGTTTTACTATTTCATTCATAGTACCTATTCAATTGTTCGTGTTACATTGTTTTTTATAACTTCAACTTTCTTGCTTTTTTTCTTTCTTATGCATAATATACGTAACGATGACCTCTGTGACACCCGCCTGGCACACGATCAAAAGCAACTTTCGGTGTTTTTTCCATGAACCAGAAAGATACTAAACTACTGTAAATCACTTTCTGTACTTCCGAATCTTACATCTAGTCTCGCCTTTTGAGCTGGGAAATCATCAACTGAGTTCTCTCGCTATAGGATGGAACGAGGGAGTGTTAGACTTTTACTGACTACAACCCATCCGTGTTTCGGGGTCTTGAGTCACTCTTTTAAACGTCGGGAACGTTCAGATCAAGTGGGTTACCATGACGTTCAAAGTAAGATTGTTTCCTTCCACTGTGGGTAAGAGATGGCGCTAGACAACCTGTATAGCTCTGTCTCTTACCTTCACTGGAATAAGAATAAAACCATCTTACTTTAAACGTCATGGTAACCCAACTAGTCTCTCTGCTGGACATTCAAATATTTGCCGATCCAGCTTGCTGGGTTAGATACTTACATGGTTGATGTATGATGGTTATAACTTTGTGATTTACGAAATTTAAAAATGCTGCTGGGTATCTCAGTCTTCAGCAACCGGTCTGTTCCAAGTAGATGCAGAAAACTGTGTGCGGTAGTGCGACTGGGAAAAAGCGTACCTGCTTACCTAAGTCCAGCGTAGACTGCCATACGGTTTGATCACTGATAGATCGTTTCGAAAACGAGCCTTAAAATTTGTTGTGCTGTCTTTTATGGCTTCCTAAACCCTCCCTTACCCTGCACGACGACTGCACGTGTTCTAATATTATTAAATAAGTAATAAACATGTTAGTCAGGTCGGCAGCCCATTGCCTTCGCCCACTAACACGGCAATCAGTTATTTCCTTTGACATTGACACTTACAATATACTCCACAATTCCTCATCTAAGATCTTCATCTAGAGACGTGGCGTTCATTCAGTTCCACTTCCCGCCGCTATTGTAAAGAGAGCGGAAAACTCTGCCGAGGAACTAGGATGATGGATTAGCCGTTAGCTTTATCCTGTAATCAACTTCCCAAGTCCAACAAGACGATATTATGTCCAATTTTACTTTAACGATCTTTATCAGAGCACAGTTAGCTAGCAGTCCGTCGTAATTTTATCTGATCTAGGTCACATACTATCAAGCCCTAGACCTTATTGGCGAGTCCACACGGAAGTTAGAACACGCGAGTGAAACCACCTCGAGCAGCAGGCACTGACCGCCACGTGACGTCACCGGCGAAGAAAGTGCTGATCGCGCAGCAGTGGGCAGTGGGCTCGGGCTGCCGGCGACGCGCCAGTCCACGACAGACGCGCGCGCGTGCCGCACGCTCGCGACATGGCCGAGCGGAACTCGCCTTAGCCAATAAACAAGTTTAATCAAAAACACAACATGTCATTCCGGCGACTGCTGAGCGCGGTCCGCTCTGCGCGGGAAGCCATCACCCGCGGCGCTCCGATGGCGGATGGACTTTTGAAATCCTTGTTGTCAGTTGTTGTTATATTTTGCATCGCGGTGTCTTCGCCTCCTTCGGCGTCTGCGAAGCCGTTTGCGTTCAGTTTTCCTGCGGGATGGTCACTGGCTGGCCTGGTGGGGACAGTTGGGGCGAGGTCCGAGGACGCGGAGCGCCGGGAGCCGGCGGCGGGAGCGAAGCCCTACACGGGCCGGCGCGTCGCGAACGACACGCTGCGGATGGTGTACCACCATGACCTGACCGTGGCCGTGGTGGAGCTGGGGCCCAACAAGTTGCTGCTCAATTGCGAACTCATTGAGACACAGTGAGTACCAGCATGTTTCTATCAGTGTTATAGTCCCCAGCACCATCTCACCAAGGATTAGAATAAGTCACAGAAGATTTTAAATACAAAAAGAGTCGAGCAGCTTGTCTTGCTTTTCAAAACAAATCGTTTTCAGGAAAAAGGTGTCTCGTATGAAAAGAAAAGTGCGCTTTCAGTACGAGAACGTCGCCACCTGCTCGCTAATGAATACTTAATCACAGTCGTGTACGGCCGCGCCACGCCGCATGTTCCACGAAACTTGATAAATACCAGACAGTGATCGATTCCGACTACCGACCTGTCCGATGGTAGAAGGATTTGCTCAAGGTTTACACACTGATAGGATTTACGGACTAGTAGGCTTACTTTAGCCTGTAGGTTCTATCCTATGCTGTCAATTAGTTCATCATCATCATCATTTCAGCCGAAAGACGTCCACTGGTTGACAGAGGCCTTCCCCAAGTGTCGCCATAATGGCCGATCCTGTGCGTCTTGCGATCCGAATAGTTAATCTAAATTTAATCTGAAATCACATCACACAAATATTGTGAGGGCAAAAGTTTGTGAATGTGTGTGTTTGTTACTTTTGCACGCTGGAACGGCTGAACGCATTTGGATTAAAGACATACGGTTACACCAGGTCCTGGAATGGACAGTATACTGTTTATACCAGGAGTACCTGTTTCCTTACGACAATTTTCTACTTTCACGTGGGCATACACGCTAGTAGCAGCCAGTAATATAAATAAAGAAGTGAATTTGACTGTTTGTAAGAGAAAATCTCTGTAAGTACAGACCCAATTTTGGAAACCCTATCGCTTATTGTCACAGGCTAGCTTTTATCTATATAAAAATCTAAATGTATGGTACAGGTAGAAATGATAGGACATCTCCTCAGGGATGTGCCCTAACAGGCGTTGTACAGGGGGGTTTCCGAGACTACCTCGAAAGAAGAAGAAGTCACGGGGCCCTCTTCCAAGTGCTTGATGGTGATTGCCGGGGTGGTTTTAGTGAGGTAAGAATCACGCACTCCCAGGTCTTTTCCTCAAAAGTCTTGTGTCAAGTGCCTTAGGTTTGCCCCGAAAAATAAATAAAAAAGGATATGAGAGCCAAACCGTGGAATAATCTAGTCTAGTAGACAATATAACATTAGGAACAAGAACAATTGTATCGTTACTGCCTAGTTTCAGTTGTCCAATTGTCCAATTACAAACAATTTTCAACTAAACAAATAATTTCTTTAACAAGATGGAACGCTTGTCTTTTTTACTTTATTTTTATTGAAGAGTCTGTTGCTCGTCGGGTTCTTGATCACAGTAGAGCTATGACCTTAACCTATCAAGTTAACCCTGTTGAATTGCTTCTAGACTTTCTGGATTATCCAGAAAGGGTCCTGGTGACTTGTAAGACGGGTGTTTCTCCAAAAACCTATAACAGGCTCCAGTCAGTGGAATACAGCTGAGACATTGTCTTGTCAAAATAAACGTTAAGTCATCTTTGTGAAGAGAGAATAAATGGGAATAATTATTATTATTATATCCAATGCACTCGCCTAAAAAATTAAAATGAAACACGGCGCCTTTATCTAAGGGGCAGAAGACAAGGAAAGTGCTCTAATATGATTATGGAATTTAATATTAACCTGAAATTTTAAACGGTAAAATATACATAGAACATGTACACTCAATTACAAAAGTCCATAGGAATTCTTAAAACGTATTCGTTTGACGTTTAGTTTGACTTACGACCTTTTATTTTCAAGTTTCGCCAACAAATGATTGAAATCCACAATTTCATCAACTTAGCACAAGTCAAGATGGCCCAGTGGTATAGGCACACAGATTGAAGCGCAAATCAGTGTGCCGCAAGTTCAAATCCCACGCAATTATTGACTTTTTGTAAGTTCTTACCCGATTGGAAGTTATGTATTTGCATTACATATATTAAATTATTCTTTAACTTGTTCACACATTTCTTAGAGTTAGAAAGGTAGATCACAAAAAAACTAAATAAAGAATTAGATTTCTGCGAGGTAGACATGAGTTTTAACTTGACCGAAATGAACTGTCGTTTGGTTGTAGTTGTTGGTTAGTGACGTGTGGTTGACAGTATTGTAATATTCGCAAAATGCAGGCTAATATTAGTATTGAAGTGGGGGCGACTATCATTGGGCTGCATAAAAGTGGTTTTAATAAAACACAAATATCTGAAGAAACCGGACTGAATGTGAGTATAATAGCTATTAATGAATTGTAACTTTATTACAAATTAATCTTCTAATTAAAACGTATGCCATTTATGAATCCATTCATCGTATCTATAAGAGGTTTAGAAGAGAAATACGTAAATCGTTGGGTTTATTGGATTGGTTATTGGATTAATAAATGCAGTTTTATTTTAAAATTATATTCAATAATTATGATTATTAACATTTTATATAATGAAAATGAAGTGAAGTAGGTATAGCTGTCTAATATATTTTATTTTTTTATTTTAGAAAAATACTGTAAATCTTTGGCTAAAAAGATATGAGGAAGAAGGTAGCCTTGCTAGTCGAAAGAGAAGTGGGAGACCGAAGCTTATTAGCGAGGCGCAGCGACGACATATGGTGGACGTATACGAAACGAATGGTTTCGCACCAACGAGACATTTGCGGAATTATATGACACCTCGATGGATACTGTTCGCCGTGCACTTCACGCTGAAGGCGTGCATCACAGAAAACCTGCTAAAAAGCCGTACTTGACAGAGAGGCACAAACAAGAACGATTACGTTTCGCACTAAATGTTTAATGTTAACTAAACTAAAGGGCCTACCATTTTATTTTAACATATCTGTGATTATTCGTTAACAAACACTGTATTATATTGTGTTTACTTTCGTTTAAAACAGCTATATCTTTTAATTTGTGCCATCGCCTCATCTTAAGAATGCAGTGAACTCGCTATCAATTTTGTTGACAATAATCATGAGTCTATTTCGTTTTTTATTCTTCTACCCGCACTGTTATAACATAATATTATAGTTCATTTTATTTTGCTCATCTAATTGACGATTATCTTGTGAGAACTAAAGTTCTTTTAACAGAAATTGAGGTTTAGTTTCAATCTTCTTTTCGTCAAGAAAATGAACAATTAAGCTATGACCTCAATACATTAATTGTGACGTTACACAAAAATAAAATGTTTACAAAGTCTAAATCATAAATCACTTTTCAATAAATAACTGGATATAAACAATTACCTATATTTTATTTTATTAAAATTTGAATATCCGTTCATTGTTACGTTATTCATAATATGAATGGTCTAAGTGGGTATACTTCCAACAAACAATCTTACGCGTAACATAGATAACGGTTACAAGATAACTTTTTGCTATTCGACGTCACAATTCTCATAAATGTTTAATTTGTAAATATAAAGCATAAACATTTTTATTAAACACGTCTTTTTATTTCCACCTTACAACATCGAAAAGATGTAACAACTAAATAATTGCAAATTACGAATGTGATTCTTCTTGTGGTTAATAGATCACATTCGTAATTTGCAACTATTTAGTGCAAAAAATGCAATAGTATTTTTCATAGAAATTTAAAAAAATGACTATATCAATATAGATTGGGAATTTTCAAAGTAAGAAATAACTGCAACGGACTGACCATGATTTGAACTCGGGTTACGTGATTTGCGAATCCAACACTTAGTTCACACGGCTACCAGCACATGACGTATTTGCGCGAATTTTATCAATGCTATGGTAAGAACAGAAAAATAATAATGTTTTGCTCAGTGCGACGACAGTTCCTTAGTGTGTGTTATCTGTGGAATGTGGATACTCATACATGCGCACACATACGCATCGCGCTCGCTCGGTTCATAGCAATGTAATCTTTAACATTCCTATGGACTTTTGTCTTCTTACTGTACTTATAGTCACTGGATTAGTCTAACAGAAAATGCGGTCTGGCTGTCTAAGAAACGAAGCAATTATCAACTTCATAACACGACCGCACGATACCTAACATGTTTTAATAGAAAGCCTTTTTTGACAAAAAGAAAATAGTTAACAGGAAAGATAGTGAATTGATACAGAAAATACAATTAACTAAGAGCAGAATCACGCATTCGAATACTTATAAGGGTAGTAATAATTAATCTATTTATTTAACTGACAACATAGTCCACAACAACAAAAAATAGCTACAATAAAAGTAACTATACCTTTTTTACTGTCAGTTCAACAGATTTTAACTTCTATTTCGTAGGCATAAGGATGACATTAAAGGCAAAAAAGTGGTTACAATGTGAACTATTTACTGCAGCCGCCATTTGTCATGCCACCAACGTTATAAAAGTGATCGAAAATCGGTTGAACGGACAGTAATAAAAGTTTTTCATTTTCTACTGTTATTTTGAACAGAGTATAACTGGATATTAGTAACAATTTAGCTTATAACCTATGCGAGTATCTACTTATAACTACCAAATACAAGCTTTATTTGATAAGATGCCTCACTATGGGGCTCTCATCATATCTTTCATCAATTCATTTCACTGATGCCTCACAAAATTGACATTTCACGAAACCCCTCACAAGCAAAACGTTTCCCGCCAATCATGTGTAATTAACTTTTTATAGAACACAAGCTTGCACTAGCAAATATAAAGAAACCTCACTATAAAGGAACTTGGCGCAATCACGAGGCTAATTATTTTCGCACACCGCACTGCGTTTCCGCTGAATAGGCAATTAGGCACTAATCAAATGTCACATAGGGATCATACCTATAGGGGTGCAACAGGGCCGATGCATGCTAGGGCTGCGCGAATGTTTAAAGGTGTTTAAGGCCTTGGAATGTAAAGGGCAACTATAGGAAAACAGGTTTTGGAAATATATTCATTATGGGTCATCATAATCAGCCTTTTTAATGTTCGCACTGCTGAGACTCAGGTTTCCTCTCTAGGAGAGGGTATTGGCCGTAATCCATCACGCGGGCCCAGTGCGGGTTGGTGAACGTCACATGTCTTCGAATTTTTGGTTCTAGGATATGGCGTGTTATCGTGTTATAGGGCATGCTGTGTTTCCTCACGAGTTTTTTCTTCACCAGCATAGATTCATTAGCTAAAGAATAGAATTCCCTGCCGAAGTCTGTTTTTCCTGATAACTACAACCTGAAAAAGTACTTCCAGGCAAGCGTGCCGCATTATCGACCACATGTGAACTGATGGTCAAGCGCGAACCTATCAACAATAAACAAAAGTGGGAATTTAGCCAGTAAAAGCATGTCACGCCATCGCGAGCGGGTGAAGTTAGTTGTCGGATTCTCACCTCAAAACATGGATTAAACGTATATAAGTTAGATACTATCAATTTTGACTTCATGATCTTAGTGTGCGTGGAAAGCACACTGCTACTGTGCGGCAATATTAACTGCATTGCGACGACTAAAACTTATATCCTCCTCCTCCTTAGCTGTTCACTCTTGACAGAGTGGTCGTGGTTGGTAATATTGCATTTTCACTGGCGAGTGAGGCTCCCGCGATGTGTCTCCACTTGTCACGGTTTATGGTTTCTCGAGAACTCTGGACTATGAAGGTGTGTTGCAGCTCTGACGAGGTTTATCCAACGAGTAGGTGCTATGACCGCTTCCCCTCCACTTGTCCCTGAACAAAGAAAACTTACATATTAACATGAAAATTATCTACAACAGCTACTTAACACTCGTCAGATAAGGAAGCTAGTAGGTATCTTTGGGTAGTCAAATTGACTCTGTCTCAGTCCGGACAATTACCGGGCATCCGGACGGCGAGCTACCCATTGCTCTTAGTCAGCAAGCCCACACCGGTGGCTACTAGTCGGTGATGACTGATCTCTCACACGTGCGACCGTCTCCTTCGCTAGTTAATGATTCACCTGGATGCAGACCCCGAATAAACTTTAAATGGTGGTGGGTACCTAGAAAAGACAGTCTAAAAATAGCCCCAAGACATATGAATACGTCACGGCGCTAGCCATAAGTGATGCCGTTTAGTTTTGCGTAACCCAAGGTTACGGCGGCTACGGCAGCACGCTTGCCACTTAGGTGAGTAACACACTGCAGTCAGATGACCCTCCCTTTTCCCCTGCAGGCCATCAATCTAGATGCCAACGTACTGCGTATCTGGCTAACAGCTGTGTTGACGGATTTCTTAGGCAGACAAAATTGCGATGTGACTTCGTACTATAAAAATCTGCGAGCTCGCGCTGTGCATCGCAAGAACTTGCGAATTTCTCCGCATTGTACTATGAATGGTCTCCGCGGTACGTTTGCCGACCTAAACTGAAAAAGGCATCGAGCTATTTAGTGTGTATAGCTCCATTTCTCTTTCTCGCTCGCTCGCTTGAAATTTAAGACTGGCCTGTAGGTCTAGTGGTTAGTGGCTCTGACTGCTATGCCGGAGGTCGTCAGTTCGATTCCCACCCAGGACAAATGTTTATGTGAAGAACATGATCTGATGTTCTGTGTCTGGATGTAATTTATCTATAATATGTATATTAAGAAATATATAAGTATGTTTATCAGTTGTCTAGTACCCTTAACACAAGCTCTGCTTAGCTTGGGACTAGACGGCGTTGTGTGGTAGTTGTGGAATATTATTATTATATTATTTTAACACGTCATGGTACTTTACTTACGTACATGGTACCCTGAACTTTGCGACATGAAATCGCATTGCAGAAGCTTTCTGCGATGCGGCGTCGTATCGCTTTGCATCACAGCTTATAGCATGGCATGCGGGAGATGACGGAAAATCAAGGAGAAAATCAATTGACACCAAAATGTCCCTATTATCAATTCTTGATGAAATGAATCTCAAGTAATTTATTATATCAATTAATCTAATAAATAATCACTACGTATATATATACAAACTTAAAATAATAATATGTACAAACGAATAAAAAAGGCTGAAAAACAGGGAAAACTCAGAGGGCATCAAAAAATTCGTCCACATCGATATCAATGGGAAAAGTGCCCAGAACGCTGGCAGCATTGCCACGCTGGATGGCAATGCTGATTCGTTGACTGAAGAAGAGTCCAGCCCTCTGGTCACGCGAAGAGTCGACCAACAGTACCAATCTCAAGTAGAGTTTAAAATGTACACCAAGGTCATACCTTGCCAAAACTTAACTCTATTGCATTTTTTATACAGCATAGCGACCTTATAGATCTAATTACGGTACAGTTAGCGCAGTGATTGGAGCCATGGGCTGCCCCGTTGCGTTTCGGTGGTCCAATCCCGAACTGAGCAAGAATTTGTTAGTTCTAATAATTTAACATTTTCCGGGTCTGGGTTTCTTTGTAAGTGAGTTTACATGTTTATGGACGCACTCACGATACATGAGTAATTCCTAGTATGAGGTAAAGTTTTAAAAACGAAAATATTATTTATTTATTTATTTATTTATTTATTTATTTATTTATTTATTTATTTAGTACATGGAAGACTTACAGCTAATAAAACCAGACAAAAAAAAGGAATCCATAATCACTAGAAAGCCAATTACAAGTCCTCACGTGTAGACATTATTATATAAATTAAATAAGGTATTTAAAATACTATTAAAGTATTTTAAATACTATATCAACATTCTTCATTGGAGTTTATGATTCTGCCATTTAGTATCTTAATTTGCAGAACTGCTTTCCGTGCTAATCCTCCAATAGACATCTGAGTTAAGACTCCTTTTTTTGAGGCAAAAACTCATCAAATGACTTAATTTTCCTGCACTAGGGCGGAATGATAGACCGTGTCAGACTTTTACTGACTAAAATCCACCTTGTTTTCAGTTGCCTCTGGAATTCAAGGGCTACGGTCACTCCAATTTTCCGAAACGAAATAAGACCCCGAGTAGCACTAATGTTCAAATCTACCTTTAACATTACCTTACTATAAAATGCTACCATTGCAAAACCCACACACGTTTAGCGATGTCTTAAACCACATCAATCAATATAAGCGCGTCCTCAGTGACTAGGCGCGCATAAGACGATGGTATCCGACGATTTGCCCCGTCGTGTGCGCCTGCGCCGCTTACCTTTGTCCGTCGATCACGCATCCTTGCGCTTGCCCATTTCATTGTGTTCGTCTCGTGAATCGTTTTGACTCGAGACCAAGTGGTGTGATGTCGGGAATATATCGCTTAGATTTTTCTGGGTTTTTAAGTTAATGGTAACTATTTATTTTACTTTTAAAAACACAAGTACACGTATTTTTATTTTTGTCAATTTAAATTAGATGAAGCTGGTGTTTCTTAGCCAAAGCAAATAACCAAAGACGAGATAGAGATGCGGTCAGCTAAGTTGGGCAATATTCCCCATGTAATGGCTGAGAGGGACAAGGTATGCTTGAAGCAGCTCCGTAAGAAACGTGACGCTGAGAGAGAACTCATGAAGGATGTTCCCTGATGGGAAGTTGGCACCTACTACGGCGAGAAGGTATACACTCTCCTCCCCTCTGATTCCCTGGTGGAGCCCCATCTATCATGAATACTACGCCCACTCCAGAGCCTATGAATGCGCTCTTAAGATGCAACGACAAGGGGCTTGTACAGCTGTCGGTGATCTAAAGAGCCTCCTTGGTCTAAAGTTGCGCATTATAAATTATAAAATTAGCCAAGAACTTTATAAGAACCACCGAAACAAACAGAGATATCAAAGTACATACAGTTATTAACATGTTATGGTCAAAATTTAAAAGAAAGACCCTTTTGATATCCATTAACGACTGCTACTACTAGAAAAGTGTGCTTTATCGTCGATTACATCGTCACTTTCCATTTGGTGAGATAGGGGCCTATTAGGAGCTTAAAAAAAAGACGAGTTAGCTAATGAACCTCTTTAGCGTTTATTGAGAGTGTCGTAAACAATACCAGTATTGATTGCATCATAGAAAGTTATCAACAAATCAAACAGTGTTGAAACTTATAATTATTTCTATCCATCAATTGGAACTCCTTGAACTATTTACAAATAATACACAGGATCCATTAGGCTTTCATTATGTTATGTGCAATGCGAAAAGGTGATTATCATTAGTATTCAAATAATAGTGATTACTCGTATATGTGTACATAGATAGACAGATAGATATGTGTAGGTAGACGGCCCAGGGACAGCTATTACGTATTGATTCGATCAAATAATGATAAAAAATGAATGGAGCGTGTGTCACTAATGTAACTACGTGAAACAGTAAACTATGGAGTAGTTTTATAAGTAATTTTCTTTTTATTTATTGAATTGGTTTTGTTCCAAGGTCTTACTTTGTTTGAAAGCAAAGACAAATTAAACTTATTTTTATTTATTTTACATAACGATTTACAAGTTCCCATGTCACCATATATGCACTTGTAAATCGTCAGAAGTTAGCAAACGATTTCAATTAGTAAACGACTAATTGAAATCGTGTGGAGAAGAGAATTAAGACGGCAAGAATTACCTGGTTCCATGGAAAGCAGTTTACAATCATACTTGATTGTTTAGTTCTAATAGTTTTTGCTCTTCAATGGAAATAATCTTTCATAGCCTTATGATTTCGGTAAAATTTTCGTTTAGAATTAGAACCCTATATTTTGCCTGCGTGCCTTTATTTTGTATATTGACCCTGAAAATGTTTTCACACGCTCGCGACTAGTTAACAAAAATGGCGAATTTAATGAAAACCAATTGAACCGTCCTAACTAAATCACAGTCATGCCGGATGTGTGCGAACCTGTGATGTGACCGTAGAGGAAGCCAGTTGAAGGGTATTGTGTAATAATTTTCACGGTTTTTGATTCCTGTAAAAGATACATTGTAAAGGTAACGCAGTGGTTGAATGATTGTCTGCTGCGGTAAGCGGCTCGTGTTCGATACCCGCAAGAAAGGCCAGAACCCAGAACTACTAGTGGGTATGAACGTGAACGCAAAAAAACGCCGATAAAATAACGTAATTAATTTACTTTATTTTACATTTAATGCTATAACGGCAATAGAAATAAACAACTTTCTACGTCTTATGTAATTTGAGATAACAACAGCTCGCTTGCTGACAGACGGACAGACAGACAGACGGATCGACAGACAGACAGACAGACAGACGAACGGACAGTGGAAGCTTAGTATACAGATCCCGTTAGCACCCTTCAGACAAGGAAACCCTAAAATAGGAGTACTTCACACAAAAGAGGCAACCATTGTTCCTTCGGTCTTCGCAAGAAAGGAAGGAAAAGACCAACAACCCCTACTCTGAAAGCCAATCGTATACTACAGACAGTTCCACAGAACGTCCAAAGTTAAATATAGGTTTACTCGCGTCCTAAGATGAACTTTGAGCGCAATGCAAGCGGTGTCAGTAGGTCACAGCACTAACCCGCGCCTCCTCGGCTCGTTCCAAACGGCTCCTATAGCTTATAACCGCCGCGGTGCTAATATAAGGTCAGCCATGTTTGGATTACGCTGGAAAGTGGACTAGGCTACGGCTGTTAGGGTGAAGGATTGTCTACTTTGCATATTTGTGTAATAAAAAAGGGCAAATACATGATATCGCCCACTGTTTGACTGGGTAGGCAGACAGATGAGTGTAGTAGTTCATCCAAGATATTTTGCTAGTAAATGATAAAAAATCAGCTGTGGACTGTGGTGAAAGACGTTGGGACAAACCTCATAAAAGATAAGGGGACGAACTGGATAGACCAAATGACCAAATAATGTCTACATCTACCTTGAATCGAAAAAGCTGGATTTCCTAGAAAGAGGTTTTAGTTTTGCTGCGGGAAGGGGAAAGCTGATAACTATAAACAAGTAACCGTAAAATGACTAAATTATATTAAAACCGCCAGACTGATTGTGAACTGGTTCGTAGAACAGATGGTCGATAGGGACGGGTTTTGAAGTGGCGACCGCGTACCACGTACGAAGACGCAGCGTTGGAAAGCCTCCAACATGGTGAACCGATGACCTGGTGAATGTTGCGGGAATGCTTGCTAACTGTACTTAAGTAACCAAATGGAGTGTGGATTCAGCAAGTAGATTACTTGTCTACTACTTGGAGGCGCCAAGTGCCTCCACATCAACTGGTCCTATGCGTCCATAGGCCAATGTCCAGCGGTGGATACCTATCTTTCGATTAAAAGATGATGAAAAAGTTTACACTGAACCAGGGCTTCTAGAGCTGTTGCTACGTAATGGTGTGGGGTGGTATTCAGAAAATCAGATTACTTATACAACAGACTTCAACAAGTGTGTTTAACTACGTAATAAACGAATAAAATGGTTGTGTTTAATCACTGTAAAATTACACGCATTTGTCCCCAGTAAACATGTGTAGCTACAAGCTTATCGCCAATCCATCGTAAATCATTTGAATGGGGCACTTAAACTCTACATAAAATGTTTTTAGATTTGGTAACGAAGGTAGCAAGGCGTGAGCATAACCAGTCTGTAGTGTTTCCACAGCTGGAATGCAGGACTTCTCTCTATGAGAAGGTTAGTACATGTCATATAGGCAATAGCTTTGAATTTTCGGTTCTAGGACAAACCGGTTTCATTATCATCATCATTTCAGTCTAAGAACGTCCACCGTTAGACATAGGCCTCCCCAAAGTCTCGCCACAGCGTACAGTCCTGTGCGTCTCGCATCCATCGGATTCCTGCAACCTTCACCAGGTCAAGGGTCCATCTTGAAGGAGGCCTTCCAATGCTGTATCGTCCAGTACGCAGTCGCCACTCCAGAGATCAGCCTTTCGGTCCCAACGGTCATCTGTTCTGCGAGCAATGTGCCCTGTTCACTGCCACTAAGTTTGATGATACTTCGAGCCGGTAAATTTACGTCGTCTTCCGTCATCGTTTAGAGAATCTAATGAAAGATTTTTTTAATGCAAATGCGCGTTTCTTTCACGTTTATTTTACCAGGGAGTGCAAGTCATACCTTTCCACGCCGATCTTGCGTTTCGCAAAACAAAAGTTTTTAAAACTCATTTTTGAATTTATAACGATGGTGTAATCTTTGTGAAGACCCTTTCACTTCATGTAATCGATTTCTTTCGTTGTACGATTCGCATCCGTTTCTTTCTTTGATCAATTCTGAGATTACTGTTGTAATTCATTTAAAACCGACGATCGTCACGCTTGCTTACTGCGACTTAGATATATCAAATTCAGTTAGTAGACTACTTGTCAGGTACTTGGGACTTTTGTCAGTTAGTACGCATAAACAGAAACTCTGAAGTCAGAAAATCGGACACTGTCGTTGCTGGAGGGTATCGTATTACTCAGTTACTGGGCCATCACTTTCAGATAGGCAGTTGTTTTATTTAAAGCGCTGGTTTACTTTGCTGCATCCGGGTAGACTGGAAGCGGATACCAATATAGTTGGGAAGTTAAGTTAGGCAGATTTTTGAGCCACTTGGTATCTTCACGATATTCTTATTTCTTTTTTTAGGGTTGTAATTCATCAAAAAACTTAAAAATGTTATCCCACTCTAAACTGGATGGACTAAGTGTCTGAAATCATTTTTTTTTTTATTTTTTTTTTTATTTTTTTTTATAAACACCTATCAGTAGGTCATACAGATAATTGTCTCATGCGGAATCGAATCCGCGACATGCAGCGTAGCAGTCAATCGCTCAACCTTTACTCCAACTGTGCCACTCCACCTGAGCTAGAGGCTGCGTCAGACTTTTACTGACAAATACACCTGTGTTTTGATTCTTCAGTTACGCTTTGCGTTCTAGGGCCACCATAACTCTTGTACAATGCCGTAGCCCTGGGTTTTCTTTTCCTGACCGATGCCGTGACAGATTAGTAGGTAACTACACTATTAATTAATTCATACCGCGCAACGACCTTACCATCCCTCACAGACCTCCAAATCAGACAGACAGCTTGCACAACGCTGGCTACTCCTTCTTAACGCTAGATGACCTCGATTTTAATATTGAGTCGCATAAACCTAGATCAGAGAATATATAATATAATATTCCACAACTATCACACAACGCCGTCTAGTCTCAAGCTAAGCAGAGCTTGTGTCATGAGTACTAGATAACTGACATACGTTTATATATTTCTAAATACGATTAAATACATATGTATATATATACAAATACATATGTATTTAATACATACATATAATATAGATAAATTACACCCAGACACAAAACTCACACAAACATTTGTCCTGGGTGGGAATCGAACCCACGACCTCCGGCACAGCACTCAGGGTCATTAACCACTGAACTTTTACATTCTAGTTAATCCACGACTATACTAAGGTTATAACCTTAGTATTAATATGGCACGTTACCTGCGAATTCGAAGTAGCTTCTTCAACTTATCTTTTCTATAACGAAAAATGTGGTTTGAGAATCCCCCATGCCCTTACAGGTCTAAGTGTAGGTATAGGCGCTTGGGGGACTCTCAAGAAATAAAATCCTCCAAAGTTCAGACTTTTCAAGATCTAACGCGTGTCACGGATGCTGCAGGTTAACGTAGCCACCTACTACTATTTCCTGCCACAATTAAAAGGAAATTCCTAACCCATTACTTCATATGTCTGAATACAACGTGTCCTCAATAATGTAAATAACTCGATAAAAGAATGTTGCTGATTTGTCAAGGGCATTGCCATTGATTGTGTTGCACAATCGCCAGCTGTACTATGTTAAGTCATCCCAACAGCTGCGTAGTACAGACTGTACCTGCACAGAAACGTAGCGTGGACTAATTTATACGTGGGCGAAGGCACGTCAGCGAGGCCTTTTTCTTTCAGTAATTTGAAAACGTGTCACAACCCAGTGTTCGACCACATCGTCGCTTACCATCAGTGATCAAATGCGAGCCTATCAATTATGGGCTTTCGGACAGTGAGCAATGGGTAGCTCGCTGTCCGGATCAAGCCCAAGTCGTCGACGGCGCGCGCTGTTCCCTCGCGCCTCAAGAAGTTGTCAGCAACAGCCGGGTCGAAGCCTACTGGGGCCAGGGTTATCCGAAAGGGCGCTCGAGCCCCGGTATGTAGGCTTGAAGGAACGGAATGGGTTTTTTAGTCAGTAAGAGTCTGACACTATCTCCCGCTCCACAAAAAAAAAGCCTATCAATTATAAAAAGGTATTCTACTTAAAGAGCCCTAGGTTGTACGAGGCCCCTTTAGGAGCGAGTCTGAGGGTGAGAGCTGAGAGCCCACTTCACCCAAGCCTAACTACGCTACCGCACGTGTAGATCCTTTGTCCGTCTGAATCGCCGCTACTGATCCAAAGCCGTGAATACGGTGAATGGGTAATGAGAGAAACTCCGGACATATTGCTTGCTGGAATCTTTTTAAGGCGTGTTGTTAGCCAAGCTGTGTGAGTACTGAGACCCTACCACGAGCTCTTGATGCGATGCATTTGACGACCCAAACTGAACTGTTAAAATTATGGAGCTATATTCGATTATAATTTAGGAGTCTTCAAGGCTAGAGTGAATAGGCTCTTAATAAACTAGTGCGCCTCACCATCAACGATTGCATCACTGCTTACCATCAAGTGGGATCGCAGTCAAGCACTAGTTTATATCAATAAAAAAAAGCTATACACCCCTAATTTTTAATTAGTACAGATACTTCAGGGGCATATTAGAAAAGATCTTGTTATTATTTAAGTAAATTATCAATAAATAATAATCTTAAACAGCAAAGTTATTAATTTGTGTTTGTTTGTTTATATCCCAAAATGCCACTCAATTTATGGAAATATTGTAGGTACCTGAGCCTATTTATATGAATGACGATCAAAATAGAAAAACACTGCGCTTAGTATTTTCTAGTACCAATTGTTATGAATATTGATTCAATTATGAATTTACGAATTATGACAAAACGTGAACAATTTTGGAATTTTGGTTTTTTGACGTGACAACGTCTTATAAATTGGTTTGCCGGGTGACACTTCAAGAAACTGCGTTACGCTCCGCTCACGTTATGCGCTCACAATGAGAGCGAGTGAGAGGCACGCGTCCCTTCCACTCGGGCATGGTTAGCCCGCCTAAGAGCGAGAGAGACAGAGCGAGAGAGAGAGAGTGAGAGAGACAGAGCGAGAGAGAGAGAGTGAGAGAGATAGGCATACACACCGGTTCTATTATTTCATCCTTCTTCCTACTATACGAATGAATATTCACATTAAAATTATTTTACCACTCAAAGTCGTTGTCACGTAAAACTTTCGCCCGTATACCGACTTTACAGGCAACCAATTTTTTTTTTTTTTTTACTTTTTACTTTACAAATATGATCACCAATGGGTATATATAGAGTCCCATTATTATTGTTTAGAGCGTATTGTCAGTCATTTTATACGTGCAGCCTGTGGATTAGCTACACGCAGCGGGCATACATGCTCTGCGAGTTCAATACAATGATTTCAGGGCATTGATGGGGTTGCCGCGTTACTGCAGTGCATCCGGTATCTTTGCAGAGGCAGAAATTGATGGCTTTCATGCCATAATGCGCAAGCGATGCGCCTTCATCGTGTATAGGGTACGCGTCAGCTCCAACATCATCCTGAAGACAATAGCGGACAGGTGGGACTAGGGTTGCCAGCTCCAATTTTATGTTTTAAAGGATTGGGTAGGATAAAATAAAGGATATGAGCTGTAGATAAAGGACCCAATTTTTTTTTCAATGAAATGCTCTTATTGTCTCTGTAGCGATATTTGTTTGAAAAAAAGTATACAACTAGTAACTTGTATTAACAAAGTATATCTAATTTAGTGCCACGCGCTTCACCGCCGCGCCGACGGCTTCTACTCGCCCGGTATTCAAAAACTAAAGGACAAAGTATTGTCCTCTGTTGAACGTTTTAAATTATAAGATAAAATCAATTATTGGGTCTGAAAAAGAGGCGTCCTTTAAAATAAAGGACGTCTGGCAACCCTAGGTGGGACAGTCCCATGCTGGAGCATTGGGTACGCCTGCATGCCCCTGTGGCGTTTATTAATTAAATAAAATGTTTTACCGGTAGTTATAAGAACTAACACTAGTTTTTAAGTGTCGTACACAAACCAACTATGGACTTAGTCTGAATTATAAGATTTTTATTTCATTTATTTTTTATTATTTTTTGTACTAATTTAAAATAGTGTATACTTATAACTCCATCCCTCTTTCTAACACGTCATGGTAAGCCCTTGTTTATGTGGCATTGCTGTAGAGATATTGGATAATTGGAATTTGGGATCTTATCACCCACAGATAATGACTTTACATACAAAATTGCTCTCCAAATGAAGCAATAAACCAATAAATCAAAGCTAAACCCAATTACAATGTAATGCAAAGGTGACTGATATTAATGATTGCTTGGATGACAACAATACATTAACTTTGACATTGCCAAGAGATTATTGGGTAGACAATACAAGAGTTCAATAAACTAGCGCAGAAAATTGATTGATATTATATCAATCAACTTCGTTTGATTGTTTCTGAAAACTAAAATTATTTGATCCAATATAAAATGGAGATCGCACTAAACAGAGGTTTGGAAAGAGCCTTTAGCTAGCAGTGGAAAATAAACTGAAATTGGAAAAAAAAAAGAATAATGGGTGCAAACAACCCCTCAGTCGCCCGGATGGCCCGGTGACTATGAATTTTTGATGACATAACAAGCTTATAACGTTGTGATTTTTTATGATACAATTATGAAGTTTTGTGCATAGATTCTTTACATAAAAATACTACATACGTGTTTCAGGTTTCGCATAATTATACTAAAATAGAATAGAATAAACTTTATTGTGCACCAAAAAGTAACTTAAAATAGGAACAATGGCGGTCTTATCGCTGACAGCGATATCTTCCAGACAATAATAATATCTAATTATTCAGATTTATTATTCGGCCCTAATAGTCTTCTCTAGTTTTATGATCAGTTAGAATCAACATAAAATAACGAATGTATTTATAGGTATCGACCTTCAGTAGGGATCATGAATTCATGAATGTATATGCTTCATGAATTCTAATTCGTATCATATTGACCATAGAGTACACCTAACGCATTTTTACTGGCACAAGGCTGCCGTACCGTACGTACAACTACCGAATGCTGTTATAAGTACTGTTGTTTTCTTTTTGTGGTGGGAAATAGTCAAATAACTTCTCCTGCTCTGTGTGGAGCGAGAGGGAGTGTCACTTTTACTGACTAAAACCTACCGGTGTTCCTTCAATTCCATGGTCGGAATAAATCTTTCGAATATTCGCGGTCCAACCAAACTACCTAATGCCATTTCAGGCAAAATACACTTTAATACAATATAGAGGTAAAGTTTTTTTTTTTTGTAACAGGTAATCTTTGAAAGTACTGGTCCGATTGCTAAAATTTTTTTACTGATAGAAAACTAATATTCCACAACTACAACTATCATACAACACCATCTAGTTCCCAAGCTAAGCAGGGCTTGTATTATAGGTACTAGACAACTGATAAACATACTTATATTGTATTTCTAAATACATAGGTACCTATGTATTTAGAAATACCCAGACACAGAACTAATGATCGTGTTCATCACACAAACATTTGTCCTGGGTGAGATTCGAAACCACGACCTCCGGCATAGCAGTCAGGGTCACTAACCACTAGACCAACAGGTCTGTCAAAAGCGAACTTTTACATTCTAGTTAATCCACGACTAAACTAAACTAAAACTGCTTTATTCCTGAATGATATATGCACGCCGGCGAAGCCGCGGGCAAAAGCCAGTATACTATATTTTATTATATTTACTAGCTGTGCCCCGCGGTTTCACCCGCGTTTTTCTCGTTTCCGTGGAAATACTGAGATAAAATATTGCCTATAATTGCCTCCCTCAATAAATGGACTATTGAATATTTAAACAGTTTTCATATCAGATCAGTATTTCCCAAAATTATCATCAAAAAATATATTTCGAAAAAGATTATTACAGGATTTTATGTTGATAAAAAACTCTATGGCCCATAACTCATTAATAGGTACCAACTCTTAACATCTTACACACGTGATAACTTTTAAACGAAATATCCGATTGAGATGAAACAAAAAGTATTTTACTTCTACATAAATACTCTTGATAACATAATGCTTAATTTCGATAAAGATTAATATTACGATACATATTTAACGTAGTTTTTTTTTCTTCAGACGATTTAATAATTATTTTGAACACAAAATCAGTTATTGTGATTAAACCATGATAGCTAGATATATGTTCTCGCGGAGTTTTTTTTAGGTCTTAATGGGATCTACAAACCTGTAGTACATCATTTTGTTCTATTGTCAATAGTTTTTGCAGCGCACGTAAAAATAGGTTTTCGATTTTACACCTTGTGTTACAAAATAGCAATTTTATTACAGATCCCTAATTTTGAAAAAAAAAACATAGTCTATAGCCTTTCTCGATAAATGGACTACCCAACACTGAAAGAATCATTCAAATCGGACCAGTAGTTCTAGAGATTAGCGCGTTCAAACAAACAAACAAACAAACAAACTCTTCAGCTTTATATTATTATATATAATATATATATATAGTATAGATTACTAGCCACAACATACAACTTTTAAAATTTCATGGTCTGACAATATTTTTAATTCATGTTCTTTGTGATACTGATTTTAGTTAACGGTTTCATCTTGATATGGTAGCGAGAACTAGGTGCATTTCTTCGTGCTAATAAATTTAGGCCACCTTTTCTTAGTTTACTTATTTCACTTTGTAAATAACAGTATCAATTCAAATTATATGGGATTCACTTGAACTATTGAAGAATCATCATGTGCTCTATTCCAAACGTTATGGATTCTTGATACTTGTAATGTAACAGATCAGTATGTCAAAGGACAAACTGACTGACTTATTAAAATCAGTCGAAACTACAGGTTCCAGGAGCGTTTTGAACGAGGTTTGGTTTTATAATGTAGGTGTGCACTAAAGGGGATTTTCCTTTAATTCACCCCCTTTATGGAGAAATGAGTGTCCAAAGTTTGTACGAGAAACGTACCTATACAATTGCCAAAACGGATCTTAAGCGCTCGGCGTCAGAGTGGGGATCGCTTTGCGCATTCCATACATGGGTTGAGCTAAACGTCGCCGTTGTCACATACATGCAACAGCGCAGGGGGCGAATCATGAGTGACGTCTATGACGCGATGGCGCAGCGAGCCAACCATTGACACTCTCCGCCCCCGCGTCTCACTTCACACCACTAAAGAGACCGAATATTTAACTTCTGCGCAACTTGAAGCTAGCGCTCAAGATCTGTGGCTGCAATTGTACGTGAGCGAAGCTGCAGACAGAAGTCAGTTACTGATAGAATGTCAACTTTTTCTATATTAGAGTATGATGTGCGACCAGTGGTCTTTTTTAAATTAACATTTAAATGGCGATTTCCAAAATGGCGTTCACCATTTCTAATTTCAAAATGATCGAACGTTTTTTAAGGTTCGTTTTAGCAGTCGGCCCACGTGTGTCGGCCATGCAAGACCCGTGTCACAAGGACGTACAGACTTGAATTATTTAGTGGAAGTCAGGCGGCCCTTTTTAGGACAGAAAGACTTTCTACGTACAATTAGTGAAAGATGCGACGTGACTGTTTTAACTATTGAAGGCTCTGAAGAAAGTTCGGCTAGTGCTCTACTCTCGGAAAAAAAATCTAAACGCATGGGGAATTTTTTTGAGGCTTATTTTCATTTATTATTTAGTTAGGCTGTCCAACAATAAAGTTTACTCTATTCTACCAACCAGGTGCTAATCCAGACTGCGGAATACGGTACGAAATCACAACCTAATGAAATTCCTAATCAATTGCTCCATAAGTTTAAAAGTCCGCCTGTTTGACAACGTAAAACGCGTAATGAATAATGCTGCTCTGCCGTATTGTCCGTCATTAGTGTGCTAAATTGTGAGAACATCTTACTTAGTTCATTTCATTGGGATAGTACAGTTTTTTATTATGGAGAGGCTCGCATACGACCACCATCTCACCTAATGTTAAGCGATGATGTGGCCGACGATGGAGAACTCTTGCTTAGAAGTAACCTACTCACTCTTGACTTAAAGACCTACAGATTGCTTGAGTTGGTTGTATTTTAATCAAATCATAAGACTTGTTATGCTAAACTCGACTTACTTACGTCGCATTACGTCTAAGCACTTTCTCTACCCTTGACCACTTTGACTCAACGCTCAGACACGGACACTGATTACAACACTATTGAGTCAAACGGTCAGAGAGTCAGTTCAGTCACCGCTACTTACGACAGATTAACATACTTAACATATTTTATGTCGTATTATTCAATATTGTATAAAAATTAATTGATTTCTCAATCAATTAAGTAATTTATTGAAAAGACATCAACGCGTTTCGTAACTTGACGCGTGGTTTAAAATACAATTAATATAAATGTTGTTAAAATCTAAAGGTCTTATTATTATTTATTCTATTGTTTGAGAAATCTGTGTTAATGGTTGATTGAACTGTGTTACAATACTGAAGTGCCCAAACTCCTTAATTTCACAATCATCGCAACTAATGAATAATTATTAATTCGATGCGATGATTGTGAAATTAAGGAGTAGATTTGTAGATTTTAGATATTATTAATTAATAATATCACAATTTAATACTCGTAGTTACTCGAATGATTTGGTATCTAAGCGTGATATCGCTGTTCTGTACTACTAAAGATTTTTAAAATCTCGTGTTTGTAATCCGACTCCTCCGAAAGGGCTTGTCCGATTTTTACAAAATTGTTACATACCTCGTTAGACTGGCCTGTTGGTCTAGTGGTTCGTGGCCCTGACTGCTATGCTGGAGGTCGTGCGTTCGATTCCCACCCAGGACAAATGTTTGTATGATGAGCATGATCATTTGTTCTGTGTCTGGGTGTAGTTTATTTTTATATGTGTGTATTAAGAAATATATAAGTATGTTTATCAGTTGTCTAGTACTCATAACACAAGCTCTGATTAGCTTGGGAGTAGACGGCGTTGTGTGATAGTTGTGGAATATAAATATATATATGTACATATATACCTATGTACATTTCCCGCCCTTGGGTGGCGTGGGAAAGCGTATCAGACATTTACTAAATCATCCCTTTTTTTCTTTGATAATATTTAAATGGTAGAACAACGTTCGCCGGGTCAGCTAGTAATTATACGTATAATATATGCCTAAGACTATATGTATAATTTAATTAATTTACCATTGAACGAACGAGGCAGTAATTCCTTAAAGCAAATAATAGTCATCACCCACTACTGTTTAGCTTTTATATCTGGGTCAGAAATAATAGAGCCATGACATTTGTCATAACCTGGAAGTAATAGACGACGATCGACTGGACCCCCCCCCCCCACAGCACCAGGGGCACGTCGCGTGTACCTGACATTGAAGCCTTCATTAAAGTTTTAATAGGTATTTCCTATCGACGCCAGTTTACGTAGAAACAATCAATAGTTAATACATAGCACAGTCATTATATGTCGTTCGAAGAAAAAGGGGCGCATCTACAATTTAAGGAATTTTGAACTTCAATTTTTATTTCGTACCTAAAATTAGGAAAACAAGACTGGACTAATACCTATTGTTTATTTTTATTTTTCTGTGATTTTCCATAGCCGAGTTACAATAGTAACGTTTCTAGTTTCAGGCCAGCATATACGCACAAAACATTCATGCTAAAAAAGGTACAAGGGCTGACTTCGGCATTCTCTACAAGTCACCTTTCAATAGTAAAAAAAATTAGATCAATTTGATTTATTTACCAGTCATTATCATCATCATCATCACAATCAGCCTTTTTAATGTTCCCACTGCTGGGACTCAGGCCTCTACTCTTGGAGATCTTTATTTTATACTAGCTTATACCCGCGCGGCTTCGCTCCCGCTCTTCCCTACTTCACCCTACTCTACCCTACTCTACCCTACTCTACCCTACCCTACCCTACTCTACTCTACTCTACTCTACCCTACTCTACTCTACCCTTCTCTACCCTACTCTACTCTACCCTACTCTACCCTACTCTACCCTTCTCTACCCTACTCTACCCTATTCTACCCTACCCTCCTCTACCTTACTCTACCCTACACTACCCTACACTACCCTACACTACCCTACACTACCCTACACTACTCTACACTACCCTACTCTACCTTACACTACCCTAATTTTCATTTTTTTTTCCATAAGAACCTTCTCCTCATAATAACGAACACAACTAAAAAAAAATAGCGAAATCGGTCCAGGCGTTGTTGAGTTATGCGCTTACCAACACATTTTGCGATTCATTTTTATATTATAGATTTGTGTATATTTAACAGTACATACAAAAATAAAACAAAGATATGAAGAAAGGAAACAGAAAACTATGTAACAAAGTTATGCTTATTTCTAAAGAAATCTCGTCCAGCATAGCCTAGAAAGGAGAGTTGGAAAAAAAGAGATATAAAATATAGAAGTTTTAATATTTTTCTCCATTTTACGTCTTAGTCAGATGTGTCTTTTTTGTTTATGAGACTGTCATTAGATTAGTTGCGTGATCGATGATGTTAGAAAGCTATTTTATAACTTTTATTATTGTTATCTAGATTGCTTTTTTTCCAGAATTTCGATTGGTTAAGGAAAGATTACGATCACAGTCCCATGACTGTAATAACTGATTGATCGCCTATGGTTTAGCTAGTAGATACAAGGATGACCAGAAGGACAGGTCGAGTTTGTTATAACGATCTAATTTACGTCGCAAACTCATCGAAACATAAAAAATAAATGTTAAGGAAATTGTAGGCGTTCTTTCTAACATAAGAATTTTGAAAAATTCTTTCACTGCGCTCGCCTACATCACAAAAGGAACCCTTGTGCATAAATCAAAAAGAAAAAAAAGAAATAAAATTTTTTCAGGTAAAAACCCATATTAGAGAACAGAATTGAAAAAATATGCATCTAAATAATAATAATAAATAAAGAATAATGTCACGCATAATGTCACGCGCCTAGTCCTGCCCCCCTAGCCAAGTTACAACCGTTTCGCTTGCGTCGAACGCTTTGAGTTGGCCGCGTCGCTGAATCTTTTGTTCTGACCACGTGACTGAGCGTTGAGATGACGTCATTCCCGTACATTTGTAGCTTTCTACTATCGTTAACTATTGTAGAATTACAACTTGGCTAGGGGCTCTGGTAGTTTCGGCTGTGCATTGATATGTCAGTCAGTCAATTTCTCCTTTTACATACCTACCTAAATAGATTACGGCACTCCAACGAATAGATCTCAGAAATCTTTTGTTTTGTTGTTTTATTTGACTACTAGTAAGGTACTTCATCATAAATCACAAAGGGCGACATATGTAGTAAATAATGTGTGGACAAGACTGGAATAGCTACATAAGTTCACGTGACTCTACAAACGTTACCTAATGTCGGCGAATGGCTTGGCCGTGAAGGCAGGCATACTAATCAGGTATTCTATCTGTAAGCCAGTTTTCCCACTGAATAACTGCTATAAAAGCTCATACATAGGACTGCAATATTGTTCAAAAGAATTAAAGAGGCCCAGGACCATAATGGTCCAGTGAAGGAACTCTCGTGGCTTTTAGTAAGTTAAAGTCTCTCACTCTACCTAGAGTAGGAGAAGTTTAGAAATCTATAATTCTACATTTTAGTGAGTAATACTTTTGAAATCGTTTCCTAGAGCCCTTTATTTTGATACCTTTACATTACCGGTCTGAAACAGAAATATAAAATTAATAGATATGATTTGGCGCCAAAAATCTGCCTCATTATATAATTTATTATTTTTATATATAATTTTGATTATTTGTAATGTTTTATTTTAGAATTTAATTTGTATTGTATGGACTACGTCTGAAATAAAGAAATTGAATTGAATTATTTCATTTACACCCGTCGTCACTCCTAAACAAAGATGAATGTTGAAGGCTGAATTGCAAAAAGCCGTTCAAAGAAATATACATCATACCTACACTCGAAAAATATAATTCCTTCTGGCGCAAAAATCTAAATCCTTAGAACTAAATGGCTTTAGCAGGTGTTATCATGTTTTATGGCAACTTTAATCCTCTTTTTTGAACAATATTATCGCCACACAATAACACGTAAACAATATTATCTCAGTACAACACTCATTGTGTGGTGCTTGAACATTGACAACAATAATGCCAGAACTACATTAGACCGATGCACACGTGGACCATGCCTGATTTGTACGTCGATCGACGTCGCTTGGCGTGGATCTAATGTAGCTCTGCAACTCTAGTTGCCATATGAAATGTATGGAGACCGATGCGCCCAGATTGGGGTACGTGGGACACGTGTAGTTCTACTCTAAGTATAACATTCACTACAGTGTGCAGAATGCGAGTTGCTATTACGTTAACGCGATCGAAACGTTTACCGCATTTGGCTTTTAGAGTGCCTAGTGTTAGTTTGTTTTACGTTAACGCGATCGATACGATTATGACGTTCATCACTCCGATTGGCCCGCTCCGAGATCGAGAGCCAAACGCGCTAAACGTTTCGATCGCGTTAACGTAAAAACACCTCGCACTCAGCGCACTGATTGGTTAAGAACTTGGAGCGGGCCAATCAGAGTGCCGAACGTCATACCGTCACGTGTTGATCCCGTTCTTTGATTGACGTCTCGTATAATTTGAAAATAGAAGAATAAGTAGCCATGATGTTGCGTGCGCGCAACTTATTAGATGATCACAGAAAATTAGATGGGGAATTATGGTCATTACAGGCTAGTTTGATTGCAGTAATAAAATGCTACTTGTCTTATTTTATTTTAATGGATTTCAGTAGCAAAACAGTTTTTGCTTCCTCAGTTTTTTGCAAGATTACATAAGTTTTTTTTAGCATAGTGGTTAAGCGGCTGGCTGCTGGACTGTCTATTGCGGGCTCGATTCCCGCACGGAACAAATATTTGTATCACCTACAGATATGGGTTTCGAGTCTGTTTATTTTGTGCATGTGAGTTTAAATAATATATGTTTGTAAACGCAACCACGATACTGGAATAATTCCTAGTACTTCTCCCTTCTAAGATACTTTAAAAATGGTCTTTTCGATGGGAATATATTGCACACGCGGTTCATTGACTTACATGACGATAGCGTCGAATCGACGTCTAATCATCCATTGGTCATTAGGATTTTTCCACAACAGGCCGTACCGTCTATTAATTGAATAAAGTTAGCGTGAAACATTAAATGATTGAAGCTTACCTACGCATTTACATAGACCTCTTGGATCGATTTCCAATTCTCTCAAAACATTTTCTAGAAAAAGTGACAAAGAACCCCCGATTTATGACTTAAGCATTTGAAGTTGAGTATTTTTCAAACTAGCCTGAAAACCTGTCAAAATTTGGCATTCAAGTAGGATACTCAATTCAGAAACCCATCTTATGTTTCCTAATGTATCAAACTAAACTAATTATGACCTTCGATTGCCTTCGATGCTGACTGTACAAAGTTTTAATCGGTAAATTCAACATTCAAAAATCATTAAATCAAATATTATATTTTGTATTATGTGCAAGCTCAAATCATCAGCCAATATTCATAAATAAACATTTTTAAATCACATTTTTTATATTATCAATAGGCTCACGTTTGACCACCATCTCACCTGATGGTAAGCGGAGATGTGGTCGAAACATTATTGTTATGTGGCTGACGACCTAAACACCTACAACGAGGGCTGGTTCGAGGTGGCTCAAGAGAAGAATACTTGGAAGACATTGAGGGAGGCCTTTGCCCAGCAGTAGGAAAGTATAGGCTAAATAAAAAATATATATATTATAAAGCCAAAAAAAAGAAAGAAACAAAAATATTTTATTTGGCACACATAGAAACAACATTTACACACACAGTCATAGATTCACACACACTGTAGAAACAAACATTGAAAAAGAAAAACAACACACAAACGAATTGAAAAAAGTCGTCCTTTTTTTGAAGTCGGTGATTGTGTGTCTCACTATGTGCTACGCCAAATAGGTTAGGCTGTGTCAATATGTCAGATTTCTACGTAGTAGTTGCCTGACGCTGGTTTTCAACCGAACCTTACTGAAAATGTACGGATGCGAATCAGTAACTCCTTCATGCTCAAATGGCTGAATGGCTTTGGATGAAAATTAGGCCTACGAGTTTTTTTTTTTTGGCTGGGAAATCATCTAAAGATATCTTCCGCCATTGGGTGGAGCGAGAGGGCGTGTCAGGCTTTTAATGACTAAAACCCACTCCTGTTCCTTCTTTGCCTTCGTTTCAGGGCCCTGGCCCAAATAGACTTCGACCCTGCGGTCAACGAGTTGGGCTCGATCCAGACGGTTACAGGACGATCGGATGGCGAGCTACCAATTGCTCGCTGTCCGCAAGCCCGAGCCTACGGTGGCAAATTGATCGCTGTGTCTACACTCCATGTATGTCCACAATAACACGAACCGAGACAGAATACTGGATTTTACGCACTATAATTATTAGTTTATAACATTTTTGCAACATGTTTGCTTCATAACATAGCTTTCGATTTCTCTGCCTGTTTGCGTTTCATCACACTACATATCACATGGTATATGATTTACATAATGACATACAGTTCGGTGCCGACTGAATCGTAATTAATTGCTTTCTAGAAAGAAAAAGAAAATAGAAACAATCACAAATTTGCAAAAAAAACGGCCAAGTGCGAGAGGAACTCGCGCAAAAAAGGTACCGTCCGTAAAAAACGGCAAAAAATGACGCTGGTTGTGTGGCAACCCCAATTAAATATTTATTTTATTATGTTTTTAGTATGTTTTGTCGTATTTTCACAGATGATGTATTTCTGTTACAAAATAGATCATCTGCGAAAATTCCAACTGTCTGGCTATCACGGTTCATGACATACAGCCCGGTGACAGACGGACAGACAGACAAACGGAGAGCGGAGTCTCAATAATAGGGTACCATTTGACCCTTGGGGTACGTAAGCCTAAAAAGATTAGCCTAAAAATTACATCAGTGTAGAAAGTACAAAAATGACTATCACATCACACTAATACATATAAAGGTGAAAGTCTGTAATTATGTATACTCCTTTACGCTCAAATGGTTGAACGGATTAAGGTACAATAATTTGCCATAACTACGGGTGGTCATAAGATACTTTTTATCCAGAAGGCGCCCTTCCAAGGCGGGGTGATGCCGCTGTCAAAAAATAGTTTCGTACGTTCGTACGTGAAAAGATCACTGCCCTATAAACTAGAAATGTACTCTATCTTGAAAATGTCCTTTAAATGGGTAGATACAGAATAATTGGATGTTTCTGGATGCAGAAGCAATAACATGGGTTGACATGTGACACAGTCGAGAAAAACGTGTTTGAAGTTTTTGAACTGTTTGAATGAAAGTACAATATCGACAAGGCAAAAAGAAAGGACTTTCTCATATCTCTAAACTGTCAAAAGCCTACTTATAAATCATATAAATCTTTTTCTGATTATAAATGAGTTATTTATTTATATATAGTTCATTAAAACGGTACATGTCCACTTATATTAATTAACATATAGAATTGTAAAAACTTAAAAAAAAAAAAAACAATTATACATAATGTTGACAATTGTATGGAATTTTAGAAAATAATTATCATGATTATTATAATAGGATTATTTCAATAACACATAATTTTAAAATAATAATTGAAGATCAAATACAGTATAGTCTAGTATAGTCCAGAAGACGCAGCGTTGGAAGGCCTCCTACAAAATGGACCGATGACCTGGTTGCGGGAATCCGATGGATGCGGGACGCACAGGATCGACCATTGTGGCGACATTTGGGGGAGGCCTATGTCCAACAGTGGACATCTATCGGCTGAAATGGTGATGATGATGATGACAGTATAGTAGAGTTAAAAGTGATACAGGTGTAATGCATTTTATATACCACTAGTCACAAATAAAGCTGTGGCTCGTTTTGTATTTTGACTACCTAGCGGCTTGTCTGGTGTAGCGAATGTAGCTACTACTACATCGCACCCCTGATTTATTATTTTATTGTTTCTTTCACTTTCGTTCCAAGTTACATTAGAGGGTCTTTCTCAAATATCAAAACGGGCTTTTTATTTTCTAACGAGTTTAAATATATCTATCCAAAATAACCACCAATAATCCGCCGAAAAACATCGTTTGCCTAAGTCCGAATCAAACGAAATCTTACAAATGGCGGCTGCAGTACAAATAGTTAGGTGTTGGCTGTCGCGAGCTCTGTAGCACAATACACAATAGACGATACTCTTTGTGACACGGGACCTGGCACATGTGTGCTCGTTGCCACGCAATTGTACATCACGCCACTTGTAGCGCAGGTAGGCAGCGCATGCCTCGGTTTAGGACCTCTACAAGACCTTCGTGAGAAGAGATCAAGAGATCTAAGTTTTAGAAAATACTAGTAGCTCTACATTTTTCTAATTGAATACTCTGAGTTAAATACTGTTAGCATCATCTGGTTTATCTTGAGAATAGTAAGCTTATAGACAAACTTATTATGTTCGTGCATATACATATAAAGATGTAAAAATGGTGGTAAATGGTGGCGCAGTGGTTAGTGCTCCGACTTACGATTAGTAATTTGCTGGGTCCAAACCCAATGGTTGCGGGAATCCCAGCAGTAGGAACAATATAAGGCTAATTATGCTCTCTATGATAAAAGATAAAGCATCTTTCGAGTACTGAGTACAGTAATCTTACTTTCATCATTTAGCTTGCCTCTGTCTGTTCCAACTTGGTTTGTGGTTTCGGTGTATTATTTAGATATCGGTCACAGCGCAGCGCAGAGATTTGCAGCTAACTTCTCTGATCCGAGGGAGAAAAGTGTTATCTTAAAACTGTTCCACTGTCGGCCTTTTATAGAGTGTGTAATTAAGTAATTGCCTGCGAAATGGTTCCCTGTCACACTTGTGTTACAACCGAAACCAACCGTTTTGTTCTCATTTTGTGTGTATACACGGTTTGCGCATTTAGCCAGTGTCAAGTTAAGAAAGTATTTCGTTTTTGGTACGGTATTGAATTACTCTGTTTTTTATTAGAATGCCTATGGAACACATCCTAATGCTACTGTAGTATTTGGCAAAAAATGTCAGCCTTCCCGGCAAGCTTCACTGAGACCGTCCGGTAAACATACGGACCGAGCCCAATTCGTTGACGGCGTGTATTGTTCCACGCGCGCCTCAAGGAGATATCAGCAAACCGTAGGGACCCAGCAGGGTTGAAAGCCTACTGGGCCATGGGTTCGCTTCTGAAAAAAAAAACCCGGCCCTGGTATGAAAGGCAACGAAGGAACTAGGAGTGGGTTTTAATCAGTAAAAGTCTGACATGACCTACCGCCCCGCTCAAGGGTGGGAAATGTCATCGGTTAATTTCCCAGGTAGTCAGTAAGTAGGTAGTATACGTAATACAAAAATATTCTCAGCTCGATTTTACCGAAATCGCGACTGTTTCAATGGCGCATGGAACACATTATCCAGCTGTGTAGACACTTGATCACAACATAAACTGGAAATCAATTTGTGATATTATAACAGTCACTGAACTTTGAAAAAATCTTGCCAAAAACTCAACCGACAGCTTACCAATGTAATAATCGTATTTATCCACTGACTGGCCACAGAAAACACATAGTCATTGTTCAACAATTTGAAATTAACCTGTCATCCGCGATTGCAATCTTGACTGGCCTTCCTGGGCGCGCCGAACATGCTATGGCATCGTCACTCGTCGCCAAGGGTGGGCTTGACTATTTCACTAATAGGAGGTACGTCATTGATGCAGGTGTTACTTTGACGTGCACCTACTGTGAAAGAAGAGTCGGCTGTACGTTTATTAAGAATTGATAGTCGTCACGCTACTGGACTCAAAGAATGTGAAGTGAATTCAGATACAATATGTATCTTGTCATGCTCTCCGATGACAGGTAGTTGTTGTGATATCAAAGGAGATCGCATGAGACATGGGATTAGACATAATAATACAACATTAATTTTACTGTATGTGAAACCCGAAACACACGTCTAGTATTTTTATGTAAAGAATCTATGTATAAAATTGCATAGCTGTACGACGAAAAACCACGAAATTATAAGCTTGTTATGTTACCGCACAAATACATGATCATCGGGCCACCCGGGCGACTGAGGTGTTATTTTACTCCCGCATCCAGCTGTGCGCAAGTGTCTAATGTCCGCTGTAACCTACCGTGACCTGTGTTGTACTCAGTGTCGGTGGTCTCCAACTTGTGACCCTTTTTAAATATTTTTGGAAAAATATATATCATGCTGTAAAAATTATTGGAATCGATTCAGCTGCCTACTGATTCTGAACAAACTATATTCAGGTTTCAGATATACTAAAAATAAGGTTGTAGTATACACCCCTACTTTTTAATTAGTACACAAAAAAATGGGACTATCTGTACCCGTCACTGTCCATATTTTTGTAGTCAAAGTAGAAAAAACCGAAACCCTAAAATTGATCACGAAAAGGTAAATTCATCATAGAATCAATCAAACATAACAATTGCTAGTAGAAAATACTGCGGGCAGTGTTTTCCTTTAATAATTGTCACTTATTCATTCATTAATCTTGAGCCTGCACAATATCACAGATTACTGAATAGTTACTACGTAAACAATATTTCCATAAATTGAGTGATATTTTGGGACATAAACCAACGCTAATAACTTTGCTGTTTATGAATATTATTTATTGAGATTTTACTTATAAAATAACAAGGGCTTTTCTAATAAGCCCTTTCAGTATTTGTACTAATTAAAAATAGTGGTGTATAGGTACTTTTTTATGAATTGTGCAGAATAGGATTAGAATTTGTTTTGAAAAGAATTGAATCTTTTTTATATCTGAATTGAAAAGACAAAGACTGTTAAGTAAAACAAGAAATCAATATTGAAACAAAGATATTTAATAAAGTACGTGATGATAGTAAATGGCGTGAGGCACGCTGTCACCGGTCGTCTCTAGTGAAACCAAACACTGCACAACTGGAGCCATCGATGATATCAGATAGTCTTTTGTTTCCAACACCGCAGTAGGACAAACAAGCAAATAAACTGTACTAAAGTAGGTGTCAGATAAAGGAGTAATAACGGTCATTGACCCTCGTATATTTGTCAACAAATGTTTTCTTTCTAGTCAATTTAACACAACGAAAATTCATCGCATATTGTGAAACCACTACTTACACCCCTTGGTGATTCAAACAATATAAGACGTCCCGTATCACAGAACATCGCTCAATATTCAAGCATTACTTAAAACTAGATTCAAGGCATTTGATTGGTTGAAACTAGTTACGGGACTTAGAAGGCCTTGCAAATTGATCTTCAATGGTGTTAAAATTGTTTAAACTCTAGTATGTAATAATTTTTCTGTGTTGATACCGTAGAATAATCTGCATTAGGCTGATTCAGGACTCTCCATATTAACGCCATCATCATCAATGTTCTCTTGACGCTATCCTAAACTGTTCGAGGTCACCGTCGCCGCTACATGTCTTCTTATTCCATACTTCACTATTGGCCATCACCTCAGTCGCCTCTCCCTTTCTAGCCACATCACCTTTTACACAGTCTCTGCCTCCACATACTTCTAAAAGTCCATCCAGTTATAGTCTTCCAAACTCCCCATCTAACAACCTGTATGGTGAATTATGGCCCATTCCCTCTTCTTCCTTTTTAGATGAAAAATGGCTTTTTTCGCTCTTCGTGTCAGACTTTTACTGATTAAAGCCACAATCATCATCATTTATATTCTTTCAGTTGTCTTTTCCACAACGAGTAAACTTTAAAAGTCTTCCCATAGAGAGAGAAGGTCTGAGTTCTAGCCTTGGGAACACACAGTTTATAGAAATGCTAAACCATAGTTACTTAGTAGGATTAATCCTTAAATAGCAATCTGGACGTTATAGTATATGAACCAGTTTTAAGCAGATTTACAGAGTGAAGGGAGACGTAAGAGCCACCGCACATTATGGCCACCAGTCACCACTACTAAATGTGGCCACCAGTGGTTCAGTCAGACCCTACACGCCACCAGTTGCAGCCACTGGTGGCTGGATGCGGCTTTCATTAGCTGCCACTTGCGGCAGTTGTTCAAGTGGTACTTGGAGAGGCGGACTTGTGTTTGTCAAAAATGGCCGCACTCTTGATTTCGTTATTGTTGCTTATTATACTAAAACGTAAAAAACGTCGCAGAATTTAGAAACAACGACGTCCATCGGCGTTATTTATCGAACAACAAAACGTGGCCACAAGTAGTGAGCGCGGTCGAATCCCGCAGCTTGTGGCTCGGACGCGGCCACTCAAACGCTCGGTGTGCGCCGATGCTATACAAAATGTATGGAGAAACGAGTCAGCAACTTGTTGCGGCCACAAGTCGTTCTAATGTGGTCGCCACTAGTGGCTCAATGTGCGGGGACTCTTAATCGACCCAGTTCGCGGCCGGTTATATCCTCTCCAATACGTCAATGGTGAAGGACGATGCCTAGCTCTTAGGAATTACTGTCAGTGCTGTAATGCAACAAAACTTATAGAAACATAAACTTTACTTAAATCTATGGGTACAACGGTGATCTTATCGGTGAGAGCGATATCTATTAAACAACCTTATGTTGGATCTAAACGACTAAAACAATACAGTGGTGGTGGGTGGATATTTTGGTTTCACAAAACTTTTTCCGAATATAATATTAGTAGTGTGCGACTCTTGTCGCACACTACTAATATTATATTTATTACTAGCTGCTGCCCGCGACGTCGTCTGCGTGAAGCCTCTACAGCACTAAAAATACCTAAGGTGCCAGTGTCGCTATAGCATTATAAATAAACAACTTTTAAAATAGCATTATAATATAAGTTTTTTTCGCAAACGAAGCTAGTGAAGAGAGTTATATGGGAATCCTGCTGAGTTCAGTCATAAGATGTGACTGAAGGAAATAGAGAAAATAATGCAGGAATACATTCCAGGACACAAAAGAGTAAAAATACGTATAAAGGTATCATACCTTACAAGACTTCCCTATAAACTACGTTGGTAGTTATACTGCCAGGAGCCAAAATGTAAAGAGAGTCAGGACTGGTGGCGCGGGAGCAAGTGACGTACAGTTGCCCGTGTGAGAAGCAACTCGTCCTGAGGTTGACGCCCGTTGCCCTCAGTGTCTGCCCCTGCGACTTATTGATGGTCATCGCGAAGCAAACATACACGGGGAACTGTACGCGCTTGAACTGGAACGGGAAGTTATGGGGTATGAGGGGAATGCGTGGTATAAATACTGCCTCGCTGACGCCACAACCCGTAAGAATTTCCGCCTCAATGGTGTGTCTGTGTGGAGCGAGATGACTTTGAGGCGGGTCCCGTCACAACTTCGAAGCATAATCGGGACACCGACCTTCAGCTTGATGGTATGCGGAAGTCCTCTTGCTGACAGGGAGTTCAGAAATTCCACGGAATAACGTGTGGCATCTTCTTGCTCGACAACAGTGTTTATCGAGGTGTAGACCACTTCATTCTTCTCAATTTCCGAGAGAATGCATTCGTTAATTGCTGCAGCCTGATCATTTTTGGGCGTCAAAATGGCCCGCTCACACACCCAAGAATTCTGCTGGTGCGGTATACGACTGACTTCCCCGTACACACAGTGAATGAGTTTTTCTAAGCTGGATACCACTCTACCGAGAGACTCTGGGAGTACCACCTGTCCACCTCTCTCTTCTGGTAGAATGCCTTCGTCAAGACTTAGAAGGACATCGGAGAATTCTTGAGCACGTGCATTGCCGCCGAGCCGAGCTCTCATATTAATGGTCAAGCGCAGTGTATGAACTCGTGACCACTACGAAGATCGTTTCGACGAAGCATTCACCTCGTCAGCCCTCGATCCCGGAAGTGTTTGCCGGAAATCGCCACTGAACAGAACTGTGACACCATCCATCAAATGTTAGTTCTGCGGATGTCCTGCAGGGGTCTGTCCATGACCTCAACTGCCTTCCTATTGGCCATCGTACACTCATCATCAGAGAGTAATCCTTGAGCACGTGTCCCTTATCGCTGTTACGTGACACACAACAAACAGGCGTTTCGGCGCTCTCTTTATCGAAGGGTATTTTTAACATGGCATGTGCTATCTTGCCTTCCGGAAGCAGTGTGGCAGCGATCCCTGACGACGCTACAGCAATAGCATTTTGGCTTTGGCTCCTGACCTCTGCAAGTATGCCAGTGGTAACAAATGTTTTTCCTGTTCCACCAGGAGCATCCAAGAAAAACATTTTACCCTGGTTTTGCCCAACGCTTTCAAGGACGGTGTCATAAATTTGTTTTTGCTCTTAAGAGAACAAAGCGACATGGTAATTTCGTATGGTGGTTATTTCGCCCGGATCGTAATTTGTTTCAGCGTTATACTTCCGATTTCCACGGTCTTGATGTGGTGATGATTGGAGAGCTGGTAACCCATATTCGATCAGTGGATTGCCGCCGATAGTAATGACCACATCTTGAAGTGAACTGAGACAGGTGTTCAGCACGCGTTCATCAGTTACTTCGACTTCGTCTCTAGTAGCACGCCTCAAAGCTCGTAAAAAATCTTCAGACTGATGATGGCGTTACTTCTTTCACAAAGCTACCGGGTTTGCGACTTCACAAAACACAAAGATGACGGCAAGCAGATGACGCATGTGGCTGGGACTGTCACTGACGCTTGCCTCCACGAGGGTGTCATCCCAATTAGGCAAAAGGCTGCGCGGTAAGTGGGATACTCCATGCCATCAAATGTCCTCAGAAAAGCGAAAGACGTTGAGCCTGGGACAGTGTGATGTAACAACCGCAGAAAATAGCATTCGCCACTATTCGGGTGCACGGTATAAACCCTACCCAATGCGGTGTCCTTGAAAATTCCCGGGAAACCTTTCACAGCACCTCCTCGTCGATGTCGGTTGAATACACCCCTTTGCTTGTCGTACGTGTAATATGAAGGCACCTCGTCATACGTAAGGGATTTCGCAAACTGGTCGACTTCACAGAGTCTGAGAAATGCCACCATGTAATACCTAACGCCGCATTTTTTTTAAATTGTTTTCCTCAACTCTGTTCAAGATTTTGAGGGTTTTGTTGGAACTTGAATTTGTCAAAACGAACTATAATATAATGAAGAAAATGCACATTGCCATCTATGAATTTTAAGAATAACTAACTACTAACCTCGCCCACATGATCAAATTTAAATGATTAATTTCCAAAAACTGTTAACATATAACTTGATTTGATTTTGATGAAATCTCATAGATGGCGCTGCTTTAAAATTGTGTTTATACTACTAACATTCATTAAACTAATGTTTCTCTGCCCAAGTTACTTTAATGGCGTAGTTTTTATAGTGTAAAGCTAGATAATAGCATGACTTACTCAAAAACAACATTTAAATATGCGTCCTTATATTACACGCTGTCACAGAATGCGTAAGAAAAATAAAGATTCACAGCTCCTCCCCCGTAGGTGATAGCGTGATAATATGTAGCCTATGTTTTGACCCGACCTCTTAGTAATATTCATGCAAAATTTGAAGTAAGTCCATGCAGTACTTTTTGAGTTTATCCCGGACATACATACAGACAAACAGACAAATAGACAAAAATTCTAAAAACTATATTTTTGGCTTCGGTATCGATTGTAGATCACGCCCCAAGTATTCTTTTAAAAAAATATTCAATGTACAGTTTTGACTTTCCTACGATTTTATTATATGTATAGATTGCAATTCTGTCTATAGTTTTCAATAATTATGTATGTATCTATTATACGGCATATGTATGTATATCTATGTATATATTATATAGTACATGTAAACACCGCTAAATTTTAATCGTTTTAATACCGTGGAGGATCGATCACACACACACAACACTATCGATTTGTAAAGATAAAATTAAAAAATAAAGTACATTTTATTCAAAGCTCGTATTAATTTACACATGTACGAAATTAATTTCTTTAAGAAAACGTCAGCTGAGCGGTGTATATCTGTGTGTTTCTATTATAATCTCGTATATGTTTAATACTGGTTTGGCACACCAATGACAGCCCCATTTCTTGTCCATGCAATTACTGTCCATTCCAGGTTGCCTGGAAGAGATCGCGCAATGCGATAAGGCCGCCCATTGTATGTATGTGTTTTAATTTTAGTTTCCTTTTGTGTGTGTAATGGTGTACACTACTAAATCCCACACATGAACGATCTAGAACCGCGTCATGTCAAGCAGTTAGCAGGGCGTCGCTAATAGGAGCCGCTTTCTCCGTCTGCGCGTCTTCCGGAGCTGCCGCTCACGGCCACTGGGGTACTGCAGTCTAACTACACTGCGCTACTGACATTGAGTCTGTGCAAGCATGTGTGCTTGCACTATTACGTATGCATATTCTTTAAACAGTACTTATACAAACCTACAGCTACTCTGTATGAAAAAACTTGCCGTCAAAAGGTGAAGCTGGCTGTTTTCCGTGGTTTCGTGGTTTTGTTTGTTTACTGCTCCTCTGCTTTTGTTCGTAGCGTGATGGTATATTTATAGTCTATAGTCTTCTTCGATAAATGGGCTATCCAACACAACATTGTTTAATTCAAACTAGTAGCTCCTAAGATTAGCATGTTCAGAGTAACAACCTAAGTCTTCAGATTTGTATTGTTAGTATACGATTGACGTTTAATATAAGGGGGAAGCGCCTGGGACCCTACGGATAGTCTTATCAATAGGGTTTGTCTGAACCCAAGCCTCTCAGTTCGATGCCTTCTGGCACTTTCTTCGCTAATGTCAAATCGTATAGAAATAAAGAGGTTTTGCGTTATTGCGTTATTGAGGTGGTGGTTGCATTTTTAGTACACATTGACGATTAATTTAATACTATCGACTACGTTAAAAAAATAGCACTAAGGCCACAGAAGCCTAGCAACCCATCTTATTTATGTTAGACTTGGACTAATCAGCCAACTTCTAACAAAATCAGCTCAGACCCCGCGTCTACCTTCCACATTCATTAACCAATTCGCGACACCAATCAATCGTTCCATTGATGATGATAGATCCGTAAATTGATTGATGCGAAGCAATCAGAGAAAGTTCCGTTCAATTCTACACGGATTTAGATCGACTGAATGAAAGTGTAAGTGATAGTATGTACGTGATCGTGTTGGCAATATTTCATTGGATTTATGGTGATTACACTGTCATTACACTTTTTGCTGATTTAAAAAAAAGGAGGAGGGCTCATTCAATTTCTTTCCACTGAATGTCTTTTTTGTAAATTTTTTAGCGGTATCTTATTGATAAAAGGCGTTTTTGTCTTAGTTTTCATTTTATTAAAATTGAAATTCTCTTGCAGGATATATGTATATCTAATATAAATCAATTTTCAGATGACTAAATAATGTATTTTAGTTATTATACTAGCTGTTGTCCGTGACTTCGTCGGTATCAAATTCCTAAAACTGATATTTGTACAGTTTTAGGAATTTGATACCAACGAACTAATATTCTAAGTTTCGTGCTTGTGATTAATTCTGAAAGCATTTGTTTCATTTATTTTACTTTCACGGTTAAAGGCTGAAACGCAAATTCCCTTCAATAAATAAATGTTATGTATTACGTCCAGAATATTATAGGCCATCAAAAATATAACTAGTAAAAAATAAGGCTTGCTTGTTTTACCGTAAAAAGTTGTGAGATCTATGTATTACCAAGTCAGTTAATTTACTCAGTCCTTACTTTAGGGACCTTGATGACCTAGACTGACTTGGACCACATCCACAGAGTTGTCAGAATTAATTAACTAGTACCTATCTACTACAAACTTCAATGGACACGGAATTAATAAATAAATTAATAGGTAGAACTAGATACAAATTGAAGCTTTTATTATGAACACTTTTCCCCAACAATAACGTAGAGACGTCGTTTAATGATAAATGTATTCCAGTATTTATTAAGCCCACTAAGTGACCTATTCCGCGGCCGACGTAACGATTGCCGCGGGACAGTCACAGCTGGCACGTTCATTAACATTCATGCCCGTGGAAGCCTTATTCTTGAACCTTTCAAGGGCAGCGTTCTTTGAAACTTCATTAAAAATACACTAGTTAGGCAGCTAGTAACTATCACTTAACTACTTAGTACAAAGTCAATAAGCAAGCTGGTATTTAGCATCAAGTTCAAGAATATTATTTATTTCCTTTATTTTCCTTCAACACTTCAAAAGATTTAAAAATATAAAAAATAGTAGCCCACCGGTACTGGGAACAGGGTCTAAGGTTATTTATTTTATTATTATGAGCCTGTTATGTTCCACTGCAGGACAAAGGCGGGGGGCCTTTATTCCACTCTTGTTTATCCTTAGCCACTTCTGGCCAATCCTTAAGCTAGAAGCTGCCGCGTCGCCGGCTCCTGCTGTTCGGAATCCAGTTAGTAGTTGCTTTCCCAATTTTATTGTGACATGCGGCAGATGTGACCGGCCCATTTCCATTTTAATTTTTGCTCGCTGGCAGACCCCGAGTGCGGACTTTTTGATGATGAGTGCTGATTTCGTCGCTACGGCCAGCGCTGCGCTCAAGCATTAGGCTAGACCTGAGCAGGTAAACATTATAAGGCTAACTGTGCTGAAGATTCTTTATTGGCACAGGACTACTTTTACATCTTAATATCTACTGATTTTAATGTATCTGTACATCTTCCACGCATTAGATAAATATAATACCTAGGTACTATTTTACTTTACTATTTACCTCCAACTAAATGCAGCAACATTCTATAATGACTCTGTTTTTACAAATGTCCATAAGTGGTCACTGCCAGTAACCACTTATTATCAAATTTCAATTATCTTAATTTATTTGAACTAAAAACAGAATTGTTAATAATAATTAGTAAGGCTGTCTACTGGTTTTTCCAGTAAAACTACTACTACCAGCTACTACAGACAAATCTTGTAGGTACATCGAGTGTATATCAGCATGCAGGTCTACAACCTTAACGAGTACATCAGACAATCTTAGCGGCCGTTCAGTCGAGTCAATGACATTACACAAATGAGTCTCAAATCTCGGCCAGAATGTACAACCTGACCAGTTCTAGAAGTGTCAAGTGCCTAGGAAGATGTAGCGGGAACGGGAGGGGGGGCGTGCGGGGCTACGTCCCGAGGGGGGAGACCTGATTGGATCATTGAGCAATTGTGATAGGTCCGTGTTATACCACAGTGGGTCATGCGCTTAGGTAACATGTTGAACTCGTGAATGACTTGTGCGATGTGGGTTTTTACGCGCATAGTATTCGAAAGTTTACTACGCGCAACTCACATTACACAAAAGTCTCTCAGACACCGTAGGTGTGGGCTTGCAGAAGGCTAGCAATGGGTAGCTTGCCGTCCGGTCGTTCGGTAACCGGACGGAGCCCAAGTCCTCCACGCACTCCTCAAAGAGATGTCAGCAAAGCCGTATGGACCCATCAGGGTTGAAGCTTACTGGGTCTGGGCTGTGTGAAAGAGAACCCCGGGCTCCTGGAACGCAGAACGAACGGTTTTAGTTAGTAAAAGTCTGACGCCCTCACGCTCCGCCTAGAGTAGGAGAAGTCAATGGACGATTTCCCACCTAAAAAAACTATTCTAAAGTTTTCCTCAATGAATGGCCTTATAGTACAGTCAACGATTTAAATCATTTAAATAGATTTATATTATTATCTTCTGACATAATACTGTTTCATGTGCATATAAATTGTGTAAAGCTTTATTTATTTACCGCATATACTATTACAAGTAATGTACAGTAATGGTCATTACGAGTTTGCATAATGTTTTGAATTAGCCTTGTATACGTTCTAATGCTATGTTACATTCTTAAGGGTTCTTACTCTATTATGTTTAATTTTTTTAATTACATTTGATATCATTACAAATTTAAAAAAAAATTGGTCTGCTTAACCTCCGCTGCGTCATAGACAGACATTTTAAAATCTTTGATAGTTTGTATTAAATGGTTTTACTTCGATTTTATCCGGTTGCGGTTATTAATCAATATGCTGATTGCGTATTAAAAACAGCCACACCCACATTTTTCTTTGGTGAAAAAGCTAAATAAAATATCTACATATTTAATTTTCATGCAGGTTTATTTACCTAATTATACAAGAGACTATATCCTGTTTTTGAATACTTTACAAGTTAACCAAACCATTTCCTAACCAAGCAATTTCCTTCTCATCGACTTTGTGTGTCAATAAATACAGAATTATGCGAAGCAAGATGTTCACTAACTAATAATGCACGCAGATCTGAAGCGGCGAGGCAGTCATGCGTATCAGCATCAGCGTGTAACCCACTTATAACCAGTGCCGTAACTAGGCCGGTGCCAGCGGTGCCCAGGCACACGGCGGAGATTCTGATGGGGCGCAGAAATTATCAAACCGAGGCCAAGTTTTGTATCATTTCATCAGAAGGAAGTTATTGCTTTCCATTGCTACCCCCTCTGTACCATGGCGGTCGCCACCATCGACACGGGGCGGGGCTCCGTACAAGCGAAACGGTCTTCCAACATGCTTCACCGACCCTAACGTTTCTTCCCGTCAGATCCGAAATAGGTACCTCCCAAAACACTCAAGTCCTGTGAGTCAGGCGGATTAAACCCAACCCAACTCAGACTCTTTTTGTCGATGCAGTCTCAAAAAATGGCTGGCACCGGGCGTATAAAAGGCTAGTTACGGCGCTGTCTAAAACCCAGTGGCGTAACGTGGACTAATTTAGAAGTGGGCGAAGACACATCAGCGAGGCCTTTTTCTTTCATAAATTCTAAAACGAGACAGTGATCGTCGCAACCCAGTGTTCGTCCACATTGACGCTTATCGACGACCAAATAGTGGTTAAACGCGAGCCTATCAAATATTTAAAAAACCCTCGTTCTTAAAAAGTCTTCGCTTGATGGGTTCTGTCCCTAAGCACATTGATTACTTGGAGATTGTTCTCTCGCGAATGTGCCCGTCCTAAACGCGACTACACGTGAGTGTACTGACGCGCACAGTGTCTCTACGCTGCACAAACAACACAACAACAACATGATATAACATAACATTTAGTGACGCGTCCGTCTGTCTAGCTGGCCAGTACCTACGTACTAAGTGTGTCTATCATTTTGTTACGTCTACACGGGTCGGGTTAGAGAAATTAAGAACTATGTAGCTGACTAAGAAGAGGTGTTAGTTAGACGTCTATTTTGACGACTGATTTTTTTTTTATAGGTACTGGTAATCTTGGGTCTTAACATGCCATATTGCTCCTTCTCTTTAACAGTTCAGTTTAGGACGTAAAATGAATTGCGATAAGAGCTCGTGGTAGACCCTCCAGATCCGCAACCATGTGTCAAAGTGCCTCAAAGAGATGTCAGCAAAACCTAGCAGGGCCGATATCCGCTTGGGCCATGAAAGATTTCTGAAAAGGGAAACCGTGGTCCGACAACGGAAAGGCCAACTGAAAGAACATTTCAGTCGGTAATAATTTAGGTGTCTTCAAAGCTAGAGTGAATAGGCAATTATTTATTTATTTTTTAAAGCTTTATGCACAAAAACCTGTACAAAGGCGGATTTCATGCCTTAGTCATTATCTGCCAGTCGACCTTAGTTAATAAACTAGTGCGCCTCACCATTACGATTACATCACTGCTTACCATCAAGTAGGATCGCAGTCGAGTACTAGTTTATAACAATTAAAAAATCGGACATACCCTCTCGGTCTACGCTAGAGCGGGAGAAGTCATTAAATGATTTCACACCTTCCAAAAAAAAGACTATTTTTTTTTATTGTGGATAGGTTTGCGCTTGACCGCTATCTCACCTGATGTTTGTGTGTGTGACTACGTCCTAGCGCAGGAAAACAGCAGTTCAAAAAGGTTTAGTATCTGCTTAAGTTTGCCATTCACTATTCTGTGTCAACTGGTAAATGTTTTGATTGCGACTGTACATCTTAGTGGTGTCCTCGAACCTTCGTTTAGTTTAAGACGAAATTTTCCTTTCTACAACGGATATCTCTAATGATTTCAACGTTAAAGTGACTCAGACCGTTTCGGCCTACAGCTTGCAATTTGTTATTAACAACCTTGGATACAAATAAATTTTTACTCACACAAAGAACCTAAAATGAAATAACACTCACCACAAGGAAATAACAAATCTATATATATAAAAGAAAGTCGTGTTAGTTACACCACTTATAACTCAAGAACGGCTGAACCGATTTGGCTGAAAATTGGTGGGGAGGTAGCTTAAAACCAGGAGACGGACATAGGATACTTTTTTTTTAATTTTTTTTTTTTTAGGGTAGAGTAGAGTAGGGTAGGGTAGAGTAGGGTAGAGTAGGGTAGGGTAGAGTAGGGTATAGTAGGGTAGAGTAGGGTAGGGTAGGGTAGGGTAGAGTAGAGTAGAGTAGGGTAGGGTAGAGTAGGGTAGAGTAGGGTAGGGTAGAGTAGGGTAGAGTAGGGTAGAGTAGGGTAGAGTAGGTAGAGTAGGGTAGAGTAGAGTAGAGTGTGGTTGGGTAGAGTAGGGTAGAGTAGGGTAGAGTAGGGTAGAGTAGGGTAGAGTAGGGTAGAGTAGGGTAGAGTAGGGTAGAGTAGGGTAGAGTAGGGTAGAGTAGGGTAGAGTAGGGTAGAGTAGGGTAGAGTAGGGTAGAGTAGGATAGAGTAGAGTAGAGTAGAGTAGAGTAGGGTAGGGTAGAGTAGGGTAGAGTAGGATAGGGTAGAGTAGGGTATAGTAGGCTGAAGTAGGGAACAGCGGGAGCGAAGCCGCGGGCAAAAGCTAGTATGTAATATACAATGTATTATTTGTTATTTGATTTGTTGTTTACAGCAAGTTCAGAATGTCATTCGGAACCTCCTTTCTAACCGTGATTATTACGACATCCATCCATCATGTTTAGGGTTCCGTAGCGGAGAACTGTTAAACAGAACCCATACAGGATCATTTTGTTCCCCACCTGTCCGTCTGTTTAATATGCACATACCTACGTCTACATTAAGATTCAGGACTTATAGTTATTAGGCACTTTTAACACATACTTCAAATCTAATATCGACAAGAAAATCCATGATTCGTTTGTTTTTCTGGAACAGCCTGTGACACTTCCAATCAGAAAGAGCGAATACTGGCAAATGAGGAAAATGCAAAATGGAGCTTTTGATTGTCAGTCGGATGACCGGAAATAAATTCTGAAATACAGATTTTTTTGCCGTCTTCAAAAAGAAGGTTATCGATTCGGTTTTATTTTTTTTAATGTTTTTACTTCAGAACTCCGTCGTCTTTCACGCTGACAAAGCCGTCGATACCAGCAGTGCTGCCAGCTGCCACGAGCTTTTTTTTTTTTTTTTTTTCGATGGGAAAAATCATCTTATGACAGCCCCCGCTCTTGGGCGGAGCGGGAGATAGTGTCAGACTCTTACTGACTAAAAAACCCATCCCGTTCCTTCTAGCCTTCGTACCGGGGCTCGAGCGCCCTTTCGGATAACCCTGGCCCCAGTAGGCTTCGACCCGGCTGGGCCCCTGCTGTTGCTGACAACTCCTTGAGGCGCGCGGGAACAGCGCGCGCCGTCGACGACTTGGGTTTGGTCCGGACGGTTACCGGACGGCCGGACAGCAAGCTACCCATTGCTCACTGTCCACAAGCCCGCGCCTACGGTGGCTGGAAATCGGGATCGGAATCCCGGCGGCGGCGGCGAGAGCGCCGTTGTCTGATGTGGTCGGCCTCCTCCTTAGCGAGCATTACTGCTTCGCAGAAGTCGGCGACCGCCTGCCACTCCTCCTCGCTCCGGACCATGGCCTCGACCAGGGCCCGGCGCGAGAGGTCTCTGCCGCCGATCACCGCCACGAGGGCACGGCGATGCTCCGCCCAAGCAGGGCACACCGCGATTGTGTGCTCCACCGTGTCCTCCGGGCGAGCTGCCACGAGCTCGAGCACGAAAAGGGATCGCGTTAAGCGATCCCTTTTACGACCTAAACTGAACTGTTAAAGTTTTGGAGTTATATAGGGTACATAATAGGTTGACAAGACGAAAGTCTATGACCAGTGCGTGTGGCCAGTGATGACAGACGGCTCCGAAACTTGGTCGAATGGGCTTCATCAGAAGGCTTAAAGTCACCCAAAGGGCAATGGAAAAGACTATGCTGGGGGTTTCCAGGTGATGGCATAAAAAATGACGATATCCGCAGGAGGATTAAGGTTGCCGACATAGCACGAAGAATCGCTAAATTAAGTGGTAATGGGCAGGGCACATTGTTCGCAGAACAGATGGCCGACTGGCAACCGAGTACCGGAGGACGCAGCGTTGGAAGGCCCCCTACAAGGTGGACCGATGACCTGGTGAAGTTTGCGGGAAACCGATTGATACGAGACGCACAGGATCGTTCATTGTGGTGACACGTGGTGAGGGCTATGTCCAACAGTGGACGTATATCGGCTGAAATGATGATGAGGATAACTGTATAGCTTTATCCATCTTTCTCGCTCGCACGCTTGATATTTTAACACGTCATGGTAAGTCCCCAGTAAGCTAAGCAGATTAGCTTTAACACCTTGACTCTATAAATGCAGTGGTCAGAAAAAATGTAACAGAGCCAAGGCCAGGCGTACACTCGTGTTAGTCATAGCATAGTGCAGTGTTCCTTTCTCTACTTCTTAGTAAATACACGGTTCCGTCTCAGAAGAATGTAAAAAATAATGCTATGTGAACTCATTAGAGAATGGTTTTCCTGTAAAAAGCAAATATATTGCAGCAATTCATTTACTGCTGTCAACTTACTCAAATAAACGAAGCATTGCTAATTAAGTATGCAGTTTTCATGAGTCTTTATGTAAAAAGTGAATAGGTTACTTCCAGGAATGTGTGCTCTTCATGGAGGGGGGGTTGTTGTTGTTTGTTTCATGAGTCGTACAGGTCCGGTCGTTGTGGTGACGCTTGGGGGAGGCCTATGTCCAACAGTGGACGTCATTCGGCTGATATGATGATGATGTGTTCTCTATCCTCGACCACATTATCGCTTACCATCAGAGTGTCTACCGCGAGTTTGTTTCACGTTAACGCCATCGACACGTTATGAGGTTGCGCTCCGATTGGCCCGCTCCAAGCGCTTAACCAATCAGAGATCGTCAATGCAAGAGTGAATAGGCTTTTAATTAACTAGTACGCCTCACCACCAACGATTGCATCACTGCTTACCGTCAGGTAGGATCGCAGTCAAGCACTAGTTTTAAAGAACAATAAAAAAAAAATTCAAACGCGGTTGTCGATATGATCGCATTAACGTAAAACAAACTCTCACTTGGCTTTCTGGTGAGATAGTGGTCCGACGTGAGATTAACAATTATACAAAAAGAAGTTTTATCTGAAATGCTTCTAACGAAGAATTTACTTGATATCTAACTTCTCTCTTGATATTTGCAAAATTTGTGGTTAGCCTCATTAACCACTTATGTACATTATGATTATTCATATAACATACCATAACCGTATTACAAAAAGTCGTTAACCCGACCACTTCATCTCAGCTAGCGGACTTGCGTAATAGTATGTAGCACAAGGATGCGCCTGCGCACAGCAGCCGAGCAGGTCAACTGTAGCAGTCACTGGCGTCGCGGCGCCTACAAACGACGAGTAATTGGGCTGTTGCATGGCCGGTAGTTAACGTGCTCACTATCTAGTCTAGCTACAATGTCACAAGGTCGCGTAAAACTGAATGAGAGCTAGATTCAGATCTAATCTTTAAATTCTCATTTTTGTGATACTGTAAGAGCACACTATACACTTACTCGAAAACTCATTCTTATCCTTATCAATATTAGACATGCTTTTGAATGTTTTCCGCACTAGTGTGGAAAAGTTCGCGAGCTTGCGCCCGCCATAATTTATTGTATTTACCGTTTCAGGCTAGGCACCGTGCAGCCCCCACGAGTCGCCCTGGTTAAACTTCGTCTATTTATTTATTCGTGAAGTGTATTGAAAAACGTTGTTTAATACACGCGGTTTGTCACTGCTGCACTCGGTTCCAAAATAACCTCGCCTATGGCTCGGACCAATTACGCCTCCAAATAACAAACTTTCTCCACTAGTGTCGAATTCTCGATATTCTAATTAGGTATTAGGAAAATGTTAGACCTAACACCTAAAGCCTTTTCCTAACACCTAAAGTTAGGGTTAGCTTCCAGTATAACTAGAGCCAGGTGCGGAGCGACTGCGTATCCTATGCTTTTAGCGATGAGATCGCCCATTGTGACACCGTATTACTATTAAGTTCCTAATGTAATTTTATTATCGGTGTACAATGTACAATAAAGAATATCTATCTATACTTTCAAAATTAATTTGATTGATGCTGGTTTTAATCAGAGCACACTGTCCGAACCCCTCTCTAACGCAGCTATCGCTGTTTATAAATTATTGAGTAAGGTTTCAGAGCCCTAATAGTTGATAAGGAGTGTAGCTTTACTTATAAACCTAAACTCCTTACGATGGGGCTGGCATGGTCTTACTGTGACCAAAGTCCCTAATTTTATAAAAGATATTAAAAATCAAAAATCTATCTATCTACCCAACCTCCACGACTCAGTTCTAGATGAAACGATATTCTTTGACAAAACTGCTCACAAATTGTATGGTTTCTGACAACCTGTAACAACTGTCAAAGAATAATCCGGGACAAATGGGTTAACGTACTTTCTTTTTTTTCCACGGAAGAACCTCGGTAGAACAGTCACTCATCCACCAACCAGCCAAGACGAGCGTTACTTAAACTTGAAGATCCATCGCCGAAAGTCCGTCGTGTGCGGCTACGAGCTCCTCAATTTCCACGACGCTGTTCCCTTATAAACAATACAATCGATAGATTAACACGTTACATGAGTAACCTATTTGAATGGTGCCATTGTGCGCACTAGATTACAAACTGCGTTTAATTGGATAGCTGGTGATGGCAATATGGTGTGAATGCAAGGTCAAACTGTTCGTGGTCTTGTATGGCAAAACATTAATAACACGATACGGCAGACCTTCTTGCTCTTGTCCCTTTATTTGGGATCGCTGAAACCTGATTTTTTCTACAATTCTATCCTGTCAACCGACACACTATCACTTACTCCCTTTCCTTTCATATCACTCCTCACACAGTCCATCCATCCACGTGTATACTCTTTTAGTGATATGCGTTCATCATCCCTCTTGTTCACATACACAGACCGTACCAAGACAAGCGATTTCCCTTCAACACGATACAGACTATTAGAGGATCAGAATTTTATAGTGGCTCATCCTGGGACAAGCTGAAGAAGATCAAAGAAATTGTGGGAGGGTTGTGTGAAAGATGGTAAGGCTTGAAAGGAGGTCTCTTTTGAGTTTTTGAATAAGAGAACTATGTAATAAGGGCGCAAAAAGATGTTGATGACGATCTTTTGTAAAGTTAAAAGAGACCAACCGAGTAATGAAGATTCGTTGAGTTACGGCGGTAACTCGGCGTCTTTAGGAACGAAGATTCCTACCTGATTATAAACTACCTAATCAACAAGCTCTTACGACATTAAACCATGACCAAGTCAATCTATAAAATGTAGGTTAGTATCAAAAGGTCGTCGATGAAGCAATATCAACAACATCCCATAACCATAAGCTATTAAAATGGATGCATCTAAAATAGTGTTGTAACAAAACATCCGGTGGTATCCGGTGGCTGAGGCAATACGGGTGGCGCCGGAGCGCATCACTCGTTGCTAACTTGGTATTAAGTATCTACGTCATTTCCAAGGCCAGTTGGGAGCCTCTAACATTGTTACTTGGGCCAAATACCCACCTTGTTTCTGGGCTGCATGTCTGCATGTTCTCTTTCAATCTTCGATTCTATTTGGTTCTTATTGCGTTCATAGGATTAAGATATTGTAGCAATAATTATAACATTCTTGACCTTTGACAAGCTAGAAATGTCGATCCTTTTCTTAAGTAAGAGCTGGCATCGATTGTAAAACAATGTCATAGTATCTGCCAAGTGTTTCCACGGTAGCGTAACAAATCATAGTGTTTACGCGTTTATCCACACCGCCACGGTAATCACAATGGCAACACCACTAACATGACAGAAGTTCCACGCGCCCGTGCTAAGTTTACACTCATTTAGTTTCCGTATTTAAATGCATCCTAAAATATTTTCATAAAGCATTATGAAGATCTTTCACTCTCAACCAGAACATTTCTAAACAAAAACGGGATTCCCCAAACCAACAAACGCAAAATGTTTTTGGCAGATGCTTTTTAACCTCAGAAACCCTATGGGGAAAATACGCGCTTGTACGTGGAGTAGCGGGTAACACCCCGATGAAAATGATGTTGTAGTAAGGTTTGGTCTATTTAAAAAAAAAAAAGCTTCTGCACAATAACATGAATCAAATTTTTCGAGGAAATTTTGCAACTACCATATTTTTTTTTCCTGGAGTGAAGTTCCTTCTTGCCTTTCGTACCGGGACCGAGCTTCCCTTTCGGATAACCCTGGCCCCAGTCTTCGGCTCCCCAGGCTTCGGCCTGGCTGGGCCCCTACTGTTGCTGACAGCTCCTTGAGGCGCGCGGGAAGAGTGCGCGCCGCCATATTTATTTTAGACAGCTGATGATAACTTTGTACAGAAAATCTTTATTGATTATAAGAATTGACTATAAAATATGACTGTACAATACAATATTTACTGCAGAAAAGACAATATATCACAACAATGTGCCTACTGCTCCGTCTAGTTTCATGTGCAGTTTCCAAGCGTCACCTGATTGAGGTGAAAACTAACAAGGCGTATAGAAAGCGGCGCGCGTGCAGTTTCCACCTGCGCCAGCGCATCGTGAGAGCCACCACGTAGCGTGGAGCTCAGCTAGCCTATGACATGGAAAGCTATTAATTCAATTGATTAACTTTCCGAGAAGATAATAGAATTGTGCGAAAGTCTTGGCGCTAATGCCATTTTAAGTACCGGTACCTTGTCTATTACGTTTCTTTCAAATAGTTTTGAAAAAAAGTCTGGTAAAGTCAACCGGACATAAATGTGTGGCACGTGCAGTTTGGTGCGGAGCGGGAGGTATACGTGTTGATGCCGTAAGACTACATAATACCCTAAAATTACAAGTCCATTAAACGAAACCGTCATGGGTACCTGTCCATGTTAAGTAAACCCATAACGAGAAGCGAATTGTTCTATTTTTTTCATTTTTTTACCATTTTTGACGGAGATAATATGAAACACAAAGCAGACCACTTACAACAATTACTACTAACAAATCGGTATTTATAGTAAATTGCTCAATTTTCCTTTTTTGCGTGGATAACTACTTTAAATATTACTCTTGTCAGAATTAGTATATCTAGTAGGTAGTTAGTAGGTACCAGGTAGTTTGAAGTGTTACGTTATGGTTTCATGCAAACTAGCCTATTTCCTCAAATCTGTTACTTGCGGAATCAAAATCCATTCATTTTAGTACAAAAACATATCGGAAGTATAATCGGCGTGTGGTTGCGAATGTGCACCCGAGTGCATCGATTAGTAATATCGTACGATACTCCGTGTTCATGACTAACCGAACTACTGGTGGTTGATTGGTAGCATAGCATTCATTCGTGCTTTCAACTTCATGACCATTTTTTTGGTGAGCGATCGTGAGAACTTTATCTCGCTCTGAGTACCAGACTTACACCAGGGGCCCAAGTCTGCTATTTTTATCATTCGTCATTCCAACACGATCCCATTGTCATATTGCTAAAAGTTCGTAATCTGCTAATTCCTAATGATCGATCATTGATGACATTTGACATCCACCAAGTCGTACTGGGCACGCGTGGTGGATTACAGCCCATTCCCTCTCCTAGAGAGGAGGCCTGAGTCCCAGCAGTGGGAACATTAAAAAAAGGCTGATGATGATCATTGATCGGTAAATGGTCTTGTGGCAGAAAGACAATATTGAGCCGTCACGTAACAAATTAAAAGCAATGATAGATGTTCTGAATGTTAGATCACTGATCAAAGCAACTGTCCAAATTTTAGCAGATTACCGCATACTCAAACATTTATTTGTCATTATGTACGAGATTACCATTCTATGCCATTTCTTTCAATAGAGTGGCTGCTCCCAATTCCTGCTGTCCAGGAACGTGTGGAAAATCGTTATTTGACTATTCCCGCTCTAAGTGGAGCATATGAGACTTTTACTTAGTAAAACCCACTTGTCATTTCTTCAGTATCCTTTTGCGTTCCAGGGCTACGGTAACTATTTCGAACATTCTTGAAGTCCTAGCAAACATCGACTTTACAACAATAGGCCTTTTGAACACCAACATAAAACACTATTTACGTTTCCGTAAAACCACGTTCAGCAGCCACCTAAACGTGACTTTAATATAACATAACTGATGATTGCTGAAGTACTAAGTTAATTGAATTTGCTGAGCTGCAGCTCACTGGGTAGCGCCAGCCGTCGATGTGCCGGCCAGAGAGCGAAGCCTTCTCAGTGCTAACTAGTTTATTGTTTTACTATAGCTTCTGCCAGTGGCTTTGCCCGCGTGAGACTTGAAACGTTGAAACTTTAGATCCCCGTTTCATTCCCTTAGGGGGAGAATTTTAGAAAAACCTTCTAAAATTCTCCCCCTAAGGGAGCTCTTAGTGCTCGCCTACGTCAATAAAGGAACCTTGTGCAAAATTTCACGCTCCTCCCAGTAGTCTCGGCTGTGCGATGATATGTCAGTCAGTCAGTGTGTTCTTGTTTTTTTTTTTATATATAATGGATAGGCTCGCGTTTGATCACAATCTCACCTGATGGTAAGCGATGATGTGGCCGACGATGGAGCACGCTTGCCTAGAAGTAATCTATTCACTCTTGACTTAAAGACCCCTAGGTTATAGCTATCAGGAAACACAGACTCCGGCAGGGAATTCCATTCCTTAGCTGTACGCATAATGAATGTACTCCCAAAACGCTTTGTACGTATAGGTGGGATGTCCACCATGTACCGGTGGCGCAACGCCGTACGTCTTGTGGTCTTGTCTTGTGTGTTGTGTGTGTGTGTTGTTGTACTCGTATAATCGTATATCGATTTAAGTACATTTTACTCGTACCTCTTTGTCGCGGTGTTCATTACCCAGCGACTGTTTTCTTGTCCTGTAAAAAGACCTCTCCCACCACTTCTTCCATCTCTCGCGGAGCCTTGTCTTTTTTTTTTCAGTGGATAAAAATCATCCATATGACATCCCCTCCCCTTGGGCGGAGCGGGCGATAGTATCAGACTCTTACTGACTAAAAAACCCACCCCGATCATTCGTGCCTTCATACCGGGGCTGAGCTAACTTTCGGAGCTAACCCTGGCAGCTAACCCTGGCCCCAGTAAGCTTCGACTCAGCTGGGCCCCTGCTGCGGACCCTTGTCTGCCTTTTACCAGTTTTGCCCCATTCGTTCTTTCTTCTATTTCGTGGATAAACCAAGTATATTCTTATTTATATAATAGCGTCTTATTTTTTGTTACTTGCACCTCCTTAGTAGTCGTTTATCCTCTGTGTTAATTAATTCTAAAAGTGTAATTATCATTTATATGTTACTATTTATTATTTATTTAATTAATTTTCTCGAATCAGCCTATGTTTTTAATCAAGTTACCAATTATGTAATGTTTATTACATACCGACTATAAAAAACTACATATAATTGAAAGTCATAAACTTTTAGCATACTTTCATTTTCTGGTTCTTAATCTTTTATTGTAAATAAAACTTATTATTAAACACAGTGATTTGAGAATTCATACTCTATATTATCTATATCTCTATTCAATATTGAGTTTTCAATACACCCGCTCTTATCTCACCGCTTTTAGGCACGCAATAGACTGTTTTCCGCACTAGTGCCGAAAAGTGCGCGTCCTCTCATCCGCCACAATATTATTACATTTATCGTATCAGGCTGGATGCACATCGAACCCCACGAAGGGCCGGTCCACCCCTGTTTATTCATTCTTCGTAAGTGTATTGAAAAAAGTCGTTTGATGCACGTGCAAATTTGTCACTGCAGCCCTCGGCTCCATAACACACTCGTGGGAATTCTGCCTCGGTCACAATGATAAACTTTCTGCACTAGTATCAAAATGTAGGTACTATTTCTCCCAGAAAACTTTTGAGTGACAAAGCAGATCACATTTACGAGTGTACGATCCAGTGTACAATATTAACTTACATTAATACGTCTACTATATACTTATATTATGTCAATTGAGGCAGGAAGTACTCATTAATTTTCCTCTTAAAGACAACCACAGAAATAACACGCTCTGTCTGATAAACAAGAAACCAATCAATAACTTCTTACCAGAATCTTCTATCCCCTGCGTCAAATCCTCGCATTATTCTAGAAGTTGTCCAGTCTAAATCCAGGCATGTCTACCGCCACGTGACTGCGTGTCCGCCTAGCCGTGCACACAATGGGCTCGGTGCGGCACAATGCTGGACAATGGCTCGCTTATTGATATGTCCTGGTATGCACGACGATCGCACGGCTATTTCCCTTGCCTCGGGTTTGCGATAGGACGAGAGGGTGGCGTGACCGTGTAGGTGTCATTAACAACTTTTTTGCAGTTAGGTTTTAGGTGCGAATTATCCTACACAAAATGGTAATGTTATCAAATTTTTACATTAATTTTTTTGTTAACCCTTTTATAAACTATTTGGATTTTTTCATATTTTCCCCTACAAAATCCAATCTAACAGATCTCTGTAACGCTTTGTTCCAAATATCTCTGTGGCTGTGCGGTTCTCCGCGTTTCAATGGGCAGCCACGTTCAAATCCTTTAACCTTTTTACCATTCCGGTTTTAAGAATCAACTTTAACTTTTTACAAAATAATTGGCTCAGTTTTTGCCATCGAAACAGATATCATCCGATTCGATGAAGTGTTTCCGCTGTATTCCTTCCGCCAAGTAGGTAGCATTTTTGTTCCTGATTAAAAGGCTGATGAAATTACAGACGTAACACGTATGTGAGTTTTCTCTAAGGTCGCCAGAGTAGCTGTATTCACAGTTCATTGACTTGTTCCCATAATAATAAACATATTGGCACGCTCAGATAACTTGTACTAAGTCTTAGTAGGAATGGCGAACCTTTGGCACGCGTGCCAGTGGTGGCAAGCGGCAAAATAATTCGAGCAAGCCAGTGTTAAATGTATGGCATCTAAGTAATTTAAAACAGCAATTTATTATCATTCTTTTTTCATATATTTTAATTTAAAAAAAAATGATAACATTACGAACAAACTTTGGGTTACCAATTAAGGAGTTACCATCTAGTTTATTTTTTCATATTTTTATTTTACATAGGTCTACATGAGCACATATAAAACGTCAGAAGCTAGTGCACGGTTCCAAAGTAGTCGTTTCCTATGGAGAAGAACTGGCAAGAAACTTCAGGTTACTCTTTTAAAAAAATGGTTGATGTACTGTTTTAATAAAATAACAAATTTAAAATTCTTTAGCGTTATGACCACATTTTCCACATCTTTCAATAAAGGTTCACCGTCCCACTGAGAGATTCGCGTGTAACAGAGCTAAGGGCCGACCTTCGAGAACCTTGACTCAAACGTCATAGACGGACTAGGTCAACATCCCAGTAATAGGCAGCAGGCTGCTTACGTAATGTCCGGTCAGTGACACTGACCACCAATGAGTTGTAGTGGTTAGTAGTTCGACCACTTTCTCCGCGCGACCCAGCGAACCAGTCCGCAGTAGTTGCACGTCCCGGTGTGATGAAGGATATCATCCACCTTTGATTACGGAAACGGTAATTTATTTCTTTTAATTTAGGAAGTGATTACTTGGCACTAATATGAATGAATACCTATGTGCTACCATACGCGCCTAACTTAGGGGTCCTTAATTTAAAAGTGAATAGGTTACTTTTAGGCAAATGTGCTCCACCGTCGGCCACATCATCGCTTACCATTAGTCGGGCTAGCCAAGTTACGACCGTTTCGTTTCGCTTCTCTTGTATCGAACGCCTCGAGTCGGCCACGTCTCCGAATCCTTTGTTGTGACCACGTGGCTAGGGGGGCAGGTGAGTTAGTGGTCAAACGCGTGCGTTTTTTTTTTTGCGTATATTTAATTAATTATTAAGTTTTTATGATAGGTTAAAATAGATAAAATATATCACGTTCAAATGTCCGTTTGTCTTATTTGAACTTCGCATTATTTAGCGGAGAACAGTAAAAAAAAATGAAAGTCTTCTCCTCATGTTGAAGTTTATCATGTTGCTCACCTCTCTTTTTCCTTTTCCCAGTGACGAGGACGACACGGTCCGCCTGCTCCGGCAGCTGAGCAGGATCAACAGGCCCTTTGGCGTCTCCTTCCCGCAGATGGTCAGGCTCATGGCCCAGTGCCAGCAGGTAACACATTGCTGACTCAGCTTATAGCTAGGAAACACCGGCCTCATCTAGCATTAATTGACAAAAAAAAAAATAGACGTGTAAAAGTGTTTTTATAAAACCTACTTGCAAAATAAAGATCATTTATCATTTATAATTGACGGCAAGGCCTGAGCAGTGGTTGACCGATTGGCAGCTGCGCTGTGCATCACATCACGGGTTCGATTCCCGCACGAAACAAATAATTTGCGCGCGTTTTTCTGGGTAAGCTTAGGTAAAAGAATAGATTGGTACCTACATAAGTTCTATTAAATTAGGTTCCATTGTTTGTCGTGGCAACGGAATTTTGCTCCGGTGTTGAATTTCTACGCTACTCGTGCATATCTATATGCAAGGACTGATGCCTCCAAATCCTACGGTAGCTAGCCTAACCTGTAAGGAGGCTCACTGCCTTGCTCGACACCGGGTCATATATCCGCTCCAGCTGGATGGCCATGAGACGCGTTCGCTTGCCAAAACGAAGATACATACTTATTCGGCTATTTTGCGGCTATTAGGTTCTTTCTGTATTTTGACATGGTTAACTGCTTAGATTCAAGACTTTTAGCGGCCTTTTCTTTCGGTTTCCGCTTGGGTACCGTGCATGTTTTATGTACCTAAAAGTTAATTCTATTGTTAACATTTTCTTTCTATCGTCGAGCTATTTCTACTAACAATTTTCCCTCATTGTTCGACCACAATCATTGCAAGGGCAAGCTACAACTCCTGCTTAGTTAGATCGTGTAGCCCAATTTGAGTAGGTACTTAATAGAAGATAGGTACCTACATAATGAGTACTAACTATAGATAAAGGTATAAAGTTGCGAGTTCTATATCTTTCTTGTCTATGCTTTCTTACAAAGGTTTACCTAACTTTTCGGTCTGTAGGTATTTCTTTTTGTTCTATTCGTACGTGAGTCTGATGACCCTTCTGATAGCAATCACCTCTGTCTAGGAATTGCAATTTCTCTTGCCAATCTATTTATGAGTACCTATATATATGTATGTTCTACCTCGACATAGGTCACGTCCTTCGGGTCATTGCTTTCTCCAAAAGTTTCTAGTCGTGCCTCAGTGCAAACACCACAATTCCTGTCATGACACATAATAATATAAAGGCGAAAGTCTGTGAGTACGTGTGTGTATATTTGTTACTTCTTCACGCTCGAATGGCTGAACGTGTTTCGATGATTTTTGTACACGTGTGGTTGTGTGTGTGTCTTTATTTATTTGTTTAAATTTCATGCAACACATAGCACAAAGGCATTCTCTACCAGTCAACCTAAGGTGGTAAAGACACAATACGCTGTCTTGGAATAGCAAATAGGATATTTTTTCTACCAAGAGTATATTCCCTCGGGATAATTTGCTACTATCACAAGGACATATCATCTAGTGTTTTAGCTCAAATCACCTCCAGATAGGAGCGCGACGACGTTTGGGTTTTATCAGATGACTAGTTTAACTTTCATAGTAAACTCTACGTTGGAAGAGTTCATAGCTACAATAATAACAGGCGCTTGCTTGATCTCAGGATCAAGCAACCCTTACAGAAGTCGTTTTGTGGATGGGTGACCATCTCAACATACCGAGATCTTCCGCGCCTCGGAAAGCACGATAAGCCGTTGATCGCAGCTGTCATTTGCGCATCCTTGACAGAAGCCAAGAGAGGCACACCGTGTGAACCAATTATTGGGTATTATCTAGAGGTCAGATAGGCAGGCGCTCCTTATAAAATAGGTACCTACTACTAGTATCCAGCTGCTGATTGGATCATTGGAAGCTGACCGCAACATAGTAGTTGGGAGAAAACAGGCCAATTAAATGAACTTACTCCTAAAAACTAACACAAACAAGGCTGTAATCTATAGGTACCCTAATATGATTCCCTAAAGGCAAACGTACATACCATATATGTACAGATGGCCTGAAAAAGTATAATTATATTAACTATAATTGTTATGTTTGCTAAAATAATAGCGTTACTTTGCTAAAATCGATTAGCAACAATGCACTCTTCATATATTGCCATATTTATTTCATCTCATTGACCCCCTATACGCCCTTGACCCAAAATTAATGTGCTGTCAAGCAATCAATATTTAATATAGCTTTTATTCTCTATCTTTTTAAGTACTGTAATTACGTCCGACTACCTCGGTAACATTCATGCTTTTTCACGGAAACTAAACATTCATGGGCTATCTGATATATACACGTAGGATCTCATTGTAATTGTGATCGTCTATCACGCACGTGATGCACGCTAGTGTGCTGTGTAATTACGCAATTAATAGCCATTTCCTCGTTCCTTTTGTAGTTTAATATTAGTAAAAATCAGAAAACTGAATGCCATACTACCTTCCCATAAAAACTCATACTGGTTACGCCATCTACCGGTGAATAGCTAAAACTAGACTTTTATTAAATTCTTTATTTTTAAGGAGTTTTTATCCACACGGAAAAACTAGACTTGAAAATTGAAATTCATTAGCAATCATAATTTAATTATTCGTATTGGAATTGAGAATATTTATAATACCTTATTTTAGGAAATCATCTCGCAGATAATTTTCTTAATAAATACGATATAAGTACAGTAACAATAGAGCTGTACAGGTTGCTAAATATTGATCAAAAGAAGTAGAGTTTGAGAGCATCGACAAGAAAAGAAGTAGAAGAAGAAGTACAGTAAAATAATTATTTTGTGCGGGTTTGCATCTGTGGCTCAGAAATATTCAGTATAACTGCATTCTTATCGATTTTTACACGTTAAACAATCTATTTCAGGTGGCAGGTGTGGAAGCTTTCGACGAGGGCGGAGACACACCCACGACTGGCAGCAGCGGTGGCGGCTGGCAGGAGACTGGGGCGGCGCGGGCCCGGCTGGACGCCGGCGGGGCGCATGCGGGGCTGCTGGGAGGCAGTCCGCTCACGCTGCTGCAAGGGATCATACCAGGTAATATTATCGATGCTTAGTATAGTTATATCCGATAGACGTACAGGCCTCCTCGCCAACGTCCAACAGTGGACGTCTTTTGGCTGAAATGATCTAAATATACGGAAAAAAATTAAAATTCACACCTACATGCAAACAAACAAACATTCATAAATTCTACTATAATTTAAATTTCTACTACAATTTAATTTAATTTTTTGTTCCCGGGCAAGCTAGTTAATTGGAGATAGTTTTCTGACGCAATATTAGCGCGTTCTAAGCTCTGGACCCATTCTATGAGCATCGTTGTACTATAAAACTTTTATCAACTGTTAATTATTATTTTTCCAGGCACAAAGTGGTGCGGTACAGGTGACATAGCAGCAGACTACCACGACCTGGGAGCAGATAGACGCCTGGACCGCTGCTGCCGCACGCACGACCTCTGCCCCACCAAGGTCCGCGCCTTCTCCAGCCGCTACAACCTCACCAACAACTCACTCTACAGCAAGTCGCACTGCACCTGCGACGATATGCTCTTCGACTGCCTTAAGACCACCAACACGTCCGCCTCGCATCTCATGGGACACATCTACTTCAACATCGTCCAAGTGCCCTGCCTCGAGGACGTCGACAACGAGCGACGGTTTCGTAATGCAAGGCTCGGCTTTTAACTCCATCTAGTGGAGAATAGCGGAATTAAACTCATCAGCGCCATCTGGTATTCACGATAGTATGTCATGCATGCACAGATTTTTTTGATGCTGTAAATTTTGCATTTTCTAATCTTCGTGTTATTCTCTGATTGAGATTGTAAATAATGATTAAATTTTAATAATGTTCTTATAAAACATTAGACATCAAGCTGTGATACGTCTGTGCCTTTAAATGTACTAGAGAGTATTTTTGTTGGAGGATGGCGCTATACAAATAAAAAACATTGTTTTAAATAGATAATAAGATATTTATTTATTTGTTACAAACACTCATGACAAAGACGCAGATACTCTATTGTTATAAATTATAACAATCGTTTAATATTTATTTACGAAGACAAAGATATTTTTTAATAATTTAGAAAAATAAATGTGAATTAGTTCATACCAAATAAAATTATTTATTTTAAATCGTGTGTGTATTGTTTTATTTTACTCAACTTACACTGTGCAGTGCCTAAAAAATGCCAAAGGGTGTTTTTGGTTTCGTTATTATTTTGTTTTTTGACACGACTTCCAAAATAAAAGTAGTTATTTTTTTTAACTATTACCTCATAGTGAAAAAAAAATAACCACTGTTTTACCAACAATAAATTCTAAATACCAACATGAAGCGTGCTCCACGTAGCGTAGATCTGTTCCCTCCGTTTACATTTGCAACAATACCCTTTACCGGGTAATTACTTTCAAGTTAAAAGCAACAGCGGTTAAATATCAAAACCACAAAATGGACGTGCCCAGCATTTGCTTAGAAAAAGGCAGAAGTGATATGTTCTAAATGTCCGAATCCCAAAATTGCCGGCTTTAACTGTAGTGTAGGGTGTGCGGTGCACACGGGCGCAAGGTCTTGGTCTAGGGTAAGGAGTGCTGACCGCCACTCGTGGCAGTAAAATACGTACAAAGTTGAACCGTTTGGTTTCATGTAGACGTCGTATTTTCTAGATGTCGACATCTAGAAAATAGCACCATTCTCATCCGAATTTCAGTTGGAAAAAAAAAATTAATGTGTTAAAAAAAAAACAAACAAACAAGTCAATTTAAGCAGTTTAATCTAGGGCGCGCTACACTCGATTAGTAGATCCAGACACTCAAAAAGACATAATCTCCTACTGGCGCAGTCGAGTAAATATACTGTAACTAAGTATTCCATTTCCACGTGGACCACATACATACGCTACGACAGATTATACAGAAGACCGAGGAGTATAATCTGCCTCTCTGCCTAGCGTTTGTGGACTACGAGAAAGCCTTTGATTCGATCGAGACTTGGGCTGTACTGCAGTCTCTCCAACGGTGCCAGATTGACTATCGGTACATCGAGGTGCTGAAGTGTTTGTACGAAAACGCCACTATGTCAGTCCGACTTCTGGACCAGACCTCGAAACCTATCCTCCTGCAGCGAGGTGTTAGGCAGGGAGACGTCATTTCTCCGAAACTGTTCACGGCCGCAATGGAGGATGTCTTCAAGGTTCTGAACTGGAGTGAACTAGGCATTAATGTCAATGGCAAGTACATCACTCACCTTCGGTTTGCCGACGACATAGTAGTCATGGCTGAGACTACAGAAGAGCTCAGTACAATGCTCAATGACCTCAGTAGAGCTTACGAAAGAGTGGGTCTTAAAATGAACAAGGACAAAACTAAAATCATGATAAACAACCATGTGGCACCCACTCCTATCAAGATCGGAGACTCTATACTCGAAGTTGTGGACGATTACGTCTACCTCGGGCAGACCGTCCAGTTGTGTAGATCTAATTTCGAGAAAGAGGTCAACCGTCGAATCCGACTCGGCTGGGCAGCGTTCGGGAAGCTACGCGGTCTATGACCAGTGTGTGTTGCCAGTGATGACATATGAACCCGAAACGTGGTCACTCACAATGGGCCTCATCAAAAGGCTTAAAATCACCCAAAGAGCAATAGAAAGGGCTATGCTCGGAGTTTCCTTGCGTGATCGAATCAGAAATGAAGATATCCGCAGGAGAACCAAGGTTGCCAACATAGCACAAAGATTCGCCAAACTTAAGTGGCAATGGGCAGGGCACATTGCTCGCAGAAAAGATGGCCGTTGGGGCCGAAAGGTTCTGGAGTGGCAAACTCGTACCGGAAAACGCAGCGTTGGAAGGCCACCTGTAAGGTGGACTGACGACCTGGTGAAGGTAGCGAGAATCCGATGGATGCGGGACGCACATGATAGTTCGTTGTGGCGACGCTTACTTGGGGGAGGCCTATGTCCAGCATTGGACGTCTGTCGACTGAAATGATGATGATGATAATGAAGTATTCCATTTGGTCCGCTAGAGGGCGCCAAGGTATTGGTTGTACACAGGCGCTCCGAAGCCACCTCTGCCAGAGAACAAAAAGGACCCGTACAAAACATCCATATCCCAGAATGTCCATAGCCATATCTGTGTCTATTTTACCAACCTTGAGAGCACTTGTGGAGTGAATACAGAAATAATCCCCGGTTGCTTTTACATTTCTTTCAAATACATTTAACAGAGCCTCTGCTGTTGGCTTCTGACCGATTTGAATGAAACAGATCATGTCATCACTACACCTTCTAGTTAGAATGTGTCACGCTCATATCTAGTCATTGAACTAATCGCAACACGAATAATGTTCCATTAATGTTTCTGCCTGAATGGATATAATTTAAATTTTAATGACTTGTCCCTCTCTAGGGTGGGGTGAGAGGGTGAATCAGACTTTTTCTAACTGAAACCCATCTCATAATGTTTAGTCGCCCTTTGCGTTCTAGAAGAACTAAAAAGACTCCGCGGGAACGTTAAGGTCTGGTAGAAAGTAACTATAACCGCTAAATTATTTGAAATTTAAATTCAATTTTAATTGTAATTCAAATTAGGTGGTTTGTACGCAACGCCGACTATTAACTACAGGTCATTAAACTCGCTCAGCTGACGTATTCTTTAAGAAATTAATTTCGTACATGCGCAAATTAATACGAGGTTTGAAAAAATTGTACTTTATTTTTTAATTTTATCTTTACAAATCGATAGTGTTTCATGTACCGGATTGACCCTCCGCGGGATTTAAAAAGATTCAAATTTAACGGTGTATACATACATATACTATTTTTCACTATTACAGTTCATATTCATTCTTCCTCATTATCTACTCGACTCTGGTTATTTTTGAACGCACTGCAGAACGAAACTTTTATTTTTAAGCTGTCAACATCAATATATTAAACGTCAACTTAGAATGAGAAACGTCAAATAGTTTCAGTGATTTCATCTTTTTCTCCGCAATTTTCATATTTTCAAAAGTTTTGAAGTCATAAATCTGTGTAATAATGCAAATAATTCGAAGACTACTATTATTTTAGCAATAACTATAGTTAATGGACATCCAGTCCACGATGTCAAGTGACACAACAGAGACTGCGAAAGGTGTGTTATTTTGTTCAGTTGTTTGTTAATTTAGGCTGTAATGTCTTCCGTAGAGGCACTGAATGGTGTTTCTGTTTCAAGTGGAGGCCGCGGGCGAGTGCAACGGCCCAGCCCCGGACCAAGCGAGACGATTACTTGAAGAAGAATTTAATGTTCAGCGAGCGAAAATGAAAGAGTTGTTCTTGCAAAAAGAAGGTTCGTTGTCCTTTATCAGCGGAGTAGGCCGCGCGGGGTAGCGTAGTCTTGGTTCTGGTTTGTGCAAATGCATGAAATTACAATTATTCACGTGATAACATTGTTTTTGTTGTGGCTGTATGTCAAAGTTTTTCAAATTGAATCTTAGATTGTAGAGTATCTTTGTTCTGCTAACTGGTTCCCTGGTGGTTGACATCCCCATATGTTGCGTTGTCCTTGTCTTTGTTTTCACCCGTTCCTGCTGTTACACAAACTGGTTTGCTCAAAACATCAGATAGTTGGCCATTATTGCAACATTCACATACTGCATTTTAGTTACTTGAATGCATTCATTTTGCATGTTTACCTCCTTCAATGTAAACAACATATAAACACCTTTTTGACATGATTACTATAACTCTACCTTGATGAATGTGTGTCAGTTTTGTAAAACATGTGTTTGTTTTATTATTCACATTTTCAATTGTTATTGTGCCCTATTTGTACCTATTTGATGAATAAAAACTCAGTGACAGCTAAACCGAGGTTGTAGAAGGTCACCTTTAAGTACTGACAAGTTTTTACATCAATTTATTGTAACAGTAAATATCTTCTATTGTTACAATAAATATCTTCTATTGTTACAATAAATATCTTCTATTGTTGTGTCAAATAGGAGCGCAATAGTTTTCAAGTTGGTTGGTTGATGGTTTATCATGTGATTAACCCCTAATAGACAATGGTTGATGTTTTTACACTAGTATCTAATCAGAAGACTAAGCAACTAAACACCAGCTCATTTGTAACTTATCTCCTGGCTTGTTTAAGCGGTTTTGTCATAAAATTAAATGACATTCTTTTTATGGATAATTTTCCCTCTCAATAAATAATGTAAATATCATATTTACACTGAAATGATTAAGTTTCTTGATTATCTTTTATTTTTAAGTTATTAGTAAAATGCATACTATTACATACAAGGGCTTTAAATTGAAAACTAATGCTATTTTTTAAATTTTCTTGACAGAGAGTATGCAGTGCAATATAGTGTGACTTCTGTCACACTATATTGCACTGCATACTCGTATATTGTACTGATTAGGGGTCCATAGAAAAAGAACTAATAAAAAATATATATTAAAGAAAATAGAAAATGTTGTATATTTAAAATTAAGTGGACAACCCACCATACGCCTGGTGCAAACCATTACACTGTTTTATTTGGCTCAAACATTTACATAGTGTAAAACTAGCAAGAAAACATGAAGCAACAAACTGCACCGACACAGATGACCTTTCTTTTTTCAAGTAAAATTGAAAACAAATGCACTGTGACTGTGACCTAGGTGTTCAATGAAAATCAGTGACCACTTAACTATTTTAAATAAAAGCAACAACTTCAGTGTCTGTCTACATAATCTTTAATTATTATGGCTAATTAGCAGTCATAGTAAGTTATTAGGAGCATTTAAAATATCTAGTTTATACCTAAGAAATCACATGTCATTGTAATTATTTACTGTAGTTTTTATGTAATGAAATGTGTAATGATCAGTAATAATAGTGTTGGTTGGTTAATAAAGAGCCTAGGGAGTAGCAATAGTTTACTAAATACTGCTTACCTAAAGTTAAAATAGAGGATCTGCTATAGTCTACACTCTAGTTATAGAGGTTCTACTAAATTATACACTCTAGTTGGTACATCTGGACAATAAATGGGCATGTTACTCGTATAATTACATGCATGGTTTGTATTGAAGCTTGCCAGGGCTGCGGGATTGTTCAAAAGAGTTACTGTGGCCCTAGAACCCAAAGAGAAACTGGAGGAACATAGGTGGGGTTTTAGTCAGTTTGATACTCCCTCTCGCGCTGTCATGATGATGATGGTTTTATGATGGAAAAATGCCTTGCTTGAGGAGCTGGGGTGACTCATTTGTTCCACTCATACTCAAAATATGCGCTTTAGTCATGGAGTTGCAGAACAGCCCAATGTACAATACAATGGTGGAAAAATTCGTTTTTAACTTTTTTTTTTGTTTTTATTATTAGCCCATAACATCCCACTGCTGAGTGACGGCATCCCCCATTTCTTTCCAACCTTTTTCCAGTGAGTCTCAAAGCAACCTTTACCCCTGCACACTAACTTGCAACCGCTTGCATCAAAGTGCTGATAAATTCACTATCTCATCAACACATCACCACTCTTAACATGTTAGCTGCAAAAGAGGAATAAAAAGAAGAAAAAAACAACAACATAAAATATTGAATTTTGACATAAAAAAAAGGAACTTAATAGTTATAAATATGTTAAGTTTGTGCGTGCAAGCGTATGTTAAAGCAAGAGATGTCATGATAATCACTATTGTCCGATGCAGTTTGAATGGCAGTCACCATCTGTCATGGCAGCTAACCTGTTAATAAAACCTCCTTTAACCCATAATATTAAAGTTTTTACCTTCCCTCTTTGCAGAGGACATGAGGAAGATGATCCAGGACAAGGAGCAGCTGGAGTCGGAAATCCTGGGGCTCCGGGCCGAGCTACAGCAGCTGCAGACCCTCAGTGAGAACCAGAAGTCGGAGATACAGAGTTTGCAGATGCTTGTTAGTGGTAGGTAACAGTAACAATATCCCATCAGTCTGGTTATACAGCTGACAAACCCTCCTTTTCTTTTTGTTAAATCTTTGTTTTCTGTGTATGAGTAAGCTGGAAGAGAGTTTTTTTAGAAATAAGGCATCTCCTCCTCTCTCTTTATTCTTCTTCGAATCTTTTTGAATCGATGGTTTTCTTTTCCCTCAAAGTTTTTGGGCGCAGTAGGTCGACACGTTTGTAGTGGCGTTAGTGGCGTTTTTTAGTTCCTCCAAAGTGCGGGGACACTTTGTGCACTCCAATAAGTGGGCCATCGCCTGGTCAGGAGCACCGCATTCGCACTGAAATCTCTCTTTATTGAACACTAGCTTTTGCCCGTGACTCGGCCCGCATACATAAAATATAGCCTATGTTACTCAGCAAAGCAGCTTTATAAGGCAGCTTTCTATCGGTAAAAAACATTTTTGCATTTGGACCAGTACTTTCAGAAATTATCTCCTACAACCAAAAAAAAACGAATCTTTACCTCTTTATAAAATTAGTGTTGAAAAAAAAGAAAGGAACAGAAAATAGGTATGTTTTTCGATTTCTTTCTGTTCATTATTATGTTGATAATGTAACTGCTAAATAAATAAATAAAAATGTTTACAGGAAACTCCTGATTGTGAGTGAACCGATTGCAATGACATTTAAAACAAAAAAAATATGTAATGTAGTTCATTAATTAGCTTGATGGGAAGTCATGCGGAACTTTCTGTTATCAAATTAAATTCATTATTCGACCAGATACTATTATAGTGCTCCGGCTTCACTTATGACACAAACAAATTATGACGTTTTTAAAACTCATCAGCTAACAGTCCGTTTTACCTAAAACTCATAGGCTACATACATAAACTAAACCTTAGCCACTTACCCAGCAGGGCCAATGTCACTAGGGCCATGCAGAAGGCAACTGAAGGAACCGAGAGGCTGGCGATGTGGTTTTAGTCAGTAATAGTCTGACACGCACTCCACCCTAGATCGAGCAGAGTAAAAAAAAACTAGTGTTTAAAAATTAATCCTCAAAAGTAATTTATTGACGAAAAATTTACCTGTTTGTAATTAATTTTAAGCTGGAGATAAGTAATTACAGAACAAACCAACAAACAATACAAACATTACATTTTACTGTGTCATAATTATTAAAAAATGCTAATTCATAAACCATTTTCCTTATTGACTTTGTGATGTGAACTCCGTAGTGAACAATGTTTCAGAACTTTTGTTTAGGATGGGGCACCAGAGGTATTTTTAAGATATTTAAATTATAGTTCATAATACTAAAGTGCTCTTTTATAATACAATCAAGTGGTATTGTAAACTCGTCACGTTGTGATTTCACCTGTGTTTTATAAAATAAATGAGGCAAAACATTATCGCTAACATATGTAGGTAGGTGTTATTAATTAATTCTAAAATGAAGATTGAGAAGAATGACAATTTTATCACCGACCTTAGCAGATGATTTCCTGATTGTGGTAATCTATCTTCTATATAGGAGAAACTACGTGCGTTGATATGTATCAACGCACAGCCGGAACATCTATGACTAGGCGTGTGAACTTTTGCTCAAGGTGTACTATGATGTAGGCAATAACTAAGGGCCGGTGCACATTACGTTTTTTAAATGCGCCGTTGACGAGCGTTTTAGGAACATACATCGAAGGCTCGCTTTTATCCTAAGCTGCGTCCATCTGGCGTGCGTATCGCGTCTGTATAGCTACAAACCAGCGTCAACGGCGCGTTTAAAAAACGTGGTTTGCACAGCCCTAAGAAAGAATTTTCCAAAATTGAGCTCCAAAGGGAAGAAACGGGGTTCTAAAATTTGTATGAAGAAACCTATTTTCACACGGTCGAAACCGCAGGTAGAAGCTAGTCATGTAAGTATAAAGAGTAAGTTAAATAAAACTCAACGCCTGACTAACTCTGAGGCGCTGATACCATCACAAGTAACAATATTTAAAGGCTTTGATTTTGCCAACAGAAACAGTGGAAGTGTCGTCGTCTGGCACAGAAGAAGTGAGACGGTTGCGGGCCAGGAACATGGAGCTGGAACAACACCTGACGCAGATGAGACAGGCGGCACAGCAGCAGGTGAGCCGACATACTTGTCACGCAATTGAGTTATAAAATAAATAACACGCAATTGTCATAAAAGTAAAAAGTAAGTAGTAAGTGACATGTAGGGACCTGAATTTTAGCATGTCAATATCATTTAAGCTCACTGAGATTCATAGAAGGGTTTTTATTAGCTCTTTTCATCAAAAAAAATATATAGAGTAGTCTTCAGCCTCGTATATAGCGTCTGTATATAGTCCCTTGAACATCTAGCCGGAATTAAATGGACACAATAATCGAGTATGTGTCCATTTAATTCCGGTGGTGCTACGCCCGGATAAAGCCCCGCTGACCTTTAAATCCATTTTCTTTGGGAAATATTGATTGATTTACATATTCTATGTACATTCTGAAGAGCATTTAACCAGCAATTTTTTGTGTAGATATATTTCTAAAGATCTTTTCAAACAAAAGGAGTAGGAAAAACAAACGAAAAAATATCGTGTTGTGAAACATTTTTTTTTAGACAAAAATCGCACGAAAAAATCATTTGTTGATAATGTTGTACATGAATCTATCATTCATAAACATATATTTTTTTCAAGTACCTAGCATGGGAGCCAGGGACTTTATTTTACTGTACCTATTTTTTAGGGCAATAAAGATTATTATTATAAGTCAATTAGTGGGATTCAGAAAGTCATTGTTTTATGGCTCTACTCGGGCGCTAGGACCTTAAGCTTTAATTGAAAAATGAAAAACTTTAATGATTATAAGGGATGATAAGGGCAGGCGTATCATAAATAATTCAATGCTTGAAAAAGGCTGTCAAGTCATAAGCACTAAAATAATTATAATGTCATCATTGTAAACTTGGTTTGCAATAAACGTTTTGACTTTTGAGTTCAGTTTTAAATTAAAAATGTTTTATAAAAACAAACCTGAAATTATTTACTTAGTTTGGTTTTGTCCTCACACAAGGCACATTTGCATACATCACTATTTACATTTTAGACGATATTTCAATGTTAAGTAAACACTTAGTAAAACAAAGTCAACATACAAACAGGTGTATCATTAGAACCATGAAACTGGTATCGGTATCTGTTCAATATTCATGCTACCAGCGCTTGCGCATCTTATCGGCACAAGTAGCGATAATGGTGCATAATTTTAAATTCCAAACAGTTGCCTAACCTAAATTGAACTATTACAAAGGAAGGAGTTATAAATATTTTTTGACTGGCCTGTTGATCTAGTGATCAGTTACCCTGACTGCTGTGCCGGTGGTCGTGGGTTTGATTCCCACTCAGGACATTATTGTTTGTGTGATGAGCACGATCATTTGTTCTCTGTATGGGAGTAATTTATCCAAACTAATATTATAAATGCGAAAGTAACTCTGTCTGTCTGTCTGTCTGTCTTTGCTTCACGCCTAAACTACTGAACCGATTTGTGTGAAATTTGGTAGAGACATAGTTTGGAACTTGAGAAAGGACATAGGATAGTTTTTATTACAAAAAATAAAATAAAAAATAAAATTTATTCCGGACATACAGCGCCATCTATTGGTCAAGAGTCGGCATCAATTCAGTACTGAAAATTCATCGGAAAAATGTAAATAAATAGTAAAAAGGTATGAAAATATAATACAATCGGAGAAGTCACTATTCCACGCGAACGAAGTCGCGGGCAAAAGCTAGTCTATAATATGTATGTATTTAGAAATATATAACATTATTTTTAGTATATGCGAAACTCGAATATAGTTAGTACATAATCAATAACAGAATCGATTCCAATAATTTTTACATCATGTTATATTTTTCCCCAAAAATATTTTAAAAAGGTCACATTTAGTTAACTACCTACCTAAACAAATGGAATATAGTGACGACTTACCATCAGGTAGGCTGGCAGCTTGCTGGTCCCACCACTAACTTAAACATATTTAAGGCCCAAGCGCCCGAAAAGTGCCATAAAACAGTGACTTTCTGAAGCCTACTCCTCGGTAACGGCCAGGTTAATAGGTTTGAAAAAAATGTATGTTTATTATAGATTCATGAACAACATTATCAACATTTGATTTTTTCGTGCTATTAATACTTTTGTCTAAAAAAAATACTTAGCAATTTCACAACTTTTCCCTACTCCTTCGAAACGGCTTGGATCTTTAGAAACGTTTTTACACATAAAAATTGGTGGTTAAATATTCTTCAAAGTGAACATTGCAGATAAATGTAAATCAATCAATATTTCGCAAAGAAAATGGATTTAAAGGTCAGCCGCGCGCTTTCCGGGCGCTGTTTGCCGTAAATAAATGCACAGATTTACGTACTGCCGCCTAGGCGGGTGCGAGAGGTGCGTCCACATAATTTTAGCCAGATGGTTCAAGGGACTATAAGGAAGTAACTATTTAGTAATCTGTGCTATAAGCCTTAATCTTTTTAGCGTCAGTAAAAGAGCACAATTATTTTGCTATGATATTGTGTCGATGCAAATCTCAAAATGTGAGCGGTATGTCGTGAGTGCTATTGGTTGAGCTCACCAGACAACGACGGTGTTGTTCTTTATCATTTGAAGGTGGTGCGTGTTTACTTATCTTCGTTTCGGCACACACTGTGTACATATTTACATACAGGCTGTTGTTACTGGAGCAAACTTTAAAATTAATAGTTTTGTATTAAAAAAAGCTACAAGTCTGTTGAAATAATCGTTTAAATATAAAATATTGATACTCCCCGAGATTTTGACCGCGTGAACTTTATTATATGTACTTAATAAATAATAAAAATTTATATTCAAGTATTTGCCTCTTAAACAAAATATAAACTTTTTATTTCAGGCTACTAACGCCTATAGACGGTTTACATAGATAATAAACTAATACATAATAATAACATTCTATTTATTTGTTATTAAAAATAGTCACAATGAAAATTGATAAAAATAAATAATTTGTCTGCTTGTGAGACATAAGAAGGGTCCTATTTTCATGTAAATAAAACCCGAAAACTGTGGTATTACGTGTATACGTGTATATTCAACGAATTTTTTGATACAGAGTTCACAAAAAAATACGTGAGATGAAATCGAATACATGATTTTCAAAAGTCGGGTATCTTCTAAAAATAATTGGTAGACGTCATTATGTTCCTGTTGAAGTTTGCTGAGCGGTGACTAGTAAAAGGAGGTGATGATACTATTCACATTCGTGTAGGCTCTTGCAGCTGCGCCATGATTAAAATCACAAAATGTACAGAAAATTAAATTAAATCCAATTAAATGAAATTAAAAGGAAAATATTACTAATATTAAAAGTATCCTATTTCCTAATTTAATTCGTGTGCCAAATTTCAACAAAATTCCTTTCTCGGTTTTGGCGTGGCGAGGATAAAATGTGTTTCGCATTTAAATATAATACTAGTATGATTTTTCCTTATTCGGTCCTTTTAATTGACGATCCGCGCTTAGTTTTTTATTCTACTTTAATAGCACACCTTGTATATAACTAGATATGTGTTTAGAAAACCGTTTGGCGCACGTACGATACCTTTAAGTAAACTGGTTGGATAAGAAACTTAGATGTAACATTCTTCCAGTATTACTTACAGAACGATGTCGTAATTTATGTCTGTCGTGCGATTATCGCCACATTTACATATCGACGGATCCGCGAAGTGAACTAACTGTGGAATAACTCAAGTGTAACTTAGAAGTCGTTAGTGTTTGTTTACCTGTGCTGCGTTAGTTATATCGGTTTTAGTGTTCACACAATGTGTTAAAGGAGTTGAGTAGGAAAAGTGTCTTCTAAAAGTCAAAGCGTTTAGAATTTTTATACTCATCATCTGACTTTATAATACTAGATATCTGGGATCACTCGTTTTTTTTCGACTTACTCATGAAATAATTTCTAAACACTCGTTTTATATCTCTTAATAAATGACTCCAGAATAACTCCCGAAGTGTTCTGAAAAATTAGGTTATTTTTCTTCATGTTGTCTGTATTGCCCACTCGTCTGTGTCCCAAAAGTGAGAACATAATAGGCTGTGTTGCCATACTTAAACAGAGGCATTTGACAAACTTCATCATAAAGTTTCCACTGAAAACACTAGCTAGCGGAATATATGATCTCCCTTCCGCTAAAGAACGGAAAGATAGGTAGAATCTGGCACGCTACCGTCCTACCCACCCCCTGGTAGCTAAGCTAGTGCCATGGACGCGAACTACCGACTGAACGCTCGCGCTGTGTGGCAGGAGGTGTCGCTGGCGCCCGCCAACATCGTGCGCTCGCTCGCCAGGAAGCTGGGCGCTGACGCCGAGGACCAGCAGCCGAGGAAAGTACGTACAACCTTCACTACTCTACAGGCTTATTTTATAACTTTTTCGGAGGAATTAATTTGACTATTTGTCAGGTTTGTATTGTGGATCAGAGGGTCTGAAGGAGATCAAAGAAAAGATGGGTGGATTGCGTGAGAGTGATTTGAAAGAAAACCGAGTTAGTGATGGCGTCACGCTATCACTAACTCCGTTTTCTGGTGGGTGCGCTGACTCCAAGTAACATAGGACAACGTCACGAAAATGATGATTTCCCAATTTTGTATTGAAAATATATATTATGTCAAACCGTATAGGTATAGTTCTCCATAGCTATATCTATTTATATAAAAGAAGAAACTAACTGACTGACATCAACGCACAGCCGAAACTATAGGATCTAGGAGCGTGGAACTTTGCACAAGGCTTTCTTTTATGACGTAGGCGAGCACCAAGAGAGGATTTTCCAAAATTCATCCCCTGAAGGGATAAAACGGGGGATTCAAAGTTTGTATGGAGGAACCTATTACGCGGGCGATCCGCTGGCAGAAGCTAGTTTAAGCTATATCTGTACCCCTAGCCAAGTTGCTAATCTGCAATAGTTAACGCTTGTAGAAAGCTTCAAATGTATGAGAATGACGTCGTTTTATCGCTCAGTCACGTGGTCAGAACGAAAGAATTGGCGGCAAGGTCAACTCAAAGCGTTCGTCGCAAGCGAAAAGGTTGTAACTTGGCTAGAGGGGCTGATGATTGAAAAATCGACTCTTACTCGCATTATTAAGGTCTGTTTTCATGTGTTCGGTATGTCCCAGATCCGGTTAATAATTCAATTAAATTTACCTTCGAAACTTTCGATCGGTCAATCAGTTACTGTTAAGTATCAAAACCGTTTTATGTGCTCGTATATATTTTTTACAAATTCAAAAGGAGTTACAGCATATTACAAAAACCGTTTTTTTGTTCACATATAAAAAAGTAATGTAATTCAAGAGTATAATAATTAGAATTTGTAAAAAATTTGTAATATTTTTTTTTGTTGTTACAAAGCACAAACTATGATGACCAATCTGAAAGTAAATCATTCGAAGATATAACTGACTTATATGTTTTAATGTAGGAAGAAGAACTACTACGGTCTATCATCCAGCCCCTGGAGATGGAGATCACAGCCCTCAAGAGCAAGCTACGAGAAACTGACGCACAGTTACAAGACGCTATGGCGGTAAGCTGACATTCTTACCTATCTGTTAAAAATGTCACCACTTCTTAAACGGACATTGACAGGAAACACTTGAGCAGCTAGTGTTAAGGTGAATGCTCTAAGGTAGCCTAGGTTAGCTCACCGTCCGGCCTTGCGGTAAACGTCCAGACGGCCGGACGGTGACATCGACGGCGCCCAGTGTTCTACGCGCGCCTCAAAGAGATGTCGGCAAAACCATAGGGGCCCAGCAAGGCTGATGCCTACTGGAGCCATGATGAGGAAGTCAACTTCCGAAAAGAAAACCCGTGGTTCTGGCACGCGAAGGGCAAACAAGGATCATGGGTGTGGTTTTAGTCAGTTAGTCTGACCCGCTCCGCCTACCTTGGGAAATCACCTGGGATACCAGTTTAAGATGGAAATTATCCAATGTCTTCTCCCGCTTTAGAGCGAAGCAGGAGAGCGTGTCAGACTTTTACTGACTAAAACCACACCTATATTCCTTCTTTGCATTACATTCCAAGACCTCGGGGTTCCCTTTCAGCCTACTTCACGGACTAACCTTGAGCATTTATCATAAAATAGTAGTTTATGTGACTAGGGGATAAAGCAGTGTCTTTAAGTCGCGGGCGGCATGTTGAATTCCGAACGAAACGAAGGTTTCTGATATTAATCCCGAACGACAGTGAGGGATTTATAAAATTAACTCCCGAGCATCGCGAGGGAGTTAATAAAGAAACCTGAGTGAAGTGAGGAATTCAAGCCGCCCAAGACAAAGACAGCTTTATCCCCGTGTTGCATACTTTACTTTTTACACCATCTGTGAGATAATTAAAAGACAATTTGGTCAACCAAATCTTAAACTAGAGAAATATAAGTATTAGAGTCTGTCTAATAAGTTAAACGACTTGGGTAATTATCAGGATTTAATTAAATTTGATGTAGTCAACACTGTATGTAAGGTTCAATAATCAAGGTTAATTATGAGTTAGAGATCACTGTTTACTAACAGAAGAATCTTGTGAAAAGTATCGAATATAAGTATTTTTTAAATGATTAAATATTATACAAAATTCCCAAGTCGGTTGACTATATATCTAATGGACAGACTTTATACGAGTATTTACAAGTTCATCAAACAAACAAAATTCACTACTCCAAGATTCTATAGTTTCAATTTTCTATAATGCTCCCGTGTCGTCAGTACGCACGTTTTATTCTATTTTCTTTTTTTTGTTAGTGGCCAGTTTGAATCATAGTGATTACATACTCTTTGGTTTGAATTTTGAGTCAACTTGTTCGATGCGCCTACATTTTAAGTCACAATGTTGACGATTCTTGATGTTCCAAATTCAAATCTCATTATTCCCTAGGGATCGGCCATACTGCATTATCTCCCTAGGCATATAATGACTTGCTTTATGTGAGGTTTATATGACCTGTAAAACGACATTATCGAACAGATGGTGTAAAAAGTATATTTTACACCACCTGCTCGATAATGTCGTTTTATACGTCATACAAACCTCACTTAAAGCATGTCATTCTATCCCTAGGGAGATAATGCAGTATGGCCGATCCCTAGGGAATAATGAGATTTGAATTTGGAACATTAAAAATCGTCAACATTGTGAATTAAAATGTAGGCGCATCGAACAAGTTGACTTGAAATTCAAACCAAAGAGTATGTAATCACTATGATTCAAACTGGCCACTAACAAAAAAAAGAAAATAGAATAAAACGTGCGTACTGACGACACGGGAGCATTATAGAAAATTGAAACTATAGAATCTTGGAGTAGTGAATTTTGTTTGTTTGATGAACTTGAAAATATATGATTTGGTTAACCACATTGTCTTTTGATTATCTCACAGATGGTGTAAAAAGTAGAGTATGCAACACGGGGATAAAGCTGTCTTTGTCTTGGGCGGCTTAAATTCCTCACTTCACTCAGGTTCCTTTATTAACTCCCTCGCAATGACACTGCTTTATCCCCTAGTCACATAAACTACTATTCTTGATTTTGTAACCAAGTGTTGCCTTTTGCTGCAAGATGATAAACAGAATCTTCAGGAAATAATGAAACGAAATAGAATCAAGATGTAAGTATTGTTTTTGTTACAGAAAGCCAGAGCATCAGCTGTTACTACCTCAAGTGGTGATGCCAAACCAGAACCAGGTGCGTATTTATTTACTTGTTTTGATTTTACCTTTATGTCCGTTCCACAATCGGACCACAAGACGTACGGCGTTACCGGTACATGGTAGACATCCCATCCATACGCACAAAGCGTTTTGCTCACACATTTATTGTGCGTACAGCTAAGGAGTGGAATTCCCTGCCGGTTCTGTCTTTCCAGATAGCTACAACTTAGGGGTCTTTAAGTCAAGAGCGAATAGGTTACTTCTAGGCAAGCGTGCTTCATCGTCGCCCACATCATCGTTTACCATCAGGTGAGATGGTGTTCAAACACAAGCCTATCAATAAAAAAATTAAAACAATTGATGTCGCAGGCGCGGTGGTTGGTTATTCCCGCACGGAACATGGCCTATTGATATTGATTCGACAGGCCTGTTGGTCTAGTGGTTAGTGACCCTGACTGCTATGCCTGAGGTCGTGGGTTCGATTCCCACCCAGGACAAATGTTTGTGTGATGAGCACGATCATTTGTTCTGTGTCTGGGTGTAATTTTTCTATAATATGTATGTATTTAGAAATATATAAGTATGTCTATCAGTCGTCTAGTACTCATAACACAAGCTCTGCTTAGCTTGGGACTAGACGGCGTTGTGTGATAGTTGTGGAATATTATTATTATTATATTGTTCCGGGTCTGGGTGTCTTGTGTATATGTTGTAAGTTCATATGTTGGTAAACGCACCCATGATACAGGAGTAATAAAGAGTGTAGTGTTAATTAAAATGTTAACATGTTATATTTGTAGAGATGATGCGACAGTGCGACATGTGCGCCAACTACGAGAAGCAGCTGGTGCTGGAGCAGGCCGGGGCCGAGCAGGCAAGGGACCGCGCGCTCATGAAGGACTTGGCGCTCAAACAGGTCACGCGAGAGGAAACGCTTTGAGCCATATTTTTTGTAAATCGATCACCCCACGCTTTTTTCACTTCGATATTTTTCGTTCATTATTATTATTTTTACTTATATTGAAATTATTTTACATTTTTTAGTTTGATTGCATTTATGATGGTGTTTTGAACATTGAATTTTTTATGTTATAATCGGTAACCTACAAACCCGTCGATTTCTTTTTGTTTTTTATTCCTAGTAAGCTGGTAAAGATCTTAGTCAAGCACATAAATATTTCACTTCTCCCAAACCAATGTACCGTAAGAGTTGCTTGAGCCTTGGAATTTATGAACTACACTAACATATAGAAGATCTGAATTGCCTCTTATTAGCAAGTAATTACTATTTCAATGGTTTTTCTTTGTCCAGGCCACAGAGGAGCTAGAAGGCGTGCGGTCCCTGCACGACGAGACGGTACGCTCGTGGCACGCGGAGCGGCAGGCGTCAGCACAACAGCTGGAGAGTCTACAGGCCGCCGTGCAGGACGCGCGCGAGGCCGTGGAGCGCCAGGCCGCGCAGGCCGAGGCCGCCTCACAGCGAGCGTTGCAGAACGTCACCGAGCTCACCGTCGACAGGGAGACGCTGCAGAAGAAACTTGACAGGTTTGTGTTCAATACTGACGAATCTTTTAAACTATTATCCATTCTTATAGGTCAGAAATTATTCAGTTTGATATTTAGATACTGTTAGTGTTACGTTGAAGTACGTTGATGGTACAGTTGGCGCAGTAGTTGAGCTATGGGCAGCTGCGGTGCGTATCACAGGTTCAGTCTGTTTTGTATATGTAATTTTAAATGTTTGTGAACGCAGCCACGATACAGAAGTTATTTTAATTATGGGGCAAGGTTCTAAAAAAAATATGCTGACGTATTACTCTAAAGGACTCAATGCATCGTTAGTTTTGTTGACATGTTTATTTTGTTTACAGTTTAGAAAGAGACAACGCGATGTTAATAGGTCAATACACGAAGAGAGCGGCGGAAATGCAGAACGAAATTATAGACTTACCTGATAGTGTAGAGGTCAGTACATCTTAAAATAATGTTAATTTAACTATGCCTACAGATCGTAACTACGATAATCGCTAAACCTATGATTTTACACATTTGAAATTATTTTAAACTTTAAATCTAGTTTCAAAATCAAAAATTCCATTTCTCTATAGTCATCGATCGTAAGCCAAAACTTGTTGTGTTGTTTTGAGCGTACTAGTCGACAAATAGATGTCCGATTAACGCTTGTGCGACGTACTGAAGCTCGGTATCTCTCTAGTGTGACAAACAATTGTACGACAGTTGTACTACGTAATCGACGGTACCATGCGTTCCAAACGAGAATAGGATCGATTGCTATGTTGTGACGTCACGTCGTACTGTCAAATCAAAGAAATATTGGCAAAATTGAAGAACTCGGACATGAGTAAATTGAAGAACTGGATTCTGATTTAACTCTTTTCGTTCACAGTTCGTAAATATTTTTTTTTTTTGTAATAAAGTTTAAAATTTTCCTCGGTTTGATAGCAAATCGTGACGTCTAGTGTTGGGATTTTATCCGATTAAATACTCAAAATGAATAAATACTCAATAAATACTCGTTTTTATTGGATAAAAACTCGATTAAAAACGAGTATTTATTGAGTATTTATTCATTTTGAGTATTTAATCGGATAAAATCCCAACACTAGTGACGTCGCAACATTTCAATCGATTCTATTCTCATTTCGAACGCATTGTACTCTGGTGCAGTATTGCAGTAGTGGGTACCAAAAAACGAAGAGGAAACTTTTTTTATGGTCGGCTACTAGTTCGCAGTGTCGTTGCGATGTGGTCGGTATCACACACACGGTCGACAACGACTGCAAAATGTGGCACGTGTGAATAGTCCTATTTATTTTCAATACGAAATATGCGCCCGGCGACGTGGTATGGCTGTGGTACGTGCAGAAGCCCTTAGTTAATGATAAATGATATTTATTTTGTAAATAGGTTAAAAAAACACTTTTATACGTAAATTTTTTTTCGTCAGTTTATGCTAGATGAGGCCGGTGTTTCCTATCTGACTACCCTGAGAAGAAACACCGAAACAAACTCAGGGGTCAAAGTCTCTTTTAAAGTCCAAACAGTAGAATAGAATAGAATAGAATAGAATAGAATATCGTTTATTTAATAAAAGTGGCACATTTAAATAAAAATACAAAAACAATTTTAACGCATACATTGCATTTGTTGCCTGAACTAGGTTGGACCTGTATTTCAGGCTAAAAAGTACAAATAACCTCAAGTAATAAATTAACAATCATTAAATTAACTATACTAAATAACATACATTTAATTTAAATAAGAGCAAAACATATTTTATTTACAAACTATTAGGAGATCTTCCGTCTCTCTGTAAGAGATGCTGAGTAAGTATTGCACAATAATCTTTTTACAGTTATAATAATTTAATTTGTACAAACCTAATTTTCTATTTAATCTATTGTACAGAAATGGGCCTAAAAATGTGAAAAACCTTTTTACAAAGACATATTTTGAAAAAGTATTGGAATTGCATACAATATCATTCCTTCTCTTACTAGTAACTTCAGGGTGGTAGGAAAGCATGGTGTGTTGTTTTAATACCAGACGCATGATGAAAAACTGGCGAACAGTCAGTACGTTGCAGGACTTATATAGCAAATCTGTGGGATAGAGGAACGGATGAAAGTTGGCTACTTTTAAAATGGCTCTCTGAACTCTTTCAAGAGGTAACAAATAAGTTTTTGGTGCTCCACCCCACGAGGTATTACAATATTGAATTACAGATTGTCCGAGTGCCAGATAAACTTGGGTGATCAGTTTTGAGTCTGCAATTGTTCGCAATTTTTTAAAAATAAAGATTAATTTTCGCACTCTTTTAACTAAACTTTCAATATGTGGTTTAAATGAGAGTGTTTTGTCAATTATAACCCCGAGATATTTAATGTCGCTTGTTTTGAGGATAAAAGGACAATTGCATGTACTGACTGAGCGCAATCCACATTTGTGGGCATAAAGATGAGAATTAGTAGTGTTAGATTGAAGGTCGCGCATGGAGAAGTGAATATATTTAGTCTTGTCAGCATTTAATGTTAGTAAATTGCTTTGAAGCCAATTAGTCACACTGTTTAAACCTAATTGAGCATATTCGTATAATTCATTGCTGGATTTAGCGGAAAAAATTAAGGCTGTGTCGTCAGCATAAGAAATAATTTTGCCTTGTTTAATGTTCAAATCACATAAATCATTAATATAAATCAAGAAGAGGGTTGGGCCCAGTATGCTTCCCTGGGGAACACCAAAACTAGTGTTTTTTTGTTCATCGCTCATGATATCGTCAATCCTAACACATTGGTATCGATCGTCTAAATAGTCGACTAAAAGTTTTAGCGGTGTTCCCCTAATTCCCATGGCTTCTAACTTGTTTAGGAGTATAGAAACAGATACAGTATCGAACGCCTTCGCGAGGTCAAGGAAGACCCCTAGGGTCTGGTTTCCTTTAGCAAGTTCCACGGAGACATGATCGGTCAAGTTGTGCACCGCATCGGCTGTGGATAACTTGGCACGAAAACCAAATTGCGAAGATGATAGCAAATTATTTTTCTCTAAATAGTTTACTAGTCTGCTGTTAACAATTTTCTCTAGTATTTTGGAAATAGATGGAAGTATCGAAATTGGCCTATAATTATTAACTAAGTCTTTGTTTCCGTATTTAAAGATGGGGACTACAACTGCCTTTTTCAAGCATTTAGGGAAAATACCTTCAGAAAAACAGAGGCGAAATATATGCGTTAAGGGAGGTACCAGAATATGCTTAAATTGTTTAAGGATCTTACTGCTAATATTATCCCAGCCCACCGCACAGTCATCCTTGAGAGCACAAATAATTCGTGTAATTTCGTCTTCGTCAGTGTCTAGCAAGCCGAAAGATTTTAGGGGACAATTAGCACGCATGTTTGGGGAATAAGGTTGAGCATAGCAATGTTTTGAAATCTGTTCAGCAAGAGTTTTCCCAACACTCACGAAGTAGTTGTTAACATGGTTGGCTGACAAGAGTGGCGTAGAATTAGTAAGCAGTAAACTCGAATTTGATTCACGCCGTTTTGTCATATATGTTATGTTTTTAATATGTTTCCAAAGACGTTTGCAATTGTTTCCTGCACTTGTTAATTCATTTTTATCGTAATTCCTTTTTAAGTTCTTTAAGAGATCGTTACAATAATTCCTGTAGCGTTTATAGGTTATTTTAATAATAAGATCGTCTGGAAATCTCCTCGTTTTCTGATGGAGCTTATCTCTTTGCCGCATACACCGAATTAGGCCAGGTGTAATCCAAGGTTTTAAATTATGAAATTTTTTGTTTACTGTAATAACAGTTGTACTACATAATATTGCTGATTGAACATTTTTTATTAGATACGATAAAGCAAAATTCGCGTCAGTTGAATTGTAAACTGGGCTAAAGTCAAGGTTGCATAAATCCTGTTCGAGTTTGTTTGTGTTTAATTGCGTTTTGGTCTGGGTACGAGTTAGCTTAGGCAGCGTTAAGTTTAGGGTTAGTAGAACAGCGTGATGGTCAGTAATTGTCGAGTTAGTAACAAGCGTAACATACGGTAGACTGGATTTGATAATCATATGGTCAAGGCAGGAGCCACTTTGGTGGGTCGGCAGAGTGTGTGCTGGAAGATAACCATAGTATGAACAGATATTAAGGTATTCTTGGGTTCCCGAGTCACAGAATTCAGAGTTAATATTTATATTTATGTCACCCGTTAATATAACATTTTTAAAAGAGTTTAAGTTCTGAAGAATCTGGTTCAGGGAAGCGTGAAACGATTCCAAGTTTCTAGCGGCAGGGGATCTATACATAGCGATTATTGCTGTGTCTGCACCTATTTTAATTATCAAACAATTACACATACAGTCTCGGAGGTTAGGTTCCTCTACTGTAACCGTTAATGATTCCTTGTAATAGACCACTACACCATCATTTTGATTATTGTGTATGTTAGTACATAATAGGTTATAACCTGGCATTACCGGTAGGTTATCTTGGCGATTAGATAGCCAGCATTCAGTTAGCACTATTATGTCACAATCTAAGCTAAGTCTGTGAAGAAAAATGTTAAAGTTGTCTATATTCTTATAAATACTGCGAATGTTTTGAGTTAGTATAGTTAGTGGCTTTACATAATCAGAAATATATTGTTTGCAGTCCTCAACATCACATGTCTTTGAAACGGGTACAAACGTATTGTCTATATCGGTAATTAAGTTGGAATCCATACACTTAAAATAAATAATACGAAAAGTTAAAACAGAAAAAATTAAGGCTAAAGTATAAAAATATATGAGGCGCTCTTAGGCGCCTTCATAATCTATCGAATTTATATACCTATGTTCAGCAGCTTTTTTAGCAGGGCACTCTTGATCTCCCGTCTTGTGATTGGCAGGTTTTTTGAAGCGCAAACAAGTTGCGCATTTAGGTGGCTCGCCTTTTTTCGTGCAATCTTGCATAGAGTGCCCTTCTTCACCGCAATGGCCGCATGATGGGGTAGAAACTTTGCAGGTCTTAGCAGCGTGACCGTACTGCTGGCACTTGTAACATCTTGTTACCAGTGTGAAGTCTCGTACTGGGCACGATGTCCAATTAATAAATAACCGGTCCTGTGTGATGAGAGCCTTACGAATTTGGGCGGTAACTTCTAATATGTAATTGCAATTCTCAGAATCTTTTCTGCCGGATTTGTGGCTAAGTTTTATTGAGGTCAAAAATGTATCTCTAGACATAGTCGGAAGTTTGTCGGCTAAATTTTGTTCAAAAATACATTTGTAAACCTCATTTTCAGGCATTGAAGCAGGAATTCCAATCACTATTATGCGCGGTTTGCGCTTTTGAGGTTCGTCGACGGTAAGGGATGGCGAAGCAAGTTGGACCGATTGCTTGAGCTTATCCAGGTCCTCCTTGGTCTCCGTGCTGATGATGAGTCCTCCTTTTCCAATTTTGCGTATACCTCGGACTTTTAACTTCAATTCACCAGGGCTAATGATTTTTTGGACAATGTTTTTTGTTTCGTCACTGGTCTTTGAGTGGTCACGAGGGTAAATCGCCACGGAGCTAAAAGAGTTAGGACGAACAAAACTATTGGACCCTTTCTTCACCATATCTGCAAAAGATGTTGGTGCAGTTGTCGCCTGCAGGGCACAAGATTTATTGATTGCTTCTTTCATCTCCATGATACAGTCCATTAAATTTCGTTCCTCAGTCAAAAGGTTTAGGGAGTTATGGGTTCTGTAGGCAGACTGTTTTAAGGACTGGTATTGAACAGCCAATTGCGAGACTCCATGTCCAACCTTGCGGCAAAGAGTATTTATTTTAAGTTTTTGATCAGAGTTAAGCTTACCATCGGCCGCAATACTGCATACTTCTTGTAGGCACTGGTCAATGGAGCTCATCCAGTTCTGAATCTCAGGAGTAGGTATAGCCTCCATTTTCTCGTCTTCCTTAGCTTGGTCACGTCTTGGTAGTTGGGGCTGCGTCGGCGTAGGTGTTGATGGAGGGCTGCGTGGCGTCAACCCGCTGCGATTGAAGGGGCTGCCTTCCATTTTTTTTTTGTAAACAATCACACAATCATTATTTTAACTTATCAGCACTTATTAACAACTCGCTAATACGTAGGTAAACAAAAAGTAGGTCACTAATTATGCAGAGGCGTTAATTTATTTATATTTAATTGTAATGATGAGCACGTCAGTATGCCTCGAGTGCGAAATACCGAATCAGTAAATATGTAATGGTCAAATCACATGAGAACCATGCAGATTTGTCTGAGATGGTCTTTTGAAGAAAGGACCATACAGATTTGAGTGGACCTGTCCAATTAGTGTAAGCTTTTGTCGGTATTCGAAAAGCTCAACTTAGGACTACTAAGGAGCTCCACGACTTACGAACAATACCAAAGAAAGGACATTTGGGTAGGCCGCAGAAAATACTCAAATTGCCAGACATACGGTAAAATTACTGAATAGAAAAGAAAAAGCAATCAACATAGTCCTCACATTTACAATAATCTAAGGAAATTAGATAGTTTACAAAATATTTAGCAAAGTAAATATTTATGTCAAAGATATAATTATTCATGTTGCACTAAAGTAATGTCGAGCTTCAATGTGTCGCATTCAAACTGTGTTGTGTCACAGTACAATTTTGTCGCATAATCGTTAATCGCACATCCATTTGTCGAGCTTACGTTACACACTTCAGTATTTTGGCCTTCGAAGCCTATACATGTATCATCCGTTCTATTACCAGGAGCTCCAAGAGCACACCCTACGTCTCCGAGAACAGCTGATCTTCTGCCAGATAGGCAGGGAGGAAGCAGCGGACGCCGAGAGAGAGCTGCGCGCTCAGCTGCTGGAGCAGGGCAGCTTGTTCCACAGCCAGGAGGCCGAGCTCAACAACCTGCGAGCACAGCTCAAGCAGGCCAGGTAATGTAGCACACTATGCTATTAGGGAAGATTTATTTTTTATTCAAGATTTAGGGGCTTTTGTCCAAAGAGGATATGTCAGCCCCATCGTACCTTATAACAAATCAGGGATGTTATGGATATAAAATTTCGGATACGGATATAGAAATGATTATTATACCGGATACGGTTACGGATACGGATATGAAATTATTCCTGGTAGTTGTTACAGATTCTCAGAAACTTAAAATTCTAGACTACCAGTGGTACTCAACTAGAGCTTACCTAATAAATTAAGTTGTAGAGGTAAGATTAGCAGTTACTCCGTAATGTTTTTGTAAAGACCTTATCAGTAATTCTGCAGTGATGACACTAAAAACATTTGAACTATAATTTGAATGTTACAGAGACGAAGTTGACAGACTCCAGACGGAGCACGAGCAGATGAAGGAGCTTGGCGACAAGCTCCGGCACTCTAACGACATGATCGAGAGTCTGCTGGAAGACAAGAAGCGGCTGCAGAACTCGCTGCACGAGGTGCGCTCGCGCGTGTCCGTGCTGCAGCAGGAGCTGGACAACAGTGAGAAGGTGCAGCAGGACTTCGTCAGGTTGTCGCAGTCGCTACAGGTATGCGTTCTGGCCTTTTGTGTTCCTTTTGGCTACTACATACTTCACTTGTTTTCTTGTTTCGTATTTGGAATGTTGTGAATTTGCTCTTCATACTCATCTGAGTCTTTGATTATAGAAGGCCGCAGATAACCGTGCAATCAAGTACATTGCCCTTTTCGCAGAGATATTATCTGCGTAGGTACACGAAAACAAACAATGTACTGCTTTTCATTACTATGTCATGCAAAGGATCACGATACATGTCGATTCAAGACAGCTTCATGTATTTATTTCCGTTTTTTAAATTAAGAATTTCAACAAATGTAGAAGGGTCAATGACCGTTATTGCACGTTTATCTGGAGTATAATATAGTTTTAGTAATGTTTCTTTTGGCACTTCTGTCTTCGATTTCGGTCCCGATATAACCGCTTTTGTTACATCCCTGCTATACATATATTGTTATTTATATAGCGTGTGTTGTTCCGCAGGTGCAGTTGCAGCGCATCCGCGAGGCGGACACGGAGGTGCGGTGGCAGCACGAGGACGACGTGCACGACTGCCCCGCCTGCCACACGCACCTGCCCAACAACAAGAAGAAGGTAACTCTAATCCGCTTCGACTAACATGTCATGTTCTTGGAACCAGCGGTTAACCAGATTGACGATACAATCCCGGTGTAAAAAATTGACCTTTCTCCTAGACTGGGTCAATATGCGGCTATTGATAACGACATTCTGTATGGGCAGATCCACTGCCGGCACTGCGGGCGCATCTTCTGCTCGTCGTGTGTGCCGCACTCGGTGCCGGCGGGGCCCCGCGGCGCCCCGGCGCGCGTGTGCTCCGTGTGCCGCACGCTGCTGCAGCCGCACGCCGCGCCCTACTTCAGCACCGACCCGCCTCGCTCGCCCGACTAACACGACCCCGCAGACCAGACGCACCATCCCAGCTGGACACCTGAGCTGAACCGACAGCTTCGGACGCCACCACGGCCTTCAAACATGGCTGCTGCAATTGGTCAGGAGTTGCCTGAACCTGACCACCACCCGGATACCGTGGTCTTCACACACCGACGCTGCTACACAGCTCATATACGACTCATATGCCGAGACGATATGGACACGCTCTCATCAACAACGCCACTTCAAACGCTTGACCAAATTTTGTGATCATCTAAGCTGAAATTACGTACTTCTTCGTAAAATAAAACGTGTAAAAATGGTGCAATAAAAAATAACGGAGGTCCACGTAACTTCAGACGATGTCTAAACTATCATGAATTTAAGCAAATTAGTCCAGCCATTTTAATTCGCCTGGCTTTCTGTCTCCTGTTTCAGGCTCTTCCATAGTCATTTATAACAAGACCATTTACCGAATTTTCAATACTTTCGGACTATCTTAATATATTCCTCCACTATTCTAGTAGTATCTTGGTTTGATCTCATCCTTTTGTTACTAAAGTTTATAAGGTTTTACTAAAAGTAATACCCTTGTCATCACTTCGACAGTTGCCTTGCATAAGGTTCAAAATGCAATAAAAATGTGGCTTTTAAGACGTTTATTCGTCGACCAACGCTTACCCACCCTGTGCTAAGGTACCTTACAAGGGATTCTGTTCACCGCATAGGGTAATGGCGGGAGTGTAAGTAGAACGAGAGTAGCTAGATGATAGTTTTGTGTTAAATTATTTTGTTGTTGTCGTCTGGGTGACAGATTGAGTGATGGGTAATCAACAGCCTTATCGTCGTCTTAGAGTGGAAATCTCAGAAATGCGAAAGTATCTATTCCTTTTCAAATAAATTTATGGTATATATTTAAAGTTAATATCGTAAAAAAATCAAATGTGGCGGCAATACGCTCCTCGTGGATCGTCATTGATGGTGTTTTACCGTTTAAACTTTTTTTCTTAAAATGTCGTATAATAAAAATAGCCAAAATTTCATTCTTGAGCTTTTTATTCTAAGGCGACGTCTGGAAGACAAGAATATTCCTGAACTATGGTCGGACGGATAGTTATAAAAATGATGTCAAGTTAGGGAAATGTTATTATTGCTTATAACCATAAGGTTGAATGTCACTTGCGCGTCATTACATTATGAGCTCTATTTGCCAACCTCGGTGAAGTTTATTTTTACTGCGTTTTTTTTTTTGTAACAAATAATAATTGGTTTCCGTAATCTTCCTTAAATATTTAAAAGAATAAAAAATCGAATAAAATAAATCTTTTCTGTTATTCTGACACTGTTCTTCAATTTTTTGGTTCAGTTGTTGGAATCTTAGGATAACAAAAGATTGATGGCAAAAGTCCGGTACAGGCCGCATATCGTCTCAGTGTCCGAATTATTTGCGTATGACGTTTTGACACCATTGACAGTTGTCTATTGATGATCTATTATTGATTTTTGATTGCACACCAAGAGCTAAGCTCAACTAGAACTACAATTGCTACAGAATGGTGCGGGTGACAGCTGTCGGATGCACACAATGTAGCTAGCTATTCTTTTATCTCTTTGTCCTGCTGTCATCCTATCATGTTATGTAAAAAATACCTTAGATTAGGTTTAAGTCAACAAAAACCTGACACGCTCTTTTGCTGTCACCCTGGACGAGAAGTATCATAGATGAATTGAAAAAAAGCTGTTACACTTAGTTGAACTTAACTTTTGGTCTGTAACCAGTTTAAGGCTGTTGATAGTGAAAGACTTGTGCGTGTGAGCGGCGCCAGGTGCAGCGACGACGTGCTGGCACACGAGAAGTAAATTATGACGTCTAGCGATAGCGTAGCATAAGAGTTGTAATATAAAGATATTTTATTGTAAATAAAAGAGTTCCATATTAACATGTTGTGTTATTTCTATATCTACCGAACAAGGCATGGTTTTGATTGTTGAAAGTCAGAATGTAAAGTCATCATTTTCATTGTCCAATCTACGCTTTACATAACACGGGAAAACAATTGCCAAGCTGCTTTTTGCGGGCTGACACCTCTCACGATTGCAGAGACGGCGAATATAATCACTCACTGAACGGCGCCGTCGTGGTCGACTGCGGGCGGAGGTGGTGTGACGGCTAGATCAGTGCCATTGTGTCAAAAACAACCTATATAGCCTTTCAAAAATCATAATTTTGAACCCGCAGTGCGTGATGACCAGATTATGATTATTTCTGGTTCCTAAAGACAAGGATGCGTTTTCACTGACGCGGGCCTAGGTGGAGTGGAGAGGAGCGGGCGGTGAATTGGTCAATTACAATGCTCGAAGTCTCCACTTAGCATCCTACCTCAACCTCAACACATGGCCTCGAGTGAACTTCGTTCCGGAGTCGTGCAGGCTGCGGTGCCGAGCGGAGGGTATCTCCAGTCAGCCCCGGTCCGTTTCAATGGAAACAACAATTTTCATCGCGCCACTCCGCTGGGTTATTCCCAGTTGTCCCCACTGTCAACGCCACCACTGGTGACAAATGGGATTTCTTTACATAAAATGTCCCATTTGCCACCAGTGGTGGCGTCACCAGTGGTGGCAATTGGGAATGGCCACTTTTTTTGTTCCCAGTTGCCACCAGTGGTGACAAATGGGAAAAATAAAATGATACGCCTCCATATTCCATATTAGTACGGTACACAAAACGAGAGAAATAAAACATTGCACAGACTAATCAAGGTTTTATTCACAATAATTTACATATTCTCTACTAAGGATGTCACAGATTTACACTTATGTATACAATTATACAATAATTTACTTCGAATTTTCTAATTTACATCAAATAAATCAGACAAGTCCAATTTTTTTAATACGCAATCCTGTAATTCCTAGGGTTTTATCACACAGTTACAAGCTTCAATGATCAACTTTCTTATTATTATTTATTACAGATCAGTATATTATTCACAATAATTGACGTTTTATAATTTTCTAACTAGGCGAGGCGTATCATTTTATTTTTCCCATTTGTCACCACTGGTGGCAACTGGGAACAAAAAAAGTGGCCATTCCCAATTGGCACCACTGGTGACGCCATCACTGGTGGCAAATGGGACATTTTATGGAAAGAAATCCCATTTGTCACCAGTGATGGCGTTGACAGTGGGGACAACTGGGAATAAGCCACTCCGCTTAGCTCCGTAGAAACGCATGGCCAGGTCCGGCTGAGCTATCTACAATAGTGTACATCTGCCCCCAATTAATAGATACAGTACTAGGTCGCTCAGTGTAGTATAGTTTTTCTATATCTTGCTTGTGTAGGTAGATTCACGTCTCTAATTCTGCGTGCGTAATTTATACTCTATGGCATAGAGGTTTCCGGTATTTTTTTTAATAATGTTGTTTAAATGCCATAGTTCTCTCGAACGAAATATTTTTATTAATTCATTAAACCCCAAGCGAACGCGGTTCGCGCACCTATTGTCCTTCTATTGTCTGTAATTTCCACGATTGAAAGGTTTAGATCTTCATTTTACGGTAGGTTACAGTGCTGCAACGCTAGGTTCAGGGTTTATACAAAACTGCGCCTTCCTAATTACGCAGTGCGCCTGAAAACTCTCATTAAATATATTGTTAACGGTGCCGGGAGTGCGTCGTCTCCTGAGACTTCCGTGTCAGACAAATACAAGTGAATGCACCCGCCACTGCTAGCCGTGCCGGTAGCCTGGATCAATTCTACGAGCGAAAAGAACCTAGTTACCTTCCATTCTTCAAGCTGAACCTTCATCCGACCAATCAGCGTAGTAAGCACAAGTCATGAGAGGATTCTTATGCTAAGCTAATTGGGTGTATTGAGTTCACTAATTTAAACTACTAACAATATGAACAATTTGAAGAGTTTTTATCCAGCGTAGCGAGTCACAATAACACCGATGTTAGCGTGTCTACAAATCGCTGATGAACGCGAATTGTACTGCCACTCGGAACCACTGTAAGCGCGATAACTTCGATGTGCCTCGAAATGCGAGGTGAATTAAAAAAGAGTGAAGGTAAGGAGGCAAGGAAGTTGTATATAAGGAAAAGGAGTAGTACATTCAACAAAGAAAACACATTATTATTGTATACTTAAAACTAATATAATAATCAAACTGTTAATCGTAACGAAGACATGTGACAGTGAGGAATGAAGTAAAACCGTATATAAAAATATGTCAATAGCTATAATGTAATCTATGTTTGTATTGTCTAGTCGGGGTAGCTCTCCAGGCTCAGGGTCATCACGTCGCTCACCAGGCAGTCCGCCGGCTGCAACAAGGAAAGTTCACGATAAGTCACACTAGTATTATAAAGCCGAAAGTTTACGGGTAAGCTTGTTACTTCTTTACGCTTGTTTGAATTTTGGTGAAAACTGTTACACAGTTTGACTATACACCGCTAAATTTTAATCGTTTTAATCCCGTGGAGGGTCGATCCGGTACATGAAACTATCGATTTGTAAAGATAAAATTAAAAAATGAAGTACCTTCTTTCAAAACTGGTATTAATTTACGCATGTACGAAATTAACTTCTTTAAGAAAACGTCAGCTGAGCGAGTTCAATGACCTGTAGGTAGTTTGTACGCAAGCCGACTATTAACTACAGGTCATTGAACTCGCTCAGCTGACGTTTTCTTCCTGACAAGACGCGGGACAGACTTTCCGTACGCTGCAGCGAATGCCGCTACTCAACAAGTTCCCTGCTTGCAATACGCCCAGTATTATGGTCTCACCTCTGAACAGATCCCGACGAGCGCGTCCGCGCAGCCGTAGAACTCCTCTTTGAGCGAGATGACGATGGTCTGCAGGTTGCCCTTCTTGGAGCGGATGTACGACGCCACCTTGCCGATGTTGGTGTTGTCCAGCGCCGCGTCGATCTCGTCCAGCAGGAAGAATGGGGCGGGCTGGTAACTGGAGCAAATGTTGATATTTAAATAAAACGGTAAATATGTACAGCGACATCTATGGCACCACATAAGAACTACGAAAGAAAATACGAAATCCTGCGTCGGACAATCAAAGTTTCCGCGTGATTTGAACATGTCCGACAGCCCGAAATCATCACAACATCGGACAGTAGCCCACCAGACGATAACACCTGTCTGGTCGGAGGATCCTCCCTTTTCAATGTGGGACTTTACTCTCTGTTCCGCATACCTCCAAACTGGTGACCCTCGATAAAGAAAGTCAGTGCAGCCTTCGTGAAGCTACTATTTCATGACGTCATCATCACTTCCTCGATCTTTCGAGTAGCGAGTTATACAGCCAGCACCCACGGCTATGAAGGGTTATATATAAAGACCATACCTGGTCATCCCCCTCAGCCTCATCAGCGACCTTGGCACACCGCACCTTCGGCCAGTCACATAAACAGCTATGAAGAACCTCTCCTGGTCGACGCCAGCAGTCAAGCCCTACGTCGCACAGCACCGCTCCGACTCACTGGAGGCAGCAGCACTACTCCGACTTATTGAAGCCTGCAGCATCATCCCGACTCGCCTTCATGAGCACAAGAAACTCCCAACTTGACATGGTGGCTCGTCAGCTGATTTAAGCAGCTAAAGGGCAACATTTCGGGCACATACAATTAGCGCTATCGCAAATAGTGTGTACCTGTGTATCGCGAAGAGCAGCGCCAGCGCGGCCACGGTCTTCTCCCCTCCGGACAGGTTGGACATCGGCTGGAACCTCTTCCCCGGCGCCACGCAGTTGTAGTTGATGCCGTCCAGGTACGGCTCCTCGGGGTTCTCTGGACCTAAGAACGCTTGTGCTGACTGGTTCATAGCTAGAGCCTGAAAAATAACCACGTTTTTTTTATAAGATTTTAAATCGTGTGCAACTAATTGGTATAGTAGAGCATCGTACACAGCATTGACGTTTGAAATTATTTAGTTTTTTCTTTATTTTCCATAAAAATTAAATTCACTTACATGAGAAATATTATAACTAAATAAAAATAACAAACATGGTTGGTACAGTAACAGTTTTAGCTTAAATTACAATGTAAAATAAATAATCTGCTCTCTTAATTTATATTAATATTACATTACAGTCCATTTGCTTTCGAGATAGTCCGTAGATAGGTCCCTCACAAGTGCTATTTGTTCCCGACTCTTTGTCACAATGGAATCATAGTTACTTTGGCAGGTCATAGTGGAAGCTGGACTTGAAAGTTAAGAGCTCTCCGTCATCTTACCCGTCGAGGGTAAGATGAAGACCCATCCAAACGCCTTAACGTCCCACAAAGTGTAGAATAATCGGAAATATTTTTATAGTTAAAACCTAAACGTACACGAAGCCAAACGTGCACGCTGCCCCAACGCATCGTTTATTCAATATCGTACGATCACGTTTAAGCGGCGATAACGGGATATTGATTAATACTAGATACTAAGGCACGTATGAAACTACATATCTTTCAACATTAATGGTTTTTAAAGTTTAAGAAACAATAACTTACCTTGTATATAGCATCAATTTCATTGGCGACATGCTCAAAACATTCTATGAACTTATCGTGACGCTCTTTTTTCACCTGAAAACAAATAATAAACAGATTAACACAAAGAGATAAGAGACAACATGAGGAACGTGTTTGCAATAAACTGATTTGATTTGATTTGAACAGTCAGCCCTTTAACGGACTTCAAAAGAGAAGGATATCATGTATGTACCATGTTATTGTGTTTACCTTTTCAAAAGCTAGTTTAGCTTTATGAGCTCGCTTCCTGGCTGCAACGAACGCCTCGTTCGTCGCGTTCACCTTCTCTCGCACCTCATTTAACTTTTGCATCGCCTGGAAAACACGTCGAAATTATTATATTTACTTCCAAAAAACAAATTACCAAAACACAGTCTCAATCTGAGCTCTTATTTCAGTAAGTTATGAAAGAAATCATTCCACATATCCGATATACATGTCTAGTATTTTTATGTAAGGAATTTGTGTACAAAATTTCATAACTATACGATGAAAAATCACAAAGTTCTAAGCTTGTTATGTAACCTAGTTGACCGCACAAATACATGATCTCCGGGCCACCCGGGCGACTGAGGAGTTGTTTTACCATCGCATCCAGCTGTGCGCTTGTGTCTAATGTCTGCTATAACCTGCCAAGACCTGAGGTGTACATTATCGTCTTTTTTTTTCTAAATGTTGGCCTCATAACGACATTCGCACGTTACCCTCATGTTAGGAGCCTGTATCTTGTCCACGGTGTTCTGCAGCGAGTTGATCGCCTTCTGCAGCTTGTCGGCCTTGCGCTTGATCTCGTCCGGCTCCTCCAACTCCTTCAGGTTTTCTGACAACGAGCTGTAGTCCACGCGGATTCTGACGAATGGAAGATTCCTCATTAGATGAGTCTTATTTATTTAATATTCATGCTAAGCAAAAGTAAAAGGGCTGACTTAACGCCTTGTCCGTTCTCTACCAGTGAACAAAAGGTGGAATACCACTTTAGGTAAAGACAAACATTAAATGTACATATTCGGACAGAAGTGCATAATTAAGTATATTGTATATCTGTACTAAGCGAGGATCAAAACTTTTTGTAGTAGGTCTTATGGTTGAAAAAAAAAAGGTTTTGTATATGTCTTTAGTACCTGTTGTAGTTTTTATTTTGGCAATTGGCACAACAAGTCCTTAAGTATGTATCCCGCAGTTTATTATTCATACACCGCTGTGCTATCATTTCTACCACTTCTTTTCATATGATAAGAAATACAAATTTTATTTTACTACTATGTAGGCACTTAGATAATTCTGTCATTGGTTTTGTTTAAAATAGGAGACTACTATATTTGGGACGGATGAAGGGTTCCACCTTAAGCCAGGTTATTTCTGCGGTTACCAATTTTGCCCATCCATATATAAAACAGTGACATTTACCTGGAATCTTTACGGTACTGCTGCGTGGTCGACATGGACGAGGGTTCCGATTCTCCTTCCGCCGTATCTTCTAGGTTACCCTCCAGTAGCGGTATTATTATGTCGTCGATCTGTTTGGACAAGACTCAGTCTAAAGTACGCTTTATATCAATGGCTTTAAAGTTTGAGTTAATAAGAACTCATTTCACCAATTAAACAGAATGCAACATTAACATTAACGTTAAAAGAGCTGTAAGTATCGCTATGGTAAGTTTCGGGAGAATTCCAACAGTGTCGCTGTCGAAGTTCTCCCTAAATCGTGTATTTGAGTTCCTAGTTCATGTTAAGTACCATAAAAAGATAAGATTGAAAAATAAAGAACAAGCTTTAGAATAACCTTAAATCTTTCACGATCAGTAATATTACAAAAAATACAATTTTTTAAAAGATTTCAGGCAAAGACTGAAAAGTTCAAGACAATTTAAATTATAATTCTCATTTAAAAATCGACAGTCAGACTTCTCGATAATGACTTTCGACTTCATTTCTGCATCTCAAAAGTAGATATTTGTTTGGCAGCAACGATCAAGCTACTAGTAGGCACAAACCTTGCACTGTCGCAGTATGTTGTGTCGGTCGCTGCGCTTGCTCTCGATGCGCGCCTCGATGCTGGCGATCTGCTTCTGTATCGTCTGGATCTCCTTCTGGATGCTCGTCAGGTCTTTGCGCGCCTGTTGACAACAGTGTCATTCAGTAACAACTACTAGTAGTTTTTTTTTAAAGTAATTTAAACCAGTGCTTGACTGCGATCTCACCTAGTGGGAAGCAGTGGTGCAATCGCTGATGGTGAGCCGCACCAGTTTATTAGGAGCCTATGCACTCCAGACAAGACCGCAGGCAAATTGCTCCAGACCTTCGATGTACGCGGTATAAACGACGAGGTAAAACGCTTAGTTCGAACTGCAGAGGTTTCAAAAAAGTTAAGGTGGATACTATCTGTACGTCGGTTTGTCGGATGGCAGATAGAAGATGGCGGAATCAAGTCATGCAATTCCCGCGCACACTCACCAAAATTTATCCTGTAAAATACCGAAAGGCTGGCTACCCTACGCCTGTGCTCCAGGCTTTATTGATTGGACTTAACCAAATCTGGATCACCAATTAGCCTTTGCACGCCTTTCCACTGAGTCTAAAGCTGCTAGATGGTATTTTGCAGCACCAGCCCATATGTGGCTGCAGTACTCCACACATGATGTGCTTTGTATAACATTATAAGTCATCCCGGTATGAAGCACCACTGGACCTTTGCAAGAATGAGTTGAGTTTCCTATCACCTACCTTAGCTTTGGACTCAATGAACCGCCCAAAGTTAAGATCCGAGGAATTATCAAATCTGCAGCTGCAGGCGGTCGGTGCAACAGAGCAACGTTTTGAAAAGTAGGAGCCAAGGTGAACGGGCTTCTTGGGCCGGTGAACAAACACGCGCATTGTATTGGCGGTGTTGAATCTCATCAGATTGGCGTCACTCCTCTTGAAGACTGCCAGAAGTGAGAAATTCGTACGTTTTATCATCCTCTTATCTCTTTCTGACTGGAATAGCTCCTTTCTAGCTCCAACACTTAGCAAGTAACTACATACATACCTTGTTCACAGCTTCATCCGCGCTCTCCTGCCTGCTGCGCGCCGCTGCGCGGTCTGCCTTGAGCGCGTCTGCGCGCCGCAAGTCGGCGTCTATCTCCTGACGCTGCTTGGCTTCAGCTTGTCTGCCTCCTTCTAGCTCGTCTTCTGCATCTTGCACTGCTCGCTCCCAGCGGGTCACATTCTCTGTAAAACAAGGTGACACATGAAACATTTTTAAAGAAATAATGGCAGACAGTGATGCAATTCAAAGTTTGTCAGTTTCGCTGCTCATTTGCTGCCTGACGTGACATACTGTGGGAAAGCTAGAAAGGCGGTACAGCGTCCTCAGTTTCCGCTGCAGCTTAGTGAAGCAACAGGTACAACAAGAGACTACGTACTCTGCGTGTCGCGGGAGCGCTCGAACTCGAGGTTGGAGGTGATGCGGTCGATGTGCGCGTCGAACTCCATGCGACGTTTGGCTCGCTCTTGTTGCGCACGCAGCTCTCTCTCTTCGTATTGTCTGTTAACACATCACAACCACGCATCTTTGTATAATACTCAAATAGGTCAATTCGAAAGAAACATCGCGACTATAGTTGCAGTTTTGTTTGTAACGAATGTCTAAGCTGATTGTGTTTTTTTTTTTGTATATTACAAGTTAACATATTAAAATCTTGCATGTTTATAGTCGCCGGCACGTAATTTAGCAAGAGTGGTTAGATGATTAATCAAGCGGGACGCGGGGAACGCGTTAACATCGCGCCAAGGTCATGATTGTCCTTACCGATACGTCCATATTTCTTTTGCTTCCGAGAACACTTGTAGGCACTTACCTAGCTTACTTGCTTTGCTTACTTAGCTTGCTTTTTACTTTGTTTTTGTTGTGAGTTCTTGTTCGTGTTTTAGGTTAGGGTTTAAAATAATTAAAAAAATAATAGCAACTTTTTAAATGGCTGTTAATTTTTTTAATCGTAATTATTTTGTTTTTCAAAAAATGAAAAAAGAATAAAGATTTTTTATGAGGTTGGTTACTATGTGGCAACCGATATGATAGTATATTGGAAGGTCTGTTCTACGTGTGTTATGGTGTATTTAGGTCTTGTATTTTAAGTTTTGATCATTATTGTTGCGATGCAAATATTATTGTTGCAAATATTGATTTCTAATATTTGTAGTATATTTTGATACAAGTGGAGAAAGTTTGTCATATTGCGTACATTGGGGGATTGGAAGAATTTGTTTGTTGTGGTTTTTCTGTCCAATTATAATTTAGGTGTCTTAAGGCTAGAGGGAGTTAGTGCACTTCACTATTGATGATTGTATCATTGTTAATAATCAGTAATCATAATCATTAAGTCAATAATCGAGGTGAAGCAAGAGTGTTGTAGTGTTGAGTGCTGCAGTGTCAAATTTCGGCGTGTATCAAACGACGTTTTTGAATGCATATACGAAGACATAAATGAGGTCGGGCTGGTGCGGCGCACACGGAAGCCGGCGGCGCCCGCGCGCCTGCGAGCGCCAAAGTGCGACGCTACTTCCAATTTTACCACAACGGAGACAATAAACTCTATTTACATTATTAAGCTATTGTATCTTTTTACATACTACACCAATTGCTATCGCCTAATATTTCATTTTCCTGCTCCCGTTTAAGCTATCAAAAACACAATGCTTTAGAACAACAACACTAAATAAACTTCTAATTGTTTATATATTACACTTTATTTTTTAAAAGTTTAAAAGGAAAGCTTTCTTTTCTTTATAAATTTCCTTGAAATTATTTACAAAGAAAAAGTTTTCTTTATAAACTTCCAAAATAAAACCTCATACACCATTGAAAAAGAAAAATCTTCTAATCAAACATAATTATGTTAAATTTAATCTGATAATTGATTTCGATTTATTATAGTAAATCAGACACACACACATGTATCCCACTTGCAAAATCAAAATACATATTTAAAACCTAGTGCTTATTTTGAACTGATCTGATTAGTTTGTAAGTACGACGATGTAAACAATACAATACAAGTTTATCGTTTGAGTGATGTATATTTTCGTTGTATAGTTTATGCAATTATAAAAGCATGTCTTAATTTGACAATTGGGGCACGTTACCGACTGAGACGCATATGAACTGGTTTCCTTTACTTATTTATTAATCTTTATGCAACACAGAGTACTCAAGCAGACTCAATGCCTTAGGCATTCTCTGCCAGTCAAGTCAGTCAAGTTCTTGATGCAGGATTTCAAATTTTAGTTCCTGTTACTACGTTACATCATAGAGTAATGACCTACTATGTAACATGCATAGACTTGCATCCACTATACCTTGATATGCACATAACAGTGAGTGTTTTTTTTTTTTACATTTCTCAAATCAAAGTGTTTGCGTGAATGTTCGTGCAGAATGTGTTACCGTATGTTGGCGACGCCGATGTCGCGACAGAAGCCGCGGAACACGACGTCCTCCACGTTGTTCATGTTCTCCTTGATCTCCTGGATCTTCAGGTCGCGCGCGTGGATCGTGCGCTCGATGTCTTCGACTTGAGGCTATAACCAAATATAATGTCTCACCCGTAAGTTACAAAATTATATTTCTTTTCTTTTTTAATTTATCCCCCACCAGTGATTATTCCTGTGCCGTAAATGCGTTCACAACCATGTACACTCACATACACACCTAGACTCGGAAAAACTATTTGTAGGCCATACAAATATTTGTTCCGTGCAGGAATCGAACCCACGACACACAGTGCAGCGACCAATCACTTAACTACTACGCCCACCATACCGTCAGAAACAATTATGACATTAGTACATCAAGGCCTTTGCCAAACAGGCTAATTAATCAATGCACATAAATTCCTTAGATAATTTCAATACACAAAATAGAATTGGCAAAAGTAACAGAAAATATAAAGCATACTTACTCCAAACATTTCAATCTTCCTCTCGAACTCGGCGAGCTCCGCGTCCAACGTTTTGATTTGTTTTAACTGCAAATAAAAGAACATGAGTTACAATCTAACACTATTTGAAAGCACGTTTACAGGCTCGTAAGTTTTTTATGGGTCATATTTTTATCCGACTATAGTAAAGCCAAAGGTTTTTTTTTGTGGGTAAAAATCATCCAAATGACATCCCCCACCCTTGGGCGGAGCGGGAGATAATGTGCCACCCCGTTCCTTCTTACCTTTCATACCGGGGCCGAGCTTCCCTTTCGGAGCTAACCCTGGCCCCAGTAGGCTTCGACCCAGCTCTGGCCCCTACGGTTGTTGACAACTCCTTGAGGCGCGCGGGAACAGTGCGCGACGTCGACGACTTGGGCTCTGCCCGGACAGTTACCGGACGGTCGGACAGCGAGCTACCCATTGCTTGCCGTCCACAAATCCACGAAGCCAAAGAAGGGTTATAATTTTGTATTCAAAACTAGGTAGACAGAGGCGTAGACTAATTTAGACGCTGCTGTGCATCTACCTCCAACTACTTCCGACTAAAATGTACCAAAATCGGAATCCAAAGTGCAAAATGAATCAGAAGTTGCGAAATTTCGGAATCCGAACCGAACGTCCATAACAACTTTTTTTTTAAGTGGGATATCATCTAATGACTTCTCCCGCTCTAGAGCGGAGCGAGAGTGCGTGTCAGACTCTTACTGACAAAAACCACACATATTTTCCTTCTTTGCTCTTTGGGTTCCAGGACTACGGGTATCCCTTTCGGAATTACACCCAATTATACTCATTAGGCTTCGGCCCTGCTGATATATCTTTGAAGCGCGCGTGAAACACTAAGCGCCGTCAACTGCTCGGTCTCGGTCCGGACGATTACCGGGCGGCCGGACGACCAGCTACCCAATGCTCGTCGTCCGCAAAAATCCACGCCTAAGATGGCTGGTCCGCTGAGGTACTAGCATTACTGCTTCGCAGAAGGCGGCGCCCGCTGACCACTGCCCCTGCATAACATGCCTGGCATGACTTGTGACGTACCGTGGTGTCGCGGTCGGTGATGGCGTACTTGAGGCGCGACTCCAGGCCGCGGATCTGCGAGTCCACCGTCGTCAGCTCCGACTCCTTACGGGACTTCTTCATGGACTCGCGGAGCTCTTCTGTCAGTTTTTCCTGAAATTATGACGGTACAGTATACAAAGATAAAGCTCAAATAGTAATTTTCACTCAACCAGTCGAACGCCACAGCTTACACTAAACGTGAAAAAGACAAGGTATTTTGGACCTACTGCGAACCTATGGTGTTAGTGGTATCACGATACATTTACGATATTAAAACGATTTCTTCCCACAAATATATCAAGAATATTCGCAAGACGATAATTATTATTTCAAAAAGCAATATGCTTTACAAATACTTTGTTCCATTGGTACGTAAGAGTAACCTTTTAATAGACTAACGCGACGTCCTACTCAACGCGGATGCGATTGCGAAGCGATTGGACTTGAATCACACGAATTCAACGCGAGAAGGTAGCTTTGTACTAAATACGCCAGTCATCGCTTCAGTTGCTATTTATTTAAAACAAAATATCGCAAGAGTTCAGGCAAAAATATAAAACCAACTGATAGCGTACGTTTCGCTTGGTTCTACGCCTTACCTCACCCACGTGCCACCGCCATAGAGTATTAATTGTTTGTTCCATTTGTGCTGCATTCTTCACACCTTGACACCGCATTAGCGTTTGTCATGAATAGAAATTGATATCGCGTTTCCGTTCACATATTAAAAATGTACACTTTGAATATACCAAAGCCAGGATTCATGCAGTTATACATCCAGTTTGACTCATACCTTCTTAGATTTGAGTTGAGAGAGGTGTTTCTCGTCCCACCGCTTGGCCTTGCGCGCCAGGTCGAGCGAGCCTCCGGAGATGATACCTGACTTCTGGTAGAACGTACCATCGAGCGCTAGGGCCTGCAAACAAAAGCAAAATATTAGATAAACTAATTTTGAGTATGTGGGACAGTTAGTTTGTTCCTTTCGAAAACAGACAAAAGGGAAATCGATCTTTTAATTAGAAAGTCTGGAAAGTTACTGGTTCATGAAGACTCTTATGAAGCATTTGACCAACTCTCTGAAGCGGTACTCATTCAAATATTGTGTACTGTCCTACATTGCTTGCTAATATGATGGTATACGGGAGAAGAGCTCCGGGACGAAAGGTCTTGAATGGAAGGAGCCCGAGCATTGCGCTTTAACGGCCAAATCCACGTCTTACACTATCTACACTAATATAATAAAGAGATTTAAATATAGTTTTTTTTGTAATCTCTGAAAGTACTTATCCGATAGCTAATTTTTTTTTTTACCAGTAGGAAGCTGCTTTATTACCGAGTGACATCCAAACTAATATTATAAATGCGAAAGTAACTCTGTCTATCTTTCTGTCTGTCTTTGCTTAACGCCTAAACTACTGAACCGATTTGTGTGAAATTTGGTACAGACATAGTTTGGAACTTGAGAAAGGACATAGGATAGTTTTTATTACACAAAATAAAATAAAAAATAAAATTTATTCCGGACATACAGCGCCATCTATTGGTCAAGAGTCGGCATCAATTCAGTACTGAAAATTCATCGGAAAAATGTAAATAAATAGTAAAAAGGTATGAAAATATAATATAATACAACTTTTAGTACAAAGAAAATGCTCTAACGGAGTATAGATAATTCTATTAGTACTATATGTCGAGTTGGTGATCGCGCAATGGTGTCGATCGTTACACGAGTTCGGTTCATGTTAAAATCTGCCGGAAGTCACTATTCCACGCGAACAAAGTCGCGGGCAAAAGCTAGTAGGCTATATTTTGAATAAGTGGGCGAAGCCGCGGGCAATAGCTAGTGTTGAATATAGGAGAGTATGGTATAGTCACATCGTATCTGCTGTTCTTGGAGCGGTCGAGGTCGTAGGCGACGCGCGAGGCGTCCTCGGGCGTCTCGCACACCAGCGCGTTGTTGGTCACGAACAGCACGGCGCGGTGGATGGCGGGCGGCTCGTAGCGCAGCACGTCGAACAGCAGCTTCACGTTCTTCGGCTCCTTTATGTCCCTGCCACACGACACTTATGAGCACGGCAGAAGCGACGCCATAGTACCATTGACACGTATTTGTTCTTTGTGTTTTATAATAATAATTATATTATATTATCAGGCAACTAAGACCTATATACTGTTACGCCATATCTCCGAGAAAATAACGAGTAGCACGTAATAATTAAAACGCATTGCTGTTCGAAAGATCTAGAATGGTTGTGCGTAGCCAGGCTTAGAAAAATCTCGAAACATCCACAAAGTACCTACCACTGGTAGTTAGGTATTTATGTTCCGATAAGGGAAATGGTACTCTCCGAAGTTAACAATAGAGTCGAAATTCGCATGAAAGTGACTCTTATAACCACGAGCAATAAAAATGATTTATGACTTCGAGAAGCGATTCAATGGTTCTGGAATTCTGGATCAATCGCGGGACGTCGGTATCTAGAATTTTCTTGGCTCCACATATAAATACGAGCCCCCGGCCGGAAGCGAGTCAGTTGGGATTTCGACTGCGATCAAGAGCGAACTACCCTAGTACTTGAAATGATTTAACTTAACGACCTAAGCGATAGTGTAACGGTACTCTAGTGTTGTTGACTGGACTAATTTGTTATTGTTTGTGGTGAATAAAGTTCTCTCGTCAGTAAATCGGCATTTGATTACCCACGTACGTAACAATACAAAATACATAAATATAATCTTACAAAATTATAAACTAATACATATAAAAGATACCAAACCGCACCGGGCCCGCATGGTGGCCCATTCCCTATACTAGAGAGGAGGCCTGAGGACCAGCAGTGGGAACATTAAAAGGCTGATTATACATATAAAAGAAACTATAAAAAAAAATATAAACCATTGCACACGAAGAGACGGCGTCGTATTTCGCTGCGAGGTCTGTATTCTTCCGCTACGCGAGTTCTTTACTTTGATGATATTTGCGTAAAAACATTTCATGGATTCATTTTAATTTTCAGAATACAAACTGTGTATGGAAAATGATGTTAATTACTTAAAAAACTCACCTCAATCGCTCTCGAAGTGGTTTAGCCTGGATGTAGTCAAGAGGTAAAAACGTTTCTGGCTCCAACATCCTTTCTTTCAGTACCTGTAAAACCAATGATTATATTATTGAAAAACTCACGAGCTGTGGGCCTGTAATACACAGAATTCATGTCCTGAAACAGCGATGTGGGGGCCGCAGCAGGCTATGATGGAGATAGCGGGCGACGAGGAGCGAAAAATCGTGATCTCCATTTAAACAAACCTTTTTTACTGTCCGTTCAAACGATTTTGACTTTTATAACGTTGGTGGTATGATAAATGGCGGCTGCAGTAAATAGTGGGTATCATAACCCCTTTATGCTTTAGATGACCTCTTTCCTTATGACTACGGAATAGAAATCAAAATCGGATGAACGGACGATAAAAAAGGGTTTGTGTAAATGGGTAATCTTAATTTGAATGGAGTAGTATAAGGGTTCGGATAAACATCAAAATGCTGTAAAGCCCTAGTAGACATTGCAAGGGTTATCAAGCTGTTCCTTAGTTTAGGACAATTGGGTGGTACATGAGTGAGTGCGTGAGTTACCTGGATGCACCTGCGGGCCGTCTTCTCGGTGTCGACGACGATGGCCTCCATGTACTTGCCGAGCACCTTGGTGATGGCCACGTTGTAGCGCTTGTGCGTCGGCTGGCACATGTTGATCATGCGGTCGTACTGCGCAACAAATATCGTGCATTAACGATGGAATACAAGGTATTTAACACAAGTTACTTGCTTCACGCATAAAATGCTCGTTCTACAAAAACAGCAACTGATCGACATACCGACGCACAGCCGAAAGTACTGGTCCTAGGAATTTATGCACAAGTCTTCCTTTTATGAGTTAGATAAGTACTAAAAGAGGTTTTGGAAATTAAAGCGTTAAGCGGCGCAACCGGGCCACCGACCACATTTGTAACAGAGACAGAAGCGACCGACAGCCACCTTTGTCCCGGAAACGGCCACATTTTATAACCCGCCGGGTATGTCTCTCTTGAAGCTCTCGACGACCTCCTGCTTCTTCCTGCGCCGCGTCTCATCGTGCTTGTCCACCCGCGCGTCTCCCAGCGCCGATGCTACTTCCTCCAGCTGGGACTGAAGCTCTGCTACATTCCCAGCTCTACTCTCAGCTCTACTCACCACGCCGGGTATGTCTCTCTTGAAGCTCTCGACGATCTCCTGCTTCTTCCTGCGCCGCGCCTCCTCGTGCTTGTCCACCCGCGCGTCTCCCAGCGCCGACGCTACTTCCTCCAGCTGGGACTGAAGCTCTGCTGCACGACCGCGGCATTCTCCTACATCAGCCTGGAGAGTTTTTAGAAATGGTTAAAAAGTCTTTTTTTATGTGGGATATCATAAAATAATGCCTGCTATTCTCGGTGGAACGTAAGGGAGTGTTAGACACTAAAACTCATAGTGATCCTTTAGTTACCCTTTTTTGCGAGGGTTGCGATAACTCTTTTGAACAATCCGCAACCTTGGAAGGCGTCGAACTCAACTAGTCCCGTCAATTTAGCTGTCATCTCTTTGAGGCGCGCGTGGCACACAACACGTCGTCGATTCGGGTTTGGTCCACACCAGACGGCGACTCATTTCTCGCCGTCCGCAAGCGCAAGAAATATTTCTAAGTAGTATTAGAAACGCAAAAGTTTGTACAAATAAAGAAGTGGATGTATGGATGTTTGTTACTCTTTCACGTAAAATATATTGAATGGATTTCGACGAAACTTGGTCCACAGGTAGACCATTTGGTGGTATAGCACATAGGATACTTTTTATACCAGGAGTATCACGCAGGTGAAGCCGCTAGCAGCAGTATCTAAAGAAATAGGCCTGCAGGGGGCCACAATAAAGTGCAGCCCGCACGTAGTGTTTACCTGCAGCTCGGCGCGCAACCTTCTCTGCTCCTCCAGCGCTTGCTCCGAGCTCTTGATGTGCTCGTTCAGCTTGTCCACGCGCTTCATGGCTTCATTCCTCTCGTGACCCTGTGGGGTACACCTATTAGTTAGTGTAAAAAGTAAGATACTATTTTTGGAAAAGATTTTAGGTCCTTTTTTTTATTAAAATACAAAAATGTTTGTTGTATATTCATGTTGTTTCAATTTCGCATGTTTTCAACTAAGTTCTATTTATTTATAATTGACTAGCTTTTGCCCGCGCGGCTTCGCTTCCGCTCTTGCCTACTCCACCTTACTCTACTCTACCCTACCCTATCCTACTGTACCCTACCAAACTTCACATAAACCATCTACTAAATAGTCCGAACAAAGCCTAAACATTTGGTTTGGATAGGTGAGCCTGTACTTGAGTTATAAAATTATAACGAAAAGTGGCATTGATTTTTATATATATAGATTATTTGTTTTTAATGATAAAAACTAGTGCTTGACTGCGATCCCGCCTAGGGCTTTCAAATACCGGATTTTTTCAATACCGGTATCAATACCGGTATTAGAATTTTTAATACCGTGATCACGTGATCACGGTATTGAACTCAAGGTTCCTATTTTAAACTAGTGCTTGACTAAAACCCTGTCTCATAGGAACTTTAATTAGGAAATTAATAAAATCATTTAAACATTTTTGTTTTCGAATCAGTGTTTATTCTCTCTTAACCGTTCTAATAAGGTTCTAGTAAGCATGGCGCTGATTGTTTACCGGCAATTAGCAAATAAAGTAGATTAAAATCATAGATATGCGTAAGGTATAGGCTTACTTGACGCTGTAATTATTTTACGACATTTCTAATAAGGTTAAGACGCAGTTCTAAGGTTCAAGTAAGCATGGCGCTGCCGTATCTCTAGTTTACTGGCTGATACATTCGATGCGAGTACCTATACTGCCCTTAGAGGTCAGCAAGCTTCAAGACTCGCGTCTTTCTTATTACTATACTAGCGACCCGCCCCGGCTTCGTACGGGTGCAATGCTGATACTAAATACACTACAGAAAAACTGTGAACGTTGTGTATAAAAACAAAGCGGCCCGCTCCGGCTTCATCTAGCAGGCTTCGGGTATAAAATATATAGCCTATGTGATTAAAATCGATTCAGCAGTTTTGATTTATTCATTACTGCCCGTGGCCCGCACGCGTTAAATTTGGAGTAAAACAATCCCCCTTTCCCTATACCATGAAGAGGCACGCTCTTGCCGCATCGGGCGGCCGGCCAGTACCGCCGCAAACGCTACGTCCCGCAATTTTTAAATCTGTAATATCTTCGAAAATATTCACTTAAATCATACGGTGTAAAGGGCCATATAGATCTATATTAAATGAAAAATGTATTCAAGGTATTTAATTGGTTAAGGATTAACGCTGTATTGGTTAAAATCGCTTCGAAAATTAGCCATTATTTGTCGTAAAAAGTAAATGACAAAAAAAAGTTATTATGGGTTATCCATAAGAGATAGACATATACCATCACGGACTTTTCTGTAGACCTTTTCAATGTGTACAATACTTAATACATTATTTTGATAAAACTCGTAGGGTTCAGCCTGCGTTTGCAATGTAAGCGGAAAAAATGTAATTATTTACGATATCACATTAGAAACCTCAGAAATAACAGTACTTCTCCACTATTTAATGGATGTTATTATACATATAAACCTTCCTCTTGAATCACTCTATCTACTAAAAAAAACCGCATCAAAATCCGTTGCGTAGTTTCAAAGATTTAAGCATACAAAGGGACATAGGGACAGAGAAAGCGACTTTGTTTTATACTATGTAGTGATTAATATCTCACATGTAATTGTTGTACCAAACTACCAATTAAATGTATAATTTTGAATTGTTTCTTTGAACACGAAAGTAGTTAATAAGTACTAATTAGGCTAAATTAATAATATTTGAAGTTAAAAAAGAATGCCACATCCAAACCGCAAAAATATTAAATTTTTACTTTTTAATTGTAGATCTAACGGATAACGTGATTCGTTAAAGTAAAAATGATATTAAACAAAGTGGAAAATGACACAATTTTAGATCCTTCAATTTGTTGTGAATTTGTAATTCGTCATTAGTTTTTACAAAAAAAAAAACGATCGCGTGATTCGTTGAGAATTGTGTTAAACCCCATAAAATACAAGTATTAATATTATGTACCATGTTGTTCGTCAAGATTACAAACTTATCAAAAATACACAATGAACAAGTTCACATGCACGTGTTACCCGGGCGCCTTTGCGATACTGATTAACAAAACAATAACGTCGTATAAGGCCTATTACACTACGTGTTATTTAGACCATTTTAGTCTATGGTTCGACGTATCGCGAGAGTTGGCGCTTAATACAAGTGTGAGAATAATATTACATCGTAATTTATATTATATAATACAACTTCTTACTACTTATTACAACAAAACACAATAATATATATTAAAGATTGTAATACCGTAATCACGGTATTGGTTCGTCAATACCGTGATTGAAAGAAGACCAAAATATATCCGTGATCACGGTATTACGGGATCCCGTAATACCGGTATTGAAAGCCCTAATCCCGCCTTATGGTAAGCAGTGATGCAATCGTCGATGGTGAGGCGCACTAGTTTATTAAGAGCCTATTCACTGTAGCCTTGAAGACACTTAAATTATTTTGGACTACTAATGAGAATCCGAAAGTTTTCAATACACATAACATAGCATTAACTGAAATACCGACTTTTGTATTAAAAAGATTCTAAATAAGGAATACAATAGACTTTGAACTTTGTGTTCTACAAAATAGAGTAGAGTTCTCGAAATCTGAATTGGAAGATACAAGTTTTCTTGCTACTTTTGTTTACCTTTTGGCGGTGTTTGTTCTCGAACTCGCCCTTCCTGCGCAGCTCGTTGTCCAGTCTGTCTTGGTCAGCTTTCTGCTCGCGGTTGACCGAGTCCAGCTCTTGCAAGTACCGCGCCGCCTGGCGGGACGCCTCCATCTTCAACTCCTCGTATTCACGAATCTAGATACACAAGTACAGGTTACACATTATTTGGCTAAGAATGTGGCAAAGGTGTTGAATGGTTTGAGGTCGATAAACAAATTGCTCCCACTGCGCCTTCTCGTCCTCGATCTGCCGCAGCTCGTCCTCCAGCTCCTTGATGTCGGCCTGGTGCGCCTCGTGCGCCTGCTCCAGTGTAGTTACCTGCGCCTCCTCCAGATGCACGTCGGCGCGTCCGGCGTGCGAGGTGCCGAGCGTGGAGTGCTCCCACTGCGCCTTCTCGTCCTCGATCTGCCGCAGCTCGTCCTCCAGCTTCTTGATGTCGGCCTGGTGCGCCTCGTGCGCCTTGCGCGCCTGCTCCAGCGTCTTCAGGGCGCTCTCCAGCTTCTTCTGCGTGTGCGTCACTCGCTCCTTCGCTTTTATGAAGGTGGGTCGCTTCTTTGAGATTTCGGCTTCCTGTTGGAGAAATTGTAATGGTGTTTAATTCTAAGTAAAGAAATATTTAACATTGCTCTTGAAAGTGTATTCCAATATATTTCTATACTAATATTATAAAGAGTAGCATAGTACATATATTTTCTACGATATTTGTTAATATTTTTGACTAACAATTTAATACCCAAGATCGAGTCAGTTTATTTTTTTCCACTCATGAATGTTACTCGCGGTTAGGATTTAGCAATTACATCAGATAACATGTCCCATGAAATTTTTGTCTCAAAGTTAGTAAGTCATTATACTCCATTCGCAACAAGATTAGACATCTAAACAAAGCTTTTCAACTGTCCATTCAACGCATTTTGATTTCTATTGTTGAGCATGACAATTGTCAGGTGCAGTAAAAAGTTTGTATTGTAACCACTTTTTTGCTTTGAATTGGCTCCTTAGCCTTTGGAAAAGAAGTCAAAATCGATTGAACGGACATTAAAATAGTTTTGTTTAAATGTCTAATTTTATTGCGAATGAAGTTTAGTTATTTAAAAACCAAAAAAAAAAGACTTTAATGTAAAGAGACGGCTAAAATTGTTATTGTTAAGATTATTCACAAACAAAAAGCATCTATTTTTGTACTTATTGGGGATAAGTGGCAAGAAAAAATATCAAAAAGCCATCATTCCCCACTCACCACTTCGCGGATCTCCTGCTCAATCTTAGCCGTCTCCCGCTGCACGGTGCCCGCTTCCTTCTTCTTCTCCTTAAGCGTTTCCTCCAGCTTCTGCCGCTTCTTCTCTATCTTGGTCAGCTCTGACTGCTTGTGCTGGAGGTCTTCCTCCATAGATTGGATCTCTTTCTCGTTGTGGTACAGATGGTACAGTTGAAGCTCGATTTTTTGTTCTTGCTGTAAGGAACAAGTTAATAAGGAGTGTACTCAGGTTAGACTCAGAAACAATAATGTTACGTTTTCTTGAAAGCAGACCTGAAGAGAATATTCTGAATTTAAATAAACTCTTTAAATTGGTTGATTGTCTTGAGCTTTCCCTAAACACCACACACTCACCAGTTCCTCTTTAAGCCGGGTGTACTTCTCAGCCTCCTCCTTCTCGAACTTGGCCTCTTTCCTCTCGGCGGCCACGCCCTTCTTCTTCTGGTAAGAGAACTGAGCCTCCTCGTCAGCTCGGTTCACTTCCGCGCGGCAGTGTTCATACTGTTCTTTTAGGACTCCAGATCTGGTAATATCAATTCAATATATCATCAACAGCAACAAAAATGTACAAAGAATACATTTCAATAGGAATAGTTTTTCATTTATAGTTGGATAACATCATTAAATAACATAAGTTTCTCAATCCAACTTAACTCAGACCAAATAAAACTACTGCAACCTAAATATAAATAACTTTTACATTATTATCTCGCATGATTATCCCACATACCCACTGATCTCCTCAAAGAGTGCAGTTCTCTCCTTGGGGTTCTTCATGGCGATGCTCTCGACGGCGCCCTGGAACACCAGGAAGTTCTTGGCTTTCACGTTGATGCCCAGCTTCTCGAGCTCACTCAGGTACAGCGATGTGTTTACCGACTGTGGACAAAATGGTTATATGGTAAGATTATATTAAAGTTGTAATATTAATAAAAAATAATGACAGCAATGTCGATGCAGTGGTTGGGCGATTCAGCGAGTGGGTGCTGCGCCGCACGTCGCGGGTTCGATTGCCACTCGGAACCAATATTTGCATGGCCTACAGATAACTGTTTTGGGGTCTTGGTGTCTTGTGTACGTGAGTACAAGTGTACACGATTCCTAAGGTGGTAAAAGGTGATTCTACTTTTTTTAAGGTCCGTACCTCAAAAGGAAAAAAAGGAACCCTTATAGGATCACTTTGTTGTCCGTCCGTGTGTCTGTCTGTCTGTCAAGACCCTTTATCTCAACAATGCGTGGAGGTATCGAGTTTAAATTAAAACCATATTTTCAGGTCTGCGGTCCCTACAAGCTGTAAAAAACAAAAACCTCTCTAAGTTAACAAATAAAAAAGATACGGCCGTTTACGTCGCAAAAAAACATATATTTTGATACTCTCCCGTTGACAAGCAAATTTGTTGTTAAATTTGTCACAAAAAAACCGGCCAAGTGCGAGTCGGACTCGCCCATGAAGGGTTCCGTAGCAGCAAGTAACATAATATAAAAGTTCTTGTAATGTGTTGTAACTTTGATCGATGTTTTAATAATAGTGTATTTTTTTCGGTTTATGACGCATTAAAAAAAAACTACTCACTGGATTTCGTTCAAACCAATTTTCGTTGGTAGTTTTTATAGTAATGTACATCATATATTTTTTTTAGTTTTATCATTCTCTTATCTTGGAAGTTAGAGGGGGGGGGACACACATTTTACCACTTTGGAAGTGTCTCTCGCGCAAACTATTCAGTTTAGAAAAAAATGATATTAGAAACCTCAGTATCATTTTTGAAGACCTATCTATAGATACCACACACGCATGGGTTTGATGAAAAAAAAAAATTTGAGTTTCAGTTCTATGTATGGGGACCCCCAAAATTTATTGCTTTTTTTTCTATTTTTGTGTGAAAATCTTAATGCGGTTCACAGAATACATCTACTTACAAAGTTTCAACAGTATAGCTCTTATAGTTTCGGAAAAAAGTGGCTGTGACATACGGACGGACGGACAGACAGACAGACAGACAGACAGACAGACAGACAGACATGACGAATCTATAAGGGTTCCGTTTTTTGCCATTTGGCTACGGAACCCTAAAAAATTGCAATTCGGAAAAATCTTCGAGACTCCATTCGGGAATTGTAGTTTGCACGAAACCCTCAGTGCGCGGGTCCGACTCCAACTTCTTCTAATGTACTTAACATCAAACTACACCATTATGTCTGTACACTCTGAAACGTTAGACAGAGGTGTACTAACATAATCCCACATTTAAATAAATAAGTACTTGCAAACGTCAATCAATTCCATCAATCATGAATAGTGGTTTTCGTCAAACAGTACTAAAAACCGTCAATCAACGCATTAGACGGTAAGTTTTTCGTCAATCAAGGCTTTGACTGTGATTTGTTACATATTTTTAAAATCTTGATTATCATCAAGATTTCAAATAAATACAACAAGTCTAATAATGATAGGTATGAAAAAAAAAACTGTGTTTGAAAACACGTGTTTTAATAACCTAGCATAACACTACTCAGTAAGTATCCTATGAAGGCTGGAGAGGCATTTACTCCATATAAATTACTAATACCAGCCATTTTCCAGATACTGCTGAGGATACAGGCACTAACATGAAAGCGTATCCCCTTCTGTATCAGGGTGAGGTCCCATGGAACTCTCACACAGAAACTTTCAAATATGAAGTGCCTTAAATTACTGTTATAATTTATTAAATAAATAATACAATGGTACAATTACCAAAACGGATCTTGAGCGCTCGGCGTCAGAGTGGGGATCGCTTTGCGCATTCCATACATTGGCGAGCCAATCGTCTTCGTTGTTAGATACATGCAACAACGCAGGGAACGAATCAGGAGTGAAGTCTATCTATGTATATAAGTCAAGTCTATGACGCGATGGCGCGGCGAGCCAATCACTGACACTCCCCGCCCCCGCGTCTCACTTCGCACCACTAAAGAGACCGAATATTTGACTTCTGCGCAACTTGAAGCCAGCGCTCAAGATACGTGACGACAATTGTACATTAATAATATAATAATAATATTCCAGAACTACCACACAACACTATCTAGTCCCAAGCTAAGCAGAGCTTGTGTTATGAATACTAGACATCTGATAAACTTATTTATATATTTCTAAATAAGTGCATAAGTATAAATTACACCCAGACACAGAACAAATGATCACATGCTCATCACACAAACATTTGTCTGGGTGGGAATCGAAACCTCAACCCCCAGCAGAGAAGTCAGGGTCACTAATGCAATGGCACTAGACCAACAGGCCAGCACATAACATTGAGACAGGGTAATAGCAGATTACAAAGGAAATAAAAACTAACTAAACAGATTTGGCCAGAACTGAAAGAAGAGTGGGCCATACGGATGGATTTTATTGATAGTTGTAATTATTATATTATTCCTGTTTTTTTTTTTTTTATATATACGTAGCCTCTTTTTGTATTGTAAATGTGAGAACACTGTATACTCCACGAACTCTTAGACTACTTCCTATTACGACTTACTTTGTTTTTTATTGAGAAAATTTTTATTGTGCTTTTGTGTACAATATTTGACTGGTCTACACTGTTCTTACATAACATCTATCAATATTGTAAAACAACCACTTTTTTAAAAGAGTAACCATGGAGTTTCTTGCCGGTTCTTCTCCATAGGAAACGACCAATTTGGAACCGTGCACTAGTTTCCGACGTTTTATAAGTGCCCATGTAGGCCTATGTGAAATAAAAATATTTTTGAATTTGAATTTGAATTTGGAGCAGAGGGAAACGTTTCAGAAGGCCAGAAAATGCTTCCTAAAAAATGGAACTGACCTGTCCATCAATCTTGTGTTCTGATGACTGTCCAATGACTGATCTCTGGAACTGCTTCTCGGTCAGGTCCTCAAGCACAAATGTAGCTGTCACTGAGGCACTGCAATATAAACACATTTTTTTATAACAGATGTTGGGAATTTAATAAAACTAATGTGAAACAGGACTACTTAACCTTCAAAACACAAGTAAATAATTTGATTTAGGGTAGTAATTTCTTATTTCATTAAACGCCGGCATTCACTCTCTCATTGTCTTTCTATTGTGTCTCTAATTACGATATTTGAAAGGTTAATACTAATTGAGTATGATCTTGTGACATAGCTACTTTATAATTCAATGTGTCTATATCTTATTTCTAACTTACATTCTTGTGATTTGGTCTAGTGAATAAATAATTATAATAAAAACTATTTGTGGCCATAACTCCATACCTGGGGTGCATTTGCAAATTTGCATTTAGAGTTAACTCTAATGACGTCATTGGGTAATTACTCTACCCTGGCATTTTTGAACACGAACGGAGTTCAACTGTCAATGTCAAGCATATTGCTGCTTACTCCAACCTACCATGCTCAAAGTTAGGGTTAAATGGGTTTATTCTAGGGTTATTTAAGCTACTCGAGTTATTTAAGAACGACCCTGGGTTGCCACTCCACTCGACTCTGGTTATTATTGAATGCACTACTGTATGCCAAATGTGTTCAATTGACAATGACATTTACAATTAATTAAAATCAACACAAAAAAATATCTTTTTTTATAATCCTAAAATTTTAAGTTTTTTAAGCAACCCTGCGTTAAAGACAACATCAAATACTAGACACAATATACACTAGATGTTTGAGAAAATTCTGTTGCGTAAATATACAAACTTTCAAATTGGAAATATTTGTAATATGTTTGCTGACGGTTAATCGGGCTAAAAAGAAATACAGTGTGTTTATTTTTTCCACCTTTCATATTGAATTGAGTTTTTTGTCTCAAAGTTTTATCTCTATTCTGGGGAGTTTAATTAATTCATTATTTGTCATGTCTTTCTATTGTGTCTCTAATTACCACAATTGAAAGGTTAACCCTGTTTAGATGTGTACTTCTTGAAAATATGATTCCCTTTCAATACAAATAGTATAGAATAAAATGTATTGCAGACCAAAAAGATAACAAAAATACAACATCAAATCTATGTGTACAATGTCAGATTCAGATAAATAAATATTTATTTGTAAACACAAACTTTTTGGTTGCTTTGATATTTATTCATTTAATTGTTTATTTTGCAATATTTAAAAATTATTGAAAGGAAGAGGAGGGATGAAGCGCATATCACTAAAAGTGTTCCGAGTATACATGTAGATGGATGGAGAGGGAGAGGAAGGCCGAAGAAAAGATGGATGGATTGTGTGAGAAGTGATATGAAAGAAACGGGAGTTAGTGATAGTTTGACGGGTGACAGGACAGAATGGAAGAAGAAAACGTGTTGCGCCGAACCCAAATAATATGGGATAAGGGCAGGAAGAAGATTTAAAAATTATTGAAAGCGCTAAAGTTGGATACAAAACAAACATCAAACTAATAGAATATTAAAAATAAAATGTCAATTTCATACAATTAAAACTAAAAAAAATTACATCAAAACCAATACCAAACTAATAGAATGTCTAAGTCTATTTCAATACAAAAATATACTTATTTCGTGCAATGTTACCTTCTAGACACAGGTTTGTTGATGGAAGCCCCATGTATCAGATCACTGAGACGTTTTACACGCAGCAGGGAAGTCTTCTCACCCATCACAAAACTCACTGCATCCATGAAGTTGGACTTGCCTGGGGAGACACATTAGTTGGTGAGTAAGTCTTGTTTATCATTTGTATATCAATTTAGTTTTATCAAATACCTAATTTTTTATAATATAATAATAAAATCTTTATTGCGAACAAAACTGATATAGTGTTAGTAACAGTAATCTTAATCCAAATGTTAGTAAATAAAATTCTGGCAAGGTACATGCAATCCACAGCTGTGAACCTAGTATGGACAGTCCACTCTGCCAGCTATCATCTTCAGAACCGTTGGTTCTGCATTTATAAAACAAATTTTAAAGAAAAGTTGGTAACGGGAATTAAGAATAAGGTCCAAAGTATCACTAGTCAGAGATACTATTCTGCTCAAGATAAAGGAACCTCCTATCAAGCTGTAGCCTGCTTTTGGTACGAAACATTAATTCAGCAACAAGAGCCTCCCAAGATGTTAGAAAAGTGATGGTTGAGTCCACATCTCATATGCCTATAACCTCGTGAGTCAAGTCAAGATACTTGCGTAAGTTTTAATTTTATAAGACCAGCACCAGCGTTTACTTTATTGGACGCAACAAGTGCCCTAATAAGTTACATGAAGCAGAAAAACATGAGAATAAGGTGTACACAAACACTTTTGATACTGACACCATTTACATAATACGAACTTTACATAGACTGTCACATGCTACATTAAAAACGTGAGAGACGTTTTTTAAATACACTTTTCCTTCTTACCTGACCCGTTGGGGCCCACCACAGCCGTAAAAGACTCCATGGGGCCTATGCGGTGGTGTCCCCGATAGGACTTAAAGTTTTCCATGTCAATATACTTGAGAAATGCCGGCATTTTGGCTGTTGTTTAACAATTTTGTATCACCATTCGAAAATAATACAATTAATTACTTAAATAAAATATTAGCGCCAAACATCGTCACATCAACAAAGCTTGATGTCAAAAACAAGAAACAAGTGTCAAACAATGTCAGCCATTTAAACTAGGGTCGTAACCTGGACTCGATCACAGAAAAACCGGATAAACTGTTAGTCGATTTTACACGAGGATTCTTAGTACTGTAACACATTTGTCACCCCCTTTTTTGTCCAAACTGTCAAGAGGTAAACCTGGAACGAACGGGTATTAATAAACGTTGAGAAAAGCGCCAATTGAGAGGCGAGCCAGAATACAACGTAGTTATTATATACTCTTTGAGCCAGAAGGATAATATAATTGGCGATGATACACTCGTCGAGTCGAGCGAGGCTTCAAAGTGTTGAGCATCGACGCAGAATTGCTAGCCTATCGGTTTCTTACCGGTTGCATTTCGAAGAGTGTGCGTCGGAATTGCATAACCTAATTCCGCCTAGCCCGTTCCTTCATCGGACTACCAGACGTATGGCTATGCGCCACCAGTACATGGTGGTGCATAATATTCCACTACACGCACAAAACGTTTAAACAATCAGTACAAACGTACTGATTGTTTAAGAACTTAAGAAGTTCCTTCGGCGTAATGTTGGCTCCCCGATCTGTCTACAGAAAAAAGAAAATAAAAACGAAGAGTTGCTAAATCTAGCAAAATCGTTGCCCGAAATGCGGAACGAAATCGATTTTAACCGTAGTTGCAACACTTTTTGGGGAATTATGAGGAGAATGGGATTTTATTTAAAATAAAAGCTGGTCTAAAAAGAAATTGTCAATGGAGAGATACAATATTGTAGCATGGCGTTTTCGGTATTTGAATTGCCCAGCGTCCTATACTTTATTCAAAAATAGTTTTTAGTTTCCAAATGAAATATAAAAAAATATAAGGTAGATAATTGTCAAAAGTAATGAAATATCAGTTAATCTCCCAAATATTAAGTAATTTCATTTCTAAAAATATAGCAACATTGTCTTTCCGTCTTGCCAACATTACAGCGGTACTTGTATGCAATTGCCAGGTATTTATTTAATGAATTTATTCAATTGTATTTGAAATATAGGTATTACAATCGACTATGAGTAGTCCTACTTTTTGATACTGCTAAAACTGTGGCAAGTGACCACAGCCCAGGCAGTAATATCGAATTGACTGACCCTGAAGAAATAGTCCTAATGGATCCTATCGACCACGAGCGCTGTCGCTACCCTTACTGTATTGTTTGGACGCCTATTCCTGTGCTAACGTGAGTATTCACAATTTCTTTACTAATTAAGACACCATAGTTAACTTACTAACAATTCTTAATTAACTCTCCATCTCGTCAACTTCCCATCTTGAAAAACAAACGTAAAATAACCGATTTTAGTCTTAAACCAAATGGCAAGGAATATTTCATAATTATTTTTGTACCATTCTGAGCAAACGTAGGTAGCTGATTTGTAGTCATCCTAGGATTTTAATGTTTTATTATTCTTTTGATATACTTAATAGATTAGTCAAAAAACCGGCCAAGTGCGAGTCGGACTCGCCCATGAAGGGTTCCGTAGCAGCAAGTAACATAATATAAAAGTTCTTGTAATGTGTTGTAACTTTGATCGATGTTTTAATAATAGTGTATTTTTTTCGATTTATGACGCATTAAAAAAAATTGGTTGCCTGTACAGTCGGTATACGGGCGAAAGTTTTACGTGACAACGACTTTGAGTGGTAAAATAATTTTAATGTGAATATTCATTCGTATAGTAGGAAGAAGGATGAAATAATAGTAACAATTTAAAACATTTATTTATACAAAGAATTATTTCACTTTTTATGTCTGTCTCTCTCGCTCTTAGGCGGGCTAACCATGCCCGAGTGGAAGGGACGCGTGCCTCTCACTCGCTCTCATTGTGAGCGCATAACGTGAGCGGAGCGTAACGCAGTTTCTTGAAGTGTCACCCGGCAAACCAATTTATAAGACGTTGTCACGTCAAAAAAACTACTTACTAGATTTCGTTCAAACCAATTTTCGTTGGTAGTTTTTATAGTAATGTATATCATATATTTTTTTTAGTTTTATCATTCTCTTATCTTAGAAGTTAGAGGGGGGGGACACACACATTTTACCACTTTGGAAGTGTCTCTCACGCAAACTATTCAGTTTAGAAAAAAATGATATTAGAAACCTCAGTATCATTTTTGAAGACCTATCCATAGATACCCCACACGCATAGGTCTGATGAAAAAAATTTTTTTGAGTTTCAGTTCTATGTATGGGGACCCCCAAATTTTATTCCCTTTTTTCTATTTTTGTGTGAAAATCTTGATGCGGTTCACAGAATACATCTACTTACAAAGTTTCAACAGTATAGCTCTTATAGTTTCGGAAAAAAGTGGCTGTGACATACGGACGGACAGACAGACAGACAGACATGACGAATCTATAAGGGTTCCGTTTTTTGCCATTTGGCTACGGAACCCTAAAAAAGCCTACCATTTAAGATACAATTTAAAAAATAAATGGATGGGGGTGCCTTGTTCATGTTTTGTACATAAAGATTGTTTACAGATTGTCTTATGATAAAAAATTGTTCTTATGTACTAATTAAAGAATTATTATGTATTATATTATTATTATTATGTATTTATTGTATTATTATTATTATGTCCTATTTGGTAAAAAAAATCAAGAGTACCAATAATAATAGCAAAATAGAGTACCAAAAGTAATAAGAATGAAAAGTTTATAAATTGTATGTTATATGTTGTTATTTAACAACAAATGAAATCATAGCAATTAATACATACAGCTGACTTATCAATTTTGAAACTACTTTTCCTTTTTAGGGTTCCGTAGCGAAATGGCAAAAAACGGAACCCTTCTAGATTCGTCATGTGTGTGTGTATGTCTGTCTGTCCGTCCGTATGTCACAGCCACTTTTTTCCGAAACTATAAAAGCTATACTGTTGAAACTTAGTAAGTAGTTGTATTTTGTGAACCGCATTAAGATTTTCACGCAAAAATAGAAAAAAAAGCAATAAATTTTGGGGGTCCCCATACTTAGAACTGAAACTCAAACATTTTTCTTTTCAAACCCATACGTGTGGGGTATCTTTGGATAGGTCTTCAAAAATGATATTGAGGTTTCTAATATCATTTTTTTCTAAATTGAATAGGTTACGCGAGAAACACTTCCAAAGTGGTAAAATGTGTGTGTGTAACTATGTTCAAACCCGAAGGTCGACTTGGAGAGAGTAGCGAAAATCAAACACTGGACTGGTAACTAATCGCGTATATTGAAACGTAGTACCGAACCGAATCACAATTTCACGATGTCATACTGCTCTCGACAAACAAAAATTCTTCTTCTAACTTAGGCTACGGGCGGTAACGAAACCATAGCGACTTTTAATTCGACGCCAACGCCATCTATCGAATTCGTGGGTACTAATTTCCCAGTATTGAATTAACGGTGAACGCTATGATTCCGTTACCTTTTTACTAACGTAAACATACCGCCCACCAAGGACATTATTGCCAAATGTCCTTAAATACCGCCCACCGTGCTTCACACGGGAAAAATACTTTTAAATTCTCTCAACCTTAATAAGTATCCGTGGTGAGAGGTAATTACAAAAATGTTTTAAAAACTTATTTGCTAAATATTACACATTATTATATTGGTTTTGAATCTGCTATAGGCAATATACATAGTTTAGACGTAGGTCTTTTTATAACAGATGACACACGAGTGAGACCGTCAGAACCAGGATGTTTGTGTTCGATCTTACCTAGCAACCACTTGCCAGGGCTATCATCCTCTTTAACTAACACTACTTCACCTACAGATGGTTCGGGAATTTTGTAATGCCATTTATTTCTTTGTAAAAATTGGTGAAGGTAGTCGTGCGACCAACGGCGCCAGAAATCCTGCATCATTCTCTGATGAAGTTGCCATCGCCTTAAACTATTAATATTTTCCTTTTCATAATTTAAGTCAGGAGGTAAAACTAGTGGCTCCCCAACCAGAAAATGCCCAGGAGTTAGAATCGTTAGCTTATCTTGATCTTCCACATACGATAGAGGTCTCGAATTGAGACTTGCCTCAATTTGAGCCATGTCTAACTTCTAAAATTAGAAATTGACAAAACTAAAAAAAATATATGATGTACATTACCAAACTACCAACGAAAATTGGTTTGAACGAGATCTAGTAAGTAGTTTTTTTAAAACGTCATAAATCTAAAAAATACACTATTATTAAAACATCGATCAAAGTTACAATGAACTACAAGAACTTTTATATTATGTTACTTGCTGCTACGGAACCCTCCATGGGCGAGTCCAACTCGCACTTGGCCGGTTTTTATAATATATAGCTTTTATAATACATAACTTATTAATTTATAAAATAATATTATTGATATATGTACAATAAGGAACAGTAACTAGATATTGTATTTTCAGATGGATATTTCCATTCCTCGGCCACATGGGTATCTGTATGTCATCAGGAATAATCAGGGACTTTGCTGGTTCCTACCTCGTGTCCGAGGATTTGATGGCATTTGGGAATCCTACAAAGTATTGGCAGTTAACTCCACAAAAGGCTGTAAATGGACAAGCAGGGTGGGATGCTGCTGTGTCTGAGGCCTCAGAAATTTATGAAAAGAGAATGGTACTTGGACTATACACTTCTTACATTTTGAATCATTGGATATATTGGAATCTTAACATTAAATAACATTTAATGGAATAATTTCTAGGACTTCTTACAATACACTTTCAATAATAGAACCCAGAATTAAAATTATCTTGTCATCTATTCAGTAATTATTTAATGTTTAATTTTCAGCACAATTTGTTCTGTGACAACTGCCACTCGCACGTGGCCACAGCTCTCAACATCATGAGCTATGATGACTGCAAGAATTGGAACATGGTAAAACTGGCCCTCTACATGATACCATACTCAAAATATGTCAGGTAATCTTATTAGTGTAAATGTAAATCATTTAAAATTTATTATATGCTTTAGCAGACAATAAATATGCTTGTTTCCTAAATTCATTAATTAATTTATTCTTTGCAGTTTTGGAGCTTTTCTGAAGACATGGTTACCATTCCTGATAATAGTAGCATTTATAGTCGGCTTAGTAGCAATATTTAAGTATAGAATCCATGTCTTCTGTATTGGACTTCTTAATTCAAGACCACGTGGTGGAAATGATGGTGCACGTGATGGTGGGGGTTGAGAATAGTGGACTCAAGTGATGTGTGGTATGGAATGGCTCCACATTATAACCAGAATTCCTAGTTATTATTTTGTGTAATGTTGTAGTTTGTATGTTTGAGCTACACTTCTGTTATGGTACATTCTCAAAAACTATTGGGTTGTTGTTACTTATTCTAATTTTGTGCTAGATGTTGCTATGACATTAGTATATTGATAATTATATTATGAAGCACCTGTGGTAGGGGAACATGTGCAGCAGTGGATCACGGGGAACAGTGAATCATTTGTTAAAACTCTGTATCTACACATACACGCGTCGGCTTCGATAACGTTAACCCATAGGCGACTCGGTAGGTCAGTACGAAAAAAATAATTTACGTAATGTTCGAAATTACTTTGGTTTAAAGTAATGTAGATATTTTAAAGTTTTTGCATATTTTTCTAAAATAAAATAATAATTATGTTAATTATATTTATAATTATAATACAGTGAAACAAGCGGTCATGGGGTTCATTGGATCATGATCCACTATTCCCCGAATAGTTTCAAAGTATTTTTACCTGTTTACAAGTCAACATGCCACGTGGTGGACAAAGGAAAACGGAGTTTGGTCTTCATAAAGAAGAACACATGCCTCTAGAAAAGGTGGCAGAACAGCTAGACAAAAAGGTAAAACCATGATTGCGCCAGATACACCAGAAAAGGCCGAAATTGAAAGAAAGCCCGAAGAATTAAAGCAGAAAAAGGGTTAAATACAGATTAAGGCTGCTGTGAAAAGAAAGGTTTTAAATAGTGATATTTCCAGTGAAAACAACGACCGAATTAGCATCTATTCTGAAGAAGAACCAATGTTTAAAGAGGAAGCTGAAGTTTTGACAATTAATCCGGACAAATTTATTCCACTAAATATTTTACCAACAGAAGGAAACTTTGTATTAATATTATTTGAAGTAAAGATCAAACATACATATTTGTTTTATTGCAAGAGTCCTAGGGGGAAAAGATGAAGACTCAGAGGTCAGTTTTCTTTGCAAATCTGTTAAAAATCCAAACAAATTTTACCTACCTGTCATTCTCGATCTTGTCACAGTTCCGTTGTATGATATTAAAACGACTTTACCTAAACCAGGTGTTTCAAAAAGCACGAAAAGAACGCAAGGTTTATATTATTTGATTTACGTTAATTTAATAAGTATCCAATTTACTATGCTCAAAACATTTGCAAAACTTAGAAGTGCATTTTTTCCTATTTTAATTTGTTATTGTTGTTACATAAGAATTTTGATGAGATTTACTCATGCTCAAGGTGTAATTTATGGTGTAAAACTAAACAAAAGTAGGTACAATTGCCGTCACGGATCTTGAGCGCTCCGCGTCAGAGTGGGGATCGCTTTGCGCATTCCATACATTGGCGAAGCAATCGACGTCGTTGTTAGATACATGCAGCAAGAACAGGGAACGAATCATGAGTGACGTTTATGACGCGATGGTTGATCCACTATGACTCAAACTCTAATCCACTGTGACCCATGGGCCACAATGGTTCTATTCGCTGTATGAGACAAAAAATCTTACATAATAAACAGAACATTTGGAAAAAAAAACGTGAAATATAAAACATGCTTTCATGTATTGAATTAAAAACCTCAGTAAGAGCAGAAATGTAACCGAAAATGCCTTTAGAAAAAAAAAAGTGATCCACTGAGCCCCATGTTACCCTACATTAGCCAAGATATTTTAGAATTTTATTTTTGCCACATCTTAAAATATTATATCTTATTAGAATAATGTTCTTTTTGTTTTTATCTATTGAACTAAGTATTTTCTTAAACTATCAGGTCAGGACAGGAATGCTGCCATCTTGGACATCAATGTTTGAGTGCAATTTTAATAAAATATGTTTACTTAGTTTCAATTTTTATTTTTAACCTTCATTAATCCAAACTAATATTATAAATGCGAAAGTAACTCTGTCTGTCTGTCTGTCTGTCTTTGCTTCACGCCTAAACTACTGAACCGATTTGTGTGAAATTTGGTACAGACATAGTTTGGAACTTGAGAAAGGACATAGGATAGTTTTTATTGCAAAAAAATAAAAAAATAAAATAAAATAAAAAATAAAATTTATTCCGGACATACAGCGCCATCTATTGGTCAAGAGTCGGCATCAATTCAGTACTGAAATTTCCGGAAGTCACTATTCCATGCGAACGAAGTCGCGGGCAAAAGCTAGTTTTTACATATTTCTACAATTTATTTATTTTTAACAGATAATTATATAAGATCTTATACGAAATCCTTTTTTAACAATAATTAATTTATCTTGTGGATCATTTTCTTGTCAAAGTTGTAAAGATATAAACTGAGATGAGATAAAATAAGATGATTTTCCATCGAAAAAAAAAAAAAAATAAAGATGAGATAAAATACATAAAGTCTTTAGTTTCCTCTTAGATGCTCTAAAAGTCACATTCGATAGTTCTTGCTAGTGATGTAACGAATGTCAGATTTTTCACATTCGCGAACGCGAATGCGAATATTAACTGTCAAACGAAATGCGCGCAAAATGTCATACATTTTGACAATTTGTGTCAGCCCAGCTTAAACAATCCGCAAAGCCGGTCCTATGCGTCTTGGATCCATCGGGTACCTGTGACCCTCACCAGCTCATCGGCCGCCCCTTGTGGGATGCCTTCCGGTGCGTGGTCGCCACTCTAGAACCTTTCGTCCCACATAATTTTTTAAGCATAATTTCTCTAATCATAATAATGATTGAGCATAACATTCTAAAGCATAAATTTATTAAGCATAACATTCTAAAGCATAAATTTACAAGCATAACATTTTAAAGCATACATTTAGCAAGCACATTATTGTAAAGCATACATTTATATACATATCTCCTGAAGCAGTTCATAATAACATATTTATTTTAAACAATTTTGTAGGGTTTTTTCGTAGTAAGAAATGCATGAAAACATGCAAACAAGCATACAGCAGGCACGCAAGCAAGCAAGCATGCAGCATTCAACATGCAGCAGACATGGTTTCCGTCGCAGCTCCGGCACTGCGGGCCTCAGGCGGCCCCACGCGCCTACGCGATTTTAAATTACTCTCCAGGGGTAGGGCAGACAAGACTACGTAGAGTCGGTTTTACAGGGATTCAGTTCTGTCACTAACTTTTGTAGCACAATATCTTGAATTTTTAACCAACAATATTATTCAATTATTACAGAAACTATAGCTAAGTGGTGTTATGTTATGCTATATTAATCATTAAGTATGGACGTGGTGTCTTACAAATTCCGCGCGTTTCTCAAGTTCTTGGTTTCACAACTTTCCCCCTGCTCCCCGTACATAGAAGGAGATTTTACGTTTTTTTTAAAGGGTCTAGCAGAATAAGGTAGGGCCAGCGGCCCCCGAGAGGTATTTATAAAAAAAATTGTGGTATTACCTTAGTGACAAGTATAATTTAATATTAAATTTTGTTAAGTTTTCATTTTTATTATTTAATCGCGTGAGATAGATTATAATCTATTGGTATTTACAATTTTACGTTGACATATATATTTACAAAAACGTTTATTCAAAAGACAGATGTGAAGTCTTTACTAGCCAGAATGGTCATGATCAGTTTTAATTTTTTTTTTGAAGTGTTGCACTCATCTGATATTAATGCAATTTTTAGTGATAATATTAGACATAATGATCTATATTATATATTTTTTCTGTGATTGTACCTCTTCGTAAACTATGAATAAAAAATTAAAAAAATAATATTTTTACTTTTTTTAAATAGTAATTAAGGTAAACAAAATCTACAAAAAATATATGATAAAGAGCAATTTATTCTCTAACAAACCGTTTTAGTTTCATTAGTGTCGCTGTAATAGTTTTTGAAAAAAATAATTTTGAAAAATACCTATGTTTTTGTCTATTTAGTCAAATAACTCCTGAACGAAGTGAGACGGAAGGCTATAATCACGTCAACAGTAATAATACTCGTCACTAATGTAATACCACAATTTATTTTGGAAATACCTCTCGGGGGCCGCTGGCCCTACCTTATTCTGCTAGACCCTTTCGTGTATTGTATTAATAAATAAAGTATTTTTTTGTTGAAGTGTTAGATTTAGTTACTTTTAATGGGTTAAAATGATAACGCGGAAAAGTCTGATAAAGGGCCACAATTGTAATTATTTCATATTTTTTATTATAATACAGAAAGTTGAATACACAAAACCTTTTTTTTTTCTTATTATAGACCTATACTCAAATATAGATAGGGTTTTAAAACTCTCTTTGGTATAAGTTTCTAGAAAAAGATTCCATGTGAATATAGTAGCCTGAGAGACTCCACGTCCGCACCAGTGTTAAAAATATTCGACGTCCATACTTAAAGGTTAATTGCATGCCTAAATATTATTATGGTAATAGTCATTAGGCCTAGTAACGTTATGCGAATTAAATTTATCCCAAAACAAATTAGCCTTAAAGATGATTATGCCAACCTAAACTGTAAGCCAAAAAAAAATATGGCAAAGTATTATTATGGCAAAACAAATTATACCAAAACCATTATGCCAAAGTATATTAAGAAAAAGAATATTATGCAAAAAGAAGGGAGACTTGAGAATACTGCGTTCTACAGAGAAGTCATAGTCATAACTGCTCACATTTTACTTTGTTGGTCAAAAATGCGAGATCTGCCACTTCCGTAGCAAAACTATCTATATTTGAAGCGTTTTTGACATGGCGAATGGGACTCCCTGTAAGTAGTGGAATGTCGGATCTATTAGCGCGGCTCTTGGCGTAGGTACGGGCGGCGCTGGTCTCTGGGCGTAGGGCGCTGCGATGGCACCACCACCATTCACTTTCGGATAAAGGTTGCTTCTAGGCGAACTGGGATCCACCACAACGAACCCATCGTACGACTGCGCTCCAGCAATCAGAGGAACTTCGCCTTCCACCTCTACCTCCACTGGTGATATTCGTTTACGAAATATTGATGAAAACATTTGTAAATAATTCACACGACGACGTCACAAATTCTTTATTCGTACTTTTAAAATTTTGTACCTAAAAGATGTACACAAACACTTGTTACTGACAAAATTTGTATAAGGCGAACTTTACAATACATTAAAAACGTGAGAGACGTTTTTAATATATATATATATATATATATATTATACACTTTTCCTTCTTACCTGACCCGTTGGGGCCCACCACAGCCGTAAAAGACTCCATGGGGCCTATGCGGTGGTGTCCCTGATAGGACTTGAAGTTATCCATGTCAATATACTTGAGAAACGCTGGCATTTTGGCTGTTATTTAATAACTTTGTAGCACCATTCGAAAATAATACAATTAATTACTAAAATATAATATTAGCGCCAAACATCGCCACATCAACAAAGTTTGCTGTCAGAAACAAGTGTCAAACAATGTCAGCCATTTAAACTAGGGTCGTCGGTCACCTAGACTTGGTCACTAAAAACCGGATAACCTGTTAGTCGATTTTACACATGGATTTTTGGTGTTGTAACACATTAATCACCTTTTTTGTCCAAGATGTCAAAAAAACTAAACCTGGAAGGAGCAGGTAGGTACCCTTGGTTCCGAATTACATCAAAAGCGACCATATCGCAAATCCGACCCCGACCAAAAAGTCACAGGCATAAAATAAAAGGACGATTAGTATTTCTTGTGACGTTGCGGTCGGATTCGCAACATTATCGCTTTTGACGCAATTCGGAACGCGGGATAAATGTCAAATTGTCAAAAACGTCAAAAACAGGTATGCCATTGCCAAGTATTTATTTATCGACTTCATTCCATTGTATTTGAAATACATTTCAATCGATTATGAGTAGACCTACTGTTTGAAATTTATTACTACTAAAACTATGGCAGGTGACCACAGCCCCGGCAGTAATATCGGCTTAACTGACCCTGAAGAAATAGTCCTAATGGATCCTATCGACCACGAGCGCTGTCGCTACCCTTACTGTATTGTTTGGACGCCTATTCCTGTGCTAACGTGAGTATTCACAATTTCTTTACTAATTGAAACACCATGGTTAACTTAATAACAATTCTTTATTAACTTTTCGTCCTCCAAAACAAGCGCAAAATAACCGGTTTTGCTCTGAAAACAAATGGCAAGGAATGAAGGAATGTTTCTTTTTTAAATTTGTACCATTTTGAGCAAACATAGCTGATTTGTAGTCATCCTAGGATTTTAATGTTTTATTATAATTTCGATTTAATAGATTAGTCAAAAAAGGGCCTACCATTTAAGATTCAATTTAAAAAATAAATGGCTGGGGGATGCCTTGTTCAAGTTTTGTATAATCTGTTTACAGACGACTTTAAGATAAAAACATTGTGCTTTTATGTACTGCTTATAGAAATGGCCTATTTTTATAAAAAAAAAAAAAAAGTACCAATAATAATAATAGCAAACATAATAAGAATATAAAATTTATAAATTGTTCTAAAAATATAAACATTGTGATGATAATTACCAATGTTATATGTTGTTATTGAACAACAAATGAAATCATAGCAATTAATACATACACCTGGCTTATCAATTTTGAAACTACTTTTCCTTCTAAATAGCTATACACATAACTTATTAATTAATAATATACTACTATTGAATAATAATAAATGAACATAAAGGAACAGTAACTAGATATTGTATTTTCAGATGGATATTTCCATTCCTCGGCCACATGGGCATCTGTATGTCATCAGGAATAATCAGGGACTTTGCTGGTCCCTACTTCGTGTCTGAAGATTTGATGGCATTTGGAAATCCTACAAAGTATTGGCAGTTAACTCCACAAAAGGCTGTAAATGGACAAGCAGGGTGGGATGCTGCTGTGTCTGAGGCTTCAGAAATTTATAAAAAGAGAATGGTACTTAGACTATACACTATTTACATTTTGAATCATTGGATATATTGGAATCTTTACATTAAATAACATATAAAGTAATGGATGTCAAAGAATCCAATTAGAATACAATAGAACCCCGAAATAAAATTATCTTAGTATAAGTAAAACCACCCCTTCGATCATGTGCATTTAATAGGTATAAATATGGAAAAATGGAAATTTACAGACTAATGATTGCTTATTTTCGAAACTTACTTTACTTTTACTTTATGAAGAATTTCTTATTTACATTCTTAGATACATACCCAATAAATAAAACGCTCAAAATTTTAATAATCTATGCGGACTTATAATAATCTTAGTGTTCAACCAAATGGCGCGAAATCACGCGCGAACACCGGCGTTTGCTTGGGGTTAGTAATTAATTAATGTTTAATTTCCAGCACATTTTGTTCTATGACAACTGCCACTCTCATGTGGCCACAGCTCTGAACATCATGAGCTATGGTGGCTGCAAGAATTGGAACATGGTGAAATTGGCATTCTACATGATACCATACTCAAAATATGTCAGGTAATATTATTTATGTACATGTAAATCATTTAAAATTTGTTATATGCCATGGCAGACAACAAATATGATGGTTTCCTAAATTCATTAATTTATTCTTTGCAGTTTTGGAGCTTTCCTGAAGACTTGGGTACCATTCCTGATAATAGTAGCATTTATAGTCGGCTTGGCGGCAATGATATAAAGTGTGGTACAAAAGCTGTATTCAGAATAATGGTTAAGTATAGAATCCATGTCTTCTGTAGTGGACTTCTTAATTCAAGATTATGTGGTGGAAATGATGGTGCTGGTGTGTGATGGTGGGGGATATGGACTTGAGTGATGTGTGGTATGGAGCGGGTTCACAAAGTATAACCGGAATTCCTAGTTATTATTTTGTGTAATGTTGTAGTTTGTATGAGCTACACATCTGTTATGGTACATTCTCAAAAACTATTGTATTATTGTTACTTATTCTAATTTTATGCTAGATGTTGCTATGTCATTAGTATATTGATTAATTATGTTAGGAAGCACCTGTGGTACATTAGTCAAGAGATTTTAGAATTTTATTTTTGCCACATTTTAAAATCTTATTAGAATAATGTTCTTTTTGTTTTTATCTTAACTAAGTATTTTCTTAAACTGTATCAGGAAGGGAATGTCTTTGGAAATCAATGTTTGAGTGTATTACAATAAAATATTTTTATTTAGAGTTTCAATTTTTATTTACATCTTCATTACTTTTTACATATTTATACAATTTATTTGTTTTATATATCAGATAATTATAATAATAAGATCTATGAAATGCTCCTTTTAACAATAATTAAATTATCTCGTGAATCATACTCTTGTCAAAGCCATTCTTGTTAAGATATAAAATACCTATATGAGGTCTTTAGTTTCCCTTAGGTGCTTCATAAGTCACATTAGATAGTTCTTGCCACAGCTAGACCTAACACAATTTGAGACTATTCCTTTGAAAAAACCAGCATTATGTACCTAATGATAAAAATTCCCACCTATAACTGAAGACATGACTGGATGAAGATATTCTGTTCTATATTCAGGTATTCTGGTTTAAATGAAAGCTTAGTTTCATGAACCTAGAAAGAAAAGTGACCACGATAATGAGAGAAAGTGTGCGCAGGTAACAATATCATAGAATGATGGATGGTACATCCCATGTTTTATAAAATAAAATATCATCATATTGAAAGAAAAAAAACTACTTACAGAAAACGACAAAACTGTACCTCAATGTTACAGACAATCAGACATAAATAAATATTCTTAAAATATGAGTGAAAATTTTGAAGCTTTCTTCTGTAAAATTTCAATTTTGTGATATAACACCATCATCCAGTTACATCTTCAACTATTTTCAAATAGTTAATCTAATAGCAGTGCCAAGCTGTCTTGTGACCTGCATATTTACTGTCCACCTTAAAGTGTAAACTTGTAAAGTATCACATCCAAAGCATCACTTATTTCCTAGGCCTAGTTGAACTTTTCTTACAAATGATTTACAATGTATAGTATATATTTCATAATACAAACTAAACATAGAAAATAAAATACTTTCCAATAACTGATTCCATACAAAAATATATATTTTTAACTATAACATAGTAAAGTTTATTCTGGTAGGACAAATCCTAAAGGTAAATTAAATAGATTATTGAAACCCTATTTATATATAATCATATCAATAAATGTTTACTGTAATGTGACATAATACCAACTTACATATTATTAAATCTATTTATCAGCATTTCATTTCCTTGTTTTCATGTTCCCTCACAATAGCAATATTATCTCTTTTGTCAAATCAGCATTACATTAGTTATTAGCTGCTCAAAATATTTTTGTTTTAAAATAATAAAAAATAGTAAAAATAAAACCTTCATCACATCTGGAGGATTTAACATTACAACCTCATATAAAACCACATGAAACAGATTTGCAACACAAATGCTTATACTTAATTAGAAAATCCTAAAAATAAAACGCCAGACAATCGTGTTTCATTGCTATTCATTTCTGTTCTGTATTGCTGACAATAGGTATTGCTTTAACATTCCTTGAGAACACTGCGTTCTACAGAGAAGTCATAATCATAACTGCTCACATTTACTTTGTTGGTCAAAAATGCGAGAAGATCTGCCACTTCCGTAGCAAAACTATCTTTGTTTGAAGCCATTTGCAGTGTTTTTGACATGGCGAATGGGACTCCTTGTAAGTAGTGGAATGTCGGATCTATTAGTGCGGCTCTTGGCGTAGGTACGGGCGGCGCTGGTCTCTGGGCGTAGGGCGCTGCGATGGCACCACCACCACTCACGTTCGGGTAAAGGTTGCTTCTGGGAGAACTGGGATCCACCACAACAAACCCATCGTCCGACCGTGCTCCAGGAATCGGAGGAACTTCACCTTCCACCTCTACCTCCACTGGTGATCTCCGCTTACCAAATATTGATGAAAACATTTTAAAATATGCACGACGTCACGTCACTAATTCTTTATTCGTACTTTAAAATTTAGTATTTGTTTGTGAGTAAAAACGTAATAAAATAATGAGTCAACTGTTCTCCCACTTGTGAAATTTTTGACATTTGAATGACAGTGACAGATGTCATGACAGCTCTATGCGTTCCGAATTGCGAAAAAAGTAATAACATTGCGAATTCGACCAAAATAGTAGGCCTCTGGAGTGGGACACAACCTGTGTCGACACCCTTGCGTCATCCCATATTCCAAGTACGGCAGGCTGTGCTGGCGCTGCCGCTGCTGCTGCTGAGATCCACGGCGCAAATACTGTAACCTTATTGGTAATTACAGTTTTGAGCCGTTTGGGGTCGAAATACTTGGTTTATGGAGTCCGAGTGCGCGTCACCTTTTCAAGGAAATTTTACGCCGACTGATCGACACTTCACGTGACCAGAGGGCTGACTCGTTCTTCGCCCAAAGAATTAGCATTGCCATTCAACGTGGCAATGCTGCCAGCCTTCTGGGAACATTTCCGGATGACAGCGATGTGGAGGAGTACTTTGACGCCTGAGCGTACTTTGTCATTTTGTATTATATTTATGTACATAGTTAGGTTTTAGTATAAATAGTTTATTTAATATTTAAGTTTTGACGTGACAACGTCTTAAATTAGGTTGCGGCTGGGAGTCACTTATGAAAAAGTGTAACGCTCGGTAACGTTACGATGAGTCACCGAACGAGAGAGAGGCCCGCCGAATGCCTTGCGTCTCTCTCCCACTCAACTATGATCGGTCTGCCGCGCGCGCAGCACTAGAGAATTAGGCGCATTGAATCGGCGCATGGACGTTGTCACGTAAAATCTTCGCCCGTAAAACCGACTTTACAGGCAACCATTTTTTTTTATGTAAATGAAAAATGCCTGATTGTAGACCAGAATTAGTCGCAAAATATGTTTTATGCGTTCCAAATGAGTTGTGACGTTACGTCGTACTGTCAAATCGAAGAAATTTTGGCAAAATTGAAGAATTCAGATATGATTAGAATTAAAGAACTGGATTCTGAATAAACTTTTATGTTCACAGTTCGTGAATTAATTTTTATCGTCAATTAATTCAAGTTTTAAAATTTCTTTTCTCGATTTGACAGTAAAATTTGACATCACAACATGGCAATCGATTCTCATTTGGAACGCATTGTCTAGGAGTTATTGAGTTTATTGTGGTGTTGTGCGTTGGTAGGATTCACGATATCATCGCTTTTGTCGCTATCGGAGCACTGTTCCGCGGTATAATAATATTGATGAAGTAGCTGCTGCCCGCGTCGTCTGCGTGAAGGTTTCTTCGTATTTTACCCAATCTTAATAACCACGGAGTTCTGAATGAGAAGTATTTAATAATAATAATAAGTTTAGAAACAATCAAGTACATTATACATGGCTGTTAGAACGGTGAATACTAAACTAGATGTTAATCTGTATCTTGAGGAATATTCTTTATATACAAAAGATCGTACATGGCAATTATTGACAAAATCATTAACAGAATAAAGATAAAAATAAAAATATTGAAATAAATGATTTTGAATTTTGAATTTTTGCCCCAAAAGATTCCATCTACATTTCGGTCCAAAAAGCAGCAATTTTGAACACCTGCAGAATAGTGAGAAAGTTCATGCAGATAGAGGAAAATGAAATTTCTCCTCATATTACCCACTCTACACCAATCACACACATGCTACATTAACTTGGCTTGGGCCGTTAATGTAGCTTAAAACTAGCCAATGAGCTAAGCAACGGCCAACATTTTTTCAAAATAACAATAAGTACTCTCTTGTGGAATCGGAGGTGCCGTATTACAGGGATGAGCCCGACCCAGTTCTCGATAATGGCGATATCACAATGTACTGGGATCGGTCCATCATCACTGACAGGACTATTGTAGCCAATAAACCTGATATACTGGTAGTGGACCGAAGCGAGAGGCGTGCAATGATTGTTGACATATATCCGTTCCACATGACGAGAACCTCGTGAAAGCTGAGAAAGATAAACCAATCAAGTATATCGACTTGGCTCGCGAGGTTGTCGACATGTTGGATGTAGACTCGGCGATCATTGTACTGATAGTCGTGTCGTGTAATGGCTTAATAGCCAAGAGCCTCGACCAATATCTGAGGAGGCTCGCGTTAGGTAGCTGGATCAAGGGCTTGATTCAGAAAGCGGTACTCCTGGACACGGCTCGTATTGTTAGGAAGTTCCTTTCTCTGGAGCCCTGACTGCCGGTAGCTTGGACCCTGTTCCCGATACCGGTGAGCAACTATTTTTACATTTTTAAATGTTTTTTTTTTTTATATTGAAATAAATTAAAAATATAATTTAAATGTAATATTTATTTTAATAATAAATCAACAACCCGAGCTTAATTCGAGAGTGAAACATCAGCTTAATAAAATTGATAAAAAATAAATAAAAACGATCACAACAAAAAATAAAATCAAAAGTAATTAAAAATGTGTACTCATACTGCAAAATTCAAGTTTATATAAGTGTGTGAGTGTGGTGTGGGAGAAAGGGTGTACACACACCCTTTCTCCCACACTCACACTCACGTGAGATGGAAGTGAGATTAGGCGAGCTGTTGGTTTATATAGTCTTACTTAATTTATAACTATTTAAGATGATCCTTTCTGTTTCGTCGTAGCCAATTTTGTATAAATTTCTTACAAAGGGATATTTTGAGGTCTATTATATTGCTTTACAGCTTCGTTTTTTAAGCGTTGTTATAAATAGTTTGAGAAGCGTTTTGCCACAAAGAGTTTCATTTGTCAATAATAGGTCTACACAGGTCTGCTCAGCGGCAGCAATCACTCGCGCCGGACCTGGGTACAGACCATGATCTAGAGCGAGGAGTGGCAGGTGGTCACCTCTTTCTGCGAAACATTAATAATAGCAAAGGAGACGGCCACAAGCGCGAGACAATGGCCCTCATGCCCTAGCCTCGGATTCCGATCCTGACTTTCAACCACCATAGGCGCGGGTTTGCGGATAGCGAGTAATGGGTAGTTCGCAATCCAACCATCCGGTAACCGTCTCGACCAAGCCCAAGTCGTCGATGGCGCGTAGTGTGGTCAGGCACGCGCAGGCCACACGCGCCTCAAGGTATTGTCAGCAACCGTAGGAGCCCAACAGGGTCGAAACCTACTGGAGTCATGAGTGATGCAAAAGAGATCCTCGGGCCCTGGAACAATGGCAAAAAAGGAACAGGATTAGGTTTTTAGTCAGTAAAAGTTTGTCACTATCTCAAGCCCCTCCCAAGGGCGAGAGATGTTATTTGTATAAGTTCACAAACACCTAAAGAAAAGGTCCATTTTACCGAGATCGCGCAATGATTCTACGTGTTATCCAGATGTTGTGATGCAAATGCTTAAAATATAAAACTACACAATATCCAATAAGGATTGATTTGCGAATCATATCCTTCATTCGAAAAAATCCCGCCAATCTAATTATTATCGTGTGTTGTCGTGACTCGGAACGTGTCGAGTACCAGTATAAGTGTATAATCTATGGTGTCGAGTGTCTACTGTCGATCTGTCGATCGATTCCGTTAATTTTTTTTATGATACCTACTAAAGCATTTTTGGCTTCAATACTGAGTCTTTTAAGTCCTTTATTTTGTCTACTCTTAGAATACGGATGTAACGATATAACATTTCTAATGTTCTTGTAGTATTTGGCAGCAAATATATCAAGTCAACCTTCTTAGCAATTTTCGCTGAGGTAATCAAAACTACAATTTTCAATTCCTTTTTACCGAGATGGTGCCTATTTCAATTCATGCCATTTAGCGTACAGTTGTAGAAATAATTGAGCTAAGTACAAAACTAGACCAATTCTACATAAAAATATTTACTAGAAATAAATCTAGCGCGCGACAAATGAATATGAGTGCCACATTATGGTAAAATTGCACATAACACGAATTTTTCAGTAGCAATTGGCTTCTATAACTATAGGTTGGCACCCGGGTGAGATTGTGGGGGCACATACATATTCAACATTAGGCTTTAGCCTTAATCTAGGTGGCATACAGGCATAATGTTATAATTCACTTATTTTTAGAATTATCTTCAGTAATTTAACAATAATTATTAATATTGAAAAATCGATTTAAGAAACCGGATATCAAAAAACACCGGTTTTACTCAACTAGAAATCTTAAATGTTGTTTAAACGAAGCGTTGTCCTGATTGGTCATACACTATTAAGTGTTCCAATAGGATTTAGCTTAGCCAATAAAAAAGTAGAAAAATTGCTTATTGGTGACATGAAGAAAATGCGAACGAACTGATTATTCGACGTAAGTATTACGTCAAAATCTGGTCAAAACATAGATTTTTGGCTTGTTTTGAAGCAATATTATGTGAAGTTAAACACTTTAAGATGAATTTGTTATTAAAATGTTGTTATTTGTGTCCATTGTGACGTTAAAAGATACAACTTACTATGTAAAACTGTGAGATTGTGAGTTACAAAGACATTTATAAGATCGAGTGTTTGGAACCCCAGCTGGTGTAAGCAAGGTACTAACAATAGGTGTACTGTGCTTGTTTCACGTATTTATGTATCATATTAAGTTACTTCAATACCGTGGAGGTCATTTATTTTGTAATGATGTTTGTTATTGAAAGGATCACCTTGTTGTTATTGTGTCTCCCACATCGCACAAGTCAACTGTGTCATATACTTACTCGTATATAATGTAAATAAAATATAATATTATAGAGATATCGAGATGTACGAGTTGTTGTCACTGCGCTTGTTTTGCTTCCAAAATGGAATCTGTACAGTAATACTAATAGATGCTGATGCTCCATAAACTATTGAAATGATCTTGATTAGGTACCTTGTATTAATTAAACAAATAAATTCTAATATATTTACTGTAACTGTATTGTCTCAAGGCTGTTCGTTTGTCGTTTTATGTCGTTTTATGTGTGCAGTGTATGTTTTACTACACTGACAAAATATTATTTAGACATAGTTGAAGTGAAACCTAAAGTAGGTCAAAGTTTAGCATAATATTCAATAGATTCCCATGAAGAAATGTTATTTACGTACTATAATTTTAGAATACATATCATCTACCATTGCATTACTTCACTGATTTGTTTACGAATGAAAGGAACAAAAATTCCTCAGGTTCAAGATACATCTTGATTGCAATATGCAATAACTTGTATTGTTTCTAAATCAACAAAGCAATATTATACAAAAGTTATAGATATTTATTTATACAAGTTTTGCGTCCATAATATTTTTTTTTTTCTAACAGTTCAACGGTACCTTATCATTAAAGTATTAAATTATCATTTTATCTATTTGCTTGTAGGAAACTGGAGACATGGCAGATGAACCTGGCCGCTCTTCAAACAACTCAGGTATTTATTTTCATTTAGTGTTAACTTCAAACTGGTTAACCTTACCTTGACTGCCTCAACATTAGTCTGCTAAACTAGATATACATAATAATTTATGTATTTGATGAGATTGAATCTCATTATTGACACACCTTTTACAATTTGTTGGTTTAATCTATCATTTAATTTGATACAAAATGAGTATACGGATAGTAAAATAAAAAATAAGTGCACTGTGTACAAAAAAAATGCATACAAAAATAAGTCCAAGCAAATAAAATAAATTAAAAGTTTTCATAATCAACAGCAAATATTTTAGTTCCAAGTTGTGAGATGAGATGTCCCGGGTCGCAATATAATGAACTTTCATACTCTATTGATTCCTTTAGGGGATGAAAACTTTTTATTAGTGTCACTTTTTTATTTATGGCACTGTTACTCTGTGCTTCTAGTTTAACCCTTTCAGGTACGGTCAATAGTTGCACGAATGCCGGCGTTCGCTTGGGGTTTAATGAATTAAGCGGTACTGTGTCCGTATCTTGTCTGTTCAAACTACCTTAACAAGTGAATACTCATAAAAACTTATTTGAAATTTTGTGAACTTGTGAGCTTCCATGTCAGGTACATATAAGTACCTAAAGGGACTAACCTTTAAAATTTTTAGTCTCGTCATGCTTTGTTTAATACAGACAAATTTTCAATATGATTGAGACATTCTATGGATAGTTATAAATACAGGTCAAATAATACACCAGTTATTAGTCTAACAAACTGGTCAAGAGCTAGAATAGAAATGTCTGACACTATACTGAAGACTTTCTGTATGTCTACCTGAATGAGAATAGAATAGCTTTAAAACAATCAGGTGAATTGTGCCTGGACTTTTGGAGGCAGCTGGAACAAGTTCTTAAGGGCCTGAAGGGCCGTGGACCGGCTCAAGGCCCTTCAGGCTCTTTACAAACTGTTCATACTCGAGGGGATAATGCTACAGGTATGAAGCAGAATTGTGGTGGTGCTCTTCTTGGAGACGGGCGACATTCTAAACCTATCATCACGAAATTATGATGTTGATCATAGTATACATTTAAATAAAATTGAAATGTCTGTTTGTTACATTAAAACTTTATATCTTTTTCTCTTATATTCTATTCTCTTCATAACAAAAATTCAATTATTAAAATGTTTGTATATCTGCCTGTTTGATCCGGCTAATCTCCGAAACGGCTGAGTCAATTTTGATGGGACTTTCACTGGTATAAATTTATGTTACAAGGAGTAACTTAGGTTTATTTTAGTAAAGATATTATAAAAAAAAAATATTAGGGTTTCCAAAAAAAGTTTTTTAAATTGTGACTAAATAGAATTGTGCTTTACGTGTTTTACGAGTCTGACGCGGACAAAGTCGCGGGCGTCAGTTAATTTGAATGTATTCGAATTTTGTGAAATAATCCAGTTTATGAAGCCAACAAGTATTGTCAGTACCCAGCACAATAATTACAATAGTTACCTTGGCTGTGATGACGTAGATGAGATTTAAGCAGATATTTCGACAATGGAATAAATAGTAGGTATTCGTATAAATATTTATATGAACATGGAAATTATTATTCAGGTCAAGCGGGTGGTTCAGCATTCGAATGTGCTTTTATCGTACGATACCACTCGCCAGCAACACGTCTGCCTATGAAGTTGTACCTAGTACAGTGTCGTCTAGTGTTGACAACGTCGCCGGCTGCTCTATTCGTATTTCCCGCGCAAGCACACGCTTCCGAGGACACTGGCGTGGTGCATCTTCGCAGATTTAAAAAAAATCTGTACGAATCTGTCATTCGTGCGCCTCAGCCAATCAGAGTGCGGGGGAGAGTGGGTGGCAGGGACCGGAGGGAGAGCCGGGCTCAGATATAATGCTATGGTGTGAGTTAATTTGATAAATCTTAGTTGTTGCTAGGGTCCGCCTTTTGATCTCAACGGTACCATTTTTTTGAATATAAAAACATTGTATTAATATTAAAAAGTACACACAAATTATCACTGAGCATTTTTCCGTATAGGTACCAATTTCTATGGCCGCTATAAGTCATGATTGAGAGATCGTAATTCTTCACATCTTTTCTCGTAACTAAATGAAAGATATCAAAAGTCTTTTATCGTGAAATCAAAGCATTTTTCGGGCACATATCCTTGGCGGAAAATTTTCCACGCTGCGTAGTACAACCGGGCCGGGGGGCTCGTCCACACACACCCATCTGTCGCGCGGTCGATGGCGCCAAGGCCACGGGCGCGTATCGATTTGATATAAATAGCAGCAGCCCCTCAACCCCCGCGCCCTATGCGCTCTCTTACTCCCCGGGAACCGGGAGCAGCAGGTTCGACGTCCGCCCTTGCGGTCCACGTGTATTGTTTGATTTGTTTTAATTGCTTTTGAGGGTAGTTCAACAAAGTTTATCGTGGCTCATATTTGGGTCGGGTTGTATGGGATGATCATTCTATTATCAACTCTTAATTCTAAATGCTTGGTTTTGGTAATTAAATTGTGGTGTATAACTTCAAATAACACCGATTCATCCAAATAGACAAGACGTAGATTTTTTACTAAACTACTTTGACAGGTCCCGTTATTTCTTCAAGACTTACAAAATAAAATATATAATATAGATACGTACAATATGGCCTCTCGAAGCTGTATTACTCCGTGAATTTCTTGGAAAATGAACATTACCCATTGTGCAGAGAATATTGGATAGACAGGTTGCTAGGAGACGCTTCGCCGCCAGGCGAGCACTTCGCTTCAGATATATATAGTAGGTATTAAACATCTCCCCTGCTGGTGTTTTGTGGATCGGCAGTGATGTAGAATGACTTGCCTGTAACTGCCTAGAACTATAATAATCCCCTTAACTTGGGTTTTGAGATGACTCAAGGATTAGGTCACGACCGAGAGGATCTAGACTGTCGAGTTGTACGGAGTAGTTTTAATACTAATACGTAGGTAGCCTAGCGATTTAACAGGTCTCCTATATTGTTTTTTTTTTTTAAATAAATGCTATTCTATTTTCATACTTACACACTTGCATACTTTTCTGACCACTCCCCACGATTCTAAGTCTTTAATAATATCACTAGAAGATATGTTAATATTATTTTTAACGGGATACCTATTCGATGACGACAAAATGTTTCATCTGGGTAATCCCTCAATGGGTCGTTTCTCTAGATTCTATATATATGTATATCTAGATTTTACCGTAGATTTGATATTAATGTCAAAACAATTTACACTTTTTGATTTACCTCGGTAAAAACCCAGAATACTAATAAACGAATATGAGCAAGCCATCAGTCCATTGTGACGAGTAGAGTGGGCGTCGCCTGATGGCGTTCATGTCGTTCCCATTTGACCTTAGCTCCGACATATTCTATTATTTGGGTGGTCGGGGTCAGATGACACATAATGTTAGTCCGTTACTGTTCATCGCTGGATCGGGGGTCCCCTGAACGAATCACATGGAAAATTGTGCTAATTATGCATTAGTTTGGGTCGCCTTTTCCTGAAATCAGTAGACAGTAGAACGCTCTAGAAACATGAAATAACAGAGTTTGTAAGTTTTATCGAAAATGTACAAAGATAAATGATAATAATAAGCTTTATTATTATTGTATATATTATATCTTCTCAATCTTTTCAACCAATGAGATGGCTAGGTCCGCTTGTGTTGTGGTCATTGGTATTTTGAGAAAAACTCATTTATTGACCTTCCGATACCGTATCTTTGCTAATTTCTTTGTAGCGCACATATTTTTGACTGACTTCGCATGCTAAATTAATAATAATATCCCGGAGATAAAAAATATCCTATGGGCTATGTCCTATTACTCCTATTCCAGGACATGTGCCAAGTTACGTCCAAACTCGTTCAGTCGTTAAGATGTGTAGAGGTAACAGACAGACAGATATTGTAATATTCGAACGGATAGATAGTATGTAATATTACAATATGGATGAAAACTCGAATGTTTTGCAGCACATTTTGGGGCCCTGTGTCGCTTAAAAGTCAAAATTGGACTTTATAGAATGTTACTACGCCATATGCTTATTAATGTTCTCGTAAAACTGGGGCAGGAAAACGCTAACATTTTCAAAGAATCAAAGCATTAATAGCAAATAAAGCATTTGATGATTTCTTTGAATCATTCATCTCAAAATGACTTCTTAATAAATCAAAATTCCAGTCGCAGTCTTCCAGAAAAATGATGCTAATTGCACATTCCAAAGTGTAGATATCTATAGAGAAGAATGTGCAAGAAACTCATTGACATAGCATGCCTTCGTAAGGACAAGTAAACTAAATTTTGTTTTGAGCACCCATTGCGTACCTAAGTGTTTGTTGAGTGGTGCACTGTTTTTTCGTCGCGGGGTTGTGGGTAGTCATTCGCTCGCCACTCGCTCCGTCCTGCGCCACACCGCCCACTACTTGCTCCCACCACCGCTGGAGGAGGCTAAGCACTTACTTTTTGATCTTTTTTGTGGGTGGTTTGTAACTTAAAGTAAATAAGTCGTAGTCTTAGCACACAACCATTACAACATTGTTGGTGTTGTTTACGTGATTTTTTTTCTTGAATACGATAACGATCTACCTATTTAATCGTATCATCAGAGTCATTCAATCAGTGCTGCTTATCGTGGACCACTGCATAAAACTCTCACGTTATAGAGCTACTGTTGTTGTAGCCGAGTTCTTTGGCGTCATCCAAAGACGTTGGTGGCCACTCGAGGCTGTCGTTAGATTATGCACTGCAGCTGTAAATGTGACTAGTAAATGTAACATAATCACCCTTATAATGTTCCCACTGCTGGGACTCAGGCCTCCTCTCTAGGAAAGGGAATAGGCCGTAATCCACCACGCGAGCCCAGTGCGGGTAGGTGGACGTCACAAAGTCTTTGAATTTTTGTGTGTAGCACTTGCCGATTTCATCACGATGTTTCCCTTTACCGTTTAAGGAGAAGTGGTGATGAAATAAATGACACAAAGTAATGCGCTTCAAGTAACAGACCACCACTGCTCTAGTAAATGTAAACCAGAGCAAATCTTTATCAGTCCTAAAAGGTTTTGTATCAAGGAGCATTAGCTGCTTAACCGCCACAAAATAGTTCATTCGATTGCACTAGTAGGTTACTTGACCGCATTACTTGGCTCTCCGCCAGAATATGTCAATATTGGACAAGCATTTACATACAATGTAGAATTTAACAGTTTAATGACTTGTAGTTTTATTGTGGTAGTAATATTATGTATATTTTGTAGGAAATGTGGCTTATATCAACATTGTAGGCGTCGCAGAACTAAGCGGGTGTTTGATGTTGAGTGGTTCTTCAAAGACTAAATAATAAAATAACTTCTGTTTTTAAATATCGTCATTCAAGTGTGTTCATGTGCGTCATCGCATGCCTTCATCCACATCTCTTCTTTTTCTCTACTTCCTCGTTCGTCATTCGCGTAGTGACCCCACTCTATCCACGTCTCCCTCTCACAGTGCTCTACTCTTTCCTACTCTTAGCCACCTACGTCTACACTTAAAACTTTCGCTGCATCGATTTCGTGGTTTCATAGCACCTCATGATAAGCAAAAGTGAACTTCCGTGTGCCTTTTGTAGTTGTCCTTGACCCAGCACTACAAGAAAGAATAAAGCTTTGAGAAGAACATGCACCCAGGTAGGCCGCTGAAAACACAATTTGGCGAAATGAGGTTTTGTAGACCCGTCGGATGTTCAAAATGAGTGCGGTGCTCCTTCCAACATGAGCCATACGTTAGTGCCCACACACCTGCACTTTGGAGGTTTTGATGAGTGCCACCGATGCTGCTGAACGTAGCCACCTCCTGGGCCCAACTAGTTTAACGAGTTTACCATCGATTCGAAAAGAAGTTGTCTTCATTAGTTCCATCAAGTGCTACTTTCTGAATGTAAGTAGGTATTGAGTTCTCAACTCTGACTCAGACTCCTCAAATATTATCTAGACACAGGTCTATAAATTTTTGGCGGAGTTCACTCTATTGACGGGTCCTATCATCAAAACTGCATTTTGATAAAAATGGGACCAATGTAGAAAAAAGGTTTCAAATTAAGAAAGAATTTTGCAAATCGGATCATAAATGATGGATATCTAAGGTAACAAACAAGATAACAAAATAGAAAGAAATTGAAAACCTCCTCCTTTTTAAAGTTGGTTAAAAATAATCTACTCATAGGATCGTCAGCAATTGGCCCCTTTTCAAGTCATCGTCAAATGCTTGGCTGCGCGTACGCTGATCATGGGCTGATCGATCACGTATTGACAATCCCTCTTATATTGACGTTATCACCACGTAAGCTGCTTACGTCATTAAATCGCTGACTTAAACGATGACCTGTTTGTTTGTTTTGCTGATTATTATAGGCATCATGGTCGTAATCAGAGCGTAAGCAAGCATTGTTTTTAAACACTGAAAATTACCGCACTAAGCTACATCGGCCCGCACCGCATCATCCCGTCCCGCACCACGCCGTTACTACTTTGAAGGTGTTTGTCTATACTAATACTAGCTGACTCGGCATACGTTTTTCGGCCATATAAATGACCATTGAAAAAAAATGGCGACCTAACAGAAGCGAGGATATGCAGCACGCAAAAATCATACCACAAAAGTGTCGGTTGGCGGAGAAGCACATCAACTATCATTTCATGGCGGACCACGTGTGATCCTCGCCAAACTATGACATACTATTGGATAACGAGCGTGGCAAAGTAACGTGGCTGACCGTCAGCCCGGTGCCCAAAGTGCAGTGCAAGTGTGCGTGGTAAAAAAACAAAAATAAAGCGTGTTCACCAATCATAAACAAAAACTAGAGATATTAAAATTATCTATGTATTAGGTTTTCTAAACGTTTAAAGGTTACTATCATCTTAACTAACATGAGTATTATCATCACCCCGTGTTAATTGCATCTTTGCCGCCCCGGAATATGTTCGGTTCATGCAACCGAACACCTTTTTTTTTAAATTTAATTAAAGGGCTTTGTCGCTTAGCGACCACATCGCCCAGACAACCGAACACCTGCTAACGCAGTAATTTACTACAATCGTACTTTGACATCCATGCACTACGCACCAAACGGAGGTGTATTCATCTAACATAACATTTGAAGAACTGAACTTATATCAACTACAACCTGACCCCGCACAGTTATGTATTTTTTTTTTTTTTTAATTGTAGCCATATTTATGGCCAGACTAAGTGATTACTATTTTCCGGAGCGCTTGGTCACGTAATGCCGTAATTAGAGACACAATAGAAAGACAATTGCTTATGTCGAACTGTGTAACATAAGACATTCAAAAGGTTAATGGAAACATCGGCCATACTCTGAGCCAAAATGGAAAAGTTCAGTTCTTGAGATAACAAGTATCAAGTGACTCTCAGCTTTAGTGTTACTTCTTAGTACCAATGAAAGGATTTAGCGACAGGATTAGTACTATCAAAGATTGCCACAAACATACAAATAATGATACCTCTAAAATATTGCCGTCCTTAACCTAAGGTTTTTTTTTTATTATTGATAGGCTCGCGTTTGACCACTATCTCACCTGATGGTAAGCGATGATGTGGCCGACGAACGCTTGCCTAGAAGTAACCTATTCACTCTTGACTTAAGACCCCTAGGTTGGAGCTATCAGAAAACAGCCTCCGGCAGAGAATTCCACTCCTTAGCTGTACGCATGATAAATGTGTTGCCAAAACGCATTGTACGTATGGGAGGGATATCCACCATGTACCGAGGTGGCGTCAAATAACAATTTTTTTTTTGATGCCGCCGTAATTAATCAAAAATTATTTATCAATCTGTCTAAGCAGTATTTTTCTACTATCAATAGATATCGAATTATATCAATAAATTTATTGTTATGTAATAATTAAAAAGATGTGCACATACGTCAGAATGTGATTTTTGTAGATAACTGCTTTAAGCGGGAACTACGTCAGACCGACGTACACGCGGGCCACGCCTGATTTTTACGTAGAGTTGCGCCGCGTGGCGTGGCTGGTAGAGCTACTCTACAAGCCTAGTTGCCAAATGTATGGAAAGCGACGCGTCCAGAGCAGCATACGTAGCCCACGTGTACCTTTATGGCTTATTTCCTTAAATTTTTAGGTGGGAATACAATTTACGATTTTTACTAACTAAAACCCACTGCTGTTCCTTCTTTGCCTTCGTTCCAGGATCCCGGGGTTTTCTTTCATATTACCCATGGCCCCAATAGGCTACGACCCTGCCGGGCCACTACAGTTGGCTGACATCTCCTTGAGGTGCGCGTGGAACACTACGTACCGTTGACGAATACCTTTATGGCTCGTGGTTGGCAAAATATGATTGTTAGACAACATGGCCTCGGTGTCTGTGCTCTTAACGTCGACATAAACCGTTATAACAAGTTCAAGTCGGCAATGCTATTCGTTGAAGTAAATCTCCGAATTGTTTACCTACTCGCACTTGTTTGCATCGCACTAAATAGTCAGAAAAAAAAAAAACAACTACTTTATCTGCTACGTAGAAAATAAAAACTGATTGTGGTTTTGGTGTAAAAGTTACCTTCTATTCATGTAAAAAATGCGAGACAAATAAATTTTATCATTACGTCAATATACTACCCGAAAAGTTCAACGGAATATTTTTTAAATATCAGGCCAATATTAATTTACATTCTAAATCAATTAGTTATGATATTTTAGTTTTGACCGCCTAAGGCAATATTGCCTCTTATTTATTTCTAAATTTGGTTTCGTGGTTACGTTATGCAAAAATAGCAAAACCCTCACTTTCTCTTTAATCAAACTTATTGGTGTGGATCATTTATAATCTTAGTAGACCTATCTTCAGTTTAAAGCCCTTATCTCAGTGAGCAAAATATTTATAACACAAAGGGCACATCAAAGTCGTGAAGACGCGAATAACTTTCGTAGCGGCTACGCCGTAGCCCGTAGCCCGTAGCGACGCCTACGAACTGCCCACTGTCCCGCATATTTATTATCAACCAGGCGATGATGATTCACAAACTGAAACCTGTGTATTTATCTATCCCACCTTTAGTAATGACCATACAATATAACACCACGCCCACTGTAACCCCTTTTTTTTCCGATGGGAAAAATCTTTCTATGACAACCCCCGCTCTTGGGCGGAGCGGGAGATAGTGTCAGACTCTTACTGACTAAAAAACCCATCCCGTTCCTTCAAGCCTTCATACCGGGGCTTTTTTTTTTTTTTTTTTTCGATGGGAAAAATCATCTTATGACAACCCCCGCTCTTGGGCGAAGCGGGAGATAGTGTCAGACTTTTACTGACTAAAAAACCCATCCCGTTCCTTCAAGCCTTCATACCGGGGCTCGAGCGCCCTTTCGGATAACCCTGGCCCCAGTAGGCTTCGACCCGACTGGGTCCCTGCTGTTGCTGACAACTCCTTGAGGCGCGCGGGAACAGCGCGCGCCGTCGACGACTTGGGCTTGGTCCGGACAGTTACCGGACGGCCGGACAGCGAGCTACCCATTGCTCACTGTCCGCAAGCCCGCGCCTACGGTGGCTGGAAATCGGGATCGGAATCCCGGCGGCGGCGAGAGCGCCGTTGCCTGATGCGGTCGGCCTCCTCCTTAGCGAGCATTACTGCTTCGCAGAAGTCGGCGACCGCCTGCCACTCCTCCTCGCTCCGGACCATGGCCTCGACCAAGGCCCGGCGCGAAAGGTCTCCGCCGCCGATCACCCCCACGAGGGCACGGCGATGCTCCACCCAAGCAGGGCACACCGCGATTGTGTGCTCCACCGTGTCCTCCGGGTTCATACCGGGGCTCGAGCGCCCTTTCGGATAACCCTGGCCCCAGTAGGCTTCGACCCGGCTGGGTCCCTGCTGTTGCTGATAACTCCTTGAGGCGCGCGGGAACAGCGCGCGCCGTCGACGACTTGGGCTTGGTCCGGACAGCGAACTACCCATTGCTCACTGTCCGCAAGTGGGAACATTAAAAGGTTGATTATTCTATAATGCTATAGGTACTTGGGAAATAAGGCGCCAACCTCGTGTCGCCTAATGTTCCGACAGGCGTCCGTCACTCTGCGGATTAGTCGCCGCCTTGTAAATGTAATTAACTTAACTCAATCAGCTACACGCTGGAAGCTGTACTTAATATTTCTCCTTAACAAACTTCTTGGAATCGAGTGAAATTTAAGAATATTTTTTCCTTGAGTTTTAACGCTGTCAAGTAATTAAAGGGTTATTAGACACAAAAACGTCGAAGTCCAGCCATTAATTATGTCTGTTAACAAGGAATACTCTTTGCTTAATTAACCACGAGGTAAGCAACAAGTGGCGCCATCTATCAACAAAGTGTTGGTACTTGAGAAAAGCTTCCTAAGTTACACTATGTCGGCGCTAGGTTTCTTTTACGGTTGGGTTGCTTAAAATAATTGTGGAATAAAAGTTTTGTATCGGACGAACTAAGCTTTTTCAAATTATCCTTACCTAAAGCCCGAGCTTTCTCGGACATGAGTAACATTACAGTAATCGAGCAAATGTAATTATAAGAGTCGGCCCGACGCTGGGACCGGCCTGTCGCTAGGGACCGGCCCACATCGGAGCCCCTCAAAACAAATCTGTACCAGAAAAACAAATTATCATCCATCCCTTGTTGTGACTGCGGTTGTTTGGTTACCAAGGTCAAGGGCACATTTGGGCAGGGAGGTGGCGGGGGGGGGGGGGGGCACGGCGGAACCGGGGGTGCGGTGCGCGGGGAGTGCACGATGGGCGTGGCTGAGCTTGGGCCAGAAATAGACACAGCAACGTTTGTCAACACACGCCTACGCAGCCCGCCGGGGGGCGAACCACCCCACCTCTCATCTTCTCGGAACTTTGGGGCAAATTTTGCTAATACGTTCCTGGAAGGAGAGTGTTTTAGTAGATGATGGATCGCTGGTCCAACGTTGTGGCGTATTGTGAGCTGGTACTTAAATAATGGGACATGTAGCTTGTATACTGTACAGCATCAGGGCTGTCTGTGTTGCTTTGTAGTACAATCAGGGTTGGTAATTGCCAAAATAAAACCGACACAATAAATGAGCAAACAGTCTTCTAATAATTTCATCGAATCCCGCCCCTCTTGTGATTCCCAGTAATATGACCGCGCCCATATTTAATTAATTCTGCTACTTCAATTAGACCGTTATACCGACACAATAGAGGATTGTAGATCAATCACAATGGTCCCTACATTCTGAGAAATTGTAATCAAAATGTTTGGTGAAGAATACTACTAAATGTAAGAGTAGGTAATTTAAAGGTTACAAAGGGAGCAGAACAGTGGTGGTCCAGTGGTCACGGCTCCGGCTTACGAGTTGTATGTCCTGGGTTTGAAACCAGTCGGGCGTTGCCTTTTGTGGAATTTTAGTTTATCATCACTGTTGTGAAAAGAGTAAAGGAAACCGTCGTAAGGACCTCCATGTCCTAGAACCAAACATTCGAAGATATGTGACATTCACCAGCGTCCATCCTGCATTGTGCCCGCGTGGTGGTTAACGGCCCATTCCTTCGTCTAGAGAGGAGGCCTGAGTTCTAGCAGTAGCAAAGTTTTAAGGCTGCTAATTATGCTAAACGGAGCCGAGCTATTGCAATGAGAAATGGCTTTCTTACTTCCTTGGTGAGGTAAGATGCAACATCTTACCTAAACGATTAAAAAAAAAAAAAATACGCTGAAAATTATCAATTTTTTTATCGTCAGAATTTACATACGTCCGGCCTCTACGACTTGCGAGTGTTAAACTAGTAAGAAGTAGTGGAATAAAGCAGATCTTATTGTATTTAGTGTCTGAGGAGACAAGGTTGTGCTTCTGGTGAGTTATTATCTTAAACATTGTTACTTCTGTCTTTCCAAGTTATAGGATGTTATGTTCTCCTATCCAGTAAAATTTCACGGAATATTGTGAACGCATCATATGTACCTAATTTTAAATAGTGTAACTGTTTCGTAATCAATGTTTTTATAAGTGTTTGTTAATCACGTCTCCCGATTATGCAACAAGTACAAAACATAGCCGTCATAATGCTTTGAGTAAGTAAGTTCCCATCTGGCTTCCCTAGTCCCACCCAAAGTATCAGCAAACTAAAATCAAATTGTTCCATCGTCAGATAGATGAAGGAAAAAGTGCACCCAAAGTCTATATGAAAGTGGGTTACGTACGGGAGTGTTCGAAAGAGTCATTGCGACTTAAATTGCCAATCCATACCACGATTTTCTATGACAAGTCATTTACTGTCCAGGCTGCTCGTCTGTGGAATGAATTATTAGACAATTAAACGCACTCAATTGTTGCCTTTTTTTAAAAGACTCGTCAGGAAACATTAACTGTCGGTATGAATATCGTTATTCGTCATTTACATATTTCTGTATTTAGTTTCCAGTCATTATGTATGTATCTATTATACAGAATATATCTGTGTATCTATCTGTGTATTTATTTTATAATATACAAGGTGTAAGGGACAGCCCTCCACAAACTTTAAGGGCTTGCTCAGTAGACGAAACTGGACAACCTTCCACAAAACATTTTTACAAAATTATAAACTTGATTGGACAGTTTGTATGGAGAGACCGATTTTTTTTTTCGTTTCCTTCAAAAAATTAGAGAAACACAAAAGAATGTTAAGAATGAAGTTACTGTACTGTGAACTGACACATGTCACATGTGTCATTGATATAAAGACAGAGTTGCCAACTTAAAAACCAACATAAGTACCAAATTAAAAAGCAGTTAAGTAGAAAATTGAGTCGGCCAAATAAAAACACAAAAAAAAAATATCATTTTTGATACAATTTCGATATTGGAAATTTGATATCGATATATCGTTTTAAAATATATCGCCGAAAAATATCGATATATCGAATTGAAAATATCGATATATCGATGTATCGATATTTATTCTACAAGCCTACTCTACTTTCCTAATAAAGTTTATGGAGACGCGCCCAGATCGGCGTGTGTGGCACACTGGTGCGCACTGTGCGCAGTGTAGTTCTTTATTGTAGAGTTCCAATTATTTTACTAAATACACGTGTCTGTTTACATTTTTGGAAACTAACTTGCGAACGCAGAATATTCGGTTTGCTTACATAGCCACACCCAGTTTGTTTAGAGCCTAGAATGTCTAGGTATAAACAATCCATAGTCAATTTCCCAAGATCTATGCTCAAATGCCGCGGCGAGACTGGAGAACATTTCTCAGCGAGATGGATTGGTAAACAAGTTTGTCTGATACCTATCGGATAAACCATATTCTCTAGAAACTCTGTTGTTTTGAATAAACCGGTTAGTTTTGAGTTATTTTCGAGTTTTTTCGCCAGTTTTATAGAAAAAGTCAAGTTTCACAACATTCTTGATACCCAGTTATTGGGTGACTAGCTTCTGGCAGTGGTTTCACCCGCGTGCAAGTAGGTGTCTCACACAAACTGAACCCCCGTTTCGTCTCCTTAGGGGGTGAATTTTGGAAACCCTCCCTTAATGCTCGCTTACATTATAAAAAAAAAACCTTGTGCTAAATTTCTCGTTCTTAGACCTTTTAGTTTCGGCTGTGCGTTGAAATGTCAGTCAGTCAGTTTCTCCTTTTATATACATTATGCTGGCCAGACAACATTGGTTTGACGCTACAGGTTTGATCCAATCGGTAGCGACACGTTCAGTTGAAGCCAAGGCGTCAACGGTGACAGACGACGATGTTTTAGCCATTTTGGCCATTATACTCGTGAAAATGAAACAAAAAAAAAAAGAAAAGAAAACAGTTTACTCGTACAAATTAATTAAAAGAATTGAGGATTACGCGAAAAGATTATTGTAATTATTTAATATAAAATTCCAGTAACACTTCGCGGTACCGGGGTGTATTTTACGACATGTTTGATCATACCGATTGGACCGTGTACGGCGGCCAATCGGTATGATCATACCAAAAGAATCGAAATTCGATGGTACATACCTGTCATATCAATCCACTCCCACACAAGATCAAACCTGTAGCGTCAAACCGATTGGACGACAGGTAGGATGGTGTATGACCGGCATTGTATAGATAATTCTCCTTTTATATGATTATTATGGAGGTCAGATAGGACGCCAACTCTAGACTCCAACGTGTGAAAAGGCTGTGCAGAGATATTCCACAACTGTTATATAGTCTGTTGGTTTGGTTGGATCTGTCATGCAAATGGTTTGGCGAAACAATCTTGTCGATCAGTCGACCTTCTCTTATCCAATTCGATTCTATCGACCGGTTGTCTTGTCTTTCACTGATAACATAGCGTATAGTGCCACTGTTTATTTCCCTGTTCGGTTTGTTTGCGGTAAGAATGTCTGTAATCCTGTCTAAACGTCTTCTGTGTTTATTTTTAATGTACGCCTTGCTATATGTTCGCCAATTTACATAAACACCGTGTTTCTTCATAAAGCCTCAAGAAGAGTTATAAATAAAATTCATCTTCCTCGATCCATTTCTGTCGCAATCACCCGAAACCTCTCAAAAATAGCCCCTCATAACAATTTGATGACGCATCGGGTCCACCACAGCTTTCTAAGATCGCAGTCATGACGCTGTTGACCTCAGTCATAACTACAAAACTTGATTAACACCCACTCACAAAAATGACTGAAATACATTTCAACTAATCACCGGTTACAAATACAATCTGCGTAGGTTGATTGTCGACCATCCATATAACAGTTATTACAACACTTGCAGAGCTATAAGCGAACTTTACAAAACAACAGAAATAGCGGACCTAATTGAATCAAATTAAATGTATTTGGTTATGATAAAATGGCATTGTGTTAGTGTCGATACTGAAATAGCAAGTAAACAGAAAGTTGTGCGCGACCACGTAACTTGATTGGCAGTCCGACTGTTGCCGAGGGGTACGGGCCTGCCCTTTGTGGAGCTAAATATATCCAGATTGATCTGTTTGTTCCCGACTTGTTGTTGTGTGCCTTTGATTAAGTTGATCTGTGTTAACTTAGCTAACGAAGTTATAGGAAAGGAACGCGAAAACAGAAACTGTTTCGAAGTACAAAGATAGGTAAATAACAGAAAGTCTCCACTGTACTAATGTAATCGGTCGTGGTTATGGTGAACACAATGATAATGGCATCGGCAAATAATCCGAATTCCTCGATAACATTTGATTTGCGAAGATAAGTTAACAGAGAGTATAATAAGATAAACATAATGAATTATATTTTGAAAAAAATGAGGCCTATGTAAGCCCTGATTGTATTGATAATTTTTAGTAAAAACATAATGATGCTGTCAGAGGAGAATTCATGCTTAGGTTGTCAAGATACTCAAACATAAAGCACTGATTAAAATAAGTGCCAGTCAAAGGTTTATTTGAAAATAAACCTTTGACTTGCACATTCTAAAGCGTATATTTCTTTGGAAAAGAATGTCCAAGTTACTACATGTACATTCTTTTATATATATAGTATTTCTCCGAAACAGAGCTTGCTACCGAAACCAAATAATCAAGCTTGGGATATGATGACAACGATTTCAGTATAGACTAGTTGCTGTAAAAAATGTAATTAGTCCGTCTTTTAGATTATTCTAAAATAAGGGACACGTATTTTTTTATTTGTAAATTAAACCAAAAATGACAAAGATATAGCCCATTAAAGTTACGTGTAACGTCATGCCGTGCTGCATTTATTCGCACGGTGTGACGTCACACGTAACTTTAATGGGCTATATCTTTGTTATTTTTTGTTTAATCGAAAAAAGAAAAAATACGTGTCCAATATTTTTTTATAATCTAAAATACGGACTAAAGTAAATGTAATTATTTTGACCCTGGAAACTACCCTATTCTTATAAACGCGTTGCAAATAGATGCAGATAGATCTCACTTCTTTTATAAGTGAAGAGAGATTTGCTTTGTTCACATTTATGTTTTTGGTAGGATAACATTAACACGATATGAATCGTCGAGATATCTGTATATAAAAGTGATTAGGATATCACTAGTTTACATAATATAATATGGGAAAATACCCAGATAATAACGTGTATCAGCGATCCGTATCAGAATCGGGACAGATTGTACTATGTGACATGGTACAATCTGTCCTAGTAAGTAGTAATAAGCAAGACCTCTGAGCTTGGAAAGAAAGATCGAGTCTGTCTAAAAAGTAAAACGACTTGGGTAATTATTATTAGGGCAAAATGTAATCTGACGTAGTCAACACTGGTTCAAAAATCAAGGTTGATTAAGTGATCTTGATCATTGTTTACTCACTAATAGAAGACTCTTATGAAAAGTATCGAATATTAAGTATTTTTTAAATGATTAAATATTTATAAATATTCCCAAGTCGTTTGACTTTATAGACAGACTATGATAAAATTATTGCCGTTATTGGCAAAACATGGACGCTCACAACATACTATTAATTTAACATCTTGCGTGTCTAATTGGTCAGTTTATGTAAACGCATGTTTGACAAATAAATTATCTTTCTTTCTTTCTTTGGAGTGTTTGGTCCAATCGTCGGTCAGACTAAGTTGTATTTGATTTTTCCATTAGCGAAACTCCCAGTATCAGCGTAGACTCCCGGGGCCTGGATCCGCGGTAGTAATTTTATCAATTTCCTCTTAAAACGTTCTCTGAGAGGAAGTTCAGTAATGGGCTTCGTTTAGGGGCTGATATAGCTACCTACATTTATGTGTGATTGATTTTCTGCTAGCGTTTTGTTATTTTACTTGGATATTACGGTTTTGTTATTTTTTATAATAACTACTAAAATATAGTAGTCCACCATCATCACGCATCGGGAACAGGGTCCAAGCTACCGGTGGTCAGGGCTCCCGAAAGAGAAATCTCCGAACAATACGTACTGTAGTAGTACTGCCTTATTAATATTGTTGTAAAAACTTAATCATTTATAAATGTTTTTTTTATTTATAACGTAGATACTTCTTAATTTAGCAATAATATGAGGCTCCGACGTCAGCCGGCCATGATTTTGCGGTTATTCAATGTCCTTTTTTAGGGTTCAGTGCCTCTTATAGGAATATATGGTCACGTCGTAGTCTGTCAAGATCCTTTTTCTCAGGAACGTGTGGTGGATGTATTATTTATTCATTTAATCTCCATGGCACTGGAGGTACAAAGGTGGACTTACTACCTTAGTATCTTAGTAGCTCGTGTATAGTTGAAATTAATATCAAATGCTGTCTCAAGTCTGCAATCCCTTGAAGCTTGAAAAAAATAAAACTTCGAAGACACAATCAAAAGATCCGTTTAGGTCGTATATTTTTTTTTACGCCCAAGGGAATTAAAACTTATTAGGGAATATTCCGTTGACCTAGAATCATGAAATGTAACGAGAAGCTATCTCTAACAGCATAAGTAAAAGGAAAAAGTTGACAAAACGTATTTTTTTTAGTTAAATCATGTTTTTTTTTTATCATTTCATCACATTTGATATCACATTTGATAAACTGACCACGACTTTAAGGTATGGAGACAACAGTGTTAAAACTGCAAAGTTAAGTTTCCCATAATCCAGATTATCTTTTCTTTAGAGAAACATTCGGTACTATACAACCTTATCTACACTAATATAATAAAGAAGTAAAGATTGTTTTTTTTTTCTGTTTCTAGGATGTAATCTCTGAAAGTACTGGTCCGATTGCTAAAATTTTTTCACAGATAGGAAGCTGTTTTGTTTCTGAGTGACATAGGCTATATTTTATGTACGCGGGCGAAGCTGCGGGCAAAAGCTAGTTTTTAATATATACATGCAAAACCTGAAACACCTGTCCAGTATTTTATGTAAAGAATCTATGTACAAAATTTCAAAACTGTTTTATGAAAAATTACAAAGTTATAAGTCAGTTATGGTACTCGTACCTGGTTGGCGATATAAATACATGGTCACCGGGTCACCCGGGCGACTGAGGGGTTGTTTTGCATTCGCATCTAACTGTGCGCATGGTTCTTAAAACCTGCCATGACCTGCCGTAACCTGTGTTGTACTTACTCGTAGTGTCGGTGGTGTACGAGTTGTGACCTTTTTTAAATATTTTTGGGAAAAAATATAACATGGTGTAAAAAATATTGGAATCGATTCAGTAACTGATTCTGAACAAACTATATTCAGGTTTCGCATTTACTAAAAATAATGTACAGTTAGCATAAATCTTCGACGACGACGTACTTCATAATTATCTACAAGATTGTACAGAACTCTCCGTTGGAGAATCCGACTAGCGCTTGCCCGTTGTTTTTTCTACTGTAACAAGTCGTGTGATTAGATACACGTAAGCAATATTTATGCTAAAAATATCAGTTCTTTGTATTATCCTGTAATACAAAGAATATGTCGTCGGCAAACCGAAGGTGTGTGACATACTCGCCATTCACATTAATGCCTAGTCCACTCCAGTCCAGAATCTTGAAGACATCCTTCATTGCGGCCGTGAACAGTTTCGGAGAGATGACGTCTCCCTGCCTCACACCTCGCTACAGGAGGATAGGTTTCGAGGTCTGGTCCTGGAGCCGGGGACTGACATGGTAGCGTTTTCGAACAAACACTTCATCACTTCGATGTACCGATAGTCAATTTGGCACCTTTGGAGAGATTGCAGCACAGGCCAAGTCTCGATCGAATCAAAAGCTTTCTCGTAGTCCACAAACGCTAGGCAGAGAGGCAGGTTATACTCCTCGGTCTTTTGTTTGACCTGCCGTAGCGTATGTATGTGGTCTACGGTGCTGAAAAATTTTCGGAATCCGGCTTGTTCGGGAGGCTGTAAGTCGTCCAACCTGCGCGCGAGACGGTTCGTGATAACCCTGGAAAATAGCTTGTAGACATGGCTCAGAAGTGAGATGGGCCTGTAATTCTTCAGCAGGGTTTTATCACCCTTCTTAAAGAAGAGTATCACCACACTTCTGCTCCATGCCTGTGGCGTTTTTCCCTCGAGTATGACGGAATCGAACAACTTCTGAAGAGCCTTTAGGACCGGTTTTCCACCTGCCTTCAGGAGCTTAGCCGTAATTCCGTCCTCAACCGACGCCTTGTTGTTCTTCAACTGCTTTAGAGCCATCCTTATCTCTTGGGTCTTTTGCCAGATTTGTAGCGACTTTGGAAATCGCCGTGTAAACTGTCCATAATAAAATGTCCATAGAAGCTCCGATTTGGCTCTGCCCAATAAACAGATCCCGTGCAAAAACTTTGGAGCCCTTATTCCGCTCAATCGCGTCTTTAATCCTCTCGGTATTAAATCGGCGAAGGTCGCGTTTCGGAGATTTCGAGATCTGTTTGTTGAGCTGCCGGTACGTGCACGCATTATCTGAATACTGCAAAGTCATTTCACGCCTCTTCTTCATGAGCTCGAGTTTGATCCGTGAGCCTCTTGGTCTTACTTGTACGAGTCTTAAAAAACTGAGACCCGACTGTATGGACAGCTTCCACGAACCCATCATTATATTTGTCCACGGAGCTTCCTAGGCATTCGAAACGGTTTTGAAGTTCGAGCTGAAAGCTCTCGGAGTTTTGTATCTGGATCTGTGCAGGACGGAGCGTAGACTTCATCAGTCGAGGTCTTTCAAGCTTGACATTGATATTCACTGTGCCTCTTACCATACGGTGATTACTCCCGGTTTTCACCGCATTGATCACAGAGACAAAAAATATGCCATGAACTAATTTCAAATCCAGTCTGTTTATAATTCTAACATAATAAAATATTCTTGCAAACCTATAGTGCTCGGCCGCAGTGGCAGCGCGGTGCGGGCGGCGGCGAGGGTGATGGTGTCTGTCCGAAGTAGGCTTGTTGAAAAAAAACCGATATTTTTGTTTTGATATATTTTATCTAATATTTTCAGTCGATATACTTTGATCCGATATGTCGATACAAAATATTAAATATCGGATAGCGTTTCAAAATTTAATTATCAGCAGAATATTTTAAGGAATTCAAAGGCGTAAAAGAACGAACGGAAAAAACTGTGCTGTCTATACTGTACTCTTGTTTTTACTTTCGTTTTATTGCCTTAAAAAATTCATATGTCTTCAAAATATTCGTATACTGTTCTTTAGTTTTATTAAGATTACGTGTTGCGGCAATCCCAAGTAATATTTTATAGGACAGGGGCAGGAAGTAGAAGTGTTATACAGATTCTAATATATTAAAATACAGCGAATTTTGTATAGAAAATATACTATGCATTACCTATTATTGATCAAGACTGAACTAAATGAATTATTATTTTAAGACCGAAGATCTCAGGAAGTTTGACCGATATATCTAATTATTTATGTACACACAAACACTTAAGTGTTTCGAATCGAAAAGAACAAATAAAGATAAAAGAGTACAGAGGAGGTCCGTGGTATTAATTCGTCTTAGTGTAGAGCACTTTCCACACAACTGTCAGTTCGACTGAATTGATTTCCATTTCCCTTCCCCCTGAAGTGGAGCAACTCTACATAAATTTTCGCAACCCCTAAGAGACAAGACTTAGCAAGCGGATTTCGCAATGCGACGTTATCAGCCATCGGTTGGACGCCGCTGTCCATCCAGTTGATATAATCCCTACGCTTGAGCACCCCTGGATTGAGAGAGGGGGATGGGTGAGGAAGCGGGAGGGGCGTACACTTAGTTATCGCCCGGTAACAGTTGATCAGGAAAACTTTGCCAATACTAAACCGATAACTTTGCTATTGGAATAAGTATGACATGAAGATAGATGGACGATCTGAGGACTGCTTTGGAAGAAAAGGTAGCATAATAAGCATAGCATACTCAACCTTATAATGTTCTTATTGCTTCGACTCAGGCCTCCTCCACTAAGAAATCACACACGGGCCCAGTGCGGGGTGGTGGATGTCACATGTCATCGAATTTTTGGTTCTAGGACAACGACACACGATTCATCACCACTTGAAGCAAAACGCTGATGATGAAATAAATTACACAAAGTGAACTGGGTTTAAACTACCACTGCTCCTGAAGAAGAAAAGGTGTGATGGTTGACAGGGGAAAATGGAAGAAACAAATGGGTTGCGCCTACACAAATACCTGTAACTCGGGTCGGCGGAACCTGGTTTTTATTATTGTTGTAACAAGGGCAGGATTTTTTTTTATAGGTTCGCGCTTGACCGCTATCTCACCTGATGGAAAGCGACAATGATGATGATATTGCTGCTACCCGGGGTGAAAGTCCGCTGCCGCGACAGGTCACGACATGGCGGTCAGAGCTCCAGCGGGATCTTATGGTGAAATGGCGTCAGCGACTATCGCAGCCCAGTGTTGGGCACGCCACAATTATGGCGGTAAGACCCCTCTTTGAGGCGTGTCTGGAAAGCCCTTACGGCGTCCTTACCTTCCGCATGAAGCAGGTCCTCACCGGGCGTGATAAGTTTAGGAGGTCACAGAAACCTCCTAAACTTGTCACCGGATTTTTGCGGAAGTGACGCCCGGGTGTTGCCACTGTACGGAACGCCCGGAGGACACAATGGAGCGTGTGCCCTGCTTGGGCGGATCATCGCCGTGCCCTCGTGGGGGCGATCGGCGGCGGAGACTTCTCGCGCCGGGCCTTGGTTGAGGCCACGGTCCGGAGCGAGGAGTGGCAGGCGTCCGCCGACTTCTGCGAAGCAGTAATACTCGCAAAGGAGGAGGCTGACCTCATCAGGTAACGGCGTTCTTGCCGCCGCCACGGGGATTCTGATCCCGATTTCCGGCCACCGCAGGCGCGGGCTTGCGGACAGTGAGCAATGGGTAGCTCGCTGTCCGGCCGTCCGGTAACTATCCGGAACGAGCCCAAGTCGTCGACGGCGCGCACTGTCACACCTCAAGGAATTGTCAGCAACAGCAGGGACCCAGCTGGGTCGAAGCCTACTGGGGCCAGGGTTAGTTTCGAAAGACAGCTCTAGCCCCGGTATGAAGGCTCGAAGGAACAGGGTGGGTCGTTTAGTCAGTAAGAGTCTGACACTATCTCCCGCTCCGCCCAAGAGCGGGGGTCGTCATCAGTTGATTTTCCCACCATGAAAAAAAAAACATTGCTGCCACCCCTGCATATTCCGGAAGATTGGCAGAGGCGGTACATAAAGTACTTCATCGTTAGAATGATGACTTAACCATGCATACCGCGTAAAAAAAAATTGAGACGACATTAGGTATAATTATATCAGTTTTATATCAGTCGTGCTAGAATAAAGGCATTAATCTCTCAGACCATGCTGATAGCGCAGTAGTGATAATGTTAGATTAATAAACGCAACTGTGAGAGGTTTCCCTATAGAAAAATTAAGCCACCTTCATCCAGTCCGTCGAAAATATTCCCAACTTTCCATTTCAATATTAAATGTGGCGATTTGGCGGTAGTCAACAACATAAATAACATAGTGGCTCCGGAAGTGTGTCAGTGTTACGTAAGGGCCGGGGGACTCTATCCGTGCCGTGCGGATGCGGCTGCAGGGTGCACTGGGGGTGGTAGGGAGTGTGGAGGGGGGGGGGGATGCAGGGCCGCTGCAGCCATGTTATTAAATTAATTAAATGATGGATCACTAAGTAACTTAGTTCAGAACGTTCACTAATAAAGTTTCAAATGAAAGTACAGTATGTTGAAGACATAATATTTTACTTAAAGTTACGCTAAACCTGAACAACACTGACAGTGTTTGATAACCAGTCACCCGAGAAATTGAGAACCATCTATCTTCGTCACAAAAAACCATTATTCAACCTGAAAACAAATACCTTTCACGAGCGTTCGCTAAAAGCTTTCTCAACTTTAATTACTTGGATGGGTACAAGAAAACCACCAAGTGCTACCAAACTGCGATCTAGTTCAAACAGCCTGCCATAGCTACGTACTAAACGGGCACGTTCAACTTGCTACTTGCGAAACTAGAGAAACAGCATTAAAAGTTCCACAAATAGAAACGCTGTGAACATAACGCCTATTGCACAGCTCACCATTTATTTATACTAAGCTGATAGCATGAAATGCTTTGCCATACAAACCAGTTACGTATGCGCCTTGGTTCTAAAAATAGCAACAACCCTTACTTAAATAATTATTATTGGTCGGAGGCTGTGCTTCCTGGGCGCATCCCCACCCCGCGCGCTCCCCACCCTGCGTGAGGCGGACCTCTGGCCTCCAGTCGAAGTCGGCTGCTCGTGGCGAGCGCACGTCTGCGGCATGACGCTCCTCGCCTCACCTGGAATGTATTACGAGAATTTTTGCCTCGTCTTTAAATAATTCACGCATGATTTATCGGCCTCATATACCAGTAATATCTACTGATGATGCGACAATTTAAAAACAATTTATATCCCGCAATTCGCAGTGGTACCCAATAAACACGAACTTTAATCTCGTTATCTGCTATCATAATAAAAGTTAATTTTGTGCTGATGTCTGTAATAGCCATGTAGGAAATAATTAATACAAGTGAAATGAACGTGTTAAATTAAGGTGTAGTTAAAGTTTTAAGTGTTTTTGAAGGACAACTATTAAAAATGTCGGACAATCCTACTGCTGTCGCTAAAGGTAAATTTTAAAACTTTTAAAATTTTTTCTGTTTTCACACAAGGTAATCCCGTATTTTTAAGGAACGACCGGATTCGCATCGTAATTGCGATCTGTCCATAACTCGTCTTATTTCCCTACACTTTGATAGGTTCTTAGCATTGAGACTACGAGAAATGATATTGTGACTTGAATTTTATAATTTTTAATATGAGAAATGGCTTTTTTTGTAATAGCAATTATTTCCAAAGTTGACAACACAACTGACGGAGATAATCCCGCATGCTGTTGATCTTATTAATACATAAACACATTTTTAGTACATTTTGAACAGAAATGAAGTGGTTGCATATCTGTACGTTATATTGATAAGTATTATTTTTAGTGTATTTCATTATGATTGATAATTTTCGTGTGTAATCTAATATTTACGAGTGCTAAAATATAATTATATCAAGGCTGACTGACGTTGCAGATAATGCATGAATATTGAATTTATATGGGACGGCCGACCGTAGGGACTGTGTGGGTCATCTATATCAATTGCTGACCTCTTTTGAGGCATTTTAATACGTGTTGGGTAGCCAATTAATACGGCTGGCCCTTTTACCCCAGACCCCTGTAGGTCACGTTCGGGAGGTACCTGTTCCGGATTCAGGCGGAAGAGACGCCCGGGTGTCGCCACTGTGCGGAACGCCCGGAGGACACGGTGGAGCACACAGTCGAGGTGTGCCCTGCTTGGGTGGATCTTTTGCGCCGGGCCCTGGTAGAGGCCATGGTCGGCAACGGCGTTCTCGCCGCCGCCGCCGCCCCCGGGATTCTGATCCCGATTTCCGGCCACCGTAGGGCCGTCCGGCCGTCCGGTAAGTGACCGGACCAAGCCCAAGTCGTCGACGGCGCGTACTGTTCCCACGCGCCTCAAGGAGTTATCAGCAACCAGCCAACCCAGCCAGGTCGAAGCCTACTGGGGTCAGGATTATCCGAAAAGGAACTCGATATGAAGGCTAGAAGGAACAGGGTGGGTCGTTTAGTCAGTAAGAGTCTGACACTATCTCCCGTTCCGCCCAAGAGCGGGGGTTGTCTTTGGATGATTTTACCCACCGTAAAAAAGACCCCTGTAGGTAGAATAATACTCAATAGCCATTACATGTAGGTATCCCGGATATGGTCGATTAACTAGACGTACTGTCAACTCAACACGCCCTCTATTTTGTTTTCTTCTTCGTTGCTTTCAGTTTGTCTTTCGGTTCACTTCCTCCGGGTTTGACCTAGAACTTGGGTTGCCCATCGAAGGGCGGGTCGCTCCAAAGTTCAAAGCGTCCGTAATCATTATTTACTGCCGTATTGATCAATACTGTTTGAGTATTGACGACGGTTTACTCCAACGTATCTGTTTTACTTAATTCGGGCGGCTACGGTTGATCCGTTTTTGAATATATGTTTTTGGAGAAGGTACACACTATTCATTTCCATATATTTACTCGTGCTTGGCAACTGAGCAGACATCTTTTACTTGAGGCTATTTATTTGTTCATACAAGGTGTTTCTGAAACATCTGGTGGCCCATGATACTGCAATTTTTTAACCCATATTTACACTTCCTTGATATTTTTGTTCCAAGGTTTATTTCCGATAAATTTTAATAAAACTTGAAACTTATATAATTGCAAAAAAGTGGGTGTGGTTTTATGTTAATTTGACTGAAAATTAATGGATACTAGGTAACTAATCTTTAAGATCAAAATAACTTGCGACATCATTACGTTTAGTATAATTAAATAGTTAATGTTTAAGTTTCTTAAGTACATTATATTGTTGTAATATTAGTTATTAAAGATAAATGTATAATCTACATTTTGACAATTCAAAAGTAACAGGCACTTTTGAATTCGTCTATTTGTAATAAAGTTTCTGATTGTTGACTTGAATAACAAATGCATAATGAATCAATGCGAGGGAACGCACGGTGCAGTGTTGTTATATTTATTGTCTGTTGTTTTTTTACTACACGTGGTTATGCACGTAGTAATTACTGCTTGAATGCCATTTTAAAATTTATTTTTGTAGATACTTTTTATAATGCCAGTTTTTACTCATCGCATTAAAACGGCTTACAATAGAATTTATTTTCTTTCGGACAGAAAAAGATCCACAAAGTGTTAGTACCTAACTAAATAAATAACACTAGTGTTAGTATTAATTACCCTTTGGCTTAACCTATTACTAACACTAGTTTATAAGCTTACAAATGTACTAACACATATGGATGTATATGAGTCTGAAATAAATTATTATTATTATTATTTTCGGGTACAATTTCTTTTCTCAGCTCTTTGGCTAGTTTCGACCACATTTACGGGCTAAGCGCCAAGTAAATGTAGCATGTAAAATTTCAGTGTGTTGTGTGATCTTTTTCTTCTATCTGCATGAATTTCCTGACAATTCTACAGGTATTTAAAATTATTATTATTAACTAGTCAACATTTTTTTAATGATATAAACTAGTGCTTGACTGCTATCCCACCTGATGGTAAACAGTGATGCAATCGTTGATGGTGAATCACACTAACACAACATGTTAATTTCCCCGTTGCTGCGTTGATGTTCCTCGTAACAATTCTTGGGCAATAATGATGATGTGCTCAAAGAAATATTTTGATAACTATCATAACAATATTCTCCACTTCGAGACAAGAATTTCTTACTGCACTTTGCATAAGTGCAGCTACATGTGCGAGCTACGTGCAGTTATGAATGTTTTCGTCGTAACAAGGTTGTCACGCTTCTTGTGCCGCAAACGAGTTCATTGCTCTGATTGTAAATAGGGTTGCTTCTTTTACTGTTTCTTATTCTTTAAATTCGTGCTCTACACCACAAGTTTTCTCTTTTATTATTGAGACTTTATGGTACTTGAAATAAATAGATTATTAAATTATATCTGTTTTCTTTCTGGTTATGAGAACTACGTGTGTTAGTGTAGTGTGCTGTGCATAGGTGGCGCTACTTGTTTCTGATTTTATTCATTTTTAGATTTACAAAATATAGTCCTTAAAATATCAGTAGATGTGGGTTCTCCTTATCTATTGTATTTCGTTTTCACCCTTATCTATGCTATGTTTTTGAACTAATAACTAAGGTTCGACGCGACGCGCGACGGTCTGCTGTAATAATACATGGTGATGTCGTCTATAAATATAGGTAGACCTTGAACATAAAATCATTTACTTAAAAAGTGGTATGCTTTGATGACTTGCTGAAATTTTATTTAGCACGCCCGTTCATTCACCTTGTTTTTATTCCGGTATTTTTCTAAAGAGCCATAATTAAAAGGACCATTTATGAATTTATTATTATTTGGTGAACCCTTAGGTCCATATCCTCTCGTACTTAACCTTAGTGCAGTTAAGTGTGAATTATACCTAAAAAGGGTGTTCAAGACGAGTGTTTTTACATTTGTTTACTCACATATGTTTTATTCGTAAGTCGTAATCATAACACGTTTACGACGACATTGACTTTCAACCGGCAACCTGTTGCCGAGTCAACCGTACTTTATTAATCTTAATAATGTCTGTCTCTCTTGGCTCTCGTAGGAACATAGCAACGAGATTCACGGCACGGGCAACATATAAAAGGATTGTCGTTATAAAAAAAAATAAACCCATTGCTTTCTACACTATTTTTCCATAACTCACTGTATTCTTCTTAGAAAATCTAAGCAAAAATCCTGCATCGTGGGTGCTTTCACAAACATGTGAATTCACATCACTTAATTGATTGAAAATTAGTTGCTTTGTTATCATATCTGTATCAAATGTCGATTGGCGTTGGCATGTAGATTCGCGTAGTAACTAATCACTTATCTATATCTTTGGATTGGAAGTTGTAGTCGTAGGAAAATCCAGATGTTTCGTGTTTTAGGCGGTTTGTGAGATAAGCTCTTGGGACCACGTAGTGTTGTTGCCAAGTACGGTATCTTCTTCGGCAGCTGCCATTATCAGGTGATAGTCCCGAATGATCCCGTCGTAGACAAGGTCTAGCTCTGATAACGGATCTACTAAGCCAAATAGATACGCACTGTTGTTGTTTCCAAAAGTTCCATGATACATGAGTATTACGTAAACATAATTATAAGTTTATTATATTTTGAATACGTATGAGTATCTATGTGTGTGATCTAATCTATTTTACTTGTAATAATGAGAGATATATGTATAATTTAAACATTATATTGTCTTTATTGTGGGAAAGATAAATGGAACCAAGACGAATACACACTAATGACGCAAAAAACTGCTTCCGCTTCACCATAACCATCATAATTAGATTGATTTTATCGCTGAGAAATGGTTATGTCTTGGGTTAACACTTTCTATCTGCACCTTCACGGGATGATCATCTTTATGATCAATCATTCAATATTCCTTATTGTGATGATAGTTACAATAAATTATAATATTGCTAAAAAAGAAATATGCCAAAGAAGAACCGCTACTATGCCCTAAATACTTTCATTGTAAAAAGATTCTTTCCATTCCTTCATTTTTCTTAATTATTTTATTTCCGTGCAATATATGATGAAACAATTTCTTAGATATTATCTGCTTGATATTTATTTACTTCTGAGAAGCTTTATCTACGTTGATTGACTCAAAACATTTAAATGGATTTCGTGTTATTTACAGATTAGGTAACAGCAATGTAGATATCGAGAGATATAGGTAATATATTAGCACGAGTAGATGCATGGTTTGCATGACATAATTTGGACAAGGTTGATACTGTTGAAAGCCTAAGTTAATACCAATGACTGTAATACTTACGTTTACATAAATTCTTTGTAATATTTCTGAAATTGTTTATTGTTTATATTGTTTATTTTCTTTCAATGTCACAACCCATTTTTTTTCATTTTAATTATGGTTTTTTTTAGTTACTAAAGAGTTTTTATAGTTGCAATAAGCATCATTTAAACAAAAAAATGTAATTTTTATCTTTTTTTTTTGAAACAGCTTGATGGCTGAAGTCTTGGTTTGAAAATTTAAATTATGAATTGACAGCCAGCATAGCCGTTATAAAAAACCCGTTTCTGGTCAGTTCTTGTCAGTTTTTAGTTTTTGCTAAATCGTTCAGCTCTATTTTGTCGTGCTCCTCAATTACTCCTGAAGAAGTCAGTTTTGAAGTCCATTAAGCCCTGAACCTGATGGACCTGGCCTCTGCCGAATCTTACACTGGAGGGCTATTGCTGCCTGCTGCTCCGTGTCTCACACGGCTGAGGGCTGCGCTGCGCATCCTCCGACGAGGAGGGCTGCGCCTACCCTCACCTGCTGCTGCGCTCCGTCGTCCCTCATACGGCGGAGAACTCCTCCTAAGCTGACCTTTCATATCTTATTATTTTTTATATTTTTATTGTTTTTATATATGCTTTATATTTTGTAATGTACCTACCTCACAAGGATTCATATCTATATTTATTATTTCTCCTCATTCACTGAACCTCTTACCTCTTTCCTCTTGCTCCTATAACTTCTCTTCATCACTCTTACTTCACTACTCACCACACGTGCCTTGCCAGGGCTATTTCTTGGAGGCACTTACATAGCACTCCTCCCCTCCTCTTACTTTCAATTTACTCTTATACACTTACACTCTTACTATGACTTCTTAGCAAAGTGCTTGTAGACTATACATTCAGGCAGTGAAAATGGTAATGTATGTGCAGAGCGAGCCCTTACCAGTGCAAAAAGTAGAGTACTATGTTCTATTACTGTGGTATTTAAATATACTGCCCCAAATTTAGACTAGAGTCCAACACTGTAAGGTTAAGCAAAATATTTGTACCTACTAAGTAAACACTTTCAAAACAGTGGCGAATAACGTGAATCGGTTGGCACCCTTTTCTAATCTAAAATTAACAGTTATATTACTCAATTCTTTGAATCCGGCTTCCTTTGTAAAAAGTTTCACCATCGCTGTTCTAAGGAAGCAATAGAAAATATAAAAATTTCTAAAAAAAAAAAAATATATTTTAATACGTTTGCTTGAACTCTTTTAAATAAACGTATTTCATTAGGTTTAAAAAAATACTTTAATCCGGCTCGAAGGACCACTACAATTATACCCTACCTAAATGATTAATCCTGACAGTTATTTGTAAAAGACTAGGTAGCATATTAACTTAAAATCCATTGAAATCATGACGCTAAATCGTGTAAAATTGCGATACGAAATAGTACGAGTATCTCTCATTAAACGGCAGCTTACCTATGAATAATTACTTATTTTTTTTAAATGTCAAGATCACCTCTAAAATGGAAAATACAAAAATGAGCGTGACTGTAATATTAATGACGACATTTTGCTTACACTATACTCGTGTTTTGATGGCTGACGTCAGCCACAGTGACGGACCCGACACGTCACTCACTAATACAGTTCGTGTTGACTGACCTAAATAATGGATATTATTGTGATAAGCTTGAATCATAGGACCGGGAAAAGTTAAATATTATGTGCTTCACACTACATATTTGTTATAGTTGATATACATTCAATTGTTAATCATTTAGCCTTTGATCAATGCGTATGGCTTGAAAACCTTGTATACAGCAATCAATATTGGTCATTCGTCAAACATATCTTTAAATGAATTGAAGACATCGAAAGCATTTACATCACGAATTAAAAAATGACATTCAACCATCGCAAGGTCAAAATTTCTTGTCTTCTTTCCATGACGCAGAAAGGACTAATTTATAGTCCTTATTGGCTGAGCAAAACTTCGTCTTAAGGTCAAAGTCCACGTCTCGCACAGCGGAGTCATTCACAATATTATAGCAATAATGGCCAGTGGCCATAGAGCCTCTGACGTCAATGACGCACGGTGCGTGCCCAGGCTCGCGTGCTACCGACCATACACAACTTACCGCCGTATTGTTCTGGAACAATACTCAATGATTGGAGCATACGTCACGGTGGAAAAATGTGAATTTATTTGTTGTGAAGATAACGTGGCAAGTCATGTTGTGACGACGAAAGCGTCACAATAACCAGATTGAAATCAATGTGTAATCAGTAGCTATGTGTGTTGGTATAGGTTTGATAATGGTAATTTTAGTGATGTCAAAATATTGGCTTTGCGCCTTATAAAATGGGATATGGTCGATCAACTTCAAATTAGCTGCTTACATAGAACCATTGTTTTTTATTTATTTTCCACAACTACGTTGCAAAGTTTTAAGTAATTCCAAGGAAGCAAGAACTCCAGTAACTGCTTTATTAGCTGGCCTTCGTGCAAGCAACCGCAAAATAAAGTACATAAACAATAAATTAGCTGAAACAATGTAAATACCTGAAGCCAATGACTTTGTAGAAACAATAATTGAACAGAAAAACCCAATTTTCCATTTTTAGCGGCCGGATCCTCCATTTATTTGCGGTTTGTCAATGTAAAGCACAATGACCCGCTACAATGAGACAGTTTTGAAAGCTTCAAACAGTCCACTTAAGTACTAGAATGGAATAGTTGATTAATAAGAAAGCTAGTGCATAAGACGAGGAATAATTAATAATAATGTAATGTAATGTGTTTTGTAATTTTTATTAGTTTTATTAATTGCATGTAATAATGAAATGATTAAATATTAACATTTGTACGCCTAACGGCTAAGCATAGAGAACCAACAAAAATGTAACATCTCACACTCATGTGTATCTGTAACCTATGTTTACAAATAAATAAATCTGAATCTGAATCTGAAGAGCGTCCACTCTAGTTAACCGCCAACTGATCGTGTATTTAGAACATTGACGCACGACGTGATGACTGGCTGATGCCCCAGGGATGCCAACGTCGTATAACGCACTTGTAAACAGATAAAGTTATTGATTATATTTTTGTGGGTTCCGTTCCTTGTCATCGCTGTACTGTCACTTAAAAGACTCCGTACTAAAGTCCTCTGCTGCGCACAAGCCTCACCAGCATTACCACGATGTCTGATCCTGTGTTTTTACATTCAGTGAAATGAAAAGCCGTTCTTCAAAATGGCTGAAAGTTATTTTTTTCCTTATACATATATTTCTTTTTAGGGTTCCGTAGCCAAATGGCAAAAAACGGAACCCTTATAGATTCGTCATGTCTGTCTGTCTGTCTGTCTGTCTGTCCGTCCGTATGTCACAGCCACTTTTTTCAGAAACTATAAGAGCTATACTGTTGAAACTTTGTAAGTAGATGTATTCTGTGAACCGCATTAAGATTTTCAAACAAAAATAGAAAAAAAGCAATAAATTTTGGGGGTCCCCATACTTAGAAATGAAACTCAAAAATTTTTTTTTCATCAAACCCATACGTGTGGGGTATCTATGGATAGGTCTTCAAAAATGATACTGAGGTTTCTAATATCATTTTTTTCTAAACTGAATAGTTTGCCCGAGAGACACTTCCAAAGTGGTAAAATGTGTGTCCCCCCCCCTCTAACTTCTAAAATAAGAGAATGATAAAACTAAAAAAAATATATGATGTACATTACTATAAAAACTACCAACGAAAATTGGTTTGAATGAAATCTAGTAAGTAGTTTTTTTTTTAATGCGTCATAAATCGAAAAAAATACACTATTATTAAAACATCGATCAAAGTTACAACACATTACAAGAACTTTTATATTATGTTACTAGCTGCTACGGAACCCTTCATGGGCGAGTCCGACTCGCACTTGGCCGGTTTTTTAATTTAGAACATTCAGCGATAACATGCAGAAAGATGGTCGACATGGTACTTAAGTGTGTAAGGTGAGTTAGAGGCAGTTTTTCAGAAGTATATTATAAAGTTATGAGAAACTGATGGTTCATAAAATACGGAAAAGCGCTGCTTGTAAACCGCGATCTTTTCGTTTATTTAGGGCATTGACGCACAATGCGCGCAATTACTGTCTGCCGGCTCAGGGTTGACACATTTACTATTCGCTTGTCACGTTATAATGAAACGAGCATTTCGAAATGTTATTTTCAGTAGTAGTTTGCTTAAGTTTTCGCCAAAACAGTTTAAATGTAGTTGTGTTTTATACGTGTTTTAAACCTGTTTTTACTTTATTCGCATGTTCATGCAAAAATATATCTTTTGTTTTACTTCACTGTAATCTAGTCGATAATATAGCGCTTAAATACACGTTGATTTTTAGGGTTCCGTAGTCAACTAGGAACCCTTATAGTTTCGCCATGTCTGTCTGTCTGTCTGTCCGTCTGTCTGTCCGTCCTCGCTTAATCTCTGGGACCGTTAGCACTAGAAAGCTGAAATTTGGTACCAATATGTATATCAATCACGCCGACAAAGTGGTCAAATAAAAATTTGAATCTCAAAAAAATAATCGCAAAAAAAACAAAAAACAATGTGTCCCCCCCCTCTAACTTTTGAACCAAGAGTTTAGAAAATATGAAAAAAAATCTGAAAAGTAGAACTTTATAAGGACTTTCTAGGAAAATTATTTTGAACTTGATGGAAAGAACAGTTTTTGTACAAAAAAGACAAAAGGGTTCTACAAAATAATTTCTGGACTAAGTTTGTAGTATAATCGTATATGCAGGCATTTTTCTAACCTCATAAGTGGGTACACTTATTGTGAATTTGTGACGGACGGGAAACTACGGAACCCTACACTGAGCATGGCCCGACATGCTCTTGGCCGGTTTTTTAAATTGTACATAGTAAAAACTGCTATTCTTAGGCCACTGCATGTTAACGTACCCGGTTACAAAACTTTTAACATCGATTTCAAGACCAAGTTCAATATTAGTCCCATTCGTCCGCTAGCTGAGCACAAACTCGCTCCGATGTAAAATCTATTCGCCTGTAAATGAGTTGCAAATGTAGGTTACGTAACCCGCAGCCCTGTTTACTACCGGGATTTCCCAGAGGAGTGACTCAGAGCGGTAATGTCAACCGCCGAAATAGTAACTTCGATAGATCTAGGTACCCTAGATTTGAGATGCTTCGTTGGCTTCTGTTTATATAAATTGTTAGTCTGGCTCACAACTGGGACGGGTGTTGTTTGATAATATCAACTCTGTCCATTTCAAACAATACTGTTTCGAATATGCTTAGTTTGGCTTTCGGATAAAATACTGCTTCTGCCTGATCACAAATTCAAGTTTCCAAAATATTTTTAATTTCGATCAGATAGTTCGATTGTAAAAAAAAAAATACTGTCACCCCTATTAAGGTCGGGTCGGGATTTCCCAAAGGAATGATTCACAGCAAATGTCACCTGCCGAAATAGTATCGTTATGTTGCGCACACGCATGTCGGCCATGTTGTTACATGTATCTGTGTGCGGATCAGCTGTTCCGATCGTTTTGAAGTTAATTCATTGAAGACACAACATCCGTTTGGAAAGTTTGGCTCGGATTCTTGAAAATTTGCGTCCATTGCAGATTTATATCTATTGTGCCGTTGTGCGTCATTTTGCTATTAATAGAGTTGCGGATTTTAATTGGTTAGTAAGTTTGGTAATGCTATAAATTTTATATATTGGTATATATCATCTGCCTAGCCTTTTCCCAACGTTTGGGATCGGTTTCCAGTCTAACTGGTTGCGGCTGAATACTCTTGTTTACATGAACCGACTGCCTATCTGACTTTTACAACTCACACCCAGTTACTGGGCAACACGATAGTCTTTGGATAGACTGATGGTCAGGCTTTCTGGCGTCACACTACTTTTTTTAAGGTGGGAAATCCCCTGCTCTTGAGCGGAGCGGGAGGGCATGTTAGTTTTTCACTAAAACCCACTCGCTTATTCCTTTATTGCTTTGCGTTCCAGTTTCGGGGCTTCCTTTTTTTTTTGCTCTTATAGTATGATCCCTGTAGACTTTGACCTGCTAGGTTAATACGATCTGCTGACATCTCGCGTGGAACACTAAGCGCCGACGAAGACTCGGTCTGGTTGGTTACTGAACAACCAGACGGCGTGCTACCCATTGCTCACCGTCCGAACGTTGTACGCCTATGACGACTGTTTAAAATGTGGTCTAAGAATTATCAATTTGTTTAGCTCAAATATAAATCACAAAGTATAGCCTCCAAAGCGTCCGCCAACAACGCCACCACTTTTCTAAACTCAATAATTCTGACGGGGTGATGTCAGTCATTCCTTTTCCCAATGTCATAAATATTGATGACAGCAATTATGTTGTGACTGTAAAGTGTCGACTACTAACGACGTATGTTTATGTAGTAGAATAGATTTTTTCTTTGGCAATGATCCAATTGCAATACAATTTAATCGCTCAATTAGTATCTCGAAGCCATCAGTTTCTAAGTATGACACAATTTGTGTTGCAATGCTTTTAATTGTCGTATTAAAGTTTAATATTTAAAACTTCGTAGTTTTGTTTAGAGATATGCGAGACAGAGTAGTCCCGCAAACCTCCGTTGAAGAGGGAGGATCCTCCGACCAGATGGGTGTTTTGTCTGATATGGACAACTGCTCGATAGATGATTTCAGGCTGTTGTATGTCTTCAAATCACGCGGAGAACTCTAATTGTGCGATACAGGATTTCATAGTTTATTTCTTACGTGATATTATAGAGGTCGCCAAAACTTAATTTCGTATACAGTGATAAAACAATTCATGTATGCAAGCTTACTTACGTATTACAACATTTTTATTGCTATCAAAACTCTTAAATCCTACATGGAGTTTAATAGTTTCTTCCGTATAACCTCTTCTTGTCTCATATTTCTCATATTTCCATAATATTTAATAGAACTGACGGCTTAGCCAAGTTGATAATCTACAATAGTTAACGTTAATAGAGAACTTCAAATGTATGGGAATGACGTCATCTCAACGTTAAGTCACGTGGTCACAACAAAGGAATCGGAGGCGTTGCCGACTGTAGAAAGAGATTCGAAACGAAATGGTCGTGACTTGGCTAGACCTGCTGATCAAAATTTGAATTGTCGCTGGAACGACTAGGTACAGTGTCATCTAGCGAGTCACACGTCATCGTTTCTTCAACTTTGACAGACGATTACCTACTCTATTATTACTTGATTGGTTTTCCTCCAGGTATACAACGCCGTACCACGATTTCACTGTTTTCATGTTAATGTTTGACTAAAATAGTGCTACCTGCGCTTGCCCACGCGCATTAATATGTCAGTGTCGTTTGTAGGAGAACCACTTGTCTCGGTATTTATAAAGTTCATTGTGTTGGTATGCTGTTTTTGCATTAATTATGTGGAATAATAAAATCCGTAACTTTTGAGTGGGTTTTAATTTTTTCGTTTACTAAACTGTCTGTATGAAGTTATTTTAAGCATTGGTGATCACGCTGCAATCCTTTCAGTATTTTTAGCACATTAGTGAATGTATGTAGCTTTTGATTTTAATTAGTTCTTTGTTAAAGTGAGGGCCACAGGTATGGAATCCAGCGTCCCTTGAGGTGACCTTGCTTGTTACAATCCGTGTAGACAGCAAATGTAATCCAACAACCGACAACCAATACAACGGTTGGTTTGGTTAACATTCCGCAAATTCCTACCAAGGTGACCTCTGTTTGGAAGCCGATAACATCCGTATATTGTAACCACGAGTCGTCATAGTCAGCTTGTCATTTATAAGGGAGCTTAATTTATCAACTTGCAATAACTCACGTGGACTGATTACAGCCGTGCAAGTCAAGAAGCAATGGGTGGGCGAGTTGTCACTTGTGTCAACTAGTTCAAAGTGCTTTAATAGTATTTGTTTTGTGATTATAGAAATACACACATAGATAAACAGTCTACGGGATAAGATATAAACCAATCGCGATCGCGACTCGGGCTTGGTCCTTATAGGACGATCCTTATAGAAGCCCGCGTCTACGGTGGCTGGAGATCGCTCTGTCGCGGCGAATGGGTCTGAACATTTCCTCACTCCTGCGGCCATATCCTTCGCTAGCATTGCTGCTTCGCAAGAAGTTTGCAACCGCATCCCATTCGCTCATGCTCGAACCTACTTCAGGGCATGGCCAGGCCTGCCTGAATGTGTGTTTCCTGATAGCTACAATTTTCACTCTCACTTCAACTACATGATCACTTAATATCAAATGAGATAGTGGTCAAGTGTGAGTCTAGCTGTAATAAAAAAAAACCGTATTAAACAAGATAAGTGCGCCGCGCAGAGACAGTATAAGAGTTTTTGTATTGAGATTACTTCTTTCGATTAAACAACTTCTCTCTTAATCATTTCACAAGTTTAAATATTATCCAATCATAGTTATATCATCAGAAAGTTTTTTTTTTTTTTGTGAAGAGTAACAATTCCCGCTAACCGAAAACGATTTCGTTTCAAGTGGGCTCCCGAAAATAGTTCAACCTTGTATATACGTTTCGCGAGTTCCCGGAAGAAAGGGGCGATGATTCACCTCAACCCGTGTATTGGACGACAGATGGTGTAATACGCATCGTCTGCAGCTCCTGCTACATCGCACATTGTTGGTTTGATTTCGTATACATACAATTATTCTTCTCCCTTGAGATCTACGATTTGAAAAGTGCAATATAGCTTCACTTTTTTTTGACTGACCGACATTTTGACAATTCAAAAGTGCCTGTAGTTGGTCTATTTGAAATAAACATTAGTGAATCCGAATATATGCCTCGGTACAAACATAAGTGTAGGTACGTGCAATGTGTTGGTTCCGTCCCGGGGTCCTACCTAAGCGCAGAAAACGTCACACCCACAACCCACGTCCTCATCAACAATTGAGTCATCGATTTTCTCCCACGTTTCATCTTCCTGTTCAAAATCTGTCGCCTAGTGAATGTGAGCTATTAGATCGACTGTGACATAAATACTATAACACTTATATCACCGTGACGGATATTTTGACGTGGCGCCGGCTATAACTGTTTATGTTAGTAACCGTGAGTCGGCGATGACGGTCCGGCGACCGGCGGCGGCACGGTGCGGCGGCGGCGCGGCGACGGCGCGGCCACGTTAAATATAACCGATGAGTTGCTGATCTGGAGGTGATGCTGCTTGTTGACTAATGCCTAGTTTGAGAGCAAAGATTTGGCTAGATGCTAAACTTTTGGAGTTATCGTAGACAGGTGTCACTGTGATGTGACGCTTTTATTAAGTCTGTCAGTTTAGTGTTTTTCTCGAAAGTGATTAAATTAATAAATATGTAGGTACTTACTTTTTTGAGCAGGTTTCAGCTTTTATTAAAGACCATGCATTTATTAAATCCGACAAAATTGCTGAATATACTTTGTTGTATTTTGTTATAAAAGCAAAGATTTTTAATTTACTTGTCAACAGTTTGAAACTAGGAAGCGTGTTCCAGACGTGCGAAAGATTCAAGGTTGGGAAGAAATATTTAAACGTAACACGACGATACATTTTTTTAAATCCACAACATCTACATCATCATACATATCAGAATTACAATGGCAGAAGCTAACGTTCTCAAAAATCAAAATGTATAGTAAAAAAAAAACACATTTGGTAACTGCGTGTAGTTTTAGAAAGTCAGGTTTAATTAAGCAATGCTGTAATGGTGGTATTAAGGCCACAACCATAACTCGTCACGGGCCATGGTTGAGAAGGCCATTAAAAATGACCATGATAGCTATAAAGTGAGGCACCTTTCCCTATAACATGGTTTTAATAATAGCTGTTGGTCAACTAGCTGTTATTTTGTACTTTGTAAACAGATTGCTGTAGTGTTTTTTTCGTGTAACAGTTTTGAAGGAAATAATGGTGTTCCACATCCTTTTGGGTGAAAATCCCTTCAAAGTTCAGAGCAAAGTCATCACCAAGAAAATGTTGCGTTCTAGTACTGTTCACTCTACATTATAAAGAGCTTCAGCTAAATGACGCTTTTCCATGAAAGTGTAGTTCACTGTTCCAGTTGATTGCAACTACTGTAACTTTATTATCTTCAGCAAATAAATTATCAGCTCGTATGTCTGCTACAACTATCTTTCGCCACTTAAGAAAATTCTGATTCTTTAATTATGTACAGGAGTTCGTGGGACGTTTCCTTTTTTTTTTCTTCGTTCTTTCCTCAAAACCATGTGAAGTGTGTCTGAAAATTGTAAATTGTGAGTAATAATGAAGTTGTTACGTAAATACGGGTTAGTCAAGTTCGTCTAGACAAGGTTGATCACCCACATCGCGCCCGGCGGCGGCGCCTGCGCTGCCGGCTCCACACGGTTCGACTTTATTAGTTCGCTGAAATTAAATGTTATTAATAGTGGATTATCTCCTGGTGTTTGTAATCCTTTAGGTTGCAAAGAACAATACGTTACCAAATAAACCGAATTTCAAGGTGAAAAGCACGCACATCAGGCGTTCTGATGTCAGCTTCAAGTTAGATCGTCCCTACGATCCCTCTTGTGATTCTGTTTTCATCGTCACTTTTAGGAGTCTGAATTCTTTGCAAATGTGTCTTATTTTTGCCCTAAAAATCCTGCGTCAACTATACCTGCTCGAATTAACAGTAATGCTTCTTCTCATACCAGTAACTTCTTATCAAAGGAATTTCTTCTTTGATATTGACTGCTTTATAATTGCGCAATGATGTCGTAATGTCTGAACAAGATAAAACAAAGATTTCATTTAATGTTCTTTCTACAGACAAAACACGCCATCTTAATAATGAAAATAGAGACAAAGTGAGTTACAGAATTAACTGTATTTTGGCAAGTGAGGACACGAGGTTGTATGTGTCACCGAATGACGCAGGCGGAGAGTTTAAATCAAGAAGTTAGTGATTCAAAGTGGACTGGACTGTTGTGTTATTTGATACTGTGAGTGGTGTTATAATGTTTATTGTATTTTTAGTTGACTCCAGCTTTTATGCAGTTAAGTTGCGGGAAGTCAATGTCAGGGTTACTACGTTACGGCTCGGCGAATGTGTCAGAGCCGTCGGTTCGGCTTGACATCAAGGTGGTGCGTGGGAGAGCTCGAGTACAATTTGATTAGTTGGCGGTTATATTCTATCATTGATTCATCACCATCATCTCCGTTATACTGGGTCAATTAAAACTAATAAGTGATACTCCGCAGATGTGATGTTCGATACATATCACATCTGCGGATGTGATAACAAAATAACGAATTAAAAAATAGTTTCAATTAACTGTTGCAATAAAAGTTATTTCTGTCATTTTATATCTTACGTAATTTCGTTACCTACCTTGCCTTAAATACATTTTTGGTCACATGATGACTGATTGTTACGTTGGCTACGAAACGTAACTCGTTTTGTTGGTGCTTAATGAATATATTGATAATGAATTCAAAAGTCTTGGGTCGCGAGCGCCAGGTTATAACTTGTATGACTGGAAATAATGATTTAATGATGATGCCTTTCACAATGATTATCATCAAAATAAAGAGTTCTATCGTGTCATCTTGGAATAGAGACAACAGGTAGATTATAAAATTCACAGCCTTCATCGATCTAGTCAGAATCGTTCGGATTGGACATCGCTTTTCGATCATCGTCAGTACGTCTGAACTGAAGTCGTCCAAACGCGCGATCAGACACACTGATGTTTAATATTAATACCGGTTCTTGTTTTTTATTTTAATACCAGTTTTCGTACTTGTAAACATAAAGTTGGACTTAATTTACTTAAACTGTAGTTTTTAAATTAATTCTTCAAGTGTCCTTCAGAAGCTTTTTTGGTGGTGGGATATTATTCAAATGTATCACTTACGATGTATTTTTGCTTCTTGTCTATTTTAGTTTTACAGTTTAAAAGTTGGTTATGGAGTTTGGTAATATCATCTCTTAGATCCATTCCTTCTCTTTCGACAATAATTTCTTCGGTACGGCGTAATGAATGAGATCGTATTGAATGATTCTTTAGTCTCTGTGCCAAAGACTGTTTTGGGCACGACGGTATAGTTTCTAAGTGGCTTAGGAGGTATGTTTTCTCTACCTATACGATGGTTGATGTTGGAATTTAGTCTTTATACTACTGTTGTATCTGCAAATAGTTTTGGGTGACTACTGATTCATCACCAGCCTTTTTAACGTTCCCACTGTTGGGACTCAAGCCTCCTCTCTAAGAGAGGGAATGGACCGTAATCCTCCACGCGGACCCAGTGCGTGTTGGTGAATGTCACATGTCTTCGAATTTATGGTTCTAGGACATGCCGGTTTCCTCACGATGTTTTCCTTTACCGTTTTGAGAGCAGCGATGATGAAATAAATTATACAAAGTAATGCGCCTGGCTGGGTTCGAACCCGCGACCTACACTCGTAGGTCGGGGCCGTTACCACTCGGCCACCACTGCTCTCAAAATCTTCAATGAACTTTTTAAGGTATGTTTTGGTCATGAATCCAATTCTCCTTTGATCTCCGATCTCACCTTTATGGGACATTAAATATTCTTCATGTTCTTCGATTGATTGGCTCGGTCTGCTCATCTCGTTTAGGCCCAATAAGTCCCATTTTACTTCCTTTAAGGGGATGCAATTCGACATACATTTTCACCGTTTTTCATACATCCGCTCTTACGCGGTTATGACGTTATTACACATTTTTCATCAGATATTTTGGAAACACAGTATTTTGTGGATATTATCTAGGCTTCTATTGAAATCGATTTATAAATTTGTGTAAAACTAATTCAGTACAGACCTCTGAAAATCTGCTATTTTGCATCAACTTTGATACTTTACAGTTTACTCAAACTTCAAAGGCTTCTATTGTTATATATTTTTGATCTTTTTAATGACAAAAATATAAATAAATAGAAGCTTTGCAAATTTAATCAAGATTCTGAATGACGACTATAATTTTCAAAAAAAAAAAATATATATATTGATTTAAAAAAAACACGTGTTTTCTGGAACAAGTTTTGTGAAATTTTCGACTAAATCACATAGTTATCGAATGCTAACAAAGTTTCCAGGCGTTATCTATCTTTTTTCGCTTTCCCTCTTCATCAAACACGTTGGATTGCGTTAGATGAAGTAACAAGCTTTTAGACCATGCTCGATGTTGACGATAGGCGAGTGGAGAAGCAGCCTCTTAATGCTTTTTCAAGCTCAGATAGTGATTCAGGTGTCATTAGTGTTTTAGTGTTGAGAGATGCAATGTATATTTTTTTGTTCTTTGTTAGCGGGTGGTCTGCTCTTCTCGCAGTGACCAACCGCGGTGGGAAGGTTTCATTATTAAATCATTCGATTTGATATTTTTTTCTGTATTTGTTTTGAAATGTGATTCTTTTTCGGTTGTTGTTGTTATTATTTTGATGGGACACTAAGTTTTTTTTAATTTCTGAAGTTAGACCTATTATTTCCCAAATAGTTAAGCATGTTTGGTTTTAATGTTTCTTTTTGGTCAGTAGTATTTGTTTGGTGGGTTTGCAAAATATTACACCTAATTGTTTTTTTTTTTATCAAGTTGGATAACAGAAAAAGCTTTTCATTATTTTCCTTATTTCGCATTGATTGCATTTTGGTTTTAAAACTATTAGTTAAAAACCCAAATTAAAAAAAAAAAAAAACCTTTAAGAAAAGCTATGTTCGCTTTTTTCCGTTCTGTCTCTAGTTTCGACTGTATTGTTTTCGAGTTTCTAGGGCATCTTTGGGAAAACGCTCTTTAACACAGGTTTAGGCCTTTTGGTAATTTGGCTTTCAGAATGAAATGTTTTTCCCGCATGGTAGAAGTTTCTTTTCGCTCCAATTCTACAGATGTTAGTTATTTCGTGGCTGTCCAGGTGTATTTCCGCTTCTATGATCTCTATTATGTAATCGACAAGTTCTGGTTCTCTTCTACCATCTTCACATGTTAGTGATTTTTTGTTCCAAACTTGTTAACCTGGTTTTTAATTCTGGTTTTCAACCATTAAAGTTTTTGCATTAAGTTCAATATCGTGACCTTAATTGTTTACTAAACTAAATTGTTAACTATTTCAGTTACAGTTACGTAACGTGTATCGGCTAATTTCATAATTTCCAATAATAAATGTGTTACCTAATAGGTAGCTATCTATTTTCTCATGGTGATAAATTAAAATCGATTTAACTTCTCGGGATCAAAATCTTTTCCGAGAAAGAAAAACCCGATACCGGACCTTCTGTACCTATTCACGAAAACTTTTTAAAGCCAATGTTTATTAAAAACTAGCTGTGCCCGCGACTTCGTTCGCGTGGACTACAGGGTTTTGAATTATTTTTTTCTAAAATAAATGTAGCCTATGTTGCTCCTTATTACATCAGCTACCTGCCAAAAAAAGTCTTGTCTAAATCGGTCCAGCCATTTCAAAGATTAACCTTGTCCAGGTTAATCTTTGAAATGGCTGGACCGAACAGACAGACAGACAAAAATTGAAAAAAATTTTATATGTATAGATTAAGAAACATAGTCATAAAATTAAATAATTGCAAAATTGCGAATAGAGCAGTTGATTGCTGTGACTGTAATACGACTTCTTCAAGCAACATTCTAAGAGTTACCGAAACACTACGGTGTCCACAAGTGGTCAGACTTTCAGCCTTCTGTTCTGATTACAGACAGAATCCTTCCGACATTTTCTTGTCTTGGTCTTTGGGATCAGCCTTCTTGATATTCCTGAGCCACATCGCACGGTTCTTGAAAATAAAAATACATACCTATCCTCAAAATGTTTAAAAAGGTAAAATAGGCCATTTAAAAGGTTAAACAGGCCTGTGTTTAACCTTTTAAAACGTTTTTTTAAAATTGATATAAACTAGTGCTTGACTGCGATCCCACCTGATGGTAAGTAGCGATGCAATCTTTGATGGCGAGGTGCACTAGTTTATTAATAGCCTATTCACTCTAGCCTTGAAGACACCCAAATTATAATCGGACGGGAACATTAAATTTTTCTACTCTTTTTAGACCTTTATTAACACAGAAATTTTACAGCAATGATATGGCGAAACAAGGATTGACATATCGTCAAACGTTTAAACGATCTGCTCAGTTGTAGTTGGCCATATGAAGTGATCTAAGATCTAGCTGCGACATTATACATTTATTCAATTCGTGTAATGACTGAAGTACCTAAATAGTCATGACAAACTTTTATGATCATTATGTGTTCATAATAATGTTACAACTTGTCTACACTAATATTATAAAGAGACCAACTTATTTTTTTTTTTGTTGGACATAATCTCTGAAAGTAATGGTCCGATTGCGATAATTTGCATTTCACCAATAGAAAGCTGCTTTATTCCTGAGTGTCAAATGCTATATTTTATGTAGGTATAAGGGCAAAGTCGGGGGCAAAAGCTAGTACTTTATATAATGGTAATTATATCATAATACGCATTCGAGAATTAATCCTTACGGTTTGGGGAGGCCTATGTCAAGCAGTGGACGTCTTTCAGCTGTAATGATGACTGGGCACGCCACAATCATGGCGGTAAGTCCCCTCTTTGAGGCGTGGCTGGAAAGGCCTCACGGCGTTCTTACCTTCCGCATGACGCAGGTCCTCACCGGACATGGTTCGTTCGGGAGTTTCCTGCACCGGATTCATGCGGAAGTGACGCCCGGGTGTCGCCACTGTGCGGAACGCCCGGAGGACACGGTGGAGCACACGGTCGAGGTGTGCCCTGCTTGGGCGGAGCATCGCCGTGCCCTCGTGGGGGCGATCGGCGGCGGAGACCTCTCGCGTCGGGCCTTGGTTGAGGCCATGGTCCGGAGCGAGGAGGAGTGTCAGGCGGTCGCCAACTTCTGCGAAGCAGTAATGCTCGCAAAGGAGGAGGCCGAACGCATCAGGCAACGGCGTTATCGCCGCCGCCGTCGCCGGGATTCTGATCCCGATTTCCGGCCAACGTAGACGCGGGCTTGCGGACAGTGAGCAATGGGTAGCTCACTGTTCGGTCGTCCGGTAACTGTCCAGACCAAGCCCAAGTCGTCGACGGCGCGCACTGTTCCCGCGCGCCTCAAGGAGTTGTCAGCAACAGCAGGGGCCCAGCCGGGTCGAAGCCTACTGGGGCCAGGGTTATCCGAAAGGGCGCTCGAGCCCCGGTATGAAGGCTAGAAGGAACGGGGTGGGTCTTTTAGTCAGTAAGAGTCTGACACTATCTCCCGCTCCGCCCAAGGGCGGGGGATGTCAATGCATGATTTTTTCCACCATAAAAAAAAAAAAGCTGTAATGATGATGGTACAGATGGACTGGTGGTCCACAGAGTGACTTTTATTTATTTAATTCTTCACAATAAAAATCGAGCTTTTTTTTTAAATTTATCATAACTCGCTTTTAATAGCAATATTTTAGGAATTGAAACTATAAGAAAGAAAGAATGAAAAAACGTTTATAAGTGCCTCACAAAATCGTATAAACAAAAAATACACACCGAATAAAGAGCCGCCAAAGACGCCAAATTTAGAGTTCGCTGTGATTTAAAACGATAAATAACACAGCGCTGGTATTCTGTTAGGGTTCGCTGTGATGCCACGGACATGCTCACAGACGTTAAATAGACTATCCAAATGAGATAACAAAAATGAAGCAATAAATAAAAGTCGCGAACTTTACTACTAGGCTACCAATACTTATAACATGGGGCCAACCACGAAAACCAGTTGTTTCCTACAATTTTACGAGTCACGCAAAAATATCCACCTGTAGACTAAGAAACCTATAGAAGTATTATTCTGTTAAAATTTTCCTGTCGGTCTCGGTAGTTGGTCTTTCATCGAACAATCCTAGACTGCAGATTTTAACGTCGTCATCGTGTGTGACGGCTTTAAAGGAAATAACACGCAGCTGATCTACAGCAAGACATTCATCTAAGGAAAACTGAAAGGAAAAGAAAGTCTGAAATACCCGGGTGTAAAGCCCGATACATACATGGCCTGGCGTGGAAACTTTTTTTATTCTTTATTTTTTGTATCTAATAGTGCGTCTATTCAGGCAGAATAAACATGTTTTCTTTCTATCTTTTTTCTTTTGAAATTAGTTTGTCCTTAAGTAATTTTTTTCCCGGGGGTCACCTATTAAAGTACCAGCACTATTCAAAAGATATCCCGCTTCTTTATCAAGTTTGCACTTAGTCGAGCTTTTAAGCTTTTACACAATAATTTACTGCCAAAATTGAAAACTGCGAGAAAGAACGGGAGAGAAAGGTACACGAAAAAGGAAAGGACTGAGTGAGGAATTTTACAAAAGTTAAGTGCCTGAATGATAGCGTGACGGTCCAGAGGAGAAGATGGAATAAGAGCACGTGTTGCGCAGACCCAATTAATATGTAGGTACTTAGTACATATAAGAAGACCATGCACGATTGAAATCGGCGGCATTAGCAAGCTCTGCTGATTCTGTCAGCTTCATTCACCTAAAGTTCTACGTTTATGAAATAAACTACATTTTTAAACAAGTCAGTTAAATTACGATCCGTATCGTCAGTGCGTGCGGGCGATATTCTCATAAAGTAGCGGCGAGGACGCGCGGCTAATCAGCGTGCAATCAGTCGACGTCACGCCGACGTCACGCAGCGCCCTAAATTTTCAGCGGTTGACCTATAGCCGGTGCGAGCCGCGAGCTGACAGCCGCCCGACCAGCTATTGATCATTGCGTTGTTTGTACACCCGTCTTCTATATCTGCAAATCTTTGATGAACACTACCAGCTTTTTGACCATCGACCACCGTACGTTTCAAATTTGATCGTTGCAAAAGTATAGAACTGAATATATAATACAGTTTTCCATAAATACATCAGTTATACTTCTCTTGAAAATCTTACGTGAAAAATTCGCGCATAAAAGAATAATAAAAGCCTCTCAAATGAAATAAAGGGAGAGCATCGGACAATTGCGTTCACACTTTGAAGAAAGAAACCCAATCACTTGAATTAATTTTAAGCGTTTTTCTATTCAAGTCGCATAGAATCGGATTCGTCGTAGCCTTGCTTTGTGAACAAGTAGGTACTTTAACATATTCTATTCAAGCTTTCCATTTCTTCATTTTATTGCTTCTACGTACAGAAAAAAGCCATTTGATTTCCAAGCTCGGTTCAGTGTCGTGCATGTTTTGATCAACATTTTCCTGTATTGTTCGTAATATTTGCTCAAACACAAGAGACGCTCGCCGCTACAGTTGTCACATCGAGCGATGCGCCGGATTGTGCTCAAACATTGTTTTGTTTGTCAACAGGTAAAAGATTATTTGCTTCCAGAATATACTCGTGTGTAACTTAAACTGGCTGGGTGGCTGGTGAACATGGATGGTCATATTTTAAATACTGCTTCTGCCGGTAGTAATGAGCCAGAAAATGCATAGGTTATAGTCGATTGGGAAACAAAAGTATTGAAACTCTCATACTTATTCTAATGATCATCTGATGATTTTGTACGAAAGAAATAAATTTTTTTTTGGTTGTTTTATGATTTCCTTGAACATTTTTTTTTATTTCCATCAGCAGATGTAGAATCTAAAACAATTACCAATCATTTCTGATAAAACCTCTATATCTTCGAAAAAACACCAGATTTTTTCCAAGATAAGTTCGACCATTATTAAATAGAATTTTCTCATTCTTGTTAAATATTTAGCAAGTTTTTTGTTCACTTGTACATGTTGTAAATTTGTCTGTAACCTTTGTAAATATAAGTTAGCACTTATTGCGTCATTGCCCATTTATAAAACTTGAACTCACGTGTCGGTCATTCGGACAGTTTTTGTGCCCCAACATCCTCGTCAGATAACTTCGTAGATCTCCTTAATAACCGATGCTTTAATTGCGTGCCAAGTATCATGCATCCATCGGTGACTTGCGCAAATTACTAATTACTTATTTTTAGACTTGGAGATATGTAAATAATAACATTACCATCCATCATGTCAGTTCTCTACTTTTCTCTGGAAAATGTTTTCAGTAATCTAGTGTGAATTGATTCTTAGAAACTGCATCCTACAGTCTACCGTGTTTTTTGTGTAGAAACTATTGCCAAGATTTAAGTCGTTTTAACGAATATGTTGATGCGTCAGTTATCAGCGGTTGTAGCGCTGCAGGGCGCTGGGCGGCAAGCGCTGCGAGCGCTGCGCGCGCGCTCTGCGTCAGTCAGCGCGCCGCCCGCGCCGCCCCGCGCGCCAGCGCTCACTCAGTGTTCGATCGCGATCCGAGCTCACCTGTCGTTCCATCGAGTGCCGCGCTAACGCGTTCCGTGCCGTTCGACGGCAAGTGCTAGTGCCACCATAAGATGCTTGCGCTTGACGCAGTGGTTTCTGTTTGTGTTAAAGTTTTCTAGTGCCTCAAAGTGGATTCCGGCGGACTGTATCAGGCCGTGGAGCATGCGCGGAGGCTCGAGCGCTCCCAGGCCATGTATGTCATAAATTTAGGTGAGTCCGCTTCGATATACGGCGACGTCGAGATCCACATTCCTCGATATGTTGCATGACATAGAATTGCGGTGCGCTCCTATAATTGGAACTAGACTAGACCGGTACTTGATGGTAAAGAGGTCTCTCTTATTGTCGTTAGAGCCTAGCTATTATCGCGGTATGCAAATAAATTCGAGGTCGGTACTCGAAATCGGCTTTCACTCTGATCGTGTTTTCGATGGCCTGCTGGTGGTGTGGTGATGGAGGACTCGTCCTAAAAGATGTCGGGTTCCTGGAGAGGAACATAATCAGCTCGCTCGTACAATTCCATTTCAATTTGTGTCTTATTCATAGCGCACTGTGCGTGTCTATGTATGTTTTTATTACAGTTCACGTACAACGTGTGGGCGTGTGTTGGTGTGTTTGCGCTATCGGCGATGCTATTTTCGTCCCTTGCTCGTGTGTGCGTTCTCGTTGCGCGAGTGCGCGTATGGACGCCGTATCCGCGTTCAGCCTGTTATCATTCTCCTCACTTGATATTGTTGCAAATTACGTGATGTCTTCGTTTATGATTTTAATTTTTAATCCAACTATCAATCAATATTTTACTACTTTTGAAATTAATATGACGCAGGATTATGTCCTAAAATATTGTATTTGTATGAATAAGTGCATTATCTTCCGAATGAAGCCACAAAAACAAGTCTACTGTAGGAAAACAAAGTAAATATCCTTAACATATTATTTCCCTATAGTAGTGCAGTTGCAACCTAGCAACCTACACTGTTATTGTTAAACAATATGTTATGTGCTTCTGTTTACTTAGTAGTTAGTACGGGTCTATTGAAACAATACATACACTATTTTATCAATACTTTCTATTAAAACAGCTATCTAAGTTGTTTTTCACAATTTATTTGTAGTCACGGGAGTATTTTTTTTTTTTGATGAACTGTTGTTATTCAAATTATTCGATTAATAATTAACTTAATTAGAGTACCTACTTAATTTATTTACACTGGCGTGTTTTAATTAGTTATCAGTACCGTCTGCTTGCAGAGCTTGTGTCAAACACAAAAATGTTAATGTATTTAAAAACGAAGCAAATTCTTTCTTTATCTCAAAATTACTGAATATTATTCCCGCTATAATCTAGCTTCCTGAAAAAAATGTCATATCAGCAATACTTGGTTGAAGTTACCAAGATTTTTATATCGCCAAAATAAAATATGTTCATGTAGTTAATCCGCCCTATCATCTACCGCTGTATAAAGTTATGTCTCAAATATGTGGAACAATCGTAAGCATGCAGTTTAACTAGCCTTTGAACTAATAGCTACTTACTTACTTTGCTGTATATGAACAATACTACCTATTATGATAGTGCAGCACAGTTGCAATTTTTAGAAATATATCAACCAGTAAATACATTTTCCATAAAATATCAAACAATAAGTATGCAGACGCCCTACAAAACGGTTAAGATTTTATTGAAAATCATAAATAATAAGAAGCCAATATTGGAAAAATAAACTAACTTTAACATTGGTCATTGGAACCAATGTTTTAGATGAAAGCATCAAGATTTTTTGATAAAAATCTAATCTACTTCCCATTATCGCAACAGAATACAAAGCGTAATACAATGTACTACAATGCACTAGTGTTGGAATGTGAAGCTGCCCGTTTACTTCCCACAGCGCGTGTATCTTTATCGGATAACACGAAAAGATACGAAAACACGTTACAGTCTATAAATATATTTATTTTCTTTTTAGTCAAAAATATCAACATAATGTAAGTATGCCGCGGCTACGCTTTTGTGTTTTAAATTGCTTGACGTCATTATGTCATCAAAAGGTCATCGCTGGCAATTTTGTACACGCATTTAAAATTTTGATCGATTTAGTCAATAGAGTCGGCCAGTTAAGTATATTTATTTCATTCGCTTTAATAATTTACTGTATAAATACAAATCAGTTTTTTTTTTGTGGTATTTGTGAAAGTTAGGACAAAGTTTATAAGAAAGAAAATGAGCAAAAAAAAAGAATTGACACTGAAGAAGAGCGTAGACAGCATTTACGGGCAAACAGAATACGAAAATTTCTTCATAACTATACCCAAGCTAAGCTGGGACGGGTAACTACTCGAAAATATTTCTTCTCCTTGACTTCAAATAATTATCTAAATCGGTCACCTAGTCTATCGTATGTACCACCGATCTCGGTCGTAACTATAAAAACTGTTTATTACCTTGTCAAAACAATAAATGCCATTTTCTTTCTTAGGGTTATAGAAGCATCACAAAACTGAAATAATGAATGCAGTGTTATCAACTTAATTATTTATTTTCTTTCCATTGTCGGTTTAAGCGTCGATTCAAAGAATAAACAGTAGAGTTTTGCCTTCCACTTCTGTAATATATTCAGAGAAAGCACCGCATGTTTTAATATAATAATTGCACAATAAAACAATCTTGTCGTCACCGTCCCCACTGATTTCACGGTTGTCAGCGGTGTCGATGGGTATCGACTATAAGTGCTGCTAATTGCTCGGTTATCGCCTGTCATCAGTAGTTGCTGTTCTGTGTAGAAAGCTGCACGCTACTCGGGGTACGGGGGGTTTAGATCCCGTTGGTTGCTGTGGAGGTAATTGCTACAATGTTCTCAAAAAGAGTTTGTGGTTTACTTAGTCAAAGGCTTTTTTTAATTCTTTTATAATTAATATTAATGGTTGTAGTCAATCGCAAGTAGTTCTGGGTCCACATTATTAAAATACTTTTCCTTTATCACCATCTGCTTTCTTTGGTAACTCATTAACATTGATTATTAACGGGTCGCTAGCTATCAATATTAATGAGAATAGTTACCCAAAGCTCTGGTTTCGCACGGGTAGCGCTAAATTGATTATAGTCTGTCTGGTGACTTCTGTTGGTTGGATGAAGAAGAAACGTACATGAGGGGAACTTGCTTACCTATTGAATTTCTAGAGTTTAGCGCCATACGAAATTAAAAAAATAAGAAAACTTAAATCTAAGGATAAATTAAAGTAGTTTATAGTAAGAATTGTTAGAAACCCCTAATATTGACAGCTAGGAACGGTTTGTAAGAAATAAAAAAAATAAAAATTAAAAATTTACTTTTTATAAGAATCATCTTGAGACTTAAACAAAGAGTTTAAAATAAAACAGTCGAATTAGTCGAATCATTCTAGAGTTATGCGCTTACCGATGCATATAGCCATTAATTTTGTTTATATTTGGTATTTACTTAGCAATGGAACTAGTAGAAGAATTTAGATAGAACGATTATTTTAACTAATGCGTTACGTCATTAGTTAAAATAACCGTTAATTGTTACTTCTAACTTTAAATAAATATTTAGTGTAAAATTAGCACAATGGTTTAAAGCAATAGATAGGTACAGCATAATTTATTAAAAACCGAATTGTGGGTTGCGTGAATTCACAAATAATTTATAACTATACTAATATTTAGATACACGCTACTATACTGCGAATATAGCAAACTCGACGCAACATGAAGTATTCGAGATCTCTCGATGGTGAGGGCTAAATAATTGTCGTGATTGACACGGTCCCGGCTCCCGTTACGCGGAACCTGTCTAAGGGCCGCCAGACGCACGGGCGCGCGCGCAGGCCACTGACCCGCAGCCGGATACTACCACATACTTATTAAAAAAAAAATGCTGCATTTATTTCTAACTTAACTTATTTTAAAGTACAGTAATTTCTAGACTACTAGTAAATTATTCCATAATATCTTAAGTGCTCTTGGATTACTGCTAATGTTTTAACGCAATAAGACATCAAGTACATAATACTATTGTTGATTTCCTTATCGACCTCTATAATAAGTGACAACTTGACGTTTGGAGTACCAATAGGTTCACGTAAAAACCTTATCAGTTCTATAAATAACCTTAATTACCTGCACTGATAATGGTCTATATTTAGAGAGATATGTAGAGTCATCGTGTAAGCATCGAATGATGTATCTTCACAACGTAGATAGATTGAAATTAATCTAATTCTTCAAACACGCCTGTATTTGCATACAGACGAACCTTGACATGTCTTGGTACTCAAAGATAAGTTTTCCAGTTCTAAGAATAATCAGCTTACGTATCGGTTCATATTTTGATAAGGTTTTTAATTTATAGAGTAGTATTTACTTAATTCACATTATTTGTGTATAACATTCTCTTACTGATAATGAGTTTCCGCTAAGTGACTGATTATATTTCATTGTTCGTTTATTATCAATGTGTGATCATGATAGGATATAGGAGACGAACCTTGACATGTCTTGGTTTTGGTAGTGCATTTCGTGTGCCGATAATCGATGCGTTTTTTTCGGTTGATTGCGTCAAAGCGAATGACGCACGCGTCTTGGATTCGCGACAGAAATAATTACGGAACTCCTGTCTAGACGAGCTGCGTGCGATGGAGCACACTGAAAATCATACTTTTATATTCAAAAGTTTCACAATGTTCAATTGTGAATCAATAAACTTCAGAAGATGTTGAAAATAAAGCTCCTTGTGCTTGTAAGTGAAATTTCTCCCTAAAAAAACAATATTTCCTGATTCATGTAGTAATAATTCCCATTCGGTTGCTTTCATTCGTTTTTCATATATTTTATTTACTATTATCCTGTTGTTTATAGCCTCTGGTTAAGTCATCGATCCTTAATGGAATTACAAACGCGATAGCCACGAAATATAAAAAGAATTACGACTTATGCCGTGTCGTTGTAAATAATATTTTGTGTAAGCATAAAATACAAAATCATTTCCTGGTTTTCAATAAGAGTAGCAGGAAAACTAAAATAAATCAAGTATAAAAGATATACACTTGGAATAGTTTGTAGAGCCGAATTACATGAATACTTTGTTCCTTATGCTCTTGTACAGTACACAAGTATCCTTAAACGATGTATAAACTTTGTGTAATAAAGGCTTCGGCTAACCGCATTGACGTCAACTGTTAGGTAGCAGGTAAACAAAAATGTGTTTGATAAATAATCACTCAGTTTAGTAGTTGAATAAAAATTTCCGCTTCTGTAGATCATAGATGTCGTTACCGGCTTTAACCAGGTTGATGTGGACAGATCAAACTGCTTGTAATCGTACTTCGCCGGTTTAATTACTATTGTTGTGGTTGAAAGAGGTCATTCTTTGGTTAGTGAATGGGCTGCATCACCGGTGTGGTTGCTTAACAGGAAAATACAGTTGCGGCCGACGATGTTACGTTTTCGTTTATCTTGATGATTCAGTAGAAGGCAAAGGAATTGTTACTGGAAATGTAAACCGTTACACTGTTTGTCCACAGTGTTTTGTATCAATAAGTAAAAATTATTATATTTTGTGATGCTCCAGTAAGCAACACATTCCTTTATTTTGACTATATCGTATACGTATTTCGATGATTTTAGCATAACATAATTATTATTCTATTCTATCACAAAATTACTTTCAAAGGTTAAATTTCTTCTAAGAAAACAGTTCGACCATGAAACATTGTGTTTACCCTTTTCTTTGATACTCTTCTCCTTCATGAATTTGTCCCACTTTTAGCTGTGCCTTCGTGAATCAACTATTTGCTGTTCAAATCACGCAGTATTTTAGTCTATGTTAGACATGTGCAGGTTACAATTTTTTTACTGTTAATAATAGTAATGTATGTAATATGTATACAGTGTTAGCGCTTCTAGTGCGTTCGTCAATGCATGGCTGCGTCTATTTGCGTTGCTTCCTGCCATCATATCGATGGACCGTGACACTGTATAAAAACCTCGAGCCTTGAAAACTTTTGTATTTACTTGTAAAACTTCAGGTTTCCGTGTTTTCGTTTTCCGCATGTACAGTTAAGAACAGTTATAGCCAAGTTTGTTAAACTTTTTGAAAATACGAACGTTCTTTCAGTGAACGTATAATTTTACCTAAGCGTAAACACGTTACGTCAGAGGATACCTGGAACTGAAGAATTTGTTATTGCTGATGACGTATTCAATATATAGTTCCTCTTGTATTTGAATTTGATCAATTAGCTGCTTCTGTAAGTTCTCTCTAATATTTGATTCGCCCTATATTTACTTTAGTTTCTTTTGTTCTGAATATAAAGCTTCCAATGTTTATCTAATTAATTAGAGTAATAAAGTGACAAGATGCATAAAATATGCAGTGAGAGTAAATATGATATGATGCATCGAGTTAAAATTATTTTGTTCTTGTCGTTACATCAAACACTCTTCCGAGGAAGTCGTTTGGGATTAAATAGTAGTCAATTTCGATCCAGTCAACTGTAAAATCGAATCAATCGTTTTTTTTTTTTGCATCAAATATAGGTTTCCGTAACAAAACCATTGGACGAGGAAGTTGGACATTGGTTTAAATTATATTTAGTGAGTTTTGACCATGATTGTGATTTGAACCGGATCGCCTGGCAGTCAACATATTAGGAGTATTGTAAGGCTTCACTTCATAATATTTATATTGCTTCTGTTTACATTCCTTAAATAATTAAATAACATGTTCAAGAAACTCTGAAAACTTATTTTGACTTGTTCACAATGTTTTCACAAAGCATATTTAGCCATATTTTCAAATAACAACACCCACTCATCGGGTGGGTTCTAAGATAAAATAATCCAAAGAGAATACCGTTCATTTGATTCGGAACTGTGTGTAGGTGCTGACATTACTCCTTGACCTATGGCGTAGTAGCGTAGGCGGCTTGTTTACCTAACAACACACTTCGACTAAAAATGTAACCGGGAATTGTATCGTTTATGGGAAAACGAGTTTGTGTATTCATGAAAAAGTACCAAATAGCTTATTCCGCTAAATTAGCTTTTAGGCTTAAACTTTTAGGTCTTATGTCCTGTCGCGATGAATACCAACGGCAACAATACGGTTAGATTTCGTTTGTTATTTTTTTTGCCATCAAGGTTTTTCGTTGTTTACGCCAACGTTATCAAAAGAATACTGAAACCGAGCTTCAATACAGTTTCGAATTTATTATTTAAAAAATAATTTGACTATTCTTAAATGGCAGCATTTATAAAGCAATAATTATAGCATAATAACTTGTATTCAAGTATATTATTTAAGAAATAAATTGTTGAAAAACGTGCTGCACGTTTGTTTACATCCATGAAGCGTTTGACGTAGCTGCACTTGAGATTAATCTGCTCTTTGGCCGGATTGCAATTAACACTAACATTAATGTCACCCACCTCAGAGATGTTTAAAAAAACATGACATCATAATCGTGTAGGTAGGCATGTTATTTTTAGATATGCGAAACTTGACATGTTTAATATGTCTAGACTCGAGATAATATTATACTGCCTCAGCTTGAATTTTACAGGTTTTATTCTCTAAAGTAACAAGATCTTTAGTTATTACTTGTTGTCAAAAGTGATTTCTTTTCTCTTGTTTCGTGTCGTCTTGTCGTCTGTTCATTCTTGATGCTCACATAACACTTTATGAAATGAAACGTTATCTTTATGGGTGAACTAAATGTGAATATGAATGTTTAACAAATTAACATTTGTATCTATTTTCATTATCGTTGTTAAACAGTGTCTGTCTTGGTCTTGAGCTGTCAGCTGTTTTAATTTCATTACTTCTACTTGTTTAATTTTTGTGTGTCTATTCGTTAATGTTTATCTACAAGTCTACTGCTAGTACTTGCTATCTATTTGTTCCGTTTACGATCTACTAGCTTTATTCAAAACAACTTATACCATCAATATTTTATGACAGTATATCATTAATTCAACTTTCCTACTACAGCAAGCTAGTAAAAGGTTCGTTTTCACGACAATCACTTTCGACATGTTACTCATAATATGTCAGACGCTACTCTTCTCACCCTGTAATTACACCCCATTCATACTGGAGTAGCGACCACCACTTGACTACGCTACACACCTGTCAGCCTTGGCAACTTCCCACCGAAGTTTGTGTTATCAAATAAATATAAACGTAAAGTGATTAGGGATAAAACCAAAAATTGTATATACTAACTTACCTAATTGTATAACTCTTGTATAAATACTAGGTATATGTAGATACATACATAGGTAATTTAAAACTTTAATAAACAGTAGCTTAATAACAAAAATAACTATTAGGAATGTCATTGATAAAGTTAGAGAAATATCACAGTCGCGTGGCAGAAACGTACCTCAAACAAAACATCCTGATAAGTCATAAATTCATAATATATGTTATAAATAACACAATTTAATCTCATGCAGATAAAACATTGTAGCAGCATCGGCCTTTCAGTTTTGAAAATGCAAAAGACTCGTTACCATTTTTTATTTCCTCATGTTACAAAGTGAAAGTATCAAGGTATGCAGGCCGCTTTTGAAAAAGTGACGCAACACGCAAAATGTTTTAAGGTCCGAGCGCTAAATTGTGTTGTGTTGTGTTGTGTGTGTTATGCTTATCGTTATTTTCAAACTAGGCACGGTATTAGTTTATGATTGAATGTATCTTTTCATCAATTACATTATTTTCTTGTTTTATTGATGATTCAATTTTATTGCAAACATTGCAATAGGTTTATGCGCTTGCTCATTAAACATCATAGCTGCAGTTACTAAGATTTCAAAATCTAAGTCTTAAATTATTTTCATATGAACATAGAGCAAAACACCAGTATTACGAACAATATGCGACTCGTTTCTTTCAATTAACTCTCACGCGCGAAATAAGCGAATGATTCACTCTGAGAAGCATTCATAATGATACATTTGAAATTATAGCGTCGTTCCAACTGCAATGAAGAATTTGTTACAGGAAATTGACAATCATGTCCACGTCTAACTTAATATTTTTTCTGGATCATTCGTATTTTCGATAGTCTCATCGATCGTCGCAAGCGCATGAGAAACAGTAATCACTAGCTAGGTCATAAATTCTATAATTCTCATGTTGCTATTTGAGTCAGTTATTTTTACAAACTCGGGTTATAAACCCTACGACTTTCTTTTGTTTTATTTGCGGGCATCGCACACTTGCAAAGGTTGGGTTTTCAATAGTTTTAGGTTAGTTAACCGTTTCTTAACGCAGTTTTAGTTAATTGATTGAGTGTGCCGTATCTGCTTGCCATAATGATGTTATAAATATGCTTGCCATATTATATTATCTGTGGACAAAAAATAATAAACCCTATAAGCTATTTTTACCTGTATGTTATTAGTTATTATGTAAAAACGATGTTATTATAATTTTTCGGAGTATTATATGCCGTGTAAATTACGGTATTATTTTATAATCTTGAGCAGTAGGTACATATTTGCATTCTAGAGCACAAGGTATTGAGTGGTTACATTTATAGAAGCAAAGGTTCAGGACAATTGTCCTCGTTGCAGTCGTGGACAGGAAGCGACAATAACCCAGTGTCATCGGATCAAACTCTGAAATTGACTGGAGCAGACCACCACCTGCCGGTTAGTGCCAGTGTTGGCACAAATATATCCTCGTTAAGAACGTTGGCGTATTGGTGTCGCATGGCCTCCGGAACTGCGTGTGTTGGTACCAGAGAGTACTAGAGCCGACTAGTAACCTTCATTGGATAATGCTCGCGTAATACACGTGGCTTGGAGGTCGGGTCATTGAATAAAACTGTTGACATGACTGTGTAAGTTTTCATTCATGTCGACTCGGCCTGTTTGAAGAAATAAATTAGAAGCCATTCGTGTAGTAATTAACCTTTCAATTGTGATAATTACAGACACAATTGAAAGACAATAGGTGCGCGAACGCCGGCGTTCGCTTGGGGTTTAATGAATTAATAGGTGCGTGAATTATTCTAATTTGAATGTTTGCTTTTAGCAAACGTCAACGAAACTGAACTAATATCAAGTGTGATTTTAATTAAGAATTTTTCATACAAGGTAACTTGAACAATAAATCTTTAAAAGATTTATTGTTCAAGTTACCTTGTAGTCTCCTTCATACCTGGGACTAAACCGTCCAGCGCGTCCGAGATGACTTCACTAGAGTTCATTTGGGAAGGCTTGATATTCTACACCAAGCACAGTTCAATGAACTTGTTGTTCTACAAATTAACAACCATGCTCTAAAATTCTAATGGTTAGTTTAATAGCGTTCGTTTTTCTTACAATCGTAAAAGTGATTATAGCGAGTAGGCTTCCGCTATATGATTGATGCCTATTTTGATTTCTAAATTATTGTTTTGGCCTCTTATTTTTGTTTTTTGAAGAATACATAACCAAAAACAGCTCCAATCACCAATCAATACATTCCTCTGCCATTATTCACGTTACGACCAGTAAATATGTCGTGGACATCCGATCCATCCATCAAATACTCCGCTGTTACGTGGTTTGATTCACAAACACGCAGTCTGATGTGAGTATATAGGTTGAGCATCAAAATTAAACCATTTATCTTTACAGTTCAACATTAGAAGAGGTTGCTGGTGAAAATAGCTGTTTGTGTTTTTTTTTTCATATTCAGTGTTGGTAGAATCATTTTGATCAATAGTGGATGGTTTAATTTATATTGTATACTTTACTTTTATTATTCAGAATATTAGACACTCAAAGTTATCATACTATTGAAAAACTCAGCGCATTGCTTCTACATGGTCAATGATTTTTCATTATTTCATTTATGAGTCTATGCAAATTGGTAGTAACTAAAAAAATATTATATTTGTAGCACAGAACGCCATGACAACGTCAGTCACCAAGCCTGGTACTTAGTAAGCTGTCAGCTTCCGCTGGGTCGGCGCGACCTACCGCACGCGACGCCGGGACGCGCGCAAGGTCTAGGTCCCGGCTTCCAATGTAAACACGACCACAGGTGGTGATGCTACTTAATCATCATCGTCTGATACAATCATTTTATCTTACAATTTGTCCCCTACTACAATTTGATTAAAAGAATCTATTATAAGTAAGTTCGTTTGCTCCTATAGCTCCACGAGCTACGTAACTAATGCTATCTAAATGCTAATATTGATGATATTGTTGAATCTCCGATGGCTTAGCTGTCAATAAATAAGGAGCTCTTTCCACAAGGTATTAATTAGTCGTTTTCATATAATTATGATGTTAATGAATGAAAAATGATTAAGAAAGGATATCGTGGTCGTTAGTGGCTGAAGCCAAGGTCTTCCATCTAAATGTTCGTCAAAGTGTTTACATAAGTTTGTGAAAGAAATATTAATGTACACACAGTGACATAATACTTTGAATACACGTGTATCCGAGTCGACTCAACGGTCAAGGATGAGTTCAGAATTGTTTGTACTTCTTTGTGTATGTTAAGGGCTAAAAGTTTTTACCGGATTTATTGAACCAGGAAGTTTGTTATTATGTACACGTGTAACGTGTATCATAAATGTTTTATTTTAATTGTTCTGAAAGAAATAGTTTGGATTTGAAAACAAAATTCATATGTGTAGTTTTAAAACAGCGGTGACATCGACCCGTTGTTCAACAATGTCTATTGGCTAGGCGATAACAATTAGTGGTGAGCAGAAACTTGGGCTTATGTGGTAACGTCTATATTTATCTTCATGATCACCGCTCAACTGTCTCGCGCACATGTTGGATAATTGATGATGTGAACTTTTCCGCTTGCTAGATCATATCTGAGCAACGATTGAGAGGCAAGGATCGACAAAACAGTGTTGGAAACATTAAATATAACAAGCGAGCAGTAATTTTCTTTTATCTTAGCGTCATAATTTTGGTCGATAAAATAGCATCGGAACCTATATCTAATTTAAGTATCAAATCTTAACAAGAAGGCGGGCCTACCGGAAATCTAAAAGGGTTCGGACTCTAAATAATGCAGCACCGGAAATGACGCGCGGGTAGCGTTGCCAGAGTTGGCTGCCAGTGTTTTTGGCTCGTTAGCGTCTCGTACATACTCGGCTGAATGGCGCTCCCACTGAAAACTTTATAGTTTCAGATGTGCCAGAAACCGTATTTCATGCAGAATCACGCAGCAATTTTCTGGAACACTTTAAGATATAATTCGGAGAATGTTTTTGGACAGTATTGCGCCACATTTATCAGAAGTTTTCGCTTAATTTTTACATGTGTTGCTTACGTTAGCAATTAATGTTAAATTCCGTATCACAAATAAGAAATACGAATAGAAACTACCGCCTACTGATTCTGCCTGAACTGCCGAGTCATCCGCTCTTACAAGACTAATGCACACGCCTTTCGCGTCGGCCTTTGATCCTTAATCAAGCACCGATTTACTTCGTCTGAAAGCCGTTTCTATTATAAGTATTCCGTAAATGGCGTTCCCATCGCCGTCTAAATCTGTCTCGACATCGGACATATCTATCGCTGCGTCTATATGTTTGGCCGGCTATTCTGGTTAGGCTATAAATGGCGCCGCTTCGACCGGGTATTATTAGCATTTGCCGCGCGACTCCCGAACATAACGCTTCGCACCTGATTGGATGCTGGCCAGATATAGACCTCGTTATGTTCGCTCAGGACTCGAGTATCAACTATAACTATAATGGTACTGGTCAAGTGCGAGTGACCAGTGAAGTTCGGCTGCTTGGGTTTCATGGTTGGCATAGTAATTTATGACAGAGATTACTGACTCGATTCGATTGAGTTGTTCCGTAATGAGGAACAAGAATGGTATAGCAGTGTAAGTACATATCTGCTTAAGAATTGTGATGCAAGAGATTTCTATAATCATGTGACTGATTTGATGTCTCAGATTTTTAATTTGTGTTCAATCGTAATCTCAGTCTGGCATTGGAACAGTAATAGCATCACGTTCACGGGAAATGTCCTTTCTTTCCGTCTGCCAGTTAATTTGATTTAATTTGTATTCAATTTGTAAAATTTTACTCGTTGTCATAAGTATAAAACTGAGAAAACGAAGATTGTAAAAATGGATTTTTTAATCATTTTGATAGATTAATGATTGATGTGCGAAAAAGAAAGTTGACGGAGCTAAGGTTTCGTTTGATGACATCGATAGTTTCCTGTCTTAAATATTTATTAAAGAATCGAAAATATATACCAGCTTATTTAACCATACTTTCATGTGACTATTAAACGTTTACTTTTGTTTTGACTGCTATAAATTATCGTCCAAAGTCGGTCCATCACCAATATCTTCAACATTTGCCTCGTCTCGATCTTCGTTTCCAGTAACAATTCTCATGCTAAACCAGGTCAGTGGGAAACCTTCAGCTACACGCCACATAATGTATGTCCTACTACTCCTACTACATGTTATATTTATGTGGGGAGGCGTGTCGTGTCATCGGATTTTGTTTTAGTTGGCGTCCGCGGCACGTCGCGAGGTCGCCGCTCCGGATGCCAGCGGATCACGGCAGATCCCGGCTCCGGCTCGGGGAAACTGCATGTTACACGCTAACTAGGTTATGAGGCGTTTCGTCATGTGGCTTTGTTTTGATATGAGTTTGTAGTACAAGACGTTATAATCTAACGTAGCAGACGGTTCCTGGTTTAGTCGAATTTAAAATGATCGACATATTGTTTGAACCTAATCACGAGTGTAAAAAGCGTGACCACAACACATGACTATTTACAAACAGTTTCTAACGTGAATTGGCTCAAAACATTACTGAATCATTGTCCAATCTAAAACAATTATATCATATTGTAGCGCGGCCGGAGCACGCCGACGTTTGGCAGGCCGTGCGGCCGTGATTTATCCTCCCAGAAGGTGTGGAGTGGATGAGCTGCTTGGCACTACATATATCTCTTAATTTCGTGTTAATTGGAGATCCTATTCTTGGAAGCTCACCGCAATAGAATCTCTTTCAAAATTCCGAAGGGACGATAACTTGTGTAGTGACATTACTCACGTGGAGAAGCCTAGTGTCATCATTGATGAATGTTTGGCTCCGTCATGTTTACAGGAATATTGAGCGCTCGGCGTCAGAGTGGGGATCTCTTTGCGCATTCCATATATTAGCGAATTGGCTCGCGTCGTTTTTGTTAGTTACTTGCAGCAAGCGCAGGGAACGAATCACGAGTGACGTCTATGACACGATGGCGCGGCGAGCCAATCACTGACATTCCCTGCCCCCGCATCTCACGTCGCACCACTAAAGAGACCGAATATTTGACTTCTGCGCAACTTGAAGCCAGTGCTCAATATTCGTGCCGATAACTTTACTCGTAATTTATGTGCGAAAAACTATTTAGAGATCGATATTCGTTGAAATTTCGGGACCAACACAAATAGTGTTTTCGTATTTTTAGGCATGTTTCAAAGCGACGCGGTTCTGCCAGCTGTCAATAAGAATAGAATAAATAAGCGAAAGCATCTCGTGAGTTATTCCAGCATCCACAAAACCCTACACCAGAAATGCTTTTAAGAACACACGATATCAGTCACGTTCTTGTTCAAACATTTGAAAAGTGAGATGTTAAACTGAGCTAAAATATACAAAGAAATATTTCACAAGTTTGTTTAAAACATTTAGTTTAGCTTCAGCCGTCGCTTGCACAGCAAAGTGTTAACAACTACCTACATCTATAATTAGGTAGCTAGGCGTGAGAGTAGATTTAAAATAATCATAATTATTAAGTACGCGCGGTGGGCATGTTAATCGGCCGTTAACTGCGACTAACCTTTGTGATTTATGTCGTAAGGTATGCGTGGGCGCAGTCAACTTATTCAACGTTTTTGTTCAAGGTTTATTTGAAAGCTTTGGATATGAATGGGATGTTTATAGATATTTGATGCTGGCATTGATATATTTATTTGATAAAAACTTTCACTCTTTATAAAATTTAACATTTTATTGAAAGATTGACGAAATTTCTATAAATTTTTATTTCTTAGGAGTTCTTTGTTAAGCGATCAACTTCTCTCAACCAAGATTCTGGTTTAGAATATACAGCATGCGAACCAACATATATACCACCCATTGAAATTACTTCGACGACGTCCACTTCCCAGTGACTGAATGGGAAGTGGCCAGCGTCGAAGTTAGCACGGCAGGTCCAAAGTCTAATGAAGTGCATGTGTTGGTGGCGATGCAGTCGCCTTGACCGCGCTGCGGCAGACTGTGGGTCGCCGCACGCATGCGCCGCGACCTGCGCACGCGCACTGCGGAGCGAGCAGTTCGCTTCCAAATGAGTGGTCTATGCCTATGCAACTTTACCATCGCCTCGTTTTTCATGGCGTATTGTGCTCTAGACAAAGCGACACGAAGCAATTTTAATTTGCATCTGTTCAAAATATTTTGGTGGATTTGGGCAGTGCGTAAACCCATACATTGCGGAATTTTCTATAATCCTTTACTTTTTTTTATATATCTCTCCCCAGATAATTGTTACGCTATCATTGAGTCTATATATAGCTCTCATAATAATTCCTCATACTGTTACCAGTGTGGAAAATAATAATTGGACGATAAACTGTAGGAAATTAGAGCAAACACCAACAAACTGTTAGGAGTGGTTCGAGTGTATCCTGTTGACACGCTCCTGGTCGCGATACCTATTTGTGTTACAGCGATAAATAATTAATTCCGTATTTAGACCGCTATTATTAAAGTTTGATATCATTCACTATTCTGTCATTGGTTATTAATTTTTAGTATAATTAGACTCGGCATCCTGGTGTTATTTACCTGTTGCTCGATTTTTGGAGTTCATAAGTGATAGTTCTTAGTTTGACCTATTTTTATTAATTGCTAATTGCAATAAGTAATAAACTGAAATCTGCGACAATTTCCGAAAATAAATTATAGTCTATAAATCGGAAAAAAAAAATCTCAATATTCATGACTCGAGCAGCGTTCGTCGAATACGTTGAGTCCATATAAAGCGATATGATCCCGTATCCCTGTGTGTGCAGTGTTGTAACACGGGCAAGGTGATGCATCAGAATAGTTCGTTGTGCAACACACCCCGCCGGGCCAAGGTCCCACCGAATTAACAGCTGGTCACTACTCGCTAGTCGCAGCACTCACCGCCCGCTCTGACCCACATACACTGCCGATGTACCGAGGAGCTGTGGGAACATCCATGGTCAGCTGATTGATACCTATCAATCAGGTGACGGCAGCGTGTGCCTAGTCACCAGTATTTTTGACTCGGCCATACTGAAATGCGGGCCTACAAATAAGTATTAGAACTAAAAATTATAACTGTTGATGTTAATGTTGTTGCACACTGGATCTTGACAAAGAAAGAACATGAACGAAGTCCTAAGGAAATTAACTAGGAAGATGATGTATTCCTGTTTGTATCGTTCAAGCAGGAAATTATCTTCCGTCTAATGCCCGCGTGTTGTTGAGTGTTTCATAAATACATGCAGTATTTATGAAACAAGTTTTTGCAGCGACATTTCGGTATGGACAACTAGTTAAGGATTCCAAATGTGTTTATTGCCACTAATCTCAAAGTCATATTCAGATCACGCAAAGAAACTCGATTCTAAGCCAAAATGTGCGATAATTACATTCTTACACATAGTTCGACTTCCGTTTTCCGCAAACTATTTGCCAATCCCATCAGCAGTCTTATGACAGCATGGCAGAGTTGGTGTGATAAGTGGCACGTTTGCCAATCACGCTGCGTGATGGATGGGGGAAGGCGCCAACTGGCCTGGCAACTGGCTACCAACGGGGAAGCGGGAATCGGAACGGATTAACGGCACTATTTAGGACGGGTCAAAGAACATGTTTGTGAATTTCACACTCTTGCGAGTGAGAGTGGAACAGACGTTTGTTATTTTATTCCGTTTGGAAGTAGGTACTTTAAAAGTTGTTATTGGTAGGTACTGACACGTAGCCGCAAGCTAGGGCAATGACAGAATGGAAAATACTGATGTATAGGCGTAGGATACACTCATGTGGAAAACACTCCACCTTCAACATATTAGTACGATGATCTAATTAGAAGCGACATACTTATGTATTTGTTTAGTGAACTTTAGACTTGTACTCTCACGTTCACAACACGTTTACTGCCCGTGAAGTTCAACAAGACAGACAGTACTAACCAATTCCATATCTTTTTACATCCATTGTTTATGTACTTAACAATCTACAACCGAGTCTCGACGAATAGTTGTAATTAATTAAATAATCGATTGAAAGGATTGTAAACAAGACTTTCTATTAAACAAATAGAGAAAACCCTGAGTGTGCCGTAAACAGCGAGTGTTTGAGCAAGATAAACATAAACACGTTGATAAGGTTGGTATTAGTGTCGTGACGTCACGGGGCAAATGTCACCGTGTTCTGAGCATTAGATCACCGCGAAAGTAAACAACTGCAATCGCTTGAGAGGCGGAGGAAAATTAACACGAGATCAAAAATAGATGTTTGTATCAGGGACCGGACGAGCGGATTAATTTTCAAAACCCTTTCAAGGGGTTTCCCTTACGATTGACTGTCCCTTTATTTGGAAAACTTGTACGAATACTTAGCGAAATACTATGGAAAGCCGAATGAGAAGGAAACCCAAGCGATATCGTAAGGGTAAGCGCTAACCTAGCCTTTATTGGGTTGCCCAAATGCTTTATTGCTTTCCACTTAATAAAAGGGTATTTTCTTCCGCCAGCAATTATCAATTTATGTAGGAGTAGACAGGCTAGAATTCTTCTTCTTTGACCTCATTGGTTTTATCCTGTGGATATCTCTACTCATAGGTATATATTATATAGAGAATAACGGAAAGGTTTGCTTATTTTTAACCGACTTCGAAAAGGAGGAGGTTCTATGTTCGGCTGTATGTACCTATGTTTTTTCACCAATATCTTGGTCAATTGAGGACCGAATTTAAAAACCAACTTGGAAGCATAACCTTTCAATCAAAAAAATATTGATTGAAAGGTTATGCTTCCAAGTTGGTCCCATAAAAATATTGTTATGATCTGATCATGAACTTCGAAGATATGGAACATAACTTCTCATAGGATCACAGCAGAATTGTTGTAACAAGAAAAATTGGTTTGTTTATACGTGTAGTCGATGACTGATTGAAGAAAAAGGGGAGGAGATGCATCGAACTGATCTGATGATGAAGCTAGAAAGTAAATTAATGTAATCTAACCATGTTTGGGATTATTGGAATCGTTATGAGATGAATGAGTTTGGCTGAGGGGTACTTTTAGTGGTGGTGCCATAACTAAAAAGTGTAAAATAAACTTTTAACAAAAAAAATAAAATATAACCGACTTCAATGTTCACTGAAAAGTACAAAATAATTTAAATTTCGGAAGTCTCCGAAATTTAATTTATTTTGTACTGTAGTTGGTTAATTTTTTTTTTTGTAAATGGTTTTTTTTTTCGATATGTACCGACTACTTTTTAAAGAACTTCTTGTTTACGTTCTTGGATAAATACCCTATAAATAAATGCTCAATATTTTATAATCTATACGGACTAGAGATGCGCCGAGTAACACTTTTGCCGAGTAACGAATACCGAGTTTTACTCGGCTCAAATTTTATTCAACCGAGTACTCGGCCGGTAACTCGGTTGAATCAAATTCCCATTTCGTGCGCGTAAACAAGTACAAACAGGTTCGCGCCGGTCGAGAGGCCGGCTCGCGTTGATACACCCCTCACCCCGCCCGCGCTTTTCAACTATCAGTCGCTTGATATTTTGCAAACGTTGCGCGTCATAGTGAATAAATAATTGAAAAAGTTTGTTAATTAATGATTGACTGTGTATAGTACCTGATCAGTGATTGTTGACATAATGACTTCACGTAAAAGGTCTCGAATTTGGGCGTTTTACGACGAGATTGTATAAGACAAAGCAAACGTGAAATGTACTTTATGCAATTCTCTAATTTCACGTAGTGGTGTAGGATTTTGTCTCATCAAAAACTACTCATTCATTATTATAATTTTGATTTTATTAATTGAGATCGTCAAAGATTTCCTAAATTGGTAAATTTATACTTTTTTATTAACACTGCTGTTTATTATGTCTACCTAAATAAATATATATTGCTTTTCTTAAAAAAAGTATACTCGGCATTCAAACCGAGTTATTCGGCCGAGTACGAGTATCAAGAAACCCGTCGAGTACGCCGAGTACCGAGTATCAACCGAGTACTCGGCCCATCTCTAATACGGACGCCGTTCGCTTGTTGTTTAACCGTAATGGCGCGAAATCATGCGCAATTTGTTTGGGGTCTCTGTCTGCATACTACAGATACAGATGTAATATAATACATAGTATATAACGAGATGTGAATGTGACGTGCATTATTAATAATGCTTAAAAATTTATAAAATGGTAAGTTACGTTTTTTCCAATAGGTACCTAAGTACTTTGAATTCTACATCAAGCTATATACCTAATTATATTTCATTACTATTTTAATTTTTATTTACCCAACTTTTTAGTGAAACGAATACGAATTGCCTAGTCGTCAGACGTTTTTGAATTTGAGAAAGCGAGAGGTAACCATCGGCAAAAGTTCCGCAAGTCCACCTTAAGTAGTATACAACAATTGTATAGGAGTGCTCACGGTTAGTTCACCAAATTCATGCGCCTGGCTAATAGGCTGGCACGAAGCGTATTTTAGTTGTGTGCGTAGGTATTAATATAATGATGTATAGAAGAAAATAAGTTATATTTTAGCATAACGCGGTGATCGGGAGGCGTATCTTTGTGTGCCTTAGAGTTGCCGAATTCATCATTCACGTGCTGCTACTGGCTTCAGATCGCTCTTATTGTGCTAAAAATACGGTTCAAACTTGCATGAATTAATATATTGGTTAGCGCTTACGAAGGGGTTTCCCTTTCAGAATGGGATAGCTGATTGTTAGCGCTTTTTGTATTCGACTGTAAAAACCCGGATAATTTTTTGGGATAGTTAATGAATGGGTTTCCCTCGAGAAGGTTAGCTAAAAAACTATCCAGCAAAACCATGGGGGTTTTTAATTGAATTAAAATATCCTAGCCCTTCAAAACCCGGGGTAAAACCCTATAAAAGGAAAGCGCTATCGGTCCCTGGTTTGTATCTCTCTGTGCTAATTCGTGTAGAGATCAACCCGTTTTCAAACACGGAGCTTTTGATAAAGATACGTATATAAGTCTGACTTGGATATATTCTCTGATAAGATAGTGAAATAGAAGATTCGCGTATTATAAATGCCAATTGCGTTTGCATGTGTTTAATTTTAATATCACTAAAAGTAATTCCTTTTATTGCAAACAGCATTTATTAAATGAAGCAGCAATTGGCATTCCAAATATGGGTTCAAGGAACAGTGGGGGCGTGGTGGGAATATCTCGGCATCTCTTTGGAACACACGTGTTGTAATGGTGGTAACATTACATATAGTTACTGTTATAGTTAGTGACTGGCCTGTTGGTCTAGTGGTTAGTGACCCTGACTGCTATGCCGAACGTCGTGGGTTCGATTCCCATTCAGGACAAATGTTTGAGTGATGAGCTAATCATTTGTTCGGTGTCTGGGTGTAATTTATCTATAATATGTATGTATTTAGAAGTATTTATGTATGTTTATCAGTTGTCTAGTACCCATAACACAAGCTCTGCTTAGCTTGGGACTAGACGGTGTTGTGTCATAGTTGTGGAATATATTATTATATCAGTGGCATCTTTATTCTCATCATGTTTCTTGGTAGTTACTCTCCACCAGATTTTGCAAGATTCCTAACTTACTTAACATTGAACAGATTTTAAATAAATCTTATTATTTACAATTTTGGATAAAGTTGCTTTTTGATACAAAAATAAAAAATCAAATTCTGTTGAAAAATGTGTAAATCATTTTCATTAACAAACAAAATTTTGAAGAAGCTAAATGCCCATTTGCTACGCAATGACACATACAGTAGTACTTACCCTATTTACCGGCAGCAGCACACATGCTCACTATCAATGAACGGAATGTGTCCCCGAGGCCGCGCCGTTGCTCAAGCAGCAAGTGTGTCAAAGGAAACTCCCGTGCTATCGTATCGGTGAGTGCTTTAATTGTAGGAAAATCACCGGCGCGCGCGCACCCAGCCTTTCAGCTGTGAAGTTTCCATTGCTGGCGGGTAGTACACGCAGGTTGAAGGAGTAACGATGTGCGATCGTTACCTCGGAGCGGTCATAGGAAAGATTTTGATTTGTATTTGATAATTTTTTCTTGATTCTCCTTGTTACCCTTACTTCCAGGTTCCGTGCTTCCCCAATGCAGTCAGTCGTCCGAGTGTTATGTTATTTAAATATCTTCATTATCATTTCAGCCGAAAAACGTCCACTGTTGGACATAGGCCTCCCCCCCCCAAATGTTGCCAAAACGACCGAAAATAAAAATACATATATATATATATATATCTTCTTATCATTAAAATAACTTGAACATTTTTCATCTGTACCTTATAAAGTCTATGGGTTATTAAATATCGATAACAGACTTCCTAGAATAAACTATATTTGAATGCAAACTACAATATCAGATTGATTCGCCTCCTACATTAACCTATTCAATAGGGTTATATGAAATGAAGGAAATTTCATTTTATGAATACCTCCTACGCTTTATTACTAATATTCAATTCATACCTTTGAAGTAATACCTAGATCTTGTTATTTATTGCCTTTCAAACATTACACGAGGAGTGCTTCTGAGAAAATTATCGAAAATAGGTTTGTCAAAGCAATCAGGTTCCTAGGATTTAAACTGTGTAGGTATGACATACAAACACACAATTTATACTAACAAAAAGATTGGCCAAATAGTGAAAATCATCACGATACTCTTCTACATAACAAGTACGTCTGTTCGTGCATGAGAAAGTGGTCCCGCAATGTCAGCGCGGGCTGCCAGCTGACCGCTATCAGCGGAAGGGCGACGACCTCGCCGGAAGCCTTATCAGCTGGATACACCACGCTACTCATCCCACACCCACTTCTCGGTACCTCACTTATCAAGGACTAGTGTCTGTTCCACGACGAGGATGTGTCCTATATGTGTGACGTGTATGTGTAGTGATACAGTTGCTGGAATACCATATCTGTAAGATAGGCACCTAGTCTCAACTAATTTAACTTGGTGAGACTATTCTAATTTGGGAGGTACCTACCTAGTTTGTTATTTCTTTCTTACTTTTTTTATGACAATGACAACCCCCGCTCTTGGGCGGAGCGGGAGATAGAGTCAGACTCTTACTGACTAAAAGACCTACCCCGTTCCTTTTAGCCTTCATACCGGGGGTCGAGCTGTTTTTCGTAACTAACCCTGGCCCCAGTAGGCTTCGATCCGGCTGGGCCCCTGCTGTTGCTGACAACTCCTTGAGGCGCGCGGGAACAGTGCGCGCCGTCGACGACTTGGGCTTGTCAGGACAGTTACCGGACGGCTGTACAGCGAGGTACCCATTGCTCACTGTCCGCAAGCCCGCGCCTACGGTGGCCGAGACATAAAATAAAGTTACGTCCTAAGGTATACGATATGGTGATACCAAAGGAATTTTAATATTGCGGTTTCTTAAATGTTTCTAGTGATGAATGTTTTTCAGTAGTCTGGTGTCAGTGTAGCTCGAGCGTATTCAGTAAAACAATGACATAGCCATGTTCAACAGATCGATAAGGGCGGTTTTCGACGAGTTCTCAGAATGTGGGTAGTTGCGTGCCTCGGCTTTCAGTCCGCGGCCAGGTTCTCAGTAAACATTACTGAAAGCGTGGCTTTTTATGTTCCGTTTTACACAAACAATAACTTAGATATATCCAAAATGTAGATCAGATGTAGTTGTTAGTTAACAATTAGTTGCGGGAAATTTTAAAACGCACTTATTTCTATTTTTTTTTTATGTATTTATTTTCAGTTAACCATGCCATCGATTTCTAATGATTAAGCACTGAATAATGTGTGTTATGTAATAGTTTTTTTTTTCAAACATTAGTTTAATAAATTTAAATCGTTCAAAATTACACAACAACAACAACAACAGCATCCTGAGAACTGTTACGGAGAGCGATAGCTCTCCGATTGTAATATTTCTTGTACAAAGGATAATGGGTACTAACACTAGATAATAAGTTATTTATTAAGTTACCAACACTATATAGATCTGATTGTGTCCGAAATAAAATAAATTCATTCATTCATTACAATCCAAAATTATCAAACAAAAGAGGGAAACTAATTCGGCTCGTACTTACGTAATATATAATATGAACATCATTTAAATAAATGCTAATAGCTATGATTTTAGGCGATTATGTAATATTATGTACATTATTAATAGTTGAAAGCCTAAAAAATACATGTAACATGATTGACTCAGTTTAACCTGCCTACCTAGTTACATAAATCATTGTTATCAATATTATTATCGTTCACTTGCATCCTGTCGACCAAATTGATGCATCTGTAAAAGTGCGATTGTATCGCGTCAGTACTCTCAAGTTTATCATAACCAATCCGTCTTTCTGATAAACCCTTTAGACGTTAATATTTAAATATCTATTGAAGTCCACTTTACAGCTCATATTCGATTCAAATCGCTGCCTCGTGCCGGCGGCGGCGGCCTCTACCCTCGATCTTATGATATTGCTGGCATCGATCGGCCGTCGTGTGCCGTGGCAGGCTGATGGCCCAAGTTCACGGCCACGGCACGACCACGACACGTCGCCGCCTCGCGCTCGCACTCACACGCATCACTAATATTCCTACGTTTATTTAGAGCTCTAGGGTTAGCGAGCGGCTACAAGTGGAATGCGTTTGACATCATATTTATTATAAATATCAGTTTGTTTGATGTTTTATAATGAGGGGCGTGTCAATCAATGAATATATTAAACTGACTTGTTACAAATATATTCCGTGTCGTGACGTGCGCTGCAGTCATCATTCACAAATACAATGATTGATTACTGCGTGTTTACTTGCCAAGAAAAGAACGTTCGTGTTTCAAACGTTTGGCGTCTAGACGCTCTGTTTTAGTTTTATAATATTCACAATCAGCATGACCCTGGAAATGAACTCACGTTTCAGCACTTCGACTACATGAAAATTCGTTGGCAGATCAAAATAAAAGCCGTCTTATTCCGCTCTACATTTATAAATAAAATAATCGTTGAAGCTTTGCAATATCGTAGCAAACACATTATCAGTTAATTTTAGAAGCGATAGAGATCGTAAAATGTTCGCAGTCAACCCTAGCGACAACGTAGGTGTGAGGCAACACCGGCACTCACAAATAGATTGTAAAATAAAAACTCGCTCGCGGAAATCCTATTAGTATAGACGCGGTCGCGAAAATAGAAGTTCGCGACAGGAGGCGCAGGAACGCGGGCTATGCTAGCGGCGACGCGCGCCCAGCACTTGCGGAACAGGCTTCCTAAATAGACAGTTTTATCGCCGTTGTATTGAGCAGGCCTGCGACAACGGAACGGCTATATAATTGTCTGATCGAGATTCCTAATGTAGTTCTCGACGTTGAATATTTGCATACCTCTTAATTTTCATAAGCACATCGACAAACATGACAGAGTCTAAATGCGTTTTTATGGCAGTTCATATTTCAACAAATAGGGTACCTTTTCATTTGTAATTCTATTTTTTGAATTGTAGTTATATCGCCATTCTATAACTATCTTATCTTTCTTTTCCAGGTAAGCCTGAGTCACATCGAGCAAACTCAAGCAATCTCCGCTCAATCGCTGGGTATCGTACACACACTTTCCATCTATATTTAGAAGTAGATAAGCCTGCATAACGTGATTCATATTATTTACATGATTTAATGTAAGTGTAAGCGGTCAGAGGTCAGCAAAGAGCATCTTTATCGTGCTTATGTAGCAGAAATCAGAGGAAAACACGCAATAGACTGCCTGTCGTAGCCGTGTTGAAATCTGTCTAAAATATTACATTCTTGTTAAGTTAATGATGCCCCAGAACTCTTTCAAAAACTCTATCACAAGTCATTTATTCCCCTGTTTTGAAAATGAGATAAAACAAATCCATTCTATCGTATTCTCGTCAATAACCAGATAAACTAAATGACGCCTGCCTAACACCAGTTCGTAGAACTAATAATGTAGCAAAGGAGCGCAACCACTATAATTAGCTCCATCTGCTAGTTATCGCATTGTCTATAACTGTGTGATTATCCACTCATTAATTATTAAAAGCACTAATTAGTCGTGTCGTGTAGTGCCTATTTTTATACTTTCCGCGTAGTTGCGGAACCATAACATTTGGAGCCAATAATATGAATTGTGGGAATGTTTGCCTTTTTCAGCACCTACTTGGAGATTCCAAGGCTATGTGAAACACATTAAGATTGGCGATTTTATCATTTATTTATAGTCTTAAGTTAATCAGTTTGCGTACAGATAGAGACGCTCATATCTCGAAGCAAGACAAAAAAGATAACAATCGGCATGCAGATATTTTCATCCAAAATTTAACTGCGTGAGAAACGCATAAACATGAGAACTACAAGACAAACAGAAACAAAAATAGGTTTATTGTCGTGGCAGCAAATAATTGTATTAAATTGTTCAACGAAAATTAGAAAATAGAAATCATACAAATAAACCTCAAATGCCATCACATGTCCTATAAAAATCACATTTCATATCTACACAATGGAAACAGCTCTTCAACAATCACGATACCCATTTATATAAACCATACAATTCACACGAATACGAACCATAATACAGTTGTCTCATAATATCGGTTTAACAGCCCATGATTTCGACACATGACCATTTTAAATGTGCTATTTATAGTACACCTACCATTCGCGCTGTTTGCCACGATAAACATGGCGGACTGGTTACGCTGATTACAAGTATATTGTTTTAGTGTTCTATATTTAAAACAAGGTGACGTAACAAAATGCCGGTATAGTGACCCGTTTGGGTTCGCTTATGGAAACGTTCCGTTCCGTGATTCTCATTATGGAGTTCATGGGAGTTTAATTTAAATATTTGACGCACGTGTTGGTGTAAAATTATGTCACATGTATGTGTTCGACGTTAATTTTTTGTAATAGTATTGAGTAAGGACATTTTAGTTTTTAAGGAATATTTGTTTTCAATAGTATTGAGTAAGGACATTTTAGTTTTTTGGGAATATTTGTTTTCGTTTTATATTAAAAACAATACTTACAGAATGAGGCAATAATGCCGACGTAATATGTTTTGGTTCATAATTGGATAACCTATTTCCGTTTAACACAATAAACAAGTTCAACAAATTAGAGACAACTTAAGAACTTATTATGCTGTAAACACGTCGTCAACAAACATTAAACAATTTTAATTTGTAGTTTGAATTACAATCAAATTGTCAATATTACAATGAAATTGTATATATTAATTAAATACAATGATTGGAGTTTAAAACTTGAGGAAAATATACAAGAACTTGGCGGTAACCGTAGTTGTGCCGGGGGAAATACAAGGAAACTTTTATTCTTAAACTTGCATATCTAGCTTGAGCAACACCGCAACGTGCAGGTGAGCCTAAGTGTACCTACCGGCAAACTGCTTTATACACAGGCATAAAATGCTCTACTTAGTATAAACGGTCCCTGTTATGTAACTAACCACTACAACATTATAATTCAGTCCAACTTAATCAATTTGATGCAAATGTTTTGGATTAACGAACAAGCTAGCAACACTCCACTTTGCATCTACATAATGACGTCGCCGTCGATACCTAAAAATTATCCACCAATAACTTTGTGACGACCCCTGACTTCTTCAAGATAAAATTAATGGACTCCTAATTATAGAACTTTGATTATTCACTATCCATTTTTTTCTGTTCTTTTAGAATAACATGGTCACGTGACGCGAGTAGGGCTTTCAATACCGGTATTACGGGATCCCGTAATACCGTGATCACGGATATATTTTGGTCTTTTTTCAATCACGGTATTGACGAGCCAATACCGTGATTACGGTATTACAATCTTTAATAAATATTATTGTGTTTTGTTGTAATAAGTAGTAAGAAGTTGTATTATATAAATAAATTACGATGTAATATAATTCTCACACTTGTATTAAGCGCCAACTCTCGCGATACGTCGAACCATAGACTAAAATGGTCTGAATAACGCGTAGTTTAATAGGCCCTATACGACGTTGTTTTGTTAGTCAGTATCGCAAAGGCGCCCGGGTAACACGTGCATGTGAACTTGGTCATTGCGTATTTTTGATAAGTTTGTAATCTTGACGAACAACATGGTACATAATATTAATACTTGTATTTTATGGGGTTTAACACAATTCTCAACGAATCACGCGATCGTTTTTTTTTTGTAAAAAAATAATGACGAATTACGAATTCACAACAAATTGAATCATCTAAAATTGTGTCACTTTCCACTTTGTTTAATATCTTTTTTACTTTAACGAATCACGTTATCCGTTAGATCTACAATTAAAAAGTAAAAATTTAATATTTTTGCGGTTTGGATGTGGCATTCTTTTTTAACTTCAAAATTAATTTAGACTAATTAGTACTTATTAACTACTTTCTTGTTCAAAGAAACAATTCAAAATTATACATTTAATTGGTAGTTTGGTACAACAATTACATGTGAGATATTAATATAATAATAAGAAAGACACGAGTCTTGACGCTTGCTGACCTCTAAGGGCAGTATAGGTACTCGCATCGAATGTATCAGCCAGTAAACTAGAGGTCCGGCAGCGCCATGCTTACTTGAACCTTAGAACTGCGTCTTAACCTTATTAGAAATGTCGTAAAAAAGTTACAGCGTCAAGTAAGCCTAAACCTTACGCAGATCTTTGATTTCATCTACTTTATTTGCTAATTGCCGGTAAACAATCAGCGCCATGCTTACTAGAGCCTTATTAGAACGGTTAAGAGAGAAACACTGATTCGAAAACTAAAATATTTAAATGATTTTATTAATTTCCTAATTAAAGTTCCTATGAGACAGGGCTTAGTCAAGCACTAGTTTAAAAAAGAAACCTTGAGTTCAATATAGTGATCACGTGATCACGGTATTAAAAATTCTAATACCGGTATTGATACCGGTATTGAAAAAATCCGGTATTTGAAAGCCCTAGACGCGAGATACAAGTCTGTCTATTTTTAGTCTCTGGTCTGTTTGCTTGCATACATTAACATGTTTTATATTGGTATGTGTGATGGGTTAGCTGTCGGTGCACATGTAGACACTTTTTTGTTGCCGACACAGCATTTCAAAACGTAATTGCTGTATCCAATAGGACACAGTTACTGTTTAACTATTACGGACTTAGCACTCCAAAGGAAACGTTAGTAACGGACACGATTGCAACTCGTTCGTTTGCGTAGCATCATGCAATTTTTTAGTAATTTGTTAAAGTTGCTTGTGTCTTCAACCGACAACTTTCAGTCAGTCATATCCGCTTAGTTTTTTTTGTTTTCTAAGAATAGATGCAGTATTTAAAATGCCTATTTCCGTTGCACTCTCTGTGAAAATAAAATAGGACTTTGTATCTTATGTCCAACACAAGACACAAGTGTCTCTGTTTACGCCGAGCCTTAGACTGCTAGTTAGTTAAGTTTAGTGATATGTTTGTGTGTAAGCGTGTCCGTTGTTTGACCGCCAGACTAAAGCCTTGTTGAATATGTAAGTGGCGTTGCTAAGAATGGTGCGCTGCTTATAATCATAACATCTCGTCTCTGGGTATTCCCATTTGCTTGTGGTTATGACGGCACTCGGTCTGCATAAAACACTTATATTCGATACTAATTTACAATTTCTAAGGTTTGTTATCAGCCCAACTGAACTATAAATTGTGTGATATGAAGAAATTCTTACATACACAGATTCGTAATTCCAACTGTACGTAACAACATGTTTACGTTCTTACATGTTCATGAGATAAATAATTAAATACGCATATATTATTTATATTATAATGGCGTATTATTGTGGCGAGCGCTCCCTGCACGAGCGAAGTGCAAACTGCTTTTATTATGTACTCGTTATAAACTATACTCAGATATATAGCTATAGTTAGTAAATAAACTGTTAGGTCATGTTGACACAAAGTGTCCTTTTAAAACAAAACTGAAATTTTTTTAGTCGCAGCTCTCTCTAAAGACCTTGTTAAATATAGTAGCATTTTGTTTTGAAATTAATTAATTGTTATTACTAACAAAAACTTTAACCATATTTGTACTCAAGAACTATAACTTATTGTAAAAATATATTAAACGGGGTTAGCTACAGTAGGAGTGGTTGCACAGGAATGTCAGTGAGCATGTTATTAACATTCCACACAGCAAACACAACTCGACAAACAAAAGTGAAGATCAGCAGCTGCTCGGAACTCTACGTCGTTCTAGTGAATGGAGGAAAATTAATAGTCTTAAAATTAGTTGTCATTATTGTTGCACAATGAGAGGCAATTTATATTGCACTGCGTAAACTCTGGCAATGTAGGTTTACAGTAATTCTGGTTCGTTCAGAAAACAGCAACATTTAATATAAAAAAAAAAAACTGGGCAAGTACGAGTCGGACTCGCGCTCTGAGGGTTCCGTGCAAACTACAATTCCCGAATGGAAGCCCGAAGATTTTTCCGAAAAGCATTTTTTTTTTGTGACGTAGGTAACAACATTTATTTACTATTAACCTTTTGAATGTCTTATGTTACACAGTTCGACATAATCAAATGTCTTTCTATTGTGTCTCTAATTACGGCATTCAAAGAGTTAAAAGCAGTGCTGTCGTACGATTTATTCCTATACCTGTGCTATAAGACCTTGCTTTGTGACAAATTTCAGGATTCTGGTACAACGGGAAGTACCCTATGAATTTCGATCTTTGAGAGTATCAAAATATACGTTTTTGTGCGATATAAATGGCCGTATCTTTTTATTTAAAAAACTTAATTTACAAGTTTGATTTTTTCACAGCTTGAAAGGACCGCAGACCTGAGTACATGGTTTTAATTACAACTCGATGCGTTCTCGAGATAAAGGGTCTTGACAGACAAACAGACGGACGGATGGACAACAAAGTGTTCCTATAAGGGTTCCGTTTTTTCCTTTTGAGGTACGGAACCCTAAAAATGTGAAAATATTTGACTTTATGGTGTGTGCTTGGTTGGAAAGGACATACTTTTAAACGCGAATTAAATGCGTACCTTTAGCCATAATAAAAGCAAATTTGATTAGAAAATATCATTTGAGTAAAAAATATAAATCAAATGCGAATGCTTCAATGAAAATGTATACATATAACCTAAAGTTCGCTCATTCTCAAAGGAAAACAAGTTAAAGAACCATTTAATTTATGAGTTGTTTTACTTGCCCTATAATTAGTACAGTGTTGTTGTGAATTTTCCTCGTTAGTTGTATAAACAGTATCACGCTGGGCTATTCGACGGTGTATAAATAGCCTTATCGCCATGACTGATTACACCATGGTTTTACTGTTCTATTTCTGTACACGGATATAATTATTGTGTGGTTTACTCGTTGTGTAACAGGATACAACACTCCTGTTATTTACGTGTCCTACTATTTTCTCATTAAATACATATATTCACCTACCAACGGCAACATGTATCGATGAAGACATGTACATATTATTGCCGCTAGGTATAATCTCAAAATCCTTTTTAGGTGTTATTGTAAAAGAACCTGAAAAACACTTTGTATGGTAATTCAACGAGTTGAAATGACACATAAGCTATGACAAATACCATGCCTAATTTAGCCGTTATTTTCATTGACTTCCCCATAAAATAACATAACATACGTAATCAACATCTTTTCTTTAAAATGGCTCTGCAGGCACATATTCTTATTTTCCATAGATATTTCTATGATAATGCGTCGCTGTGTTCTGTGGCGTCATTTCAGTTGAATCCCATCTAAAAATGTAAATTCCCTTGATTCGTATAACAGAGTTGTTGTTCGGTGATAAAAACAAAAATAGCATCCGTGCGGCCGCTATAAATACAACACATTGACAGGAAAAGTGTCGGTAATATGTTGCGTAAAAATAGCTGGCCATTGTTTGGATTATGTTCGCGATATAAATAGCTTTAGTAGCGAGCTTTATGTGCTAGTTGGCGACAATCGCTTTGTCGCGCTGATACACAAAGTGCCACGTTTACACGTAGCCAGTCTCACTCGTAGTGCATGCCGATACACAACTTGAAGTAGGTATGTTATTGTGTTTTATTTATATCTTCGAAGGCTTTATTGTTTTTTAAATTGGATATCTGTTACGGTTTTTAGTAACACTTCCCCAGATCTGACTGATTTGGAGAGTCGACACAGTTATCGGAGTTTTGTGCAAAGTTGCAGGCTGCCCCCATTCAAACACAGACACAGCTACAAAACCTGATATGTCCTGGTTTAATTTCATTTTAATAGCATCTATATCACTTGAAAATACGTTTTAATGATAGCAATAAAAACTATGAGCTGTTAAGAAGGAAGTAAAAAGGTTAGTGTGCACAGGTCTGCCTTCAAAAGTTCATGTTACTATTTTTGATAATATCGCCGTGTTCCGGCTTGTCGAGCGGGCTATAAATAAGTAGTGTTGCTGATACAACACTATTTTATTTATTGAAGCAAAGAAAATAATGTCTATTTTTGTGAGTCTATTCTTGTTTCTGCGACGTAGACACAAGTATGATTGAGCACGTTTTTTACTTTACTTCCTTCTTCAGCATATTGTAACAAAAATAACAAAATGGCTGAATATGCAAACCTGGCACGCTGATTTAATATTTGCTGAACCAGTTCCTGATATAAGTATGAGTAATAGATAATAATGTTGTTTGTGATTGTTATTCAAATTTGATGCACACATTAGCATTAATAAATAAATTAGCATTTACAATAATAAATCAAAAACTGGCATTACCATTTAAATCATATGTTTGCTCAATTTAACGTCATATAGATATAGTATCGCCGCGCTAAAGTTCATAAGCACAACGTAACCTTATGTAACCTCACTACTTCACCGACACAATATTTTAACAAACACGCACTTGGACGATTCGACCAGCATTGATCGTGGAGAATGTGCCCTTGTTGCTGACACACGCAATATAGGAAATAAGGAAATCAATTAAAATAGAGTCAATAATATAAATAGAAAACCATATTCATGGCGATTTGTTGGCTTTCCCGCTTGAATTGAGCCAAATGGCAATTCATTGCGTTGCCTCAGTCAATGGCCGTCGCCATAAATTACACGTGGCGCACTAAAATCTTTACAATTCAACACAAATATAGATCGTCTACTATTGCCGAAACTCAGTTCCCCCAGATTCTCAACTTGAAAGAAATAACAAGCTGTTGAAAGTAAACAGCTCTATTTTAACTTAATTTTAAATGTATCTGCAACTATATTTTACTCTTTGGTATGCTTTTCTGCATCTTCTTACGGTCATATAAAACTGCAAGTCAGTTCCTTAGTCGCACAAGATTTAATCCAATCAATGCAATCATTGTTCGAAGCAAATCATCTTGATCATTCGTTCTAGTAGAAATATTCCCTCCACTATTTGATGACTAATCATTAACACTACCAACTACAACCATCTGTGTTGATGAACTAAATCGCGTGCACATAAAAACGCGATTCCGTTTCAACATGCACTTAACATCCATTGTCATATTTTATTAAACTGTTATTTTCCTATTATTCCATTAAATGCAGGTATTTTTTATACATATACGGAAATAGCCGATAGCCATTGACAGCATCAGATCAAAACAATCTTATTTATACATGACATGATAATAAAAACACTAGCTAATGAGGTTAGCATACAAGAGAATAGTTGTCTTTGTCATAAAAACAATGTAACTGAGAGTTCTGTTCGATCTAACAACGTGATGATAACATTTGCCATGGAGGTTAACGTGCATAATAATCCGTGAAAATCACAATAGTTATACTAAGACGTAACCTTTCAGCTGTTCAAGAAGAAGAATGGTCGGTGTAACAAACCTTCATTCCCCATCAATCCTTCGTTATGTAGCAGTCGTGTTACAAAGCATCGTTTTTTCAATCAAAGGCATTTGATTGTTTGTTTGGCTCGCCCTCGCACTCGTCGATACGTCGGCTCCGGCTATAACTCGCCGGCTATTTATATCCACGCCTTCAATCACGCGCCGAACTCGTGCAACTTTATATATAGCATGTATATGGACGGACTAGTTCTGTTCTATTTGATATTTCAATTATGACTACCTTTGCAGTTGCTATTGGGACCGTGATATGCAGAGCTCTAAGCGATAGACAAGAATTAGGAGTGACAAGTAGCTACAATTATTATCATGTATGCAATTATCACTAAACTATCTGCCAAGCAATGCGTTGAAGTTGAAGTGTAAATTGATGATGATTTACAATGTCGTGTTGCGACAAACGATATTTCGCCTGTTGATTTAGAGTTCCCCTAAAGATCGTATATTTACTTGACTAATGGTTACTTCATGCTTTTACACTAGAGGCTTTACATTTATATATAAAAGTTTCTAAGAAATCTCACTTCCTCGTCAATTCCATTTCTCAGAAAAGATTGCTTAAACCAGCTTGGTTAACGGCTTACTTTAACTAAACAGTTATATTTACGTCATCACGCCCAATTTAACTCGATTACCTAACATTAAGTTAACTGGATAAGGTCAAAATTGTATGAACAGTTTCTATTAAGACAATAGGTTCAGGTAATTACGGGGTATGATAACGAACTCATTGTTTGCTAATACTGAAGCCATAACATGAATCACATACTAAACATCAAAATAAACAAGGTGCAAATAAAATGATATTTAAGTATAATATACCAGATGAACTTGAATATGTGCAACGTATTATGTAGACAGTTGTGCAAATGAAGTGGTCAGTGTTCTTTGATCAGATTTTTTTTAAATCTTGGTTAAGGTTGAGGTTACCTGTTGCTTGTTTGATATGATTAACTTAGTGCCATCAATTTACTATTAGTATGGTGTTTTTGGTTCCAATCCAATGGTGATATGATAAAAAAGGTGTATAACTTAACAAAAACTACACTTACTACTACTACTATGTACTAGATGAATATAGAAGAGACCGTAACCCACTTCCCACCTTAGGCGGAGCATCGCCATGCCCTCGTGGGAGCTATCGGTGGTGGAGACCTCTCGCGCCGGGCCGCGCGTTCAGGCCATGATCCGGAGCGAGGAGTGGCAGGCGGTCGCCGACTTCTGCGAAGCAGTAATGCTCGCGAAGAAGGAAGCCGACCGCATCAGGCAACGGCGCTCTCGCCGCCGCCGCCGGGATCCCGATCCCGATTTCCAGCCACCGTAGGCGCAGGCTTGCGGACAGTGAGCAATGAGTAGCTCGCTGTCCGACCGTCCGGTAACTGTCCGGACCGACCCCAAGTCGGCGACGGCACGCACTGTTCCCGCACGCCTCAAGGAGTTGTCAGCAACAGCAGCGGCCCAGCCGGGTCGAAGCCTACTGTGGCAAGGGTTATCCGAAAGGGAGCTCGAGCCCCTGTATGAAGGCTAGAAGGAACGGGGTCGGTTTTTAGTCAGTAACAGTCTGACACTATCTCCCGCTCCGCCCAAAAGCGGGTGTTGTCATTGGATGATTTTCCCCACCATAAAAAAAACCCACTTCCCACGGTCAAATTTAATGGGAAATGGGTCGCTCGCGCCGTGATGTTTGCAAGCTAATGGTCTGTGTCACCACGTGCACATGACCTGCTCGCGTTATGGGGTTTTTATAGTAATCGTTATGTGAATTAATAAGTAACTTCCGGCTGGAGACTAATTATGTATTATTTATTAGTTAATTATAAACCGATTTGAATTGGTAAATTATAATGTCGTCAAATGTATTGAAATGACCGCTGTCTTGCAACTTAAGTAAAAACAATCCATGCAGTATATTCGCTCTGTGTATTCTTAAAACGTGACTTGAAAAATCAACACATCAGCAAGTTAACAAAACTGCAAACGAATCCATTTAAGGTTATGTACGGCAACTGGATATTTAAACATAAAACATAAGCAAATAATTTAAAAATTAACAACACAGTAGTTTGAAGCAAAGAAACAGAAAAACTTTTGTTTTTGTTGCTTCGTCTAACTCCAACAATAGGGGTCCCAAAATAGCTCCTTGTATAACCAAGCCTGGAAATAAACGTAGTGGGAAAGTATCGACTGGGTTATTATTAGTGCCTGCGAGCCAACTTGTTCCACTCTTTGTTGGTTCAAAATAACCATGCAACCCCCCCCCCCCCCCCCCCCTCTGCCCGCCATGGCTGGAGTTTACTCCAATCTTATTTTTGGTTGCAGTCCGGTTTCGATGTACCGAATTAAGTATGGCATTTGATTGTCTGCATAACTGATGAGGCGTAACTTATTGTTGCTTGGGAATGATTCATGATCTAAATTAAACTTTTTAAAAGCTTCGTAAGGTTTAAATGGTGGTAATCACATCATTTAAAGAATATAAATCTTGTAAATATATTTAGTGAGTTCAGTTCACTTCTTGATTCGGTTAAAGATTGATTAGATTCCTACTCAATTATTTTTGTGTACGAACTACAAACATGTTCAAACCATTTATTTAGATCATGCATAACAGAAAACTATTTTCCTCCATCCTAAATGGAACTCAATCATAACGTTCATCTATAAAAACTTGATGTTAAAAAAACTCACTAAGAGTCGGTGATTCCCGAATTAGTGCAACTAAAAATAACCCAGGACGGAATGCGCCCATCTGTTTATAGAGCAAGCGGGGGAGATTTACTAGTCTATTTGTGTTAGCATGGGGGACAGGTCCCGACAGGTTGACAAAAAATTGAACTTGTTCAGTGACATGACAAGTGAATGAGAGGGTTAGAACAAGTGAAGTGTGTCAGGGGTGTTTAGTGAGGGGTGATCGGTTCGGAGCGGGCTGTGATCTATTTCTTTATTTTTATTCTATAATACAGTCTTTTTACAGTTCTGGTTTCTTTTTGTACCATTAAACCAGAGTTGGTTTGTATTGGTACTCACATTTGCATAACAACCCCTCTTATCACAAATGCTTATTAATGGTGATAATTTAATTGCGATAGAAAAGAAATAAAAGTAACATTCTTACAACATTGAGGGTAAATAAAAAATAGAAACAATGACACAAGATAAAGAAACCTAAACATCTATTAGTACGTGGACTTGTAGGTACGTGAATAATTTGCACGTTACGTAGATCTACATCTGCAAGTGTGCGAGAAGGTGCAACATGTAGATTGATGGTGAATGTTAATACTTTGATATTTACCATAGGTGTTAGGTAATCTTTTAAGACGCATGGCAGACGGCTTTATCTGATTCTATTATTAATAGTGTCCTCTCTCTTTTCGCCTTATGCCGATTTTGATTGCATAAACTAAACCCGTTCAATTAATCTTGTAGAGGTTTTCCAAAAAGGTATTATTGCTTCAACTTAAATCGCCGCAACTCTCTTAAGTGTCGTAACATCAAAAATCTCCTAAACGTTGCTCCCAAACAAACAGTATTCACACATGACTCAATCAGATCCTTAATATGACTAGCCTTTGTATGGCGTACTAATTATACACCGTCTAAATATAGCCGTGATTCACTCCTGCCCACTATGAGGCGTGAATTATTGCCTGCATGTGCCTACATGGCCTATTTTTTTACACATGTGTCAAATGAGTTTAGGTCTGTTTTGTTCGTAAATAGATTGGACGTTTGGTTCTGTTCATATTTATTTAAAAAAAATTAGTGTCGATTCGTATGATTTGTAATGATGGATTGTCGTCACGATGCTGGAGATTCTGTGGCTTTGTTTAGTTCTGAGATAATTATACAAATTGCTGTACCTCGTTGTTATGTATGTCTGCATCACCAACGCGAACGTTGACCAGTCATTTAGCAATCTTGTGATTACTAAGTTTTTCACGGTTCTCATGATTATTACCTTCTGAAGAAGCTAATTTAAATAATCTTAACCGTTATTAATCCGCAACATTAATATAAACGATTACGTCTAGTCAAGACAGCTTTTAAAGAAAACACATTATTAAGCGATAGTAATATTTCATAACCAAACTAGTTTTAAAATGACTAGTTTTTATTCAGAAAAACATTACATCGTGATAGTTTTTAAAAGTAGGCAATATTAATTAAGCCTAGGTTAAAAATATACGAGAGTTGCTACTGTGATGTAATATTCAGACCAGTCTCTTTTTATTGCGGAATATTAATCGAAATCACTTATTCTATATTCAAGAACACGGAGCAATATTTCTTTGAAAGTTTTCCTATTGGCATCAATAGCTCGTTGTATACCGACGGTATCGAGACGTAAACACGCCGATTCGTTTCGTCTTGATCTATAAGTGATGGTGCCTACGTCACATGACCAGATGAGCGTATGTTTGGAACAGTCACGAGTGGGCGTTTGTAGTACTTTTGATAATGATATTGCAATTTGTAGCCTTGTAGGCCGGATTCTCTCCAGTCGTTTGTCAAAAGTTCCAAAGAAGAAAAATCATTTTTCACAGTAAGAAAAAATAAAGGTAAAGATACAAATAAATAATGTGGTTTGTTTTTTTTTTATTGCTTTTCTTACTATGAAAGTTGATTTTCTTTTTTGTAAGCTTGACAAATGATGAGTATACATTGGTAATCTTGTTCCATACTAGTTGACCCGTGAACGACATCGTTGAATTCAGGTTTTTGTAACGATAATGATTTAGAATAGATACCATAGCGATAGGGTAAAATGCAGATTAATACTTTTTATAAAACTGTTTATGAAAATTAACATTCAGTGTACAAATTGAGTGATGGTTCGCTAATCAATCTGCGTTAGATTCGGCTCCGTATTTGCATCACGCCACGCGCCCTCTGCGTGCTGTGCATATGTAAGTGAAATATACAATATTCTATTTATGTATTTAGTATATTCGTACATCGAGGTGTTATTATAAAAGTGAGGCCGGACGCTCGAGCAGTGTGCGTCGGTTCACAGAATCGAGAGTAAATACAGCATCGGAATACACGTGAACATATTGTGGGAGTAGCCGCAGCGTGACGAAATGTGGAATGCATTCAAGATGACCTCTCGCGATGACTACCTTCGTGCCAAGTACATGGTAGACATCCTACCCATACGCACAAAGCGTTTTGGGAACACATTTATTGTGCGTACAGCCAAGGAGTGGAATCCCTACCAGACCCTGTGTTTCCTTAAAGCTTCAAATCGGGCCTTTAAGTCAAGAATGGATAGGTTACTTCTAGGCAAGCGTGCTCCATCGTCGACCACATCATTGCTTACCATCAGGTGAGATGGTGGTCAAACGCGAGCCTATCAATAATAAAAAAAAATACATTGCGTCTTCTTTCGTGAAAATAAAACCAGCTTCGTTCAGCAATCGACTGGCTCATGATTTAGTTCATCGAGATATTAGTTGAAACTTCCTATTACCAAATAGGTAGTAGTTTCAACTAATATACCTATATAATAATGTAGATACTCTTGATTGCTGCAGTTAGTAAACCTATCAACAATAAAAAAAAAGAAAGTAGGAAAATAAAAATCTTTGTCAATTTGTTTTATTTCTCTTTTACAAAGCCTTCAGTTATATGATTGTAACTCCCAAATATTTACTTGAACAGTATTTTGTCTGTTGTGATTCTTGTGTGTCTAAGTTATTATTTATTAGTACCCATGTTACGATACAGGAAAATATAGTGTTGTTGTGGAGTTTCTTTATGGTTTCAAACCTGTTTTTCGTTATTTGAGGATGTAGATGCGGCACGACGCTATCTTTTAATGTTTTTGAAACAAAACTATGCAGGTTCCCATTCTATCGCTTATTCACTTACGCATGTAACTTCAGAAGCTACATTGAACCATACAAAGTGAAACTGCAAGCTTCGAATGGATAATGGACCCTGACCTGAAGGATATATTCAAGTTAAATTGCCCGCTAAGCCTTCTTAGAAACTCGATAATTCAAGTTTCCAATGAAACGATCGACTGTACTTTTCTATTTTTACCTCAAGGTTTAGTTCAGCGGTATATAAACGCGAGTCCGCCGGCGTCGCCTTGTTCTTGCATATTTCATACTTAATTGTTTCTCAGACGGCTTTATTTAGCTTTATGCGATATGGTATTATTTGCGAATTTGTATTAAAACGACGGAATTATTTCAATGAATGTAGGCTACGACTGTTTTGTTTGCTAGGAATGTCGACTACACAGTCGATTAAATCTTAGATTGTGACAAACATTTATTTTATTTCTTATGAATGGAGATTTACAAAGGTGCCTTTGTATGTAATTTGGCTATTTGCCCTTCCGCCTACCGGAACCATTACTCTAATGAGTGAAACAGCAACAAAACAAAACATAGTAACACATCATAAAACACATTACCTCTGCCATAACCTCTGGCCAACATCAATGAAAGGCAGCGCGCGCGCGCACACCGTGCCCTCCCGTGAATACTGCCACTAGAAACAATGATGTCGCGGTATTTTTACATTTCATATATTTTTAGGCTGTGTGTTTTGGGCGCGAACACCGTTTTGGAAGTAATTTTCTTGATGGGACGTAGGCATTCTTTATGTAAATTACTTATCTTCTTTAAATTTTCTTAAATTTTTATGCTAATTAAACTCATTTGTATGCTTATTTATATGTTGGATATCATTGCTTGTAAGTAAATAGATATGGAGTTATTTAATTCTAATTAAGAAAATAATTTGAATTTTTGCATCAAAGTCAAAAGATTTTTATTTCACATAGGCCTACATGGGCATTTATAAAACATCAGAAGCTAGTGCACGGTTCCAAATTGGTCGTTTCCTGTGGAGAAGAACCGGCAAGAAACTCCATAGTTACTTTTTCATAAAAATGGTTGTACTTGCAATATTTCCATATTACAGTATTAACAGATTTCATGTAAGAACAGTGTAGACCGGGCTATATTGTACTCAAAAGCAAAATAAAAATAATCATTTAAAAAAGTGAGTCATAATATGAAGTAATATAAGGATTCGCGGAGTCTACAGTGTTCTTCCATTTACATTATAAAAAAGAGGCTATATTAAAAAAAAGCTAGATACAAATTAATAATTACAACTGTCAATAAATGAGACGTTAACAAAAAATAAAAAATAAAAACTAACGATTTTAAGGTGGTTGGGGTCAGTTAATATAAAAAATATTGCAAAAGCAATGTGTTAGAAAAAAATAATAATATGAATATAATACAACATAGATGGAGTAGTTAATCTATATATATAATTAAAATTGGAGTGTCTGTTTGTAATATTAAAATAACTGCTTTTTACTACATGCATATGAATATATATGCGGTACATACACCAAAACAACATTTTGTACAATTTTTGTCTGTCTGTTTGTCCGGGCTAATCTCTGAAATGCCTGGACCGATTTTGACGGGACTTTTTCGGCAGGTAACTGATGTAATAAGGAGTAACATAAGCTACTTTTATTTTAGAAAAAATAAATTCAAAATCCTGTAGTCCACGCGAACGAAGTCGCGGGCACAGCTAGTAGAAGAAACATTTACACAGTATTATGAGTTACCAGGGGGCCACATGTGCAGAGTCTTTAACTTTTTTGGTTAAGGCACGCTTAATATGGGATTTGAACTTTCCTTCGCTAAGTTCAGCCACCGCTTTTGGTAGCTAAAAGTGTATGCTATTTACTAAAAATGACTTACTGGTCTTGGCTAACATCCATTCGGGTAATATAATTTCGTGTTTACTACGTGTATTTATGTTATCAGCATCAAACGTAAACTCGTTTTATACTTGGTGGATAAACAACAACATTTAAGAATTATACTGTACTAGCTTTTGCCTGCGCGGCTTCGCTCCCGCTCTTCCCTACTCCACCCTACTATACCCTACTCTACCCTAATCTACCCTACTCTACCCTACTCTACCCTACTCTACACTACTCTACCTTACTATACCCTACTCTACCCTACCAAACTTCACATAAACCGTCTACTAAATAGTCCGAAAAAACCCTAAACATTTGGTTTGGATAGGTGAGCCCGTTCTGGAGCCCGGTCCAAGATATTTTGCAACATCGATAACGTACTTAAATTAAATAGTGTATTTTTTTCAAATTCAGCTCCTTTTATTTATTTATTTATTTATTACAACTTCATGCAACACAAAGGTACAAAGGCGGACTTAATGCCTTAGGCATTCTCTACCAGTCAACCTAGGGTGGTGAAGAGAACACATGGCAGGTGCACAAAAAAAAAGAATAGTTAAATCATGTGACCATTTTTTTTTATACCTCATTAAAATCTGTGTTTTATGGACATAGTTTTTCAATAATGGGCAGGGGCACCGACAGTGTAGTATTTTTCTTTTACACCATTCGCGCCCAAAGTCTTTTCTGAAGACTATAGTTAAAATTTGAAGTAAACAATTTTTTCTTTAATATTTTTAAGTATACAGATAAATAGTTATCTGCATATTATAGCACATGTATTCAGCAGTAATATACAAAAATCAAAATAGGAAAATAATGTTTTTTTATTTTTTATTAAAGCCAACTTACTTCACAAAGTGATGTTTTTCAAAAAAATATATAAATGTCTGTTTTATTTTGAGACCTATGGTAAAAAGTGGTTTTAAATCGTGGCATGTGATAGCTGAATATATGGTGTATCGACCCGTTAACGTTGGACCATTATTTATGCCACACCATGTATATAGATACAAAAAGGCGGTAGTAGAAAAAACACTGGTAACTTATTGACTACCTAAACGCAAAAACGTTTTGTACCTATATTTTCAGATGAGCTGTAAATGTAGGCCAGTTTCCAAGCTAGTTACATATATTGTACAAATATTTCATTCTAATGTGTTTGTTTAATACAAGGCATCCTGAATCATTGTAATACCGCTATACCGCCCGCTGTTTTAGTACAGCATACATTATAGCAATGGGTGATAACGACATGACTTATCTATCGTCTACTAAACAACTACGTTACCGCCGCACAAAATAAAAGACTAAACTACTGGCTTTAAATTACAACTAATTAATTACACTACATCTATTGATATGTTGTCAAGGTTACCGTAGTTTTTTTTTTTTAGTAATAAAAATCAATAACGAATCGTCATTTATTATATGAATGGTTAGACTTTCAGAAACTAGTTGTTGTTACGCTTGCATCAAAAGCTGCTCATGTAGAGAGACCTCGAGGTTTCCCAATTTATAATCTTCCATAATATAGATTCTATATTATGGCCCGTTTGTGGCCTGCCGGTTGGCTCTGTACTATAGGCAGAGCCAACGTATTCCCGGTTCTCACACGCCACGGTGCCTAATTCTTGGCACAATCCAACTATAAAACCGAAACTGAACATCAATAAAGACACCATACCAAAATCCGTTTCTAATCTTTCCGGTGGCTGCTGCATTTAGACGTTTGAAAATAGCAACGGACGGAGCGCCCGCGCTTACGAATACTGTAACAAACTGTTTACACGACCGAAATAGCAGCAGTTCGCTTCTGGATGTGGAACGGGTGAGCACTTGGCTTTTATGGACAGCTATTTTTGGTGGAGCCGACTGTTTAGGAGGTAGGAGCTGTGGGAACATGGGATGCGGCATGCTGGAGCCTGCCGTGCATTGTCGGTGGCGCGCGTCGCGAACCAAAGCGCGGTTCCTCCAACATTTAGTGGCGGATTTTGTTATGTAGAAGTTCAGGGTTACAACCGAAAGGTTGATAAGTTTTGTTACAAAAATGTCTTCTTCATAAGGTCGACTTAAAAAAGTTAAAAGTTGGTTTTTGCAAGGAGTAGGAACTCAAGGTTTTTGGTTCCACTTGGTTTAGGTGGGTTCCACTTTACCTTTCATAAAAGTAGTTTTTTTCGTAGAATCAATTAAAAAAAGATTGTATATATGTAATATAGCAATAAAAAATGAAAATGTCTAACCTCGCATACGAAACGCCTAGTAATTAGCGTATTAATTAACCACAATGCCAGTCATTATACTGTACTGCATTATGTTTCGTCTTACACGAGTATATCAAGATTAGTATTAATATTCGGTAATAACTTTGCCCTTTCCAGATGTGAACTCAAAAGTATTATGAAAGAGATTATGTAATAAAAAAAACCCGATCAGCCTATATCGTCAATCAAGTTTTTAATTCAGAGACATTGAACAACTATGTACCTAATTTCAACCTGCTCTGCCCACTGGAACAAAGTTGTTCTTTTACCCAAGGAAATAAAGTTGACAAGACCTAAAAAACTCCATTAAGGGTTTCCTTAATCTTACCTTTCCAAAAACAGTGTTGATTGATTGTTTTCGAAGTTTGAGCAAAGCTCGCAGTCGATCCTGCAGTTTAATAGCATCAAGAGGAAGTCGACGATTTCCAAAAGGCTGTTTGATTTTATTTATTATTTTTAAAGGTCTGAGTTGTTTTTTTACCATAGGTCAAAATTAAAAAAAATATTTTCGATGTTGTAGGAAAATACAAATTGATACTATTGAGTAAGTGTGTGTAATGTGTGTTGTGTAATTTGAATTTTGTGAAGAATTTAAAAAGCGAATGTTTCTGCGTTTCTTTTCGTTCTCTTAAAACAGTTATCATAAATGATAAAATCTTTCCAGTTTTCAACTTGAACGCCTGAAAATGTTTACTCGATCAGTAATTTGTCACTACGGTATTTGAAAACAAGGACGTGTAAAACGCATATTTTTACGTTTACATGAAATTAAAATTTATTGGAATATTAAACGTGCGTATTGAACCACTGATATAATTTTACAGTAAACTAACTGTGTGATTGCAAAATAAATAAAAAAAGCAACAAAAAAAAAATCGTGTTTAGTTTAAAACAGTAGTTCCATGACGCTGAGGCGAACGTGGCGACAACACAAGTTACGTGTTGTGATGCATTGCAGACGGAGTCGCGTGTCGCACTACTACTCAAGCGATTTCCGCGAATTTATCAAATAATTCGACTGTGTCACGTTTCGTAGTTCGCGTGTATGTTCTATTTTTAAAACTCAATAATTTCGCTCTGTATTGTGCTTCGTCTCGTTTCGTCGTGCACCGTGGCACGCGCGTGCGAGCGAGCGCGCGCGAGAGAGGCGCGGGCGGGGCGCGGCCTTCACTTGTCGCGCGGCGCGTTGCCGGCTGTTCTAAATATAAAAAGCGGGGGACGGTGCGCGGGAGCGGCGGCCGCTTTGTTGATCTAGCTTTGTTGTACTTCTGCCTGCATACTTACTACTCCGTTTTTTTAATGACTTGTGAGACCTGGCCAAGGTCCAGTCAAAGTCGCGACCTACCCACGAGCCGGATACACAGAGTTTTTCAGAACATATCATAAAGTCATCATCAAGTGACGACATATTTAAGTAATATTATTACTTTGTTCAAGTGAGTAAAAAAGAAAATAAAATAAAACATCATTCGTCAGATATATTTATATTCAAAAGCGTGCGATCAGTCGAACACTCTACAGTAAGTGTATTTCTGGAGGACATTATTTTTCGGAGAACGAAACATATTTCCATGTAACTCCATCATTATGAATTGTAAGAATTTCTTTGTCGTAAATAATCCTTCTGAAACGTCTCTTTATTTACACACCTATATAATATTGTACTGTTGATACTAATCGGGGAGAAAGAGTAGGTAATTGAATTAAATACAGTAAAGCCTCACTTACGGTTGACTGGCAACGAGTATGAGCAACTGTTGCTATTTTAGTAACGATAATACTTGTGGATATAAATATAGTACGAGCACATCCTTAAGTGCTCGTGCTTCGGACCTGACCCGAGTTTCAAACAGAATTATATTATTTACGAGTATTTATAAATAAACTTCAAAAACACACTTTTATGTAATTTTCAATTAGAAAATAATAATTTATAGACTTAAAAAAAAACAATTTTCAAGTAAAACTGTTTTTCATCAAGTAATAAAAATATAAATAATTAAATACCCTCTGTTTGGGGCTAAAAACTAGCAATAAGCTACGCTAGGCCGCGTAGACGCAGCGTAGAAAGTGCTACGGCGTAGCGCCTCCTGCTCGTAGCCCGCTACCATCTCCCGTAGAACTATTCGTAGCGCGCTACGAATTCCTTTGATCTGTTGCGTTTTTCTTCGACAATCATATATTTTATAATCAACTTCAAAGAAATTTTCATTTTATTTTTTGTTATATTTCTTACCTCAAAACTCTGTTTTTAAAATGTTGTTAATATTAATAGGGAACTAAGTAACCCTCATATTCTAAGTCATTTCCTGTACTCGAATTATTCCAATGGGCACCTGCAGCGGAGCTTCATTAGCTTCAAAATATTTCTGGCCTTAGTTTAAAATAGTTTATAGGATATGGATTTAAAAGTCGTTAAAATAGCTAATGATATTCTTATTTAACCTTTCGAATGTCTTAAGTTACACTGTCCGACATAAGGTAATTGTTCTTCTATTGTGTCTCTAATTACGACATTCAAAGAGTTAAGCATTAATGATTGATCAACCGTTCCACTAAACTTGCCCAGGGAACTATTCCGAAAGCCGTTTAAAGCAGCCTTGCACCAAAATGGCCGATTAGCGCTCCCTGATCCGGTCTACTTGACCGAGCGATACTTGTCCAAGTCTTCAGACCAGTCTGAAACTGGGACGGAGCTGAATAATTAACGGAGGCTCTATTAGGTCACTCACTGTTAAATTAGGTCTGCTAATTAGAACTAGGGTGGCAGGTTTTATTGGAGTGGATCGATTACTTGTTCAGGTTAAGAAAACATTCAGATGCCATTCATTTCAGATGTGTAGAAGATGGTATTCTGTAAATATTAGTTTAATATCGACTAAGAACATGTAAACTGTCATTCATCGTCATCATTTTAGCCAAAAGACGTCCACTGTAGCACATCACCCTCCCCTAAGTATCGCCAGAACGTATGTTCTGTCCGTTTGGACCTGTGCGTCTCGCTTCCATGGGATTCCCCGCAGTAAACATTCGTATATAATATGCATTACGTATCCAAACTCAAAGCTAATAAATATTTAAAACTAGTTTGACTAAGGTCATGTAACACACACCCAGAATTTATTTAAACTGAGTGTATAGTTTTACTATTTAATTAATTATTTTTTCAATTCTAATGCGTGCCTGTGCAAGGTATGCAATCCGGTTTGTTGCACAATGCGGTAAAATCCATCAAACCAGTTAGTGTAGAAATATCCACATACCTGTAATAGAAAAGGACGAGGTCATTCAGTTGAACGCAAAATGACCTTAGAGAACTTTTTTGGATTTTATTCTAAGATAACGTTTTGGCATTTCAATTTTAATTCTATTATAATATGCCTATTAATTCGTATGTTCTCAAGATATTGTGTTCTTAGACTGACCTTAGCCGAAGCACCTCTTACGAACCCGGAAACCCAAGCACACACAAAAACACTCGTCATTTTTGTAACGTAATCAACAAAAATATCTTAATTTTGGTTTCATTATTTTTTTCTACTCAAAACGTGTATCTCCAAGTCTTGGTGTTCTCAAGGTAGACTAAAATAAGAATTAACCTTTAGTGCTCATCTTCAGTGAGGCATTATTTAGGCCTCCGTGACCTCCATGTCGGACCCCGAGTCGTCGGTCCCGGGCGGCCAGCTCTTCTAAATATACCCTGAGCCAAAAATAACTGTCGCTCCCCCCCGCCACCCACCCCAACCATCCACCGCCTCGGGGCCACCCGCAGGCTTCGCCGCAATCCCCCGACGACCTACATTAAAACGGGTAAAGCAGGTCGTATCGGGAGCCACTACATCGCTTATGCAGTATGCAGTCCTGAAGTGCAGGTCAATACGACAAGCGTGAGCGCTGCTGCCTTGTAGGTGCCTTAGAGTGCAGTTTGTACTACGCGTTCCAAATGAGAATAGGACCGATTCCTATGAAAAAAAAAAATATTTCAACATGTTAATACCTATGTGTACCTATATTCTAGCAAATAAATAAATTTCATTTCATTTCATTTATGTTTTGACGTCTCGTCGTACTGTCAAATCGTAGAAATTTTGGCAAAATTAAAGAACTCAGAGATGAGTAAAATTGAAGAACTAGATTCTGATTAAACTTTTTTCGTTCACAGTTCAGAATAAATTAAATTTCTCGTAAATTAATTAATATTTAAAAATTTATTTCCTTGATTTGACAGTAAATCGTGATGTCACAACATGGCGGGCGATCCTATTCTCATTTGGAACGCATTTTACTTCTTATGTGCATCTACACTTCAGTAAAAGGTACATTTTTGAATCTCACACGCAATTTCTTGCGATAAAAATGGCTGAGGAATATACTCATATTAATCTAAGGACATGAAACGCCAAATGGTTATAAGAAAATAAAACAAAAAATTCTGGAAATAACATCAACTTAAATACAGAAACCTACCAAAATAACAACAGAAAATCAGTAGCAGCAAGCACGAGGAGGGAAATATGAGTAATAAAGGTTGCGAGAACTTTTAATGTCCTCACCCCTCACCACCCCATAAAAGCAGCCTTCACAAGTATACAAACGTAAACACTCGCGTTTTTGGAGTACACCACTTTGAGTCTCAAACAATTAAACCGGCAAAGAGGTTGGAATTAAACACGTTACAGCTGATTACTTCAATAAAAAGGAACTATTTTTCAAGTAGCTAAGTACACGAGTACATCAGTTACCCCCTTCCACTACGCTAGGTTATTTAGGTCACAGGCGTAAGGTCGCGTACAGACGAGTGTGACGCTTGCAATGTCGTTGCGAACATTTTTCGTGTGTCACTATCCTATGATCCTTTTTTTAATTGTGACTTGGTTTTTCTTCGTGGAAGCAGTGGATTGTCGTGCGAGTAACATTATGGTGTGACAATTAACTCGGGTCATAAACAAAGCATTTGCGTTCATAACAAGATTCAGTCTTCATATGACTGTAACATAAGAATTGTTTCACTTCCAATAGTAACAAACTTGTACTGGTCGAAAATGCTTGCCGAGATGACTCTCACCGCTCCACACTTCGTTGCAAAATATTCATTGTCAATAAAAGAGATTGTTTTAGCAGTTATTAGTTCAATCATAACAGTAATGATTTATAGTTTGTTAAGTAATGCGGCGTTTTGGGTGCAGGCTTTGACTGGTTTATGATTTTGAAAGGCTAGACTGGTGGTAATAATTACCGCTAGTCTAGCCTTTTCCTCGTCTACGTGGGAGCAAATGTTCACGTCTAACTTTCAACTGATTTTTAGTAGTAGTAGCTTTTAAATTTGAATTAGCAGTGTAAGTTTAGTCTCCAACGATTTGTATTCAGTATCATATTCATCAACCAACAGGAATTAATATGCCATTAAAGAATAAAAATGTATCATGAAGTTTTAAAATAGTTTAGTGTCTTCATCTATTTGCCTTTTTATTATCACTTTCATTATTATCATCTCCATCTTTATCTTATAAATCTTTTATACTAACAGTGTCTTCTCCTCTTTGCAGCAGAGATGGCACATGAGAGCGGCGGGGGTGCGGACGGCTCCCCACAGCACACCCCCTCTCCCCCGCACGCACCGCGCCTGCCCCTCGCTGACACCAGCTTCCATCAGCAAATCATGCAGGTTAGCATCAACATCTGTTCTAAGCTCAATCTATGTTAAGACTCCTCTAAGTTTTAATCCTGATTTATCTCTGCCTTTATATTCTTGTTTTATATTATTTGTATCTTTTTGAATATTTGTCCTGTTATATTTATTTAGGTTTCTCTGTTTCTTGAGTTTGGTCTTTGGTGTATTCTTAATTCTCTTCTTTTACATTTTTTCTGGTGGCTCTTGTTTCTGTGACTTTTCAGTTGTTCAAAAACTGTCCTCAATCTTATGTTTCGTATTTTACATCATTTGTAGCAAATCTACTTTATAATTTCGCTTTTTATCATTCCAAACTTCGCCATTAGTTTCAGTCACAATGTAATGACTCACAAATTGTTCAAACAAGGTTCCCCCGCTATTACATAGCTCATTCTTTTATTAGATAATGTAGTGTTTGTAAACACAGCACTGATGGGAGTGGGCGGAAGGCCCGATTACATCTCATACGTACAACTCTGTACTACTTTGTCAATAAATATAGCTCAATGTACAATTATTGGTATTCTTTACAATTTAGGTAAATTATCTAGCTTAGATAACGATTATTATACCTAACGATATTTCTTTGATTATAATAGCTATAAATAGACAGTCGATTCAGTGATTGTTTAAAATAGTTTTTGTCTGTTATCTATGTAATATACTATCAGTGAAACGCGTGTTGACAAACGTGACAGGTAAAAAGTTGTAATTGTACTAATAGCATCGCAGACAAAACAAACAATATTCATGAATAGATTAAAAATATAATTAGAGACGGCGGCGGAGTTTTATATTTAGCGGTCAGAAATAACAGGTTGGCTGACAGATTTGTAGTTGATGTATTTATTCGTGTCAGTCCTAAAAATAACCTGTTTATTTCTTGGAGCGCCCTATCTCTTTCCATATCATTCGGCGAAAATAAAGGTAGAAAGTGATGACAGCAGTATTGGATAAATAATAATAAGTATACTCGTATTAATAAAATTAGATAATAAATTATTATTTTTCTTTATTCATTCTCATTACATATTTTATGCATTATTAAATATTTTTTAAAAACACCTTATGTAAAAACAATTAAAAATATAAAATGCATGTAATGTGACAAGACTGTCAGTACAATGATCGCCGAAACCAACGTCTATAACCCCAAAAAAAAAACACAGACAAAGAACCTAGTCAGATGCCTGATTTGCTTATTTTTCTCGGCTTTCGCGGTGTTCTCGTTATGTGGGACGGTTATGTCAACAATCATTGCACTTTCCTCGAATCGTCCCACTACTACTTAATTTGGCTTATTGGCCATTTTATTATTTATGTATTTTTTAATATTATATTATTATTATTGTAACTAGACTACACTATCTCACTGTTGGGCAATAAATAACCTCCATCCATTTCTTCTATTTTCTCCGACTCTGAGCCACTTCTTGCAAATTCCTAAGGAATAATGCTCTGCCAGCGTCTAGTAGACATCGTGCAGAGAGCTGTTGAAATGCTTTGGAAATAACGGGTGGTTCTACTGGACTCTCTTAACAATTGCGAACTTAGAACCTAACCTAACCTTTCAAGTTTCAAGCAGCGACAATATAATTTTAAATAAATTCCCAAAAAAACTGGGACTAGTCTTATAAGAAAAGAATAAAGTTGAATACCTACATATGGTTAACTTCTTGATAATCGTAAAAAGTCAACTGGCTATACGACCCCTTTGTTCTTATCTTCACTTCACTTCGATCTCCATCGTCAGCTTCAGAACTCCATCTACTTGTATGGAGATCTAAGCCTGATGTTATCCCGTCATCATTTAAACAAGAAAGCTGCACAAGAACTCAGATAACAGATGCAGGTGAAGGAGCGAAGCCCGCAGATTACCGTGACCTTTCCCCAAAATATAGCGAACGCTCGCCACATACATATTATTTTTACGCGATATTTATACCGACCGCCGCGCGCGCACTATTAATATCGCGTATATGAACGTGTATGTATGTGTGGCGTCTGCATATGTTATGATTATATGCGTATTGTACGGATTAAATTTAGATATGAAATTATTCGCGGCCCCTTTCTGCGTGCGTATTGCCTGTAGCTCTGTTGCTATTTAGTTGAATACAACATGAGGTTTCCCTTGATTGTGCAGGAGCTTGTGTAGCGAACATTCGATGATAATGTTCTTGCATCTGTTAACTTGTATCTAGACATGCAAATTTGTTTCTATTTTTAAAAATCGGTTCTTGTCGTATAACTAGTTACCTAAGTAGAATACGTCAATAGATTAAACAGGTTCCCTACGAAGTGTCTAGACTTGTAGGTGCTTCAACTTGATGCGAATTATCCATAAATATTCACTTTGTGAAGAAGGCACTTTAAATACTTTAGCGGTTCAAGTAGGTATTCCCATTCATCTGGAATAGAGAAAGTCTTAATTATTTTTCAGTCCTCCGATGTAAACCACCGGACTGTCCCGATCGTTTAGATAAAAGTAATGGCCCAATCACAAGTCATTCATGACTGTGGCACCTTCTGACCACATGCATGTCTTCGGTGCCTCGTCGTGTGGCGATGCCCGGGCTCCCGTGAACCACGCCAGCGCCTGCCCACGCGGCCGCGCAAAACATCCGTTCGCGCGATCTATTCGCGGCACATTCCGACCACCCGCCATTTTTCCCCATCGAACAAAAATAATGTGCGCGTCGCCAGAAATACGCGCACGCGCACCTCGGCGTGCTTTTGATGTATTCTTTGTAAATCGGTCGTTTCCGACTGCTGGTGCAAGGTTGTGTCTGGTCAAGAGATGTACGTATGCTTCGGCTGGGAAGGGAATGCTCCTTATGTCCAGGTCTATGTTACATAGAAGTAATTATAGAGAAACTTTCACCAACCAAGGAGCGTTAGTACGTTAAGTCTTTTTTGTGTAGTCGTTTTAGTTAAGTTTCAGCTTGAGCAATTGAAAATATGTGTTGAATGTTTTGTTTATGTCGTATAATTTTGTTTTCTTCAACTACTGAAAAGTAACATAAAAGTCCACCGTATTGGAGCTCCTTGCTTGGTCCTCCCCTAGAACTAACAGCTCCCCTCACGGTCGTGGTCGACTGCTACCCTACATATATTTCATCTCTCGTTGTCAGAATCAAAACCCAAGAAAGAACCATATTGCTGAGCGGGCGAAACAGACATTAGAAAGTAGTTTCCTGATGCAAGTGAGTTCAAATTACTATAATAATGTACGTCAACAGTGTTCAATGTGTCGCATTCAATGAACATGTCCAAATGTTGTCCAAAACATATTTGAGAACACGCCAAACTTTCATGCCATAAATTTTGGATCATTCAGCCTGAGTCATGTGGCTCTTTGTACCACTAAATCATAAGATGCCATTTTTCGAGGTATTTCTATAGCAGCCTGAATAAATAATTCAACGAATCCATATGCCTGTCAGCTTCTAACAAGCAAAATAATTTCGCAACAAGCATATTTCTCATTACAAAAATAATATCATAATAAAGACAAACATTTGGACATGATGATCAACAAGGTGTAATATCTATTAATATACTGATGAGTACTGAATCAAACATTAATGATGAAGTAGTTGAATATGACACAGAGGTTTTGCCTTCTAAAATAACATTAACTGGTAGAGGTATAAAGGGTGATCAAATTAATACAACCAGTGTGAATACTCGTGCAGTCGATGGACTAGTAACAGTTTAAAATTATTATAAAGTACCTAATTCTCTTCTAGCCTAAAACTTTTTCCATCTCTAATTTCGAAACTACCATTTTTTTTTAGTTTTTATTATAAGGAAAACGGGCGCGACTTTGAGACGAGATTAGCTTTCTAATCAATAATTTTGACTTTTCTATTTATCGCCGATAAATAATATCGTTAATTTTTATTATTAAAACGAAATAGAAATTCTCAAAATCTCCACCCGATCCAAATCATCAAAATCAACATGGAATGTTTTATACCTACATTCTAACCGCCTCACTAAACCAACTGAGATAGGAGTGAGTCCAATACTGATTGTTCGGATAACTGTTGCAGTTGAAGAAACAGCAGCAGCTGCAGCAAGAGATCCTGCTGCAGCACTTCCAGCAGCAGCGGCAGCAGCTGGCGCAAGAGCACGAGCAGCAGCTCATGCACCATTTGAAGGTAAATATGCTGCAGGTAAATACAAATCGAACACTTTATTTATTAGATCATAGTTAATTTTAGTTTTTTTATTTGTTTTGTGCGATTTCTCCTTTGTCACTTCAAGATTCTACAGACTTGGAAAAAATAGCTGATACACTATTATTTGAGTTTCCGATTTAAAATGTAGATGTTTTGTTTTGAAATACGCAGTTTTAATCTGCCTTTTATGAAACAGCCAAACATCACGTTTATAAATAGTCATCAACAAAACAAGTAATAAAGTTTTTTCTCACTCACCTTAAGAACCCGTCACACCAGTGTCCTGCGTCGGCAACCGGTTGCCGAATCGTGAGCGACTGTAATTATTTTATTTCGCCCAAACTGATGAACGGCCGAGATTGATGTGTCAGATCACGCGGGTAGGGTGACCGCGGTTCTCGTGATCTTGAACTGATTGAATACATTCAGATTGGTCTATTCAATTAAGGAAAGAAGTTAAGACGTTTTCCCTCGACTGTGACCAATGTTAATGGCCGTTATCAACGCTCTATCATCATTGACGCTTGTGATATTGCTAGCGATTTTAGACCTGAAGGTGCCTCATGTCCTCCATTGTCCAGTTTTTGCATCCTTTTCTTCTGATTCACCGAAATCAAACTTTCACTATCCGTTATTGTCTTGATTTCGGTCTCTATAGACTTAGACGTGAACGTTTGGCAAATGCACAACTGAAATAACCTCGATTGCTCGTACCGTTCCTTAAGATTCGCAATAAATCTATAAAAACAAACCGTCGAACATAACTCGTGGCTGGAATGTGGCGCGGAGCTCGACGTCGTCGTATTAATAGTCTTGAATGGAGTGCACAACTAGTAGTAATTACATCATTCATACTTATGCGAGTATGTGCTCGGTGTGATTGTAACTCCTGCTCAGTTCTGCCGCTCCCTTGGGTGCTGCACGTGGCAGCTGACGCGGCGATACAGTTCGTCATCACTGACCCTTTGTTGTTAGTAGGTATAGGTATGTAGTCTGCGTTGTTTATGCGGTTTGTAGTTTATAGTTCGTCTGTAGTCTTAGTCTTGTGTCGTTAGCCTTTTATAAAAGGACAAAGAGCAAAGGACTTAGTAGGTTATACTTTCAAAAGATGATACTTTTCTTTATGAGTATAGTATTAGTATAGAAATTCAACATTTCAACAACGCTTATATCAAAGAATAGGTACTAAATCAATATATTGTAGTACACGGTGATAAATTATGCCCCAACATAGGCTCGCTCACCTTCAGTGCCAGACATTCACACAAGTATCAAAAAACTTATCCACAACTTCAACAATGTATTTTTCCACTCATTAAAGATAATATTAAATACACCGCTAAACACGGCTGGATTAAGTCATAGATACAAATAGTTATGATAAGCTATTCAATCGATTTGTGACGGTATGACATCAAACTGATAAACTGCAATAAATCAAATTCGATTTATAATGCACTACAAATAAGTCAACATTAAAAATAAAATTCATTGTGAACAGACACTTTCATTTCATGAAAACGAAGAACTGTAAAACCACCTTGATTAAACCTTGACAGGCAATCTACGACAAGGCAGTACTGCGGGTGAGCACGCTGCGTCACTTGTTCTTCCCTGTTTTAAGACACTAAAAAGCATTGTCTTCTAGGAAGATTTTCTTATGTAATTTTAATTTTCAAAAAGTACCGTTTCTGACTCTCATTTAAATATTGTTTTTGATTTCAAACACATTTTGGCCTAAAGAAATCTGGTCTGAAGAGAAATGGTCTCAAGATAAACAAGATTCAAAATACTTTCACAATAAGAATAACAGTAAATTCAGATGATGACAGTGGCAAACGATGTAAACAGTGTTATTTCGGAAGGCATGCGCGGGCGCCCAATGATCTGATGATCGTTAAGGGGAATGGCATCCGTGACGCACTCTTACTCACCCGCGAATCATTCGCTGAATGTATGTGCTAGTATCTGTAACTAGTTTGACAGAACGAGGTCCTCTGACTCACCACGAGGCATGCACTCAAGTAAATAATGTGCGTTCTTTGATTGTTGCCGTTTTAATTATTTTTGTTCATGTTGTCATAGATAGGTTTTTTTCTACACTATACTCTCACTCACTTTTCGGATGATGCCGTCTATCGTAACCTTAAAACATTCTTTTCTTTATGTCGTTACCTTCAGAAGTGATGATGACACACCCTTTTTAGTTATTTTAATAAGATTACACATTTATTAGCTATGTAATCTTGATAACAATGCACTCGATACTTCATGCAAACCAATCAGCTAACAGATAGCTGACGTCGATTGCCGTAGCCCAATAGTAGGCTGACACTTACGAGTATTTTATCAGAACAAAAATGAGCTGATATAAATAGCTTTATATCGCATAAATAACAAAGAAAAACATTCGTAAACGTCGAAATGTGTATCGCAATAAGTACAGTGCACCGTGATACAGCACATGTTATTATCAGCTATTCATTCAAATATGATTGAAGATAAACGACGGAATCTTGAAGCATGGTTCAAGAGTCGCGAAACATACTATAAGGGCAAAGTTTTGATTTGTTAAAAAGTTGGAAATTTTGAACACTGTAAAGGGAAATCGCACAAAAGAGAATCCAACTCAATTCTTAATTCAACGTCCTTCTGGATTCTAAATTCATCAATGACAATCAAAGTCTATAGTTACATCAGATAGCAATCCAGATTTGGCATTACTGTTGGTTCATAAGTAGACACAGAGATTAACAAGTACTTAGTTAAAAGTTACTAAACACCAACAAGCTTGACAATATCGTCATGAACAAATCTTGGTTTACATTCTGAACTGACTGCAAAACGGCTGTACAGTTGAAAGGGACCCTCTGTGCGAGGGCCTGTTAGCAACAATAACGGCAAGACTAACGTTCCAGTTGTGGGAACAGCAGAAGGCCATGGAGGAGGCCGCGCGGCGCGAGGCGCGCGAGGCGCAGGAGGCTCGCGAGGCGCGCGAGCGCAACGAGCGCGACCGCGTCGAGCTGCTGCGCAAGAAGGACAAGCACGAGCACAGCGCCAACGCCAGCTCCGAGGTCAAGCAGAAGCTGCAGGTAAGAACTATCGACGAGTTCATGTAGTGTCAGCCTTCCTGGTCATCCATCCATTTGTGAAACATTATAAACAAAGTTAACTCGTAATTTTAGCCGTGATGGCAATGCTCTTGAAGCAACCTTTGTCTTTCGATTTTCTTTGAATTTGTCAGACGAAATTTTGAGAGTGCAAATTATGGTATTCTTTTCCGATTGTACTTCTGTTTCGCATTATGAGTTTTGGTGTCGCCATCATATCTACAGTCAGACTTCGCCCTCCGCCAATCAATCCTAAGAACAGTTAATTCTTGATCATAATATTATAATAACAAAATCTTTTCTTGTTTCCAGCAATTCTTAAAAAAGAAACAAGCTAGTGCAAATGGAACAGTACCTGGTTCGACTTATAGAAATTGGTAAGTTATTCCTCCCTCCAAGTCCTCCGTCGCTTCTAACCCTCCAGCAATACGAGCAGTGTTGAGTTGACACCAGGCGCTTCGTCCACAGGGGCATAGTGAAGTCGTCGTCGGGCGAGTCGATAACGTCGACGGGCGCGACGGCGACGCACCCGTACCGGCTGGCGGCGCCGCTGCCGCTGGCGCTCAACGCCGCGCCGCCGCAGCCGTCGCCCGACTACCCGCTGCGCAAGACCGGTACGTACGCCGCATGCCCTCCCTCATGCATCCGTGTTGTGTGGACTTGGCCTCAGAGGCATGTCATGACATTGACCATAACTATGAAATTCCGTGTAAAAACTTTTGTATACTGGATCGGCAATACTCAATATAATAAACGAGACACATGCCATGAAGTGTTTATGCTGTTGTTTCTTTGTGAATTAGATGTGGTGCTAATTTGCCTTGTATAGCTCCATCTCTCTTCCACATTAGAACACTGATGGCTCCAAACGGCCAACTCAGGCATAATATAGTAGAGTAGAGCTAGAGTAAGTTAACATCGTTGTGGTGTCGTGTTAACCGTGAAGTGAGCATGCGCGTGCACTAACCCGCAGCGTCGGAGCCCAACATGCTGAAGGTGCGCCTGAAGGCGCGCGTCATCGAGCGCCGCGCCTCGCCGCTCGCGCGCCGCCCCTTCAAGAAGCTCAAGCACCGCAGTGAGTACCCGCCGCCCCACTACTATCCATTGACTGGACTTTTTATTATAATTCTTGTTGCATTTTTTATGATGTTGTTAACTTTACCAAATCTTTATTTATTTCTTTTTTTTTTAGTTTCAAGTATGTATCAGAAAAGAAAAATCGTCCCATTTTTCCTTTCTTTACGAGTATACATTTATATTATATTTTTCTTTCTGGGTTTTCGGTACTTTTTCTCAAAAAAAAAAACTTAGTACTAATTTACATATATTTCTTCTAAATATTTCTCTATTGGGTTTATCATATCATTTTATTTATATCAAAGACAAAATTTAAACGTCAATTATTTAATAAATACTCATATCCAAGACAACTCCACTTAAAAACTTGTCGACAAAGAAGCGATATTGCCGTAAACATTTTAGAGGCACCATTGCCAAGTATGATTCTTGGGCTCGTATGAAACTTGTCGTGTTGTGTTCCGCAGACTGCGACGGCAGCTCTCCGCGGGGCTCGCCCCCCGGGGGCGCGGGCGGCGCGGGGGCGCAGGCGCCCATCCGCGAGGAGGAGGAGGGCATCGGGCGCGCGCAGGAGCTGCTGTTCTCGTCGCCGTCCATGCCCAACATCAGCCTGGGCCGGCCGCACCAGGCGCCGCCGCGCGCGCCGCCCGCGCCCGCGCCGCCCGCGCTGCCGCCCGTGTGCGAGGCCGAGGGCTGGGCGGCCCTGGGCGCCAGCCGCCTGTGCAAGCGGCCCCTGGGCCGCACGCACTCCGCGCCGCTGCCGCTCGGCGACCCCGCGCTCACGCCGCCCACCGCGCACCACTACCTACGCGACCAAATACGGAAAACTGTTAGTATACACCCTCAGGAAACAACTCATTTGGAGTAGTCCGTGCGCTAGCTTCTGACGTTTTATAAGTGCCCATGTAGGCCTATGTGAAATAAAATATTTAGACTTGACTCACTTTCTTTTACCTATTTCTATAAATAATAAAAATTAAAAGAAATAAAATACGTTATTGGTACGAAAAAAATTTAAATATTCAAAACTTTAAAAGTATATGATTTACATTCGTAAGTACATCGAATAAAAGAAAAAATAAATTTTGTGATTTATACATAACAAAAGTTGAAAAACATTGTTACAGCAACGTGTTGCCAGAATCCATGTTACAGTTTCAGAGTTCCTTAATTTTTCTGGAATAAAACAACGTTGCTGCAACAATGTTGAGTGTCTGGTAATAACCACAACGACAAGTCTATAGCTAAAGATTAGACAGTTTTTAAACAGCAGATAGCCAGATAGAAAAAGAAGAGATAGAAGTTCAGACTACTCCCACGATACCACAAGTTATTGCAATCCAACTGAACGCCACCGCGTACCTCCACCAGGTGCTGACGCGCGCGCACGACGCGGCCGCGGCGCAACTGCGCGAGGAGGAGGGCGAGGTCATCGACCTGACGGCGCGGCGGGCCCCCGTGGCGCCGGGCCCCCCGGCGGCGGCGCCGGGCCCCGCGGGCGCGGCGCTGGCCCCGCTGGCGTGCGAGCCGGCCCCGCTGGCGCGCGCACTCAGTTCGCCGCTAGTGGGTGCGCGTACGCCTGCCACTGGCCTCGCCTACGACGCGCTCATGCTTAAACACGGGTAAGTTCACTATCTACATATTGCGTCTCTTTGTCTAGTTAGCAGATCGGAAGTGCCCGAAGACTGCCGGCTGCTCGAACAAATATTTTATTAGTTCCACTTAAAACAATTATAATATAGTATAGTTGGACGTATTGTCCGCCAGTGGAGTGAGGTCTGTGTGTGTGGGTTGCAGGTGCTTGTGCGGCGCGCACGCCCCGACGCACCCGGAGCACTCGGGGCGCCTGCAGTCCGTGTGGGCGCGCCTGTGCGAGACCGGGCTCGTGGCGCGCGCCGAGCGCACCAGGCCCAGGAAGGCCACCTTTGAGGAGTTACAGGTATGTTGCTGCGCTCATCGAATTACTCCATCACCATCTTCTCTAGTGAATGTCTGTCCAGTAACCAACTGCCCCGCCCACTCCGACTTAGTGGATATATAGTTTAATAAGATGGCGATCTCCACCATTTGCCTTTAATCGACACCGGTACGGATGCTGTATCCATAAATCGGTGTTGCACCCAGAAAAATGCGCAGGATGACCCACATCATCCATTGCACAATTACAGTTTGGTGCACCAGAAACTTCAAGGTCGTCAAAGTTTTATTGAAATCGAGAGGCTATCTTGTGGTAACCTGGTGTTACCATGACATGGCCTCCCGATATCTGAGAAATATTTGAAAAATATTTAGATTAGATTTTGAAAGCAATTGGTCTAGAAATATCAAAGAAAATACAATCACAGCTACTCTTTACAATTCTGAAAATTGAGTAGAGTGTTTTAAAAAGATTCCGACGATTGGTTGTTTAAAATAAAATAAAAAAACAAATATTTTTATTTCACATTAGCTTTTGCCCGCGGCTTTGCTCCCGCTCTTCCCTACTCTACCTTACTCTATAATACTCTACCCTACTCTATTCTACACTAACAAAAAAAAAAAAAGAATTAGCGAAATCGGTCCAGCCGTTCACGCGTGAGGGCGTGACCAAGGGAAAGGATTCATTTTTATATAAATACAAGGTCACTAGATAAGTTTTGCAATACAGTTTATTTATTACTATCTTTCAAAATAATTAATATCATAGCTAAATACAGTTATTCATTCGTAGAAATCAGTCATTGAAAATTTGCTTCCATTTTTCTTTTGGGAGATCGGAGCAGACCTGGCTTCAAGCAGCTAACAATTCGGTGTCGCTGGCAAACCCCTTTCCTTTGAGCTGATTCTTAATGAATGGAAATAGACCAAAGTCACAGGGTGCGAGATCTGGACTGCGCGAAGAATGTTCAAGCAGTTTTATTCCGACGTCTTGTAATAAACTGACAGTTTCGTGCGACCGTCGCCGTGTCGTGTAGGAGCGTTATCGTGGTGAAAATGCCAGTTACCGCGCCTTGATTTTAGACGGAAATCTTTGAGCTTTTGGATGGTTTTTGTTTTAAATCATGGGGTAACCAAATCGTAATTTTAACCGTATACGCTACAAACGTGTATAATTATACGTAATGGATACTATGTATTTAAAACATACTAATCGGATGGTACCCTACAGTCAGTGCACACGGAGGCGCACGTGGCGGTGTTCGGCGGGCGCGGGCGCGAGGGCGGCGTGCGGCAGCTGGTGCGGCTGGCGTGCGGCGGGCTCGGCGTGGACAGCGACACGGCCTGGTCCGACGCGCACACGCCCGCCGCCGCGCGCGCCGCCGCCGGCGCCGTGCTCGACCTGGCCGTGCGCACCGCCAAGGGAGACCTCCGGAACGGGTGAGTTGCAGCACGACCAGCTGACGAGACTACCCCTGGGCGTGGACAGCGACACGGCCTGGTCCGACGCGCACACGCCCGCCGCCGCGCGCGCCGCCGCCGGCGCCGTGCTCGACCTGGCCGTGCGCACCGCCAAGGGAGACCTCCGGAACGGGTGAGTTGCAGCACGACCAGCTGACGAGACTACACCTGGGCGTGGACAGCGACACGGCCTGGTCCGACGCGCACACGCCCGCCGCCGCGCGCGCCGCCGCCGGCGCCGTGCTCGACCTGGCCGTGCGCACCGCCAAGGGAGACCTCCGGAACGGGTGAGTTGCAGCACGACCAGCTGACGAGACTACACCTGGGCGTGGACAGCGACACGGCCTGGTCCGACGCGCACACGCCCGCCGCCGCGCGCGCCGCCGCCGGCGCCGTGCTCGACCTGGCCGTGCGCACCGCCAAGGGAGACCTCCGGAACGGGTGAGTTGCAGCACGACCAGCTGACGAGACTACACCTGGGCGTGGACAGCGACACGGCCTGGTCCGACGCGCACACGCCCGCTGCCGCGCGCGCCGCCGCCGGCGCCGTGCTCGACCTGGCCGTGCGCACCGCCAAGGGAGACCTCCGGAACGGGTGAGTTGCAGCACGACCAGCTGACGAGACTACACCTGGGCGTGGACAGCGACACGGCCTGGTCCGACGCGCACACGCCCGCCGCCGCGCGCGCCGCCGCCGGCGCCGTGCTCGACCTGGCCGTGCGCACCGCCAAGGGAGACCTCCGGAACGGGTGAGTTGCAGCACGACCAGCTGACGAGACTACACCTGGGCGTGGACAGCGACACGGCCTGGTCCGACGCGCACACGCCCGCCGCCGCGCGCGCCGCCGCCGGCGCCGTGCTCGACCTGGCCGTGCGCACCGCCAAGGGAGACCTCCGGAACGGGTGAGTTGCAGCACGACCAGCTGACGAGACTACACCTGGGCGTGGACAGCGACACGGCCTGGTCCGACGCGCACACGCCCGCCGCCGCGCGCGCCGCCGCCGGCGCCGTGCTCGACCTGGCCGTGCGCACCGCCAAGGGAGACCTCCGGAACGGGTGAGTTGCAGCACGACCAGCTGACGAGACTACACCTGGGCGTGGACAGCGACACGGCCTGGTCCGACGCGCACACGCCCGCCGCCGCGCGCGCCGCCGCCGGCGCCGTGCTCGACCTGGCCGTGCGCACCGCCAAGGGAGACCTCCGGAACGGGTGAGTTGCAGCACGACCAGCTGACGAGACTACACCTGGGCGTGGACAGCGACGCGCACACGCCCGCCGCTGGGGCTGTGCTCGACCTGGCCGTGCGCAACGCCAAGGGAGACCTTAGGAATGGGTAACCACCACTTACACCAAACGAGACAAAACCTCCCTAAGTCTCACCCTATGATTTAAATTCTGACATCCGACGCTTTTCCATTAAGTAATTAAAAATACAACTTCCTCGCTATACAGTTTGTATATGTTTATAAATATATCTCCAGAACAAGTCCCTCAATAAGTATCTCCATAAAAAATTAAATATCTACAGCTTTCTAACCAATCCCGCCTACCCTAGGTTCGCGGTGGTGCGTCCGCCGGGCCACCACGCGGAGCCCAACCAAGCGATGGGCTTCTGCTTCTTCAACAGCGTAGCCGTGGCCGCGCGCATCCTGCACACCAGGCACCGCCTGCAGAGGATACTCATCGTCGACTGGGTATGTACCACTACATGTACAAAACAATACCTCAGATAGTTTAACGCGGGCAGTACATCTGACCCCACTATTTCACTGCCTTAGATAAAATTTAGAAATTTATTTTTTAATCATAAGAGAACCAAGAGCTATAACAAAAAGATAACAATAGTATAAGAGACATTGAGCTAATTACAGGTTCTCACGGTTAGGTTATGTTAGGTTAATTACTAAGATTTGTTTAAAGGCTTTTACATACCAGTGTTATTTTACAAACGGAAGTAACATCATCATCGGTTATTCTATAACTGATGATAGTGTCGATTTTTTAGAACATATGGAATGCTCTTTGTATCTTTTGCGATTTGTCCAAGGCGTTCGACTGCGTCCTTCATGAAACATTTAATCTGGAAAACTACACCATTACATATTTGGCATCTTAGTCTCAAATTTTTCAAATAGCATTAGGTTTAATAGTTTATTAATTAGTTTCTTAAGTGCAAGCTAATGATTTTTGCTGTATCCTACGTAACCAAGAAGCGCAGCTTTTTGTTTTTGTGCTCACACCTTATTTAATTTATACTATAATGTCTACACGTGAGGACTTGGCTTTCTAGTGATTATGGATTCCTTTTTTTTTTGTCTGGTTTTATTAGCTGTAAGTCCTCCATGTACTAAATAAATAAATAAATCTTCTCCCTAGATTTTCTTACTTTGAGTGTTGGAATCAGAGAGTTGATGTGAATTGAAAAAGATCTCCTGGGTCTGTAGTGATAATAGGTGTCCTTCAGGGCTTAATTATTGGCATACGTTTGTTTCTTATTTAAACAAACGACTGACTCTACCTCATAAAAGATATCCATGATATAGTGTTGTTCGCAAACGACACTTTACGTTTGTTTAAACTTAGATGTAAGCTGCCGAGTACCGACGATTTAAATGTTGCTGTCTCAAAAATAGTTTAATATTAATAACTTAATTTATAATTAAGAGAAAAGGTATTAAGTTTTCGTTTAGTTCATGTAACCAGGTTTAAAAAAGTAGTTAGAACAATTAATGACATCCAGTTTCAAGAGAGACTAGTGTTGATTTTATATCGACTATTTCCTTCACCCATTTTAATGCTACCATTGATTCCGTTATTAAATTGTACCATATTAACTATCGTTCCTTGTCTCAGGACGTGCATCACGGTAACGGCACGCAGCAGATCTTCTACTCGGACCCTCACGTGCTGTACATGAGCATCCACCGGCACGACGACGGCAACTTCTTCCCCGGCACGGGCGCCGCCACCGAGGCCGGCGCCGGGCCCGGCCTGGGCTACACCGTCAACGTGGCCTGGTGCGGCGGCACCAACCCGCCGCTCGCCGACGCAGAGTACCTCGCCGCCTTCCGCTCCGTCATCATGCCTATTGCTAAGGTAGCGAGACTTCACCTTATTTGCGAGGTCGCCTTGAAGTACTGTCACATTTTACAGTACGTCAACGTGGCCTAGTGCGGGGGGTTCGATCCGCCATTAACTCAGAATATTTCTGTTTCAAGGATTACTAATGAGTCGTGTTTGTTTTTTTCAGGAATACGACCCCGAGATAGTGCTAGTGTCGTGCGGGTTCGACGCGGCGGCGGGGCACCCGGCCCCGCTGGGCGGCTACAACGTGTCGGCGGCGTGCTTCGCGCACATGACACGCGAGCTGTCGCAGCTGGCGGGCGGCAAGCTGGTGCTGGCGCTGGAGGGTGGCTACGACCTGCCCGCCATGTGCGACTGTGCGCAGGAGTGCGTGCGCGCGCTGCTGGGCGACCGCGCCGCTGGCCCCGCACTGTCCGAGCTGGCGCGGCCTCCGCACCCGCGCGCGCAGGAGGCGCTGCGCAGCACCATCGCGGTGCACCTGGCCCACTGGCGCGGCCTCAAGCGCGGCGCGGCGTTACTGGCCATGTCGGCGCTGGAGGCAGCGCCCGGCGTGGCGGCGGCGCGCCTGGGCCGCCTGCAGACGGAGCGCGACGCCGCCGACACGTGCCAGGCCATGGCCACGCTCAGCATGCACCAGCAGCCGCAGCCCGACGAGCCGCCGCCCGCGCTCAGGTCCGTATGCGCATGAGCTGCACGCTGGTGCTTGCGAGTGCTGTAACCTTGACTAACTGCCTCTCGTCCCCCAGGTCTGCGGAGAGCTCCCGCTCGGTGTCGGAGGAGCCCATGGAGCAGGACGAAGGCAAGTGAGTGGCCGGGCCGCCGGCGCCGCCTGCCACACTTCAACATTCCGGTTCGGTAGTTAGCCGTTAGTAGCGTGGAGAGACGTACTCGAATCTGTGCGCGCGGCCGCGAGGTGCCCGCGGCGCGTGTGTGTGTATCTTCAGCCGAAAGCTTTAACGTGTAGTGTAACGTGTACAAATGAAGACGATGCAGGAGCGTGCCGTGCGGAGCGGACGGTCCGCGAGCACGCCGCACGCCCGACGCGACCTACTATACCAAAGATTCTTTCAAATTCTGATGTTACAAAAAGTATTTATTCAATGTGTATATAATGGAAATTGTGCAAATCTATTGTTGTAAATTAAAGTAAATCTTTATGGTGGATATAAAGTATTTGTATATCTGTGTCCGCGGCTCGCAGCCGCTCGGTTGTTGCTCGTCTCGTATTTATTGTCGGATAACTTGTTGTACATACTGTACTCTGTGTACTCTGTGTACGCGTACGTCGCTGTTGGACGCTGCTCCCACTTTTTGTAACGTGTGATAACTTAATATGAAACGAATTAGAATTTTGGACATAATGTCTAAAAGAAACTATTGAAACAATGAATTTCTATAATATTATCTCCGCACACATAGGCGTGCGGGGACGAGAATGCTGTGTATCTGTGTTGATTTCATATTTTCACTATGTGATCGAATCCTGAAGGATGTTCTATCGTCCGCGAGGCGATGCGAACTTGTAAGAGTTAGCTTTATGTAAAGTCAGGTGTAAATGTTTATAAGAGAAGGTATATTGAACTCGCAGAATATGAGATGTATCTGTGAACTGTGGAACTTGTTGACTATAGCCGACTCCTTGTCCTGCGCTCGTCGCATCCTCTAATTATATATTTTTGTATGACGGCTGTCTGTGTGTATACAACGTACCTACGGGATGGGATCCTTGTACGATAAACAGAGTTAAACAAATGTTGTGTCTTTGAGAATTTTATTGTTAAATTGGAATAAAGATGAAATGATTATTTAATAAATGTATATATATTATATATATATTTGGAAATATAAAAAGATTTTAATTTCTACTCAGTTCCCTCAGTCTTATTAGATGGTATACTTCAAGACGTAACCCTTGGGTAACACAATTAGAAACATTTAATTCGAGAAGACTGGTACAAACTGATTGTTTAAACAAACTCAGTATATGAACTTAAGTATAACAAAATAAAATATAAAACAATTTAACAGAATAAAACGAGGCTTTTTGCAAGTTGTTTATAATTTGTTAGACACGATAAAAACACAACAACAAATTGACCTGATTACATTTATGAACAGCATAATCCTAGGAAGAACATTTAAGCTTATGTCGTGTACAAAAATAACCTCCAACCATCTCTTACAGGTAAATAGAAAAATATACGCGACGCATTCTCCCTTACGCTATGAACACAAGTACTTAAACATATAACATACATAGTTAGCTAAACGTAGCTTGCGTTGGGATTCCAATAACTGCTTTAAGTATTGACCAAGTTTTAAGCCCGTTTTTAGAACTTAATAATCGACTTATCGACGCGTCAAAAATTTAACGCGAGTCAAATGTTGGGTTAGTGATATTTCATACAAGAAATCAAGACAGCTAACGTGCGTTTAGTCGAATTACTCTTACAATAATGCTCTTTCCACAACCTGAGTGTAAGTTCAAAAAAGTCAGATCTATCTATAGAAAATATAGAACGTCATATCCGATGGATGGCTTAAATCTATAGCAAAGGCTATGACAAAGTTGTTTAGAACCTTTCTCAGAGCGATACTTTTGGAGCATCATTATCAACGCGTGAAGTAGCTATGATGCAGTAGACACCTAGCTCACATAGGTGAAAGAGTGCCACGATCAATTTTCGTGGCTAGATCCGACAAATTTCTTAGCGTGTACAAGTGCCCTAGTGGTGCTCTCTACATACTGTCGATAAAGTGTCCACGCCACCGTAATGCAAATAGACTAGAATGATTTTTATATTTAACAAGTTTACGAATGCAGTAAGTTTTATTTAATATTTATTTATGGGTACCTAACCCGTAGCCGTGTCTATAGAATTGGGAAAAAGTTTGAATTTGTGTGTGTGCAATTTTTTTTCATATGGCTACAGTTGAGGACCCTATAATTATTTTTCTCGCAATTCAATATTAATTCATTAAACCCCAAGCGAACGCCGGCGTTCGCGCACCTATTGTCTTTCAATTGTGTCTGTAATTATCACGATTGAATGGTTAATTAACCATTAAACTAGTCTACAAAAAAAAAAAAAATTTTTTTAAACATAATAGTAGCTTATTCACTAATAGAGTCAATTCACAAAGCTGTATTAATTGCGTACTGAATTTATGATGTATTGCATAGGCATAAGGCTCACATTGAAATTACACATCCTTCGTCGTTGAAGACAACAGCTTGACATGAGTAGCAATAGTGGTATTACTCTTATAATTAGAATGTATAGTCTTCGGCTGGTGTCGTCTCCGGTCGCCTGGTGTCGGGTAAGGTCGGCTAGTGCCTGTCGGGCGGGTCGAGCGTTGCGCAGTGACAGTTACAGGAACTGACTGGACACTCGGTATGCTCCCTGTCGAGGAAGTTCTTAGTTTAAACTAACAAAGAAACCGACATTTACAAGAGTTGGTTACAGAAGATGCTCCTATTATATTTTTTTTGGTTTTTTAATTAATTTATTTATTTATTAAGAAATACATTACAAGCTTACAGTACTGAACCAAAACGCTTATAACTAGAACAGAACATAAAATGAAATAAAATTAATCATCATGCAATGGTTTTACAAAATAATAATAATAAACGAAACCAAATCATAGTAAATAAAATGTCATATAAAATAAAATAGTCACATAGAATTAAATTGTTATACATATAAAATAAAATGGTCAAGTAAAATAAAATTGTCATAAATAATAAATTCGTCACAGATAATAAAATTAAAAAAAAAACCTCATATTAAATAAAATTGTCAATATAGTGGTCAAAATATAAAAAAAAAATAGTATTAAAGATAAAATAAAACACACAGATTATAAATTAACGGTGCCATACATAAAAATCAAATATCAGATTTTGTTAAGAATAAAGTTTATTCTATTGTATATGTAACACAAGTCAAATCTTTTCCTGGAGTACCGATTCAACTTATTTATAACTGACTTCAAAAAGGAGGAGGATCTATGTTGATTTGACAAGTCTTCCATGCTTTGAGATCCCAATATAGCCTGCAAAAACTACTCTCCACTGAACTTGCACGTCAGATTTTACAGCTCAGTAAGAGTACAAACAGCAACAAACGGTCATAGCTCTTTGTTGTCTAGTCCCAACCGTAGCAGACCAGCTGAAACAGGGCTAAAGTAAAGTGTACTAACTTGAACCAGTTGATGAGGTGCATGGCGTGCCCGCCGTGCCTGCAGGCCACGCACCAGCTGAACCAGGCGCTGAAGGCGGCGCCCCCCGCGGCGGCGCCCGCGCCCCCGCCGCCGCCGGCGCCCGTGCCCACGTGCAGCGAGCACACGCCGCAGCGCGGCAGCGGCTTGCGGCAGTTCGGACACGACGAGATTTGCTACAACCAAAATCAACATTCAAGTTTTTTTTACTTTAAAATGGCGATAGCGCTGTAAAATGCTACCTACTTCTTAATAATATCACCCTTATTTGTTAAAAAAAAAATCGTTTACAAGTAAAAAGTTATTTTTTGGTTGGGAAATCATCAAATGACATTTCCCACTCTAGGTTAGAGCGAAAAGGCGTATTAGAATATAACTGGCTAAAACCACACCTTTGTCCTTTAGTTGCTCTTAGCGTTCTAGGAACACTGGTTTCATATTCAGAAAATCCTCGCGTCGCTAGCGGGCATCAGCTCAGCAGGGTCCTCACGGTTTGCATCGCTTTATTCATATCATTTATACTTTGTATTAAATGCACACTATGCAGGCAAGCATGTTATAAGTTGGAGGATTATATTCAAGATAAAAATGCTTGGCTCAATGCTGGTCCAGCTCCACTACCACTAGGGCGTACTAATTAGTTGATTAGTTGGAAACTAATATTATTTTTTTTAATTTGAAAGACACAATAGCATTGTATAATGTAGACGCACTTTTTTCAAATTTGAGAATGTGAAGTACCATGGAGCATTTTTTTACGAGCATGGCAGTTGAGAGTTTGTTATGCTCACTCAAATGTCTCGCTGTTTGGTGGCACGTGTTATTGAGTCATTTAGTTTCCTTCAAAATGGTTGAGCTGAGTGGGGCTGATGCACGTGTTATGCCCGTGAACGGGTGCCGTCAGATGAGACTGGACATCTTTTAGCTGCCAGTGGCTTCATTCAGTTTCTATTTTTTAATTACTTTATATTTTTATTTTATTATCTACATTGTGCTCACATAATAGAAGCAACAAGTAATATGTAACTAAGCATTATGTGTAACACATAGGATTTAAAAGAGTGTCCATGGAGTCTCTTGCACGTTCTTCTCCATAGAGATCTACCCTTTGGAACGTGCAATTTAGCTTCACTTTTCTTGGACTAACCGACATTTGACTATTCAAAAGTGCCTGCAAATGGTCTATTTGAAATAAATGCTTTGACTTTGACTTTAAAGAGCTCATGGAAACTACGCGCTGTCGAGGTCTTGGGTTCGATCCGGACGGTAACCAGATTGCCGGAAAGGGAAAGCTACCCATTGCTCTTCGTCGGCGAGCCCGCTCCTATCGTGGCTGGTACTACAGTTGGGGTCGGAATCGCGACGGCTGTACGGGATGTCGTACACTCGCGCGTGCAGCCGTCTCTTTCGCTAAAGGAAGCGACCATCACGCATTCTTCCTTGCTCTAAACCAGGGACCGGCGCGATAGCGAGCCACCGCCTCACGCTCCCACGAAGACACGGCGGTGCTCCATCCGTGCAGGGCACACTTCCACGGTGTGCTCCACCGTATTTCCGGACGCACTGCACAAAGGTGACACTCGGATGTTTTTTTCGCCTGAATCCGGTGCAAGAACCTGATCCCGAACTTATCGTGGCCGGTGAGAACCTGCATTATGCGGAAGGTGGTCGGCGCCGCACACCCACGTGTCCAGTGCGCAGCGCGCCCACACAGCTGCACGTACCTTCATCTTGGCAGCGGGCGGCGGCAGTCTCTGGAAGGCGACCCTGGGGCGGTTGTGTCCGGGCGGCGCGGCCACGGACTTGCCGCAGTAGGTGCAGGCCACGCACACGTGGCGCGGCACGCCGCCCGCGCCCCACTCCGCGCCCCCCTCGGCGCCGCACACCCACGTGTCCAGTGCGCAGCGCGCCCACACAGCTGCACGTACCTTCATCTTGGCAGCGGGCGGCGGCAGTCTCTGGAAGGCGACCCTGGGGCGGTTGTGTCCGGGCGGCGCGGCCACGGACTTGCCGCAGTAGGTGCAGGCCACGCACACGTGGCGCGGCACGCCGCCCGCGCCCCACTCCGCGCCCCCCTCGGCGCCGCACACCCACGTGTCCAGTGCGCAGCGCGCCCACACAGCTGCACGTACCTTCATCTTGGCAGCGGGCGGCGGCAGTCTCTGGAAGGCGACCCTGGGGCGGTTGTGTCCGGGCGGCGCGGCCACGGACTTGCCGCAGTAGGTGCAGGCCACGCACACGTGGCGCGGCACGCCGCCCGCGCCCCACTCCGCGCCCCCCTCGGCGCCGCACACCCACGTGTCCAGTGCGCAGCGCGCCCACACAGCTGCACGTACCTTCATCTTGGCAGCGGGCGGCGGCAGTCTCTGGAAGGCGACCCTGGGGCGGTTGTGTCCGGGCGGCGCGGCCACGGACTTGCCGCAGTAGGTGCAGGCCACGCACACGTGGCGCGGCACGCCGCCCGCGCCCCACTCCGCGCCCCCCTCGGCGCCGCACACCCACGTGTCCAGTGCGCAGCGCGCCCACACAGCTGCACGTACCTTCATCTTGGCAGCGGGCGGCGGCAGTCTCTGGAAGGCGACCCTGGGGCGGTTGTGTCCGGGCGGCGCGGCCACGGACTTGCCGCAGTAGGTGCAGGCCACGCACACGTGGCGCGGCACGCCGCCCGCGCCCCACTCCGCGCCCCCCTCGGCGCCGCACACCCACGTGTCCAGTGCGCAGCGCGCCCACACAGCTGCACGTACCTTCATCTTGGCAGCGGGCGGCGGCAGTCTCTGGAAGGCGACCCTGGGGCGGTTGTGTCCGGGCGGCGCGGCCACGGACTTGCCGCAGTAGGTGCAGGCCACGCACACGTGGCGCGGCACGCCGCCCGCGCCCCACTCCGCGCCCCCCTCGGCGCCGCACACCCACGTGTCCAGTGCGCAGCGCGCCCACACAGCTGCACGTACCTTCATCTTGGCAGCGGGCGGCGGCAGTCTCTGGAAGGCGACCCTGGGGCGGTTGTGTCCGGGCGGCGCGGCCACGGACTTGCCGCAGTAGGTGCAGGCCACGCACACGTGGCGCGGCACGCCGCCCGCGCCCCACTCCGCGCCCCCCTCGGCGCCGCACACCCACGTGTCCAGTGCGCAGCGCGCCCACCACAGCTGCCAGCTGTCGAGGATTGTGCGGTAGCTGAAAACATTCATTTTTTTAATTACACAATAAAGACATCTCGTGAAGGAAGACAGGGCAAAATAGAAGAAAAACGTGTTGCCCCGCCCCAAATAACATGGGACAAGGGCAAGATGCATCATCAGCGATAAATGAAGATCTTGAAAGAATAGTACAGTGGTCAAATGCTAACACGCTTGCGTTGAATCCTACAACGACTAAGTATATGCATTTGGTACCGTAAATCAGATAAGCCAAATAAAACCCGGTGTACTTAATCTAACAATTATGGGTCAACCCATCGAGCGGGTCTACGGAGTAGATGATCCGGGTCTTACAATGGACACGGAACTTCGTCTTCACAAACACGTGACAGAATGTATCCGTAATTGCTATTACAGACTTAAAATTTTATATAAAGTCCGTACAAGCAAGACTCGCAATTCTTCGCTAAGATAGGGTCTTAGCGAAGAATTGCGAGTTTTGCTTGTAAAGTCTTTGGTTTAGTCAAAGTTGAATTAGCGGATGCAGTGTACGGTCAATGGCTTCTGTCTAAAACCGAAACAATGGTCCAAAGACTTCGAAATTCCTATGTACACTTTTGTTTTAACGTTCCTTTTAGAGGACATGTAACACTATTTTTAAAATACAAATTTTAAAAATGAAAGCTAGACGCAAACTGCATTTGGCGACTTGCTTTTTAGAGTTATCAAGTCTTCCCTTCCCCTTCTTATATATATGATAAGCTGTTATGGAATCGTAGACACTGAATTGGTAAGAGAAGATAATGCTCTCACCAGCTTTCTACTCCCCAGCATAAACTAGCGGCTCTTAGAGGTAGTTTTCGTTACGCAGCTTCCAAAATTATTTAAATGTTGCTCGGTATTCATATCAAAATTAAAGTTATTTTTATTCATCATCAAATTGTCTTTCAAGATGTTCGAGCCGATTTGTCAGCCATTTGAAATGCAATGTTTTGTTATTGTATCAAATTCTATTGTATTACCTGTTACGATTTTAGCATTGTTATCTATTTACACATATTTAAATATTAGCCTTGTTATCGATTTATACACATGTTTTAATTTTTGTAAATTTTATACTTTTTTGTTGTTTTATTGTCTTTTTAAATTTTACCGATTTTTTTTTTTAATTTATTTAAAATAGGGCTCGACTGCAATCCGCAACTTTCACCTTAAACCTCCTTGTTAAATGTCTACCTCGGTTTTTTTTGTTATAAAATGATTCCCTACCGCTAGAAATTAATTTTAAAGGGATATTAAAAATTAAAATCATAACCTGCTTACATGAGATCGCCTATCGTGGACCCCCATTTACATCCCACAGACCCCTAATATTTTATCTCTCACATGTACTCTTTGCAGGGCGTCATTGACCCATGTGGGTCGATATAGACCATTTTGGGTATCATCGCTATAGAGATACGACTTTTTTAAAATGATATAAATTAGTTCTTGACTGCAATCTCACATAATGGTGAGCAGCGATGCAATATTTGATGTTTAAGCGCACTTGTTTATTAAGAGCCTATTCAGTCTAGTGTTGAAAACACCTAAATTATAAATTGGACGAGAAGACTGTAGCAGGCAAAAATGTTCCAGTCCTTCGATGTACGCGATATAAAAGACGAAACAAAATGCTTAGTCCGGACCGTAGAGGTATCAACAATGTAGGGGTGAAGACTCACCGTAAGTTGTATGCGAACTAAAATACGATAAATTTTGAATAGTCATGGAACAGAAGTTGTTGTATACGATGCACAATGTTAGTAAAGAGGTTGTCACTGCTTTACAAATGATGCTGTATAATGTTTATACTGTTTCCGATATAGATGCGGCATTATGCTCTCCTTTTTTCCTAAAAGATACACCATAGCACGATATTTTGGCGAAAACTTAACAGTAGACTTAAAATAAAGATCTCTCATTATTTTCTCAATTTGTATTTACGTGCGAACCGAAATACCTGTTTTGCTTCGACCACATAACTGCATTATAAAAATCCGAGAAAAGAAAAAAAACTATTTGGCAGCGGTGGGATTCGAACCCACGCCTCCGAAGAGACTGGTGCCTTAAACCAGCGCCTTAGACCGCTCGGCCACGCTACCCATAGACACAGTACTTCATTTAAGAGCTTGCTAGGCTTACATGAAAGAAATATGTTTGAATAGCAAGCAGCGTGACGGAATTAGCTGAAACATTGTTTAATATTGACAATCTTGGCATTCGTTCAAGTTATTCGGACGTTGCTGCTGCAGGGAAACCTAACAACTTTTTCGGATGATGACGATATTCTGAAGAAATCATTGCTTTTGGAAAGTGTCTAAATAGTAATGTACTACAGTACAATATATAATGGATCCTTACGAAGTCGTTAAGTTACTGAAGTTGCCAAAAAATAAAAAGGCTGTTTTGACATTTGTACTTTGGCTACCTAGCGACTTGTCCGGTGTAGTGTAGCTACTAATAAAATAGCTACTACTACATCGGACCCCTAATTATTACTTTTATTGTTTCTTTCAGTTTCGTCCCAAGTTACATTGTAGGGTCTTTCTCAAAAGTCAAAACGAGACTTTTATTTTTTTAACGAGTTTATCCATATTTATTTTCCCTCCCTAGAGACAGTAGTCTTATTATTTCATTCAAGATAACTAAACTGTATCATTAAGGTACAAATATTTTAAGATAATCACTCCAGATTATCACGTTACTGCACTATAAATAATTGCAAATAAAAAAAAAGATATTCTGGCAGCGGTGGGATTCGAACCCACGCCTCCGAAGAGACTGGTGCCTTAAACCAGCGCCTTAGACCGCTCGGCCACGCTACCTCACAGAAAAATCAACGAATTTTATCATCTTACATTTTCCAGCCGCAGCCGGTATGAAATATCTTTTCTTTATTATACAGTTCTGGCAATGATAGCCGGCAGATTTTGTTCTTACATCGGACATTGCTGTAGCAGACGTGTTGTTACAGCAATGTGCGGACATATACGATAGTGTGAATGAGTTTGTTTTGTTAACCGACATCGAAGGGGAGGTTCTACGTTCGACTGAATGTATTTTTGAGTATTTGCTGTATGGGTGCTTTTGGTTGCCTGAATTGAATGGTTTTTATTTTTTTATTATTTATTTATGTTTGTTGGACTCTAAAAAACATTTTAACTCATAGAATTCTACAGCGTCGTTAGTTTACCTTCACGAAAGGTAGACGCAGGAGTAAATCTTATTTCTTACATTTTGGATTGAGATTTTTTCTGTGATTTCTCAAAAGCATTTGATTGCATTGACCACAATATACTGATTTGTAATAACAACACCACAGGATTCGTGGACTAGTTGCTGATCTCATTTTTTTTTATAGTGGATAAGCTCGCGTTTGACCACAATCTCACCTGATGGTAAGCGATGATGTGGCCGACGATGGAGCACGCTTGCCTAGAAGCAATCTATTCACTCTTTATTTTTTTTTTTTATATATATATCAAAGAGGCAGCAAAAAGAAATTGTTAACGAGGTAAAATCCTTAGAATCTGTCGTTGAGACGGGCGTGCCTCAGGGTACAATTCTTTGCCCTTTCTGTTTTTAATTTTGTATTAATGACTTTTTTTTAGATCGATAAGTTTTACGATGTATTTTACATCTCATTCACATCCGCTGATGTGACAGCGGATGTGAAAGAAACTTTAGCAGTTGTTTGTAAATGGTTGTCAGCTAACACGTGGTACCTGTCGAGCCAGTTCTTGGTGCGCGGCTCCCGCAGCAGCTCGGCGGTGAAGCACCTGGCGGCCACCAGCGCCACGGACTGCACGTCGCCGGTGTTCTCCACCCAGCGCTGCAGCAGGGCTATGCCTTCTGTGCTCGCTCCTAGATAAAAAATCATATTTGTAACAGCAGTCAAAATAAATTAAGGTATACAGGATTACTTGTACAACACTGGCAACCTCACAACTTTTGTTTTATAACTTTTAATAATTTATAATATTTTAATTCATCAGATTTTCATACAAAAATAAAAATATTTAAATTGGGCATTCTAAATATTACGAAGTTTATGCAAAGCAAGCGATAGTACAATAGCGGAGTGAAGCGAAGATCGAGTGGCTGGGGTGCTTGATGCGCTTGCGTCGTGTCATACAGACGTAGGTGGGTATAGCAAAATACAGAGTTGGAATGTATATAGAACAATGATATCTTGGAGGTTTGTTTTTGGTAAATGAAATATTTTTTGCAAAAAGTCATAGAACAAGAGTTTTTATGATGTTAGTAATACAATCCTGCAAGGTTATTAGTGTTTTACAAATAACCCTGTATATAATGTTTGCAATTATAATGTTAACTTCAACACCTAGTAAAGTAAGTTTTGACCAAGACCAAAACTCAATGTCGTCAGCTCACCAGTGAGTAGTATCCCGGACAAGTCTCCCTGCTCCACGAGCGAGTCGCACGTTTGTCGGATGTACTCGTGCAGCTTCGCGTCCGGTAAGAAGATGCACGCGAACGCCACGCGGTCCTCCAGGCGCATTTCAGTTTCGTTCTGTAGGAAAATTAAGGGTCACTAAAGGCTCGTTTTAAGCCAGTGGTTCCAAGCCATCCCATCCACACCACACCCGACAGCGCTCGTCCGACAGATACACTAGCGCATACTCACAAGTACAGCAGCCAGGTCGGGGAGGTGCGCGGGCGGCGGGTGGTGGTGCGGGTGCGCGGGCGCCGACGCCGCCAGGAAGCGCAGCAGCGCGCGCAGGTACGGGTCCGGCAGCGCCAGCGTCGTCCGACAGATACACTAGCGCATACTCACAAGTACAGCAGCCAGGTCGGGGAGGTGCGCGGGCGGCGGGTGGTGGTGCGGGTGCGCGGGCGCCGACGCCGCCAGGAAGCGCAGCAGCGCGCGCAGGTACGGGTCCGGCAGCGCCAGCGTCGTCCGACAGATACACTAGCGCATACTCACAAGTACAGCAGCCAGGTCGGGGAGGTGCGCGGGCGGCGGGTGGTGGTGCGGGTGCGCGGGCGCCGACGCCGCCAGGAAGCGCAGCAGCGCGCGCAGGTACGGGTCCGGCAGCGCCAGCGTCGTCCGACAGATACACTAGCGCATACTCACAAGTACAGCAGCCAGGTCGGGGAGGTGCGCGGGCGGCGGGTGGTGGTGCGGGTGCGCGGGCGCCGACGCCGCCAGGAAGCGCAGCAGCGCGCGCAGGTACGGGTCCGGCAGCGCCAGCGTCGTCCGACAGATACACTAGCGCATACTCACAAGTACAGCAGCCAGGTCGGGGAGGTGCGCGGGCGGCGGGTGGTGGTGCGGGTGCGCGGGCGCCGACGCCGCCAGGAAGCGCAGCAGCGCGCGCAGGTACGGGTCCGGCAGCGCCAGCGTCGTCCGACAGATACACTAGCGCATACTCACAAGTACAGCAGCCAGGTCGGGGAGGTGCGCGGGCGGCGGGTGGTGGTGCGGGTGCGCGGGCGCCGACGCCGCCAGGAAGCGCAGCAGCGCGCGCAGGTACGGGTCCGGCAGCGCCAGCGTCGTCCGACAGATACACTAGCGCATACTCACAAGTACAGCAGCCAGGTCGGGGAGGTGCGCGGGCGGCGGGTGGTGGTGCGGGTGCGCGGGCGCCGACGCCGCCAGGAAGCGCAGCAGCGCGCGCAGGTACGGGTCCGGCAGCGCCAGCGTCGTCCGACAGATACACTAGCGCATACTCACAAGTACAGCAGCCAGGTCGGGGAGGTGCGCGGGCGGCGGGTGGTGGTGCGGGTGCGCGGGCGCCGACGCCGCCAGGAAGCGCAGCAGCGCGCGCAGGTACGGGTCCGGCAGCGCCAGCGTCGTCCGACAGATACACTAGCGCATACTCACAAGTACAGCAGCCAGGTCGGGGAGGTGCGCGGGCGGCGGGTGGTGGTGCGGGTGCGCGGGCGCCGACGCCGCCAGGAAGCGCAGCAGCGCGCGCAGGTACGGGTCCGGCAGCGCCAGCGTCGTCCGACAGATACACTAGCGCATACTCACAAGTACAGCAGCCAGGTCGGGGAGGTGCGCGGGCGGCGGGTGGTGGTGCGGGTGCGCGGGCGCCGACGCCGCCAGGAAGCGCAGCAGCGCGCGCAGGTACGGGTCCGGCAGCGCCAGCGTCGTCCGACAGATACACTAGCGCATACTCACAAGTACAGCAGCCAGGTCGGGGAGGTGCGCGGGCGGCGGGTGGTGGTGCGGGTGCGCGGGCGCCGACGCCGCCAGGAAGCGCAGCAGCGCGCGCAGGTACGGGTCCGGCAGCGCCAGCGTCGTCCGACAGATACACTAGCGCATACTCACAAGTACAGCAGCCAGGTCGGGGAGGTGCGCGGGCGGCGGGTGGTGGTGCGGGTGCGCGGGCGCCGACGCCGCCAGGAAGCGCAGCAGCGCGCGCAGGTACGGGTCCGGCAGCGCCAGCGTCGTCCGACAGATACACTAGCGCATACTCACAAGTACAGCAGCCAGGTCGGGGAGGTGCGCGGGCGGCGGGTGGTGGTGCGGGTGCGCGGGCGCCGACGCCGCCAGGAAGCGCAGCAGCGCGCGCAGGTACGGGTCCGGCAGCGCCAGCGTCGTCCGACAGATACACTAGCGCATACTCACAAGTACAGCAGCCAGGTCGGGGAGGTGCGCGGGCGGCGGGTGGTGGTGCGGGTGCGCGGGCGCCGACGCCGCCAGGAAGCGCAGCAGCGCGCGCAGGTACGGGTCCGGCAGCGCCAGCGTCGTCCGACAGATACACTAGCGCATACTCACAAGTACAGCAGCCAGGTCGGGGAGGTGCGCGGGCGGCGGGTGGTGGTGCGGGTGCGCGGGCGCCGACGCCGCCAGGAAGCGCAGCAGCGCGCGCAGGTACGGGTCCGGCAGCGCCAGCGTCGTCCGACAGATACACTAGCGCATACTCACAAGTACAGCAGCCAGGTCGGGGAGGTGCGCGGGCGGCGGGTGGTGGTGCGGGTGCGCGGGCGCCGACGCCGCCAGGAAGCGCAGCAGCGCGCGCAGGTACGGGTCCGGCAGCGCCAGCGTCGTCCGACAGATACACTAGCGCATACTCACAAGTACAGCAGCCAGGTCGGGGAGGTGCGCGGGCGGCGGGTGGTGGTGCGGGTGCGCGGGCGCCGACGCCGCCAGGAAGCGCAGCAGCGCGCGCAGGTACGGGTCCGGCAGCGCCAGCGTCGTCCGACAGATACACTAGCGCATACTCACAAGTACAGCAGCCAGGTCGGGGAGGTGCGCGGGCGGCGGGTGGTGGTGCGGGTGCGCGGGCGCCGACGCCGCCAGGAAGCGCAGCAGCGCGCGCAGGTACGGGTCCGGCAGCGCCAGCGTCGTCCGACAGATACACTAGCGCATACTCACAAGTACAGCAGCCAGGTCGGGGAGGTGCGCGGGCGGCGGGTGGTGGTGCGGGTGCGCGGGCGCCGACGCCGCCAGGAAGCGCAGCAGCGCGCGCAGGTACGGGTCCGGCAGCGCCAGCGTCGTCCGACAGATACACTAGCGCATACTCACAAGTACAGCAGCCAGGTCGGGGAGGTGCGCGGGCGGCGGGTGGTGGTGCGGGTGCGCGGGCGCCGACGCCGCCAGGAAGCGCAGCAGCGCGCGCAGGTACGGGTCCGGCAGCGCCAGCGTCGTCCGACAGATACACTAGCGCATACTCACAAGTACAGCAGCCAGGTCGGGGAGGTGCGCGGGCGGCGGGTGGTGGTGCGGGTGCGCGGGCGCCGACGCCGCCAGGAAGCGCAGCAGCGCGCGCAGGTACGGGTCCGGCAGCGCCAGCGTCGTCCGACAGATACACTAGCGCATACTCACAAGTACAGCAGCCAGGTCGGGGAGGTGCGCGGGCGGCGGGTGGTGGTGCGGGTGCGCGGGCGCCGACGCCGCCAGGAAGCGCAGCAGCGCGCGCAGGTACGGGTCCGGCAGCGCCAGCGTCGTCCGACAGATACACTAGCGCATACTCACAAGTACAGCAGCCAGGTCGGGGAGGTGCGCGGGCGGCGGGTGGTGGTGCGGGTGCGCGGGCGCCGACGCCGCCAGGAAGCGCAGCAGCGCGCGCAGGTACGGGTCCGGCAGCGCCAGCGTCGTCCGACAGATACACTAGCGCATACTCACAAGTACAGCAGCCAGGTCGGGGAGGTGCGCGGGCGGCGGGTGGTGGTGCGGGTGCGCGGGCGCCGACGCCGCCAGGAAGCGCAGCAGCGCGCGCAGGTACGGGTCCGGCAGCGCCAGCGTCGTCCGACAGATACACTAGCGCATACTCACAAGTACAGCAGCCAGGTCGGGGAGGTGCGCGGGCGGCGGGTGGTGGTGCGGGTGCGCGGGCGCCGACGCCGCCAGGAAGCGCAGCAGCGCGCGCAGGTACGGGTCCGGCAGCGCCAGCGTCGTCCGACAGATACACTAGCGCATACTCACAAGTACAGCAGCCAGGTCGGGGAGGTGCGCGGGCGGCGGGTGGTGGTGCGGGTGCGCGGGCGCCGACGCCGCCAGGAAGCGCAGCAGCGCGCGCAGGTACGGGTCCGGCAGCGCCAGCGTCGTCCGACAGATACACTAGCGCATACTCACAAGTACAGCAGCCAGGTCGGGGAGGTGCGCGGGCGGCGGGTGGTGGTGCGGGTGCGCGGGCGCCGACGCCGCCAGGAAGCGCAGCAGCGCGCGCAGGTACGGGTCCGGCAGCGCCAGCGTCGTCCGACAGATACACTAGCGCATACTCACAAGTACAGCAGCCAGGTCGGGGAGGTGCGCGGGCGGCGGGTGGTGGTGCGGGTGCGCGGGCGCCGACGCCGCCAGGAAGCGCAGCAGCGCGCGCAGGTACGGGTCCGGCAGCGCCAGCGTCGTCCGACAGATACACTAGCGCATACTCACAAGTACAGCAGCCAGGTCGGGGAGGTGCGCGGGCGGCGGGTGGTGGTGCGGGTGCGCGGGCGCCGACGCCGCCAGGAAGCGCAGCAGCGCGCGCAGGTACGGGTCCGGCAGCGCCAGCGTCGTCCGACAGATACACTAGCGCATACTCACAAGTACAGCAGCCAGGTCGGGGAGGTGCGCGGGCGGCGGGTGGTGGTGCGGGTGCGCGGGCGCCGACGCCGCCAGGAAGCGCAGCAGCGCGCGCAGGTACGGGTCCGGCAGCGCCAGCGTCGTCCGACAGATACACTAGCGCATACTCACAAGTACAGCAGCCAGGTCGGGGAGGTGCGCGGGCGGCGGGTGGTGGTGCGGGTGCGCGGGCGCCGACGCCGCCAGGAAGCGCAGCAGCGCGCGCAGGTACGGGTCCGGCAGCGCCAGCGTCGTCCGACAGATACACTAGCGCATACTCACAAGTACAGCAGCCAGGTCGGGGAGGTGCGCGGGCGGCGGGTGGTGGTGCGGGTGCGCGGGCGCCGACGCCGCCAGGAAGCGCAGCAGCGCGCGCAGGTACGGGTCCGGCAGCGCCAGCGTCGTCCGACAGATACACTAGCGCATACTCACAAGTACAGCAGCCAGGTCGGGGAGGTGCGCGGGCGGCGGGTGGTGGTGCGGGTGCGCGGGCGCCGACGCCGCCAGGAAGCGCAGCAGCGCGCGCAGGTACGGGTCCGGCAGCGCCAGCGTCGTCCGACAGATACACTAGCGCATACTCACAAGTACAGCAGCCAGGTCGGGGAGGTGCGCGGGCGGCGGGTGGTGGTGCGGGTGCGCGGGCGCCGACGCCGCCAGGAAGCGCAGCAGCGCGCGCAGGTACGGGTCCGGCAGCGCCAGCGTCGTCCGACAGATACACTAGCGCATACTCACAAGTACAGCAGCCAGGTCGGGGAGGTGCGCGGGCGGCGGGTGGTGGTGCGGGTGCGCGGGCGCCGACGCCGCCAGGAAGCGCAGCAGCGCGCGCAGGTACGGGTCCGGCAGCGCCAGCGTCGTCCGACAGATACACTAGCGCATACTCACAAGTACAGCAGCCAGGTCGGGGAGGTGCGCGGGCGGCGGGTGGTGGTGCGGGTGCGCGGGCGCCGACGCCGCCAGGAAGCGCAGCAGCGCGCGCAGGTACGGGTCCGGCAGCGCCAGCGTCGTCCGACAGATACACTAGCGCATACTCACAAGTACAGCAGCCAGGTCGGGGAGGTGCGCGGGCGGCGGGTGGTGGTGCGGGTGCGCGGGCGCCGACGCCGCCAGGAAGCGCAGCAGCGCGCGCAGGTACGGGTCCGGCAGCGCCAGCGTCGTCCGACAGATACACTAGCGCATACTCACAAGTACAGCAGCCAGGTCGGGGAGGTGCGCGGGCGGCGGGTGGTGGTGCGGGTGCGCGGGCGCCGACGCCGCCAGGAAGCGCAGCAGCGCGCGCAGGTACGGGTCCGGCAGCGCCAGCGTCGTCCGACAGATACACTAGCGCATACTCACAAGTACAGCAGCCAGGTCGGGGAGGTGCGCGGGCGGCGGGTGGTGGTGCGGGTGCGCGGGCGCCGACGCCGCCAGGAAGCGCAGCAGCGCGCGCAGGTACGGGTCCGGCAGCGCCAGCGTCGTCCGACAGATACACTAGCGCATACTCACAAGTACAGCAGCCAGGTCGGGGAGGTGCGCGGGCGGCGGGTGGTGGTGCGGGTGCGCGGGCGCCGACGCCGCCAGGAAGCGCAGCAGCGCGCGCAGGTACGGGTCCGGCAGCGCCAGCGTCGTCCGACAGATACACTAGCGCATACTCACAAGTACAGCAGCCAGGTCGGGGAGGTGCGCGGGCGGCGGGTGGTGGTGCGGGTGCGCGGGCGCCGACGCCGCCAGGAAGCGCAGCAGCGCGCGCAGGTACGGGTCCGGCAGCGCCAGCGTCGTCCGACAGATACACTAGCGCATACTCACAAGTACAGCAGCCAGGTCGGGGAGGTGCGCGGGCGGCGGGTGGTGGTGCGGGTGCGCGGGCGCCGACGCCGCCAGGAAGCGCAGCAGCGCGCGCAGGTACGGGTCCGGCAGCGCCAGCGTCGTCCGACAGATACACTAGCGCATACTCACAAGTACAGCAGCCAGGTCGGGGAGGTGCGCGGGCGGCGGGTGGTGGTGCGGGTGCGCGGGCGCCGACGCCGCCAGGAAGCGCAGCAGCGCGCGCAGGTACGGGTCCGGCAGCGCCAGCGTCGTCCGACAGATACACTAGCGCATACTCACAAGTACAGCAGCCAGGTCGGGGAGGTGCGCGGGCGGCGGGTGGTGGTGCGGGTGCGCGGGCGCCGACGCCGCCAGGAAGCGCAGCAGCGCGCGCAGGTACGGGTCCGGCAGCGCCAGCGTCGTCCGACAGATACACTAGCGCATACTCACAAGTACAGCAGCCAGGTCGGGGAGGTGCGCGGGCGGCGGGTGGTGGTGCGGGTGCGCGGGCGCCGACGCCGCCAGGAAGCGCAGCAGCGCGCGCAGGTACGGGTCCGGCAGCGCCAGCGTCGTCCGACAGATACACTAGCGCATACTCACAAGTACAGCAGCCAGGTCGGGGAGGTGCGCGGGCGGCGGGTGGTGGTGCGGGTGCGCGGGCGCCGACGCCGCCAGGAAGCGCAGCAGCGCGCGCAGGTACGGGTCCGGCAGCGCCAGCGTCGTCCGACAGATACACTAGCGCATACTCACAAGTACAGCAGCCAGGTCGGGGAGGTGCGCGGGCGGCGGGTGGTGGTGCGGGTGCGCGGGCGCCGACGCCGCCAGGAAGCGCAGCAGCGCGCGCAGGTACGGGTCCGGCAGCGCCAGCGTCGTCCGACAGATACACTAGCGCATACTCACAAGTACAGCAGCCAGGTCGGGGAGGTGCGCGGGCGGCGGGTGGTGGTGCGGGTGCGCGGGCGCCGACGCCGCCAGGAAGCGCAGCAGCGCGCGCAGGTACGGGTCCGGCAGCGCCAGCGTCGTCCGACAGATACACTAGCGCATACTCACAAGTACAGCAGCCAGGTCGGGGAGGTGCGCGGGCGGCGGGTGGTGGTGCGGGTGCGCGGGCGCCGACGCCGCCAGGAAGCGCAGCAGCGCGCGCAGGTACGGGTCCGGCAGCGCCAGCGTCGTCCGACAGATACACTAGCGCATACTCACAAGTACAGCAGCCAGGTCGGGGAGGTGCGCGGGCGGCGGGTGGTGGTGCGGGTGCGCGGGCGCCGACGCCGCCAGGAAGCGCAGCAGCGCGCGCAGGTACGGGTCCGGCAGCGCCAGCGTCGTCCGACAGATACACTAGCGCATACTCACAAGTACAGCAGCCAGGTCGGGGAGGTGCGCGGGCGGCGGGTGGTGGTGCGGGTGCGCGGGCGCCGACGCCGCCAGGAAGCGCAGCAGCGCGCGCAGGTACGGGTCCGGCAGCGCCAGCGTCGTCCGACAGATACACTAGCGCATACTCACAAGTACAGCAGCCAGGTCGGGGAGGTGCGCGGGCGGCGGGTGGTGGTGCGGGTGCGCGGGCGCCGACGCCGCCAGGAAGCGCAGCAGCGCGCGCAGGTACGGGTCCGGCAGCGCCAGCGTCGTCCGACAGATACACTAGCGCATACTCACAAGTACAGCAGCCAGGTCGGGGAGGTGCGCGGGCGGCGGGTGGTGGTGCGGGTGCGCGGGCGCCGACGCCGCCAGGAAGCGCAGCAGCGCGCGCAGGTACGGGTCCGGCAGCGCCAGCGTCGTCCGACAGATACACTAGCGCATACTCACAAGTACAGCAGCCAGGTCGGGGAGGTGCGCGGGCGGCGGGTGGTGGTGCGGGTGCGCGGGCGCCGACGCCGCCAGGAAGCGCAGCAGCGCGCGCAGGTACGGGTCCGGCAGCGCCAGCGTCGTCCGACAGATACACTAGCGCATACTCACAAGTACAGCAGCCAGGTCGGGGAGGTGCGCGGGCGGCGGGTGGTGGTGCGGGTGCGCGGGCGCCGACGCCGCCAGGAAGCGCAGCAGCGCGCGCAGGTACGGGTCCGGCAGCGCCAGCGTCGTCCGACAGATACACTAGCGCATACTCACAAGTACAGCAGCCAGGTCGGGGAGGTGCGCGGGCGGCGGGTGGTGGTGCGGGTGCGCGGGCGCCGACGCCGCCAGGAAGCGCAGCAGCGCGCGCAGGTACGGGTCCGGCAGCGCCAGCGTCGTCCGACAGATACACTAGCGCATACTCACAAGTACAGCAGCCAGGTCGGGGAGGTGCGCGGGCGGCGGGTGGTGGTGCGGGTGCGCGGGCGCCGACGCCGCCAGGAAGCGCAGCAGCGCGCGCAGGTACGGGTCCGGCAGCGCCAGCGTCGTCCGACAGATACACTAGCGCATACTCACAAGTACAGCAGCCAGGTCGGGGAGGTGCGCGGGCGGCGGGTGGTGGTGCGGGTGCGCGGGCGCCGACGCCGCCAGGAAGCGCAGCAGCGCGCGCAGGTACGGGTCCGGCAGCGCCAGCGTCGTCCGACAGATACACTAGCGCATACTCACAAGTACAGCAGCCAGGTCGGGGAGGTGCGCGGGCGGCGGGTGGTGGTGCGGGTGCGCGGGCGCCGACGCCGCCAGGAAGCGCAGCAGCGCGCGCAGGTACGGGTCCGGCAGCGCCAGCGCCGCGCCCGACAGCGCCTCGCGCCACAGCCGCTCGTCCGACAGCCCTAAGGGGGATACACTGGCTTACACATTTGGAAACCGACAAGTTATATCAAGCGACAGAAACGATAAAAATGTGGTTGAGATCTCAATCAAAGGTTTCCATCATAAACTAAAGAAAAAATAGATTTTTTTTAACAGAAAAAAATAAATCGAAATATCAATGCAAGTTTAATTATATCGTGCGCATTACTGATCCTTTTTACTATTTTGGTGTATAATGTAGTTTATTCTATTGTTGTCTTCGGTTGATACCTGCGAGTGCGAGTGCTACGACCCGCAGCATGGGCTCGTGCGCGCGCGCCAGCACGTCGAGCGCGGCGCGCACGCGCAGCTGGAAGGCGGCGAGCGCGGCGGCGCGGCACGGCGTGCCCTCGGCCTCCGCCCTCTCCACTCCCGCCAGCGCGTTCTCCCAGCCCCAGCCCCACCCGCACAGCTGAAGAGCGCGCGTGCGCTCTGCGCTCCTACAACACATTAAACATACGAACATAAACCATGAATTGTTATGTACATAACCATGCATGTTATACTAGCTTCTGTCAGCGACATCCGCTCGCGCGAAGGTAGGTCTCTTGATACAAATGGTCTGATTCATCCCCTTAATAAGTGAAATTCAGAAAATCACTTCTTTGTTAGGCCTCCTCTATAGGAGAGGGAATGGGCCGTAATCCGCCGCGCGAGCCCAGTGCGGATTGGTGAATGTCACATGTCTTCGAATTTTTGGTTCTAGGAAATGCCGGTTTCCTCACGATGTTTTCCTTCACCGTTTTGAGAGCAGAGGTGATGAAATAAATTGCACAAAGTTAGGCTCCTGGGAGGGTTTAAACCTGCGACCTACAACTCGTAAGTTGGAGCCATAACTACTCGGCCACCACTGCTCTCCAGCATAGATTCTCTAACTCCAAAATATAGACTACTTTACGTTCATCTTTTTTTTTGGAAATAAATAAAAGTCGTAAGGTCATCAAAAAGTCGAAGGGTGGAAATGATCCAATAACTTTTCGATCATTCGAGTCACCTCTGTCACATTTTTCAACCATTAAGCGACACCAACCTAAACGTCGGCGTTTTTGATCTTCCGTCAATTTTTTTACTTGACTCATACCAATGCTTCCGTAAGAATCTGTTGATATTTCACCCTTCTCTTCTATCACCAGCCCACAGCACTCAACGTGAGTGTTTACATTTTCAGTAATCTTCATAGAAGGTCGTCCTTTTTGCGAATCGTCGATGAGTATATTTCGACCACAATTGAACTCATTAAACACGTTGTAAAAAATCCGAGTGAAAATCCTTTCCAGAGACCCTACTTTGTGGGTCCCAGACCCACTCATCGCCCACAAAGAACAAATTGAGCAATATACAAACTATTCTAGACCACGTTACTGATTTATTATAATTTATACTTCAGGTATTCACTTCACAACGAATAAGTATTCACTTTTGAAAGAAAAACCTGGGCTCCTGGACCGCAAGGCAAGGAACATAGGAGTGGGCTGATGACGTCAGCCTCGCTTCAACTCGTTCACTCGTTTTCTAGCTTCTGACTTCAAAGGAATATTTTTTATCGAGTGCTGTTCTTACTGGGCTACAGTGTGGGGACACCTAGGGACTGTTCCAAATACAACCTGTACATAACATTACGTACCTGTAGATAGTAACTCTTTTGTTGGGCAGCTCGGGTAGCAGAGAGGGCGCGCTTTCTGAGCGTCGCACACCAAGCGAAGCACGGTGCGCACGCCAGGGTGCTTCCACGGACTGTTGCGGTTACAACCTGTACATAGCATCACTTACCTGTAGATAGTAACTCGTCTGTTGGGCAGGTCGGGTAGCAGAGAGGGCACGATTTCTGAGCGGTACCCGCCATCGCCCACCGAGCGAAGCACGGTGCGCACGCCAGGGTGCTTCCACGGACTGTTGCGGATACAACCTAAGAGACACAACTTTACATATAAATCTAAATAATAGTACGAACTTTGCCACATAAAATAAACACTCAAAAAGATCCAAAAATGTCGAAAAAGTTTCAAGTTACACAAGTGTTTTTCGGAAATGAGTTAAGAAAAATTTTGTAGGTGAAGATAAAATCAAAATCGATACACATAAAATCTTACCATCTTCAACAAGTGACTTGCTGAGCGCCAGAAAATGCCAGAGAGCACTGAGTGCGTCGTCGTCTGCTAAGTCTGCGTTCTGCCATAAATCTGGCTGCAACCAAGCAGAGCGGATACTATTCAAGATACGCAATATAATTGCGCATAAATTCACAGAGTAGGTCATTTAAAATACATTAAAAATAACATTACAGTTTACGAAATAAATTCAGTAAAGAAAACCAACTTCACATAGAAAAATTCTATGTTTTGTATCAATTCAAATATGTTTGTTACTGTTCTGGTGTCTATGTAATTGACCGCACTTTGATTTTGCTATGGAAATTCATAAGAATCCAAAAACCTTATTGTGTTATTTTTTTTTTAATGTTAATTCGTTACAAAAATGTGAACCAGAATTTGTTTATTAAGATCAAAGTCAAAGTCAAAACATTTATTTCAAATAGACCATTTGCAGGCACTTTTGAATAGTCCATATACATAGATACAAATTAAGTCACAGTGATCATTGATGGGTTATTTTGTGTTTTTATTCAGTTACAGACCGCAGCACACGACTATGTGGACAACAGGATAAAATAATTAGAAAATTGAATTTAATAAATCTGACTGTACAGTAATAAATAAATAATAATACATTTATTTCACACAAAAACAGCAATTATATCATAACACTATGAACTTTAGGCTTAATACAAGTCACAAATATCCTAAACTCTGACTCCTAAACTAGGTGTGGGTGTAATGTCGTGTATATGGTGGTACTGACCTTAAGTCCATAGTCAGTCTGCGCCCTCTTCTTCATAACGAAGGAGATGTCTCTGATGGCGGCGTAGAAGTCGTCGTTCATCATGCGCAGGGCTCCGCCCCCACCCGTCCACACCAGCGAGCCCCCGCCGCCCCAGGACACCGTCACACGCTCGCACACTGTATAGTCTACAAGGGCTCCTGGGAGAGGGAACAAGGATCTTGAATGGCCTTTTAGATTTATTTACCTTTAAAAGTAACCTTATAACAAAAATGGTGGAATAACATAAATGTTAGCAGTGGTGGCCGAGTGGTAATGGCTGACTTACGAGTTGTAGGTCGCGGGTTCAAATCTAGCCAGGCGCATTATTATTATATCTAGCCCATACTGTCCCACTGCTCCCAAAACGGTGAAGGAAAACATCGTGAGGAAACGGAACGGAAATGGCATGTCCTAGGAACAAAAATTCGAAGACATGTGATATCCATCAACCTCCTAGAGAGGAGGCTCGAGTCCCAACAATGGGAACATTCAAAATCAAATCAAAATCAAAGCATTTATTTCAAATAGACCATTTACAGGCACTTTTGAATAGGCCGACACCACATTATAAGGCCGACTATGCTATGCTAGTAGAAATAACGACTTCAGCTCACAGTTAGATGTCAAATAGCTTAGAAAGGACTATCTGTACTTATGACAGTCAGTTTTTATAACTAAGCTTACACACAGTTTATTGTGACACTTCTTCTTTCAAGCTAAATGATTAGAAATTGCTGAATAGTTGGTATTTCGTTAACCTAATATGATTATGACATTGATAAAAAATCGACATTTAAAAAATGGGGTTTCTCACTCAGCCCTATTTTAACAAAATAAAACAGTGGTAGATTAATGTCTCATGTCATCATTATGTAAGGATGCTGCTTACCTGTAGCACAAACAGCCAGCAATCTTCCCTCGTGTGAGGGATGCCAAGTAAAGGCAACGAGTGGCGACGCAGGCGCGCTGCTTACACACACGTCTCTCTCAATAACGCTAGGACCGCGCGAGTATTGCTCTTCTAGCTCGGCTTCCACTGCTGGAGCAGCCATCTGAGGCAGGCAATGTTGTAGAATAATTTTTACTCAGACACTGAACTAAATAACGATCTCGGTAATTTAAACTAAGCATTTGATTAAGAGAGCATTCCTTAGTAAAACAGATGTGAAAAGCAAAGTAAAAAGTTAACTGGGTACATTTTACGATGGTTTTTGTTGTAAATGACGTAATTTATTGTAAAGCAAACATTTACTTTCATCTCTCATAAAGTAAAAAGTCAAAACGGAATGCCTCAGGGGCGTATATTGGGACCACAACTTTTTGACAAAATATTTTTTCCAGATTCTCATATTTAATTTAGTACAAATAAGGGAAATATAATCCTTTTTGAAAATTGATTTACGCTGCACTCACCATGGAGTCCGACATGTTGACTTTGCTGTCACTATTGGCTTGTTGTATGTCGTGGATCCGAAGAGTGCTCGAATCTCGCTGCAGTGATACCAGTAAATTACGTCTAAGACAAGAAACAAACAAACTACAGAATCGATCGATATTAAATCAAAACAATGGTTCACTAGATATGGTTTACGTCGTCTGCTCGAAAAATTGCTTTTTCTTTGTTTATTGCGTCTAAATATTTTTTCAAGTGCAGTAATTCTTTACTCAAGTAATTATTTCATATTATTCTCCTAAATATGTGTATTTAATTTTTTTTTCCGTTCGCTTCATCAATCATCAATTAATGTATGCTAGTGAAGTAGCTATAGTTGACAATTAAGTCAATTTAGTTATTTCACACTTCGTAGCCAACACATCTAAAACTGCTTATAGGTGCAGTGGTGGGGAGGTACCGGAGGTGGTGAACAAAAAATACTGACCAATTAACTTACAGGGAGGTTCCATATAAAAAAATATACATAGGTTTCATGTAATTTTCGCGTCCCACACGCACGCCACGCTAACACACGTACCTCGTGGGACACCACTGCAGCTGCGCCAGCGGCCGGGGGTGCTGCATGCTGAGCAGCGGCCTCTGCAGCGCGCGCGCGTCCCACACGCACGCCACGCTAACACACGTACCTCGTGGGACACCACTGCAGCTGCGCCAGCGGCCGGGGGTGCTGCATGCTGAGCAGCGGCCTCTGCAGCGCGCGCGCGTCCCACACGCACGCCACGCTAACACACGTACCTCGTGGGACACCACTGCAGCTGCGCCAGCGGCCGGGGGTGCTGCATGCTGAGCAGCGGCCTCTGCAGCGCGCGCGCGTCCCACACGCACGCCACGCTAACACACGTACCTCGTGGGACACCACTGCAGCTGCGCCAGCGGCCGGGGGTGCTGCATGCTGAGCAGCGGCCTCTGCAGCGCGCGCGCGTCCCACACGCACGCCACGCCCTCCCCGCGCGACGCTATCTGGTACCCGCCGCACGGCTCCGCGACCACGCCGTAGCAGTACCGCGTTGTGGTCATATTCACCGCCTTGTTCGATAAATCTGGGAATAATAAATGAGCGAAGAAGTTCAGATTGAAGTATCTGGGGGCGGCCTATGTCCAACAGTGGACGTCATTAGGCTGAAATGATGATGATAATCTGGAAAGAGGGGTCGGCCCCATGACTGACGGTAAAGTTGAAGTCGGAGTGAGAGAAAATGGGGTTTGCCCTATACATATGTATAAAAAACAATTTACATTAATTAAAAACCAAAAAATTTCCAGGGCCCATTAGTAAATGTTTTCTGTGAATTCTGACTAAACCTGTAGTTTTCTGAAAATTGTAAACCTCAAAATATGAGTGATGTAATGGTTTTGCACGCTTGCGTTCGTTATGCGTCATGTAAAGGATAATGGGTCATTACATCTGTTACCAAGTCTCGTGTAAGCCTTGAAATAATTATTATACATGTAATATTAAACATAAGACAGTGCTTAATCTTCAAACTTATGTTGATTATACTTACATTAAGTAAATTTGCCAGAAACAAAACTTTGTTTGCCCTGTTTTGATCTTAGAGCATAAAGTATGCTTATCAACGGATGATTGAAATTAATAATGAAAAAATTAATTCATTTATGACATGACTTTTTTATGATTTAGTCACGTTCGTCGCTTGTTTTAATAACAGGAAGTAAGAGTAAGTTTTATCAGTCTACTAAAATGCATTTCTTTTCGTATTCCACGCGAGCTTCGGCTTAGCAGTGCCGTAACTAGCTTTTCGTACGCCCGGTGCGAGCTTCTATAACTGCGCCTCTAGAAAATTATACAATAAAAACAAAAAGGGCTACAGCCAGAACTACATTAGACCGGCGCACACGTGTAACACGAACGTGTACGTCGAACAACATCGCATGGCGTAGATCAAGTGCAGCTGTACGAGTACAAGTCTAGTTTCCATGGAGACCGACGCGCCCAGATCACCGTGTGTGGCACACGTATGCGCAGTGTAGTTCTAACTTGTATGTAAAATTTTTGCGGCCCTCCATTGACTGTGTTCTGTGCCGGGGCACCGCTGGCACTGCCCTAGTTATGACACTGCAGTTTGGCCCAAGTATTAAACAGCCATCTGTCCTTTTAGTGCAGATGTGACCTTAATTACCTCTTAGGTCAAATATCTTGATGTATTTGAGGTTCATGGAGGCGATGAGGGTCCGGCTGGAGAAGTTGGCCCAGGTGACGCTGTGCGCCGTCTCCGAGAGGCCCATCTCGGCGAGAGGGCGCGGGGTCTCTGTCGCTGATGATGCGGAGCCGCTGTCTGTAGCTGTTAGGGAAAACAAAAGATAGAAATGTGTACCTAGCTATTTTTTTTTATAATTAACGTCGCCGTTCACGACCTTGCCGCGTAAGATCAAAAGTATGAAAATGCTATGCTGGGCTCCTACGATTTTGCCGATCTCTCTTGGAGACGCGAATGGGACACAAACTCCCATTGACGATTAAAAGTTGACTTACGTTTAGCCTCTTCAGACAGCGTGGACCCCCGGTATACATCCCACAGCAGGATGCAGTGGTCACTGCGGTGCTTCTCCATGGCCACCGCCAGCATGTTGGTCTCCATAGGGCTCCATGCTACTGAGTGGCACAGTCGAGGGTAGCGAGGAGCTGGGGGAAACAGGGATCATTATCAAGTCTTTTAATTTAGTACAGTTAACAAAAATGTCTGCATGTTGTGAAATTACACGATTTTCATAATGCTCAAAAAATGAGACATCACGTTTCGTTTTCATGGTACATGCTAATAATTTTTTTATATATCATCATTTTACGAAAAAAAATTAGTTTACGTTTTTGTAATTCATACTTACTGTGTTATTTTGTTTGATTAAAGGAAATGCAATTATTATATAAAAATATATAGGTATGTTACCTACTGTAAAAGCTCAAAGTACGGTAAATTTTAAGATTTTCCAGTAAAACCTAAAATTTACCAATTACACTGGTCAACATCAAAATAAGAGCAAAAAAATTTATATGTGTTGTGTTCTGTATTTGGTTTTATGTTAAAAAGAAACAACAAGCTATTATTTACTGCTTTTATTAACTGACATGCGCGAATGCAGTCATTTTTTGAACAAGTGAGGTTTTGTTTTAGGTTAAAAAATTCCAAGTTCATGCAAAAATTCGCCAAAAAAAAAAAATAGTAGCGTTTGAAGGTAATTTTTTAATAGCCTTACATCAGCAAAAACTAATACCTTTAATATAAAAGACTTATCATTGTTATTTTGATCTGGAAAAAATAATAGAGAGAAAAGCTGAGTGCCAAACATATAGTGCAAAACATGTGCATCAATCAGGCTGGTTGACTGAGAGGGTGTAAAAAAAAATAGTTTTAAAGCATATGTAATTGAATGCTTTCCTTCATTTATGATTTAGACCTTATTTTTTTTTTTTATTATTGTTCTTGTATTTTCACAAGCCTGTATTTTATTTATCATTACATATGTGCAAAGGGAGAGGAAAAGCCTAAATTCCAGTGTTGTAGACATGTGTGATCGAACCGTATGGTGCCACATGATAAGAAAAGACCGCCGGGTAAAGCGAAGATAGAGAACAAGAAGACTGTTCATTGCTACTTACTGAACTCTCTGCCAACAAGTCCCAATGGGTCATAGGTCTGTTTTAGAGTAGTTAGAGCAACTCTCCCACTAGCATAGCCCAGTGCTAAGAGTGGCTCTGGTTGCTCGGGGATGGCGCTGATGTCTACACAGCGGACACCGCTGGCGCTTTGTGATGCAAGAACGGTTGCTCCGCGGGTTGAAGATATTGGAGTAACTAGAGGAAAATGAAATATTTTGTTTATTATATTTAGTATACAAGTATTATTGTTTTATTGCTACTTCATATTTGTTAAAAAAATGGATGGATTGTGTGAGGAGTGATATGAAAGAAGAGGGAGTTAGTGATAGTATGATGGGTGACAGGACAGAATGGAAGAAAAAAACGTGTTGCGCCGACGCCAAGTAATATGGGATAATGGAGCAGGAAGAAGAAGGGGCTGATGCACGCGTCATGCTCGTGAACGGGTGCCGTCAGATGGTACTGGTCATCTCTTAGCTGCCAGTGGCTTAATTTAGTTTCTATCTTTTAATTATTTTACATTTTTATTTCATTATCGACATTGTGCTCACATGATAGAAGCAACAAGTAATATGTAACCAAGTATTCTATGTAAGACATAATATTATTTGATTCATTAAACCTCAAGTGAACGCCGGAGTTCGTGCACCTATTGTCTTTCAATTGTGTCTGCAATTTCCACGATTGAAAGGTTAAGAGTGCCCATGGAGTTTCTTGCAGTACTTCTCCATAGAGACCTACGCTTTGGAACATATAATTTAGCTTCACTTTTCTTGGATTCAAAAGTGCCTGAATGGTCTACTTGTAATAAATGCTTTGATTTTAAACATTTGTTAAAAAATCCATTCCTTGCTTTATAAATATAAATGATGTGTTTTGCATGTAAAGAGCCAAATTTATTCTTTGTTAATTTGTTATTGTAGGTGGTACTAAATAGTTACACAATCGTACTCATTAGTCCACTAATGAGCATATTATTTTCTTCTTAATGATATATTTACAAACTTTGGTTCTGTTAATGATAACAACATGATAACAAGGAATTTAATAAATTATGGAACTATACTGTTCAATATTTTTTAATAATAATAGCAGAGCTCATTCGCACCTCCTATTTTCTTCATATACTGAATAGATATATAATTTCGTACGTACATGTTGTTTTTTTCTCGATTTCCTTTATCCTAGAGACTTCATATAAGGTTATGTCTGGGCCCCATAATATAAATTTGTCATGGTGTATCGGTGACCAAAGGACTTCCAATTTAACACCTGACATCATTTTATTTTTATATGACACGGTTTTTTGAAATAATTAATTATTATTCATGTTTGTTTCGCAAGTAAATAAATACGCCACTTCCATGAATGTTTTGACTTTTGACGTTGGAAACGTTTTGTTCTTACACTAAAATAAATACGTCTGCGTCTACTCTATAAAATAGAAAAAGTAGAAAACTTGTAATATTGCACTAACTAAACGTTATAAAATGTTTAACATTTTTGAACGTGAACTTGAATGTCACATGAACTCGGTGCTGCCATTATATAATTAAAAGTATCCACTTTTAGTGCAATTTCAAATTGTTTACGTGTTTATTTAATCACATAATAATGCTTTTGAGAAGACACACATTATCATTTAGGCAATCTTAAAGATTTTTTTATTACATACACCGTGTTGCAGGTTTTTTCAATATCATGAGATATCTGGAATGGATTACTGAATGTTTTTCAAATTGTGAAACTTCTATGAATTTTTTTAAAAAGATTTATTATATCGTGTATACACAAGAATATAATAACTAAAATATAGCTAAAATCACAAAATTAGCTTTAACATTTTTAATGCATTCTTGGGACTAAAAACAATTAAAAAAATCCATGAATTGTTCTGCAGGTCTATTTTTTCCCTTATCAATCACACATAAAAACTAATTTAGCAAGTTGACTATTTTTTTGCCAACTGTTTGTTTATTTTAAATCGGCTGATCATAAAAAAAATCTTGACCAAACTAAACTCAAAAATTCCAAATTAATCTTAACGTAAACAAAATCTCCCTACTTATAAGGAAATGTTTATTTCAATTTGGAGTACCGCCCTAGAGAGGTCGCTACCTACGACATCGACACCGATCATCAACCCTTTTTGACAGTCGAGTAAAGTGAGTGACCATTGACGAAATAAGTGAAATCAATTTACACAGAAACACTAAAACGGAGGATAAACCGTCGGAGTCCTATTAATCGAGGTAAGTTCTAAAATTTCCTCGAGAGTGTCGTTCTGAAAGTGTAGCGGCGGTCGGCTCGACAACGGAGTTGTGTAGGTCAATGACGTGATGAATGTTTACTACAATGGCAACGCCTCGACTTCTCCCACAGTTTCACGCGCATTGTCTTGCGGTTCTCACGTGTTAATGCACTTTTCCCGACCCGGTTTGCTCGTCGAATACTACTTTATTGTCGTTGATCGTGTGTGCTACAGTTAAGTGTTTGTACAAGTTTCCATAAGGCGTCGTAGCAACGTTTGTGACTCACTCGCTCGATTTGTGATTGATTTTCCGTGGATTTTCCTCGGAATTAGCCGCTGTCGCTAATGATAATCAGCCTTAATCGTTAGCCGTTGTAACGAGCGCGTCGGGCGCAGTGTGTGTGTATCATGGTATTGTTGGGGCCTTCTCTCCCGTCTCCCGCGTTGTGGAGACTGTGCTGAGCCCCCAGTGATGTTCTCAGCCCTAGCCTACCAGTTATCTACTAAGTTTCTGGAAGAGCAAAAGGTGAGAGTGATTTTCTGTGTACCACAATATCAAAATCTTTAGAAAAACAAAATTTATTTCAATACTTATGGCATTCTAGTTTGATCATCATAAAAATTCTATACAATGTTAATTAGTTTACTTGCTGAACAATCTTGTAAATAAATTCTAACATATTTGTGTTGTTCTCCACTAGTTGTGGACTACAACTAATGGAATGTGGTTTAGAATGCTGCTGTGACCATTATAACACAAATAACTTGAGACGAGCTCCACAAGGACTTACAGAGGCTTCCCTTTCCCTTTGTATGTATACATTATAATATAACACATTATTTACTGCAACATAACAACATATTTGCATGACTTTCATAAACTGATGGAATGAATTTCTCTATTCAATGATGCTCATAAATAACGGTCTACTTTAACAATGGATTGAATATTAATGGCTGTTTATTAGTTTATAGTTATGCTGTCAATATTCAGTTGTTGTACTGGTTTCAAAACAGTCAATCCAATTTATATTTTACTAGCAAAGTTAATTTGTATGTGTGTTACTCTTTCTTGAAACAATACAACAGAGTAAATCCTAAGGAAGATTTAGGTAAAAAAATAACAGATTACAAACATTTTCAATTAAAAAAAAATATATATGCCACATCTGATCAAATCGGCCAACCTCTCAGCATAAAGCCATAAGTGTAATACATGCATGCATACATAATACATTGTAGAAAACAAAATCAAATTGAAATTTGAGGTTTTTAGTCTATAAATATAAAAAAAAAAACTTAGAAACATTCAACAAAACTTAATTTCAATTCCAAGGATGCAAAGTTATCAGCAGTTCCTTGTATGACAGTAATGATCGTGTAGATCTTATCATAACAGCTAATGCGTTTGTAATGACTTTGCCAATAGGCATCCTACTAACTTAGAACTGTTACATTTGGTTTTAAGTTGCTCAGTTATAACTAGATAATATTTGTGTTGCTTCTTAATTACCTCTTTAATATAAGAACTAGTTTGGTTTACTGATGTAAAAGTAACGGATCATACTGATCTAGTGGCAAGTGATTCAGAATATTGACTATCTGGTTTTAAGTTATTTTCAACTAGCTTTTTCCCGCTGCTTCACCCCCATACATAAAATATAGGCTATGTCACTCAGGAATAAATCAGTGAAAAATTTTAGCAATAGAACCAGTATTTTCAGAAATTACCTCCTACAAACAAACTTTTTGTTATTATCCTACCTTCCTCTTGTCTATATTATTGCCTAGCCATTTTGTTTTTCACTCAATCCCGCAATCTCTTTTTTTATATACGCTTATGCATCTACATTCACATGTGACACTTCTCTTATCAAGCTCGTTATTTTTCTTTTCAAGTTACTAATGGTGGTATGATCTCGACCAGACCTCTATTTATAGCAAGGGTCCTCTTTTTATGGAGTTCCGTAACTGTAGCTGAAATAAAAAATCCGTAACCGAAACCAATTTAAAAGTTTTGGATATTTTCAGGTAAAGGCAGAGTCTAAAAGATAGGTTACGACAGAGTATAGATAGTCTAGACGAAAATTAAAAGTCAAAACTTGACTATTTATATTTTAATTAAAAAATATATATATTTACTATGGGAAATATCTGAAACTAGCAGATATTCCGATATTATTTCCTATTTCGTCCCATAAATAGCATGCTATTATCTAGCAGTATAGCATTACAACATTTTCCGTAAATCCTCTCACTGAAAGTGCCTGTAGTGGGAGTGACCTTACATTGATGGTTCAAGGTGAAATTGAATCTTTTCAATGTACTCCCAGCTTTATCTTTCAAATAATATTCTGCACATTCCAATAGGATTCATATTTGCATACTGATTAGCGTTATCGCTTTATAAAGAGGTTTTCTTTTATCATTTTATCTTTTATGATATTTACAATATTTCATAGATTAACCCATAATCTTTCTTTCTTTATCACATATTTAATAGCTTTTAACAATCGCTTGGAATCAATATACCTTGTTATAATTATCAGTATTAGTTTGGTTATTAATAGTATCTTTTACAGTTTTATATTATGAACTGTGATAAGCTTAAGAAGAAAATTACGACATATTGATAAGCAGGTGATAAGGTATTATCAGATTATCTGATCAATCGGATAGAACATAGAACAGCTCATGATGCAAATGCCTACTATTTTGTAAATGGCTGAAATCTGCTTTTGTGGCCACACACTTCGCAAAATTATTTAGGTATTTCATGGTTTCATTTATCTCAATTTTTTCCTGAAATGATGTTTAGTTTAACAAAATCTAGTGTACTTTGTGTAATGCGTCAGAAATATAAAAAATAACAATATTGAACCTCTCAATGTTCACCAGAAAAGTACTTTATCTGCAACCTAAGTTACGAACTAAGTTGTAGTCCCAATCACGAAAGCCTCCAGCAATTTTATCAGCGACAGGTATGGTGGATAGGAATGTAATAGTTAGCAGCACTTACAGTTATTTGCGATAATAATCTTGATAAGACTGGCCCGCGCTTTGGCCGGTAGTAATCATTATAATTTATCATTTGTTTTGAGGAAACTCGCTAATTCCTAAACCAAAACTTATTGTGCTGATTTCTTTTATAATCCACTAACTTTTGCCCGTGGCTTTCCTCGCGATCATAAAATTACCTCTTCATAATATTGACGTCATGATATACGTATGCCCATTGTACTCATCTAAGTACCATGGGCATACTTCATGACGTTTATCCATGGAGCCCTCATTGCTTGTCAACAACAGAAACACTTTCTCCCATGGCGGCGCATGCCGCTCGGTGAAACCATAGAAAATCACGTTTTTGTGTAAATAATAACACGTGAAAGCGGTTCAGAGCACAGTAGGTACTCCACATTATATAAGTTTTAAACAATAAGCAGTTTCCACTGCACACGCTGATCAGTATTAAATGATCAATTTGTTAGCAAGTCACAGCACAGCCGCAGCAGTGAGACAAGACAAGGTTTTTCTAACCGTGGTATGCTCATGACCTTCCGCTTCGGATAAATATGTACATCATTGATGAACTGTGGGTGTACCAAAATAGACGGCTTACCCTCCACAAGGTTGGAACTGAAGTTACCGAAGTGTATGATTAACGATTCTTGTTGTTTATTCATGATTCTCGACATACCGAGCTTTTAAAGTCGTTAATCAGAATCCCGTAAGTTTTAGAGACCCGTTCTCTCCTGACTTGACTGATATTATTCCCCATTACCCAAATAAAATCTACGGATTTTTCACCAGTTTCTCTATGAAAACTGATACATATCTACGAATTGATGTTGAATGAGTTCGGAAGTTGACCCTAATTGAACGAGAGCACATGTTAATGCCTCGTATTATAATTTCAAAGTGTTTGTACGCTCTCACGAGTTTATTCAATTATTTATCACCTCTATCTAAATAGCCCTCCATGGTAACTGTAAATAAGCCAACAATAACACACAATCAAGCCGCACATCCACGCGAACCATGTCGGTCACTCGTCCGTGACTAACGGGTGACACCATGCCATAGTCTGTAATGTGACCTAGCTGCTAATTACATTAACTTTCAGCCGTCAGTCTGGGCTAGTGAATAGTTAAACATATGATAAATTATGTGCGTCATTCTGTGCTGAATGTCAGGTGAAAGAAATTGAGTTATCGTGTTTTATAGTGAAGGGTAAATGTCCAATAGACCTTCATTATGGCCCCTACCAGAGACAAGATAGAAGAAATCTGTTCTACTTCTTTTCGATTCCATGGTAAACTCGTCGAAACAGTCTGCCTGATTCTTCCTGAGCAAAACCACAAGATGTTCCTCGCTACTATCTTTAGGTGAGGATGAATTGTTTCTTTCTGCTTTATCAGGATGAAGTTAGACGTAATCTCCTAGATTATAGTCATAGGATTGTTTACAATTTTCATTACCTAGTCATCCGCTTAACTATAAGCGTAGGTTCAGTCCCCTTATCTACTAAACATGTCGGGGGCCCCCACAGTGACAAATTATTTTAGGAACATTGATTATTTATTCTCTATAACATTGCACTCTTTAGGGAGAATCTCGTTACTGGTTGCGAGATTCATCTTTCAGGGCAGTTAATTAGGTCTCTGAGGAGTAGCGTCCTCCTTTCGTTGTTTTGATTGTCGGTGTTTAATTACTCAGTAATTGTCGGTCATACAACTCAAAGACTAGACTGCACAATCTGTAAAACATTCGCGTTTCTAAATGCTTAAAACACTGTCTTTAACTTTGTCTTTTTTTTTCATATTTAGCAGATTTTATCTGTACACCGTTGAAAGCTTCTGAATCAAGTTTTCGGTATGCGGAACGTAATGAATGAAAACAAATGTTATATTTTTAGCTAGAAAGCGGCCAAATGTGAAACGTATTTTGCGATAGTCAATAGTGAATCTATTACAAAGATATGAATGTGCTCTATTCGACCTTGATATATTGATTTTATAATGACTCCTTTCGAATTCGATTTCGTGTAACCGGTAACTTTCTTCAAATTGCTGTTTCTTTATTTCGATAATTCATTGATAAAAAAAGTATAGCCACAAAATGCATTTAGTTTCATTCGAGTTGTTCCATTTTTAAGACAATCCACAATACACTTAGGCAGGTATTACGGAACATTTTTTTATCAGTTTTTTGTTCGTAAAATTAGCATTGGGAGTACTATTGTCATTTTTATTATGTTCCGGCTGGTGATGGTAAGTAGGTAGGTAGTTGTTTCAGTGAATCAATGACGTATTTATGAGTCAGTCACAACATGATTACATTTTTATCTTTATGTATTCTCTGGCGTATGTTTCACTCTGTTCATTTGCATATTTCACGATAACCGTGCCTACAAATCATTTTTTATACTTTGTATTGGCTTTCAATGTTAGTTATAGTTATTTTATTGTTTTTGCTACACTAGTGTGTTTTTTTATGAAGCAGACTGGTACCAAGATTGACTAAGTGTGAGTCTCCTTTTAAGTATCGCATGAACAACCAATTTCTAGGAAATATACCTACTATCAGTAATACCCTGTAAGACAGGAAATCCCAAGCATCGTCATAGTTGCATTTTTGGTTCTGAGTGGTGGTTCCAAGTTGTCTCACTGCGTCGCCAGCTCACTACAGTGCATTGTCACACAAGTTTCTATTTCGCGCCAACTCGTCTGGAAAGCGACGAACTTTTTCCGCACCAGTGCTGCTGACGTGAAGTTTTTACTAAATTGCCAGCTATTATGTATTGGTACATGTCGCACGCGATCTCTAAGGGAAACTTCTTACATCATCGCGATGATCATAATCATGATTTAGTGGCTAAGAGACGTTGATTGGATGTTTGCGGGTAATTAAAGTGATATTATAGTCTTCAGATGGAACGCATTTGCCATTTAACGTTGTATCTTGTGAATGTAGCTGTTCCATAATGCATTGACTGCCATTAATATTAAATGCTTTTGTAGTTGCAACCACTCATAATATAAGATATACATACAGCAAAGAACACCGTAGGTGCTGCGATCTCTCACGTCTGGCCCAAGTCCAGGCTCTGGTAAAGAGCGAGAGGACATAGAAAGCCAGTCACTTCCTTGTGCAATAATAATTGTGCAATAGAAGCGAAGAAGGCAGCGGACGGGCTCTCGCCCTGGTCGCCGCAGGATATCCCGATTCCCAGCTACTGTAGCCTTGCGAGCTCAGCAATGCTGTATGGTCGTTGAGACCTCATTATCCGGTAAGGATCAGTCACGGGTCGACGGCGCGTTGTGTTCTACGCGTGCTCATGGGATGTCAACACAATTGAATTGATAGGGTCCGCTATGGCTGATGCCGGGGCTGCGGATTTGCTCGAAAGTGTCACCGTGCGCCTGGAAATCAAAGGGCAACAGCAGGAACAGTTGGGTTCTAGTCAGTAGAAGACTCCGACTCGGATTTCCCCCAGACGGGAGTACCTATTTGATGATTTCCTCTCCGCATAAAAAAAATATAATGCAGCTTTTCTTTCGAAATTCTGGAGTTCTGAGCATTGTTTTTTGTCAATATTCAACCTACAGAGCAAGGCAGCCAGGTGTGACTAATTTGCCTGCAGGTACCTACTCTATGTACATTGCAGGTCGCAAGGGGCAAGGACAATAAAATAAAACGTAATTTTTTACAACGCTTAAGATGCACCTGTCATAGCAGATGCGTGATTTTCATTGTAATTATGATTGATGGTGATTTGTAAGGTGTGAGACATGGCGCGGTTATCAATCAATCTTGGTTTGAAATCAATTTATCAGTCAACTAGCTTTTGCCTGCGGCTTCGCACCCGCTCTTCCCTACTGCACCCTACTCTACTGTACACTAATTTTCATTTTCCCCAAGAACCTTCTCCTGACTATATAACAAACACAACAAAAAAAGAATTAGCGAAATCGGCCCAGCCGTTCCCGCGTGATGGCGTGACCAAGGAAATAGGGATTTATTTTTATATATCTAGATTTGTTAAAAAAAAACCCAAAGAATAGAAGTTTTAATATATTAAATCAATGCCTGAAATGGCACGATCGAAGCGGCCAAGGTTAAGTGAGTCAGCGCCATCCTTTCTTTAGTATTGTTTTTGGTTAAGTAATAATCAAACAATCACTTTGTTCTTGCTTGATTGAGTTTAATATTACGCCTAAGAATAACTACTGTTCTTAAAAAAGAAGTAGAACTTATTGAAAGTTCTACTTCATTTTTTAAGAACAATCGATGTGTTTCGTAGCTTCGTAACTGGGTTGTGGAGGTCAGATGGCAATCGATCTGAGTGAAGCAGCTCTGCAGTACCGATCCTATTTAGCATCTTATTAGAGTGGATGCTGTCCTGAATAGATAGGGATGTACTCTAGATAGAGAATATTTGATAATGGGATGATTAGGGAAGCTGGAAAAATCTTGAAGTCACGAAGAATGAAGCTGTTGGCCTGCGGGCGATGGCACATAATAATTTACTTTTTACTACATTTCTAGTACCTATAATGTTTTTACTCGCTTACTCCAAACACTGCCAACAAACTGTACTGCAGTTAGGTAGAAGATAATATATGTGAAAATATTTTTAGTTTTAGTCATTCTATGGACATTGTCGACTTATCGCCGAGAAGATGTCAATGTCCACAATGCCTATTTACAGAAGTCTTTAAAATATATGAATGTCCAGTTCAGAAAGTAACTGTTATACACGAACTTATAATACTAGTACGTAGATAGTAATCATAACGATTAAGATAGTAGCGATGATGGTTCGTGGTAGTACCAACATGGTATTGAATAAACTTAAATCATTACTTAATTATCGGTACTTTATATTATATTTTAGCTATGGTATTAAAAGCTATATAGACTACCGAGTACAAGAAACTCCAAGAGAGTCACGTCCAAGTTAAAAAAAAATGTTGTGATGCGTCTCAGTGTGTGTGTACCGTGTCCGTTGTGTCGTTGTCGGGACAGTTGCAACCGTGCCGCCTGCTGACTGGTACCGATCGACCATTTCCATTTTCCATACCACAGCTACATAGTGGGAGTTTATTTCATCGCTGAAAGTAAATTTCATAATGAAATAATGGCTTTTAGAATGTAGCGTCGGTTTCTTTATGGCGACTAATGCTGGAATTTTATGGCATTATGTTTTTGATAGCGGTTGCGTGGTTCACCATGCTAACTAAATATGAAAGACTAAGAGGTGTCAAACTGTGTCAAGGATCGTTAGTGGGGTTATAGTAAGTAATTAATCAAGATTAGGAACAGGAGAACTCGACGGATACCAACGAAAAAAAGAAATATAGACAATATTTCTTGAACGAAAACAATACTGAGACAGCCTACGAGATGAAACTAGGTTCATAAAACACCTTTGTGTGAAGTGAACCCCGGAGCCTTAGAACGAAGGCAAAGAAAGAACAGGAGTGAATTTTTAGTCGGTAGAAGTCTGACACGCCCGGCCAGTGGTGGGAGACAGCATTTGATATTTTTCCCACCTAAAGAAAAAGGTGAAAACTCCTACAAACTATATCACGACTGTGACGTAACGTGACTAGGTATGTTTTGATATTTATATTTATGTGGCCATAAAAGAATTGATTAAATTCGTCACACTAATTTCCAAGTACAACAAACGCAGCGATAATAGATCGTTATCGCGTCTGTGGCAACACTGGTGACTGTGACGAACACGAGGCTGCGCTGGCGCATGCTGCGCGCGAGCTTGCAATCATCCATGGTTAATCGCTAACTCTGTTTATTTTAATGGAAGAATCACTTTCACCTGAGGGTTTACGACAGTTAAGGTGTGATTTTAGGTTTTAACCAAAATAAAAAATTTAAATAACTGCCAGATTTAAGTTTGATCTTAAGTTACTTATCCCGGTTTCATTTCAATAAGATTTTAGTCATCATATGTGATATGTATATGTCGCAGGTAAATGACGATATCAGGGATTACACGAAATCCCTAGGGATATCACGAAATCCCGGCAGATGTCGAATATTCTTGTTTATTACGTCTTCTTACAAAAAAATCTAGTGATATGATAAAACACAAACTTATCGTCAGTGATATGTCGTTTCACTAAACTAAATCTAGTAAAATGTCACAAAAGCGGATACTGCCGAATAAAAATCGAGCCATACTTTTAGAAGTCTATTTTTATTTCATTTTATAAATTTTTAATAAACTTTCATTTATTTTTTGTACTTAATAAATGAATTCACTTAATATAAAAAGTATACCTTTTTATAAAAAGTATACCTTTTTATAAAAAGTATACGTGATATCATTGTCAGATTATTATGGTTTAGTTGATTAAAACTTTATTTTCTAATAAAAATGCCCCAGTTAATTTGTAAATTGGTTTTATTACTTTATTCCTAAACAGTATTCTTTAATTCGTTTCGTGAAACGACATAATATATCAAATTGGTGTTTCGTCATATCTGATATCCCTAGGGATTTCGTGAAATCTCTGATATGGTCATTTCCCTGCGACATATATAAAAGGAGAAACTGACTGACATATCGACGTACAGCCGAAACTACTAGAGGTTGGAGCACAAAATGTTGCACAAAGTATCCTTTTATTACGTAGGCGAGCACTAAGAGAGGATTCCCCAAAATGTACACCGCTAAGGGGATAAGAACGAGGTCCAAAGTTTATCTAAAACCTACCATCCCGCGAACTAAGCCGCTGACAGAAGCTAGTACAACAAATGACACCAATAGTTCGGTAATTCCAATAGTGCATTTCCGTTTCTATCTTTTCTTTTAGCATTGATATTAAATGTAATAGCAAAATGGCCATCTTCACAGCTCTCTCGAATTCCAACGTTTTGGCTGCCTGGCTCAGTTCACATAAATCAATACAGTCTAGCGGGTCGACGCTCTAAGATAGACGCACCAATTAGTGATATTAGATCGCTCTTGCAAATCGCATCTGTCTGAAGGGGGCGTTTGTAGGCAATTAAAATTACACGCATTCTTTATGTTATTAGCGAGGCTTTGTGAAGTTACTGTGCACATGAAAATTGCACAGTTTACGCAACGTTTCATCAACGGAGAACTAATTTTATGTCTTGTCTTTACTCGCGTAATTTACGAGTATCTTAGCCTATACTACACATAAAAAATCATTTTCAAAATATTTTTATTTCACATACCTACTTAAGTCTGTCTACATGGGCACTTATAAAGCGTCAGAAGCTAGTGCACGGTTCCATTAGGTCGTTTCCTATGAATTCGTACCGACGAGAAACTCCATGGTAAATCTATTAAAAAAAAATATCGTTTTTACAAAGTTTACGTATTAGAATATTAATAAGTATGAGAGGACAGTCTAGACCGATTAACATTGTATCTAAAAGTTAATAATAATGAAAAAGTGGATCGCAATAGAAAGTAATCTATGATCCGCAGAATCGACACTCTAGGCTACAGGCTTCTTTCTCTTCTTCCACATGTTTCGATCTTCTGTTACAATGTTTGGTTGTCTTCACATTCTTAGCTCATTCATTCTAGAAAATTAGTTGTCCTAGACGGCGCTTATAAATTCAGCACAAGCTCGGTATTTATCCTAAAAATAAAGCATAATCACCCTTATAATGTTCAAGTGCTGGGACTCAGGCCCCCTCTCTGGTAGATGTTCCTTTACCGTTTTGAGATCAGTGGTGATGAAATAAAATACACTAAGTAAAGCGCCTGCTCATGTTTCAACCCACGACCTACAACTCGGTAAGTCGAAGCTGTTCACGGGGCATCTACTGCTCCCTGGTAGAAGAATCTTCATTTCTCTACCCTTTTCCCAACTAGCTTGGGGTCGGCTTCCAGTACAACCGGATGCGGCTGAATATCCATATGGAGCGACTGGTTATCAGACCTCTACAACCCAGTTATTACCTATCAGGAACAAATAGATTATTAAAAAGAACTATTATGTCATTGTATCGTTCGATCCATTAAGCGAGGACTATGAAAGAGCCAAGTCCAGCACGCTCACCTATTACAAGTTCTTACATCAAAACCGATTATGCACAGCAAAATAATAATGAAATATTACACGTCTTACATGCACCTCGATAACATTGATAGACATTTTAATTAATTGCCACTGATTTATTTAGAACTCATTTCGCTTACTGCAGTTCGTATAACGCATCGGTGGGCACCCCTTACGAACTTAGTAAAATATTTATGACTGAGTTCCTCGTAACCAATTCGATACACGTATGACTTGCAAAGGTTAATAGTGATTTGTCTAGATAGTATATTTAGCGTATGAATGATGGTATTGAATCATCCTATGTGATAAGGAGTCTGCCTTCTTGAATTTGTCGAACATCGTTTATTAGAATTGCCCTGTTTTCCTTTCAGCAATACTAATCATCCGGTATTTTTGGACGAATTGTGTGTGAAATTTCCACATTCAATAGAAACAACACTGGTTACAATTACAACTAATTAGACAATGAACACCATCCATGTCATCATGGTTGCCCTTTGACACATTCTGTCATGGTGGGGGAAACGAAAAGTTTATTTTTCCTTTAGAGTCAGTCGCGTGCAGTCGTGTGTGTTCAATTAGTGCGTTCTTCCGCGCACCGTTTCCGTTTATAGCAGTTCTAGTTTTATATCTGTGTGATGCCTCGTTGGTTTGGCGTAAGTACTTGTTGATTCACATCTAATCGAGTAATAATGAGTCATATTTATGATTCAAGCTTTCAAGGTCGCCTATTGTTTGTGTTTATCTCAATTTCACTAGCGCTGTAGCGTGGCGGTTATTAAATCCTATTAACTGTGTGCTAGGGCTTCGTATCTCGGCGCCTCGTTGCTACTATGCAAGTACGTATTAAAACGTTACTGCAATTAGCTGTAGGAGATACCTGTGTCTGTCTGTCGTGCAAGTAAACGACTAGGACCTAAATCATGTGATACATTCTAATTCTATGACAAATTAAACTCCCGAGTCCTGTTTGAATAAAATTGATCTCCCTAATCCTATCTTATCAGCAAGTGTGTTTGTAGTTTTTGTTAACTATCTACTTTTAGGTAGCAATACCTAAGTGTTCGGTACCACACCTACCCACTTGATGTCATCCTTATCACCTCTTTTGACAACTACTTGAAGAATGACTCAATACACGAGCTCTCATCCAATATGATACACTCGTAAAACCTAATAAAAGTGAGGATGATATCCTTACTCCCCAGTAGACACGGAATGATCCAGCTAAAAATAGCAGTTATAAATAGATTCCAAACATGAGCGAAGGACCAAAGAGACGTAAAGATGAAATACGAGTATAAACCGCTGAAGTATCCGGCACAGATCTGAAGTTTAATTAAAGGAAATTAGTTATTTTAGCATGCGTAGGTGGCGCCGGGCGGTGAGCCTGTCTGGAGACGGGCTCGGAGTTCACTCTGATCTACGGAGATAAGTCTACTTGATATTATCTGCTTCTGCATAAACGTAACAAATGCCTTATCGGTGACTCGGTGTGTATTGATCTAAGTTGCGCAAACAGTCGTAGGTATGCCTTACTCTAACATTCATAAATCTTTGATCCGTTTTATTGATAGATACGAGGTAATCCTACTGCGGAATGCCAAAGCACTTTTTTTGACACCAGTGCAGATTTCATCACGATCAAATATTTTAGAAAATTTTCTGTACCTACATTAGGTATTCTTGCAATATTTTTTTTATTTAATTTCAACAAGAAAAGTGCCGACAAGGTGTCGGCACTTTGTGTATCAAAGTTTGGAAAGAAGCACTAACACTATGATAATAATAGAAAGAGACACCATAGTACGTAACTAGATCGATATCGGGCGAGGGCGAAGAAAGGGTCTAGTTGGAAATGTGAGAAAACTTACTTTTAGTCATCAGGTCATCTTAGTCCCAAAAGGCCACAAGGTCGGCTGATGACCTGGTAATAAGATGATGATGCGATACGCACAAGACCGTTGTGGCAATACTTGGGGGAGGCATATGTCCAACAGTGTGTCTTGCAAACCAACAGCTTTTGTATACAGCGTATTAGGTAACAGTCACTCTTATATAGTCGCCAATGTATATATTAACCAGCATTGACAGAGTGAGAGATAAAAACATGAAATCTTGCCACAGAATTTGGAGTAGACTGCAACTCCCCTGTTTTTGTGGATTCCCCCATTATAAAGAATTCCCTGGTCTTCTAAACGAGAGTTACGCAAACCACCGTAACCTCCGCAAGTGATCGGATGCGAATGCTATCAAGCAGGAAGTCGACGGTATTGTTCGATAACTGAACTCTTTATACGTGCGACGCTTGCCAATGATCTGCCGCTCCGTATGCAAGTCACGGAGCCTCATTGTTTATTGTGTCGGAAGAGTTGCTGTTTTTACTCAAATATTTGCCGGAATATAGATTTTGTTTAAGGAAGTTAACGGTTAGAGTTTGTCTGTGATTGAATTCGATATTAGTAATAATACTATATATATAAAAGAAAGTCGTGTTAGTTACACCACTTATAACTCAAGAACGGCAGAACAGATTTGGGTGAAAATTGGTAGGGAGGTATGTAGCTTAGAGCCAAGAGACGGACATAAGATACTTTTTATCCCGTTCGACAGCGTTCCCGTGTGACTTGACATGAAACGTCAGGGGTAGAGTAGGGTAGAGTAGAGTAGGGTAGGGTAGAGTAGGGTAGGGTAGAGTAGGGTAGCGTAGGGTAGAGTAGGGTAGAGTAGAGGAGGGTAGAGTAGGGTAGAGTAAGGTATAGTAGGCTGAAGTAGGGAAGAGCGGGAGCGAAGCCGCGCGGGCAAGAGCTAGTCCTTTATATTAAAGTGTTGTCTGGCTTTTCTCGAACATCACTTTTTATTTCAATAAGTCGTAACTTTTGATTTCAGTGACATATCATGAGTCATTATACTTAATTTTATTGACTCGTGTTTGACTTCGAAAAACACATTTATTTTTTGGTTTTCAGATTCGAATAAAACCACTTTCGCTTGCTTAATTCTTCGCTTGCACTTGAATCCAATGTGTTACACTACTGCCCTAGGGCAGTGCCATGTAACCAGAACACTTGAGCTAATAGTTTATATGTCCACGATGAACTCTAAAACTACTGAAAGGATTTCCAAGCGGTTTTCACCAATAGACAGAGTGATTCATGAGTGGTTTAGTAGAGATAAACCATGGAAGTAAATTATTTGTAACACTTGTGCGAAGCTGGGGTTGGTCGCTAGTAATATAAATGTCACAATATACTTATAAGAAAGGGGAAGACCAAACATACCATGGTTGTGTAGCAACATAGTTGACGAAAATGTAGCTAAAATTTTAAATCCTGCGTCGCGGTATTAAGCTACAACTACATTGACCGACCGACGCGCACGAGTAACGCCTGAATTGCACGTAGAACAACGTCGCGTGGCTTTTATCAAGTGTAGGTCTACAAGTCTAGTTTCCATATGAAATGTATGCTTGACGACGCGCCCTGATCGTCGTGTGTGGCACACGTGTGAGCAGTGCAGTTCTACCTTTATAGATCTCTGCGTGATTAGAACATTATACAAGCCGCAGTTAACTATCTATCGGGCAGTTGCCTGGAACAGAACTCCCGTCTGGTCGAAGTATCTTCCCTTTTCAAGGAAGGTCTTTATACCCTGTTCCTCATTCCTATGGTCTGTAATACGGCTGGATAGAGGGAAACTGAAAATACGACTGCTAGTGATGGAAGAAAAGAAGAAGACATGTTGCAACGTCCAAGTAACATTGAAAATAATGTCTTGAATCACCACTCACACAAAGCTCCAAAATGACAGGAAAATGTTTACAATAGTACTAGCTCATTACCAATTCTATTCACGGCTGGCTTTGTCTCACGACCTGTCTGCCAGCTCCCAGTCTAACGCATCAATCTTTTGTTCACATTCAATTAACTCACAAATTACTACGTACATTCATGTGCTGTGCTTTGCGTATTAAGTGCAGACCGTCTAATTTATTTATATCATAATTTATATTTATATAAACACTGCAATAGATACACGTTGTACGATCGCGGTTATTTCTGCCCGATCATTTAAATAAAATTTCGCTTGAATCTTACGGGGCGTGGTGCCCTTTGTAGTTATTCGTGTTGTTGTTTTTTTTTTTCTTGCCAGATTTTTATAGAGTTCTTCCAATGTAGCCTTTCTCTGTTGACTTTCTCAGTTTCCGAGTTGTTTTTCTCTGTTTCTGATTGAACAGTCAACTCAATTTTGATTTTTTACGCCAAAAGACCATCTCAGACACTAATCTGCTTAGTCCCCATATGACCGTTTTCACCAAAAATATCACTAAGTATATTTCGTGTTTTTTAATTATGATATGTGTAAAAGTGTGTATCCAAACCAATTTACAGAAATAAATATAATTTATCATTAACCTCTTTGTTCTTTAACGGTTTTGGTCATCGACGGTTTTGGCTTTTCCAAATACGTATGCCACTAATTGCTATGTCCCACGTTTAAGATAATCAGGCCTACTGTTTATATAGTTAGTCCACATTCTTCCTTGGTTAACAGCGACCAACGAACTCGCCAGGCGCCTCATGCTTGAACTAGTGCACCTGTACAGTGCAAGCACGTACAAATTTGACATCATTGTGTCAGCACTTTACTCGCTACGCGTGGTCTATATTTTAGTACACAATTATCACTCAAATCGCGTGCACTCATTATTTAGTTAGTATCATTTATCATTCAATAAACGTTATTATTACGTACCTTTGCCTATCATTCAAACTATTATCATTAAAAGGTGTAAAGACCCTACATCTTTTTGGTCCTTCGAGCTTCCGTATAAGCGGGACTATTTCGCGTTCTCGACAGTGTGAATATTCTGCGGGCACGTAAGTATAGCTCTTGCGACTACGACCTGTGGACAGAGTAACATCCGTCTACTGGAAATCAGTTACATTTTAATCCACCTTAGCATATTCGACCAATCATGAGCGCCAACATGGAAGACATTTTGGCCAATCAAGATCAGATCATTCAGGCCATGGAGCAGCAACTGCGGAACTTTAAAAAAGATTCAGCAGAACGCAAGACTCCGGCCAACATCAAGAAACGTTTGCAAACCCTGGATACATACTGGCGGGAGTTTCAAGAGAATCATGTTAGAGTATGTGAGTTTGAAGATCGTGGTTATACCTACTTTTCGGAGAACTACTACAGCAAGACGATGGCTCTCTACAATGAAGCTCGTGACACTATCCAGCAATACAAACCACTCACCAGTTTGGAGGAGGGTAAGTCGCCTAGCGCTCCAGCAGTTCGTATATCAGACACTCGCAACCAAGAAACTGCGGATGAGCGACAGCAAACAGACACATTGTCGGTTGATCCAGATCAACTGAACATCAAGCCTAGTGGAAGTCAATCCACGTCATTATTATTATTTATGAAAAGGCACTCAAGGATATGAGATCCAATCAGGAGCTGGCGGATCGGGTGTCATCCCATGACATTCACCATTATGTCGCCATCTATACCTTGGCTGGAGTCGTCGTAGCTTGCGCCATCTTGTACGCATGGAGACGCGTGCGAGCGCGCCAGCCGCGGCCAGAACGAGCAGAGGCATCAGAACAGGCAGAGGCTACATCAGAGCGGGCAGAGGCTAGCGTGAGCTATGTAGCTCCCGCCATCACCACCGCAGCGGGTCGTCCTACCATCAGCACCACCAACAAAGGGTCTTCGCCATCCGTTCGAACTCAATTCAGTGACATACCTTAAGCTTAGTTTATTTAAGTTTGTAAACATAATATTGTTAGTTATCATTTTGTAAATCGTTATCATTCTGTAAATCATAATCCTTCATCTCATTCTCATATTTTCGGGCCCCGGAGCATGTACAGTGCAAGCACGTACAAATTTGACATCATTGTGTCAGCACTTTACTCGCTACGCGTGGTCTATATTTTAGTACACAATTATCACTCAAATCGCGTGCACTCATTATTTAGTTAGTATCATTTATCATTCAATAAACGTTATTATTACGTACCTTTGCCTATCATTCAAACTATTATCATTAAAAGGTGTAAAGACCCTACAGCACCAAACAATTCTATCAACTAGCCGAGGTACTGGGGTACTGCCTGGAGCGGGGTACTGCCTGATCGGGCAAGACTGTTTGGAAATTATTCTGTGGCGATCTACATCAGATCTATAAGTCATGTGTTGACAGACGTGCGTCGCCTGTTCGCGGTGCCTAGTGGCTGTAAGGTCGTTACGCGATCGATCCTACTGTTTTACGTCTATGAATGTTTGGCGTTTGAAGGACGCTGTGATGTGTTCCCTCCCGCCCTCATTGAAAACTGTGATGTCACTGTCTATCGACTTTTAGCACCAGTTTTGGGTCGGTAAAATTCGATTTCGATGTAGCATTACTGACAGTTTTATAATTACAAGAATAATAGCATAATCAGCCTTTTAATGTTCCCACTGCTGGGACTCAGGCCTCCTCTCTAGGAGAGCTAATTGGTCATGATCCACCACGCGGGCCCAGTACGTGTTGAAGGCTGTCACATTTCTTCGAATTTTTGGTTCGGTTTCCTCACGATGTGTTCCTTCACCGTTTTGAGAGCAGTGATGATGAAATAATTGACACAAAGTAATGTCCCTGGCTGGGTTTGAACCCGCGACTTACCACCACTGCTCTCAAGAAAAACTTAGTTGCACTTGTTAATACCGCACTGGTTTGAAGATTAGATATATGTCGCAGGGAAATGAGGATATTAGGGATTTCACGAAATCTGGGCAGATGTCGAAAATTCTTGTTTATTACGTCTTCTTACTGAAAGTATCTAGTGATATGACAAAACACCAATTTATCGTCAGCGATATGTCGTTTCACTAAACTAAATCTAGTAAAATGTCAGAAAAATGGATACTACCGAATAAAAATCGAACCATGCATTTCTCTCGCTCGCTCTAGTGTCTACTCGTGCACTAGCGAACTCGGCTCGTGTAATTTTTAAGACACGAGCGCCAAAACAGCGCCACAAAAATGTAATAGTGAAAAATCAATGGTCCAGGTATGTCATGGCATATGGCTCTGAAACGTGGTCGCTCACAATGGACCTCATCAGAAGGTTTACAGTCACCCAAATCGAATCAAAAATGAATATACACTACCGGTCAAAAGTTTTTGCCCACCCCATAATCCATTAATTAAATTTCAAAATAATACACTTTATCAAATTTCCTTTTTATATTATCAAGCGAAGACCGAAACGATGTTTTACAAACCAAAAATAATAGCGTCCGTTATTTGTTTTATTTGTACGAGCGCATTTTTAAATTTTGTCCGTGAGTGCGACAAGTTAAAACTTACAAGTGCCGGCGGATTTGTTTATTATTCTATAACTGTGAACTAATTCTTCGGTGTTTATAGTTTCAGATTAGTCCCAGTTAGCCCTATGAAACGCAAGAACGTGCTGTGATTAACACTTTTAGTACCAAGACATCTTTTTGTGAAGTTCGTATACGAATTGTTTTCGTTCTCACAAATTGTGACTTGTAAGTTTTAAAATGGGTAAAATCAAGGAAATAACGGTTGAAACTCGTGCATTAATCGCAAGTCTTCATAATCTAGACAAAAGTTACCTTATCATTGCTGCCGAATTAAAAATAACTCGACGTATCGTGGACACAACGTGAAAAAATATGCATCGACCAGGAGCATTGGCGATAGAAAACGTTCAAGGCGATCTCGAAAAACCATAATAAATGAAGATAAACGTATTGTATTGATCAATAAACGTGATCAATGACTCACGGGTCCAGAGATAGCAGCTCAGATTAATGAATATAGGGATCTGCCTTTGAATACTTTTACAGTGAAAAGTAGATTGAGAAAAGCTGGCCATTTTGGAAGGGTGGCAGTGAAGAAACCTCTTTTAAGACGTCAAGATAAAATTAAGAGGATGCAATGGGCTAAAGAACATAAAAATTGGACGCACGAACAGTGGGAGAGAGTTTTGTGCAGTGATGAGTCAAAGTTTGATGTTTTTGGGTCTAAGAGAAGAGTCTTTGTGTGCAGGTCAAAGGAAGAATGGATGTTAGATCCTTGTGTTATCCGGACTGTAAAACACGGCGGAGGCTCAGCGATGGTTTGGGGATATTTTAGAGGACGGGTGCCTTGAGACCTGGTAAAAATTTAAGGGATTTTAAAGAAAGAAGGCTATAAAAAAAATATTAAAGGAAAATGTAGTACGTTGTGGCTAGCGTCTGATCGGCAGAAAATTTTTCTTTCAGCATGACAACGATCCCAAGCATTCCTCGAAGCTATCCAAGAGTTTTTAAAAAAATTAGAAAGGAAGAATCTACTAAAATTTATGATTTGGGCGTCACAGTCGCCCGACCTCAACCCAATTGAGTTGTTGTGGGACAAATTGGACAGGGTAGTCGGAAAGCAGTGTTCTACTTCCACTTCACGTCTTTGGGATATCCTGAAAAACGAATGGAATCAAATAGACGACGATTATTTGTCGAAATTGTTATAGAGAATGCCAAGATTGTGCACCAAAATAATAAAAGCAAAAGGGGGTTACATCGATAAATCAAAAATTCAAATATGCAATAATTACAGACTGTAGTTTTATTATTACTATATTCTTATCTATATATGTTCTTTAAAATATAAATATCAAAATCGCTCGTATTGTCTTTATTTGTTGTGTATCACGCAAACTATAGGGTGGGCAAAAACTTTTGACCGGTAGTGTATTCGCAGGAGAACTAAGGTTGCCGACATATCACGAAGAATCGCCAAACTTAAGTGGCTATGGCTCAGGGCACATTGCTCGCAGAACAGATGGCCTGATATCGGCTTTTCCCGTCGACATATATTATATAATTACTGATCATTTAGTCACTGATCCTCCCGTCGGAGACGACCCTCATGGTGTTGGGAATCGCAATGCGCGCGAATGCCTAAGGCATTAAGTCCGCCTTTGTACTTTTATGTTGCATGAAGTTTTAATAATAAATAAATAAATTGTCCACGTAAAAAAAGACATTGATCTTAAAAAGGGGCTTATTTACCAGAGGTTAGAAATAGTTGAACCTTGAGAAGCCAACGTAAAAAGTAACGCTAAACAGATCATATCGTGAAGCACAACAATAATGATCACTATCATTCAAAACGGACAGCAATGCACTCATTACAAAGTGACGTAGGTAATCTCTTCCATAATTACTGGTGCCCGATTGGATAAGGGTGTCGTTAGCTTATCGCCTACGTGTGCTGTTATCTTTGTTTGTTGTCATCGACTCCAATTGCTGACCTATAAGCAATCTAAAATAATCTATCTAAATAATAATCTATCTATTCTTTTCTTTATCGTACAAAAATATTATGTTTCCGGTAATGTGGTTGTAAGAAGAATAAATTCCACTTTTAATGTACTTCTATTTTTTCCTAACTTCACTAAAATCATCGTTAACATCACTTTCCGATACTTAAATTAGGATCAGCGCTACCAGTTCTTTTTTTCCATATTTTCCTGTCTTGTACTCATAAACCTCAAGCATTTATTTCATTGAAACTATTAAAAGATATTTCTTAATATTTAGGTAGTTCCTTTTAACGGTCACACTATTCCTCACACAATCCAACCATCTTTTCTTTGGCTTCTCATGGGCCTCTCCTTGGAAACTATCTCAAAATTCTTTATAATGCGGAAAATAACAAATTACACATCTTGTAATTCAGAAACGTACCCTGAATTCCCAACTATCATTAGTATGTAAATCATATTTGAGCAGGGTCTGCCGCTATTCATATTTCACAACAGCCCTTTGGGGATCCTTCATTATTCGATACAGGCATAAATAGAGCCAAATTATCCAATCCCATCCCCTGAGGCAAACCGAAATGAATGTCGAAATTGTGAAAAGTATTGAACTGCATAAATTGGTCCTGTTTTTATAAGGTATATTGGTTCCAAACATAGGAATAAGTCGGTCTCTCTTTACCTTCCACCTCTTTTTTTAAGGAGTCAAACTCAGACTGTCATCTCCAATAATAGGGCCCATCGATCGTTTGTCATATGTCTGGCCCAGTTCTATTGAAGCGTGGCAGCTTTCTGTAACTTCTCGGGGCAAAACTATCAAAACAGTTCACTGCTGGACATAAACCTTCACCACTAACCATATCTCCACCTGGAACATGGCCACAAAAACAAAAAGTTTCTTTGGTAAATGTCTAAACAAGTTTTGGCAATCGACAGACACGTTTCACCCACGTTCAAGGTTCTGCAGGTGCTCGCTTACTGAGTCAAGTTCAATGTCTTTGTCGCCATACGCAGCCGTCCGCTTGCGACACCTAATATAAATATTTTTATGTATCGAAGGACCAAGATTGGACGTGACCGTTGCCGTCGTCAAAATTGTTCCGAGGCCTACCTAGCGCCCACGTAATGAATTGTGTGGCTTATGTAGACAGTTTTATCGTCATTTGAGAAATTCCGCGGAGCGAATGGAGACATGCGACACGAACGTGTTTCTTAAAATAACTTGTGTATTCCACAGGCTATAACATTTGTTTCGCTTAAGTTATATGTACATATTATGTTTGCGCAGAACGCAGTACTCATAATTATGATATTGATGTTGTTTGTCGAATTTTTTGCGGCGCTAGGGAATAATCATCTTTTGATAAATCTGGTTGTATTCGCGTCAAAGCTTTACATAAACACAGCTCCTCAAAACGCCCGCCTATCATCATGTCATAGTGTTTCACAAACCAAGCTCGCATCAGCTCATGAAGAGGCTCTTCCATTAACAGAAACGCTACAAAGATCTCAGATTTCCTTATGGGCACTTTCACAGGGACACCATGGCGGTGCGATCAGTTGCTCTGCTATGGTGTCTCAGTGAAATATAGCCCTAAGCTACCAAACTAGACGCCATACAGACACCAGAGTCGCCACACGTCCGCGTTGGTCGTGCCACCAAATTGGTTGCGCAACCAAACGGAGGTGAGTAATTCTGGAGCTGTATACATTTTGTTGGTAACGGCAACTGGTCGCGCCGCCATGGTGTCTCGGTGAAATATAGCCCTAAGACAGTGCAATTATTCATTGAAATGTTCTGTTCTGTTCCAGTGTTCGTGCCTAGAGCCACGCGTGAAGCCCCGCAGCATGTCGAAGAAGCCGGCCGCGCAGCCGACGCTGCACAAGGTGATCATGGTGGGCTCGGGTGGCGTGGGCAAGTCCGCGCTCACGCTGCAGTTCATGTACGACGAGTTCGTGGAGGACTACGAGCCTACCAAGGCTGACAGCTATAGGAAGAAGGTGAGAACATACAACACACTGATTATGATGCCAGACGGACCGTGAGACTGCAGGGTAAACGCCTTATCTGTAACAGAAAAGCCAAAAACATTAACAGCATGCTTGGGCTAATCCGATAAGTTCATTTTCTCTCACGTATTTTACTTACAAAGATGTTAGTGATATCTAAGATTAACTTAGAAATTACATAAATCAATTGATAAGTAACATTGGAACGAATAGCATCATCAACTGGTTTCCCCATTTTATAAGGATTTTTTATGTGAGGGACCTAATTGATGCAGCTGCCACGCACGTTGCCATTATTTGGACCCACGACATCGATAACTTCAAAGGCGCTGAAGATGCCGATAATCCTCATTCTATACTAACTTCTGCCATGAAATTCGTTCGCGTGAGTAGAAAATTATCCCAGGAGAATACTCCCGGTATAAAAGTATTCTTTGTGCCATTCCAGGACATGATCATCCAACCCACCATACACCGTTTCAGTGCGAAGAAGTTATAAATGTACACACACGCACGATACCACCTTTCACCTTTATAATATTACTCATGTTTTACTCGTACCAAGCGACTGCTTCTTTTGAAGCACATTTAAGAAGATTTATCCGTATTTCTATTGTTTCTTTAGTTCTAACGAAACAAGTCTAGCACTTGGTTTAGTGAAAGGGTAGAGAGTGAAGCCAAGGTGCGTCGTTATTGACCGTGCTGCAAGGACAGGTGGTGAATTAATTCGTAGCGTCCAAGCATGGTGAATGTGCGTACATAATAAATTACTACGTCAGAAGTACGATTGCTTAAGTCTCACACACCTACATCCTACAAAAGTATTAAATGTGAAAATATGAGTGTTTGAGTGATTTTTAGGCGAAGGCTTAATGGATTTACATAATCCATGGCGCACGAGGAGGATGGATGACCTGGTATAAGACGCTTTTATCTCGGTATTTTGTTCCTGATCATCATCATCGTTTCGACTAGAGGCGTCTACTGCTAGACATGGCCTCCCGAAATGTTGCCACAAGGATCGATCCTGTGCTTCTCGTATCCATCGCATTCCCGCAACTCTGACCAGGTCATCTGTCCAGCAAGGCTTCCCACAAAAGCCTTCTAACGCTGCGCTGTGCTTTCCGGTTCGCGGATGCGACTTCAAAATCTTGCGGCCCCATCGACCATCTGTTCTGCGAGCAATGCCCTGCCCACTGCCACTTAAGATTGGCGATTCTTCGGGCTATGTCGGTAACGTCGTATGTGACAAGAAAAGCCCGCAGAGCTTTTTGAAGTTAGGTAGACCTAACTGGTCCGTCTGTGTAATTTCGAGTGTGGAGTTTCCGACCTTGATAGGAGTGGGTGCTACATGGATCTTTACCCATGATCTTGGTTTTATCCATTTTCATTTTGTGACCCACACTCGGAAGCCCTGCTGAGGTTACTGAGCATTGTACTGACTCTGTAGTTTCAGCTATGACTACATTGTCTTCAGAAAACCGAAGGTGAGTGATGTACTCGCATTGATATCAATGCCGAGCCCTTTCTAGTCTGCAGCACTTCGATGGTCAGCTACATCCAGAATGCAGCACTTCGATGTAGCGATAGTCAATCTGCCACCGTTGGAAAGACTGCCGTTCAGTCCAAGTGTTGATCGAATCGAAGGCTTTCTCGTTGTTCACGGTTTTTCACGGTCTTCCGTATAACTTGCCGCAGTGTGTGTGCGTGGTCTACTTTGCTGAAGCCTTTTCGGAATCCGGCTTGTTCGGAAGGCGGGAAGCTACATATTGATAAACTCAATATCTGATCATACATAGCACAGTTTCCGTGCTACTTGAGAATTTCTACTGTATGATCTTCTCTCACGATTACAGAGAAAACGAAAACCAAGGCATTACTTCTAAATCTTCCAATTGTACCGATGTGATTGCCGTGGGAACCCGCTCCACTACCTCGTTGTGGAGTTTCCAATGTGTGAATAAAACACTTAGGGTAATCAGCTGTTTACTATTTCGATGCTGCTGTCAGTTTGTGAATGGTACCGTGACGCCAAGAACGAACTACTTGAACGAAAGTTCCCACGGTTTTCGCAGATGGCGGAAATTGGTGAGTGTGAGTATGTATACATATTTGTTACATCTTCACGCTTGAACAGCTGAATGGATTTCGGTGAAACTTGGTACTCAGGTAGAGTTTCAAGTGTCCTGGAATCTGGTATCTGCTAGATAGGATAAATTTTATCCTGGGAGGAAACTACATATTTTAAAGGAATATATCCTTTAAAATATGTAATTTTCTACTATCCGAAGCCGCTAGCAGCAGCTAGTATTATGATAAATACTTTTTAGCTAGGACAGAAAAACCCTTTCCAGAAAAAAAAAATGAACTGTCGCCTACTATGCTCCTTCTGAAAAGATTCGGTATAGTCTAGATGTATTCATTTTATACGTTCTTTGATATCAATCTTTCAGCTTAGAGACGACGTGACCATTCATTCATACAGCTTTATAGCTGACTTCAACCCATTAAAATCGTGCGCACAAACCGACCGCGCAACTTAGTGCTATTAGTGCACAGATCTTACAATGCGATGCAGCTCAACGAGACGATCGTTTACATTTATTTCAAGGTTTAATAAATTGCAGAGGGAATAAGTAATGTTCTGCAAGTCATTTAAACTAAATGAGACAAAACTGCGCTGATGGTGCTTTGTTTTACTTGACAGACCATTTATAAAATTACTGCGTACTGGTCACACAATGAAAAAAATAAGCTGTGGTATTGGATCGTGCATTCCTAAGTCTAATTTCTGATGAAGTTAATTACTTCATCAGAAATTAGACACTTCTTAATCTTCCTAGCGTTTCGATGGCAAAACCAGTTAAATTCCTTGTCTGGCTCAGTACTCGGACACGGCAATGCCATCCTCTGATGCTATCCCACGTGAAAAGCATACAGAGCCGTGATGCAGGATGGAAGGTGAGACATGATCTGCGGAGAGACGTCAGACAAACACTGAAGAGAACCTTTCGAGAACCCGCATCTGTGGAGATGGTCTTGGCTACGCCCAACTTTGGTGTGGAGTCTGTAAGTTCTTAAATAGACTCCGGAGTGGATTTCTTATTATACAATCTTTAAAAAAAACTTGTCTTGGTTTGACAATGGGTTAAATAAACGTAGGTTTACCTTGAAAACCTTCAACCATGGGGTTTCTGCCCCAAATACTGTATGATCATCGTTCACTTGACCTAACAAGGACAATCAATTGGCCATTTAGGGTAAGCAAGTTCTAATAATATTCCCATCACCTTTGCACCCGCAGGTGGTACTAGACGGCGAGGAGGTGCAGATCGACATCCTGGACACGGCGGGCCAGGAAGACTACGCCGCCATCCGCGACAATTACTTCCGCTCCGGCGAGGGGTTCCTCTGCGTCTTCTCCATCACTGAGCCTGAGAGCTTCGATGCTACACAGGAGTTCAGGTGAACTGCTCTTTATGACTTTATAAACTGTGTGGAAGAAGTCATTGGATGAAAACTTACCTCAGGGCATCGTAACATTGATGGGATTCACAGCTAGACTTTCTATTCAAGTAGTAGTAAGTATAGCTTCTATTGAATTTATTCGTCAGAAGAAGTACTTCTGCCGATTCTAACGGTCAATCAGTTTTAGAATTGCTATCTACACACCAGGTGATCAACATTAAAATAAGGTTACTGGTACTTGACACTCATCAGTAAAAAACTGCTTCCAGTGGCCTATATTCCAAAGAGATGATTTTTAAAGCTGTTTATATTCCCTTATTTATTAGGTAGTTAAAGTACAACTAAATGATTTCCAGAGAACAAATTCTCCGAGTAAAAAGCGACGAGAACATTCCGTTCCTGCTGGTCGGCAATAAGTCGGACTTAGCAGACAAGCGACGCGTGCCGCTCGACACGTGCCGCGAGCGCGCGCAGAACTGGCAGGTGCCCTACGTCGAGACCTCGGCCAAGACGCGCGACAACGTCGACAAGGTGAGTACTCGACCTGCACGCCAGCAGCACAGGTGTCCTACGTCGAGACCTCGGCCAAGACGCGGGAAAACGTAGACACGGTGAGCACATCAGCAGCACGGGCAGGTGGTAGTAAACTGCGAGTGAGGACGAAGATAGACGACGACTTAAATTTACACCTCGCAAGTTGGACCTAGCAGATATACCAGGGTCTATGTGGTTAAAAGTTAGACAACGACAGTCTGTCCTTCTAGTGAAAAACAAGTTAAACTTCTTTCTCTCTGGTCTCAGCCCTGACCAGAGAGAATGACGAGTAGGTAAGATGAGGACATGTCCAGCTTGTGGTCGAACTTAGAAAAGTACCGGACTAAAAGAACGACGAAATTCTGTCCTGATAGCGGACAACAAATGTGACCTTGACCAGAACACGGAACAGAGAGATTTTGTGGACAAGGTAGGTAGGACAATGAGGATATGTGATGTGGGGAGAGGGGCAAATATCACGAAGGAATTTTAAATAAATACTTATGGATGAAATATTAAGGCATTTTCTAGACCCATGACGGCTAGTGACTATGGACGTGTTTCTTGTAATATTGACATAGAATTCAAATGTAAGTTTCCGTCACCATGAATAGCTAGATAAACAGAAATTGATCAAGTCGACAGTCGAAGCTGTATAGTAACGTACTCGTATTTGAGCCTCTCCCCAGGACGGCCACCTAGTCTAAGTCTTTCTTCTTCCACTTCCTCCCACCCGAGCCAAGCCTGAGCTTTGCACGCTTCTGACTTTATTGACTAACCGACTACAGACCAGTGCGGCTCCGGCTGGCTTGGTAGAGTTGCGCCTGCGCATCGCCTCGCCTGACGCTTTTCTATGACTTCACCTACACTACTCACAGACATACACTACACGATTACAGATATCGGCATGGATCTTGAGCGCTGATTTCCACTTTCACAGAAGCGAAATATCGGGTCTGTTTAGGAGCATGAAGTGAGACGCGGAGCCCCCCCCCCCTCCAAATGCAATTCTTTTACAGTGATTGGCTCTCCGATTTCGCTCTTTCGCCGAGCGCTCAAGATTCGTGCCGGTATCTATACCACGGTTTTAATGACAGTGTTTTCAGGACATTGAGCAAAGAATTCGTTAGCCGTCTGTTCGATCATTATAGGATCATTTTATTTTAAAAGCGTTACGTTTAAGGCCAGGCAGTGGGCGGTGCAACTCAAATCCCTTCTCATATCAGTAAAACCCTTACCTCTTAAAGTGTTCAACGGGAAACAGCCCAAATTTTTCGATGAACGATGAATTTTTTATGAACGTAATTTATAAAAAATTCATGGACTGGTTTTACATTTGCGACTTAGTTTCATCATTTACCAATGTTTGGTAGACAATCGGGCTTTGCTATTTTACAAATGCTCCAGAGATTTTTCGACTATCTGTTTATCTGTCAGTTTTTAGACAGATTTACAGGCAGTAACTGCAGCACGCTACCTGCTGCGATCCTTACGTCCGTTGTCCATTTCTTCCTTCTGTAAGATTTGTGATTATGTTTCTTACGAGGTGTTCATTGCCGAGCGACGCGATGGGCCATAGTCCTATTAAGTCGGGCTACTAAATTGCCAATGTCAAACCAGTCTTATTGGCATATAAGTACTTCGAGCGGTTTAAAGGTGTGTTAGTAAATGCAAATTACTAATACACGTTTAAACGAGCGCTTAGGTCAATGTGGGTGGTGGGACGAGGGCGGGGCTTGTGTGTGGTATGTCCGGTGTGTGATAGTGGCTCGTCCGCAGGTGTTCTTTGACCTGATGCGGGAGATCCGGTCGCGCAAGTCGGACGACAGCCGCGCGACCAACGGCGACGTCAAGGGCAAGAAGCGGAGGAAAATCAAGTGCGCCATCCTGTAGGCACCGGACATGACGACACGCGATCTCACATGATATGATAATGAAGGATAGAGCCGCGCATACGGGGCTTGTTTGATTGATGCTAAGGGTGTAAATAATGTCAGTAGAACGTTTAGTGAATGTCCGGTCGCCACCAGTGTCCGGGGCCGTGCGGAGTGCGCCGGCGTCCGGGCGCCGCGCCCGCTTGGCTTGTCTTGTCAGTGATGTCGTCTCAACTGTACTGTGCGTGCCACGGTTACACGGTTGTGTATGTGATACTTGTATCTGTCAGGAATACAATCAATAATAAAGCGCAATGCAATAAAATGTTTGACTCAATCAAACAATTATATCTACTTATTATCATAGTTTCATAATATAGCAATTATCACATACATTCAACTCCACTATTCAAAAAACACATTTTGTAAATTTGTCTATTGTATTGTGAACTCTGTGCCGTTGATGTTAAGGTCGACAATCGCGTGTCAGGTGTCACTAGCACGCTCACATGTACTAGGTGTAAGCAGGCTATTGTAAATTTTAATATACTTCGCCCACTTTGGTGCTTGCATTTATTGAATACTGTTTGTAATGATGCAGTCGAAATTAATTTGTAAAACATTAATCAACTTGTATTATTTCTCGATTATTTAAAAAATAAATTTTATTTACCTTCTAAGAAATATGTTTTAAACATAAAAATGCTCACAAGATGGGCTTTACTTAAAATAAAATAGGCTGAATCTACATTTTAAACATATTAACAAAATTATGTATCTAAGACATATTTTGACTCAACTCATTACAAGCAGAATTCCATAAGGTTTTTTATGAATTAATTAATTATTGTATGAAAGCTTAGTGCTTCGCGTTTCGTGCGCGTCTCCCGCGGTGACGTCACTCGCAGCAAAGTGTCCGTATACACTGACAATAAGTATAACACTACGTATTGTTCATATTATAGATCTAATTGCAAAACTTCAATATATAGAAATAAATAAATAAGAACCCAGAGACAGACAGTCTATGACGTTTAGAAGTCATGAGATATCGTGTAATATGAAACGGACAGTGAACTATTTTCCGCAATAGAAAAATTATGGCTTTATTTTTATGTATGGCAAATGGTGCAAGAGATCATTTGCCATACGAATAGCTATGGTCATATTTTTTCTATTACGGGAACTGGCAAAATATTCTTAGAGTGTATTTTGAATACCTAAATTCTACTTCATACCGCTGTCTCAGTTATACTGCATCTCACTTTTTAAAAAGTGGAGCAAGCAAGATAAAATATGGCATAGATGTTCATCTAAGTTTTTCCCTTGTTATAAAACCTACTCAAATCCCTTTTTTGGGGTGTGACGTCATCAAGTGACTTCAGTCATCACTTGTCACACCCTAGGGTGGAGTGAAAAGGCCTACCACACTTTTCTGACTAAAACCCACTACACTATCACAGTAACTATAATTATAAACCGTTCAGTTTTGATCGTTTTAATCCCGTGGAGGGTCGATCCGGTACATGAAACACTATCGATTTGTAAAGATAAAATTAAAAAACAAAGTACCTTTTTTCAAAACTCTTATTATTTTACGCATGTACGAAATTAATTTCTCTAAGAAAACGTCAGCTGAGTTAGTCCAATGACCTATAGGTAGTAGTCTGCGTTGCGTACAAACTAAATTACTACGAGTTTTGAAACAAAAGGCACTTTTTATTTTAATTTTATCTTTACAAGTTAATAGTGTTTCATGTAGCGGATCGACCCTCCACGGGATTAAAACGATCAACATTTAGCGGTTTATAATTCTCCTCCATTTAATGGTAGGCATTTATTCTTCTACATTAATATATTAAAAAGGTAAAGTTTGTTTTTTTTTGTTTGTAGGAGGTAATCTCTGGAAGGTACTGGTCCGATTGCTAAATTTTTTTACTGATAGAAAGCTGCTTTATTCCTGAGTGACATAAGCTATATTTTATGTACGTGGACGAAGCTGCAGGCAAAAGCTAGTACAAAATAAAATGTAAGCAAAGGCACGAAGAGAAAATGTACGTAGATATATTATAATATGAACAATACAGTGCTACTCACACTCACGCGCATGGTCGGTAGCGTAAGTTTCGTATTTATTTTGTATGTAATAAGTGCTAAATGTATGTGTAATGTGTTGAGCGGGGTACTGTTTATACGTGTTTACAGAAATAGTATTCATTCCGACTACGCAATGTAAGGGCTAGTCAATGATGTAGCAAAAATTATAAGTCGTTTGGTCAAAATCTCAATGTGAAAGAATCTCAAGAAATATTTTTAAGATTCACGAATTATTGGCAAGTCGCAAGCTTTCATTTAAAAAATAAGTATATATTCAAATACTATTTCAGTGAACAGTTAGTGTGTGATGTCTGCACCGGAATGTATAGGTTCGCTTGACGGAGTAGCCGATAGTTGTCATGTCTTGTATGTAATACGGTTTACTGTTCACTGCCACAGCGCAACAAACAGTTTCATTGAATATTTCTTGCGTACAGTAGCTTTTCCAGTGCATCAACTTGAATAGACGCTATTGTTTTCTTTTAGTATTGCGCTGCGGCAGTCAAAAATAAACTAATACAATATAAATGTAATGCTAAGTTTTGTATGCAATAAAGTCTGATATTTTTAAAACTACACGATTTACTTTTTGTATTGGGCCGTTGATCCGTCATTTCAGGCGGTTTGCCTTATTTTCAATTTACTCGTTAACTGAGAGCCTCATCTCTGCATCACTTACAACATACTCACGCCAGATTTTTTATAGTAGTTACTGAGGAAACAGGATTATTCAGTTCAAACATAAATATAGCTGAGATGGTCAGCTTGGGTGAACTCGAGCGGTAACTTTACATTGCGTTGAATGAAGGCTTGTTTCAGCATCATAGTGAGTAAGCTACACAGATGATCAGTCGACGCAAGCCGGCGTTATATTGTGCATGCCATTATGATATTATATTTGTCCACACAGTGCTATGCACGCGTAGCAATAACATGTTAGCATAATATAATTACTGTTATGGGGCCAGGTGTTTATATCTCTAGAAGATGGTCCCCAACTGCCAAGATGAAGTAATTTTATAAGTCCATTCGCGAAAATAGCAATTCTCCAAATAGGATTTCTATTGTATAGTGTTGGTCCTGTATAATTCGTCACATGTCGATAGAAATTGTCGAGTATAGGCTTAAATTTTTATATGTATCGTGTTTCACAGTTGCTGTCGACAGATGGCGGTTTCCAAACTTATATTCCTAAATGTACTTGTAATTTTCTATAGGCTAGTAATTTTAGTTCACTAATGTATGTACCTACGTGTATGTATGTATATCGAAGTCACAGGAACAAAATGATTGATATAAAGCAGGAAATATACAGATTTGCAAAATGATGTGTATTATTTTACCGGAGCTTGACTAGGTGTAGTGAGAGTAACGACAGTAATACATTGTGTGCCTCTGAAGAACGGTGTTTTATATCATAGGCTACATCAAAATTGCACAACATTACTTATTACAGAATAAACATATCTGTCTTGTTAGGTAAGTATTCAATATAACAAATAATCCAGCACAGACTAACACTGAGGTAGTCATATTTTTATAACGATAACATTTCACTCACTAGAGCACGTATGTGTAAATGTATCGGCACATAGTTATCGGAAATGAAGTATCATTTACTAAGCTTAGTTTCATTGAAAAAGGAATTACATTGTCAAGTTGAAGAGATCATCTCTTTCTGATATCAATCTAATGCACTTGTTTTGATGTTGAAATTACTGTGTATAAGTTATTTTTCCTTGGTATCATAATGATACCTATTACTCTTATTTTGTAAATATGCAACCGGCAGGCGTTCCTGACGCTGATCCGGCAGATGTCGCGCATCAAGAAGGGGCTGGCAGCCGAAGAAGAAGAGGAAGAAGTCAAGAAGAGAGGGTTCTGCTGCGTCATGTGCTAGCTACGCAATACTCGACTGATCACACATGCCACAGTTTAACTACGATGGCTAGTCGCTTACACTCCTCGAACATGCTGTAGTTGAACCACTGTCAAAGTAGTTATACTGTGACTCATATATGGACGTAGCCGTGAAATATGAATAGCGAGGCTATACAAGGTTGTCTTAAAAAAAGTAACCCACAGGACACTGCTGAAAATAGGTTCCACTCCGGCCCTAACGTCAAGCTTCGAAAGTTAAATGACTCCCTACTAACTGGAAAGTTCAACCGCAGCTACCTCATAACAAGCAATAAGAGGTAGGCGAGGTATTGGTCACGATCACTACTGATACCAGTGCTCCGGTCCTACCTAACAAGCGTTGGCTACGTTCATATGCCTAACAAATCAGCACTGCCAGGTTTTCTAAATTATACAAGTCTTTGTAATGTCAGATAACATGAAATGTGCCATAAACTATTTTCTAATGGTATCTGACTAAGAGTAGTGCTATAGTAATTTATTTAACTGGTCTCGTGTGTATTTAGGGCTGATTTTTTCCACAACAGATATCAATATGTTATCCGTGGAATAAAACTGACGCTGACGACGTTACTTTTGAAAGTTTTACATTACAATAAAACACAAAAAAATCAAAAGACACAAAATTATTCCTCAGATAGGGATATCTGGAGTTATAAAAACCAGTTTAAAATATCCTTAAATAAATATGATTAAATTCAATATAAATTAATCTCAACTCACTAACCGTCGAGATATAGTTTCCATACAAAACAGTACTGCATTTCCACATTCCGAACAAGGACTGATTATAAAAGACCATATAGTGGCGCCATCTATTATATTATTTCTATCATGTGTCGCTATCATACTCAGATGAAAGTAGGTATTTTTAAAGTGTGATATTATAATACTACAGTTGTTACATTTCATGAACGCGCGTCAATCATTCCAATTTTTAACTGTTTACAATAACGTCCCAGAACGCGCGCTCGTGAATAACATTCTCTGTAAATGCTCGCTCAATCTCATACGCCCTGCTTGTGCCAATCGTAATCGAAACTCCTCTATTGAGTGTGTAATAGCAAAAGTGGCCTAAATGATAAGTTATAACATTGGGACATTTCAAGGAACCTGATTTAGGCCACTTTAGCTTTGCTATGTTATAGGCTATCTTGCCAAACCAGCTACTATCTAGTTACTCGATTAATATGAATATTTCTGTAAATAATAATTATTATAATAAAAAACAATTGTATTATATTTGTGCATTTTTATTTATATTATAAAAATCTGTTACAAAACGTACCCTTAACTCAGTCTATGAATACACAGTTGTTCTTACAGTAATATTTACATAGCTTTAGAGTCTGTCTAAACAGTCAAACGACTTGGGTAATCTAATCAAATAATCTAATTCTTGAAATCTGATGCAGTCAACACTGGTTGAACAATCAAGCTTGCAGAGAGATGGACCTTGTATACTTATAGGATCTTATAAAAAGTATTGTATGTAATTTAATTAACAGATATTTTAATTCGTTTAAAAAATTTCAATCGTTTGGCTTTTTAGACATACTATAGTTGCTTACACTTTGAGTGCTTATTAAAATATATACAAAATAATATTCACACATTACGTTACATAGCTTCTTTAGCAGATTATTATTTAAAAACACGCTTTTACATTAACCCTTTTTTTCTGAATACGAATTTAAAGTTCGTCAATTTCACGGCACTTTATTTTAGCATTAAACTAGAGTCTTAACACATTTTGACTCTGTTTTTTAATTTAGGAAACTATTCTCATACCAAAAGTATTTTCTGAGAGTGCTTTTGATTTAAAATAAATCCTGACTAATATTATAAATGTGAACGTGTGGATGTTTGTATGTTTGTTACTTAATCACGCAAAAACGGCTGAATGGATTTGGATGAAATTTGGCATGCATATAGCCTTTGACATGGAAAAGAACATAGGCTACCTTTTATCCTGGTAATATTCCTTAAGTACCTAATGCCACGCGGGCGAAGCCGCGGGCAAAAGCTAGTATATTATAAAACAAGTTACCGATAAATACAGGGGATACATTGATTTACCAAAATCTTAACATGACTGCTGCGACACGAGGTGCAGTGCGGCATTGAATAAAGTTGTAGCTCGGCTGGGTCGGCGCGCACCGAAACGCACAGTTTTTAGAATTGCGGTTTAATGTGGAAGTTTATTTACTACACTAAGAAAGAAAAAACAAAAATTTAAGAAGACACGACGCAAGATCTTTTTGATTCATTTGAAATGTTTGGACACAAGCCATCTTAGACCCACCGCCAAAGAAAGAATCAAAGCTATGGAAAGAACTTCACCTACCACCATCTGACTTCTTGAAAGCCAAACAGGAATTAAAAAAAAAATATGTTAGAATATTTTAAGTATATTAGATAGTATCTTTCAAGAAATTAAGTTAATAGACATTAAATAAAAGAAAAGGCATAAAAATATGGAAATAACTAAATCGGTAGCTGCAAACACAACTTGGAAAAATCGAGTTGGACCTATTACCTCTGTGCAGTAAATACCTACCTAAACCCAGTAAATACCTTCATCTGTACTATCGAAGACTTAAAGAGTGCCACCGATTTTGCACTTGAGCCCAAACAATTTTACCATAACTCGATAAAAAGAAAAAATTAAAATATGCGTGTGTGCATCTCCCGGCTTCACGACGCGCAGCATCAAGTAACTGCCACTTGCGGCATCGACGCGTCTCGGTGTGAGTTGAACCGCTGTGTCTTTTTAACGTTAAGACTAGGAACCGACTAGGCGTATCTTATAAAAGGGTATTTTTCATAGTTGCTTGAAAGGAAGTCCCGTCAGGTAGCTATACCAGATGCCTTATCACGAACTGGTCCTCACAGGCATGTCCCCTAGTGTGCAGTCAGGCCAGCTGGCACTGGTGTCCGCAGCCGGCCGGGCACAGCTGGTGCGTGTCCATCCAGCGCCGCATGTGCTGCAGGTGTCCGCCGTGCGAGCAGCCCTGGCACCACGCGTACAGCCCGCGCACCACCTACGCATAAACCGGTCAATGGCAACAATTCCAGTTTTAAGCGAATTTGAACTTTATGCGGTGTGAATAATACTGTGAAATTGAAACTGTTGAACATGGCCGTGCAGTGTAACAGGAGTAACAAACCTGATGGCACACGGCGCACAGGTCGGGCAGGTGCCGCAGGTGCGGGTGGCAGGAGTCACAGGCCGCATGCGGGCGTGTGCGGCGCCCGCAGCGTCCGCAGCACACAGCTACGCTGGTAGACTGTTGGGACATCACCCACACACTGTTCAGCCAGGCGCAGCGGACGACCTGGATGAGAAAGCGGACATTTTAATAGATAAGCATATTTTTGAAAAGTGAAACTCAAAAGTAAAAAAAAAAAAATTAAGCTGTTTTGTAACACAATAACAGCAAAACTGCAAAGTCTTGAGCATCGGCAGCAAGTTTCTATCGTTTACATTTCGTAGAGAGTGCATTGGAATTGCACAATTTAATTCCGCCAAGTTCGTTCCATCATCGGCGCAATAGACGTATGGCGTTGCGTCACCGATGCTTGCAGAACTTCCCACACATACGCACAAAACATTTTGGAAACACATTTATTGGTTAAAGATATATGTAGCTAAAACCTAGTCAAGAGTGAATAGGTTACTTCTAGGCAAGCATTCGTCGACCACATCATCGTTTACCATCAGGTGAGATGGTGGTCAAACGCGAGCCTATCAATAATAATAAAAAAGATGACCTTCTCCTCTCTGTCAGTCCATCCAAAGGTTGTCTGTAAGAGATCGCCCTGTGCGATAAGACCGCCCATTGTACACTTATTTTGAATAATATTTGTCCTGTATTTTTTTTTTATGTGGTACAATAAAGAATATAATAATAATAAATAAATAAAGAGTAGAATTCCCTACCAGAATGTTTTTCCTGATAGCAATCACCTAGGAGTCTTGAAGTCAAGGAAGGAGTGACGGTTGCTTCTAGGCAAGCGTGCATCGTCAACCACACCGCTGACTATCAGATGAGATAGTAGTCTAGCGCGAACCTAATATTAAAAGAAAAATGAGCTGTCGATAATTACCTCAGTGGCGACATTCCACAGTTTATGTCTCTGTAGCAGCTCGATGTAGCCCAGCAGCCAGTGCTCCTGTAAGCTCTCGTCGATGTACGGGAACAAGTCGCTCCTGAAGAGGCAAACAATCATGATGTCAAGGTATTATCTAGCAGTACCAAAAAACCTGCAAAGCTATTTCACTGTCATTGCTCGTGCTACTTCTTTACAAGTTCAAACAAACTGGGAAGTACTATCGTCAACGTCGAGCGTGGTTTAAAAGCTTGTTGCTTCGTCTGACGCAATCCAACGTGATGTTTGATGAAGAGGAACGCGAAAAAACAGAGATAACGCCGGAAAACTCCGTTAGCACTCGGTAATTCCGTGATTTACTGGAATATTTCACAAAACTTGTTCCAGGAAATGCGTGTTTTTTTTAAAACCCTTAAAAGTTTTGAGAAAAATTGTCATCATTCAGAATCTCGATTACATGTGCAAAACTTCTATAGATATACTTTTTTATATTTTTAATGTATGAGAACAAGGCCAAAGTTCACATTAATTCATTAAACCCCAAGCGAACGCCGGCGTTCGCGCACCTATTGTCTTTCAATTGTGTCTGTAATTATCACAATTGAAAGGTGATAGCAGATTTTCAGAGGCCTATGGATTAGTTTTACACAAAATGTTTTGATTTCTATAGAAGCCTACATAATATCCTCTCTGTATCCAAATTATCTGAAGAAAAATTTGTAATAATCATCAACGATTGTATCACTGCTTACCATCAGGTGGGACCGTAGTCAACCACTAGTTTATATCAGATAAAAAAAATAACACCATAACCACGTAAGAGCAGTGTGAAAATGTACCTCGGGTTGGCCACTCTTAACTTTGGTTGATCATCATAAAGCATAAGAATAATCGGCCTTATAATAATGTTCCTGTTGCTTGAAATCAAGCAAAGAATTGACAGAAGCAAGGAGAAGGAATGGGCTACAATACACTGCGCGCGCCCAGAGCGGCCTGATCATCATTCATTATTATTATAACAGTCAAAAAAATATCATTTCAAATACAGCATGACTCATGATAAAATTACAAAAGCCTTGCTTTTTACACAGTTGTACGTACCTGTGCTCCTGCAGCACCAACATGACCACGGCTGCAGTCTGCACGTCTCCCAGCTCGGCGTGCAGCTTCAGCGCCGCGGCCAGCAGCGGCGCCACCTCCAGCTGAGGACTCTTCGCGTCTCCCACCCTGATCGCCAGACCAGAGTCGCCGCCCTCGCCTTCGTCCATCTGATATGATAACATTTTATCATCATTTGAGCCGATAAGTCCACTGGTCGACATAGGCCTCCCGCGTGTCGTCACAATGAACGATCCTGTGCGTCCCGCATCCATCAGTTTCCCGCAACCTTCACCAGGTTATCGGTTCACCTTGTCTTCCGGATGCGGAAACATTTTATATGAAAAAAAAAACTAAACGTGAAAAGTTACTGTCCAAATTCGTATCGGTGTGAAGTGAATTCAAATTCTGTCATTAAAATGTGTAGCTTTTTGAATAATTAATAAATTGCTGTATTCTTTTTGAATAATTAATAAAGATCGCGCAGCATTGCGTTAAGGTCCGTGAAGTTTTAATGTAGTGGATTAGCCTGATAGAAATCACTGCTGACGCTGAAGGACATCAATAGTCCCTGCCATGTGGTGCGGTGTGAGAAGAGAAAGGAGTGCCAAACACGTATACGCGAGAAAAATCTTGTCGTTCTTAGTAGGTGTGATGGACGCATTTAAACTTCGAGCGCGGCTGTTTGGCACTGCTGCAAGGCAGACGTGATGTAGCCCACACAATTCGATGGGATTTAATTCCTCTAACCGTTTACTACTCGTTATGATAATTGGTCCGCATTCGACCAATTATCATAACGACTCAGTTAATTTCGAATAAAATAAAATAAAAATACCATCGTCAAATCAACAGTTATGAAAGACCTGAGACATTTGACCGTAAGCTCACCTTCAACGACCACATGACTATGGTAGCTAAGCAGCCCTACTACAGGTTAGGCTTTGTTATGCGTAACAGCCATGTTATTCGCGTCGGACGAAGTAACATCAACTCTCCATAGCCTGTAAGATTCTTCGTGGCGCAATAACGCGACTGATTTGCATGCTGTGCTAGTTCGCTAATTTGAATTGGACAATTACTACCGGAGGTAAAAGTACAGGCTGGCTGCTATGCTTCCGTATCTTTGAGCAAGTAAAGTCTCCAGTACCTCGCATTCAAAATTTTCAGACAAAAAATTATTGGCTTGACACAGGTACTGTGTGAGGGAGGTTGTTAATGTGTTGGTAACCTTTTTTTTTAAAAAGAGTTTTAGTGAATGTATATAAAGAAATAATATATATACTGACGTGCATATGATTGTGGTGGTAGCCGGAGTGGTCGAGGTTGGGCGGCGCCGTGCAGGCCGAGCCGCTGGAGCCGCTGCCGGGCGACGAGCTGCCGCCCGGGGACGTGCCGCCGCCGCCGCCGCCGCGGTGGGACGCTGCATAACACATTTTAATTCGGGCTTTTATATGGCCAGAAATTGCCCGCATTGCGATCAATCTGTTCAAGTCTCATACAACTTTAAATCAGGCAATAAAGATCACTGTCGGCTTGAAATATAATATTTGCCGATGACCGATTTTGCTATAAAATCTTCTTTTGATTGTTTTTTTTTTTTGAGATCACAATTTCACACTAATATTATAAAGGAGAAAGTAAAGAAGACAAGTTAACGGGAGAAGTTTGTGGGTTGTCTGTGTATGTTTGCTACTTCTTCACACTCGAACGGCTGAACGGATTTCGATGAAACTTGGTACACGGGTAGACGCAAATATTTTGCTGTATTCACTATAGCACAATATTCAAATACAAAAAAACAAAAGTTACTTTAACAAATGAGTCAACCCAATCAATTTTAGTTTCTTGTAAAAATCATATTTTGAGGATTACTTTTCCAACGGTTGCTCAATAAAAGAGAAAGAATGTATGATGTGCCTGCACCAGGGGCACTATCTCCAGCGCAGAAGCGACCTTTAGTAGTATCCAGCCCGCAGCCCCCGTGTCCACGTAGTGAACTGGTGCTGCTGACACCCAGCCTGCGGTAGGTATGTGTATAGTGCCGGTACTGACCGTTGTGCTCCTTGTCGTCATGTCGCACGTGGTGCGGCGAGGTGTGGTGCGGGTGCTGGTGGTGCGGCGGCGCGGGCGGCGGCGGCGCCGTCCGCAGGGGGAAGGCTTCTTCAGGGAGCGTCCAGTCCGCCGCCTCCGTGTCCACGTAGTGAGCTGAGGCGGCTGACACCCAGCCAGTGGTCTCTGTAGTGTTATGGTCATTTGAAAATATCATGGATAAAGGTAACACAAGGAAACAAATATGAGGAAGGCCATTTATTTATTTACTAGCTGTGCCCGCGACTTCGTTTGCGTGGCCTACAAAAGACTTTTGAATTTATTTTTTCTAAAATAAAAGTAGCCTCAGTTGCTCCTTATTACATCAGCTACCTGCCAGTAAAAGTCCCGTCAAAATCGCTCCAGCCAAGATTAGCCAGAACAAACAGACAGACAAAAATAGTAAAAAATAATATTTTGGTGTATGTACCGTATATATATTCATATTAATATTCCACAATTATCACACAACGTCGTCTAGTCCCAAGCTAAGCAGAGCTTGTGTTATGGGTACTAGACAACTGATAAACATACTTATATATTTCTAAATACATACATATTATAGATAAATTACACCCAGACACAGAACAAATGATTATGCTCATCACACAAACATTTGTCCTGAGTGGGAATCGAACCCACGACCTCCGGCATAGCAGTTAGGGTCACTAACCACTAGACGAACAGGCCAGCCTACATATGCATGTAGTAAAAAGCGGTTATTTCAATATTACAAACAGACACTCTAATTTTATTTATATATATAGATTATATTGTATTCTTTATTGTAGGTAAGAAGGAAGTTTTAATTCATTGAAATTTGAAGAGCAATAAAAAAATTGCCTAAAGGATTGGTAAACTAATCTTAAGCTCAAACATTGATACATAACATAAGAATTGCAAATTCTACAGCTGTACTATCAGCGACGTCCAAACCTACCAAGTCTGACTTCGCCCCCCTTTGGTTTTTCTTCTTTCAACCAATAACAGAGGAATAAAAAAGGATGAAAAAAGTAACGGGATTTTTTTATGTAACATTTGGTTTTGCGATCATATGGACATCTGGTCATTTGGGCTATTAGCCGAATGAATATTTGGATTTTTGGGTTTTTTAACTAATATAGAAACAAAAGATTTAGAACTATATTTTTTACTATTGGTGGATGAAAAACAAAGGCGCCACTGCACCGTCTGGGCAGTGCAAGCAAAAATTACCCATAGTACAGGCCTGGACTTGGCTGATAGTATGTACACCCACCTTCAGCTCTGACGTGCTTGGGCTGCTTGGCGGGCGGTATGTAGATGCTCAGCGTGGGCTTGCCCAGCACTCCACTGTTGTGGAACTGTGTTTCTGCCCAGTCTTCTACTTCTTCTAGCGGTTCTTCTTCTACTGCGTTGCTGGTAATCAAAATTGTATGTTTTAATTCTTCTTTTCATCTAACATTGAAGGCAGAATTATAAAAATGAGCTATTAGATTTGATTCATTTTACTGTCGGGCTGTTGAAAAATGTAGTAAAGCATAAATATGATTAAATTATTATGAACTAGCTTCTGCCAGCAGCCTCGCCCGCGTGAAATTAGGTTTCTCAATACAAACTTTGGAGTTTCGTTTCCTCTCCTTAAGGGCGCACGTGTGTCCTGCAGCGGCAGCGGCACGGCGCGCCAGGTACACCTCCCACACGTGCGACACCTGCACGTATACACTTACTTGTGATACGTGTGCGTGTAGGGCGGGAGGGGTGGAGGCTCGGGGCGCGGCAGCTCGCGGTCCGGCAGCGGCACGGCGCGCCAGGTACACCTCCCACACGTGCGACACCTGCACGTATACACTTACTTGTGATACGTGTGCGTGTAGGGCGGGAGGGGTGGAGGCTCGGGGCGCGGCAGCTCGCGGTCCTGCAGCGGCACGGCGCGCCAGGTACACCTCCCACACGTGCGACACCTGCACGTATACACTTACTTGTGATACGTGTGCGTGTAGGGCGGGAGGGGTGGAGGCTCGGGGCGCGGCAGCTCGCGGTCCTGCAGCGGCACGGCGCGCCAGGTACACCTCCCACACGTGCGACACCTGCACGTATACACTTACTTGTGATACGTGTGCGTGTAGGGCGGGAGGGGTGGAGGCTCGGGGCGCGGCAGCTCGCGGTCCTGCAGCGGCACGGCGCGCCAGGTACACCTCCCACACGTGCGACACCTGCACGTATACACTTACTTGTGATACGTGTGCGTGTAGGGCGGGAGGGGTGGAGGCTCGGGGCGCGGCAGCTCGCGGTCCTGCAGCGGCACGGCGCGCCAGGTACACCTCCCACACGTGCGACACCTGCACGTATACACTTACTTGTGATACGTGTGCGTGTAGGGCGGGAGGGGTGGAGGCTCGGGGCGCGGCAGCTCGCGGTCCTGCAGCGGCACGGCGCGCCAGGTACACCTCCCACACGTGCGACACCTGCACGTATACACTTACTTGTGATACGTGTGCGTGTAGGGCGGGAGGGGTGGAGGCTCGGGGCGCGGCAGCTCGCGGTCCTGCAGCGGCACGGCGCGCCAGGTACACCTCCCACACGTGCGACACCTGCACGTATACACTTACTTGTGATACGTGTGCGTGTAGGGCGGGAGGGGTGGAGGCTCGGGGCGCGGCAGCTCGCGGTCCTGCAGCGGCACGGCGCGCCAGGTACACCTCCCACACGTGCGACACCTGCACGTATACACTTACTTGTGATACGTGTGCGTGTAGGGCGGGAGGGGTGGAGGCTCGGGGCGCGGCAGCTCGCGGTCCTGCAGCGGCACGGCGCGCCAGGTACACCTCCCACACGTGCGACACCTGCACGTATACACTTACTTGTGATACGTGTGCGTGTAGGGCGGGAGGGGTGGAGGCTCGGGGCGCGGCAGCTCGCGGTCCTGCAGCGGCACGGCGCGCCAGGTACACCTCCCACACGTGCGACACCTGCACGTATACACTTACTTGTGATACGTGTGCGTGTAGGGCGGGAGGGGTGGAGGCTCGGGGCGCGGCAGCTCGCGGTCCTGCAGCGGCACGGCGCGCCAGGTACACCTCCCACACGTGCGACACCTGCACGTATACACTTACTTGTGATACGTGTGCGTGTAGGGCGGGAGGGGTGGAGGCTCGGGGCGCGGCAGCTCGCGGTCCTGCAGCGGCACGGCGCGCCAGGTACACCTCCCACACGTGCGACACCTGCACGTATACACTTACTTGTGATACGTGTGCGTGTAGGGCGGGAGGGGTGGAGGCTCGGGGCGCGGCAGCTCGCGGTCCTGCAGCGGCACGGCGCGCCAGGTACACCTCCCACACGTGCGACACCTGCACGTATACACTTACTTGTGATACGTGTGCGTGTAGGGCGGGAGGGGTGGAGGCTCGGGGCGCGGCAGCTCGCGGTCCTGCAGCGGCACGGCGCGCCAGGTACACCTCCCACACGTGCGACACCTGCACGTATACACTTACTTGTGATACGTGTGCGTGTAGGGCGGGAGGGGTGGAGGCTCGGGGCGCGGCAGCTCGCGGTCCTGCAGCGGCACGGCGCGCCAGGTACACCTCCCACACGTGCGACACCTGCACGTATACACTTACTTGTGATACGTGTGCGTGTAGGGCGGGAGGGGTGGAGGCTCGGGGCGCGGCAGCTCGCGGTCCTGCAGCGGCACGGCGCGCCAGGTACACCTCCCACACGTGCGACACCTGCACGTATACACTTACTTGTGATACGTGTGCGTGTAGGGCGGGAGGGGTGGAGGCTCGGGGCGCGGCAGCTCGCGGTCCTGCAGCGGCAGCGGCGCCGGCGTGCCGCGTCCCGCCGCCGCTCGCGCCAGGTACACACAGCGCACTACCTCCCACACGTGCGACACCTGCACCCACACAACGCTGTCAGCGCCACTACCACTTTGCTACTCAATTTGCATATGAATATAAACTCTAACAGGTTAGGTTAGGGTTAAATAAGGGTCATACTTATAAAGGCAAGAAAAGGCAAATCTTATTATAATATTATCTTTCGCTACGAGCTAGACACATACAATTCGCATCGTAGCATATTACGGCGTCATGTAGTGATGCGATGTCTAACTGAGAGGATATACAACATTAATGGTAATAATGACACGAATTGACGCAATTTGTTACGATACACATCGTCGAAAAAAGTTGTTTCTAATATAATTGCTTCGGACATATGTAACTCACCATGTGCCTATTGTGTGCTCTAGCAACGTCCGCGTTGTGCTGTGCGAGATCGTGCGGACTGGCGCCCCGCATGCGGTAGGCGCGCGCGCAATGCACGAGCGCCACCGTGCGCGCGCTCGCGGGCGCCGCGTGCCGCGACAGTGTGGACGACGCGCCTCCGGGGAAGGCGCGTTCTAGGGCGGCTTGTGCGCTTGGAGATAGAGAACCAGCTGTTGGTTGCTTTCGACTGAGAGGAAAAGAGGAGCAGCGTTAATAACCGATGTGTATAGCAAAATGGCCAAAACTTTGAAGAGCTATTGCAACTGGCATGGTTGATGGAAAACGACCAAGAGGCTGTAGCCTAAAAAGATGGGCAGATCAGGTCCGCTCCACACTGGAAACCCAATTGACGCTAAGAACCGTCACAGATGGCGAGACCACATGAATAAGAAGCTTATTCAGCGGCAAATTCACGACCCTCAGTATAAATGAGGAAGGAGGAGGAGGGATATAGCAGAAGGTACTCGTATTTTTCCTCGAATACATAGATAGATATACCACCTCGCCGCGCGTCGACACGCACCCCCCGTGCAGGTTGTGCGCGGCTTCGTTTCCTCGTTGGCGGTGTAGCGCGTATGACTCACCCCAGGCCCGGCACGTGGCGGTCGGGCGCCGCGGGCAGCGCCGGCAGCGCGGGCAGGGGCCGCTCGGGCGCCGCGTGCGCCACCTCGCCGCGCGCCGACACGCACGCGCCCTGCGGGTTGGCGGTGTAGCGCGTATGACTCACCCCAGGCCCGGCACGTGGCGGTCGGGCGCCGCGGGCAGCGCCGGCAGCGCGGGCAGGGGCCGCTCGGGCGCCGCGTGCGCCACCTCGCCGCGCGCCGACACGCACGCGCCCTGCGGGTTGGCGGTGTAGCGCGTATGACTCACCCCAGGCCCGGCACGTGGCGGTCGGGCGCCGCGGGCAGCGCCGGCAGCGCGGGCAGGGGCCGCTCGGGCGCCGCGTGCGCCACCTCGCCGCGCGCCGACACGCACACGCCCTGCGGGTTGGCGGTGTAGCGCGTATGACTCACCCCAGGCCCGGCACGTGGCGGTCGGGCGCCGCGGGCAGCGCCGGCAGCGCGGGCAGGGGCCGCTCGGGCGCCGCGTGCGCCACCTCGCCGCGCGCCGACACGCACACGCCCTGCGGGTTGGCGGTGTAGCGCGTATGACTCACCCCAGGCCCGGCACGTGGCGGTCGGGCGCCGCGGGCAGCGCCGGCAGCGCGGGCAGGGGCCGCTCGGGCGCCGCGTGCGCCACCTCGCCGCGCGCCGACACGCACGCGCCCTGCGGGTTGGCGGTGTAGCGCGTATGACTCACCCCAGGCCCGGCACGTGGCGGTCGGGCGCCGCGGGCAGCGCCGGCAGCGCGGGCAGGGGCCGCTCGGGCGCCGCGTGCGCCACCTCGCCGCGCGCCGACACGCACACGCCCTGCGGGTTGGCGGTGTAGCGCGTATGACTCACCCCAGGCCCGGCACGTGGCGGTCGGGCGCCGCGGGCAGCGCCGGCAGCGCGGGCAGGGGCCGCTCGGGCGCCGCGTGCGCCACCTCGCCGCGCGCCGACACGCACACGCCCTGCGGGTTGGCGGTGTAGCGCGTATGACTCACCCCAGGCCCGGCACGTGGCGGTCGGGCGCCGCGGGCAGCGCCGGCAGCGCGGGCAGGGGCCGCTCGGGCGCCGCGTGCGCCACCTCGCCGCGCGCCGACACGCACACGCCCTGCGGGTTGGCCCACAGCACCGGGTGCGCCGCCTCGCTGAACCGGTGCCGGTACAGGCTGCAGTCCTGGCTCAATAAACATAACACCCCGTAACGATAGGAGAAGCCTTGCGACTTTTTTAGTGCTTAGAAGGTGGTTCTAAAACTTTTTGATAAGTAAAAGAAACACGATTGATCCTAATTACAAATCTTTGATAGTCTCTATCATATCATCTAGTAGTCTTCAGGATCTATCGTATTTTGAATAACCTGCCGTAGCGTATATATGCATGTGATCTACGGTGCTGAAGCCTTTTCGGAAACTGCGCGCGAGACCGTTCATGACGACTATAGAAAACAACTTGTAAACATGGACTAGAAGTGAGACGGGCTTGTAATTCTTAAGCAAGGCATTCTCTAAAAGAAGAGTCGACGACCGCTTGTTGTTTCTAAGAAGCATCAGACCTATCCTAATCTCGTACAGGCTGACGTCCGGGATGTCTTCGTTATATGGAAAACCAGGCATGCCCCAGTCGGTAATATGCCCCACTCCCGGCTGCGGATACAGGTAACCGCTGCGTGTCATGCGCGTGCTACCTGCATTCGCAGCCTGTAGTTGAGGTTACAATAGCACCTTTAATTACCCATTAAAATTTTGGTGCTTATTTGAGCCGATCTAGATGATTTATAAGTATGACGGAGTATGGTTTTGTTAGCAACTGGGGCACGTACGCCTAGTTTAGGGTAAACTAGGTGTACTAGATTTGCAGGGGGTTTAGTAGTTGATGTGTACATCTATCCATAGGATGCCTCTTCTTCAGAAGCCTCAATTTGAAGGAAATTACTCTGCCATCATCGGTCTTCAGTTTCGTGAGCTGGCTCTACCCTATAGATAAAATTCTTGAACTTTTCACTTGCACACTTCTTTAAACCTATCGGTATGAAGGCGGCGGAGATCGCTTCTGAAGGACTTCGATATCTGTGTACTGAGCTGCAGGGTATTTGTACGCATCGTCTGAAGACTGTAGAATGACCTCACGGTTCTCCATCATGAGATTGAGAGTAGAATCAGGAAACCACTTGTTACTTAACTTAGACCGTATGGCCGTGGTGACATGATGAACAACGCCAGCGGGGCGTGTAGATACAGTTCAGCACTAAGACAACATGATAATTGTCTACTCACCCTGCTTGTAGACAGGAAGGTATGCGGCTCAGCCAGCCAGGCTATGGCGGTGGTGACGTCACGGTGCTCCGCGAACGTCGCCAGCGGCACATGCGGGCGCCGCACGTCCCACACGTGGACTGCGCAGTCTAGCACTAGCGCGCATGACGCTACTTGGTACCTGGATGATAAATAGATACGGTTATTCTACTTTTATTCGACAAGATCATAAACCTACTTTAAGGAACTTGTCAGTACAGGTCAATCTGCTATCTAATCTCTGGCACGCTTTGATTAAACCATTCAGAAATAAAAGGCTGAATAAAGTAGGATTTACACTGAACATTGGAACGGGCACATCAAAACTCAACACTTTGCAAAACGCAAAGTGTTGAGTTGAATTGAAATAGATTGTGTAGTGGTTCAATGTTATACCACGATGAGGACACGGCGATGGTGGTGTGTTCCGCCCTAGCGGGGGGGAACACACATCTATAATCCATCTGTCTTTTATGTAAAAAAATGCAGCGACGGTGCTCATATTAGCGCCCTGTAAAAAGCCATGGATCGCACGATTCCCACGTAGAGCCTCCGGTAAGAGGCATTTCGCTTGAGGAGTGCCTCGGCGTTCCGGTGCGGTCCAGTCACTGAAATAGTACATTAAGAGGCTGTTTGGAAAAAAGGCATCAACTAAATTGTACGTACTGTTTCTGCGGTCTCCATTTGACGTGACCTACGGAAGCTATGGTGTAAATGGTATGCTCCAGGTTAGGTTTCCCATAGATGTCCCAGACCTGGAATTAAATTGCATATTATTTTTACGAACGACTCAACGTCAACTTGTATTCCGTAATCACACTAATATTATATCACACTATATTAAAATAAATGCGCAAGTTTGTGAGTGTGTGTGTTTGTTACTTCTTCACGCTTAAACAGCTGAGCGAAATTCGTTCAAACTTGGAACACGGGTAGACCATGTCCTGGAATTGCACATACGATACTTATTATCCGGGAGTATGTTCTTTTAGGACAAATTTCTACGTTCACACGTGCCAAACCACAAGCTTCAGCTATTGTTAATTAAGAGCGCATTTGTATACCTATTTTCTAAACAAAAATTTAAAATATCAGACTTCTTAACTGTAGCTCGATAGTAGATAGTTTATCCAAATCAATAAAGCTAATAAGTAACCTATTTGCATAATTTTAATGATCTCACAATAATTTTTGTCCTCTACGAAGTCCTTATCTCCGACGCAATACCCCAGTAGTATTGTATTAACCGACACGCACCGCGTTGATAACGGCTAGACACAATACTGATCTAATTAATTGTTAAGTGAACACTGTCTGGTAGCCCGGAGGGCAGATAGATGTTGCCGAAGGAACGAACGATGAGGAAAATTGCTTTCCTACAATGTAATATATAAAAATCTCGTGTCAGTGTTTGTTATCAAACTCCTCCGAAGCGGCTTGACCGATTTTTATGATTTTTTTTAGGAACTTTACCCTACTATGGAGTTTCAGTTACGGTGGCTTTGGCAGGTAACAGGTACAAAGGTGTGTAATATAGCAACCTAAATTCGTTTAATTATAAAGCTATTTTTTTTTTATAATTATAGGCTTCTTGATGGTGTTAGTAATCCTGGGTATCCATTGTCAGACTCTTACGGCCCTTTCACAGCTTTACCGCTGTAAGCGGTAGCTAAGTGCGGGGCGGCGAGCGGTAACAACAAATGTATGAAAATGTTTGAAGCACGCCACGAGAAGTTGCTCATAGCGGCGCGCGCCCGCCTTGCGATGTCGTCCAGCTCGACCAGGTCGCGTGACCAGGCCGTTAGTGTGGTGGCTACCCCTCGCCAGACATCCTTCAACAATAACTTGAGCTTCCAGCTCATCCCAATGCAGCTGAGTACTAGTGTTTTACACGACGCGACTGCCTATTTGATCTCAACAACCCAATAACCTGGTAACAGAATACATAGTGCCATTGTGTAATATTTACATACCTTACCTACATGCTATGAAGTCTAGATCTTAGGGCTATAACCCTAGCAACTACTTTATAAACAAACAAAGTGATGTAACACAACGGGTCTAGGAAATAACGACGCAATTAGCATGTACCTATTATGAACTAATATTATGTTACCGTCGTGTGAGCAATAGGCGCGAGATATCGATGCCCCACTTGTTTATCGCACGGCCGCTGATAGCTCCGGCGCGTCACCCCTTGTTCAATGTTATTTACCTTTATTTAAAGTAGAATCCTTGATATACCTACTCGCATTTGAATTTTAAGCCGTTTGTCATTGGGCATGCCATAATTACGGCGGTAGGTCCTCTCTTTGAAGAGTGTTTGAAAAGATTACATGGCTTCCTTACGTTCCGCATGACGCAGGTTCTCACCTGACATGGTATGTTCGGGAGGTTCCTGTACCGAATTCGTACGGAACTGACGCCTGGGTGCCATGGTAGAGGTGTGCATCGCCTGGGCAGGCGGTCGCCTCCTTTTGCGAAGCTGTAACGCTAGCAAAGGAGGTGGCCGTTCACACGCGGGAGCGACTCTTATGCCGCAGCCGCCGGGATCCCGATCCCGATTTCCAACCACTAGAGGCGCGGACTTGCGGACGGCGAGCAATAGGTAGCTCGACCGTCTGGTAACCGTCCGGACGGAACCTAAGTCGTCGACGGCACGTAGTGTTCCACGCGCGCTTCAAAGAGATGTAAGCAAAACCGTAGGGCTCCAGCAGGGTCGAAGCCTGCTGGGGCCATAGGTTAAATGAAAATGAACCATCGGGGCCTACTTGGATGCTAGGTAAAGAAGGAACAAATGAGTAGATTTTTATCAGTAAAAGTCTGACATACCCTCTCACTCCGCTCAAGAGCGGGAGAAGTCATAGCAGTCAAGCTAGAGAGCAGAAGGAGGCGACTGCCTGCTATTCTTCTCTTGGGAAATATACTCGGAAATTACGGTAGTGAAAGAAATCTAAGAGACTGACTATCATAATCAATGAAATAATCAGCTGCATTTATTCATTCGAATTTCAATATTTTGACTAGATTTTTTTTCTCCCTTTGATCCCTAAACGCGTGGGCCTTTGCTATTCTTGCTACATGACTAATCCGCTACTGATGGTATTGTCTTAGGCCTTACCTTAATGGTCTTGTCCCTGGAAGCGGTGGCGAGCCAGGGCATGTCGGGGTGCCAGTCGCAGGCGAACACGGGCCCGGAGTGCGCCGTGAACTGCAGCAGGCAGCGCTCGTGGCGCCGCACGTCCCACAGCTGCACGCTGCCGTTCTCCGACACCGCCGCGAACGTGTGCGCCGCGTGCGGGCTGAACTGCACGTCGCGGATTGACTCCGTGTTGCTGTAACAATTATTACTGTTTTATTCAATAACCCCAAGCGAACGCCAGCGTTCGCGCTGTCATTGACTTTCTATTGTCTCTTTACGATATTCCAATAGTTAAACTATTGCTGATAAAGTTACACTATGTCTACAACCTAACAAAGGTTGTGCGAAAGTGATCCCCGGGGCTCTGAAACGAAGAAAAAGAAGGAACAGAATTGAATTTTACTCAGTAAAAGTCTGACACGAAGGGGCAGAAGATGTCATTAGATGATTTCCCACCTAAAAAAAACAGATGCCTATAACCTAACACCTTCTTTCCACTTTCTTGTACTTTTCCTGATAGTGTAGTTCTACAATTGCTGTAGGATGGTGCAGGTGACAGCTGTTACAACATATTTATAAACTCACATACACAAGACACCCATACTCGGAATACCTATCTATAGGCTCTACAAATATTTGTTTCGTGCGGGAATCGAACCCGCGACCCGCAGCACAGCCGCCAAACGCTCAACCACTGCGCCAACCGTGTAGTCAATAAATGTAAAAAATAATAAAAGACTCACCTTATGAATGTCCTGGCCACTTCCTTCATGCGCAGATCGAAGCACTTCATCATGCCGTCCTGAGAGCCAGAGATGAGCAGCGCGGGCTCTGTCAGGTGAAAGCTGACCTGCATTCAAGGAAACCACATGGTGTTAGTTGGTGAGATTTCAATTGTTACACTGGCTGTTGGAGTAAGGGTTCTGCAAAATTTGTCTTATTTAATTATTCATCCATTAAAGGTTCAGGCCCTGGTCCGGCGCTAGTAGGTATGGCCCATACCTACTAGCGCCGGACCTTATGCCGCCATAACTTAGATGCTGTGTCATGAAATTTTACCTTAAGCTGGGCTTTTTTGCTTGTATTGCTCGCACGTCCCTGGGTATGGGCAGCGGTCGCCACCTTCTGCGAAGCAATTAAGCTAGCGAAGGAAGCGGCCGTATACGTGAGAGAAACGACAATGTGAAACTCCAGCCACTGCACGCCATGACCACGATAGTCATCGTAGGCGCAGGCTTGCAGACGACGAGAAACGAGTAGCTCACCTTCCGGCACGACTCGTCGACAGCGCATAGTGTTCCACGAGCGCCTCAAAGAGATATCGGCAAAACCGCAGGGCCAAATCCTACTAGGTCGACTTTTACCGGTGGTCCTAGAACGCGAGGGCAACTGAAGGAATATAGGTGTGGTTTTAATCAATTAAAGTCCGACACGCCCTCCCGCTCCACCCTAGATCAGGAGAAGCCATTAGAAGACTTCCCACAAATAAAAATCTGCATCAAGTCATTTAATTTAGTACATTAATGAATGTTGAAGGTTGCGGGAATCCGATGAAAGCGGGACGCACAGGATCGCTCTTTGTGGCGACACTTGGGGGAGGCCTATGTCCAGCAGTGGACATCTATCGGCTGAAATGATGGTGATGATGGTAAATGAATAACAATTATGCATGCATTCATTTATCATTTAACCACATTTTTATCAATAATATTTTCAGTGTATCTGTTCACAACAACTTAAGGTGTAAAGTCTTTGTAAACCATACAATAATAATCCTCTATTGAGCGAATGATAACATTTTTGCTTACAAAATGTTATCAAATATCCCTCATTAAACTGTAACCTAGTTGGGGTCATCACAGGTCATTGTGCCAAATACAGATTTTATCACTATTAATTACAAGAGCATTCAGCATGTTTATCAATAATGAGCCTTATTTACCTTGTTTATAGACTACAATATTGACTGATGGATTTTGTGAGTGACAATATGGCTACATAGGAGACTAGCTTAACGCTGCAGCATTGCCTGCACGAAAGTAGTTTTTCCATACAAATTTTGGACCTCCTTTTCATCCCCTTTGGGAGTTCTTTGTACCTAAACCAATATAATAAAGAAGTAAAGTTAGTTTTTTGTTTGTAGGAGGTAATCACTGGAAGTACTGGTCCAATTGTGAAAATTTTTTCATCGATAGAAAGCTGCTTTATTCCTCAGTGACATAGCATAGGCTATATTTAATGAACGCGGGCGAAGCCGTGGGCAAAAGCTATTACATCGTAAAAGGAACATCTGTGCAAAATTTCAGCATTTTTGGTCCAAGGGTTTGTGCTGGATATTGATGAGCTAGTGAGTCAGTCAAGACTTAGTCATTTAATATAAAGATGACTAATGAGATGTTGGAGAACAAAGATGTAAGTATGAAAAAAGAAAACATGATATAAAGTAGGTGCTAGATAAACATGGAATAATGGTCATTGACCCTCCTACATTTGTTGACATTCTTAACTTCAAAAACGAAAATAAAGTCATAAAGCTGTCTTGAATCAACAAGTATCGTGAACCTTTGCATGATCTAGTTATGAAATGTAATTCATTGTTTGTTTTTCAGGTACCTATGCAGATATATTAGGAAAAGTTCAATGTACTTTATTCCATGGATATCTGGCACCTCCTATGGTATACTTAATAGTAGAGAAAGAAGATAAGGGTAGGAGGATCATATACCTTGTTAACAGTTCTCTTGTGGTCAGAGAATACATGCTCCTGCTTGGACCGCCCGGAGCGGCCCAGGTTCCACACCACCACTGCTCCATTGGTTGCTGCTGTAGCGAGGGTATTTTCTGCAAAAATAATTCAAGGATGGACCAATGACAGGTACCTTTTTTGTGAAGATAGTCAATTATTCTGTAATTATGATAATTTTAAACCCCTACCCTGCCTGTAATAATTTTTAATTGTCTTTCTATTTTGTCTCTAATTGACGGTATTGGAAAGGTTAAACTCTTTAGTAGGTAGCCGACAATAAGAATTGTATACAATTCTTGCTTATTTCTAAACAAATCTCTTGGCAACCGTTTTGCTTGTTTTTACAGAAATCTCTTACAGTGTATCAAAAGAAGTGTTTGAGAGAGAGAGAGAGAGAGAGAAAGAGAGAGAGAGAGAGAGAAAGAGAGAGAGAAAAAAAATCTTGTAAGATTTTTGCATTCAATGGGCTACAAATATTATGAGTTTCTTTTTCTAATCCACATATAACACAATATCATTATAAGAAAATAAACAACTTATGAAAAATATTTTTCATAAGTTGTTTATTTTCTTATAATGAAACATTATTAAAAAACCACAAATGAGATCATTACTTCAAGGCCTATTTAAAAACTAAAATTGCAAAGAGATCAGAAGTTCAATAAGTTCTTATCAGACCTTTTGATAACAACTGTTATTAACTAATAGCATAGCTCACGTTTTGAAACAATAAAAATTAGTGGTTAATTGAGTGCTAAACTAATGTGCTTTATAAAAGCAAACAACAAGTTTTGCAAGTGAGGCTACCCCAAAAGTAACACTGTTCATTTTATATAGCAAGATTTATAATTTTAGATAGAGATACAGTTAATTACCTTCAATAGTACTCCAGGCAACATCAATGGAAGAAAAATTGAGATTTAGGTTTTTCCCAACCCTTAAGTTACAAACTTCCGTAAATTCATTTTCTCCAATAGAAAATACTTTGAACACTGTAATAAAAATCAACAATTAGTTTAACAGTCAAAGTAAATTACTATATGCAAATTAAAAACAATGATTTATTTTATTCGAGTTACCATTGCGCCCAGCTATGACTACTTGTGAGCAGTCTTTATTAAGAGCCAAAGCGTTTGCTGGTCCCTCCTGGGACACGCATATTGTGTTCGACGGTATCATTATCAATAAATTAATTTTATCAAAACAAAATGAATAAACACTACAAATTGTCACATGATCAATATATCACACAACATTTATCAGATACCATCACAGGACGCATCCTTGTTTGTTACTGTGAACGAACGATGGATCACTGATTTAATACTTAATTTTCACACTAATTACAACATTAGAAATCGCTTGTTTATTTTGTGTTTTTGAATGCTTTTGTCTATTTTGAGGTTGGTTGTCAAATTGTCATTTATTTTGACAATGGCAGATGCGAAACGCTCCACGCATTTTTATTTACAAACCGTACCCAACAATTACTAAAAATTAGTCAGTGTTAATAAATATATCTTTAAAATAGCCGTACATCGCACAATTATTAAAATAATATTTGATTCTTTTTAGTAGGTTCCGACTTTGAGGATTTGTTATCAATTAATAAAATGAGTACTGATAACAGCATTTTGCATCTGCGTAATAAGCATTACATTAAAAAATCAAAATGTCAGAACCCAGACGTCAAACTCAGGTTTTCTTTTTTCATGGATTTTTCGAAAAAACGCAGTAACAGCTTATGGGTCGCGTAATTAGTTGCTATGGTATTTCGAAGACAAAAAACAGTATGTGAAGTATAGTGAAAGGTTCATTCATAAATTTGGGACGATGGATAGTGGAGACAGGATTTTGGTGGCTGCGGGGCTGACGGCGGCTGTGGTAGTCGGAGCCTTCGTGCTGTGGGGTCCTGGCGGGGCTCCGAAGGTGCGTAAGAGGCGCGGGCAGATCGCCGGGCTTCAGAACCTTGGCAGGACCTGCTTCCTCAACACCCTGCTGCAGGCACTCGCAGCCTGTCCCACTTTCATCGACTGGCTCAAAAAGTATGCTAAAGCTGACGGCCACAACAGTATGATCACTACATTGTATACAGTTATTGAAGGTAAGCTTACCCTTTAATAATTTGATTTTAATTCATTAAACCCCAAGCGAACGCCGGCGTTCGCGTACCTATTGTCTTTCAATTGTGTCTGTAATTATCACAATTGAAAGGTTAAGAAATATTTAAATGTCAAAAAGTAATAAATAACTTAAAATATTCAATATTGTATCATTACAATTTGAATCAGGTATTTTTTATTGTGTAGGTAGATGGTATGATTAACCTTTCAATTGTGATAATTACAGACACAATTGAAAGACAATAGGTGCGCGAACGCCGGCGTTCGCTTGGGGTTTAATGAATTAAACTAAACTAAAAAACCTAGAGCACTGGGTACTAAATTTCATCATAAAATCATAGATGAAAGAGAATTTTAACCTGTGTATGGTTATAGTGTAGTGGTAATAGTGTTGAAACTAAATAATTTGATAAACTTCTCTTTTGAGTTTAACCTTTCAATTGTGATAATTACAGACACAATTGAAAGACAATAGGTGCGCGAACGCCGGCGTTCGCTTGGGGTTTAATGAATTAAAAACAATTAATCATAATTTCTTTAGAAGTTTTATTACCTGTTGATTCTATGCTTAAATAAAACAATCATAAAAAAATATTGATTTCATTATCTATTAATTCATTAAACCCCAAGCGAATGCTGGCATTCATGCACCTATTGTCTTTCTATTGTGTCTGTAATTTCCACGATGGAAAGGTTAATGTATATGTAACTTAACTAACTTGTATTTGAAAAACATCCATTGTTATAAGATCTAGATTAAATATTTACTATAGGTTAGCTCAAGAAAAGTGCACACTGTCATGAGTTCTGAGAGAGTGTGTTCTTCAACCTTTGTATATATCTTGTCCAAGTACTAAGTTTTGTATGCTCTTCTGTACTTAGCCCTAAAGGGCCTATTACAGTATGCGTTATTCAGCACACAATATTCAGACTCGTTTTATTTTTCATTCCAAGTAAGACAGTCTGTTTCATTCCTGTCTATAATGTGTAAAAATATTCCATATCTTATGATATTGCTGAGTGATGTAATATTAGATGATTACGACATACCTGTGGAACTGTAAACAGGGGATAAAAACTGACACCATCAATCATAATGACTGGTTAGTAAGTCAATATTTTTGACATCAGAAAATATGAACTGGATTATTTATTTGCTTAGCCTTTTTCACAGTCAACAGGTGGAAAAGTTTAGGTCAACCTAATCAGCCCTTGTACTCATTTAAGTAATAGGACAAGACAGCAACTCATCTGCTTCCAAGCTGCTCTGTGGTTGCTGGATACAGGGCAAAGAACTTTGTGAACCCGGTACCCTCTATGAAATGCTCAGTATCACCAAGACCGCTTGCCTTCCTTGAGGAGCTGGGGTGGATCAAATAACACATTTGTCCCACCCATAAGCAAAATACGCACTTTAGATGTGTAATTTGCAGACACCAGCCCGAAATACAAATAAATAATAGGAATAATTTATTGACAAAAGTGTAATCATAAACAAAGTTTTGGCAGTATGCATAATTAACTACAAATTTGCCTATTTGTTGTGTGAATTGTACTTTACAGGTGCTCATTTCAAACACACATTATGTTAATTTTAAAAATTATGATGAGTAGGTACAATACATCTTTGTTTTGACTTGTCCTCTGTTGAACACTAACTGCCTTATTTCTTTGTTTGTATATATTTAGTTTCACTGTTTTTGGGTTATTTTTTCAAAATCTTCATGACCATCTGTGTTTTTTTATCTGATATAAACTAGGGCTTGTGCTGCTATAAGCAGTAATGCAATTGTTGATGGTGAGGCGCATTAGTTTATTAAGAGCCTGAAGACACCCAAATTAGAATCTAGTTTTAATCTGTTTTGTACCTAATCAGTTATTTTTTATCTGTACTTTATTTTTGCTAACAGTTGTGAACGGCACCCACGAGTCAGCGCGCGGCACGCCAGTCTGCCCGCTCGGCGTGCTACAATCTCTCCGCGCGGCCGGGTGGGTGGTGCCCGCAGACCAGCAAGATGCTCACGAACTGCTCCATGTTCTTCTGTCTTGTATTGAAGAGGAGACCACAAGCATGTCTAAGAAGGTAGGCTATAGGATATATTAGCTGGTGGTATGACTGGGTGAGTGGTGCCTCCAGTACAGCACGACTGTCATGTACACATGTGTTACTGTCTCTATACACCACTAAATTTTAATCGATTTAATCCCATGGAGGGTCGATCCGGTACATGAAACACTATCGAATTGTAAAGATAAAATTAAAAAATAAAGTACCTTTTTTTAAAAACTCGTATTAATTTACGTATGTACGAAATTAATTTCTTTAAGAAAACGTCAGCTGAGCGAGTTCAATGACATTTAGATAGTTTGTACGCAACGCCGACTACTACCTTACGATGCGCCTGGCCGAATTTGCGGGATTTCTCCGCGTTCACTAAAACTACGATTATATCTCAGAAATTACGCAGCGTTGCTGTACTAAGCTTATATCATTTAAAATAAGCTATCTGAATAAATAGAGTTTAGTACAGTGTTACCTTTTAATATATTGTTAATTTGAAGTTAAAAGTAGGGTGAACGACTTTTTCTGTTTTTCGTACAAAACTCGCCATATTTCTAAAATGAAGCATTTTTTCTAAATTCTGGGACCGCGCGGGCGCACTGCAACTGCAAATCTTCCACAGTGTTTGTTATAGAACTCCTCCGAAACGGTTTAACCGATATATATTTGGTAGGTCTGAAAATAGGTCTATGTTTACATTTTATTTTCCCTATCCATCATATCTTTAGTTTGGTTGTACCACATGAGCTAAGTACTCCTCCCCCAGCCGGGCTGCCTGTCAGACGCGTTGGGGCTGGGCGGCAGCCGCGCGTGGTCGGCGCTGGCGTCACCCGCGTCGCCGCCCGCCGCGCCGCACCCGCTGCGCGCCGACTCCACGCCGCCCACGCCCTCCGGTCTCTACATGAGACCGGCCTCCGCCGCGCCCACTGATGAACCTGATCTTGTGGAGCCAGGTAAGGTGTTTGAGATATTTTTTAAAACACTCAAAAATCCGCTCCTACCTCCTAACGCTTTTAGGCAAACGATTTACAATTTTCGTCAAAGGTTCAGTATGACTGTAGTGACTATTAACTTAGAGTCACATTTATCTTGCCATGGTTTTCCCGAAACTGACTACCAGCCGCCACAGATGAAGACGGCCTACCTATTGCTCGATGTCTGCAACCGTCTGGACAGAGTCCGAGTCGTCAACTGCGCGTAGAGTTCCACGCGCGCCTTAAAAAGTTGTAAGCAAAATTGTAGGGACCCAGTAGGCCCGATGGCCGCTAGGGCCGCTTGGAATTTCTGAAAAGAAAATTCGTGGTCTTAGAACACAAAGTTTAACTGAACATAGATGTGGTTTTGGTCGGTAACAGTCTGACGCGTCCACCCGCTTCACCATAGAACAGGAGAAGTCATTTTATTGAACAGCTACAAGCTATTGCCTGTGACAAGTACCTCAAACATATGTTGGGACTCCTATATAATCCGTCCCCTAAATTCTACCGTGGCCACTCTACAAGTTAAACAAGATTGAAACAGTAGTTGTTGTCCTCAGAACCAGTTCAAGAAGCTCCCCGACTGACGAAGGGAGTGTCGCGGTCGCTGTGCCACCTGAGCTCGGTGGGGCGGCGCTGGGCCACGCCGGCCGCGGCGCGCCCTCCGCCCGCGCCTCCCTTCCGCGGCACGCTCGCCTCCAGGCTGCAGTGCACCGTGTGCTCGCATAAGGTCACTTCAATAATGTACTATATTCTCATCATTGCCCTTTTCCCTGAAAAGTAAACAATGAACTATTTTTCATAACAAGAAAATGTAAACGATCACAAATAGAAGTCGATTCACGACAGCTTTATGTCTTTAATTCTGTTTTATATAGGAGGGTCAATGCACAAAATATGTAGGTACAGACAAAGCGCACTCGGGCAACGCACACATAGACACCGCTCACGGACACGATATCTCGGGGCGCCTCGGACCGTTCGTCAAACGCTCATTAGTTTGCATCCACCGAGCGTAGGTATAAAAAGTGAAGTACATACATGAGATTGTCTTTTGTACCTATCTATTTTGTGGTCAATGTGCTTTAAATTATTTTATCTAGCATAATTATCTTCGTGAATTTTCTTAAAAATGATAAACATAAACAATTTTTAATTAACGGAAAATTATACTAGTGCTAAAATGATCTACCTAAGAAGAGCTTGTCTGTAAAGATACTTTCTGTAAACGTATTGTTTGGGACAGGGGCAGTAAGATGATCATAATGCAACGTTTTGTTGACATCCCACTACAAATATTATGTTTCCTGCAAAGAAATCTGCATAAATAATTAGATATCCTCCCATGTAGTCTTGCTAAAATCCCACGATTCGTTCAAGTATCATATTCACTGATTCTCTGAATTCTTTTAAATTCTTAATAGAGGCAGTGCTAGGGTTTACAATACGGATTCTTCGAAATTCGAAAATAACTGAAAAATCCGGTTTTTCTTGACTTTTTGAAATCCGGTTTTTAAGACTGGAATTCAGTTTTTTCGGATTTTAGTCAAAACAGATTTTAACGAATAATATTTGTATTTATTCACAAATTTCCATTAAAAGTAGTCCGATAAATATTTGATTTGGTAGATTTAGGCTAAGTGTAGTGTATATTTGCGCGAATATCGTGCGCCGCAGAGATGCCATGCCATACTAACAGCCGATAAAACCATTTAATTTTTTGATAATATCATTAGACAGCCAAGACACGATATCTGCCAAAAAACTGGCAAATTCATTGAAAAGGAAAATTAAAAAGAGACGGCTGTACTGCTGTTGGTGCCTTACAATACATAAACAACCTTAATAAATTTTTCAATGGGACTGACGAAGACAAAGGTATGTTTAAAAAAGCCACATATGAAGAAACTAAAACTGTGTTCTGTCAAACTGCATCCATTTATGTTGACGATTGTACAACCACGTCGCCGAATATTTATTTATTTATTCATTTATTTAAACTTCATGTACAATAGTGGTACATAGGCGGACTTAATGCCACAAGGCATTCTCTACCAGTCAACCTTTGGGTTAAAAAAGACAACACTGTGGTAGGTTTGCACAATAAACAAATACATAATAACAAATAGTTCAAATGGAAAAATATAAAATAAGTTATTTATAATAATAAAATACATACATATGCTAAAATAATAAACTAATAAATACTATGAAAAATATGAAATCACTATGAGAACTTAATAACAATACTGAACGAAGACCGAACTAGAGTTGAGAGGACTTCAAGTAGTAGTTCCGAATTTTACGTTTAAAGGATAATTTACTTTCAGCTTTTTTGATGTCAAGGGGAAGCACATTCCAGAGTTTTATGGCGGAAACAGCGTAAGAATTGGACATAAAGCCAGTACGGTGAGAAGGAATATGAAGAAGCATGTTTTGAATATGAACTCAATTGAAACACTGTGTGAATCTGGTTCCGATCCATTACCACTCAGTTTTAACCCGTTGTATGGCCGGAACGCGGGTCCACGTGGGACACAATAACTTTTTAATTGTGTCTCTAATTAAGGCATACGAAAGGTTAAAGAAAAGCTCAATTGTCAACTTTCTCTTGCAAGTGTGGGTAGTGATAATTATCACCAGCGTGTAATCAACGTAACTGATTTGCCTTCGTCGTCAACGTCGAAATGGCGCTACTTGAAAACCGTGGAGGTCATAGAGATATCAAAAAGCTCTGAAAACAGTTGCTATCCATACCGCCGACACGTGTTGAGCCCAAAAGAGCTTTTTCTACTGCTGGCTTGATTTGCGATAAAATAAGATCGCGCATAAACGATGAGACACTTGATGCGTTCATGTTTTTAAGATCTCGTTTTTTAAAGAAGACTGTATAATTACTAATATGATATGACTGATTTGATAGAATAGAAATAGAATTTGTTGAGTAGTTTTTTTCTTATAAAATTCGTAACTGGGTTATATTTTTTTTTCTTGAGGATACTTTATTTATTTAAAGTTTATGTTTATATTTTATAGAATAGAATAGAATGCATTTATTTGTCAGAATATTGTACAAAGTTGTTGTGCTTATTTATAATATAATGATCATAATATTCTGTCGTTTCCGGCGTACAAATATGGTTAGTAACAATTATGGGTCAATACAATACAATTATATTATTTATTATTAAAATTACAAATAATTTAAATTAATTGAGCAATAACTATTACATATTATAAGACGTATTAATTATATAAGTTAAAATTTAATAATAAAGTCAAGGAAATAAAGAAAAGAAATAAAATTCATAGGTAATGTCAAATATTAGATAAATTTTTCAGTCATAAAATCTTCAGTCGAGTAATAACATTTGCTTAAAAGAAAGTTAAATAGCTTATTTTTAAATGTTTTGAGGTTGAGGGTTTTGAAGCCATCGGGTAATTTGTTGTATATAGTAATAGACATGCAGTATACATTATTAGAAAACAATTTAATTCTACGCCTAGGCACATTAAGCAAATGCACTTTACGGCTGGGTCTGGTTTATTATGATTATGTGAATTTATAACGGGAAAATGACTGATAACCAAATGTTTGATTATTGTAGTTAATTTTATTCTGTCGGGCTGTAGATAGAGCGAATAAACACATGTTTTAAATAATTTATGTTATTTTATTTCAATTTTATTTATTTATTTATTTAAACTTCATGTACAATAGTGGTACATAGGCGGACTTAATGCCACAAGGCATTCTCTACCAGTCAACCTTTGGGTTAAAAAAGACAACACTGTGGTAGGTTTGCACAATAAACAAATACATAATAACAAATAGTTCAAATGGAAAAATATAAAATAAGTTATTTATAATAATAAAATACATACATATGCTAAAATAATAAACTAATAAATACTATGAAAAATATGAAATCACTATGAGAACTTAATAACAATACTGAACGAAGACCGAACTAAGGTTGAGAGGACTTCAAGTAGTAGTTCCGAATTTTATCCGTTTTAATTTTATAAGTTATGAAAATCCGGATAATACGGTTTTTTATCGGACGAGAGTACAGAAATCCGGATTTTGCAATCCTTAGGCTATATGCTAAATAAAATATAGTGCTATATAATAAAATATAATATTCCCACAGAGTCCAATCCGGTACGACAAGTTCGACAGCATCTCCCTGTCGATGACCAACGCCAGCGTCGGGCTCACTGGATCCTTCAGTCTCTCGGGTGAGATATTTATATTTTTACACATTTTAATATCATCATTTTTTAGTGTTCCGTACCCAAAGGGAAAAACGGGACCCTATTACTGAGACTTCGCTGTCTGTCCCTCTGTCTGTCACCAGGCTGTATCTCAAGAACCGCTAGACAGTTAACATGTTCACAAATTATGTATTTCTGTTGCCGCTATAACAACAAATACTGAAAATAAAATAAAATAAATATTTAAGGGATCCCATACAATGAACGCGACCTTTTTTCCCAATTATCCTAAGGACGGTATGTAACTCTTCGTGCGGGAGTCCACCCGCATTTGGCCGCGGCGCCGCAACGCATCATGTGGCTTAGCCCTAAGGAAGCGGGAAAGAATTATAGTCAAGGCGTCACTACTATACTTGCTTGTTGTAGTTGTTAGTTGTAGATCACTTTTATAAGTACGTTAAAACTGTGTGCAACTTGATATATTACTTAGGCTTTGTTTAATCGCAATCGGTTGATTATATCGAAAGATACACCACATTAATTGAATGTTAGGCAGTACGAAGATCGCCGGGGTCAGCTTGTACCAACAAATAATAGTAGAAAAAAAACTAAGAATTTTCAACATTTCTAACAGCTATACGAAGCTGGGACGGGTCGCTAGTCATGGAATAAAATAATGAAATAAAATTTATAAAACGAATTGTTGTACTGCGTTCCAAATGAGAATAGGATCGATTGCCATGTGACGTCATCAAGAAATTTTGGCAAATTTGAAGAACTCAGAGATGAGTAAAATTGACGAACTGGATTCTGATTAAACTTTTTTCGTTCACAGATCGTAAATAAATAATTTTTTTTATTAAAATAATTAAAGTTTAACAATTTCTTTCCTCGATTTGACAGTAAACCGTGACGTCACAACATGGCAATCGATCCTATTCTCATTTGGAACGCATTGTATAGGTATTTTGTTATTAAAATCTCCTTGATCCTCACTTCTGTTTTGTGTTCGTCAGAACACGCCGTTTTTTAACTTCGTAAGTATTACGGCACGCGCAAGAGTAATAACACAGTTGCGCCGTTATCGAAGTGATAAGCAAGACTATGTAATAAACGGATGATAAACGAATCGGTTTAGATTAATCTACAACAACCATGTTTTGCTAATAACTCAATATTTGTCGCCGCGTACCTACTAAACGGTCAAAAAACTCATTAACATTTTCATGAATATTTTTTCGGCATAGTAATATAGTTTTATTACTACACTAGCTGCTGCCAATGTCTTCGCCCGCGTGATAGTAGAAAATTACCTCAAAGGCATGTACTTCCGGGATAAAAAGTATCCTATGTGCTATTCCACCACATGGTCTACCCTAGTTTCATCGAAATCCATTCAGAATTTTTTGCGTAAAAGAGTAACAAACATCCATACATACAAACTTTCGCGTTTATAAATATTAGTAGGATTGAGTGAAAATGGTCCAAATTCGTTAAATAATACAAACATAAAATAACCGAAACCTTTGACCCATTTTCCTTTTGATTTCAATTTTCCTTTGAACACGATGAAAGCCTTTGTAACTTTACTATTTCGCTTACGCTATGCGGAGGTAAGCAAAATTGAACTTAATGACTGCAAGTTAAAGTTGTTATTTTAGTGTGTTGTTTCGTTATATTTGTCTATTTGTTGCTAAAACTAAACGTAGATGTCGATAAGTTTCGAGGTCGTTTGACTAGCGCGAGTGTGGCTTGTAGAATGAATTTCGACCTAGAGTGACGTATGATCTTTTCTGTTTTGAGACAATCAGGTCTGTGGTGCAGGCTCGTATGGGCCTGCCACACGCACAAGCTTCACCACAGGTTTGCTTGCGCAGCCCTGTTTCTACGGAACCAAGTGCGTGTGGTTGTAGAACTCATAAATTGTTAACTCTTTACAATCCGGATTAAGCGTTTTGCTTCGTTATTAATACCGCGTATTCCGAAGTTTGTGCTGGTAGGTCCATAAGAAGTAAATATGGGCAAAATAATATGACAGATAAAGCAATCCTGTGGGCCGTAATTTTCTTTTCGTTTTATTTCGATTGGACCACGAGTCCAGACCAGACAGAACTCTGTCTTTTACGCTTTCACTGTCAAATTACGAAACCGATTTTAATTAAAGGTACGGAGAAAGCTTGAACTCCAAGGATAGACATAGACATAACAAAATAAATAAATAGACATAGGCATACTTTTTATTCGTCTTCCTCTTCGCGTCCGCATTAACCAACATTCACTCGGACGAAGCTGCTGGCAGAAGCTAGTAGTCCAATAAATAAAGTTGCGGTTTGTGTGGGCAGGGCTCCTCCGTGCGTTCACGGCGCCCGAGATGGTGAAGGGCGTGCGCTGCAGCAAGTGCTGCCCCGAGCCCGCCGAGCCGCCCGCCGCGCCCGCGCCCGCCGCCGCCTACACCAAGCACATCCGCACTGTCAGCTTCGGGAAGGTACGACACATCGAAACTACCTGTACAAGCATACTGTTCGGGCCAAGTGGTAGGTCTTTTATTAATACAAAGATTTTGAGGTTATTTAGTCGTTTCATTCTGTTCTCAGTTGCCGTACTGCCTGTGCCTGCACATCGGGCGCGTGGAGTGGCTGGGCGGCGCGCTCAACAAGCGCGGCGAGTTCGTGGCCTTCCCCGAGTCACTGTCCATGGCGCCCTACTCCGCCGTGCAGCAGCCCAAGGTACAGCTTATTGTCAACAAGCGCGGCGAGTTCGTGGCCTTCCCCGAGTCACTGTCCATGGCGCCCTACTCCGCCGTGCAGCAGCCCAAGGTACAGCTTATTGTCAACAAGCGCGGCGAGTTCGTGGCCTTCCCCGAGTCACTGTCCATGGCGCCCTACTCCGCCGTGCAGCAGCCCAAGGTACAGCTTATTGTCAACAAGCGCGGCGAGTTCGTGGCCTTCCCCGAGTCGCTGTCCATGGCGCCCTACTCCGCCGTGCAGCAGCCCAAGGTGCAGCTTATTGTCAACAAGCGCGGCGAGTTCGTGGCTTTCCCCGAGTCGCTGTCCATGGCCGAGCTTTCAGGCGCTATCTCTTTTTTTGCGTTGCCTGTTTATCAAACATTGCGTTGGGTTGGGTTGTATGAAACAATAAGCTTTTAAACCATGTTCACGTTGACGCTAGACGGACCGGGAAGGACTCCCTTGTTATGGATTACCTTAGTAATGTGGTCCCTTCCACTAGCAGATAGACCTGGTGTCGCTAGTGGGTGAAGGGCGGCTGCGCAGCGGGCTGTCGACGCTGAACTCGGAGGCGGGCGCGGGCGAGGCGGGCGCGGCGCTGTACCGGCTCGGCGCCGTCGTGGTGCACGTGGGCGGGCCGCGCTCCGGACACTTCGCCACGTACCGCCGCGGGAACGGCTTCGAGGCCAAGAGGTACCCCGCCACAACACTTACAACACACACGCTTTTTGAACTCTAACTTTCCCTAAAACTTAAGTTTTAAACGTAACTGCCTGCTCAATGAGAACTCCAGTTTTCTCTAAGTAGTAAAACGCCCGATTTTACAAGAATTTGCTACTGTTCAATATTCGAATCTAAATATTTTTTTCAAATTATTGATAGGCTCGCGTTTGACCACTAAAGTAAGCTATTCACTCTTGACTTAAAGTCTAGGTTGTAGCTATCAGGAAACACAGACCGTCAAGGAATTCTACGGAAACGCAAACGCACTTGACTTTATAAAGACTACAACAAACCGTCTTCCCCAGATGGTGGTACACCTCAGACACGCTGGTGCACGAGGTTTCTCTCCAGGAAGTCCTGCGGTGTTCAGCGTACATGCTGTTTTACGAGCGAGTGCGGCCCGAAACCACTATGTCAGCTTCCACAAACTCGCACCACTTCTAGGCTCTCCCGGACACTCCCGGACACCACCGACATGGAGCAAGGCCGGACGTCAGGGTCTCTCACTCTTGTGAACATCCAGTCTAGCGGCCTGACATCACGTCCATTTTAACCAGGGGATAAACGGTAACGCGGCTATCCTGGATACTAAGGTGGGGGTTCACTTACGAGAAAATATAGTTCAATCAAAGTCACTCTAGATTAAAACCGAGTTCTAACAATTTTTTCACATTGTGACATGGTAATACATTAGAACATTGTTAAAATTCGAAACTGCGAGGACCTGTATCTAATTCAAACTCAAGATAGGATAGGGAGGGGAAATATACACTTAGACATAGCGCGCACTAGTGACTTGTCACGGTGACAATAATTTTTTTTTTACTCATTTTTACCCAACTGTCACGTCTTCAAGTGCGCGCACTACATGTTGGGTTCATAAGCACGGTGGTTTTTTTTGTTAAAAGTCACTAGTGCGCGCTGGCTTAGTACTAGGGTAGGGGTTCATTCGAAGTCCTTTTGGTCCCTCGTAGTTTTACTTTAAAAAATGACAACTGAAATACAATTGCCGAAACGGATCTTGAGCGAGTGACGTCTATGACGCGATGGACACTCTTCGCCCCCGCTCACCTCGCACCACTAAAGAGACCGAATATTTGACTTCTGCGCAACTTGAAGCCAGCGCTCAAGATCCGTGACGGCAATTATAAATGTTTGCTTACTTGAAACTATATTTTTGCGAAAGTGACAAACCTGTTTAATTATCACTAGAACTGACTCTCCATTCTACTAATACAATAAAAATTTTATAATTATAAAGTTTGGCTGTGTCCTTATCAATTGTACAAGATTCACTTAACACTACGTACTAACGCTCATTGTTTGAATAACATCAGTATTACTTTTAAGTCTGGTTTTGGCTTACAAATGTTGTGAGTACACTGGCGAGGATAGCTCACCTTTCGTTTTGAAAATCATGTACACTTTAAGAAATATTTCGGGTCTACTAAGAAAGAACTAATATTTTTATCAAAACCCTCTAAAATGCTAAAACAATAAAAGTCCTCGCCACTTTTACTATAAGGTCTTGAAAATATTTTTTTCTAAACGTCTCTCTTTAAAAACAATTATTAGTGAGTACACGCGGTGAAGCCCGAGCGCGAACTGAAGTAAATTGCGCACGCGGTACAAAATGCTTATTAAGCTCAATATAACATATTCGAATTGTACGAGTGAACCGTACAGCCAGTGTACACTATGTCACTTTGTTCCTGAAATCGATCCATTTTTTCTCGTATTAACAAACTACATATCATGTGTAGGTAACGATTTCATATTAGCTTTGGACTCAAACGTAGTGTGCTGGGGTAGTTCCTATTTAAATATACCATAGACAAATAGATGATATTGTCATGACAATTACCCTAAGAGTAGTAATTAATGTCACGTAGCCTTCTCGAAATAAATGGTAAGTGTAAATACACTGCGATATGAAAAAAAAGCAAGTTTGTTGTTTTATGATTTACAGCTAGTGGTTGAAAGTTCAACATTTTCAAGTCCTCAATTCGGTCGGCCACATTTTCAGTCTCCGTCGGATCTCCGAACAGCCACTTCACACTTATATTTGGGTTTACCATTTTCTATTAACCGTAATGTTATTCGCTGGAGACTTGCGACTAGATGAAGATGTATTTTGATATCAGCTAAGCCACCCATAATCGCACACGTGACGCGCATTCATCACTTAGAAATATCTGTCTGTATATCAATGATCCTCGTTCGTATCCTCGTGTGTGTAGATCCCGGCACGCTACGTTTCCTCGGTAGAAACCCTAATCTTTAGGAAGAGTCTATTTTTCCACTTGGCGATATTTCTCAATATAAACTCTTTTACCTTTTTGTACAAATCAACACAAGTTAGTTTGATCTTTAGAGGCACCTTCTTCCTTTTGGTACATAAAAACACCTTAGATTTCCTGGTGCGCTTTAGGAGCTTACATAAAACGGTCATATAGGTACTGAGTCTGACGTATTAAATCTATGTAATGTCCTAAGTTTTATAGGTACTTGTCGAATATCCAAGGCTGTGGTGCCTCGTCGCTGGCGCAATGTCTCGATCTGGTGCGCGTTGCAGTGTTGTTCAGTTTAACATCTCGTCACTGCAGTTCTATTGTCACGTCACAAGCTGCTCTAGCCACCACAGCCAATACAACTATTTGTCATTAATGTAATAGATCTGTAGGAACCACAAAACTTAACTTGTGTCGTATTTGAACAGTACACAACCGTATGCTATGTGAGGCACATCGAGTTGTGGCGCCAGGTCGCCGCTCGTCGCGATACCAGTGTATCACCTCCTACAATTCGATGTGTCGTATCTATGCTTGGGTACTGTATATTGTCTCGAAAATTGAGTGCCATGACTTTTGAGTGATATTTTAACTTTAGCTTTCTCTCTGTATTCTTGAAAAGTAGCAAGATAATGATGCATAATTATAATATTTGTGTTGATAAGCCGCAATGGCAACTAGCCGGCGTTAACTAATCGCTAAAATATTGACGATATTTTGAGTATTCAATATAATAAAGCCGAATAAAAATTGATTGAAGCTGTAGAATATTATATCTCAAAAAATTAAGTAACATTTCGGAGCTTATTATATTTTTTGCCAATAATTTCTCGTTTTTGGTTGCATTTACGCAGGTCATAAGATCAATAAGCCTGGGTGTAACCAACATAAAGATAATAATGGCGGCGGATCCAAAGTTGATTATTGTTACTATTGACTGTACACTTCGTGAATTTATATAATTACTTATAGGACTGTATTTGTTGTCCATACCTGTACCGATGTACCTTGGCGTATGTCATTCTTACTGTGCATTTTGTCTTCTGGCGGTAGGTCAAAGATCTTTTGAGATGATATTATGTTCGAAAAATAGCCGATATTTATGGGTATAAATTACCATTTTTTTTAACATGGTTCTTCCCATAGACAGAGAATGGTCTGATTTTTGCATATTCGGGTATGAAGAAAAAACGGGAAAAAGAGAGAGATAGGGCGGTCTTGCAGGCAGTCGTCTTTTTCCAGAGTTCTGACTCGTCACGACACAGGCTTTGACCACAGCTGCTCTCTTTCTATAGATGCTTCAATTTGGCGAGGTTACTACTTTGTCTACCTGATAATTGCAGATTTAGACCTTATTAAATTATTTCTTTCGTTTAGCTCTGGCTCGGGCGGCTACAAAATAATAGGTATGGAAATATTTTAGCATGTTGGGTACAACTCTACTTTCCCATTTGCGATAAAACCACTACCTGCTACGTTATGTATGTAAGCAGTAGCCCTTGGTCCAGTGATTGTATTTTCTACATGTGACCTACCGCCACCACTTAGCAAGTACTTACTATGCATTTATTTTATACAAATGACTTGTCCACTTGTATCCTTCATGTACATAATAAATACCTATTATTGTAATAATTGTCTTGAAAATCAAATTTTCGAATTATGAAGCTCGTTTTGTAAAATTAAATGTTATTTGAAGGCTAAAGTTGGGAGAAGGGGGAGGAGCATAGGTGCCTAAATTGTGACCATAAGTGACAATGACTGAGCAGTGTTGCCATTTTATATCGTTATCGCATAAACATAGCTTTAGACGTTATTTATTATGTTTTGGCAGTTGAGGCTCGACGCGTTCAGTGGTACGGAATATAGAATCCATTATTTGTGTGAATCTTGCTTTTGTTGCCATATTCAATTCTTTGTTGTTTATATAGCTGTAAACAATATGCGTCATCACACGTGACCACATCAAGATGCTTTTAAATACTGGAATATGTTTAGACTATAAAGTTTACAAGCCATAAATATTTTAATATCACTTCTCTTTTATTTACCAGAAATAATGCATTCTATAATTTGTACTTCTGCATAATATTTTAGTTTTGATGAATATTAGGTTATGTTACTTTTAAAATGTGTTGCAAAATAATTATTTAAAAAACATAGTAAAATAATAATTAAAAAATTGCATAATTATGTTGGTTTCTAAAGAAGATTGCTTTATAAAACCTGTTTTTTTAGAAGTTTTGTTGATTGCCGCCATATTTATGAAGAATGGTTTCTCAGCATGAGTCACAGTTTGCAGCGGTTGTACAACAATTACACAATATTGACTTTTAACTGTTTCATAAGTTTTTTGATCCAAAATTGGTTTTCTGTTTTGTTTCAGAAAATGTAATTTTTGTTATGAAATAAGTGTTATAATAGCTTATTTTATAAGACAACTTGTAAAATAAATGATTAAAACATTTATTACCGTTAAACAAGTTGAATATTTATATTTTATTGATTATTATTAAAGTATTGATTTTTACTATAATTAATAAGGGTGTAAGTTGTTGCTCCTATTCACCAGTTTGAGTATAATTGTGCAATTTTATGTTGTGCAACATTTCAAAACTAAAGCTTTTGTTTACGAAGTTATGACTCATGGCTGAGTGTTTATTAAAATTTAGTGTTTGAGCTTTCAGACTTTTGGAATGTAGTGTATTGGATAGCCATGGAATGCTCTATGTAGCAAAACAACTAACAACTTTTCCCGTGAAGGTAATTCTGATTTACCACTGAAACATCGAAATAAAAAACTAGCATCAATTTGTGTGGATATAATCAATCAAAAGGGAAATCTGAACTCTACATCCTTCATAGCTACCTTATACACCACATTTGATTGGTTGGAATCTGTAGGAAATTATGTAAATTTATGTTTAACTTTAGGAAATTGCTTTGCATAATAGATTGTTATTTTAGAAGTTGTGTTGGCGATGAATGAACTTCCAGAGAAACACTTGTGGCAACTGTAGATAGGACGGATTGTATCTAACAAATGTTTATAAATAAAATGTATCATAAGTGGCTTCGTGTTTCTATTGCTCAATCACCCTTATCTCAACAGCTTGTTTTTGCTAATTAGTTATACATCAGGCAGCTCTTGCAACATTATTGATTATCGCATTGCAATTAGGTAACAAAGACAAAATATATTGTTTCAAAGGAATATTGTTTATTAACAAGTTTATAATGAGTAATTTTAAATCAAAAGATATTTATAATATTCACAATTTATTTTCTTAAAATAAAAACAGAATATTCAAAACATTGGTTTGTATGAAATCTGATCAACAGTTTTCTTATATATTTCTGTGCACTGGGTGTATGTCACACAAATAATATCACAAACAGTCAGCTCTACACACAGTTCGATGTTAGGACATGCTGTCAATGAGCGATGCTCGCATAGTGGATGTGATTGCTGTGGGCTTGGCATCATTCAACTTGAACACACTTTCAATAACTGAGATTTCTGTCGATGTAGTGTCCAGACCACAGAATGCACACCAGTCATTGACCACCATCCCCGCGGCAATGACATCGCTGCCTCTGTTCACTGTGCCTGCCACCAGCGGCACTTGTAAGAGAGATGACAACTCATCTTGGTCCTGGATTGTGGTTTTAGGATGCACGAGCCCGCCACGATTACTGAGCGCAGCATAAGAGCCGACCAGCACATTCCCCGCGACCGTCTGCCTGAACACCTCGACGTCGAGTGTGTCTGCGAGGATCTCTTCTGTGTCGCGATCCAGGTCGGGGTGGACGAGCGCCACATAATCGTTGCAGGCGATCACATTCCCGAGTGCGCTAAGCCGCTCCTCCACGCGCTGTACTTTGATGGTGTCCGGGAGACTGTTTCTAATATGTTGCAACTCTGTGTCTGTGGTTGACGATGGTACCAGAAGTCCGTTTTTGTTTCCAACTGTCATGCGGCCAATGATCCTACAGCCCGCGACGCTCACGTGCACCACAGGGATGGTCTCCGACAACTCTGCCTCGAACACGCTATAGAAGTTTTCCGACCCACCGATTGCGACGAGGCAATAGGAATTTGTCAATTTACTAAACACCCCAACTTCATTGTTGTTTTCGAATTGGACGCGGACTGCCATTATTTTAAATTATTTAAACTTTACTTGTTCTTGTAATTACAAAGTATTTCACAACAATATAGCTTCACGTGGGGAGAAAAGAAAAAAACACGGGGATCTTCGTTCAAATGGTTACATTTACGTCAGTTTGACAACTACATTCGCAGTTTTATCTCGACGTTGTGTTCCAATTCAATAAGAATGCTTCAAACATTATACAATGTATCTCTCTCGTTCTTTTCATATTGCAAAATAGATTATCATTTTCTCTTTATGCTTCGGAAACATTTTCTACTTATTGGAACGCGCTTAATGTCAGTGAGTGAGACTTAAGAGTACGTTCAAATATTAGAAGTCAGTGGTGCGTTCAGTCAGAGAAAGAAAAACAATATTTTAGTATTGTGTAACTTCAAGGAGTGTGGTAATGTAACGAGCATTACAAACTGTTACATATCAAAATAAAAAAATAAATATTTTTGACAAAATCTATGAGTTCTGCCAATAATTGACACCGCCAGTAAAAGTTAATAAAATGGATGAAATTATTTAATTTTAGGGTTTTTCATTTTTGTACAAAATTAAAAGTATGAATAAATGTATTCGCGATGAAGATGAAAGATGCGTAAATTCGTAATACTGAATTGTTTAGTGGATTGCAATGATACGGAGCTATTCCCAAGTGATGTTAAATACTCAAACCTGAGACAGGTTGTGATTGCTCCAATTGCATACACACCGAAGATCCAACAAGCATTACAAAAAATAAATTTCAAGTATCACAGAACTTGTAGTTATTCTAGTTTACTACGGGTAAATAATACTTTAGTAAATTGGTTGATATAATTAGATGAGCAAAATAAAATAGCAAAATTCTAAAGTAGCAAAATAGCCAACATATATGTGGCTTTGTTCGAAACAGAAGAGTCGTAAAAAAAGTTGAAAAAATATCGAAGTGATAAAGCGTACATAATCCAAAACGGATTAAATTACCAGGGTATTCCAGAATATTAAACTCCTTTTTATTTATAAATCTATCTACTTTAAAATCTTTCCTTGGTTCTTTCTTTCATTTTAAACTAGTTATATTTACAGGAATGTAATGTTGGCGAGGGTGAGACCCTGTTGATGTTCTGGGACTACGAGCAAGCGAGCTCTGACAGCAAGGCTACCATAAGCATGTCCACCGATAGCTGCACATCCTTACATTTACCGGTAAGCGCCCCACGAACATGAAGTACATAGGTGGGTACGGTACCTACTGCTTCTGCCACCAAGTGGAAAACGAACGTTAGGTACAAAAGGTAGCAGAGAACTCCTGAACACCTAGGTATAGGAAAAAGGAAAGAGACGCATTTACCTGCCCTTCAGTGTACCTATACGCTAGCTAATATATATCTAAGTTGTTATTTGCGCGCGTGTATCACTCTGTTCATCACGTTTCGTTTTGCTTTTTAATACAAATTGTGAAGGTGTTTACAGGTAACTTTTAAAATTACCCAACTATCCCCACCACTACCTCTACTGAGAGAACTGGATACCTTCCAGGGATTTGAACTTAACGAATTGCAATTGGTCATTCAGGCGACTACACTGATTGCTCCGCGCGAAAAGGAGTTGCGATCCACTGCACAACAAACAGATATCAGCTGCCGTTATTCCGGTATCTCTTCACCAGGTACGTACGTTACCTATATATATAGTCGTGGAAGAAATAGAATTAGGTAAAATTCCTTACGGCGATGTTCATATTTTCAAAGTTCAGGATACAATATTTAGCACGATCGGCCGTCCGATCAATTACGTCCACAATTTCCATTTGATAGGAGTGTCTTTGGCGAAGATTTTCAGCCACAATCACGTGGCACCCTTGGTAACGTAGAAATTTTTCTTGGTCGTAATAAGGACAAATAAACTCTTTCTCGTTCATGTTTCATTATTTTCTGGCCATTAAGTAAATAATCCAATAATATTGAACAGCGAATCCAAATGAAACGGATGAGCAGCGTCAGATGCGCGCGCGCATAGCCGACTCGCTGACGTTCTCGTCGCCCGCATCGTCGCTGCTGCAGCCGGCCGGCCGCTCCATGTCGATCCTCAGCTCCGTCTGCGCACTGCTGCTCAACAAACAGGTACGGGTAGAATTGAACCTTTATGCTCAAGGAAGTCATCAAATAACCCCTCCAGCTCTGGGTGAGGTAGAATCAATCTCTTTTTTAAGGTGGAACTAATTATTTCTCCCGACCTAGGGCGGAGAGCGAGGGTATGTCAGACTTTTACTGACTGAAACCAACTTACCGATGTTTCTTGAGATGCCCTTTGCGTCCCAGGACCACGAGTAACACTTTCCGAAGTCGACCCATAGTCCCAGTAGGCTTCGGCCCCTGATATCTTTTTGAGGCGGGGATGCATAGAACACTTCGCGCAGTCAACGATTCGGGCTTGGTCCGGACGGTTACCGGACGGCGAGGTAACCGTTGCTCGTCGTCTGCAAGTTTACGCTTTACCGTGGCTGGTACCTATGATAGTCGGGACCAGGTCTCGGCCGCTGGGACATGAGGAGGTCCGTTCCCTCTCCGTCTCCTTCGTCAAAACTACATCAAGATGTTCACGTCTTTTATCTCATCAAGTATAAAGATGGGCTCTGCATCGCTAGGGCTCCCCAGCCGCTGCGAAGGAGGTATCCAGCTTCACGGGCAGCATCCGCTCGGACAACATCTGCCGCATCTGCTTCGGCGGCGAGTCGGCGGAGCGGCTGGTGCGGCCGTGCTCCTGCCGGGGCACTATTGCCGCTGTGCACCGCACCTGCCTCGAGCGTTGGCTGCTGCAGGCCGCCACCTCTTACTGCGAACTGTGCAGGCACCACTATGTCGTCACCAGGAGTCATAAGTGAGTTTCTTTGAAGTTTTTAAGTTACAGTCAGGTTGTAATGGTTATTACCTCCGCATACTGGTTTTGTAGTGAAGTTTGGGTAGTTTAGTATTCACTAGACAGACTCATTGGCTAAGTAAAATAGTAAAAGGCGAATATTTCTTAGATGATGTATAGTTACACCATAAATTCACTGTATAGTAAATTGTTATTTTTGTTCTATTTATTGCATAAAATTATGACGTGCACCGGTGCCGTAATGTAGAACACCGCATGAGAAGATTTTCGCATAATAACATTATTTATTCAGCCCAGGGAGAAGGACTGACGTACTGTGTACCTATAATGGAAACGTGAGAGAAAGGCCTATAGGAGGCAGGATTTAGAATACGCCTTTGTAATCATCAAAGGGTTTTTAGAGGTATACGGAACCAGAGTGTACTCGTAAAGTCCCGCAAACCTCCGTTGAAGAGGGAGAATCCTCCGACCAGACGGGTGTTATGTCTGGTGAGCAACTGCCCGATAGATGATTTTGGGCTGTACCATGCTAATTGCGCGATGCTAGTTCCTATGTGGCCCCGTAGATGTCGCTACAGATTAACCTTTCAGATACCGTCAATTTGAGAAACAATAGTAAGGCAATAGACGCGCGAAATAATTAGGTATGACCGATTAAGGAATCGAACTGAGAAACTCATTTGCGCTTGTCACCACATTAGGACCAATGAGACATCCTTGTTATAGTCGTGTTTCGCCAACGTTCAAATTCAATTAGTTAGATACTGGCTGATGACTGACGCTTGAAGAACTTTGAAACATAAGTGGCAGTAGGTCCCATTGCTCGCTGAACAAACGGTCATTGAGGCCGAAAGGCTCTGGAGAAAGCTCCAACAAGGTGGATCCATGACCTTACGAAGACTGCGGGAGATTCGGGTTGTTGAAATGGTGACGATGATCACACATGTTCTGGGAGTCTATTACAAGTACTTTCGTCCAGATGGTCGTGGATGCGTTCCATGGCGGAGTGGGCAATGTCGGGGCGCGGGCGCGCGCTGGCGGCGGACGTGTGGCGCGCGCTGGCGCTGGGCACGGCCAGCGTGCTCGGCACGGCGCGCGCGCTGCACGCCTGCGACGCCGTGCTGCAGGCAGGCGCGCGCAGGGGTGGCGGCGCCGCGCTCGCTGCCAATCTCTTCTCGTCGCTGCTTATCGGTGTTATTGGTAAGTGGGTGGCAAATCAAAGTCAAAGTCAAAAGTTTTTTATTTCACATAGGCCTACATGGGCACTTATAAAGCTAGGTTCATATTGCTGTGTCGGGGTGTGTCGGGGCGCGCCAGAACGCAATCGCTTACGTTCATTTACTCTTCATAGATTCACATTAGGTTAGTAGGTTGTGTTGTGTTGTGGCGCGTTCTGTCGCAGTAAAATCGCAGTAAAGTGGTGGTGGGGGATCTGTCGCGCCACACTAATGTGAATCTATCATTTACGACGCGTTATTGCGAGGGAACACAGTTCATGCAATTATTATAATTCTGTTTTTCGTTCTTGAACTTATTGAATTAGTACGGCAATACAAAGTTCTCTATGACACAAAATGTAAGGAATATATGTAAGGAATTCTCGAACAAGACAGTGAAATGCGCCTCTAGTCTCTCTTAATCTATTTACGGGATGAACCTAATATCTCCTTTTCTTTTTTTTTTTAGAAGAGTCATCAATAGAAAAAATTGAATATCTTCATCGAAGTCACTGTCGTCAGACGATTCCATTTTAAAACAAGTATTCACTCTACAACTCTTAAAATGAGAATGATCTAAAAACGCGACATATTGCGCCACAAGACAACACATTAGTATGAACACTCCGCGACACAACAGACGGCGACCCGACACACCCCGACACAGCAATATGAACCTAGCTTTAAACGTCAGAAGCTAGTGCACGGTTCGAAATTATCTTACACCATGAACTACCCTCGTATTTTAGTTCTTCTCTGTCAAATTCATTCAAAGGTAGTCTGTAAAAGATTGCTTTTAGCGATAAGACTGCCAGTGGTTTAATCCTATTACCCAATTCTCAAGCTCATATCATCTCAAGGTCATAATCATAAAATATACGCACAATAAAGAGTACATTTATATATCTTACTACCCCTGTCCTATCTTACTTAACGTGGGGGTTACAGTAGATACCTTTCATTCTCCCATTTTCCCCTCTCAAACAAATTCTTTTAATCAATCATCATTCACTCCGAGCGGTTTCTTTCAAATTCTCCAATCCACCACACATTAATTATAGGGTTCCGTACCTCAAAAGGAAAAAACAGAACCATATAATTAATGTGTGGTGTATAGGATCACTTTGTTGTCCGTCCGTCCGTCTGTCTGTCTATCAAGACCCTTTATCTCGAGAAAGCGTGGAGGTATCGAGTTGAAATTAAAACCATCAACCGGTCCCTTCAAGCTTTGTAAAAAACACATATCGGTTTTTCAGACAAAGACCTTAAAAACCGGCCAAGTGCGAGTCGGACTCGCCCATGAAGGGTTCCATAGCAGCAAGTAGCATAATATAAAAGTTCTTGTAATGTGTTGTAACTTTGATCGATGTTTTAATAATAGTGTATTTTTTTCAGTTTATGACGCATTAAAAAAAAACTACTGACTGGATTTCGTTCAAACCAATTTTCGTTGGTAGTTTTTATAGTAATGTACATCATATATTTTTTTTAGTTTTATCATTCTCTTATCTTGGAAGTTAGAGGGGGGGGGACACACATTTTACCACTTTGGAAGTGTCTCTCGCGCAAACTATTCAGTTTAGAAAAAAATGATATTAGAAACCTCAGTATCATTTTTGAAGACCTATCCATAGATACCCCACACGCATGGGTTTGATGAAAAAATAATTTTTGAGTTTCAGTTCTATGTATGGGGACCCCCAAAATTTATTTCTTTTTTTCTATTTTTGTGTGAAAATCTTAATGCGGTTCACAGAATACATCTACTTACAAAGTTTCAAATGTATAGCTCTTATAGTTTCGGAAAAAAGTGGCTGTGACATACGGACGGACAGACAGACAGACAGACAGACAGACAGACAGACATGACGAATCTATAAGGGTTCCGTTTTTTGCCATTTGGCTACGGAACCCTAAAAATCAAACTTCTAAGTAAACGAATAAAAAAAAAGATACGGCTGTTTATGTCGAAACTGTTTAACTCTCAAAGATCGAAATTCATAGGGTACTTCCCGTTGACCCACAATTCTGAAGTTTGGCACAAAGCAAGGTCTTATAACACAGGTATAAGGAAAAAATCTGAAAACAGTAAATTTGTTGGTACAGTCGGAAAAAATAAATGCAATTCGGAAAAATATTCGAGATTCGGAAATTGTAGTTTGCACGGAACCCTTAGTGCGGGAGTTCGACTCGCACTTGTTCATTTTTTTTTCTTTGGTTAGATACATTTTATTATAGGAATTTATTTATTTGTCGAGTCGTATTTAAAGATTCGAAAACTATCGCAAAGTCTCCACACGCGGGTTAGGTATGGCTGTTGTTGTCCCGGATGCCCCATAATCAGTAAGTACTTACTATTATTTCACCAGGCGCGCTCAACGGTCTGCTGACTACGTGGATGCTGCTAAAGATCCAGGAGCACCAGCTGTCGTGGCAGGCGTGGCGCGACAGCACGCTGCACGTGCACGTGACCCTAGGCGACGAGGAGCGGACCCTGACGCCGCACACATCTGACGCCACGGTGGTTGGCGATGAAGACGGCAACGCCACGGCTGACAGGAGCACTAATGTTGCTGACCCGTTTATGGTTTCTCTACCGTATAATCTGCCAGAATCGTGAGGATCTTTTAGAGTAAGTATTAAGGTTAGATCTTGAGAAGATGTCGCTTAGGTGCGCAGTTTGTGAATTATGCAATTTAGACATGCTATCGACTGCGACAGCCACCATGATGGAGATCATTGTTTCCGGCTTACTAAGCTGATTGGAGTGAGCTAGAGTTCTTGCATTGTGACTGTAATGATGATATCTTCCTTTCAATTGTGATAATTACAGACACAATTGAAAGACAATAGGTGCGCGAACGCCGGCGTTCGCTTGGTGTTTAATGAATTAATCATGTACCTTAACACACACCCACCGTATTATAATTTTGTAGGTTGTGAGTTTGTCACATAGTGCATAACAATTCAGCATGTCATACGATTGCGCAATTCGCTTCCACTAATTTAGCTTACCTATCTTCAATATTAGGGAGCGAGCCTATCGTTAGTGTTTTTTAACTTTATCAATAGATATCTGATACCAAAGTAGATACTCAGATAATTTATTACTTTGTCCACAGATAATTTACAAATATCCTAGGCAACTGAGATAACAAATCGAATATTAAAAAATTGCCCATATTAAAGAAGAAAATAAAGTCGTGCGCCGCCTAGATCTTCGAAAAAGTAACTGCTGCGATAATGGTGTCGCTCTCGTTTGTATGCTTCGTGCTGACGTCATTCCTGTGTTTCATCTTTCTGTCAGCAGTGGTAGCTCTGGAGTTCTTCAGAGACAGCCCTGTTATCGCTCAATTTATAGAAGAATCTTAGAAATGAACTATCTAGAAGATAACAAACTACTTGAGCGCCACTTCCTTCCTTTAATGCTATCTCTGGGTTTCGAGCGCGAGAGCTATTAAAATTTATGAAATATCTACTTCAATCCTTTTCAATAAATATTTTTTGGAATCCCTATATTCTCGTTTTATTGTTGCGGCATTTCACTACTCAGAAAAAACTTTCCTTTTTTTTTAAATGAAACGACTACGAAATATTAATTTATAAATGACATTTTTTTTTAGAATTGTGTCTAAAAAATTATATACACAATATATATATAAATTTTAAACTTATAGTAGCAGTTACTAAAGCGTCATGGGGATCTATTGGATTGTGAAAATTAGGTTCGAAAACGAAAATTATGTCTACAAGTTAGTGACAAGTTTCAATTTTAGTGGAGGGGATTCGAGAGCGTGTTTAAAATATTTACAAAAATGTAAAAAATGTCTCGAAATACGCGATTGATATTTTTTTTTATTTTGAAGGTAATCCTATCAGGATTACGAAAATCATAATCTGACGGTTTTCATGGGGCGATGTAACTAAAAGCATCGAGAAATGTAACGTTGTTTAGTAATTTTCAACATTCGTAACTAATCAAAAATTGCACTAATCAGAAACCTTACAAGTACAACCCAACTTTATGACTCGCCCATTTGCTCGTGCCACGCTCCAATTGTCAGATTATTGAAATATACACTTTTCTGCATGTACTTAACTTGTTTTAATCTGACAGGTTGCTCTCGACGCTTACACATTGCAGGGTGCAAGGTTCTTTTTCATATGATTTTCTGACGTGCTCGAGTTTTGCGCAAAATCCTTATCTGGCATCCCCCACTATTGTCAATATTGCTTCGGAAACCAACCCACCAATTTGTTCAATATAGTGCGATTCCGCAACTGCAACCTAAAACCGATTCGCTTTTCGCGCTTGGACGATTCGTCAACAGGACGATTCATTTATTTCCATTTCGTTTTATTGCAAGAAGCTTATTGTATTTTTATTACAAGAAGCTTGTATACCGTTCGGATATAAGAGATCTCTCTCTGATATGAATGTATGATAGTGAAACAGAAATAGTCGACGAACAGTCTCAAGTACATAATAACTTTAATTTTGGAAGTCGGTGTTAAATTACATGATAAATTAATCGTAAGGTTATCGTGTTGATTGCTTACGATGCTTCTTTCCTACCTATTAATTTTTATGCTTCCGTCATATCGAATTTCTTTCTCTTACATTTTTTTCTAAATGGCTCAATGTTGGCTCACATAACTCCAATAAAATTACAAATTAAAGAGTAAATAAGACATCAATATTTTGTTAATCAATATTTATTTCATTATCAATATAAATTAACATAATAATCATATAATAATATCAAATTTCATAAAAATCAGTAGCGAATACATCAAGCCGCTGTTATTATTAATGTCAAATTTATATAATATGTTAAATGTAATCGTGAAACAGTATGTACACTGATAAACAAAGGAATCGACTCTCTTATGTGGGTATATAAGTGCAGGCGATCCTCAGCAGTGCGTACTACACTATGACCTAACAGTAGTCGCTCGATATATAAATGTTAGTTAAAACTTACAAGCTAACGTAGAAAAAATCACATCTTGAGATTATAATAAATAGGAGGACTGTATCGAGACAGCGCTTGGAGATACGAGTTGGGCGGACACTGACATATAAACATATATAACAAACGAACAAATCAACAACATACGCTCTTTGGATTTATAACACACTTCGTACGAACTATTTGTGACTACAGCGTTCAACTACTCGGCGCGTGCGCCTGACTCCCTGCGAACGAGAACACCGTCTATTGTCAGTACAAAACCTAAAAGAAAGGACCAACTAATTTATGAATGGAACATCTAATGACCAAACCATTGGAGCCTTCTAAAAGTAATCGCCAACTTAGACGTACAGGGTGTCTAATCAATTACCCCTCGAGGCTTCAAGTGTTTGCATGACAGTACAGGGTGTTCACGTTCCGCGGTGGGCGACAGTGACGGTCAGTCCTGGTCCTTGAACCGGCGGTAGATGGACTGGACGTACGTGAACACGCACTTCCAGTCCGGCTTGCGCATCGTCACCATGTCGTCCACGTCGAGCAGGGGGTAGATGCCCGCCTTCTCACTGGAAAACATAAGAGAACTTATAAGTAAAGAATATAAATTGGTCAATGGTGGTTGATCTTCCATCAGCTTCATATCAAAAGTCTGACAGCGAAAATAAAATATCATCTTATCTACAACTCTCTATGTACGCCATAAACGGGGGTTTGTAACGTAGACCCAATGATAATGCAGCCAATATGGTGAGAATATGATAGAATACAATATGAGGATTCTATTATCTACATGTTGCAATAATGAAATGGTTTTCCATGTTGATGTTTCTGAAACCACATTAAATAAAGACCCTCCTCGTAGAACAGATCCTTTTTATGATGACTAGTCGGTAACTACAGATACTTACTCGGCAATTTTGAAGGCGAGCGTAAAGTTGTGTCGGCGTTTCTCAGGCGACAGCTGAGAGTAGTCGAAGGCGTCAGGCAGGAAGTGGTGCACCAGCGCGCAGAAGGCCAGCCCGTCCGCCCAGCTCGTGGAGAAGTTCTCCAGCTTCACATTCTGAAGGAACAGTTAGACGAGCATTGTACTTGGTGTACACTGAGGAAGAATTCACATGTTTGGAAAGGTTCGATAGTTTTTTTTTAGGTGCTGTGAAAACTGATTTGTTTCTAGCATACACAATGCATGTAAGTTATTTCCTGGTTCCTTATAGTTATTGTGACAAACTACTTTCTATAATTGGGAAATTGGTAATGTAATAATTATCTACATGGTGAAGGACTGGAGGCACAGTGTACAATACCAAATGATTAAGTACTTGAAGTGTTCAGATCCACTCAATTTATTTACAACTCATACCCACATTTACTTGGACATTTCTATCTAAAGTTAACAACACAAAATCATGCACAACCCTGTAAATTCATTTCACACTTCGGTTCACGTTTTTTTATTTATAAACCCATGCTATTTAATCCAAAATTAAAATTGATTATAAAATTAGTCATTTTTGGTTGGTTATAAAATTCACACGAATCACATATTCCAGATTATATGTACAATTTTGTCTTAATGTTTGATATTAAATATTAAAAAGTCCATGTATACATGTACAATACATGAAATCACTGTGAAACCAAAGCAATATAATTTGGTCGTACGGTGACAGATGAATAAATAAACAATAACTAGTGAAAATAACACAATGTATAAAATATATACAAGAAAGTAGCAGCCAAGATGAAGCGATAAGAGAAGCGTGGAGTATGAGTGGTAGTGACGTCAGTGACGTGTGTGTTAAAACTAGGTGCGCGTGCGCTGCGTTCGCTATCAACATGCTATGTCTCGATAACGCGGTTAAATCCGTTAAATCCGAACGCCCTGATTTTAAGGCAGATGCAAATTTTCAAACATCGACTTCGGTTTGGAATTTTACCAATTGAAAGTTTAAAAAAAAATGCATTTGCCTAATCTAACCGCATTTATAACCTCCCCAATACGTTTATTTACATTATCTAAATACTATAAAACCATAAACATTTAAGAAAAAAACATAAAGTGTTGTATTTTGTTGTGCGTCAGCTACGTAACCCATGTATATATAGACGACATCATAGTGTACGCAGTGGGGGTGTTGCGTGCGGACGGAGCTGCGGAGAGGAGGGCGGGAGGTGTGGAGTGTACCTCGTAGTCCCGGGTCTTGTCGCGACACCACTGCAGCAATCGTTCTTTAATAGTGACGGCGCTGGCTTGCAGCGCGGGATCCGTGAACTTGAAGTAAGGCTGCGCCGGAGAGCCCGGGCTCTGCGGGGTCTTGGGCGAGCTACAACCGGGCACGCATGTTAGTCACCGAGGTTCTCCTATTGCGACCTCGCCGGTTAGTCGTCGACGGTCAAACTATTAGTTCGTGTGTCACATCGTGTGCTACGGAACGCGTGTGCTATTAATGGGGATCGCAGGTTATTTACAAGAACGCGTGCTGATCTCATGTCAACTAGATGTCAAGCTATCAGCCGAGCTTCGTTTATGAACGATACTTGATATTCTCATGACAGGGTAAGTACACACGTGCAATTATTGACAGAGGCCTCGTATGTACTTAGCCTTATATGTTTCTCGGAAAAAAATGATTATCGTATTAAGCGACTATTATACATGTTATATGGATATCATTAACTTGTATATTTACTTGTATCTAATCCTTATTCGTATCCACAGATATGGCTGCCAAAAATAAATAAAATATATTGCATTACATTACGTATGAAGCGAAAGGATCTTATACATAGAATATAGTACTTGAATGGTAAAGAGTCTTATGTATTGGTCGGTTCTTTTATGTAGGTACGATATTGTCTGAAGTTGGTGCGTGGTCTTATGTAGCAGGAAGGACGAGACTTACTTGGGACTGTTGGTTGAGTTTTGTTTTTCGAGCTGCCGGAACTTGGCAAATGGCGAGACGGGCTTAGGCGCCGGCCTGGTCATACTCTCTATCACTGTGAATATACAATATATATATATATATATATATATTTTACCAAACATTCATTTATCTTACTTTTATTTAAAATTAGAAAATTACAGCGTAAGAATAACTCTGTGTAACGCAAAAATGTAATTTTAAGAAATGATATGTTTGAATGCTAGCTAACCTTTAGATGTTTTAGTGGTGGTAGTGCTACTGCTAACAGTTTTTTCTGACGAGTTCCTCCTCACGCTCGATGTCACAGTTACTTCCTCTTCCTCTGCAAAGAACACGTTCACATTAGTTACCATCACTGTCACATGGACACACAGTTCTAACACTAACTCGAAACACTTGGAAAACAATCAGCAAGACAGTACAACGATAACCTATAAGCTATTAGTCAAATAACACTGTTACAGAGGGCGCGGATGAAGATGGTACGGAGGTTACGAGCACATATGTACATCGACGTGATAGCCGGGCGCAGGGCCGGAGGGCCAGGGGGCCGGGGGGCATGCGGGGCGGGGCGGCGGCACAAGCACAGACCCACACACACACGACTCACGCGCGTCTCGCTCGTCTCCCGCTCCTAACTAGTGGAATGTTGCGACGCTACGCTACGCGAGCGCCGACACCAGGTCTTCGAATGCGTCCTCAGTGTTGCTCTCGTCCAGGAACTGCAGCTCCGACACCGTGGGCATGGTGCGGCTGCGGCCCAGCGAGTAGGCCTGCGGCGGCGCGTACGACTGCCGCAGCGCACGCGGCCGCGCCGCACTCGCGCCCGCGGCTGGCCGCATCGCTTGCTGCTGCTGCCCAGAGAAATACGCCTCCACCGTCCGTTTCTTTTCCGTTACTTCCTCGCGGGCGATTCCACCCTCATACAGCTTGGGCACAGCTAGCAGGTGCATGGATTTAGCGCGTGCGACCACTCGGCGTGGCGAGGCCGACTTGGGGCTGGCTACCATCTGGTGCCACGACCCTGACCTGCTGAGCGGATTGGAGCCGAGGCTTCCTGCCGACTCGCTCGACAACACGGACTCGCGGGAAGCGGCGAGCGCACCGGGGGACTGGGGGGCGTGCGGGGGTGCGGGCGCGAGCAGGGGGGAGCGGCCGGTATTTACAGGGACCCGTACCTGGGACCTCGCCGTCTCGCGTTTTTTCCGTTCGATCTGCGCGATGACGTCGTTTTTGGGTGACGAGAACTTGTCGAGTGCGCCGCGCAGGCTGTCTGCCGCCGTACCTCGGCGACCTTCGTCGTTGCGCGTGCGCACGCCGGTCGTGATGGTAGCCGCGCCGCGTACCGGGCCGCGCATCACTCGAGTTACCACACTATCATGCTCCGTTGTGATGCCTCCTACGCCGTTAGAGTAAGGTACGTCGCCGTTCTGGTAAGTTTGGGGCGAATCTATAGGGTTTGTAGCACGCGGTGAATACGGGCTGGTGGGCGCACGCGGCTGCAGGGGCGAGGTGCCGTTACGGAGGCGGTCCGTGTCGTTAGTGACGACGTCAGGTAGATAGTCTACCTTGTGGGCGCGAGCCTTCTCTATGTCAGGCGTGCGCTGCAGCGGGACAAACGTGGAGACGCCACCAGATGGCGTGTAGTCAGTGATGGTATACGCAGGTGGTGCTGGGGGTTTGCGTTCTGCGGGGTCGCTGTGGCCGTTTACGACTGCTTCGCGCCGGTTCTTTCCGCGAATTTGTTTTTCGTAAAACTCTATTTGCAGTTTCTGTGCATCAACCTTGGGCAAATATGCGTCTTGTGCTGGGAATTTGGTATCATCAATTTTCCGCACGAGTTCCGGAGCGGAGAGGTCATTCTGACTAGGAATAGATTTCACCGGATAGTTTTGTATTTGCGTGTGAGTCGGCGGTGCGGGCGGGTGGAACGCGGAAGGTCTCTCCCGGTAGGGGGCGGGCGCCGGCTCGGGCTTGTTGCTCTCGAATTTGGCAGCAGCCATACCAACTACCCTCCTTGGTTTGTCTGCGTCTGTGGCCCAGGGCTTGCTTGGCATTGGCGGGCTCGGGGCAATAGGCATCGGGTTTACCGGGAACGCGGGTGTATGGTCGACCGTAGGAGAGGTCGCGTTCAAGACGGACGGAGGACTCCATATATAAGCGGGCGCCGCTGTCGGTGACGTCACTTTGTTTGGTGGTTTAAACGCAGACATAGGCGCGTGAGAGAATTGATTGACGGGTATAGGTCGCGCTACGAATGGTTTGACGACTGTTGGTTTTGTGGGGGACTGCGGAATCGGCAGGTGTGACGGTGGCACGACCGGTGCGGAGAGTGGGGGCGGCGCAGGCGCCGACGGTGACGGGAATATGGGCGCTGACGCCGGCCCCGTGATGGGCGCGGGGCGGTGAGCGGTCTGAGACGCGAGCGCTGGGAGCTGCGCGGGGCGGTGCGCGGGCAGCGACGCGGGCGCGGTGGCGGGCGCGGACGGCGGCGGGAGCGGGTGCTGCACTTGTCGCGGTATGTGCACGCGCATTGGCTCCCTGCGTTCGTTCACCCACGGGGGCTTCACTATATCACCATTATTCTCATTAAAGAACTTCCGAGGTCGAGCCGCGGCCGGGTTCACCGTGGTTTCGTCCGCGGTGCGCCAGAAGCGTCGGGCGGATGACGCACTGGACGATCTGCTGTTCGTCATGCTGTTGTCCTCTCGCTCGCGACTCTCGAACGCGTTCTTAATGTTTCCGAACCTGCTGCTCCAGTTGGCAGGGCCGGTAGCGGCTGCCTCGCGGTCGGCCGCTTCGTTCTTTTTCATAAACGCTACGAACTTCCTATCGTTCTCTGTCTGTGGCTTGAACTCGGGCACGATGGGTCTAGGAGTTTCATCATCGTTGTCGCTGTCAATGCGATACCCAGCGAGTGGTCTTCCGATGTCGATAGTGTTGGCGCGTTTCATACGTAACCGTTTGTTGCTACTGTTGCCATATCTGCTGAATGGTTTAGAATCATCCTGAGTGACGGTCGGTGGTGCTGCGAAGTTGTAAGTGGGCGGAAGTGGCATGTATAATGGCGCGCGTTTAGGGTCCTCGCGTTTGTATTCTTTTTGTTGCGTAGGCGCGGACTCTACGGGTGCGCGTCGCGTTATGTTCTCCTTCTGAGCGTGCGAGTCAAACTTGTTAGCTATGGCCGCTATGCTACTCTTAGTGTCAGAGGGGCGCCGGTCCATGCGCGGCTGTGGTTGGTACGACTGGTGGAACGGTTGCGGCTGGTATAGGTGCGGCGCCTGCACCGGCTGCGGCTGGAAGGCAGGCTGTGGGGCGGACGCGAGCGCGGCCTGCGGAGGAGGGGGCACCTGCTGTCGTGGCTGTTGCGGAGGTGGAGGTTGCTGCATAGGTGGCGGTTGCTGATAGGGCTGGGAGCGCGGGCTGCCCGTTTCAGCGACCGAGTGCCGGTAAAAGTCGGGTTTACGAGTGGTCGGGGCGCGCTTCTCCACGACGTGTGCGTCTCTGTTCAGCTTCGGACCTTCGTAGCTGACAGAGTGTGCTACCGGTGTGGGTTTCTGTCGAGATGCGACCGCGTCGTGGTAGCTGACATTCTCGTCAATACTCTGTTGGCGTTCTGGGGTGGAAGGTTCATCTGTGCTAGTTGCCATGGAAGCTGTGGAAGTGGCTCCCGAGGACGGGGGGCCTTTAGCGCCGAGGGCGAGTTGATCGCGGTCCACGAGGCGACGGGCCTCTTCTAGCTCTTCTTGCGTGACGCCGACGGTGTGGCGGGCGGCGCGGCTGCGGCGGCGGGGCTTGCGCCGGCAGCCGTCCAGGCGGTCGGCGGCGTCCAGCGCGTCCTCCAGGCGGTCGGCGAGCGACAGTAGCGCGCGCGCCTGCGGGTGCTCTGTGGGCGGCGCCAGCGCGGCGCGCAGGCGGCCCAGCGAGCGCCGCACGTCGGCCACCACGTCGGCCGGCGCCGCGCCCAGCCCCGCCAGCAGGCGCTCGCCGCCGCCGCCCAGCAGCCCCTGCAGCAGCGGGAGGAGGAGAGACTCACCGCGACTGTCGCCGTCGGCGCCGTCCGTCTCGCCCGCAGCCGCCAGCGCCTCCGTTACGGCGCTCGCGCATGCTGCCAACATTCATCAAACATTTAGAACACAATTTTTATTGAGGAACAGTACTCAATAAAAGTTGTGTCAGAAATAAGCTAATGTATAATATACGCAGGAGAATGTTATGTGCGAATTTATGTAAAGTGCGAAGAGAGCTCATAGGGTATATAATTATGCTGTTTCATATTTTTACCTTGTAGAATCGCATTCGTGATTAAATTCTGTAAATAATGATTAGCAAAGAAACAATATCCAAATAATGTTTGGTTTGTGTGTGGTTTATAAATGCTTATACGAGTATTTACTTAATCAAGCGGAGTTTACGGGTTTCCGTTTAGTTATTCTTATAATTTATGCTGGTCAGGGTCGCGGGAACCCGATGGATGCGTGACGCACAGGACCGGTCGTTGTGGCGACGCTTGGGGGAGGCCTATGTCCAACAGTGGACGTCTTTCGGCTAATATGATGATGATGATGATGATGATTCTTATAATTTGAATAGTGGTTCTTGGTACAACAAGAAGTAGGCAGTAATAAGTTTGTATCAGGTTACCCCGTAATTAAATGATTGGAAAGCAGAGGTCACGTGTCCTGGTGGTAGCCTGGTCGTGTAAGAGTAGTGTAAGTGTTGTTTACCTTCTTGTTCAGCCATTAGTGTGCGGATGCGCGCGCGCAGTCTTCGACGTTGCTCGTAGTCGTTACACTCGTCCAACTGAAATTATATAACAGACAATTTTGAATATAATTATATTACAGTCAGAAGAAACGATCGTAGACCACTTGTCGTAGAGGATTATGAACATCAACGTTTCGATGTCTTATTAGTTCGCGTTTCGGCACTTCTCAATTCACTTATATTCCTCAGGATATGGGCATCTGTTTATTTCTTACTGCCTCTCTAGGAGAGAGAATGGGCCGGGCCCAGTACGGTTTGATGAATGTCACATGTCTGGGAATTTTTGGTTCTAGGACATGCCGGTTTCCTCACAATGTTTTCCTTCACCGTTTTGAGAGCATTAGTGATGCAATAAATTACACAAATTAATGCGCCGACTAAGTTTGAACCCGCGACCTACAATTCGGCCACCTCTCATTGAATATTGCTCGTAATGGTTTTACAAAATTTTTTTTTCCGACAATTTCTACAGAAGTACAACAAGGCATCGTCCATATATCTCGTCACACACTCACGCATATCTCTTGTAAGCCCCTCAACATCGCGCGCGGCACACGTTTGCTTCTACACACAAACAATACTATCAACCAAGTGTTTGTTATTTAAATTGTTCGTCGGTTGCGCATACGCAAGTTACCACGGCCACCACTCCACGGTAACTGTGTATTCAGCGTCTATATTATTTGCGCTGCGGTTACCCAGATAAGGCTGTGGATAGGCTGGAGATACGGAAACCGGAATGCTTTGTTGCTGATGAGTAAAGTTGTACGAATTTCAAATGAGCTGCTGATAATGAGTTCCTCGCCATGGAAGATCGGTTAACTGCTTGTTGTATGTTCAGTTTTAAATATAACGGTTGTTGTTGCAAGTTTAGTGATAAAATATGACTCGATGCTCTATCTCATGGAGAAGACTTTGTACAGCAAAGAACTGATTTAATAGTAATAATTTATAGATTAATCTAGCTCTTTAAATTTTCAATCATTTACATCAACGTGTTTTGGAGGAAGGAACAATTATTAAAGCTAGTTGCGACTTGCCCCAGTTTCACGCGGAAATCTTCGAAGCTTTTCTCTGTTATGACATGGATGTATTGTACACGTAGTATGTTTTCAGCAACAGATAGTGTGATTCATGAAGAAGGTTTATTCATGAATCACACTATCTATTTCTGAAAACTGCATTTGTGTGCAATCAGTTCCGTATTTTTTGAGTATATCGCGTTCGTACAGACGCGGAGGGCCTTTAGTTTATAATCAGAATCAATAATGTATCTATATATTGCTATTGCTGCTCTAAAGATGTTTTCGCAGCCAAAAGAAGAAAAATTTCGCGTGGCAATTTTCTTTCTTTTTTCTTTTTGGACATTTATACAAAAATGTCATGATTTTATTCCGCAAGTCCTACTAACCTATCTAGTATGACTTACGTAACCATGTAGTCACATTGCTCCAGTATAAACAGCACCCAACTTGAGCTTTCTGCACGACTGGTCAAGTTGTCAATAAGTGACGTTTGTATTGCGGGCGCAACCGGTTCGAGCGCCGGGCCGGACGCAGGCACCCGCAGCGCTCGCCGGCCGGAAGCCGGAAGTGAGGGCTGTCCCCAATCGCACGGCTTTGTTGCCGAGCGCCCGGTTGACAATGTGTGCTCGTTTCTCATCACAATGATGAGCCGCATGATGGAGGTTTATTTGGTTTTAATTTGTTTGGGATAATTATCGGTGATGGTAGTTTGTTCATTGACTGTAGTGAAAGTTTCTATTGTGTGAGTGTTTGTTTTGACTTTTTGAAAACGGCTTTTTACTATGTGTTTGCTGAACACTCAACGAGGGACATGAACTCTACACAAATGATCTGCCCGGCAATCTCGCTTGACCAACTGATTACGATTTTTTATAAGTCTAAAAAACGCAACTCCGCTACACTATACTCTCGATTTCTAAATTTACAATTTGAAGTTGAGTACTTAAAATATACTTGTGCCTGAAAATCTGTCAGGCACGAAAGTAAGGTTTAATAAAATACCCAATTCAGCAATCGGCTCTATAAGTGTTAGTATCCTGACTAAGCATCTACAGAAACATCACAATTGTCCGTAACACAGCTACCGCCAACACCGATTGTCCCCCCGGCCCTCACACAGTGAGTTGTGACACTCGCCGCACCGTGAGAAGCGTGAAGACATGAGAGTATTTCACAACACGGAGTCGGAAGGTACCGTCGTGTCCAGTGTCAAGTGCAGGCGGGTTCCCACGCTGCCGTGCTGCCTCAGCGAAAGTGATCGCTCAGCTATGTGTAAGGCATGAGCGGTAGCGGTTTAGGTATGGTATAGTCAGATATTTTGCATGCTTATTGTAACAAGCTCTTCCTACAGTTCTCGTCTCTCTCAAGTAACACATTGGTTGTATTCAAAACTAGTTTTTTTGGTAGTTCTATTTTCAGCATACTAAAATAAACGAACAAGAGTGTCAGAGAATTTAACTTTCTGCTTGTTCGCGCCCCGCACTACAATATACGCGCAGCACTACGGGCCGCAAGGAGGGAAGAGGGGAGACGCGGGCGCAAGCGGCGCGCGGCTGCCGCGCGCCGCCAGTCGAAAAATAAACGTTTAAGGGACAGAGTACATTTTTAGAGGTTAAAGTGAGCGTTGTATCAGTCAGTGCCGCGTTTCAATTATTTCAATATACAACAAGTCTACCGAAATCGAGTTTTATTTTGTCTTCCTAGACAAAAGTGGCGACCGTGACAGGACTACAAAACGGACGACGCGGCGCGCGACGCCATTACGTGAGACACCAAATCCGAAGCGCACACGAGGCAGAGGACATTAGGACATCTGAGCTGCTCGGGAGCCTACTGGAGCCACAGAGGTCTAGCCCAGGAGAGTAAGCCTGTTCCTTTAAAATCCTTCATATTCATATATAAGTATCGTGTGCCCGATTGTGCGTAACGGACGCTTGCGACTCGAGCGTTAGGTACATATTCCTAACTAGTTCCCGGTGGCAGGCTGTGCACGTACCTATCTTTAATACACAACGCTTCGACCAAGGCTTCGTTCGACTCAGCTGTTTAAATAAAAAGGGTGTTGCATTACCTATCTGAATAGGTACTTGACGTTTAAGCATGTGCGTGTGACGCTTTCATGGCGTCAGCTCTATAAAGCTTTCTAGCTTGTGGGTGTAAGTCTAACTGTAAAACACGCACGTTGCACGTAACCCTTCTAGATTTCAATAGGTACTTGACGTTTAAGCATGTGCGTGTGACGCTTTCATGGCGTCAGCTCTATAAAGCTTTCTAGCTTGTGGGTGTAAGTCTAACTGTAAAACACGCACGTTGCACGTAACCCTTCTAGATTTCAATGCTTGAAACGCTTTTTCAATCTATTCGCCGACTATTCCAGCGATCCCTCCACGGCTCCACGTGACGTGTTTGCTGGGCTGAGGCGTCGGGTTCATCGCGTGCGTCGCTACGAGACGAGGTGTCGGCCAAGCTGTCTGCTCGACGTTAGCTTCAGCACCGGCACCAGCGCCTGCGATTGGACCTGAGCTTCTCGTCGTTCCGAAACCGGTTTGAGTGCACATTATTTTATGTTATTTCGTTGTTTGCGTTTTAAGTAAGTACCACAAAATAATTATGAGTGAATCAGAGCTTAAATTAGAATTATCGACGTTAATTAAACAACGTGGGATCATCAAAGGTCGCTTAACGCGATTCGAGCATTATCTATCTGAATTCAGAGTTTTGAAGGATATTCCATCATTAAAATATAAAGAATTAGAGCTAAAGGTGAGCAAAATCCAGTCATTAATGACTGAATTTGAAGAAATACAAAATAAAATTGATATTTTACACTCCGACTCTGAGGAGCAAATTAAAGAAAGAGAACAGTTAGAAAACCAGTTTATTGTTTTAATCACCAGCAGTTTAGAATTAATAGACTCTTGTGGAAATGAAAAGGTGACAAGTGATCACAATCAGAATTCTAGTAGTAGTTGTTCTCATAAACATAGTGGAATAAAATTACCTACAATAAAACTTCCTACTTTTGATGGAAGTTACTTAAAGTGGCTGGAATTTAAAGATACTTTCCTGTCTGTAGTAGATAGCAACTTAGAAATTCCACACATCAATAAGTTCCATTACCTGAGGTCTGCGCTGGAAGGAAGTGCAGCTGTAGTCATTAAGTCCATAGAGTTTAGCGCTAAGAATTATAAGGTTGCTTGGGATTTATTGTGCCAACGGTTTGAAAACAAGGATATTTTAGTTAATAATCATTTAACAGCTTTATTTAATATTGAGCCATTGAAGCGGGAATCCTACAAATCTTTAAGGTTCATTGTTGACCATGTTATGAAACATCTTAGAGCGCTTGAGACATTAGGATTGCCTACCAATAAGTGGGATATTCTTATTATATTTATGATTTCCTCCAAGTTAGATTTACATACTAACAGAAAGTGGCAGGAATATAAAAGCAAGTTTAGTGAACTTGTGTTATTAAGTGATTTCTTTGATTTTCTTCGTAACCGGGCTGATATACTTGAGACTGCATATTTTAATAATAGCTACTCAGACAAGGTGACTGACCACAAACCAAAAACTAACACACATTCTAAAAGTTTAGTTGTAGCTGTAGATAAGAAAGTAATTTATACTAATTGTCTTGTATGTAAGGAAGATCATCCTCTTTATTTATGTGATAGATTTAAAAACATGTCAGTGGATGATCGATTAGGTGAGGTCAATAAATTTCGATTATGTAAAAATTGTTTTAGAAGTGGTCATAACGCGTATCAGTGTAGATTAAAGGCGATGTGTCGTACATGCAAGAAAAAGCATAATACTTTAGTGCATATTACACCAACAGAGAATGGTGAACAAGCATCAACATCATCTTTACCGGTGTCACTGTCTGTGGCCAGCAGCGACCAGGTGTTATTAAGTACAGCACTTGTTCAGGTTGTGAAAGATAAGAAAATTTACACAGCCAGGGCCCTGTTAGACACAGGGAGCCAATCATCCTTCATCACTGACAGTTTAAAGGAAAAATTAGCTTTAGAGATTAACCCGGGAGGGTCAGTTAACGTTTGTGGCATTAATAATTCCAATTGTAATATTAATCAAAGTTGCAATTTAAAAATAAAATCTAGGTGTAATCCATATGAAATTAAAGTGAAGTGTTTAGTTGTTCCAAGAATAACTGGAATTTTACCAAATTCATTAATAAATACTGAATATTTCAAATTGCCAAATAACATTGAGTTAGCTGATCCAAATTACTTTTTCCCTTCTGAGGTAGATATCCTCTTAGGGGCAGATGTCTACTGGGACATAGTAGGCTCTAATTTAATTAAGTTAGGCAATAAAAATCCTGTTTTACAGGAGTCCAAGTTTGGGTGGCTAGTGAGTGGTCCCATAAATACACAACAGCCAACCTCACAAATCTATTGCAATTTCACACAAGAAATAAAAGAGTCTTTAGAAAAGTTTTGGTCAATTGATGACCTTCCAGTCACTAAAACATATTCTGTAGAGGAGCAACTTTGTGAAAACAATTTTATTGAAAATTTTTCTAGATTACCAAATGGTAGGTTTGCTGTGACAATGCCTTTTAAGGAGTCACCTGATAGAGCTCTCGGAAATTCCTATTTTATAGCAAGGGGGTGTTTTTTAAACCTAGAGAAAAAATTTGTTAAGCATCCTAGCCTTAAAACTAAATACAAGGAGTTCATAGATGAGTATGCTAATTTAGGACATTTATCTATATTAAAATGTAAACCTGAGTTTGGATACTACATGCCCCATCACGCAGTAATACGAGAAAAAAGTGAAACCACTAAATTGCGTGTAGTGTTTAATGCCTCATGTAAAACCAGTTCTGGAAAATCACTTAATGAGATACAGATGATCGGTCCAGTCATACAAAGTGATTTAATTTCAATTTTGCTTCGCTTTCGTAAGCATAAATATGTTCTCACAGCAGATATCGAGAAGATGTTTCGGCAGATTGAAATTAAGGAACCACAGCGCCATCTTCAACTTATATTGTGGCGCGATGAAGAAACAAAGCCGATAGATGTGTTACAGCTGAACACAGTCACATATGGTACCGCTTCTGCCCCTTTCCTTAGCACTCGATGTCTGCTACAGTTAGCAAAAGAATGTGAAGATAAGTCTATAGCACGCGTCATTGAAAATGATTTTTATGCAGACGATTTAAATACTGGTTCCGAAACTGTAGATGGTTTAAAATATATTTACCGTGAAGTTGTTGCCACTCTTAATTCAGCACTTTTGCCTTTAAGAAAATTCAGAACAAATTGCCCTTACTTATTTGAAAATGATGATGATACATCAAAATGTCTAGACTTTAATAAGGAATCTAGCGTACTAGGTCTCATTTGGTGTCCTAAGTCTGACAACTTACTATTTTCAACAGATTTACAGCCTTCTGCTCAAATAACCAAACGGTCAGTAATCTCTGCTACTGCCAAGGTATTCGATCCTTTAGGACTATTAAGCCCATGTATTATAGTACCTAAAATTTTATTACAACAATTATGGTCTGCTAAACTGGACTGGGATGACCCAGTACCAGTTGAATTTTGTAAGAACTGGTCTAACCTCTTGAAGGAATTTTCATATTTATCTGAAATTAATATAGATCGTTGGGTTCTATGTGACAATCCTAAAACTATAGAACTACATTGTTTTGTCGACGCCTCACAACAAGCCTACGCGGCATGTGTTTACTTGCGCTCTGAAGACTGTAATGGAAAAGTTACAGTGAGGTTGTTGTGTGCTAAAGCACGAGTCGCCCCAATGAATCCAACCACTATACCGAGGCTGGAGTTGTGTGGCGCTCTCTTAGGGGCTCGTCTATGTTCAAAGGTATTAGATTCCCTACAATGTAATATATTTAGAAAGGTTCTATGGTCTGATTCGATGGTTGTGTTGGGATGGGTGCAAACTCCACCCAGGGACCTTAAAGTGTTCGTATGTAATAGAGTGAACGAAATAAATCAACTAACGCCGGGATTCGACTTTAGATATGTATCAACTGATCAAAACCCCGCAGACATGGGTTCTAGAGGCGTGTCTCCCAAACAGTTAAAAGCTTCCAGCCTTTGGTGGGCAGGGCCTTCGTTCCTCGCTAATGACCCTACTTGTTGGCCTACACAACAACAAATCCCCAGTTTACCAGAACTCAAAATCCCACGCAACATTGAATGTCACGCCACAATAGTGAATAAAATAATTGAATTCGAGAAATATTCTGATTTTAATAAACTTGTTAGAATTTACGCATATGTACAACGTTTTGTACATAACTGTATAAATAAAAATTGCAGAATTAATGGACCATTAGATGTAAAGGAATTAGATAAGTCATTACTAACTTTAGTTAGATTAAGTCAGTTAGATAGTTACTCTGACGAAATTAAAATAATTAGTGATAAGAAAACTCTTAATCGTAAGTCTAAATTACTGTCGTTAAATCCATTCATAGATGACAGCAATATATTGAGAGTTGGGGGTAGACTTCGAAATTCTGAATTTAGTTATGATAAGAAGCATCCCATGATTTTAGACGCAAAACATCAGTTCACTCAGTTATTATTTAGACAAGAACATGAACGTCTGTTTCATGCCGGACCGCAACACCTACTAGCGTCTATCAGAGAGCGATTTTGGGCCATAGGAGGTAGACATTTAGCTCGCAGTACAACTAAGAAGTGCTTACTTTGTATTCGCTTTCGTGGGAAAACTATTCAACCAATAATGGGTAACTTACCATCGGAAAGAACTTACTCAATGTTCCCCTTCTATACATGCGGTGTAGATTTTGCTGGTCCTTTTACTATTTCCAGTCGCAAAGGTAGAGGAAGTCAATCTTCAAAATGTTATATTTGTTTATTCGTATGTCTCTCGACTAAGGCAATTCATTTAGAATTAGTAAGCAGTTTGAGCTCTGATGCATTTATATTATCTTTAAAAAGGTTTGTGTCAAGAAGAGGCAAACCTAGTGTCATCTATTGTGATAATGGCACTAATTTCAGGGGTGCAAACAACGAAATGTGTAGAGTGCTCAGGTCCAATCGTAAGTGTACCGATAGTTTCGCGAATGACAACGGTATTAAATTCGTGTTCAGCCCAGCATACTCGCCTCACTTTGGAGGTATCTGGGAAGCCGGAGTCAAGTCGGCTAAATTCCATTTAAAACGCACTGCCGGTAAAGCTTCCTTAACGTTTGAGGAGCTTGCTACGTTATTAGCACAAGTCGAGGCCATACTTAATTCCCGTCCTCTGACTCCACTCTCTTCCGATCCTACCGATCTTACACCACTTACCCCAGGGCACTTTCTTGTCGGGCGACCTCTCACATCATTACCATCGGCACCTATCAACACGAAGAGTCCAAATCGTTACCAGCTTATAGAGAAAATCAGACAAGACTTCTGGCAAAGATGGCGCCGGGAGTTCGTAGCGGAGCTTCAGCAACGCACGAAATGGAAAACGTCGCAACTCGAGCTTCGTGTGGGCGATTTAGTGATCCTCAAGGAGGAGGGCCTTCCCCCGCTACAGTGGAGGCTTGGCAGAGTAACCAATTTGTACCCTGGAAAGGATGGAGTCACCAGAGTTGCCGACGTCTACACTTCCAAGGGCACAGTACGAAGGGCTGTAAACAAGATGTGCAGTCTCCCCACCACAAACGAAGCCAAGGATGTTGCAGCCAAGGAAGATGCTTGAAAGCTGCTCTTTCAAACCCCGGGAGGATGTTCGCGCCCCGCACTACAATATACGCGCAGCACTACGGGCCGCAAGGAGGGAAGAGGGGAGACGCGGGCGCAAGCGGCGCGCGGCTGCCGCGCGCCGCCAGTCGAAAAATAAACGTTTAAGGGACAGAGTACATTTTTAGAGGTTAAAGTGAGCGTTGTATCAGTCAGTGCCGCGTTTCAATTATTTCAATATACAACAAGTCTACCGAAATCGAGTTTTATTTTGTCTTCCTAGACACTGCTAATACATGACATACGAGTATGTACCTAGTATTTATATTCAACTGCATTGCAGTAAAGTAACCATGAATGAATTTAAAAACTTGAAATTTTAGCATTTATTTTTAGGTACTCAATACTCACGGAAGAAACTATCTATATTTAATTTGTAGAAATTACAAATAGAATAAAATAGAAACTACAAATTAAGGATAATTTTCTATGTTCTACTGTTACACGGGTATTATGATAGCATATCGAAATAAAATATCAGTTTTTCTTCACGAAATCACTCTTAACTTGTAGCTCACGGGACAGGCGCGCGGGCAGTTCGTGGCGTCAAGTTTCAAGCGTGGCGTTGCGCGTGAGTGGACGTCGTCGTCGCACCGTGAAAGCCTCCGCAGATACTTTCCTCCAAGTCACTTGACGCTATTAACGCGTGTTGTTTTTGTAAAGTTGTCCACTCGAATGGCAAGCTTCTTGCCAGGTCTAGTCAAGACTTCTTTATTGCAGAAGAGGAGACGTTTTTCAAACCACGAACATGCTTTTCTTGGCACGTGTACTTCATAAAATCAAAACTTTCGTCTGACATAAGCCTGATTGATACTCCTGCCTGAGATTAATACTGTAAGCTCTCCATATACCTATTTCAAGACAGCTTCTTGGAAACCCGCTTGAACACAAGTCATTATAATGCGCGAGAGTCGAAGCAATAATGTTAATTAGCTTTGAAACGCGTCGCACTGGTGCGGGACCGGTGAGTCAGCTGCAGCGCGAAGTCACAGCTAATGAATGAAAGTCGAATGAATGGAGATGAGACCGGTCGGGACATTAGTTGCTCCCTTTCCGAGAAGTGACTTACTCTGACTGAGAAATTAGGATTTACATGTATGGGGTTTGAAACTCAAGGATTTAGTAAGGAGCTTATTATGCAGTGTTTGTCTCGCTATTAATACTCGTAGTTATTAGCTTCTATGAGGCAATCCATATAGAGATTTGTTCCTAGACCATGACGTTTAAAGTAAGATTGTTTTAATCTTATTTCAGTGTGGGTAAGAGATGGCGCTAGACAACCTGTATAGCTCCGCCTCTTACCCACCCAGGAAAAAGAATAACACAATCTTACTTTGAACGTCATGGTAACCCCGCTAACGGCTTTAGGCGGAATTTTCTTGATTTAGCGATTTAATCAGTTTTGACAGAATATCCAGAGAACCTATGGCTTCATTTTCTCCTATGGACTTATTTATTTGTTTGTTTTTTCTTTAAGTGTTGGACGTGGTTTTGGCAGACAGTCATAAGAAATCGACAGACGTGTAGACGCATCACAAACAGCTTCCTTAGAGCTTTACTGATCTCAATGCATGGCATGATGAGCTATCAAGCTTACTCGTCTTACGCGTATTAACACACTTCTTACTTCCATAATTATAATCAGGTTCAAATAGAACCGCAGATCAAAAGAGAAAGGGTGGTTTCACGAAGATGACTCAATTGACTGACCTGTTGGTCTAGTGGTTAGTGAAACTGACTGCTATGCCGAAGGTCGTGGGTTCGATTCCCACCCAGGACAAATGTTTGTGTGATGAGCATAATAATTTGTTCTGTGTCTGGGTGTAATTTATCTATAATATGTATGTATTTAGAAATATATAAGTATATTTATCAGTTGTCTAGCACCCATAACACAAGCTCTGCTTAGCTTGGGACTAGACGGCGTTGTGTGATAGTTGTGGAATATTATTATATTCATTGACACAGCTACTTATAGATTTGATGCCTGTACCATTTTGGGCGTGAAGATCAATCCTCATCTAGTCGTTTAGAATAGGTTAAGAATAGAGCAGTCGGGTAAAATATCCGTCATATGTAACAGGAAAGGACCATGTAGGTGAATAACTCACGAGTTTCCTGAGGAGACGCTCGTCCCAGCACTGGTCTACGTCGAAGTCCTCGAGGGTCCTGGTCTGCGAGCTGGTGACCTTGCCACCGCCGCTGCTGCTTGTGCGAACTGTCTCCTGAGGGACAATGAAATGAAACTTAATTAGTATGCTGGTTAGGTAAGACGACATAGGTGGAAGTGACAAGTCCAAGGATTTGGTTCAGTCGGCTCAAGGATCTTCTCAGAAAGATCCTCTCACGATCTTCTCACGTTCTTATTAACTAATTTGATCTTACGACCGTTGAAATTAGCAATAATTAACCTTTTGGCTGCTATATTAACAACAACAAAATATGAAGTTTAAAAATTCCGCACTTAAACAGTTAGCAAGCGTTTAAACACGTACAAATGTCGTACCATTCGTACGAACTCCAACCTTCTACCAGTGAGTCACGCTAGATCAATGTCTCCACTATTGCAAAACGAAGTTATTTTCACCTAATAACAGTAACATCTTCACAAATTTGACCTTGTAGGAGAGTTGGTCAAAGGCTACCAGCGCAGGCGCCGCTCATTTACAACACTGTCAATGAGTCATTAGCTATTCGTGTTTGACATGTTGATAGATGAGTATCGCGGATTTTGAGTGCTTTCTTAATATTTTTTCAATACAGAATGTTCGGCTGTTTAATATAGCTGTTTCGCAGGCAACCTTAAAACAATTCTACAAATATTAAAATCAAATTCAAATTTTTCTACTGATTGTGCTGAAAAAAGGGTGTCGTCTGTCTTGATACAATCATGTAGGTAAACAAGATGAATGAAAGACATGTTACTTAAATAGTTCAGAGAGACAGTATGGATGGAAGGGGACAGAGCAGTAAAAGTGGATGAGTTGTGACGATTGATTTGAAAGTATGGAAGAAAAGCACATGTAGCACCGATCACAAGTAACACGGGACAAGATCAGAAAGATGATAACGATGCTCTTACTACCAATTAATCAAATTAATGTTTCCGACACCTTGTAATATGTAACATTGAAAAACAAAAAAGTTTGCTACAATATTCAGTCACCATATCATCTTAAAAAATACACATTTCAATCTAAACTTCATCTGAAATACGACGTCTGCGGTCTTTTACATATTTCACAAGAAAGTCAGCTGTTAAAAAACATGTCACTATAAATTAAAAAAAATAACGAATTTTTAAATTCATTGATACGGAGAGATGTGGTAAAAGCTCCAGCTAAATCTGTTCGAAGCTACGAGAGAGATAAATGCTTAGTGGTGACCTTGACTGTACGATAGATGCGTGCAGGGCTGTCCGCTTGCGGTTCATAAAGTTTATGGCGATATTGACGTCATTTATTCTGAGATGCAGATGTTATATTGAGGAATGATAGTTACATAAATAGTGCTTTCAGAAAACAGGAAGTGCTGAATTTCTACGTTGCAAAAGTTTAGAAAAGATCTAAATAGGAAGGTAGGTTGTTACACTTGATGATGTCCTATGCAGTGGAAAAGAGGGCACTACATTTGGGAAAGCAGATATCGTAAGAAGAGAAAACAGAGAAACGAGAAGTATGTAACAGATATACTCGTACATAAGACGTTCATATTCCTTTTAATTCTCACGTCAACCCTAATTCTTCTACAATAGTATTTCAGTGTATGTAACGCTTGGATAGTTGTATAGGTAGTCTATTTCTGAGATTTGCGCAACGATACTATAGCTAAATTTTTCGATTCATTAGATAATCTACATCACTGAATAGTTTGTTGTGATAATGGTATTCTAACATTTGTAGATTTATTTCAAGTTCCTGAAATAATCTAAATTTATATTAACGTAGTTTGTATAGAATTACATGGTAAATGCTAAATATAGGTGTTTATTAGACGGTATAGCAATGCTAATGGTCCTAGACGTGAAAATACTCGTAATCGAAAATTACAATAAAATACAGGGATTACAACAAGCCAGGAGTGAATGAAGTTAGGTTGAAGATGATCATAATGAGAAACAACAAATGTATCCCGCACTGTGGACAAATGTCCTGGGGCCCAAGTCTGCTATTTTTATAAATTTGTCATTTCAACACGATCCCATTGTCATTTTGCTAAAAGTTTGTAATCTGCTAATTTATAATGATCGATCATTGATGGGTCAATGGTATCTTAACAGAGTTGTGATAGAATGATAATATCGAGCATATTAAAAGCAATAACTGCACAATAACGTTCTAGTGATAGAACACTGATCAAATAAACTGTCAAAGTTTTAGCAGATTACCGCATACGTCAAATATTCGTTTGTCAATATGTACGAGATTACTATTATAAGCCACTTCTTTCGATGGAGTGTCAGTGGTTGACCATTGGAAAGTCATAATGATGGCATTATATTAGATTAGATAGTAGATTATCAAAACTTGTCAAAATCGACAATTATGACATCAATGATAGACCATTCTGGCACAATTGTAATAGCAGATTTGAGGCCCTGGTAAAGGGTTGCGTGAATCTGATAGATGCGAGAGACACAAGACCCTGTGCTGTAGCGACACTTGGGGGAGAAGGCCTCCCTAACAGTAGACGTCTTCCGGCTGAAATAATGATGATCCTGTACTAACAGTCATATAGGTCATTCTAAAATATCTCCAGATACATCTACTACCGTGAATAAAACAGAATTAAATTTTATGTAACGGGGTGCGGCACCGGCGGCGCATACAATTTATCGAACGTTTAAAAAAAAGCATGATGCAGCTATTTGGCATGCGTTTAGGAACAACAAATATATCTATTTTATTAAGATAGACGAAGACATGTAATTTTTGCTCATCAACTGTAATATCTGTCATCAGTTTAAACCTGATTGATTCTTCCTTTGAACCGTGTGACTCTTCAGAAAATTACTACGTTTTGATTGGATTTGTATATTTGATTATTATTTGTTCATATGCAACTGCCGTGTTATTGATACCTACTGACAATTTTAACTTGATTGTTTAAGTGCAACGAATCTTTTCGTTTTTATGCGATTAAATGGTTCATCATGCATTACAACAAAACAAACATTTGTATAATTTGATAGGAAAACAAAAATGCGCAGCCTTTTGCGCCTTCAGATACTTTTGGATAAAAGTATTCTGTTTGGGAAAATAGAAGCACACAGGCAAGTAAATGAAAAGGCAAGAAAATGAAAACGGGTCTTATGTTATGTGTTACCCACATCACATAACGTTCATGAATAAATTTTACGACAGGGTGATGAACACCGTGTGTTTATTCTGCGCGGGCGCCGCTCCAACACGGAACTTGCATCTTTACGTTCGGGCACTAAACTTATGACGTGGTCTATATTAGTGGCCATGTCTCCGGAGATAGGCTCGTTGTGTTTACTGGATGCACCAGGAAGATGCCCAGCGTCAGCTGTTGCATGTGCGGCCAATTTGTCGTCGAGAGCTTAAATTGTCTCATTTACGTCTCTGTTATGATAAATTGGCCTGACTGTTTGATTGAGTGCTTTGTAACAGTAGGAAATTTTCCATTTGTAAATGCTTACTTCCATGAGATCCTGAGATGTCACTGTGTTAGCAAATATTACGGAGGCAATGGACTATTCAATTTCTAGACGGTTTTATAACCAGAGCATTATTCAATTACCTAGCACATCAGCCCATGAAAACGTGCATTTCAGTGCACTATCACTAAACTAGGTTAAACGTTTTGATTTTGATGTTTTATTGCCTACTAATTCCACGAAGGCGCGGTTGCTTTCAAATATGATTCAAGTTTTGAACTGAATATCTTAATATAATAAATTGTTGATGGACGATAAGACGACTATTGCCTTTCCAAACAAACGGATTTGAACCACACAAACACATTCGGACCAGTTCAACCAATTTCTGTTAATTTTCTCGTCAGTTGTCTCCCGCGCGTCTTTCGCAGGCTCCCAGCTATTTACCAATTGCTCTGTCTTGTCAAACAGAGGGCTATACTTAGCTCTTGAGTCAGCAGGTCAAATGGCCCGAATGCCCGAGGACTAAGTCTTGTTGCATTCCAGGCCTGGCAGTGCAGCCCGGGCTAATTCCAGTAGGGACAATGTCTCGTGTCCTTGCACAAGAATGCAAAGAAACTAATACTTTGTAAGAGGTCTGGATATTTTGGTCGTTGTTATTTCAGTTGGGGAAAGGAATTTTAAGAATTTAGAAATGGGTAAAGAGATTTTCAAGGATGAAGATAGTTTTAGCTCTGTAGCGAATTTTATTTCCTGGGCAATGTATGTTGCCTCGGTGACTTTAGGAGAAAGAAATTATTCGATTTCAAATTACTACGTTCTTCTTGATGACTGTGACAACTTTTTGATGTTTTTGAAAAAGCAAAGAGGAGAGATTCCGTTCACGATGAATTCCAATTCGATAAAATATGAAAGAAGTAGAACTTTTCTCCATCATGACCTTAACTAAATTCAAACCACCGTCATTCAATGATTGGCATTGGCAAAACAAAGAATCGTGTAGGTGGGCGTTCGTTGACATCATTGACATCCTCCCGTCAGTGACAGTCGATATTGATGTGAGTCAGTCATCTCCGAAGCTCGAGCCAACAAGTGGGCCCTTTGATGTGGGACCTTTGTTTAGTCTATGCGGCTCCAATCTAACTACTCTAGTTAACAAGTAGTTAGTTCAACAATAACATACCGTTTGCAAGTATTGATGACCTTAATAGCTACTGTGTTATTGCTTGTATTGTAGTGATAGTTAACGTGATCTAGTAACTAAACCGTAATTCGAGTTCTTTTGTTTTTTTATCATCGATTGCCTCCGGCAGTAAATGACGTTATATCTAAATACCATGATATCGACACCGCTAAATTTTAATCGTTTTAATCCCGTGGACGGTCGATCCGGTACATGAAACACTATCGATTTGTATAGATAAAATTAAAAAATAAAGTACCTTTTTTCCATAACTTGTATTAATTTACGCACGTACGCAATTAATTTATTTAAGAAAACGTCAGCTGAGCAAGTTCAATGACCCGTAGGTAGTTTGTACGCAATGCCGACTAATTCGTTTTGTAGTGTTTCATGTACCGGATCGACTCTCCACGGGATTAAAATGATTAAAATTTAACGGTGTTTATTATAAAACGAGAAACTGACTGACTGGCATAGCCGAAACTACAGGGCCTAAGAGCGTGATATGCTCAAGATTTTATTTTATGACGCTGGCGAATACTAAGAGAGCGTTTTTCATAATTCACCCCTAACGCTGGCAGAAGCTAGTTCAATATAATGCCTTTTACTGTTACTGTCAGCAGACTGCATGAAATTGGATTTACAAGGATAGACGCAAAAAAATAGATATGACCATGATAGATATTATAAGACCTCTTTCTTTAAAGTGCCTTAAATATTTATTTCTCAAAACAGTGAAGGAAGATATCCTGAGCTAACCGGTATGTCCGAAAAATCGAAGACATGTAACACCAATCCGCTCTGGGCCCACGTGTTGGATTATGACCCAGTCCTTATGTTTTTATATCTAAGTACCTAGACATTTTTATTGCTTATAAGTTAATATTTTAACTTAATGTACAAACACATCACAATAAACTGTATTGTGTTTGTATATCCAGGTCCGGAACGATAGCGTGATGTTATGATAGTTTATTTACTTACAGCCGAGGCTGCGTGGGAGTCTAGAAATGCGACTTTGTAATGTTCTACACACGTTTTATTTTATTCGCGAATACTTCAGTTGAGAAAATAAAGAGAATGAGATAATCATCTTTAGTAGTTGTTACAGCTGGTGGAATTGAGATGTTTGAATGATCTGCGGATGATCGGTTACACGGCGCCTGTTATGTTGCAGATTGTCTTTAAATTAAAAAACTTCTGCATTTAGAATCAACCTAAATTGTTATGTTAATGACGTTTCAAGTGTGTCATCTAGAAATTTAGTGGCAGCTAGACAAATGTCAGTAGAAGCATACCATTCTAAGTAATTCTCTTCTCTCACCAATAGTTTCCTAGTTTCCATCTAGTCTTCAGAGGACTCCCCATTCCTCGGAACTAATATTACAACCTGATGACCCTATTCCACAGCAATTGATCCACAATCTCGATCGTATAATAATAATAGTCGCGTTATATTTCAGAAGATCACTGGGCCACATTTTTGGCAGGTCGCGCCGAAACTGCGTTGTAAAAATAAAACTACGGCTGCGCATCTCCGCTTCCAATAGATCCGCAAGAGCGGGAAGTGCTGGATTGTAAATATATTGTGCAGGACGTAAGATGATACGCTGGTTATACTAATTTATTGAGCTTGGGCATCATCTAATTGGGTTTATATATGTTATTCGCGATACAATTCGACCTTCCTCTGTTTTGTGCTGTAGTGGAACTATGTGTGACATTTTGATTACTGGTCGGTCAAAAAACTATGGGCTTGACTCTACCGAAACATAGATCTCGACAAAGTGGTTTCTTTTCTTTCTGTTTTGGAGTACCTATTTTCACAGAATTATAATTTTAGCTTCGTTTTAAGAAATCCATGTGTGTTTGTTTGTGTTTCCGTGATGCGAGCATACCTATGCTTGTTGAGTTGTATTCAAATAGATGTCAAGGAGTCTGTAAATATAATGAGTTTATTAACGATTTCGTAAATATTCTGCTAAGTAAGAAATTGTACTTAATATGTTAATTTGAAGTAAACTTTTCGCAATTTTCTTAAAAATATCTCCGATATTTTATCGACTGTCGTAAGATGTAATTATTAGTATATAAACTGTTAATCTGATGAAATATGTAGCTATAACTGTTTACTGAACGAAAGTGAACGATCGTATAAACACAATAATTATACGAAAGTTCTTCTGTGTCGTAACACGAGGGCTCATTAAAAGTAAATCACGGAAAAGTGGAGGTTTATGAGCCAAAGCTGTGGGATACTGATATTGCGATGAGCGATAACCAGATATTATGTGGACGGTTAACGGTACTATAAAGTCGTTGGATTATGTTTCTTTTTTGTTGGTACATCTTGAAATTACTTCTTCCACTCTGGGTGGAGTGAGCTTAGGCTTCGTGTTAGACTTTTGCTGAGTGAAAACCACCGTGTGCCTCCTGCGTTCCAGGGCCGCAGTAACTCTTTTGATCAATCCTGCAAACCTTGCAGACAGGCTTGTGATATAAATGAGGTCGTAATGTAAAATTCACCTCCTATCAAGGGCTTATTAGGTCTGGCTTAATGGAGAAGTTTACCTAGTCTATCAGTTTAGGTTGAGCTAACATTAGGAGATCTGGCGCTTTAATGTTTGATAATGTCAATTTTGTTTAAAGATTTTTAAGTTTTATATCTTGTCTATTCACTAGATATTATTTACAAGGTTATCATATTTCTCGAACGATATTTTTTAGTTCTATCTTCTAATACTTGGTAAAATCATTGGAATTTATTAAACGTTTTATATATAGAAATTAACATGTGCCAGAACTAGCAGAGTTCTAAATTATATTTAGTTTCTAAATTATATTTAGCTTCAGTTGCAGAGTAGTGAATACTAGCAAAATATTAACATTCTGGATTGACTGCCTTCGATTTTTCGACTAATGTGTTTGTAATTACGATATACAATTTACCTTTGGCGTTTGGATGTGATCAAACAACATTTATTTAACCTATAGCTTCTAGTTCAATGCGATTTATAATTTCGCTGATCACTTCTCAATTGTTAGAAACTTCATTATTGATTCAAGATAAGTTACATACTGAAGACTTTGTCTATTAATCACGTTATCAGAGTTTTGTAAAAATTGTCAATAAACGTTCGTTTGATTATCAGATCTAACTAAATATTTAATGGATTCGATATTACTATCTTTAAGGTATAGAATGGATTTTGATGTAAGAACTGATGATACACAACTGCCCTTGTGAAGAAATAGCAAATGGCATTATTATGGGAATACAAAGTGTATGTACATCACATGTTTATGTACATCAGCATGTTCACCTTCGACTATTATCATTTAAATGATTCGTAGGATAATAGGACTATTACGCACAATGTAAACATGTGTATGTAATATTTAATTAACAGCTAATAATTGTCAAACAACTTAACAAATCATACAATTAACACACCTATGTTTGCAGTTAATTACATGAATGTGATATGTTTACATATTGACGTAGGTTATTCTTATGCCAAATGTACGACTAAGCTAGGGCTACTAGAATTAATTCATATGCGATTCTACAACAAGGCCATATCCTGTCAAAAATGACATCATCTTTGTCTTTTGCGTCAAGTTAACGTAAATTTTCATTTAGGTACGTATTCTGAAATACTGATTTGAGATTTGAGTTCGTAGTGAAACTCGCGAACTTGGCGGAATACTTCATCTCTATGTGCTGAATGTACGTCCTTGGATATGAGGATTTAGGATTATTGTCTATCAGATTGATTGGAAATATTCAAACCTTAAACAGAACAGAATCTTCAGACAGTTTACAATTATGATAACTATTACTTTTCCTAATAACTAACTGTAGTGTGATCTAGCGCTTGCTTCGATACGTTCTACTGCGCATGCTTGTAGAGATGCGCACGCGACTGCCATTAGCACGTTTAAGTTTAACGGACGTTTTTGTACAGTGGCCTCTATCGGACTGCTGCAGAACAATGTTAATGACATCTCGTGACGGAAAACTCATGCCATTTCCTTTACCGACTACGATGGAAGGTACGTAATGGTTTCCGGAGTAGGAGTCCGTCTCATTCAAATACTTCAAGCTGATGAAAAGGAAATAAATAAACGGTGTAAAGGCAGCACCAGCAGGTAAAGTCATTAAAATTGGAAAAAAAGTAGATTTGAAATATTTCAGATGATGTAAACTGTCATGGAAGACCAGTAGATAATGGCAACGATTATCGAAATCAATTCGTGATTTAAACGACACAAAAAGCAATAGTTTAGTAACAACAGCAACGCAATGGATTATTAAGAAAAAGCTTTATAATATTACATCCGAGTAAAAACTAGTAGATTGTGTGACAAAAACTAAATGATACAATATCAGAATACTGCAGTAGAACCATCAAATATAATTCCTTAAAAAGGCAGACGATGTCTAGGAGGGTGATGTACCTACATCATATGCAGAGAGAGGTTCAGAAAAGACAAGCAGAAGAAAGGCCACAAAATAAGAATGAATGAGACTAAAATCTGATCAGTGAGGATCCCGGGGACTAACAGAGATGATACCTTATAAAAAAGTATGGAAGAATAACCACAAAATAAATTTCCTTAAGGACAAGATGATGATCATGGGCTAGCTCAAGGCTACTGCGGAGTTAAAGTCTAGAGCTGGTGGTGCGCTAAGAAGTTGTTAAACTTGTCGGTGTTTGTGGCAGTCATATGAAACTTCTGCAGCTTGTTTTTTTAATATAATACACCTATAATTGACAGTGAAAGTCGTAATAGCGGGAAATCATATTAATATCATTACGAGACAATTTTACTCGCGGTTTTTATGTTTCCCTCACAACATTGTCACGTTCAAGTTTCGCAAATTGATTATACGTCCCGTTATTGATTAAAAGCTGCGCGTGTAACTTTCGTTTGCTGTAGCTTAACCTTGTTATGATTCCATATCTTTCGTCGTCGTCTCAAATTTTTCAAATAGCATTAGGTTTATTAGTTTATTAATTAGTTTCTTAAGTGCAAGCTAAGGATTTTTGCTGTATCCTACGTAACCAAGAAGCGCAGCTTTTTGTTTTTGTGCTCACACCTTATTTAATTTATATTATAATGTCTACACGTGAGGACTTGTAATTGGCTTTCTAGTGATTATGGATTCCTTTTTTTTTTGTCTGGTTTTATTAGCTGTAAGTCTTCCATGTACTAAATAAATAAATAAATAAAATATCTTTAGCTATATCTCAATCATTGTCAGTTCTGTGTTCGGCAGTAAATGGTATGGCTGCTTTTTTATAAATCGAATTCTACTGTATGTGTGAGGTATGAATAAAAGTTTTTTCTTTCTTTCTTTCTAGTTCTTAAAACATAATTTCATAATAAGTTTAGCCTTTTGAAAGTGTATTGGAATTTAAATTGTCACACATAATTTTACATACCAAATCGGCATGACACATGCCTACATTAGGAGACACAAGTTGGCATCGTATTCCAAATGTCTCGGATCTGGCTGGGAACGCTGACCGTTCCCACGAGCATTTATACGCCTTTTGTTTCATACACTGTTTCTATTTATATTCATTACACTACTATCTAATTTCGGGTAGGCAGTAGTCCCACACTAATATGATCGTGAATTCAAAGAACAATTTTAAATTTTCCTATTTAAGTCTTTAATGATCATTCATGAGCACTTCATTCCCGGTAAGACACGCACCGATTACTTGCTCGTAATTACTGGTATAAGCAATTACGCCAATTGTTATTACTATATCCATATACATGAGAGTCTTGCCCCGTTCCGTGGTTCCGCCTACATTCACGCCGTCTTCTCAGTACGGTAGCGGCAGCACTGAATATTCATTTTGACACAATTATATCTGTAATAGAAGGTGCCGATTTCCATTTCTGTTGTTAAGAGAAAAGAACCTGCCATGCCTGCCTGCTTATTTCGATGTTGTTATCTTTTTATACGGTTTTATGCTCGGTTTAACTAATGAGATTCGTTGTATTCTCAGCTTTAGAATTACTGGAGTATTTTAAAATATTCTCTGGTCTTGTTAATTAAAATGTCTTAACAAAAATTATTCATGGTCACTAGAGACTCAAAATAAAATATTATAAGAAGTCAGTTAAAAGTCTCAGAAATTACCTACTTGTTTGGTGTAGGTTTTTTTTTTAATTGTGATAAACTAGTGCTTGACTGCGATCCCATCTGATGGTAAGTAGCGATCCAATCTTTGATGTTGAGACGCAGTAATTTCTACGACTTGATGTCCGGAGAAATTCAAAGGTCTTATTGACAGGATATGAACCACGGGATAGAAACTCTAATCCTGAAGTAATATAGTTTTTATTACGGCAACGGAAATCTGTAATGAGTTATTAGACATTCCTCCGATTGATAGCTGCGAACTGCGAATGAAAGTCACTCATAGTATAGAAACGTCCTGGGGATATGTTATGTATGTGGATGTCATGCTTTCTAATTTGTTGTAAGAAAATGATGTTTAGCAAGCTTATGAAAGCAATCTTGTCGAAAATGCTTGTAAGTATAAAAACCGGCCAAGAGCGTGTCGGGCCACGCTCACTGTAGGGTTCCGTAGTTTCCCGTCCGTCACAATAAGTGTACCCACTTATGAGTTTAAAAAAATGCTTGCATATACGATTATACTACAAAACTTAGTCCAGAAATTATTTCTTAGAACCCTTTTGTCTTTTTTGTACAAAAACTGTTCTTTCCATCAAGTTCAAAATAATTTTCCTAGAAAGTCCTTATAAAGTTCTACTTTTCAGATTTTTTTCATATTTTCTAAACTTATGGTTCAAAGTTACAGGGGGAGGGGGGGACATTGTTTTTGACTTTTGAAGCGATTATTTTTTTGCTATCTAACAATATATCACACGTTAGGGTTGAAATTAAAAAAAAAAACAATTCCTACTTTACATATAGGGGGGCTACCCTAATAAAACATTTTTTTTCCAATTTTTATTTTACCACTTTGTCGGCGTGATTGATATACATATTGGTACCAAATTTCAGCTTTCTAGTGCTAACGGTCACAGAGATTAAGCGAAGACGGACAGACAGACATGGCGAAACTATAAGGGTTCCTAGTTGACTACGGAACCCTAACAAAAACAAAACTCATTACCAACGTTGACAGAGTTGTTCCACAACTTTCGTATTATTCTCACACAATCTACTAGTCTACAAATATTATAATATCAACAACCATAAATTTTTCTTGAATTCTAAACAAAAACTTGGCACACGAAATCAGGAAAAGTAGAAAGGAGTCAATGCCACGAAACAATATAATAAACTCACATTATAAATTCCAAATCATTTAATCTAGTTTATTCATAATTTTCTTCGTAAGCCTTGGCCCTTTTCCCGAGAACTATCGCGCTCCATATGTGGATATAGGGGAAGCAGAGACGTAAGGTCATTAGCTTGTGTTTGTATTTGTACGCAGTTTGGCACAAGACCAACTGAAATGGCGCGAGCGCAGGGCTGATGGCCGACAGACTTTTGGTAAATTTGAATAAGAAAAATTGAAAAAATGTGTTTTGTTAGACATTGTTTGATGTTTTGTCGTCCAACTTTCTTGTAGACAGAGCAGGTATTTAAACTTTACACTCTAACTTATGCATCCGTTCATGGCAAAACATTAATTGAGTGAAAAGGAAGAAGTGATAGAATCTAAGAATTCTTCTGTAAGTATACTAGCTTCTGGCAGCTGCTACGGCCGCGTTGTTTGGGTTTCTCTATGCAAACTTTGAACCCCTGTTTAATCTTCTTATGGGGTGAATTTTGGTCTTGTTCTTTGTACTTGACCTTTGTGCAAAAATTCCAGCTTTCTAGGTATATGGGTGTGAGAAGGGCGTTGATGAATCAGTGAGTCAGACTTTAGCTTTTATAGTATATATAAAATATAAAATGTAGTAGAATACATAGATTTTTTATATTTCGAACTTTGTAGCTTTATTGGATGGATTGCTGGTTTCCAGTAAGAACACGTTGTGATGGCAACCATATACGATGTTTTGCAGCCACTGATTTATAATTTATGATCGAGATTATTATAAATTTATGATCATGGTTTCCTTATGATGTGTTCAGTCTACGTAGGTAGGCAATAGCAAAATGTGGTGCATGTGGCACTGTCGTAGGAGTCAAATATATGGACAGACAGATGCCAAACAGTTGAGTGGACGTAGCTGATTGTTTCATTCTCAATAAGTGATAAGGAGAGCTAATTGTGGAAGAGAATAGAGAAAATAGAATAATAAATGACGACGTGACGGTATTTGCTAAGAATTCTGCTGCTATGTGTGATGATGATAAAGGTCCTATCTACAAGTTCCTGTTTTCATATAGGTACAATTAGAATGGTGAAGTAACCAAACATATCTAAAAAAATTAAAATAAAGTAAACGATCTAAGCGAAAAGACACATCTTTGTCTGCAAAGATAGTGTCTTTTTAACTAACAAACGCAAGTATCAAAACATTGATCATAAAACAATTCATAAAACAATTCAGTTCAGTGAAATTGAACGCGAACACAGTCATGAAGACTAAATATTCGCAACGCAAATACTCAATCAAATTCTCACGTCCATTTCAGTCATAAACGTCCACATAAACAAACATTGCAACCCTTTTCCCCGTATCTCCCAAGACGTACGGACGTCCATACAAAGTGATCGCACGCGCTCCGCACGTGGCAGTGACAAGGGAGATCTGCCACATACGTCACAGCTGTATTTCTGGCGGTCAAACTTGGACAAAGGGACCGAGTTCCACGGCGGAGATGTCCATTTGGCAATGGCGAAAATAAAGGGTATTGTTTGTTTTTAGTGCAGTTTTTCCGGGTTGAGGTTTCTAAGTATTATGAAATATTTTTGGCGCTAGTATTAAAATTTCCGCGTTTTAAGAGGAATTAAAATGAGCATTGTGACAAAGAGTGATTGTGAAAATCGGCCGCATTGTTGCGCTGTTGCATGAATGACCTAGCTTTTACTTCCTGAAATTACTGTTTTTCATGAAGAATTTTGAATCATAACTATTAAATTTACGTTAACGAGAAAGATTTACCACATGAAACAGAGACTACTTTATAAGTTTTTCTAGATGTTTATTATATTTTCCTAACCTAAATGGAGAGTAATGGAGTTATTTTCACTTTCCTCTCTATCAAGCACTAAATGTATTTATTATAGGCGTGAGCTCGCTTCACCTTGCACTACTTGAGGTATTAATAGAGCCCTTGTGGATCAGCGCATGTGTACGATGTTCGTGAAGAGGCACCGCGTGCGCAGCGTGTGTTCCAAATACTCCGTTTTTACTTGATATAGGAGTTAAATTATTATGTTCGCAATTTCGGGACGCAAATGTTCTGCAATAAGTTTTGGTGCATGGTGGGATAAACAATGTATAGTTTTCAACAATTCCACGACATCTCGGAAACAACGACAGATGTAATGGGTCTACTAAGAACATTTACACAGAACATTTAATGAAAGGACTCAGAAAATATTAATAAATTTGGAGGAGAAAAATTTGTAGTAAGATACTGAAAATATTTCTTTAATGAGGTACGAAGCTACTGAAGATGCGAAAGATGGAATAATATCAAACTGAGAAAAAAAATCCAAATGATAATACAACAAATGAGGAACAAATTGCACTAATTGGCAATCTTAGCCCAACACCTTTGCAACTCCCCAGGAGACCTAATAACCGTAGTGACCCAGTTGTGTTGGCGCGAGATTGGCGTACTATTATAATCGGCGCAGGCGCATCGGTCAACGACCGCTAACCGGGAGGCTTGACCTGAGACTCGCGGTGGAGACGCGGAAGCGGATAACTGACATATGAAGGTTTGAATGTCGATTGAGAACGACATTTGGGTGATACCGTAGAGCTGTAGATTTTCAGCTCATCCAGGGGTATATTTGGATTAATTCAAGTTGTCGTTAAATTAGATTTTAACTAAACGTGCTAGATTACATGACGATCTGACACTGACAATAATTTATATGCCGATGTGATGGCAAAATATGGAGAACTCTGTTATAAAAACACCTGAGTACTACGCTTGTGTGAAATTGATTGTAGCTGCGGTCTCACCATCGTCTAGTTATGACTACCGTCCATAGCATACTTGCTAGGTGTATTTTGAACCACCCCCGCTATTTCCAGCACTATATCTACAATCTACACTCACTTGGCAAGTGACACAGCACTTCGATCCATTCAATGCGCCTAATTGATGGCTCTTTGATTGCCAATTAATAACACATTTGACGAGTATACTTGTCACCATTTGTGAAGTATGTTGTGTAACATCATTGTTTCACACGAGTTTGTGTTACCTAACTTTAAAGTTCATCGTCATGATGGATAGGAACTTCACGGAGAAGTGGGTCTTCAATACGTAAGTAAGTATATGAACGCCTAACTTATGAGATTCATTGTTGCAAAAGTTTTGTAGCCTTCGGTGATACGATGTCTATTACCTTATTTATATGTTTCGTTTAGAAATCTGTGATGGTGACCTGATCTGATTTAAGAGAAGAAGAAATGTAACTAACTCAAAAGCACTATTCAATGAGTCGTAATTTATGTAGAACAATCAGCATCGTACGGGTTAATGATCCCAAAATCTTAAGATCACACACACAGACACTTTTTTATTATTTTTCAAAAAAGCTGCTATTAATATATTTCTAACAAAGTGCCAAAAGACATCAACCTTGAGAGAAATTAAAAACAGTAGCCATCTGAAACATTTATCTACCTACATTATAATTTGGAGATAAAACGTAAATGTCGCTCGATTGACGCATGCCGCCGGATATATAAAGCTTCGAATTAAATTAAAATCAAAACAATGTAATGAGACATGAAGTTATACATAGAATATTAATGATAATGTCAACGCTTTTCACGAATGTTTTCATAAATACACTCTTTCTTCATACTTGAAGTATTATATTGTTCTGTGAGTGACATTGAATTTGTCCTTTAAATTTCTTGTTATTTGTTAGTGCACACAATGTTTTGGTGTTATTTGACGATATTTTAACTTTTTGTTTAACTATTTCAACAAATTCCTCATCAACGGTCCTAAAACGGCACCCTGCGATACCCCAAATATCTTTAGCCTTTTTAGTTTATAAATAATATATATATATTTTTTTAATAATTATTTACTAGTGCTTGACTGCGATCCCACCCGATGGTAAGCAGCGATGCAATCTTTGATGGTGAGGCGCACTAGTTTATTAAGAGCCTATTCACTCTAGCCTTTAAGACACCCAAATTATAATCGGACGGGAAGACAAGCAAAGACAGGCAAACTGTTCCAGTCTTTCGACGTACGCGGTATAAACGACGAGGCGAAACGCTTAGTCCGATCTGATAGAGCTTACTTACTCGTAAAAAACATTTTGCGACCGAATCAAAAAAAAGAGAGGATGGTCTCAACTCTTCTTTTTTTTTATCGGTTAAAAATTTTTCAAGTCAAACAAAGTTAACAAAAGTTAAGAAACTTGAAAGTTGATATAACAAAGTCCTAGGCATGATTAAGCAAACGAAGGTTTATTTGAAGAACGGTCTTCATTACTCTAGTGAAAGACATGTAAAAAAGTTGAGATAAGTGTCAAGCTTACACCGATTACATCACAATGATGATGAGGCATGTATCACTTCCTGTCTCAGGCAAAACTGCTGATCATCGTATTAGGATACATGTGATATAGTGAAAGGTGCTCACTGGCAAATCGTACGTAATGCTATTTACTTCGATGACTTAGTTTGTTAAGGCTTTTGCAAGGATTTGAAGAAAGCTTTTGGTTGAGTTGATATTGAAAACTAAAGGAATGTTTTTCAAGTACCTATTTTAATTTTAAGTAATTGTGCAATAAGACTGAGGTGAATTTATTGACAGTTCGGTTTGTATTTTCTTTGAACAAAGTAGATAAACTTGTAAAATCTATAAGGTTCTTATAAGGTCTTACAACGTACAGTTATTTTCTAAAAGGTCAGTTTAGAACCGTTTCTCAATTAGCCATCAATCCTGTAGATATTATCAGGCCTGACGTCAACTATCTCGTAAGAAATGGATAGAGTCGCCATTACGGCTGGCTAGATAAACATCGCCGTTTACTTGCGATGCCAGTACGCGGAGAAAGATAACAACCCTGTAATAATATTGTGAAAACAATTTAATTTAACATAATCGGTGCTGTCCGCCGGGGTAAGGGTTTGTGCAGACTTACATTATAACAATGTTCCGCAGTATTTTACGTGTTCATCGAAGTTGACGATATAATTTGTAGCACACAAATCCGTAAATTTGAGATTTTTAATTTCTTCACTGTATTTCCTTGCTCTTTCAATAAAGCAGATTTGCATTGCTAACTTCGTTATATTCTACTTACTTCGATACTTATTTACTTCGATAATAAACAGTCGAAAATATGCTTTTATTGTGGTATCTGTTAAAGTTTGGATATCTGTTTATAATTCTGCATTGCTTTCAAATACTTTTGATGGGTATCAATAAAGATACGTAAAATCTTTGCAAGGGCACACTTGTGATGTTAGTTTCATCCGGGCTCTAGGCAATGCATGTTTCTGCTATCGGTAATAATAAATTATAATCGTGATTTACATGCAACGACTGCCATCAGACCTCCGAAACTCTACTGCTAGACAACACGATACTCCTTGGATAGAATCTACTATCATTAAACGGGATCAACCTTACTCCTATGCACGGCACACCCCAGTAATGTCATAGAGTAGATCGATATGAAATAGAAAATTCACTTGTCCGGGGTTAACATGCGCTAAAATATGTGGTTAATCTGAACGCTACTTTGTCTTTGAACTGATCGACTTAAGAACATGTAGTTAAATAAATAACAAGTATATCATTTGGTTTGTGCTGTTAGCGAGCTGCATGTCATAGTTGCGGCTTATGCGGCTCGTGGCGAGCTGTCCCGCGGCTTGTTACGGAAAACAAGCGGTAATTGTGGAGAAAATAAATAATGATTATTATTATTTGCTCGCTTGTAGTATGGTTGAGCTAGTGAAATTGTAGAATGGTATATTGTACTCATAAACAACATGGCATTTTAAATTCATCAGTAACTGTGGTAGGCATTCCATATAATATAATAAAGAGGTAAATTTTGTTTTTTTTTGTTTGTAGGAGGTAATCTCTGGAAGTACTGGTCCGATTGCGATTTTTTTTCACCGATAGAAAGTTACTTTATTCCTGACTGGCTATATTTTGCGTACGCAGGTCTTTAATAAATCTCTTGAAAAAGCTGTCTTTCGTACCCCTAACTCAGGAAATTCTCAAATTCAGGACTCCTCTTTTGACTGGCCTGTTGGTCTAGTAATTATTGGCCCTGACTGCTATGCCAGAGGTCGTGGGTTCGATTTCCACCCAGGACAAATGTATATGTGATGAGCATGATCATTTGTTTTGTGTCTGGGTCTAATTTATCTATAAGATGTATCTATTATATGTATTTAGAAATATACAAGTATGTTTATCAGTTGTTTAATATTCATAACACAAGCTCTGCTTAGCTTGGGGCTAGACGGCGTTGTGTGATAGTAGTGGAATATGAAAAAAAAAATCTGTCACCAACCGACTAAATATTTTAAGAAAGTGACACGAAAGAACCTGCCCTTGACTACTGCCCAACATTTTTACTACCACTCTTTTATTTGTTGTTTAATTCTAGCGGCAGTGTGTCGCAACTCATACCAACTCAGCGACCTCCGGGTGACATGCGCTTGACAGAAGCATGGTCGTGTTTGACAGATTAACTGACCGTGTGTAGAATAAGGCCACAGGTGGAAAAAGAAATGTAGGCGATTACGATCAGGTAAATAAACTTCTTGACATTTCAAGGATTACTTCCAAGCTTACAGACCGCTACGACAAGCGTATACATTTCGTATTTCCCATAGGCATTTTGCAAGTAACCTATTAAATATTCACAAAGAAGTCGTCTGTACGTATTTAGAGCATGTTCCACTGAAATACAGTTTCAGGAAACGAGTCGTGATTGTATCAATTGGTGTTTATGGGTGGCGAGCTATTAACCTACATGTCCTACCTACCTAGATCTATTTCACAAACATTGTACATAATATCAGCCCCGATTGTTAAGCATTTCATTGTAGACCATTAAAAACGTAAAAATAAAACTCGTAAACGTAACGTAAATGGCACTAAGCTTTTTTTCATTGAAAACTCGTCGCGGGCTTCTTAACGACAATTGTAAATTTTTCAATAGTTTAGGCAGCCATGCCTTTTAAGTGCTAGTTTATTCGTTATAATAATGATCTATTTGCGTATTAAAGTTCAAAGTCCGCTGAAGCTTGTGACGTCAATCACTGATGTTAACTGAAGACCATTAAATACGTTCGGCTAAAATATTATTCTTAGTGGTCCAATTGTGTGATTTAATATCAGTAACTCTTAAAGAGTTTGAGTTTAAAAACGTAAAAATTACAATTTATTAGTTAAAATAGAATAGTAGGGTAGGGCTAAAAAATGATTGATTAAAACAAACAAAAATATTGCTAAGTAGCTTTTGCCCGCGGCTTCGCCCGCATACATAAAATATAGCTTAGGTCACTGAGGAATAAAGAAAGCTGCTTTATTCCTCAGTGACCCTATCGGTTAAAAAATTTTCACAATCGGACCAGTAATTAGGTACAGAGATTCTATATTTCAGAATACAAAGTTTACTTCGTTATAATATTAGTGTACATGTATTTAAAAAAAAGTAAAAAAAAATCGTCAAGTGCGAACTCACCACAAACAGTAGAACTGAAAATTGTTGCAAATCCTGAAGTTATCCGATTATCACTATTAGGGGGTCTACACCGGTGCCTTATTACACGCGGTACTACTTCACTAATTAATTAATTACTTAGACCATAATATTATGGTTTATTTGAGTATCATGGCATCGCTGCGCGTGGCATGCGCGGGAGCTGGGGACGGACTGCGCAGCCGCCCGCTGTGACGTCAGCAAGCCAAATATAGGCCCGCACGCTCCGCACGCTATTCTCACCCCCACAAAATCGAACCCAGAAGTCTTTACAGTTAATTTTCGTCTGATGTATGATGTGAGTTAAGGCGTTAAGTAGCAAATGGTGGTGAAATGTCGGGCCGGGCGTGTTATTTTTGCATAGGATTTTCATCGCTTTCCGCGCTAGAACGCGTGGCTTAAAACGGCAATACGGCGGCGCTAGCGCATCTGCTCAACAGCTTTTGTTTACGAGAACGTTTCGTTCGTAGTAATGTGGATGTAGGGTACAGGGGTAATGATTGCACGATATTTGGACCACATGTGGGCTGGGAGACCGCGACAAGGATTTTCAGCGTGGAAAAACTTTAATTCTATAGTTACAAATGTTGGCGCTCATTGAGATTGGCGTGGGATTTCAGACATGCTGCAAGAAAATTGAACAGTTTTCAGATTTTGTAATGCTCTTGTTGCGTTCAATGTTTTCCGCTGTGTTATTAAAAGAAGAATGTTTGTTTACTTTTCATTGACCTTCTTGTGTAATGGTTGAAGTGGGTCGCAGTTACGCACCATGGAGTAACCTTGCGGCCAGATATAACAGCTCGGTGAACTGATCGCCGATACACATCGCGCTATGTAGCGGCGAACTGATTGTCTTAATGATTTCCAATTAAGTACCTACGATATCTTAGGACGTTAGATATTATTAAAATTTCTGCCTGCCCCATGAGTAGCCCGATTCACGTAATGAAAACCGTAACGATATCGTAGCGATTTAGTCATTCGCATCAATCGAGTTTGAAAGACACCGATTTTAAAGACGTTTGAAATTCGTCGATTAAAAAAAAAAATGTATTACCTATATTATTCTGGTAGAAGTCTTATTAATGTAACTGGAAATAAGTCGATAGATCGTGAATACCGCTTTTGGATAGGACTTTGATCGAACGACTATAAAACTTCAACGATATTTGGCTTGTTTGATTTTACGTGAATCAGGCTACTGGGCCTTTACTATACTAGCTTTGCGAAAGACTTCGTCAATGCCGGTTATTGCGGATGCTATGTCTAAACGAAGCCAGACAAAAAGTAGCTTATGTCCTTCAGTGGGGTAAAACTTACTCCGTACCAAATTTTATCAAAATCGGTTCTGTAGGTTAACTGCGAAATCGTAACAGACAGTCAGAGCTACTTTTAAATTGTATATGTATAATTAGAAGATAATTAAAGTGTGGATGTGGATTATTATTTTAAAACCATTTTTTTTAAAACATTGGCCTCTATTTCTACAGCTTAATAGCGGGCTTTAAATTGCTTGAAACATGCACAGAAAAAGTCTGAAAAGTCTCGACACTAATCTTCCAGTACATTGAGATTACTAGTAAAATGGTAGATGCTTCTAGCTCTATATCTATGCTTCACGTCTAGAGCCGTTGGGATTATCTTTTTACTACGTATTAAGCGGCTTCATTAGACGTGCATTTTTTCAGAATACGAGTATCCGCGAGCAACAGTGCATGGGTACTATACTATTCGAAAAAGAATTTTCTTAATCGATTCGATCTTTCCAGAGATTATTTTGTAGGTTAACATTACAACACAATACATTGCCTCACACGTACTTGTGCGTAGGATAAACAATTGTGCGCGTGCACGAGCCACGCGCGGGACTGCGCGCGCTGCGCAGTATCGCACCCCTATTTATCATTAGCACGTTTGGACATCACCTTCGTCTTTACTGATCACCTGCTATGGAATTTTGATGTTTATTTTAGGTCGGGGTCTAGGGGTGCAACTCTTACCCGACCGCGGTGGGCTAAAAGGGAGTTATAGTTTTTGATAATTTACGTACTTATGTGCTACCATCCGATTGGTTCGCGTTTTCGAGTCATCTAGATCCTGAACAGGAGAACAAAACAAACTCCCTGTTCCTGTTCCAAATGGATTGAATGCTTCTGATTATCATCTTTGATCCATTTGACCTAGAGTTACGATAGTAGCCCATGCTTGACCTTAATAATAATATCACCACGGTATCATGATTGATTCATAGCAGCAATAAGTGAACCAGGGACACAAGATTGAAGACAGACAATGAGGCTTTGACTTTCAGGAAAACGAGACATTTCTAGAAGTTTCTCTTTCAGAGGAACCGTGTTTTGTGGGTTGGTTACAGTCACGTCAAGCCCGATTTTAACTATTTCTATAATAGTCCAAGTCCATATAATTTTTAGCAACACATTTGATACAAGTGGAGAAAGTTTGTAATTGTCACCGAGGCAGTTATGGACCGAGGACTGCAGTGACAAAATTCAACGTGTATCAGACGACGTTTTTCAATACACTTACAAGAGCTAAATAAACGGGGGTTGCCGCGCGACTTATGCGGCCGCACCGCGCCCAACCCGATCCGATAAATGTTATAAAATTTTGACTGGGTGAGCACGCGCACTTTTCCACACTAGTGTGAAAAACAGTAAATTGCGAGCCTAATAGCGGTAGGGATAAGAGCGGGTTTTTGAGTACGGGTATTGGAAAATAATTTTGCCTGCTCTAATTACAACTATGAAGCCCCTGCATATCGACCTGCCCCACAAATCTTGGCTGTCAATCACACGCTGCTGAACTACGCCGATTGTATTAAAAAGCGATCATTAGACGCCATTAATGCGCGCTTCAAATAAATAAATAAATCAGTCGAGCGCGCGACGCGCATGTGCGCGTGATTCATGCGCGTCTCGTGCCAACCGCACTGCACACGATACTGCAATTGTGCCACAATGAGTGCGGATAGCAGAAGGTACAAGGAGACCGAATCTTCGAAAAAGAAGAAAGCTTTGTTCAAGATACGCAAAGGGTACCTAAGCTTGTTAAGTTCATGATCTTCAGGAAAAAAAATGTGAATCAAATGCAGTAAGTAGGCCTTCAATGTTTGTTAGTTTTTGTCTTATATCTGGAGGTAGTCCTAGTAGCACAGTTACTAATAATACTAAACTTTCTTTCACCCAAAACATAACGTATTCAATGGGATTAGCCACGAGAGCGAAGCGCAAGGAAATAGTTCTACAGTTACTCATGCTGTGTTTTACTTGTAAAATCATTTCCACAATCTTGTATTATATACGTAAAGTTAAGGAGTATGTTTGTTTGTTTAAACGCTCTAATGTTAAGAACAACTGGTTCGAATTGAAAAATTCTTTTAGTGTTGGATAGCCTATTTATCGATGAAGGCTTACATTACGTTAGGACCCATGGGAACGTAGCAGTGACCAAAGTCGCGGATGAAACAGCTAATATTTTACGAGAGTTTCGAACATTGTAAGAAGTGGAACTTCTTTACTTCGCCTAGCGTACATGCACTTGCAGTGTTGTATTTAGCTTAATATTGTATTGGAGTTACACCTGCGTGATGAACGGTTACCGACTTACATGTTAAGAATAGGAATACACTGCGCTTTTCCCGGGTTTAGCAAGCCACCACGAATCTACAACACAGTGTTGCCAATTCAACACAACACATTTTTTGAAAATGAACACAAAACCTTTGAGAAACAAGATAACATTCCACTGTCCAAAATTCACACTTCTCCATGGCTAAGGGTATCTGAATGAAGACAGTGTCGTTCTGTTTACTTACTGTATATTTATTCTTCCATTAGCAAGCTCATGCGAAATTTCTCGTAAGTAGGTCATTTTCACCCATTGGCAACAAATACATGCCTAGCCGATAAAGTAGGGTCAGCAAATAAGTACTAATATCATAAGTCCTGGATGAAATTGGAGAAAAAAAAAGATAATTTGATGCCTACATTGACACTTATAAACACGTCAGAAATAATTGCACGGTTCCACCATTATTTCTGACGTTTTTATTGGTAGTTTCCTGTGAAGATGAACCGGAAATAAACTCCATTGTTACTCTTTTAAAAATTTGTTTTTACAATATTTCCGTATTTTCACATATTAGCAGATATGAGAGGACAGTACAGATTCCTGTCAACATTGTACCCAAAAGCACAATAAAAATAGTACAGCTAGCATATAAGTGCATCATTTACATCATCATCATTAAAACCATGTTCACTCATTTATGCTTAAGCTGTGGTTGCCTACAATTGGGTGTTCATTATAGGACCAGGTTACTTGTACCAAATTCTATTTCTTAATTTTTTATTTTGTAACACTCGTTGGTGATCCTTAAATAAATAAATTTACACCAATGATGAACAGATTAAAGGTTTATTCCTGTGTCTATTTTTTTTTTCAATCGTGCACCAGTTAATGGTTTGCTCCTCAAAGACTTTATTTTTGTTCATTATTTTTAGCCTAAAATCTGTCCTTATCTAGACCATACCTGCTTGACCACCAGCTTGCCAGTGGGCTTCTCGGTGACGTAGCCCTGCATGCCCGCCATGAGCACGGTGGCGCCCAGGAACTTGTTCAGCAGCGCACGAGCCTCAGCGTCCTCGGTCGTGTCGCCCTCCTGGATCACTGGGGGAGAAGTGGACACTTAGAAAGATGCCTACTTAGGAGACCACATAGTGTTGAAGCTTCTGGAAGAGGCTAAGCTCAGTATTCTAAAAATGATAGCCTGTAAGTTTGACACCCCTCTGGTATGGAGCTTTACCCAGAGGACTAAATCACTTTTTTTATTATTAATTACTAACATAGTGTTTTACGATCATACTAACAATTTTCTTCTAGTAAATGGACCAATATGATGTCTGAATAAGTAATAAAAGGCTACGTGGTGATAACTTTGTTACAATGGTTGAGCAATTAAGTACATTGGAATTCACAAATCTGCATCACTGAATATAAAACCCGATTTATATCAAAGAAAAGAAGTAAAGATTAGATGTTAGGCTCTTAATAAACTAATGAATCTAACCACCAACGATTGCATCCCTGTTTACCATCAGGTGGGATCGCAGTAAAGCATTTATACCAATTAATAAAAAAAAATTGGTATCCCGTAAAAGCTAACTGAAGATATGAAAAACAAATAAACCTTTATTTGTTGTTTAAAACATTTCCTCTACAGTCCACGTTCAATCGTGTTCCGATCACCTACGTATATATTTTATAAAGAATGGCAAACCTGCGGTCGTAATCCGCGAGAACTTTAGAAAAATGTCGTGTTAATGAAAGTGCTAGTTTGGCATGCTCACAAAGGGCTCTGTGCTATTATTATTTTTTTATTATTAATATATTATTTAGTTGTTGTTATAGCGGCAATAGAGATATACCCTAGGAGGGTTGAGACAGTCATCTGACAGACATACCTACGGACTGACAGCCGGTTTAGTAATAAACTTTAGAGAGTTCGCGTACAGAAACCTTGAAATTTTTAAGATGTAGATGTAACCTTTAGTACTGAAATGAATGTGTGTGCTCATTCGCAAACGGAAGCTCAGTTTCTTGCCTTGAATGCATCTCTACGCATATGCATTTGCGTGGCGTGTTGAGTGTTACCCCATTTTTTACAAAATCGTGTAAGTATCAAGGCGATAGCCACTTATTACCGCGGCCAGCCGACCGTGTGAAACAATTAGCTTTTTAAATTGAGTTAATTACTGACTTACTGACCAATATTTTTAAGACAGTCACGTGGTCTAAGTCTAAGGCACTCAAAGTATGAAAAGGTCAGAGGACAATTATCATTAACGACTAGCCTGTTGGTCTAGTGGTTAGTGGCCCTGACTGCTATGCCGCAGGTCGTGGGTTCGATTCCCACCCAGGACAAATGTTTATATGATGAGCATGATCATTTGTTCTGTGTCTGGGTGTAATTTATTAATATGTATGTATTTAGAAATATATAAGTATGTTTATCAGTTGTCTAGTACCTATAACACAAGCTCTGCTTAGCTTGGGACTAGAGGGCGTTGTGTGATAGTTGTGGAATATTATAGTATTCTAGGCACTGGCACCTTCTAAAGGTGGTGAGCTCGATAGCCCCTCGGGGCGTTTCTCTTGTAGGAGCAACTTAAATAGAAAAAATAAGGTAATAGGTATTTGAAACATTTTAATTTATCCCACAATAGTAAAATTCCTTTCATAGTAAAGTTTATAATAATATTAGGATAGGATAAGAAGTAGGTATCAATCTATTTTTTTAAACACGACACGGGAGCGGTCACACGCTTTGCAAAAACACAAGGACCTCGCAAAACTCTGCAAGTCAGGGCCTCGTAATGGTTAAGGCTGCTCCTAATTCTAGGAGCAAATAGCTTAAACAAGCTCCTCGAGAAAATTAACTTTTAAAGACAGATTTATTTTTAAATGCATGTCATTGCTAATAAACGTTCAAATCCTAGACAACTAGTTATTTAGTTTTGTTTCTAAGATCTACGCGTCCGTAAAAAAGCGCTCGCGCTGGCAAGATGATGAAATTATACATCCAGGTAAGTGCTAATGTAATGCACACAGGTGCTTATTATTATTGATAGGAAATCAAGCGATGCCAAGCATGACTAATGACACAGGCATCGCGGCTGAAGAGAGTGGCAGACATTACTTAGGAGTTGGCAACCTGCGCGGTTTCATCGACTTTCCATCACATATTGGCAAGACTGGTATCGAATGACATTGTTTAAGGGACGGCTACTCATCATTTATTAGATTATGTGGTCCTAATAAATGCCACGCATTTCTTGATGGTTACCTAATATTGTGACTAGGCGATAATCGAGAATTTATCAAAATATTTCCAGTCGCTTCTTAGCGTTTGTATTCGTATCCCGATATTTATCAACTCGATATAAACGGACCTGAATTTGTCCGTAGCAATAATGAATTGAACGCGAGTAAGTGGAATAGCGGCGCTAAGCAGTGACCCTCAAATGTTCCGTATAAATTGAAGGACAATCTTTTGGTGTAAATTATTCTCAACTTTCAAACATTCGGAAATTAGTTTTTTCTTGGTTTTACTTTTAGGTACTAACCTATATCAGCATTCTTCATCCTGGTGAGTATATCTTGTACTCCGGTGACCTTGGTGTTGCTGTCGAGGAAGGACTTCTCCTGTCCCCTGGAGCCCTGGTGCGTGGTGGTGCCGTGTCGACTGGTGGTGGTGGTGACGGTCCGGACTCCTCCGTCCACCCGCTCGGTGGTGACCACTGTGTCTTCCACGGAGCCCAAGCTGTGCTCACTGTCGGTGCGGGTTAGACCTGGAGAAAAGGGATGATTAGTTATGCCGGTTAAAGATTCTTGGTAGGTAATCTTGATGGTGGGGTAAAGGCAATCGTGAGCTGGTCTAAAATGATTACAATAACTGAAGAGAGGCCAGGTAAAGTCGGGCGTCCACTGTTACATAGAATTTTCTCAGAGAGGTGTACCATTTATTTCATTGGCAGCCAAGTTTCGTGTGCTGTGTCTCCGTGACAAGTAGTAGTTGATACCAGTAACATTTTCGTACAAAGCTAAGAGAAGTGACGTGCGTAGCTTAGCTGTAAGTGGCTGTGGAGCAAAGCCTTAACAACGACGTCAGATAAGGTGACTAAGTAAGGAGGATGAGCGCATCGACATTTTTTAAGGAAAAGAATAAAAAATAAGGAAGGAAAAAACCGTCGAAAACTTAGGTATAAAAATTATTCAGGTTAATATGAATAAACCAGCAAGAGTGTGTGACAGGATTCAAACAGATATGGCGTAGGTTTGTAGGTCCAACGGGCCTAGCGCGGACTCACGGGGTGTCTAAACTAAACGTGTCGTAAACTCGAATTACATTTTCTTTAAATCATTTATAATCAATCTAGGTCATTTTTTGCAAGGTGACTTTGTCATTTTCCAGCAGAAACGGATTAGACGTCTTTTGACGTCTAACTGTTTCTTTCAGGACCCGAAAAACTGCAGTGACGAATGCCTAAACGACAGACGTTTTTCAACATTCTTTATTCGAAAAAAGTCCGTTTAAATCTATTTTATTAATATCATAAAAAGGAAGGATTTATATTTTTCTTTGTAAAACATAAACTGAAAAACTATTGCAGGAACCAATTTTTTAAACTCTTTCATCTGTAAAATGCTACTTTATTACTGAGTGTAATAAAGTAGCATTTATATTTACATATTTCCCGTTTTCCCGCGGACGAGTAGTCTACAATATAATAATATTATAAAGAGGTAGTTTTGTTTGTTTGTTTGTGGAGGTAATCTCTGAAAGTACTGGACCTGGATTACTAAATTTTTTTTTACCCGTAGATAGCTGCTTTATTCCTGAGTATATTTTATGTACACGGGCGAAGCTGCGGGTAAAAGCTAGTAAATTATAGACACATTATTATTAATAACAATTTCATGTCGGGATCGGCTCGCGACATTGTTTCTCCATCATCGTAATTATTGTACGTTAACTTCGTACTTTCGTGCCTGGGCTTCAGTTTTCAAGGGTAGTGGCTTACCAGCATGTGCTGAGGAGTCGCTGGAGACGCTGTCCTTCATGGTGGTGGTGCGCAGGATCAGACCCGCCTTCGGGTACGTGGTGCGCTCACTCTTGGCGCTCTCGTCTACAAAGATACAGGGAAATTAGAGCAACTCAATCTGCCGGCTCATTTACCGGCTATGTCGGCGTCCACTTCCAGTCTAACAAAATTAATCTGATAGCAGTACTTTAGATGGAGCGGTCGCTCAACGGATGCCTCAGATCAGTAAGTGTGTATCACGGTACACCTTGGTCTGGTTTCTGACTAACAGATCTTATAAGTGACGGCCGCGATCATTACTTTACGCTTTACGTGCTTTCCGACACATGGAAGGGGAATAACTATCAGAGATATTTTATTGTATTACAAATAGAATTAGAAAGAAATAAAAAATAAAGAAAGAAAACGCTTATTTGATAAATATGCTGTGATAATTAACAAAAAAAAAAATCCCTTGATATTTTCATAATTATGTTACTCGATTACGGACTGTAAAATAAGTTGTTAGTTACGTCTGTATGTAAACTAACAAACTGTGGATCTATACAATCATGGGTTAATTCATGAGAGAGGTATTGATACAAAAATGGGCAAAGCTTCACTAAATCATTTTTTATGTAGATTCTAAATTATGTTCCTATTTATCTTGTACTGTTTTATAATAGTTTTATCCAAACAAGTTTCGTTATTTCCAAAATTAAATCAACAACAAAATAGTGTTGTTTCTAAAATCATGAGGTTTGTCATTTTGTCACCGTCACACCGCTCTGTAAACATCCTGTATTAACTACAAAATTGTCACAACACCGAATTACAAACACACCATCACAAAAGGCATTTATTTTAAAGTAGGTATTTGACAACTTCCTGTAGTGATCATGTCTTTACGCGAGTAACGCCGCGGGGCAAGGCATACTAATGACATTTGAATAGGTAGTTGACCTCTGCGGTCACAACACAAGTGAGCTGAGTAATCACTCGTGTGAGATGACGATAAGACTCGGATCTCGAGTGGTGGTGAAATCTGATAACGTGATAACACACTGACATATCTGAGCATATAAACATGATTACAAACGTTCCTTGTTATGACATATTTGGGCACTATTTAGTGTAAGAGTGGTGGCTACCGTTTATGTAGAGCAAGGAAAATAAAACAGACACAGCAGACACAGCAGACACAGTTTTTTGTTATAAAATACGTGACTTGCAGGAGGTGCCATTGTTATGAAAATTCAAATTGTATTGACGAAAACTACGACATAAAAAAGTTGCCAAGCCGAGGGTCGGATTGTTTAACGTTTTATTTTTTATTTTACACTAATGTAGGACAAATTAAAAGAACGAAAATTTTGTCAGTCTTTTGCTATTTAAGAACCGCGGAACTCACCACTTGTAAGTGATGAGTTCCTCTGCCACGCTGCCCCAAGCAGGCTTATTAAAGGTTGTTCAAGGGTGTCCTATTTAATATAGAGCATGCTTATAATAAATTGAATTGCAATTTGCACACGTTATAGTGCAAACAATGTAATTATGTTAGTATATCACATACAAAATATACAATACTCCTTTCTGATAAATACAAGACAAGGACCGTTCGCAAAACAAAAGGATATACCACTCCTTTTGTTTTGCGAACGGTCCTTGTCTACACTCCGATATGTTAGTTTTTAAATAATATACCACCTCTATTATGTACAGAAAATAATTAATATTCATATCAAAACAAAACGTGGTTAACGTATTGTTATGATAATTAAAAACAAAAAGCCCACTTACCTAATCTCTGATATATACTAAGCAACAGTTTAAAATTATAACTACAATCCTTGTTAGTGTCCATTTTAACTGAATTTTGTTTAAGCACATGTAAATATTGAGCGACTAGGTACCGCACTAAACCTCGTCGGGTTAGTCCGAGAGGCAGTTGACGACTGAAAACGTAAACGCAGCCAGTGCAATATGAAAGTATGAAAGTTATTACGTAAGTTGCGCACGCTAACGCGCTCGCGTGCGTTTGCGTTACGTTATTATTATGTGATATCACGAAACTGTAGATTAATTTCCATAGAGGTTTTGGTGGGAAACTGTTTCATGTGCGCTGGAACCCTGTGTAATGTGATGTGTCGTTTTTAGGGCTCCGTAACCAAAGGATAATAAACGGGACCCTATTGCTAAGACTTCGCTGTCTTCGCTTTCTGTCCGTCTGTCTGTCACTAGGCTGTATCTCAAGAACCGCAATATATATTTCATATATATTTCAACTGTCTGGCGACAGTTGAAATTTTCACATATTATGTGCTTCTGTTGCGCTTTAACGCGTGCGTTTTAAGTATTTGTTATACTAAAAACAAAATAGAGTAAATATTTAAGAGGGGCTCCCATACCTACAGCAAACGCGATTTTTTTGCCGAATTTTCCTAAGGACGGTACGGGATAACGGGACCCTTTGTACGCGAGTCCAACTCGCTCTTGGCTAATATTTGTTTTGGTTTTTTGTTACTTGCATTAAAGTATCATCACGCCTGCTTTCTGCAGATGGGTAGGCAGAAGGGTGTAGGTAATACCGAAACACCGACTTCAGATTTGTAAATACACATCTTTTTAACACTCACAACAACTCATTAACTAGGCACATGATATGTACCTGTAAAGCTTAGTTAGTACTCATAGCTGAAGTACTCTGAGTGAACAATAGATTTTTGAAACAATAGGTAAACATATACGGTTCCTACATATATGCCTGACGCGAGAGTCGAACCCCAGGCGGACATTAAAATAAAGACTACAAGCATGTTAAATGTGACAGTTTTAAGTCTAATTCACTAAGTAGCCATTTATACGAGCGCTTCAAAACTGAAGCATTGTTTACTTAAACGAATTCAATAAACTGCCTGTTTTATTGTACTCATTGACCACAATAGTGTTCTTTTCTATTGCGCTGTCATTGGCATAGTGTTGCACAATTCGTTGTCAGTAAATAAAAGAAAAAAAAATCGTGATATTTAAGCAATGTTGCAACTGTTTGTAACTGAAGTACGCTCCGATTCCCTTCATTAAATCGACGCAAGCGCAGGCCTATTTTAACAACTTTGTTGCCGCATTGGTCTTGTATAAGAACTTCTGTAGGCCTCGAAATGCCTGATTAATACTTTGGAACAGACGTAACCTTTAATATTTGCATGTGTGCACCCTTGCATTGCATTGTACTGGTGAAAAAGAACTATTTTTGGCCAAATGCCATCGTTTTTTCTCCAATTCCTCGTCAAATCGACCCAATAAGTTGGCATAATATTCACCATTGATTGTTAATATCCTTTTGAAGATGGATTTGATGATTTGTGGATTGTACCGCGGTGCATTCCAAAAAATGGTCGCTATGACTTTATTGGCCAACAAACCCACTTTGTCCTTAGTTTTGACTGTTTTTTGGTCTCTGATATGTTGTAGTAGATCCACGTTTCATCTAGGTTACAAACCACACCAAAAACTCATCCATATTACAATTGAACAACGCCAAACACTCTTGCGAAGTTGTCACACAATTGAGTTTGTGGTCGATTGTGAGCAAACTTGGCACCCATCTTGTGGAAAGCTTTTTCATACCCAAGTGATCATTTTAAATTGAAATCACTGAGCCATGTGAAATGCCTATGGCTTCCACAATCTCTCGCACTTTCAACTTCCGATCGGTCAACACCAAATCGTAAATTTATTCGATTGTTTCGGGTATGGAGACCTCAACTGAGTGTCCAGAACGTTCGGCATCTTTCGTGCTTGTACGGCCACTATGAAGTTTAGTAAACCAGTTTTTTACCATTGAAATTGATAGTGCAGAGTCCCCATAGTATTTTTCAAGCTTTTGTGATAGATTTTTTCCGCAAAAACTAATGCATAATGAGCACACCATATTCACTTTTTTCCATTTTCTTCTCAAATCACGCAGCAGTCAGCTATCAACTGCTCTCAAATACAAACTAAATGACGCAGCTTGTTTAAATTTTGCTAGGAGTCAACTAATAGAAGGCTGTTGACAGAAGCAGTGTTGTTTTTTCAATTTAAAGCCGGGTAATACGAAAAGTCGCGGATTTATTGACCTGTCTTCATAAGTTAAAATGTGAGTCGTGGGAGCGAGAGAGAGAGATGGATCCTATACACGCTATATAGCTCCAACCCTTTAACAGTCCAGTTTTGGTCGAAAAATTTGGGGTAGCACTGCAGGGTTACGAGATTATCCGAAAAGTCACTATGACACTGGGACGTAAAGGCCTACTCAAGAAAAAAAAACCCAAATGGGTTTTATTAATAAGGGTCTTACATTCCCTCTTGCTTTAACCAGAGCGAGAGATGTTATTTGATATAAATTCCCAACCAAAATTCCAAAAACGCGAAACCCTAAAAATAACCAAGCCAAATACCTACTCAAATTTATACAGTTTACGCCAAAAATGTATGAGTGTTTTTGTAAGTGAACGGTAGTTAATTAGTTGACCATTATCTCGACCAGAAAGTATTTTCCCATGATGATTGACCTATGACTAAGTCACAGTTCTGTAAGGTAACGGTACCTAATACATATGTGGCGGTCATCAGTCAATCAAAATACGTGTTCTGTAACACTGTGATTTTTAGTTTCGGGTTTTAACTTGCTGATTCACGTCCGTCTCGTCGTCTATTGTTAATAAAAGTTATGTTAAAGTAATACTCACTCGCATTCTTGATATATTTCTCAGTGAGCGACTTCACTGAACTCTGTCTGACCGTCTTCTTGTCATCTGTCCTCTCTACCCTCTCTTTCCTCTCCTGCGTCCTATCTCCCTTTTTCTCCACCTGCTCTGCTCGTCTCTGCATTCTGCTTGTTTTGTCTTCCCTCCTGTCTTCTGCACTGTCTAGAACTTCCTCCCTAGCCTGCCGATGTCTGTCTCCTATGGTTTCTTCTCGCCTACTCTCGATGCGCCTGGTATCTCCACCTATTTCCTCTCTTCTGCTCTCGATACGTCTACTTTCACCCACGACCTCCTCTCGTCTGCTGTCGAAGATCCTCTCTGTTATGTCTTCTATCTTAGTGTCGGAGACTCGGCGGTCGCTGTGGGTGAACTGATCTATCGCCGCGCGATCTTCTCTCTATGGGAGATAAGGGACTTATATGAATGATTGGAAATTTGATAAATTGATATTGTTAGCATATCAGCCGGAAGACATTCCATAGTTAGCATTTTTTAGATTGCAAGTAGGTTGTTCATTTATAAATGAATGTTAGTGTTAAACAGTAGATCTAGGATTGTCTTGGTCATCGGAGTCACTGATTTTTCTGGTAAAGTGGTTGTGATCCACGCATTTGTGTTTACCTGAAAATGGTCCGAGTAGTGTAGTGGCGCACTAACAACAAATCACAATTACAAATCTAGCAGGCGCTTACCCCATGTGCTTCTTTCAGCGTAGTCCCAGTATCACCTCCGAACTTCTTGGTCGTGGTGATGGCAGCCAGGCCGTGGATACGCGAGGGGGGCTCCCCCTGACCCTGCAGCAGTCGCTCCAGGTCTTCAGGCTCCGTGGAGTATGCGGTCACCGAGACCGTACCCTCAGGTTCACCTCCGTTGCGTGAGTGGTACTCTTGGCGGATTACCGTGCCTTTCACTGCGTGGAGAGATACTTTTTTAGTTTTGTAGGGTTTTACGATGATGTCTAGGCCGAATGACGATTATGGATCGAATGATTGTGTCTTCAAATATCCTTAATATCTCAACCGGTTGTAGGAGGATAATATTAAAGAAATAGGAGATTGAACAGGAAAATCACTGAAAATAATACATTAGTTAGGTATGTAAATTTTTAAATTGTGTGTCTTTTATAAAGGTAAACAATAAAGACATTGCAAAGCATGCGAGTCGACAATGAAAGAACCCGGGCCATTTGGAATAGTCTTGCGATTTCTATCTTTGTTACACTACAAATATTTCGCTACAGTAACACCTATTATGGATTTTCAAAAGATGACACACTTTCTTCGCCTTTATAAGCTAACACATATGCCTAACTCATATCCGTGGTCTAACTAGTTGTCAAAGCGAGTCAACGAAACAGGATACCAGTGAGACATTGTTCAAAGACATAATAATCTTTAAGTTAAACTCACCAACTTAATAAACACAATTTAGTCAACGCCGTCCCACATTTAGAGAACTACTGTACAGTTGAGACAGAAATAGTGACATACGGCTGAGCTAACATTTACTTAGTGAACAATTATATGATTCAAGATGCCCGCTTAGTAATTCGTATCACTTTAGTACTAAGGACGCGTCAACTTTCAGGCGTTCTGAAAATCGACAGAAAACTAGAAAGTCGTGACGTCATGTGTTACCGTTGTCAACTTCTTAACATTGACCCCGATACAATTGAACGAGTCCGATAACATTATAAAAGCGATTACTGAACGAAACCTGACTCAACTGCTTATATTAAGTCTTATTAAAAACGTAGATGCCTTAGTTTAGCTCGTCGAATATTTGAAATCTCTAGGCAATTATAGGATTTTTATGGAAGAAGTAATTTAAATCAAAACTAAGAACGCTCAGTGATGTGTTCTTAAAAAAGTTTACTATGGTTTTGTTACTCTCAACCTTTTGTGCATGTTACCTATCGGTCATTGCCTTTCGTGAATTATGTGAAAGAACTGCATGTTGCAGATAACCGCGATAGTGCCTGTTGCCTTTTCATTACGAAGAACAATTTATTTAACAAAAACAAACACGGCGTCTGTATACGTAACCCTATTAAAAACGTTGCGAAAGCTGGGAAGTGATTCATTCATAGGACAATATTATAATATGAAGTGGATACGATGACCTACTGGCTCTAGTATTTGTAGATAATGAATTGTAAAATACAGGTTTATTTTTTCCTATTTCTACAGCTTACTTATATGCTTTCTTATGTTTTGCTTACCTTGGTAGTTGGAAGCACCGTTCCGCAAAGCTCTGATACCGAAAAGTGGTTTCCCGTCTGAGTCCACCGGCCCCGGCCCGTAGCTCGACGTGATCACGTCTATAGGCTTCGTGATCACCTTGGACGGACTAGGAGCCCTGTACTTCGGCTTCTCCTCTATCTTCTTGCTGCTGAATGTCCTGGTCTCTGAACTTATCTTCTTAAGGTTCCTGTTCGTCACCCATGACGGTTTTTCTTCTTGAATCGGTTTTTGTGGAATCTTCTTCTCAATTTCGTATACAGTTTTTATGATGGTCTCCTTCTTAAAGGGATCTGCTCTTAGTTGCTTATGTGAAGGACTAGGAGTGCGGTCGTATTGTCGTTCGGGACTGTGAGCTTTACGATCCGGGCTTTTGGCCTTTCGCTCTGGGCTTTGAGCTTTCTGGTCTGGATGTTGAGCTTTTCGTTCGGGACTTTGTGCCTTTCTCTCCGGGCTTTGAGCTTTTCGCTCCGGATATTGAGCTTTTCGTTCGGGGCTTTGTGCCTTTTGCTCCGGGCTTAGAACCTTTCGTTCCGGACTCTGTCGCTTTTCGGGTGAAGGAGACCTTCTATTTGTTCCATTCATTTGAACGACCTCTATGACATCCCTAGACGAAGTCCTTTCAGTGAAACTTTTAGCTGTAGAGTATTCTTCTACGATTTTATGCTCTTCTGTATGTTTTACAGTTCGCTGTTTTTCTTCTGCCGCCTTTTTAGATTTAGCTTCGGTGAATTTAATCTTGTCAGCCTCGCTCAGGCCAACTTTCTTCATGTAAGCGGATGCATACTCATTAAAACGGTTTGGTTTAGATTTCGGAGTAGCTGTTTTGTTGGGGGACTGAGTCCTGGTCTTCTTGTCCGGGCTGGGATGACGAACTGGACTCTTTGTTTTGGGCACAGACTTCGGTGCAGATTTTTCAGGGCTATGTGGTCTTGGGCGCCTGTCGCTCACAGTTTTGCTCGGCTCCTTAGCGTGTCCATTTAGCACAGGTCGCACATTATCCTTAGGTTGCGATCGTTCGGGGATTGATCTTTGAGGAGTTTTGGCATGATGATCATTGGAGGTGGTTTTGTGGACTGAAGATTTAGGAGCTCGTTCTGGTGACCTGGTCTGAAGGCGCTCAGGAGACCTTAGCTTTTGATTAGTCGTACTTTGTCTGGTTGTTTTAGTGTAAGTGTTAGTATCAACTTGTTCACTATCAACCTTCTTCTTAGCAATACGAATTTGAGATCTGATGCGTCGCCTCTGCTCGTAACCAACGACCTTTTCCAACTGAAAATTAGAATATAGTCAGCAAAAATATAAATATAATACGCAAATATAAATAATAGTTATGAGCATGCTAATCTTGTGCTTACTGACCATTTGTTCCAGGAGGTCCAGGTCGAAGATGTCTTCGATGCAGGGGTGTTCAACGCTGCGCCGACGTTCGCTACTCGCTGTGGATCTCTCAACGCTAGTCCTTCGAAGCTCTACTCCAAACTTGCCACTTCCTCGACGACTGCTTATTTCGGTTTCTTCAACCACTTTTATCTCTTCCTTGATTTGGCTGGTCTTTGTAGGACGAAGATACCCGGGAACTTTGTCAGGCTTGTCCTCTGTCGGCTGCTTCGGAGATTCAGCTCTCTGTGAAGTTGGATATCTTGACAGAAGAGTCTTAGTCGTAGTTGTAGTTTCTACAGTTTGATGCATTGGAGACTTCGATCTTTGTATATCAGGAGATTGGGCAGCCAATCGAGATGGACTGTTCCGTGGCTTATCATCAGAACGAGGATAATAAGGCCGAATTAGTGTGCCACTTGTTGGGCGATCTGTAGGAGTATGAGGAGCAGCATCCACTTCGCTATCCACGTCAGTTACATAAGGAGAGCCATCTTCGACAGAAGGATGTAGAACGGTGGTAGAGTCAGTCTTGGGAGACTTCTTCATCACACCGATGTCTGTCAACTTTGCAGTCTTAGAAGAAATCGTTTCTTTAGTTGGTTTTTGAGTAGTTGTAGCTATATTTTCAAACAAAGCTTTGGCTTTCTTCACAGCTTCACTACTACGGAGAGTAGTTATTTTGGCAATAGGCGTCCTTTCTGTGGGTTTAGTACTGGGGCTGCTATAATCCTTAACCTTTGGAAGCGATGATGTAGTCACTTTCGGTTTAAGTGGTTTTTTGTCATGTTGTTCACGTTCTGGTATTTTTTTATCACTAATAATTTCTACATCCTCCGTAAACGTGGTTGTTTCAATCTCGCATTCCTCGTCATCAGCGTCATCGAATATCTTTTGCATAATCTTGTCATGTTGCTCCTTTATTTTCTTTTCCTTCTCCTCAACCTCATGGGATTCCGTCATAAACTGCTCGGCTGTTTTAACAAACTTATGTACTTTGTCGGAAACACTTAGCAAACAGTCATCACTCTTTAATGAGTCATCAATGTTGGTCAAGTCAGGACGTTCAACCTTTTGTGGGGTCGGTTTTACCTTAGGTGCCTTGACGTTTTCTGCAGTCTCTACGAACAAGTGAGCTTTGTCGTGTACACTAAGTTTTGTATAGTCATCAGTATAAACTGTATTTTTGTCGTACTCATCGGTGACTCTACGCGCCGGGCTCTTACTATCCCTCGAGTCCTTGGGCCCTTTCGCAAACTTGTTGACTTTCTCTGATACAGATAGTAGGCACTCATCGGATTTCAATTTATCATCGATAAAATCAGAATGAACTCTTCTTTCTGTATCTTTGAATGTTGTAGTATCTCTAGGCTTGGTCACTGTATCAACTCCTTTTGTGAACCGGGATACCTTATCTGTTACGCTAAGAAGGCTTTCATCATCCTCGACATCAGTTTTCCTGACAAAAAGTTCATCATCTTCGCAGATCTCAACAATATCATCAACAATAGTTTCGGCTTCATGGATGGTGTGATGTGTTCGTCTGTTGAATTCATCATCAGGTTCGCTCACTTCGTCAGGATATCGGGGAGTACCGACATCTTCTCCAAAATTAACAGGCGTTGGACAGATTCGGTCCGGTGAGTTCTCTCTGGATGATTTAGATTGTTGCACATCAATAATAATGTCATCTTCGTCAGTAGAAGTGTTCAATGTCGTTGCAGATTTAGGTTTGCTGGGCAATTTTGAATGCGGCTCTTTCAAAGTGGACTTTGTAGTTTTAGTCGTTGTTTTACTAGACACGTCACTTACTGTTATTTCTGGTTTGGACTTCATTCTTTGAGGTGATGTCTTCTTGGACTTCATGGTGATATCGCTAACAGTGCGCATGACTTTAGCGTCACTGTCTTTCTTTGAAGGAATCACACTTTCTCTGATGCCTTTAGGAGTCGGGGTTCGCTTAGTTTCGGGCTCACTTGGACGACCTGTAGGCGAAGGAATGGTCTTCGTAGGAGTTCTGCCTGTTGTAGTCCGTGTAAAACTATTCTGTTTGGTAACAGAACTTATATTAGTAGTCTTTTTTAAATCAGTTGCTGTCTTTTCTACTTTAGTCACATTTAAAGACGCAGGCGTCGGTTTCCGAGTAAGATGAGAGGGGATCTGTTCTTTAGGTTTGATGCCACTTGGTTTGGATGTTTGAGGAGATTGCGGTCTCTCAGAAGGCGATACAGGTTTTTTCGGAGAAATACTTCTAGTTTTCGTTGGGGAATCTGAACTTTTGTCCATCTTACTAGGTGCAGCAATACCTGAAGGTTTTTTTGTAGGGGAAATATTCCTGGTAATAAGCTTGCTTGGCATTTTCTGATCTTTTGGTTTATCATCCTTACGTTTTTCTGGCTGAGATGTTATTTTAGTAGTCGAGTACTTCTCTGTGATTTCGGTGAAATCTTCAGTTAAAGATTCATCATCTATTTCAGTGTGGCTGGTTATATCGATATCTTGCAAGCTAGTTGTGGTTTTCCCCGGGCTCTTCTCTCGACTAGGTGACTTTTCTTTCCGTTCAGGAGACAATTTTCTGAGAGATTTTTGCACTCTATCCAAAATTTCCTGTTCTCTCTCAGACATGAGGAAGTCCGTGCTCACTTCAGTGACTTTAGTCGTTTTCTTCATTGGAGAAGGAGTGCGAAGCTGTCTTGGCTCTTCTGGCTGCTGAAGGTAGCCAGGTTTTGTTTTTGATGGTTCACGTGGAGTATGGCGTGACGGTGATTCTGATGATCTGGGTGACGGGTGCTTTTTGACATCTTCAGTGATCTCATATTCTTTAGTAGTTGTAGTGGTTTCAAATTTAGATGTAACTGAAGCAGTCGGACTCATGTAACTTGGTTTTCTATCCGGGCTAGAAGTTGGCCTGGTAGGAGATGATTCCTGCGGATACTTATGTCCGGGCTTTTTAGTTGGACTATCTTTTGGCGTGGATGGCCTCTTCATAGAAACGTCAGTCTGATGTTTGGTAGGTGATTCTGTTCGTGGACGTTCAGGAGTAGACTTGGAGCCATCAGTAGGCTTAGCAGCTCTTCTTGTAGGGGAGGTGCCTGATGGTCGTGAAGGGCGATCTTCGGTAATTTTAGACCTCGTAGTCTTCTGAATATCCTCTAAGGTTGAATCATAAGTAGTTTTAACCGATGTTGTGGATTTCAAATGAATAGTTTCCCTATCATCAGAAGTTGGCACTTGTCTAGACGGTGATGTTTCTTTAGGATATTTATCACTTGCTTGCCTTTCGGGACTAGTTTGAGGTGACTTTTCATCATATCGTGGCATGCGGTTGGGACTTCTGTCCAAATAAGGTTTATTTGGAGAGCTCTCTTTTGGGATTTTCTGATCAGGCAATTCCGAAGGGCGCGTGTGTGGATACCTGCTTTGCACTGTCTGCACAGAGATGTCATCGTCGTAAACTTTGGTAATATCCTCTCTAGTGCTGACTGAGGTGGTAGTTTTCATGTAACCAGGAAGTTCTGGTGTGGTATTCTGCATTGAAGGAGATGTATCTCTTGGATGCTCATCAGTGGGTTTTTTGCCATGTAACTCTTCGGTTAGGTTAGGTTTCCTGTCACGAGGCTCAGACGGCTTTTGATAACCCGTCTTACGATCAGGACTAACACTTTTCCTAGATGTAATAGTTTCCGACGGATGAGATCTAGACGGCGAAAGATTTCGAGGATAGTCAGATTCTGGCTCATTTTTACCGCTTGGTTTTAAGGGTTTGTGAGTAGGTGAATCAGAGGGACGAGAAGAAGAATGCTTCTTTTCAATAGTTTCTGTTCTACAAGTTTCTAAGAAGTCTTTAGTCACGGATACTGTGTCTTGTTTAAGGACATGAGCTGATGTTGTCTTCATGAACCCAGGTGTTTTCTCGATGACAGGTTTCTGCCTACTCGGAGACGGTTCCTTAGTATATTTATCAGATTGTTTCTCAGGACTAGGCCTTTTTAGTGTGGTTTCGTCTATAGGTTTGCGTTGAGGACTCTTATCAGTCGGCTGAGTCATCCTAGATGGTGAAGTTGTATGAGGATAGCCTTCAGGTTCCGAAGTATTCCTGGCCGGTGAATCAGATGGACGTTGAGAAGGACGCCTTTCTGTAGTTTTTGAAGATGTAGTTTCTTCAACGTCTTCAGTTGTGGAAATAGTGTCATATTTTGATGAAACAGACGAGGTGGTCTTCATATAATTAGGGATATTGTCAGGTTTTGGTTTACCAGTAAGCTTTTTCTCGGGGCTAGATCTAGAAGGAGATGTTTGCTCCGGCTTCTGATCAGGGCTCTGATCTTTTGCATGTGGCCGAGAGTCAGTCGAAGGTTTGGAAGTCTTTTTAGTAGGCGAATCTAAAGGTCGAGAAGACGTCTGACTGGTTTGGATTGTATCAGACGTGGTGGTCTCGCGTAAATTCTCAGTGGACGTAGTTTCAAACTTAGATGTCATAGAAGTAGTGGTTTTCATGTAGCCAGGTCTTGATGGTGATGATTTTTTAGGTTTCTGCTCTGGACTTTTATTGGAAGCATTAGTGTTTCTAGTTGGAGCGTCATCCGTCGGTTTAGGGACCAGGCATGTAGGGGATCCAGAAGGACGGGAAGTTGGCCTAGATTTTGTAGATTTTGTGGCAGTACAGTCCTCTAAATCTTCAGTAGGAGATGAGGAATCGTATTCAACTACCATAGAAGTTGTGGTGCTAGTGAAACCAGGTCTAGATGGAGAGGTTTCTCGTGGGAATTCATCACTAGATTTTTTCACTGGACTAGTTAGCACACTCTGTTCAAAGCTAGGCTTACGTTGTGGACTCTTGTCAGATGGCTGACCTGGCCTTAAGGGTTTATCAGAAGGAGTTTTTCTTGTCGGAGATTCAGAGGATCGTGAAGGTTTCTTTTCAGTACTTTTAGTTGTTATTGTTTCATTAACATCCTGGACTGTTACATCATATTTAGATGATACTGCTGTTGTGGTTTTCATATAACCAGGAGTAACTGAAATAGGTTCCTCTGGGCGTTTATCTGCAGGTTTCTTTTCGGTTGGTTCATATCCTGGTTTTCTTTCAGGGCTCAAGCTTGGTCTAGAAGAAGTATCTGATGGATGAGGCTTAGACGAAGTAGTACGTGGATATTCTGAATCTTTCGGCGTTCGTTCAGGACTTTCACGAGTCTTCGGAGTATCGTCCCTGTGAGTTCTACTAGGAAAATCTTCTGATGGCGGATATGATGGTTTTCTCTCAGGGCTTTGTCTAGATGAAGGATATTTTGACGTGACAGTTTTCTTTATATCCTCTGTATCTTTAGTCGTGACATCGTTAGTGAATACAGTCTTTTCTTTTGTTATAATATCTTGTAGCTTCGTCGGAGAGCTTTCTCGCGGAGTCTTGGGTTTCTTGTCAGTAGGAGTATCTTCACGACGAGTAGTGGTCGTTTTGACGATATTTTCTTGTTCACGAGTTATGAAATCAGTGACATCTGTTTTGGTGTTAGTGGTTTTCTTGACTGATGGATATTCGAATGGGGTTTCTTTCGGAGCAGGGCTGCGACACGGGGAGACACTAGGTGAGCTCAAGTTTGTTTCTGGTTCCTTCAAATAAGAGGTTTTCTTAATAGTTTCCGTTGTAGTTGTATCATCCATCATGCCGAGGATCTTACGGCAGCGGTCTTCATAAGTTTCTCTACGTTCAAGAGGTGGTTTTTGTTTACCAACAGGACCATCAGGCCCAGGACTTTCTGGCCTGTCTTTTTTTGTCACTTTGTGATCAGGCAAGTCATTTGGTTCCTCTGTTGGTGAAACACGGAAACTGGAGGGTGGTTTTTCAATCGGAGACGCTTGGGTTATCTCAGTTGTAGGTTTCTTTAAGGAGCTCTTTCTTGGTAGACTATCCTTTGATGGAGAGATACGTTTTTCGGGAGATGGAGACCTGCAAGGTATCTTAGATGGAGATTGAGATCTATTAACATCTAGACTCTCGGGTCTTCTGTGAGTTGTGGTGATTTCATCGATTGAGTGTGATTTGGAGTAATACTCCTGGTCATCCAAGTCAGTGACAACAGTCTTCTCAGTTCGTGGAGAGCTAAAGTAAACAAAGCCACTTACTGAAGTAGTTGGAGAGCTTTGGCCAGTCGATGGCTCAGTATCAGCAGGTTTGGGCTTCCTGGTAGGACTAGATGATGGAGTAACCAGTTGCCTCGGACGCTCTTTAGTGGTAGTTTTATTCATCTCTTCGGTAGTTCTCTCAGTAGATATAAAATCGGTAGCATGCTTGAATTTCGTGTCTTTGGAAGGAGATTTAATTGGTGACACGCTGTCTCGAGGAGCCTTCTTGTTGGGAGACAACGGCTGGTCAAAAGTTTTCTTGGGAGATTTTTGACGTCGCGTTAAAGAGTCAAACTTGACATCTTTCATGTCCTTAGTAGTAGTTGTATCGTCAGTGACGTCACGATCATAAGGCTTTTTCTTATCATAAGTTCCAAATTTCGAAGGTGAAGGTTCCCTAGGACCAGTTTTATCAGCAGGAGAATCTTTATCTTTTGGGATTTGACTTTTTGTTGTAATTTCTTCAGTAAAATTAGTTGTTTTGACTTGAGTCGTATCAATCTGGTCACGTTGGTCAATAATTGTAACACGCTCTTTAGGTGAAGGTGACGACTTCCTTGGGAAGTCAGGAGTATCTTTGCTCGGACTCTTCCTTATTGGTGAAGAATCTTTATCTCTTGGAGAGGGGCGTTCAGGACTAGATTGCTTCAGATGGTTTGTGTCAGTTTTATCAGTACGAGTGTACATTTTAGTTTCCTCGTCGATAAACTTGTAATGATCTGCTTGTATTTTCGTCGTGTTTTTAGTGTAGTCCTGAGGTTTGCGCTCAGGGCTTTGTGAGGGTGCACGTTTTGTGGGTGATGTTTTGTTCGGGGTTTTTGTTGGAGACTTCAGGCTATCAGACGGTTGGTTCGCAGAAGGTCTCATATAACCCGGTTTTCTATCAGGACTCACACTTCCTCTTTTTGGAGTGTCATCTTGAGGGTGCTTGTCCGTAGGCTCTTCGGGTCTATCAGTAGCAGAATTAGATGGTTTAGTCACAGGTTTGCGATCAGGACTTGTACTAGGTCTTTTGGCACTGTCCGTGGGATGATAAGGTCGAGAAGGGGATGTGGTTCGTGGGAACTCCGAAGTAGGACTTGGACGACTGTCATTAGGCTTTTGATATCCTGGTTTTCTATCTGGACTCTGACTTGGTTTCTTAGAAGTATCTTTAGGGATACTGTCAGTGATTCTGTCAGGACTTGGACTCGATCTAGTTGGAGTTGTACGTGGGAAAGCAGGAGAAGTTTGATGAGTTGGTTTTCTTTCTGGGCTTGCTCGTGGCCTAGTCGGTGAGTCACGACGTTCTGCAGGACGGGTCGGAGAACCGGCTTTTGGGTAGTTGTCTGTTGGAGAACCTTTCTGTGTTGGTTTTCTATCTGGGCTAGCACTAGGCCTGAATGATAAGTCCTGAGGTCGTTTTTCCGGACTTGCGCTCGGTCTTTGACGATGATCTTGAGGCTTCCTCTCAGGACTATAGCCAGGTCTAGTTGGAGAACGTCCGGTTGGTGGTCTTTTATCGTCAGGGCTTGTATATTTATGCGTCTTAATTTCAGTTACGGAATGCGTAGAAGTTGTAGTAGAATGCTTATCTGAGACTGTGCGAGTCGGCGAATATCTATCAATTTTGTTAGGGCTACTACCACGGCTTGATGGTTTCCTGGAGGCTTTATCAGGGCTTACACTACTTCTTAGTGAAGATGTGCTTGACTTGAAGGTTTTGCTGCCAGGAGATGAGGCCCTAGTTGATGGTCGAGTAGTAGTGGGAGTATCAGCACGGAGTGTGCTAGCCCATGCCTGATGTGAGGGACTCCAATCGTTACTGATCTTCTTTTGAGGAAAGTCAGTTTGGTATGTAGTTTGATAATGATCAGTACTTGTCTTCCTCTCAACAGTCTCTTCAAGTTTTTTATCTCGAGTAACGTGGTGGACTCTCTCCTCAGTGTGCCTAATTTGCTGTGGTACGTTATTTTGTGGTTGAACCGGGCGGTCGTCGCGCGGAGTATCCGAACCAGGGCGCTGATTGCGTGGGGTATCTGAATCCGGGCGCTCAGTGCGCGGGGAGCATGTATCAGGACGTTCACTGCGCGGTGTAAAATCTTCATGGCGTTCGTTGCGAGGCGTAAAAGTAGCGGGGCGACTCTCACGCGGTGTAAAAGATTCGGGACGATTACTTTGCGGTGTGCCTGTTTCTGGGCGTTGATGGCGTGGTGTAAATGTTTCTGGACGTTCATTACTTGGTGTTTTAGTATCCGGGCTCTCATTACGCGGTATAAACTTTTCTGGACGACCTTCACGAGGAGTTACTGTTTCGCGGTCACGGCGAAAATTGGTAGTTTCATATTGACGGTGATGAGCCTGATTCGTCTGTTGATGAGTTTGGACATAGTCATCTTTATCAGTAGATTCAATAACTTTATTGACGCGTGTGACATTGCGAGTTATTTGTGAATAATCATCATCGGCTTTAGAATGATCTACTACTTTCTTATTAACTTTAGTTTCATGGCGCTGCACATCCGAATAATCTTCGTTATCCTTTGTCGTATAATCTGCTATTTGCCTTTTGAAATCATAGTCATCGACGTGCCTTTGAGAATCGACTATGTCAGTTGCACGTTCGTCGACTACACGTCGAATGATTTTGGAGGATTCCCTGGCGTCAGACCGCTGTTGGGTAGAGTAAGACTTGTTTTCCCTTGTCTGGTAAGATTGTTCAGAGCGAGTGGTTTGAACTGGAGCCCGAAATTCTCTCTTGGTGCTGGTAACCCTGGTCCCATCAGGCAGGCACCGCGTCTCTACGATCACTCTGGTGTTGTCGTCAGGGTAGTCGATCTTCCTGGTCACGAGCTCTCCAGTCTCATAATCACTTCTTGTCACATTTTGTTCGTAGTCACTTTTCCGGACAACGTTTTCATAGTCATTTTTCCTTACACTTTGCTCGTTGTCATTTTTTCTTACGTTTTGTTGGTAGTTATTTTTCCTCAAATTTTGTTCATAATCATTGCTCCTCAAGTTTTGTTCGTAGTCATTAGTTTTAATGATCTGTCTTCTTGTTACAGAGGACGCGTCCTCATTACGGTTAGTATCATAACTTCGTAGGTCATAGTCGTCGTTGGTCAAATATGGCACTGATTCGTGTCTCGTCGAAGACTTCTGCTGGAACTTGGACGAGGACGTCGAAGAGCTGGTGGTCGATGCGATCTGTGTCCCGTCGTCAGTGTGGCGGACGACGTGCTCGCGCGCGGCCGTGTTCGACGACGTCTCGTTGCGCTTCAGGCTGCTGTTGTCGTCGTGGTACTCGGTGACCGCTTCTTTGTGATGGTCGACGGCTGCGAACTGTCCCTTGCCGCCGTCCACGTCATATCTGCCCTCAATATTGGCATGGACAGACTTGACGTGCGTGTGGCCGTCGTCTGTGGTCTTGTTCTCCGACTCCACATTCCATCCAGCGTTCGACAGCGCCTTCAGATCTGTAAGGAGAGTTGTAGAAAGTATTATTATGTGATCGTGAACTGTGGATACCGTTACCGGTTAATAAGCGTTAGTTCTGTTAAGTAGGTAGGGTGTATCGTGCAGGCACCTTGGCCGCGGTACGTGAACTCCTTGGGCGGGGAGCCCGCGTCGCGGACCTCCTTGCTCTTCATGGACTGGAAGCTCTGGTCCGCAAACGACTTGACGTGGCCTTGCGCAGCACTGAACTCACTACCTGTTGGATTCGGGCACAACTACGCTAACTTGTGGTGTTTTTTGAACATAGACTTTTACATTTTCAAAATATAATTTGGGACAAATGCTTATACTATAAAAACACAAAACATGCTAAACTATGTTTAGAGCTATCACTAGCTGAGCGAAACTTAAATAAAACTGATCATATCTACGAAACAAAATTTTACTCCTTTTTCTTTTAACTATTTCCGTACCCATTTAAAAACCCCCAAGCTGTCCTTATTATCTAAATACAGCATCGTTCAAGCTTTTAAATCAATCTACACTATGATTACTTCATCACCAGCGATGACTTCTACCTACTTCGAAGTCTCGTATTCATGGTAGAAAATAGTTACGTTTACCTTGCAGAAAACTTTCTTTTAGTAAGTCAACTACCATTTACCACGAACACGCGGCTCTTTTCCTTTACCTCCTTCTAATCAAGACAGTAGCCCTTGTCCTCTACCCCTCTCTACTCAAGTCAATGAGATAATGTTGTCAGGTTACCTTTCCCATCTCTGGTGGGCTCGGGCGAGTACAGGTTGCGCAGGCGCTCCTCCCGCAGCCGGTACATGTGCGCGCGGATCTCTTTCTTGCGAGAGAAGTCCTCCGTCTGCTGCCACTGAAATGTTAAAATAGGTGTCATTGGATCATTTTACATTATTTGTTTGTTTTTATTTTTTATTATGCAATAAAATAAACTGAAATATTTTGACATGGTATTTTCAAAATACAAATGTCATTGTGTTTTGAAGTCAGCAGTGTTATGAAAAAACGCCTGTCACTAATATAGTCCAAGTTCAAATAAAAAAAACTCTGCTCAAGGTTTCTATCAGGCGCTTGAAATTTAGATTTTTTTGCTTTAAATTAAATAGATACACTAAATTTAGCTAATTGAGATTCAATACATTATTAGGTATGTATGTACAAGTACAAAAAATACATTCAACAGAACCCCCTTCTTTTTGAAGTCGATTAAAAAACAAAACTAAGATTACGGCGTCCGGTGGCCATTGGCCATAGCATCAGCGTTGTTGTTACTATGAAAGAATTGCATTTGTGGTTAACAACGCACATTCTAAAATAAAGCTACTAAATAGCCTTGTATCCAGGATCAAAAATTAAAGAAAGCTTCTCACCATGCGGCGCAATAAGTCCTCGTCGCGGATCAACGACACGTCGCCTTCAGACATTCTGCAAACAACGACAAACACTATTTAATACATTATTCACTTGACACAAACTATTTCCAATTTGTAGTCATTAACGAAACCTAAAAAATTAAAAATATAAGTTATGCACAATGATTTGAATTAAAGAAATACACTAATTCATGGAAATATAGGAGGGAGGTATTTTGACAAGAAATATTTCAGCACAAGATAAATAAAAGGATGCACTTAAATTACTCTAAAACTTTTACGACCAATCTCATACAACACACAGATAAGAAAATAAACACCATACCAAAAACATCAGGAACTAAACAACACAATTCGTAGGTAAACCACAGGCAATGATTTAAACCATAAATCACTAAAAACAAACTATCTATGTTTTCAAAATACCAGCACCTTATGAACCATTCTCTAAGCCCAAGGCCTGACTCCTATCGAACCTGGATCTAACTTATTGATATTTGTTTCAAACCTGGTAGAACCTCGTGATTGTAATGGTGACATTCTATTCAAGCAATCCTTATAAAGACGATAAGGTTAAATTAACAGATGAACCTAAATCGTAGCCCAACCTACGCGCTATCCGACGCTCCACAATAAAATTACCTGCAGAGGTATAGTAGGCAGTGTCCACTGTCTAACCCAGGGTTAAGTTTTAACTGTAACGCATTACCTAACTGGTAAAACATAGAAGTACATTATGCCTCTAAATGTGGTACCTGCGATCATCACAGCACAGCAGCCGCCGCTACCTTAAATCAATCAAATTTTATTTGAACGCTAGCATAATGTTTCTTATACAGTTGTTATCCATTTGTTATAGCTGTTGGTTTTCCTATCATTAAATAAATAATAGCCTAATCAGCCTTTTAATGTTCCCACTGCTGGGACTCAGGCCTCCTCTCTAGGAGAGGGAATGGGCCGTAATCCACCACGCAGGCCCAGTGCGGGTTGGTAAATGTCACATGTCTTCGATTGATTGGTTTTAGGTCTTGCCGGATTCCTCACGATGTTTTCCTTCACCGTTTTGAGTTTTTTGAGTTTGTATACCTATATAATATCGATGCAAAAGAAAAATAAGTTTTGCAAGTAGCCGAACCAGTGGCTGAATTTAAAACCAATATTAGACCATAGACCGGCAGACCCAGAATGACAGGAACTCAACCTCCAGCATCATTAACTCAACAAAAAACACAGTCGGCATTACTAACATAGAGTGTTGTTCAATAACAAACGAAGTCAATATCATCGACAAAGTCGTCACCCTTAAACTATTTACTTATTATAATAATCCATGATTATTATACTAGGTACCTATATGTGGCTAGTCTTACTTTATTTAGCTGTCATTCGTATACACAGCTAATTAAACAATCGCGTTCATGCCATCGGTTCCGGACTGGTGAGCTGATCTACGACACACATCAAATGAGGCTGCTGTACTGATTTTATTTAACGCTAATTCAGTGGCTGTTGCGGGCTTGCCTTTAATTTTCTGAATTGCAACCGGACCAAGCGAACCGTTATTGAAAATCGTGACAGTAAATATATCTATACTTATATTTAAAAATGTGGTAACGATGTGCCGCTAAAAAACAGTAAGATACAGAAAAGTAGTAGTCAAATATGTTAAGAAAATGATAAAAATGAAAATACCAAATCGATTCCTCGCCCAACCCAACTACAAAATTTTATTATTAAACCTTCTCGTCATTAATCTGGCTACCTTATACAGAAAGATTTTTTCCAATCCAACTGGTAGTTCTAGAGATTAGCGCGTTTTAAACAAATAAAAAACAAATATATCTTTCTCTTTAGTAGATATATTATTAGAAAAAGATAATAAAATTATGACCTAATACATGATCAGTAGTACAATACACAAAAGCCTGGTCGAGCAAATACAGCTATTTATAAGCAATATAAGATGACTATATCACCGCCAATTAACACTCAAGTGATCGCTAAATGGACTTGTTTGAATCTGGCTCGTGTCACGCCGACCGCGGTGCAATTGACGGACCTTGGCGACGCAATCAGTGCTCACCGAGGCACGTCAGCACCTCATTGCCGGATTTATGGCTGGTCGTCGAGGCTGTCTATGGCATATATCAGGAAATGCATATTAAAGTATAAAAGTAGTGGTTGACATGACGGCTGCAAAACGAAACTGAAGGAACCATCTTGCCATAGCTTGAGAAGACGACAGACACGTGTAGAAAACGGAGCCTTTGGCTGGATGTGGTACAACTCAGGCTAGTACCACGATTAGGTTAGAAGAAAATAAATTCGTTACGTATTAAATTGACAATTATCAAAGTCACATCTATGTGGGTTAATTGTCAGCTAAGTATGATTAGACTAGATTTATATGATTATAAACCAATTATGTTTGCTGTCAGTTGTGCAATAAAAGGATCTTGTTTATAAAACAAACACCATTTTTCAGCTTAACTTAATAAATCACATTAGCACATGTCGATTGACACATTCCTAATAGCTAACACTAAATCGGTTGTCGTGAGCCATCTGTCGAAGTGTCTCAGCCTCGATCCTCGCGCCATATGGCCCGTGGCCCAAAGGTCTGGCCATATATGGCACACAGCCGCCACCCCGGTGCCCTTGCCCCTCTTACAGCATCTTATAAGGAGACTTAACTTTTATCTCGCCACTCGGCAAAACGAGTAAAGTTGTATTGAAGTATTTTTTTTCTTTATTTTTAGTTACATGTCCTAGATATGGAGGTCGTTTAGTTGTAGTTAATGTTTTTAATCCAAAGAAATATTTTTTTCATTGTGGTTTCATAAAGTGGCAATACTCTAAACAAGAATTTGCACATCTACAAAAGCTTATACCAAAGCAAGTGAGCTTCGACAAAATTGTCGAGGCAGTTACAAAGAAATGGAACTAATGGAAGTATGTATCACATGATCCATACTTTAATATCATTCCGTGAAATTCAAAAGAGGCAGCTGAGAGAAAAGCATGACTAAATAAACCGGCTGCAAACATGCACGAGGAATTCCGAATGCCAGACTAGAGGCCCTGTATCTTAGGATACATCCATCAAGTAGCAACATTCCAGAATGTTTTCGTCCTCATGGTCAAATGCTTAGTGTCTCAATAAGCCATGATGTCACCTAATGGACGTCTATCTGTCACCGGTGATTGGCCCAGTGGCCCAAACTAATGGCTAGTGATAAATGTACAGTGGGACTGGACCAGTGTGTTGCAACTTTAGTGGACACTAATGGGTTTGGTGATGGGAATGATAGATGTTGTCGGGTCTGGTTAGCTAAGGCTGGCGTTTTAGCCCTAATTAGTAATGAGCATTACTTCATCGCTACAACTAATACATATTGACGAAATTGCGAAACCAGAGAGAAAACTTTAAGCCACAGTAAGAAGAGTTCAGACTTTTAGTCTTCGAGGACCTCAGTCTTTACTTTATGTATTTTGTGAAAAAAAATTGCATATAGTTAACGGTTAGAAAGGTACATTAAATCCTTTCATTAAACCCTATCTATTTAAACAGGTGAACCACAATAATTTTGCAATAATTGTACAGTAAGGCACGTCCCAAAGGTCGCAGGACCCGCGCAGGTAGTGGCAGGCGCAGGACTCGGCCGGCGGGAACCTGCTCGTGACTCATGCGCATAGATCAACTGATCGAGGAGGAGAAAGGGAACGCAAAACTTACACGGCCAAGTTGTGTTGGCTTTGTTAGCAATTGCTAAAGTACTTCGTGACAAGACACTTGGAGACAAAATTCTTGGATCGATATACTATTATGTAACTCAATACTTTATTGCATTTCATATGTATACATAGATGGTTTAGAACTATCTAATGCTAGATAATCCTAAAGATGTAGACACCTATAAGCTTTTAAACCAACAGAAGGCCGTGCATGGCCTCTTTTAAAATGTAACTTTGATGCCTCTTAAAACCGCCCAGCCTACTGTGACCTTTCTACAGACTAATAAAATCCATTTCTCCTGTCCACAATAATGGTCATAAGGGCCGCTCCTAAGGTCAGAGGACTCGTGTTGTATCGGGCGCTGAGCGGCGCGGTGCGGCGCCTGCGCAACCTGGGCGTGACTCACGCACATTACGTAGATCGGGCCTAACAGAATGCCTAACTGATGACCAACTCACTGAGGACGATGGTATTTGCGATGTCTGAAGTCTGAACGAGATGTTTTGTTATGGGCGGTTTTATTTGGTTGTTTAAGTTGAAGGATCTTGTAAATAAACTGTATGCTGAGATGTAAACAACGTTGTTACCATTACGGGTATTTACTATCCTGGAAGAGGTTAGCTTATGCTTGTGAGACACATGAAAAGATAAGCTCAGTGTCACGAGGTCGGTCTTTGGACGATGACTGAATTTCAGAAATTACGATGCACTGTAGAAGGAGGAACAGGAGTCTTCTATCCACGTCGCCAATTATGTTTATTCAAGCGGATTCTCAAAAAATTCTTTAAGTATAAGGTATCTAAATTAACAACTTACTAATATTTATATTCTTCTTCGTGGCATCTTCGACTTATCTAGTCTATGAGCACAAATACGTGTAACACGGTGACATAATGTGAGGCGAACGACATTAACTTACAAACGCATATTAATACGTGAACAGGTTCCCAATTCTTGATGTTCGGACATTCTGATTATTATTTGACAGGAGGATTAAACTTTTTGTCATCGAAATCGCGGAAAAAATGTGAATAACAAGTATTTGATGTCAACGTTATAGATGTTTACGGTACAAAGTCACCTTAGAGAAGATGAACCAGTATTACCTGATGAGCAACTTAAAGTAGATGACCCTTAAAAGTTGCCTATCTTTTACTGTAAAAACCAATTTTTTAGATTATAGAAAATACAAGACTGATCTTTCAGTTCGTATCTACTAGCATTCTAAGAGCTGAATGCTTACGTCTACACTGAATCATGACTGGGTTTCAAGAACCCTGAACTATGAGCTCCTTCACTGTCAGTTCATCTTTCAACCCATCGTCATTATCTTCCTACCCATGTCCGCGTTATTAGGGGTCAGCGCAACACATTTCTTTCTTCCATTCTGTCAGTCCATTCATCTTTTCTGGCCTCCCTCTCCATCCAATCACATGTATACTCATAACTCTTTTAATAACATGCGTTCTGCCTTCCTTCACATGACCGTACCTTTCAACCCATCGATAGTGAAACAATCTTTGCAACCAAGTCAGGTAGGTAAATAAGACTACTTCGCCAGAGAAACTTCTCATCACTATGTCATCCGCATCCCCCGTGAGAACGCCACCTGATTCACGCCTCATCTGATATCCGGTACTGCCAAAGCTCTGCTCAGAACTGTCAAATATACGCGGGCACTGATGCGCCCCGAATGTGAATGAGGATGTGGGTGGAATTGATGAGAGCGCGAGAGTGAAAGCATTCGGTTCTTGTAGGTTTGTAGCAGGATGTTGGAGGTGTTAATCTAGGGTCGTGGCTGTGAATGAGATACCCAGAATAGCATACTTAAATAACTGAGTAAGATGTACTAGATAATGCTAAGATATTTGGTGCGGTAGCATTTCTAGCCCACTAGGCGTGAACCTGAAAATACATTCATAACCAGCCTTATAATGTTCCCACTGTTGGGACTTCGTTCGGCTTCCCTTCTAGGAGAGGGAATGAAGCGTAAACCAGCACGCGGGCCTAGTGTGGGTTGGTGTATGTCACATGCCTATAAATACGTTTGTTCTAGGTTCTAGGACATACCGGTTTCCTCACGATCTTTTTCTTCACCATTTTGAGAGCACTGGTGATGAAAGAAATTATACAAAGTAAAGCGCTGGCCTGGGTTTAAACTCAAGACATAAAAAATACATAGATACCTATAGATTGAAAGACTGTAAAAATAAAACACGATAAACTACAATGTGGATCAGTTACTAGTAACATTTTAGATTTTAGAGACTCAAGACTTGGAGTAAATATTGTCAGAATGAGGGTTTTGAAACTAACTGTGACAGGTGGTCCCTTACGTACATTATTGTATGTTCTTCTGTAAAGAAGAAAGTGTCAATTTCCTCACAAACAGACAAACTCTGAAGCGAAAGTTACGTTAACATAACGTATTCGAGTCACTCTCGTGTCTTTGTGGAATACTTGAAGTTCAAGGTGAAACGGATTTAGACTGACATTTAAACTATTTGTTTACTTAGTTGGTGCTAAATCATTATATTTCACAGGAAACGTTTTACAAGAAATGGTCAGTCTGTAAAGGTACAGCTATTACTAGGTCTACTAGTACCTCGGCACGTAATTATAATCGCATCTAATCGAAACGTCTCAGTAGGTAAAGGTCAAAGGGCAGCCGTTTGTTTACACATTACATAAAATGTTTATAATTGAATTTGCCGCCAGTTGATAACCTCCTCGGTCCAATAGATTAGTAATTAGCACGAAGTAAAAGCAGGCGATATTACTCAGTAGTGATATTGACTATTTCACGAACGATTACAACAGAATCAGCTGGATCTAAAGCAGAACCCCTACCCAACAGGGCCGATGCCCGCTAGGACCGCGGGGAATTTCTAAAAAAAAAACCCGTAGTTCTAGAACACTAAGCTGTAACAGCGTAACTGTACACAGGTGTGGTTTAGTCAGTAAAGTCTGACGCATTTTCTTGTTCCACCCTCTATGGAAATATCAAACGACTTAACAAAACTTCAGAAAAAAAAAATCAATTGTATCCCCAAGTTTTTTCAAAATTATTTAAGTCGCTGACAAACACCTTTATGAAGGGCAGATTTAAAATTGTTATAGAATGGAGTTAGTAGTAGGTACTATGTCTACAATTCTACATGTGATATCAGGCAGGATGTCACACATCTTTTGTGTTTAGGTCCTCTTATCGCAAACCACTACAAATAGGTAACTCTCTAGATGGTTCTAGGGTTATAAATAGACCCTATGACCATGTCAGAAATTTATTATTAAACAATGATATAAACATAAACGGCTGTTTCTTTCTACGTCCACTTATTATGGCGTCCACACAATGGCCTCAGCTGGCAACACTCCAACGTGTATATCACTCAATTTGTATACAAAAGGCGTTTCGAAGTGGTTTGTAATACTTTGTACAATTGCCTGCCAGGACTCAGGAACTAGCACCTTTGTATAAAGGACCACCCCCGTGGATATTATAATAATAGATATCTAATTTATTTCGGATTTCGTCATATTTAAAATATACTTATTAGATATTGCCGGTTCTTCCTGCTCTATAGAAATTTACCAATTGGAATCTTGCACTAGCGTCTGATGTTGCACTAGCACCAGGGGTTTATGTGAAATATTAAAAGGAGAAACTAACTGACTGACATAAAATATTTATAAACTAAAAACTTCTTAGAAATTTTATTTTTATGAGGGTGAAACAGGGGAACTTCGTTTGTATACAAGATCTCATTCCGTGTGACAATATAAATATGTATACATAAAAAACCGGCCAAGTGCGAGTCAGACTCGCCCATGAAGGGTTCCGTAGCAGCAAGTAACATATTATAAAAGTTCTTGTAATGTGTTGTAACTTTGATCGATGTTTTAATAATAGAGTATTTTTTTCGATTTATGACGCATTAAAAAAAAACTACTTACTAGATTTCGTTCAAACCAATTTTCGTTGGTAGTTTTTATAGTAATGTACATCATATATTTTTTTTAGTTTTATCATTCTCTTATTTTAGAAGTTAGAGGGGGGGGACACACATTTTACCACTTTGGAAGTGTCTCTCGCGCAAACTATTCAGTTTAGAAAAAAATGATATTAGAAACCTCAGTATGATTTTTGAAGACCTATCCATAGATACCCCACACGCATGGGTTTGATGAAAAAAAAAATTCTGAGTTTCAGTTCTATGTATGGGGACCCCCAAAATTTATTGCTTTTTTTCTATTTTTGTGTGAAAATCTTAATGCGGTTTACAGAATACATCTACTTATAAAGTTTCAATAGTATAGCTATTATAGTTTCGGAAAAAAGTGGCTGTGACATACGGACGGACAGACAGACAGACATGACGAATCTATAAGGGTTCCGTTTTTTGCCATTTGGCTACGGAACCCTAAAAATTAGCACATGTCATTCCTCATTTCTTTTTTGTTAACACTTACCTGCATATAACAATTAAAGGGGTTTAAGTATTGTTGGGAAGATTTTTATCTCTTGGTCTAATAAACTTTAAACTGGAAATAATAAAAACAAAGTATTTTTTTCAACAACTCCCAAAATAATATTTTTTATGAAAACATTTTCGCGAAAGTTACCAGAAAAGTGCTAGTGTGGAATATAAGTATTAGAATTTGATTTTTTCCAATAGTTAACAAAACAAGTTTAGCATTTTCGACCGTGATGATATCACTGCTCATGTAAGAGATGGCGAAAAACAAATGATGAATGATACAGTAAACTATAGTTTATCAGAACTTATATCAAAGCTACATAACATTCTAGATTAAATTGATTGGAATTGCTAAAGCACACGCTGACAAAACAATCTGATTCCACATTAGAAATTAAAATGCATCATCCCCGTTGGGTGATGAAGCTAATTGTAGTTTAAACAAATTAAAGACTCTATCAAGAATGACACCTTTATAACAGACGTCAAATAAATTAATTTATAACTAAAACCAGTCACAACAGACACAATGATGACATACATTAATTTCGTTCTTATTGGCATTAGTTCGACCTTGTCGAAGCTCAGGCTATGCACAGGATGCGTCTGCGTCGGTGACGTCACCCCGAATTGGCCCGAAGGTAACCGAGATTACACGAACTTTGATTTACTTAATTGTTTGTTTCTATTTTGAATGCATAATGCATGTTTTCTTAAATGACATTGGTAATATTGGTGGTGGAACGTTTTGACTTTTGATTCAAATCAGTCCTCGTCAACTAGCTAAATAAATAGAAGGATATTTTTTTAATAGTTTTCTTACATGCGTGTGTAAAATATTTTAGCTGTAGCTGTAGACAGATATTTCCTAATGCATCACATAATTTACAATCAGAATTCTTAATTGGGTTGTAGAATGCGTTTGCAAATAAGTGCCAAATGGATAAATTCTTATTTGACAATGAAATACTAGTCTACGGGAATATTTATTTAAAACTCGAAATTACAATTTTAACTGTCGTTGAAGTTACCTTGACCAATACAGCTAAACCTTTACCCAGTAGTAGGCATACAGGCTAACAGTAACCAGTATTGTTACGATAGCAGCAGAACGAAGCAGAATAGTAAATGTAGACAAAAACACTAGGGCTTAAAAGTGGAGTCACGGCTAAATCTAGCGTTCACACAATTCCCACAAATGACTACAATTCAGTATAATTTGACATCAAAAACAATAATTCCTTAAATCGTTCAGTTTATGCACCACCCACTATGTTAGCTCAACAATAACATGCAATAAAAAAAGTTACAAGCTTCCGCCGAGTGACGTCAGTCCGGAGCCGAACATGAGATCAGTGTTAGCCGTATCTGTGCTAACTTAGCTAAGATCGTTTCCGTTTCCTTGGCTATGTTTATTTTAGACTATAAGAAACTTTGTAAGCTGATTGAATAAGTGGTTCAAAATGGCTGCCCCGTTGAAGATGACATTAAGGATTAGTTAATGTAAGGAGTGTCATTTTACAGATAACGAGATTGTGATTGATACTGATTCCCTGACTACACACCATTAACTCTCTCAAGGATAACATAACACTACACCTGTTCTATCCAAAGGCTAACGCAGTGTGCCTCTTGATATAATCATAATATTCCACAACTATCACACAACGCCGTCTAGTCCCAAGTTAAGCAGAGCTTGTGTTGTGGATACTAGACAACTGATAAACATACTTATATATTTCTAAGTACCTACATACATTATTATAGATAAAATACACCCAGACACAGAACAAATGATTATGCTCATCATACAAACATTTGTCCTGGCTGGGAATCGAACCCACGACCTCCGGCATAACACTCAGGGGACTAACTAAACAAATTCTAATATATCCACACTTCACCAATATAAAACTATGGTCCTATTGCCATCAATCGTGTACAAATCCTAGACTCCGATCAGTCACTGAGAAAAAATATTTATGAAACAAATGACAATTGCTCCACATATAAACAAAGATACTGTACGAGTATAACAAATGAAGCTCGGTTCTCAAGAAGTTGAAAAGCGCAACTTCAAAAGTATGTCTCCCGAATTTTTTTTTTTGCTGACCTTGTTTAACGGTAACATAGGAAACAAACAAACACTAGTGGTAGTTGAATCAGCCGCCCACGCCACGATGGCAGTGATCAATCAGTCATGATAAATTGCGTTACAGTGTTAATGGACGGTCCTTATAATAACTGTATGTAGGCAAGTGCGAACAATTGAAAACTCATTCGCGAAAATTAACAACTATTGTTATGGTTTGGGTCTATAAAGCCACATTATGCAGGTAAGATAGTCGTCAAACGCGAGGCTATCAATAATAAAAATTCCAGCCTTTGGATGGTAAAAACATAATTTCACTATCATCGAGCTTTGCCAGCTATGTTGGAATTAGCTTACATAGTCCAAAAACGGGATCAATCAAAAGATCGATTTAGCACACCGACAATGATATTTGACAAAAAAAAACAACCATACACAAAAGCGATCGGTGTGAAGCATAAATATATAATATCTCATAAACTTAGAAAAATAGCTTATAAACAGACATCAGTATTTTACATGTACCATTTTTCTAAAAATCACCAAGTGAAATATACCTGCGGCTAGACTAAATAATGTTTAACAAAAATATGTAAAAGGTCCAGAACTGCGCATCGTACCATCACCTGCTGTAATAAAACAGGCCCACGAACATCATACAGGCTACACGCAGGACCTACGTGTATGACTAGACGCCTAGCTCCTGCCGCGAACTGGTTTAGCCGACCGTGGGACGCGGCCTATCGCTTGCCGAAGTTTGTTTTGGATGTTGGCAAAGGAAATATAGGTGAGAAGTCTTGGGCCAATGTTTGATGAACTTGACTTTATGTTAAGGTAAATTATTGTGAAGCCTACTGTTGATTTATTTAGAAATGGAAATATGTATGTATATGCATGAAGATGAATAATGGTAGATGATATTTTTTTCGAGCATAATAGGGATTTCTTTTCGAATCCTAAAATAAAAATTACCCAGTAATAGAAAGCTATGAAGACAGGGAAAGTAATCAAATTAGAAATGTGAAAATAATTGGTAATTACAAGCTATTATGGTGTCAATAGTTGTGGGTTTTATAATAATCATGAGTAGAACGGTCGCGTGCATACCGCGGATTCTTCGCCACAAATATCATTGAGATGTCAATAATACAGCTTCTTATACAATCCTCAGTCTTATAGTTACATTGTATTTATATTTTTACTTTGTTTCGTGAAAGAAGAAAAGATTTGATGGAATTTCTACCATCGAAGTAGATCATTTTGCCAATGATGGGAACAGTGCACCGACTTGGTTTGAACTATTTGTGAAAAAGATGAATTCTTTCTTGAATATAAATGAACCGGAGACATATGTTTAAAAGCATAGCCACAATGAAAATCAATCCTTGACTTTGTGAAATAGAACTGGATTATAAACAAGTTACCAAAACTGGCGCCTGTTCGCTGCATTCCGATTAAAAATAACCCATACTCCTATTTTTCTAAAGTCCAACTTCCCGAATCATTGCCAGTTTCCTTTAGTGGCGAAGATATTCGGAGGATCGACAAATAAAAGTTAGTTTGCTACGTCACCTAATATGGCAGCTAAACGCCTTATAAGCGTTTAGTGCCGCCCACAATCAATTTGGAGTTATGAGTTAATTTACCCGCACCAAGACCGTGACACTGCTGGGGGTCAACTCAAAGACGTTACTATGCCAAGTAGAGATATTAATTAGAAGATTGTAAACCTTAAGAAAACGCTGCAATTATGTCACTGTAGGATACAGGTGCAAATATGTCACTTTAGGATACAGGTGCAAATATGTCACTTTAGGATACAGGTGCAAATATGTCACTTTAGGATACAGGAGACAAAATGTAAATGGGTGGAAAAGGTGAGGAAGGCTTAAAGAAATGGAATAATTTGTAAAGTGAAAGTGAACTGATGACAGGTGATAACAACATAGATAACCTAAAATTTCCTAGCTAAAAGTATTCGTGTTCATAAAGACATTCGCTTTACAGTAACCTGCATGTCTGTGTCTGCTGCTACTGCATAACATTTGAATATATACCATAATATTTATGCCCAATGAAGTATCAACACACGCTTTAGCATTCATTTTGATTCCACGTATCCCACCTCTATGGGGGCCATAGAAGAGGTATGCGATGTGCTGTTATGCTATGCAGTTATGTTATTTAACAATTATAATCCAAGAAACGCGGTGGACACCTCAATATTTATGGGGTATTAGCATTTGGTACAGTTAAAGAGCAAGACAGGAATAGCAGCTATCTACAATTTGCATTGCTGTTATTTTCAGGCGAATTATTATTACCATCTATGACCACAATTAAATTCAAAAGCCAGACTTGAACTTGTGAATGTACGTAAATGTACTATCTTTCTGAAGGCCTCCTACAAGGTACACCGATGACCTGGTAAGAGTTGCGGGAATCCGATTGTTGCGAGACGCACAGGACCGTTCATTGTGGCGACACTTGGGGGAGGCCTAACAGTTGGACATGATGATGATGATGTGCTATCTTTCAAGGTTTTCCTTCCTCGAAGTCTAACTAACCGAGAGTCGAAACCGGTCCATGTGGAAACGCTTGGAAGATGTCTAAGCCCTATTGTTGAGGTTTTCTTTCGGCTGAAATGATGATGATAAAGAAGTACATCTCCAAGATATTATTAAAAAAACTAATACGACTCAGTAATACACATTGCGGTTCCGAGTCGATCTGTGCCCACAGCATCTGTTCCGAGAACCCGCCACGCTCATGTTTTGGCGGACGCAACCCGACGCCTGCGCAAGTGCGCGCTCTCAGCTTGTTTCTCAAAACACAACGCTGCGTCTGACTCGGCTAGACTTTCTAGTGGGAAATAGCATTGGGAAGGTGTATACTTAGAGTTCGCACAGGATTTATGTTATGAATGCTGTTGTCCGTTTTCACAGCTACATTGCTAAAACATTTGATTTTTTGTTTTGACTACTAGGTGCTTATAGCATGCTAGCAAATCTATGACCATCGTCATATTATTTCAGAAGATGGTACACAATACAACCAAGTTTTAATTACATTCTTATTACGACCAACTCTAAGACCAACCAAGTACCTATGTCTAGAGATTGTAGCACTGCGGCCGTTGTATAAGACATGGCTCATTGCGTTAAGTGCCCATAAATACTTTAGAGGAGTCCATCCCTAATTTGCCATAATAACAACGTGACACATTAACCTGTAAGGCAGCCCCGGAAATCGTTATTTAACGATTTCCGAGGACTGCCTGGGATATGGTTTTGTTCAGGAGAGTTGCCCTGGAACGCCAAGGGCAACTGAAGGAACACAGACCAGGCGGGTTGTAAGGTTTGGGTTAATTGCAGTCGAAATGCGGGACGCATAGCGCGGCACGTGAACATTAACGACATCATCCGACGAGCCCTTGTCACCGTCGTCGTTCCGGCTGTTTTGGGACCTCATGGGCTGGCACGCGACGATGGTAAGAGACCAGACGGTATGTCTTTATTTCCCTGGAAGATGGGTAGGCCTTTAGTGTGGGACGCTACCTGTGTCGATACTCTTGCGCCATCCCATCTTTCTAGCTCATCGTGCTGTGCTGGTGCTGCCGCGGCGGCTGCAGAGAACCTCAAGTGGCGGAAATATAACAGCCTCGTCGGTAGTTATATTTTTGAGCCGTTTGGGGTTAAAACTCTCGGGCCGTGGGGTCCGAGTGCTCATATGCTTTTTAAAGAATTGTCGAAACGCTTAATTGAAGTTTCGCGTGACCCATGGGCTAGCTTCTACCTCGGTCAGAGAATAAGCATTGCCATACAACGAGGCAATGCCACCAGCCTTTTGGGCACACTTCCTGTCGACAGCGATGCGGAGGAGTTTTATGACGTCATGTTTAGCTAGGCATTTAGTGTATTTATTATTTTTAATTATTTAAGTTATTGTTTAATTTGTTTATTATTTCTTTGAAGTAGTTTGAGTTAATTTGATATATATTGTCATAAATATTAGAAACAAGACATAACTAAAAACAAATTTTGGACGTATTACAAAAACTAGACATCGATTTTATAATAATGTTTTGAGGGTAGATTAAGAATGTGGACAAAAGTTAGATGTATGGGTTCAACTGTCAACAAAGTTAGTAAACAAGTTTCCGCCATAAGCGTAACTAGATGTTACGTCAGTAAGTCTCTCAATCCACACAAAGCTGGCGATGTTATTTGGTCTTTTATACTGGCTGGCTCGACAGACATTGCCCTGTCGCGTCGTAGTATTCTGACAAGCACACGAACTTTCAAACACTCAAAGGGTCGAAGTTTTATGTAATTTTCTACTTTTACCGTTAGAACTAGCAATTTAGCTTCACTTTTCTTGGACTGACCGACATTTGACTATTCAAAAGTGCCTGTAACTGGTCTATTTGAAATAAACGATTCTGATTTCTGATTTCTGATTTCTGAACCTTCTTCAGTAAAAACACAACAAAAAAAAAAAAATAAAATTAGCGAATATATAATATATATTAAAGATTGTCAATATTTACGTTAATGGCAATGTATTGCTTTAGTCATTTAATAATGTAAACATTCAATTGGCGTCACTCACATGAAATAATTTTCTTTTGACGAGTCTGTGATGTTTGAAAAATGACAAACGGAAACCTTTACAAAATCAATTTCTTTTAGATTCTTATTATATTATTTAGTCTTCCCTATCAAAACTATACATTATGTACATATGGCAGCCTACATGCGCTTGCAGGCGCGCACTTGGTCCGCGTAGCCTTCACGGCGCGCCGCGCAGCAGCCGGTCTGCGCGAGCTGACCACTGACCAGCCTGCGCAGTGCGCAGCGCGCAATGCACGCTCCGAGGGGCCCATTGTGTAGGTAAAGTGGGGCAGGTAGGTAGTTTGGAAGAACTAGGATAACTTGTCTTTAAATTGCACAAGTTTTTAAAGAGGTACTTAGGAGGTCCCCGAGTGCTGTGATCCTTTTTGAGGAGTGATCTACGCTAATATTTTATAGAGGTAAAGTTTGTTTTTTTTGTTTCTTACTTCCTACAAACAAAAAAAACAATAACAAAAATCTCTGAAAGTACTGGTCTGATTACTAAAATTTTTTCACCGATAGAAAGTTTTTTTATTCCTAAGTGACAGGCTTTGTCGCAAGCAAAGCCACAGGTTCATTATAAATTAGGTACTTCTTGAGTTGGTATTTTTTAAAATTGAAGTTCCTTTAATTTTTTTGTCATTTAAAGTCTACAAAATGAAAATTAAATCTATAATTTTAATGAATTTTACTACGTTAAGGAATATGAATACTGCAAAAAATAGAGAAGAATATATTATGTTTTTTTCTGCTTATGAGATGGCCTGGAAGTGAAGGTGCCATACAAGATAGGGCTAAGTTACTGGTCGCTGTTCCACCAAAGTTCACAATATTGATCTTTCATCTAAAAAAATGCATCTTTATAAAAATAAAGACAAATGTTAAAGTGACATAATGCTTTTGGAAACGGTAGGTACACAGGTTGAAGAAAATGCCTGATTTGCATGAGTCAATTCTTTAGAATGAGCTATTCAAGAGATTCAGGTAGAATATCTTGAATAGCTCATGAAAGACGACTCATCAATTAAATCAATATGATAAATCGACCATTTTTACTATCAGCTGACTTAGGTAAGTATTTCTCAGTCATATTTCTACTAGAAACTAGGTACTTCCATAGCTACTACCAGTGGCTTCGCCCGCATGCACATACTTCTGGGATGACAAGTCCTGTATCCTATATCCTTTTTTAGGTCATGATCTACCCGAATGCCGATTTTCATCCAAATCCATTCAGGTAAAAACGTGAAGAAGTAACGAATAGACAGTTAATTTATGTAAACAATAATACTCACTTAAAAAAAAAATTAACTCCAAGTATTTTGAATCAATAAACCATAAATTTAATTCACAATCATCGTCCTCGATAAACAGTCACAAAGTACCTACTAAACTCTTATCACTCATAAACATCATCACGATTACACAAAACTTGTTGAAATAACTATTATTTAATAATAATAACAACTACTAGTCCACGTACAGCCACCCGTTTTACATAATTTTCTTTGACACAATGTGGAATGTCTGTTCAATGCGCACACACACATCGACAACTCACGTGCACACCGACAGTGACTTTATAAATGTTGGCGTAAATATATACTTATTACTCATAAGGACAGGTTTCAGACTTTAGTGTCAAGGATTAAAAGTGACGTCATTAAGGTAAAGCCTTTTCTCCTCTAGAGCAGGGATCACAATGGTTTTAATATTCCTTTTTGGGACGATACTGAATAAAGCAAATTCAATATACACCAACATTTGTATATCCTGCAGTGACTGCATGCATCTATGCATTGTGAAGGTGATTTGGAGGTGCACTTCGGAGACAACAATAAATAAAGATCGATGTTCTTGAATATAAAGCAGATACGGATGTAGTGCACGGTATAGAGCCCTTGATACTAATATTTAGAATGATAAGTCAAAGTGTTTCATTAAACCTATCTCGTCACTCAGGATTACGTTTTGATTCTTCTCTTACTTAATATCTATAGAAGATATGGAAACAAATTCAAACTGACATATGAATATTGACAGTCTATGAAAATTCGATACAACTGAAGTCTAGGAAGGAGTTGTTGCAATAGGGAAAAATGTGGCAAAAACAAAGCACGGGCTTGGGTGTGTCATCAAAATAAGAAACAATACAAATTGTTTACTAGATACAAATATAGAGCGACCTGCATTAGCCTCACAGGATAAATAACTGGAATTCGATAACACAACGAGAACTAACATGAATTCCGATGATTTTTACGAACCAATATTTATTTTGCGCCTGAACATATTTCTTGGTATTTGTAATGAAACATCGAATTAAAGAAGTTGTTCGACTAAACTTTGAGGAAAAATTAATTGAGAAATTAGTATTAATATGTTAGTATATAATGAAATTATTTATCATCCTACTTTATTATTTATTTTTTCATATGTGTTTTTTGTAACTCACCTTTATTTTATGTAGGTACGGCAATGATATGGAAGCGAAAGAGTCTCCTAACACAGTCATTATTTTGTTTAAAAGGAGACTCCAAATACTTGTAAATATGATATGGCTAATTGTGACAATAAACCATTTTGTATTCTTGAAATCTATATCATAACATATACAATAACACATACAATTACTTAACAATAACATCCTTATACAGTTCCGTATGTACCTACAAGATTGCGAGGCAAACGACTTACAAAATTAATAACCAAAAATTCCTCCAAAACTACCACAGCACCGAGCTTTTAGATTTGAAAACTCAACATACAAAACCAATAAAAGGCATTGTTTTTGAGTCTTACAAAAAATCGTAAATTGATAAAAATTACAAAAGATGCTTCAATCGCAACAGAAAACAAGATGACTTCACTAAAGAAAATATTAATCACGACAGAGGAAATAAACTAGTGAATGAAGCTGAATGTTTATTGCTTCAGAGGACATCTGACATTGAGGAGATGAAGTCATGTCTTATTCTGTCGCCATCTTGGATAAAGAGCTTCTGTGCGATATGCATCGTGATCAAACGGCGATTAACAGGAAAAGGCTACGTACTGTTATATGATATCGAGATCATTTCATGACTCACGTTGATGATGGTTTGTCGATGAGAGAAGCGGGAACCAAACTAGTGTAACTAATTGAAACTGCAATAAATGATCTCTTATTTGACGAAATACGACTGTCTCCCAAAGATACAAAAGCGGTTATAGAGAAGAAATTAAATTCAATCTCATGAGAGTTGGTTTAAGAACAGGCCTAAGTATTTATTTTTTGCACGCAATATACGGAGAGAAAGATGAATGAATGAGAGAAGAAAGATAAGAAAGAACATAAAGTGATTAACAGCGTGACGGTTGACAGAGGAAAATGGTAGAAGGAAACTTTTTGCACCCTAAAAAAATATGGGCAAGCGAAACTAGAACGTAACGATGAACACTTACGAAGAGAGAGAGAGCTAAACTAGTCATAACAATTCTGAATTGTAGTACAAACTTACAGTAACTGGAAAAAATTGGAAGCAGGAATGAAAAAGAAGGAGGTTAATGGATTCAGAACAATTATAAAACATGATATAATTGGCAACCAATTTCAATACCTGAGTAAATCACATACAATTTAAGTCATTATTGGTGTTAAACATATTATTAACATTGATAAGGATTCGTAGCCCTTTGCAAAAAAAGGTTGAATTCTGTTTAAAACAGTATTTATGTGGCAGATGATAAGATAAATGGTAAGCCCACAAGCAAACCCACACTCATCGATTAAAAAAAAAGTTTTTTTCTTAATTTATGAGGCGATCCTTACAATAGACGAATAAGTTTCTTGTCACTTCATATTTTTATTTAACCTATCATTATAATTTTTCAAGACGTTTCAACCTACACAAGTTTTATCCGGTGTTTTGGTCGGCTTGTTAGAAGATGAGGAAAACTCAGGGGCCCTTTGGGATAGAGGACTAAACAAATTACTGACAGACAATACACTAAGCTAACCAGTAAGAGCAACATGAAAGTTGGCACAACACAATGAAAGTAATCTCTAAGGTCAAGGAAAGTTTTAGAAATTTCATCCCTTAAAGGAGTTAAATAAGGATAAAGGATTGTATGAAGATTTGTAATTTTGCCGATGTGAAATTCCTAAAGGCATACGGGTTGTCACTAAAGAAATCACTTAAGTTTATTTTCCCCGTAAAACACTTTTTAAACTGACCATAAAACACAGAGCAAGACATTTTCTTCAGTCTAGAACACTTCTAAGTTTACCGAAAGGTACACAGTAATTTTATAAATTAGATAAGAGATTGAGCTATTCGCATATATTTTTTTCAATATTATTTGTGTTTTCTGAACTTTTCCATCTTATTTTCCTTATGCAATGTTAGTCTTGCGCATATCTGATCCTTTTAAAAACCTCTCACTTTAAAGCATTACATTTATTTATCACTCACCAATGTTAATCGAAAACAGAGGCTCCGTCTCCTGCTAGTCGATCCTGGAGACTAAGTCTAGGCTGGCTAGGCTTGCGAGATGTGCTAGACTGGCTAGGGTGGGCGCTGACGAGCGACACTTGGCCCGGCAGCCGATAGAGTGCGACCAGACGCTAATCGTCGCGGGGGCGACAGATGAAACAATCACTCGATCTGTGCACGCTGTGCCCACGCTAAGTCCGAGCACGCATGTGGCGGTTTTTCGCAAAATATGTTGCAATTTTGACGTGACAACGTCTTATAAATTGGTTTGCCGGGTGACACTTCAAGAAACTGCGATACGCTCCGCTCACGTTATGCGCTCACAATGAGAGCGAGTGAGAGGCACGCGTCCCTTCCACTCGGGCATGGTTAGCCCGCCTAAGAGCGAGAGAGACAGCGTTGTCACGTAAAACTTTCGCCCGTATACCGACTTTACAGGCAACCAATTTTTTTTTTAAAGATTTTATCGGGATGTTTATGAAGGGATAGCCCTGGGTTCCGTATAATTTGGAGATATATTAACAAAAACAAGTTCAATAATATCATCAATCAACGAAATTAGATAATTATGGTGAAGTTGTGTAGTGTGTGTAAGTCATAGTAAGTACGTATATTCCTTCCTTATGTATAAGTAAGCAATAGAAAGACAAAATGTCAAAGTAAAAAATCATTTTTGCACTATGTGAATAGAAAGGAGGTGACTGCTGGGATGGCGACTAATAAAGAAGAAAGGAAGAAGAAGACCATTGTTGGGACGAAGCCAAGAGAGGAAGGATGAATGACATCAACACGTAAACCACACATAGCAGCATGATTCAATGAATGACATCGCCTACTGATCAACTTAAGGATTCAAGAAACAACGTCAGGACAAAAAATCTAACTTGTAGTGTGTGGGTTGAAGTGTATATTTTGATATAAACAAAGCAATAAGGTAATACAATAATGTGTTTCGATATTATTTGCAGTCACGTAGACATTTAATTATAGTTTTACATTAATAAACCATCATAGTGCGTTGAAACGATAATTTATATCTACAGCTAGCTCGTATTGAAATTGCTATCGTGATCATTGAATTTGTTTGTAAAGTTTTAATTGATTTGTCTCATTATTTTACATAATTTAATTGATTAAAAACAATATTCCAGAAAGCTATATATTGACATGGATAAAAAAAAACACCCTCATTCGTCATCCTCGAGTAAGAACAATATTAGAAAGGTTTATACTCTTACAATGCCCAAATAAGCGAGTAACAGAAAGAAAAGAATACGAAAACCAGCAATTTAATTGAAAGGCGGTGAAATTAATATGTTATCAATGTAGGACAAGCAAACGGCTTGATGGGGGTATTGACTGAACATTAACATTTTATTTGTTGATAATTAACTAATTAGCATAGATAACCTTTTTTCACGTAACTCATATATTGTATTTGGTACTTAATTTCTTAACGATTTATAAATACTCGTAACATCGCGTTGTAGCCTGTGGTTATACCTCAAAAATAAGAGTGCCTACTAGTAGGACACATGCCTCCAGCCATGTTTAATTCTCATACTGATGCAATAGCCTAAGAGGCTGGCTGCTAATAGGCTGTTCTTGAGAAATTCCAGAATTACAGATGAACCAACCCATTAACTACCCGACTCGGGAATCAAACCACGGATCACATAGACTAAGAATTTATTACACTTGTGATTATTAGACATACCAGGCAGTTCTAATTTTCCAAATCCCTTCAAAACTTTGTGATCGGTTAATCGCCTAATACGATCAACGCCAGGCAACTTGATGGCTAAATCGGCGCGTGCGCAGGTGACGTCACCAGTTCGATACTAATCGTCGCGCTCCAAACGCGAAGATGATCCTGCGACACCTTGCACAGGGTCTGCGCGAGAGTAACTACGTAGGTTAATATTTTGATTTTTAACACACTAACTAAATGTAACACATGTTTAAACAACAGGAACTAGCTCCTAGGTTGGGACTATGAAGATACAGGAAGTATCATCCAAATGTATCATAAAATAACTTTAATCACATTCATTATAAATAATACACACACAATTAAATAAAAAATATCCTTTACACGTTCATAATCTTACCTGTAAATTTGTACGAGCCACAAAATGCGATTATGTATAAAAGGGTGTGAGCCTAGACATTTGTCGAACAGGTCTCGAACCTAGTTCAGACTTCAGCTCTCATAAAGGACTTTTAGGCTTAAAGCAATATTTTATAAATAAACTTGTAAAACAATGTACCTTTATTAGAGACTAGTGGCCCGTCCCGGCTTCGCACGGGCAATAAATATAGCCTATGTTACTCAGGGTGAATGTAGCTTTCCAATGGTGTAAGAATTTTTGAAATCGGCGCAGTATTTTTTGAGTTTATTCGTTACATACAAAAATACTAATCTTTCCTCTTTATAATATTAGTATAGAAATAAAGTTATTATTATTACTAACTCTCATAAGTCAAATCAGTGAAAGTAACAAGGAAGCTTGAATGGGTTTGTTGTTTACAGTAGTTCAGGGAAGTTCGTAGCACTGCGGGCTACGCGGCTACGACGGGCGCTACGCCGTAACCAAATACTGAATTATTGGGAAATAGTATTATTGGGGATGCACCTGGCTGCGGAATTGGTGGAGAGGGTTGCCGCACTCCTGTAATTCAAAGGACAACTAGAGGAACACAGATGGATTTTAGTCAGTAAAAGTCTAATATTCCTTTTCGCTCTAGGAGAAACTTATTTCATAATTTCCCACTATCATGAATATAGGGATGTACTTTAACTGATTTGTCATAAAAACTTAACGTGATAGTGCATTAGCATGTCTCGATAAAATACCTCACTTCAAGTGACACAGGACTATAAATTGACAAGAATCAACCTTATAAAGTTTAGTCACTTAACAGAAAAATAAAGTGATGTGATTGCAAATAATGATAATCAAGTCAATGCACTTTGATAATAAGACAACACTAAATAATTTTATACAAGACTAGCCTCTACCGGTGGCTTCACTCGCATGGAAGTAGAAAATATTATGGCCTATAAAAAAAAATAGAATTGAATGTTTTAATATACAAAAGCGTTGGCGAGCGGGTATCGGACGGCAGGGGTGCTTGATGCGCTTGCGTCACATCATACAGACGTAGGGGTATAGCAAAGTACAGAGTTGAAATGTGTTAGATAGAACCACAAAATCGTTTTTGATAAATGAATTATGTTTTGTAATAGTCATAGAACCAAAGTTCTTCTTTATGCTGCAAGGTTATTAGTGTTTTACAAATAACCCTACATTAGAAAAGAAAGAATATTTATAATCAGTCCAGCTGCAGCAGTCTGAGTTCTATTATAAACAGAAATACCAGTCTTTCCTCTTTATAAAATTGGTATTGACAACCAGTTCTAGCATTGTTGTTTACCTATCATTTAGCTTAATGTAGTTGTGAAACTATATCGCTCATCTCCTAATCGCTATTGCTAATTAATAACTCGCGCTGGAGCGTATTTTTATTTAAATACCAAAACTATTAAATTATAAATCAATGATGTTTATATCACACAGTAAATGGCGATTGTGTTATAAATATTATAATTGACATCAGATCAAGAAAATAAACTAGTTTCCGAAAACACATTTTTTTCCGATTTTGTTGACAGACATCAAATACCAGTTTTTGAACTGATCACGTTTCCTAATATTATTTCCCTAGGTTGACAGGCAAAGAAGGCCTTAGGCATTAAGTCCACCTTTAAGATTTAATAAATATTCTTATTTTTTTCAAAATATGTTTAACATGCAGTTCAAACATGTTATTTAGTCCATTTATGTCCCACAGCTGGGCGAAGGCCTCCCTCTCCTGTTCAAACAACGTATACTAACACATAACATAGACACAAGTATCATCATCATCATTTCAGCCAAAAGACGTCCACTGTTGAACACAGGCCTCCCCCAAGCGTCGCCAAAACGACCGCTCCTGTGCGTCTCGCATCCATCGGATTCCCGCGAACCTGGCTACCAAGCCAGGTGGCCAACAAGATAGGTTATATTATCATAAGTTTGTAAGCTATGAACTCAAGGTTCCGGGCAAAGATAATTTTCGCCACCCTTTACATACACAAAACCTATTTATAACCTAAACATTTCCACTATCCAACCTGATTTTTTTTTTATTGTTGATAGGTTCGCACAAAATTCTCAACCTTGCCAACTTGGGTGTAGATGGCTAGGTTGGAAGATAAGTCAATATTTCGCCACCCCTAATTTTTGGCTGCTCTAGGCAAATGCCCGGCTTGCCTCCCCTTAGATCGCGCCCTGTATTCACTATGAATATTCCCTTGAAGAATTTGGAAAAAATAATATAATATGAGCATAATTTCTCTAGTACCTAAATGTTTTCCTGGTGCGAACCCTGCAAATCGTCTCCGTTGTTTAAGTGGCAGTAATGGCATTGCATCAGTTATTCAGTTGCACGTGTGTGGGCAGCGGCGCGTAATGTTCCTCTAACTGCGTGATGGATTGCGCGGCCGCTGCCGATGGCAAGCGATAGCCGCGCGGCTACACCAGCAATGAAGGACGAAGGTTGAGGCAGTGGAAAATGTACGAAAGAATTAGATTAAAATAATGATTCAGACCACCTCGATCAAGAAATAGAAAAGAAAGGCAACACATTTCATGCTGCCCAGAAGGGAAACCAAAAAAAAAGAAAAATCAGTCAAAGTTTTTAGAACGGGAGCTTACATTATATAAAAATTATGATTTAATATACATTTTTGTATTTTTTTATTATTGGGAGGCTCGCGCTCGACCACTCTCGCTTAACGGAAAATGACGATGTGGTCGACAATGGAGCACGCTTGCCTAGAAGTAACTCTTGACTTATAGACCCTTGGTCCCCTAGGTTGTAGCTTTTAGTAAACATAGACTCCGGCAGAATTCCACTCCTTAGCTATACGCACAATGAATGTGTTTCCTCAACCTTTGTGTGTTCACGCAGTCGGTGTGACGTCCACCATGTACCGGATAATCTGTTAACTTGGTTAATTTGTCCTTCATTATTTAGAAGTTAAGACCTTGCCCGTGACTACCTTTTAGAAATAGCATTTATAAATCTTCTCTCAAATCTTAAAATATCTATCGAGACCTACCTTAAAATTCTGACAAACTATTCTCCAAATCAAGTTATTGTAACTAACTTTTACTAGAAGTATTGAAAGTATTCTCGCCATGCTCAGTAGTATGCAAGGCATGTAGTTGCGCATGCGCATGTGCTTCATGTATCGTCTAATGACTGTCTTCAGTGTGTCAGCTACGTACGCCGTGTGTGGTGCGCGGAGCTTTCGAGGTAGGTAGCTACTTAAAGGTACACCTGTCCATGAGCGGTGGGTGCGTTGGTTGCGGAGCTGAGCTAAGCTGAGCGGAGTCAGTTCTCTATGATAATAAATCTAGGGTTAGGTTTTTACCAGTTTAAATAGGTACTGTAGAGACCCTTTCATTGGTTTAGTACCCACGGTTCGTATTTTTATAGTATCGTAAATGTTGTCAAAGTATTGGGAAGGGTCCCAATACTTTGCCACAACCAACTTGGTCAAAGTCGCCCAAATTATCTGAAACTGACTTGTCAAGATATTAATCGTCACACATAGCTCATCTCACCACGCTCGATTCTCGCTCAACCACTATTAAATTAAGCTCATCAGCTTACTAATGGGCCCATTACGCCATGGGATCGCACGTGAGCTGCGCGGGCGCACCGAGGCGGGAAGCGCGCGGGTCTAGGGCCGCCATCACGGCTACCTCCACGGTTCCCTCGATCACGGGGTTCATTGTATACTAATTATGTTGTTAGAAAGTTTTTATTGCGTTTTCATTGTGTTGGCTTAACTTGATGTCTTGTAGACAAATTGATTTAGATTGTTGTTTAATGTTGATGTATTTACACAGCGATGGGTACTCATTTGATTTTTACTTTTCATTTGGATCAACTCAAATGGAATTTTGTATATATTAACCTGTGTAGATGATACCTAGAATTGAGACCTGTTATAAGTCATTATTAAGCAATTTTATAGAAATGATAATTAAAGAGAGAAAAATATTGCCTTGTGTAAGAAAATAAAAGAAGACCGCAATAGTACGTAGTGGATTTCCCAACAAAAATTAAAATATCTCATTACAAAGTAACACACACACAGACAGCCAATATCAACAAGTAATAGTCTCATAGCAATAAACTAGACAAATGTCACGTCGATATAGTATCGCTAGGTAGACGCGAGCCGCGCGCTATCAGGTGAGCACTCCCGGCTATCAGCAGCCGTCGCCGCCACGCTCGATATGTCATGCACCGAATTAGATGTGATCATGATACTCCGCTAATTAATTCTAATGCTCAATTAGGTACAATTTGTGGCTAAATAGTCGTTAGTCTAGTTATAGAATAGAGTTACTGTTTCATTATGGTCTGTGTCGGCTTCTGAACGGGGCAATAGTAATGTTGCTCGGTACATATCTAAGCAGAATTTGTGTTTAGCACATAATAGCTTACTTCTGGGTATGCCTACTCCATCGTCAATCACATCATCAGTTGCCATCAATAATATCTAACAAAGACATTAAGCTTGTATTAGGTTCCCTAAAGAGGAGTCTCTTTGACAAAGAACTTAGAATTAGAAATTTTGAATAGGAACGAAAATATTCGAGAAAAATCCTTCCTTCCGGTTCATCCAATCAATCCTTCTGGTTCCGTACCGTCCGTACCAAAATAGGGCAAAAAAAACCACTGCAATATTTATTTTATTCTGTTTTAGCATTCAGCCTGGTGACAGACGGACAGACAGCGTCTTAGTAACATGGTCCCGTTTTACCCTTTTTATACAGAATCCTAAAAACGATAGAAAGAAAAAGTTAGAATAAATAGAAACGATATGAAAATTAAAAGGGGAGAAAGAGAAAACGCAAACTAAAAATTGAATTAGATGATGAACACCTACTACGGTCATCAACAGAATCAAACTCCGATCATAACAGCCGCAAGACGAAAATCCAAAATTGGAATGCGTGATGTGAACAACAATATAAGTTAATTGTCCAACAGGCACGTGCACCGCGCAGTGAAGACTGTTGCGTTACAAGTTACACGACTTGCGACACCACTCCCGCGAGAGATAAAGGTTACAAGTGACTATCGGCTATTGTGCAAAACTCAACTGATATGATTGTGGCCACCGTTATCTTTCAGAGAAGGCTTTTGCGGTGATAGAGCACTGTATAGGAAAGATTTTATCGATGTTCAATTTCGTCTCTTATCGTTGACCACCCATTGTTAAACCCTATCAATTTTAAGCTCCTACTGTAATTTTGTATGGGGTACAATAAAGAGTATATCTACCTATTATTGAAATTAATTATTTGCTATAGATCTAGCCAACTTTTTTCTTTATAACGGTTTTGCACCAAACTATGGTGCAAAACCGTTATAAAGAAAAAAGTTACGAAATTAAATCGTAAATATACAGACCCTATCTACCAGGGCTGTGAGATTTTTCGAAAGAGTTACCCCGAAACGCAAAGAGCAACAGAATCAAAACAGGAAGGTTTTAATCAGTGAAAGTCTGACACTCCCTTTCAGGCCAACCAGAGCGCGAGGAATTATTTGATAGTCTCCTCAAAAAAAGAAAAAACCCTCTGCCTATCCCTTTGAGGAGAATATCATATAAGGAACAGCACCCAAAGATTCAATTAAAGTCCACCTTGAAACAATTTCGAATGACGATAAATATCTGTAAAGTCATAAAATAGCCAGTTAAAAAAAGAAATTACTTCATTTAACACAAAACCAACAATACGGTGGAATCACTGTATGCAAGTAATATGTCACGGTCAACGTGTAACAGTCGATACGCACACAGACAGACGGACAAATGTATTGAAAACGAAACCTACACTTTAAGGCTGTGTTCACGCCTTATTTGCGATTTGGTATAATAAAGCGAATAAAACTCAAGAAATAAACACAGAACCATTCATTCATACAGACTGATCATACATAGATATTCGATGGGTAATGCGTGGTTTTAACACGGAATTCAAGTCCATCCTTGGTAAGTCGACTTACGCAAAATTAAACCAAATTCATTTTTTATTATAGATAGGCATGCTAGTCCAGAAGTAACTTTTGCCTCTTGCCCTAAAGACCCCTAGGTTGTAAAAAGCAAGGAATTCCACTCAGCTGTACGACAATGTGTTCCCAAAACGTTTTGTACGTATGAGTGGGATGTCCACCATGTACTGGTGGCGCAACGCCGTACATTTAATGGTCCGATAAAGGAACGGGCTTGGCGGAATTAAATTGTGCAATTCCAATGCACACTCCCCGAAATGTAAACGATAGAAAATTGACCGGCTAGCAACTTGGCATCGATGCTCAAGACTGGAGAAATGCTAGGGATACTCCTTGAATAACCAGAAGCTTACCTTAGGTAAAATGATTTTCATTTACGAAAATTATAATTACACCTAAAAGAAGGCACATAATGGACTTAGCCCAGAAACCCTGAATAACAAAAATAATACATTTTATATGGTGCTATTTATTGGAATGTCGCCGACAAAGCTAAGATCAGTGGATCATATCTGATTAAGGTTGGATAGCTGATTGCAGATTATAGAATAGATAGGAAAAGAAAAAAAATACTATCACATCTTCATAAAAATAATGAAGTAGTAAATTAATTTGAAAGTGTAGAAAGTAAAGTTGAAGTAACTGACAATAAGTTTTAACACCTAAACTACAATACGAGTATTAGCTACGTTTTGCACTCAAAAGGGAACACATGAAAAGCAATTGGTTCCATTTGAGTGAATGCTTTAAGCATTCAAAGTAAACAGATATATTTGAACAAAAGCAAAGCCTTGGATTTGTAAGAGATGACGTCACGAGCATCAAGTATGGCACATGCTGCACATCTCATGTGTAATTATTATAATTACTACTTTTATTAATAAGGCTTAGCGGGTATTGTTTTGGAGCGTGGGCAGAAATTGATGAGGTTTTGCGATTCAGCAATTAGAGAAAAACCTTCAACTGTGTCGAATCACCAACCATACTTTTTCGGAGCTGCAGTTAATCATCATCTTTCTATCTAATTTTATTTCGATTTGTCTGGTTCTACACAGTAGTACTGTTATTCGTCATTCCGGTAGAAACTCTATTATCATCTGTAATCACTTCCACCATTTCTCTTCCACCATCCATTGTTTTCTTCTAAATACTCATATTTTATACTCGAAAGATTTTTCTTAAGACCAAATTGTTCATTGTGGATGTAAGAAGCATAAGACGAGTAATACGACTCCAAATTAATAGTTGACTTAAATCAGCGCTTAATTTGTACCTCGTGTTTGATCATTTTGCTATCAAGGACATGAGTTTTCTGATTGAAAAACAAAGTATAGTTGTTTAAATCGTTGGCAGGAAGGCTTTTGATGAAATCAACTTGCAGTGACTTAAGTGTAGACTAACGCATCTAGCGATCTGCCTCAACTTCACAAGGGTGTTACATATATTTGAAATTCACGGCTTTTCCTTATTATAATTTGCATGTTTGTATACAATACATTTAAACCTTCCTCATGAATCACTCTGTCAAGATGAAAATCCGATTCAGTTCATTCAGATTCGAATTTATCGCAAAGAGATAAACAGACGCAGTGAGGGACTTTGTTTTATGTATACGTATATACGGAGGAAGGATGTTAGTATAATAAATAAAGTGTTGCCATAACCATATCTTTAGTGGTAAGGATTGAAGGACTTCTTATAAGAGTTTGTACTATTGAAAACCAATAGAATTGAATTAAACAATTAAATGTTTCTTGAAATTTAGGAAGTATCCCAGAATACCCATATCAAATTCACTTTCATTCATAACACGGAATCTTTTATTATTATTTTGAATAATTGTTTTATTAACTCGTTTAATAATGGCTGCGTGGGAACGGTGTTATTCAACATCGCGTAAGATTATTTCGAGAAACCAGAACCTGATTGCAACCCGTCGCACAGGTACGCTATATGTACCTCCGTACGGCAGACTACCTTGTTGGTATGTGTATGGTCCTCTATGGTCCTTAACATCATCAATTTTACTTTACTTAAGAATAATGCGGTAATAAAGTTTTATCCTGGGTTTGGTCAACTTCTGGTCAATATTATATTTTATTCTCACTAAATCAAGTGGTTCCATAGCAAAGCTGCCTATGGTCGTAAGTAAAATAAGCCGATCGAGTCCTGTTGTAGCGGGACAGATCGTAGAGTTTTAAAGGAACCGAAAATGCAGGATATAGGAGACGGGGGCTTCGTTGGACTGCATTGCTCGCTCATTCTACTACCAGTCGCTGCCTTTGAACCTAATCTGTCAGTGTTAGATTCTTTTTCATCAGTTTAGCCACTTCATAAAATGCCGCATTTGACGCATCGGCTGAATACCACTTAGGCCGCTAATTGAACTGTGTCGTTTATCAGGCTAAACTGGTAAAAGAATGAAGAATTACGTTATTTGACTGCGACTGCGATATATCGATATAATAGTTCAAAATATTTTGTTGACTAAGATATGATGGTTTGTATATATGTATAATAATAATAATATAATATAATATAATATAATATTATTTCACAACTATCACAGAGTATATTGCAGAGTCGTGATTTTTACCTTAACACTAAACGAGTCATCGTTATTCTTGTAAATATTATACTTGGGTGATGTAGTTCGATTCATTGCAGTGCTCATTGATTCGTGTTTGTTTATTTCTCGTTATTCATAAACATTGAGTTTTTCACCATTTAAATATGACAAGATGAACTTGTGGGGATTCCTCTTTTCATTGAGTTGGCGTAATGTTCGAGTTAAGAATCATGGTCAAGGTCATGAGAAATAGATCCAAATTCTAATAAGAATTTGGATCTATTTCTCATGGCATGAAGCATCATTATCACGGCACTTTGTAATTCTTGCTGTTACTTTTAATATTTTATAATTGCAATGTGGGTAGTTTGAGACTAAGAACAAAAACTGTGACTAACGCACTAACCTAGAACATCGTTCTGATTAGTTTCAAAATATGGAGACAAAGATAAAAAGGAACAGACACAACGTAAAAAAATTAATAACTTGATAATGACTCAGAGTTACCTCCTAAAGGCCAACACACGAGCATTGTGTGTGTCCACCAAAATAGGTGATAAAGACCACAACGAGTTTATTTAGGATTACAGTGACCAAGTGTTGGACGAACATTCGTGGCTACTGATGACAAACTTAAGTAAAAACCGAGCTTAGATAAAGGGTTACTTAAAAGACACCAAAGATTATAAAGTAGGTGCAAGAATCCAAGAAGCAGGTGTGCAAACAAGAGCACCCGACCCTGCCGCCGCACACCCAGACGCTAAGATATTTGTTATGATGACAACAGTTCACAACACACACGGGACAAAGCCGGCGCATTCCGCTGGTGAGACAAACACCAGCGTAAGCAAACAATCACCACAATTTAAAACATTGGATCAAGACGTCGATATTGCTCATACAGCATAAACATATCAAACTTAAAAGAAAAAATTTAGCAGTATAGGAATGAATACGTGAGCCTACACCTTAATTTATGCGTGGACACGTTTAAAAAAATACAACTGTCAAATAGCCCGCCATCTGTAGCGCTCAGCTGAGCGATACATGAAGTCATAATCTTAAACTGAAGTTCAACTTACCTGTGTTCGAGCACAGCCACAGGCCGCTAACACTGCTCGCCCGTTACCATTTAAATTTTAAACTATCGCTCAAAACTCAGATATCTTCCAGTGCACAGTTTAATTTCCACCTTTATGTTAATTATAACTTATATTAACAGTTAATAAAGCTCACGTGTTACTGCAAAGCGTTAGAGTTAGTTGTTTTTATTCTGTGTATTCGCGAAGTCGTTTCGTTCGTGTCGGCCGCTCGGTATGCACTTTTGGGGTCACTCGGGGTCGATTGGTTTTATTGTGTTTTTTCGCGTGGTGAGGCTTTGAGCGTATGAGCTTGGGTCGACGTGGCGTGCGGCGCGGTCGGCGTCCGAGCGATCACTGCGGCCGGAGTGACCCGCGCTGGCTCTCCGGGCGCCACCGCGGGATGCGCTCGCGCACCTCCTACTCCTCCCTCAACCCTCTCCCGCAGGCTTTCGTGCCCTAAAAGATAAAACACTTATCGAAACGCGTTCCGAGAAAGCGATGCCACAATACACACATACGACTCTAATTAGTCTAAGTGTGTTATTTATTTTGATGCGATAAAAGCCTGTTCTTCGACAGCCAGCGTTTATGGCCGTTTGTAACGACCAACATTTTTGTGTCTATCTATCGTTTTACTATTATTTTGTCACCATACTTTTGATCACAGAAATTCCAAATAAAATTTAGTCGGAGATCCTCGGAATCCTATTGGAATACAATTAATACCACTGTTCTTTCAAGTAACTTTTGATGAAAGTAATGATTCAAGAGCTGATAATCTTAAAAAGATAAATGCTCCATGAGATGATCTTTAAGACAATAATGTATCGAAAAGTGCTTGTGGTGGCACAATGCCGGTGGCAGCGATGGAGTCGATACTGGACAATGACAGGCCGCCATTGTTGAAAAACCGGAACAAACCTCTGATCCGGCTAAACAATTGAATATTGCGAAGAAATTGGGTTCCTCATTTGTTTTCTGATTTCTTGCGAATAGTACCTACCTAAGTCTTCAAAATGTACCTCCGAAGGATGGAAGAGGAACACAGATGTTAATCAGTTATTGATGGCTCGAGGTCAGCCTTTGCGAAGTAACGGGACTTTTACTGTGGATCTTGTTTCATTTTTGTGTTCTCTTTCCCTTGCCCTTCTTGGAATAAGAGGCAATTACTTACTGCCACATATGCTTATGGAAATCAATAGAGATGCATCAAATGGCGAGATTCTATCAGAGTAATTTAAGATACTGGCAAGTAACTGTCCAACATCTTCGTTTTTGATGCTCGTAGGAGCAGGCACCAGAGCGATACATACTAGACATTACGTAATGAGAGCTAAGAGTCACACGGCCTCGATAAGGTCCATAAAAATACCAACATTACGGCCAGTATACTTGACAACTACCATACTGGACCGATTGAATTTTAGGAATTCGTTCGCCTTGTAAAATTGTTTATGGTGTTGGATTTCCATACTGACCTGGAGGAAAAAAGTTTATTAGTCTCTTAGCTCGCCAGATATAGTGTAACACGCTAAAGTCGACTTAATAAATCAATCAAGCCGTGACCTGATACAGGTCACCCTAAAAGGGATCCACCAGAATGTGAGCTCTGCTGCGCTTGACTCGCTGGCATGTCTCTGAGATTTCTGTATTGTTTTATTACTGTTTTTTTTTAAAATGGTTATGAAACAAGTTGTGTTCGGGGGCCTAAAGTTGTTGGGGATTAAAGGTGGCGGTCAACGCATATAAGTTCATAAGTATACAGATCACGAGATCATATCATATATTTGAAGATAAGCTGTAGCAGTTGCCTTTCTTTTATTAGTGATCCTAAGGTGCGAAGAAGCTACAGCGACCAGAACGTCACCATGCTCGAAAATTGTAGCCTTAAGCATGACGGTTAGTTGATGGAGGATAACTAAGACTCAGCCCTATTTGTTTGAACTGACGGCCATCGTTGATGCCAAACCGCATTAGCCGAGGAACACAAATTATTTCAAAGCAACGAGTAAATAAAATATACTATATAGCGATTAGATATCTAGGTTTTACAAGCTCTTATAGAATATTATATCGTAGTCAAAAAATGAAAGTAGGCGTAGGTCTTACCCGTTAAAGGCCTAAGACCTTAAGTCTAGGCCACCAAACGGATTCGAAGTCTGCAGCCCACAAAGAAGTGTTTAAGACGGTGACATCATCCGTTTCTGATAATCGCCCACCCATCCGCTCGAGTGGCGCAAGGATCGGTTTTAAACTTCGCGTAATATTTGTGGTTACTTTGTTCTCATTTTATGTTAAAGTACCACTTGTTTGTGTCTTTTATTGCGATGAGGTAATGAACAAATATATTACCTATTTCAAGATCAATATCGGCAAGTTCAAAAAATTCTGAGTCAGCTACTTAAAGAATGTAGCGTGAGGCAAGTAACATGAATTAGAGCACAAAATCAACTAATGAATTTGAATAAAGTTTTGAAAGAGTACCTTTAATAGGAATTGAAAGCTATAAAAATGTTTTTAGAAACAACCGTAAAAGTTAATTTTGCCTTTTGGAACGAGTGGTAAAGATGACATGCTGCCTTCAGAGCACTAAAATGTTAATATCTCAACATTGTCTAGTGTTAAAGTTTGTAAAGAAGAAGGGACACTATCCCATAACTTTGACTACTCAAGAAAATACCACTTTCAATCATATTCACAGATACATTAATTGCAGGTCTCCTTGAGTTCCCTCAGCCCTTGTGGCAAGTCAGCCAGCCCACCGCCTCATTCAGCTCAGAGCTAACCTTCACATTAACGGCCTGCATGGACCGCTCATACTAATCACTACACGCAGCTGGAATAATCGCCATTTGTTTGTAAACTAACGGAAACGACTGATAATTAATATTCATTGGGAGCTAGAACAAATCAATTACTAAGGAGATGATTATACAGCCTCTAAAGGTAAAGTGTGAGTATGTCACGTAGGTCTTGGAGTTACCTTCACTAATATACTTACCTAAGTCAAGCCTTTAGATCGCTGTAGTTGGATTTTGGGCCAACGTATGGCGTTAAACTCTCAAATTGCAACATTATAACATTAAGTGCCCCTACTTCTTCAGCTATCTGCCATACTTCTTAACTCAGCCAGATATTTCTCGCGATATTGGCGATATCATCAAATCTGCTAAAAAGTCGATAGTTCGATACAGGCGTCGAAAACATTTTCATACTCAAATCACAGAGGCTTATTCTTAAGAGGCTGCCATTGGCAAAAACTCATAAATTTCTGGTTTTAGATATATCAGCAGTCATAAATTCTGTTACAAATAAAAAAAGTCACAACTTCATAAAAAAGAAAGCACATATATTCTTAAAATAATTTGTACTGTGATAAAAAATCTAAACCAGAAATTAATACATATTTTAATCAAAAAGTGTTCAGGCCACACGTCTATCGCTTTACGCACTGTGTCTATTTGGAAAGTTGTCCGTTAACCACTACTCATATATTTAGAAAAGGCTGACTGACTGACATATTATCATCAACGCCTAAACACCTACTAGGTCTGGAAGCGTGAAACTTTGCACAAATCTTCCTATAGTGACGTAGGCGAGCTCTAAGATAGGATTTTTTTTTAAATTAAGCCTTTAAAGCGATGAAACAGGGGTCTAAAGTTTGTATGGAAAAACCCACATTCGCGCGGGCGAAGCTGCTGGTACAAGCTTGTCGGTTATAATAATTCTATAACAATTCCAAATTATTCTAACGTTTAGAGCTGGCCACATCCATTACTTTTTTTACAGAAAAGCTAACATATTCCCAAAATTCATTTGACCCTCGAAGAACATAATTATATGAAAACAAAATTGTGTCTGTGTGTAGCACGTCGGTCAAGTACGTATGATTCAGCACCAGACTTGTCCAATAAACTGTGCTATGTAATGAGTATGACAATGTATTTACAACTTTATTTAAATACTCGCTCGTCTTGATCAGTTGTGTTACCTTACAGCCCTAACGACGCTATTGCGAAATAATATCATTCGAGCTGCTGCTCATTATTTCAGGACTGTCTTAATTTTAATGAACTTTATACGCCTCCGTGTTAATTTCTTATTTCAATGTGGAGTTTTGTTTCAAATTTAGTCTTATTTACAGTGGGATTCATCAATTTTATATTTTAGAGGGATTTATATTGATTGATGATTCACTATATTTAAAATGTTATGTGTAATTGTGGACTTGTTATTAACACAAGGGATTTCACTAGAGCATGTAAAAACGATTCGATGAACATTGGGGTATTTTCGATAATCAAGGGTAATAAATACCTGTTTTTTTGTCAACTCATCAATATTTATTACGTTACTGTATTCAAATAGACGATTTTTTGAGATCTGAATTATGTTAACGTCGAGACGGCGCGAGAAAAGAATGTCTGAAAGGGCTTGGGCGAGGCCTTTGCCCAGCAGTGGGACATTAATGGCTTGATAAAAAAAAAGAAATTAAATAAAAAAATAATATTTGAATTATTATTTTTTTTAATACAAAATCTTCGGAATGTAAAGGAAATCGGATTGTAATCTGTCACACGACGTAGGTAAAATTAGACTGCAGGACATCGAACTTTCTCCCCCTTCCTATTAGAACAAATTAGCAGGTCTACAATATTATGAATGAACATTACCTACTCACGTACCTACCTGCATAATGTACACGCTAAATAAACCCATCATAACATTATGTACCAAAGTGTAAACAAGAAATCCTTGTGGGCGTCGCAATCATGTTGTACTTACTTAGTTGTAATAATTAAAATGTTATGACAACTGGCTTCAACAGTCGAACGATTAAGTCTATCAATGGAACATTACCTCTTGTGTGCAATATACGGGAATATTTTATATCATCAAAGGATAATTGCTAAGATCTGTCTTTATTATTTTATTCCAATTATAGAACTAATGTTTTTGATGTCTGTTATTTACATATACAACATTATTTTTAGTATATATGCGAAATCTGTCTAGTATTATAATGTAAAGAAACTATGTACAAAATTTTACAACTGTATCATAACTAAATCACAAAGTTTTAAGCTTGTTATGTCAGTAAAAATAGTCACCGGACCATCCAGGTGACTGAGGGGTTGTTTTGCACTTGCACCCAGCTATTTGCTGGCTCCTAATGCTCGCTATGACTTGCCGTGACCTGTTTTATACTTAGTATCAGTGGTGTCCAACTTGTAACTTTTTTAAATATTTTTCGGATAAAATATAACATGTTTAATATTATGTAACACCTTTGGAATCCATTCAGTTACTGATTCTGTACAAACTATATTCAGTTATAGTAGTATACTAAATGTTATGTTGTAAACAAACGGACATCCATACTTTCCTTCTCGCACCTAAAGCAGGTAATGTGCAGCTCCCCGACCGTCACCCACGCTCTCATAGTGGTGCGCGGGCGCCGGTGACGTTACACATTAGCATCACAATCGACCGCCACGCATTGTCCAGCCATGCCAAATGCAAACAATACGCGTATGATACATGACCTGATTGACAATTTATGATTAATTAGGAATTTAATAACTAATTATACTATTGTAAGTCAGTTATGAAAAACTAAAGTTTTCACAATCGAAAACCAGATCACATAGAGATAGACGATAAAAGACTATCCAGCTAGTTAGGAAATATCTACAAACAGTTCTAGTACGAAAGGATTAGAACATAAAACATTATCAACGAGGAAATCAAGGCGAATGTTAGGTACCACTCAGTCAAGAGTAAGTTACTTCTAGGCAAGCGTGCTCCATCGTCGGCCAGATTTTGCTTACCATCAGATGAGATAGTGGTGAAACGTATTCAAAACAAAAAGAAACTAACAATGGAGCTCATGGAAGCCTCAAATCTACTTATTTTAGTGTATAGTGAGTTATAGTTAAGAATGGGTGGAGCAGGGGCATCGTACCGTAAAAGTTCACTAATTTAAAGCTAATATCACAATATGCCTATCGCTAAATGTCCTAGAACAGATAGCATTAAGATGATAAAAAATAAATTATTACATACAAAGTTATGGAAATCGTTATTTTTATAAATTGTGTTGAATCTTGTACAATAAACCTTTGATTTTTCTCAAAATAAATCACCGACCTGCATGAAATTCGAGAGTGCGTAACTTCACAGCAGCTTGCGAACAATACTCCGACCTATTTCTCTCACGTTTACGACCACATGATGAGCTGATACTTAACTAGTTAATACAGCATTATTTGAATTCCCATAGTTTTATGCTCTAACTTGTGACTTAATATAATTATGTAGAACTTGCATTTGCGTCATCTCTATTGTTATATCAAACTTTAGACCATGCGTTCCCTCTTACAGTTTACATAAACACGTTGCCTCTCCTCTCCCCACAATTCCTTCAGTTTTGTTATATCGTTGCCTAGTGCTTGAATGGCCAAAAGAACAATTTTAGCAAAATCGACTATTTTATTACAAAGTAAGTATAGCAATTACTAATCACTACAATTTTTATTTGTTTTATTATTATTCAGATTTTTATAAAGAAATACTACATTTTTCTGTTGATGAACTTCGTATAATATCCAAAAGTTTATTTAAAAAAATGTCTCCCGTATTTGCGGTTGGTCACTCAAGCACTAGGGCGGTGATTATTTAAAGTTAAAATTTTTGCAGAAATCTTCTTGGAACATTATTATGGTTTGGTAAGGGATGATTCTTTTACAATAATGATGATTTCCCGACGTAACCATCAGCAGACAAAATCATACTGTAAATTGTTCTTAATTCTTTAGTGTAGGTATACAAAACATTGTTTCTGTTTTGGAGAGCAGTGGTGGCCGAGTGGTTATGGCCCCGACTTAAGAGTTGTAGGTCGCGGGTTCAAACCCAGTTTTTTTTTATATATATTACGTTGTGTAATTTATTTCATCACCACTGCTTCAAAACGGTGAAGGAAAATATCGTGAGGAAACCGACATGTCCTAGAACCAAAAAATCGAAGACATGTCACAATTACCAACCCGCACTGGATCCGCGTTGCGGATTACGGTCCTTTCCCTGTCCCAGAGAGGAGAACTAAGTCTCAGCAGTAGGAACATTAAAAGGCTGATTATATGCAAAAACATACATAGTACACGGGACAGTTTATGTACAAAGGCGATCTGAGTTTTCCCCCAGCAAACCTTTGAGTTACAGAGAGAGAACATATTCCTGTTATTCCTGTCTACAATTTCTCTAGGGTGAGTTGCACCATTTAACTATAAAGATAACAAAGCCGTTAACAGTTGTCAAATCGTCGAATTGACCAATAGGCGACCGTTTCACAGATGGTTATGGTTTGGTTATCGTTATAGTTATGTGGTGCAACTCACCCTAAGTATTTCACAGAACATGAAATTTATTATTTTTGGTCTGTTTTAGTTAGGTAGGTAGCTGCTGTCCAAATTAAAACTAAAAATAATGTTTTGCATAACGTTGCGCCCGCGCATCGCTCATTGTTTTGACACTGGACACTGTGTCGAATCATTCTGTAATAATAATTATAAGCATTATATCATTGGGAACTGGCTCAGAAAGTAATATTATTTATAATTCCAGTGAGGAAAACTTATACACATGTGGGCCATATACACATATACTACCTACTGCCAGCGGCTTCGCCCGTGTGAATGTAGAAAATTGTCCCAAGAAACACACTCCCAGGATAAAAAAGTACGAGTATCTTATGTGCTATTCCAGTACATAGTTCCAAAGCTGACAAAACTAAAAAAAAAACTGGACAAGTGCGAGTTGGACTCGCGCACTGAGGGTTCCGTGCAAACTACAATTCCCGAAGATTTTCGAATTGCAATTTTTTTTGTGACTTTTATAGGAAACAAAATTTACTGTTTTCAGATTTTTTCCTATATCTGTGCTATAAGACCTTGCTTTGTGCCTAATTTCTGGATTCTGGATCAACATCAGCACGTAGCAATTTGATATTTTTACAGCTTGTAGGGACCGCAGACCTGAGCATATGGTTTTAATTTCAACGCAATACCATGGAGGTATCGAGTTGAAATTGAAAGCGTTCCCGACATAAAGGGACAGACAGACGGGTCTTGTCAGACAGACAGACGGGCCGACAGCTAGACAGACAGACGGACGGACAACAAAGTGATCCTATAAGGGTTCTGTTTTTTCCTTTTTAGGTACGGAATCCTAAAAAGAATAATCAAAATCGGTTAACATTTGAAGAAGATATCGCTGAAAAAGGAAAAAAAACAGAGGATTTGAAAACCTCTTCCTACTTTGGAAATCGGCTAAAAAGAGTCCAGATAAAAAATAGGGGTAAGTTAAGTCAAAACTTAGAATCTATTTTAGAAATTCTCTCATCACCATGTGGCCACACAACAGAACATATAACACTTAATATTATTAACATCATTGCTCAAAATAACTGCGAAATAATTCAACAGGCTTGGTTGTTTGTATTGAGACGACGCGATAACACTATATGGTCATCAGAATTTATGGAATTGGAGCAAAACCGGCCGATGACTTCATGAATAACTAGTGTCGGCTAATATGGGATACAAGATAGCCTAAACTAGAATCTCATTGGAGAAACAGAATGTCTGCGATGGACCACTGGTTATATTTCAATCGTTGCTGCCAAAACAGAAATCAGTGTAGCGACATCTATGCCGTCATATAACTAAAGTTCTTCGCGCGATTTGAACATATAAAACAGTCCGATATCATCCGCCGGGTAGTTACTAGTTGCCCACCAGACATAACACCCGTCTGGGCGGTGGATCTTCCCTTTTCAACTGAGGTTTGCGGGACTTCACTCTCTGTTCCTTTACCTCTAAATCAGAAACTTTTATTTTAAATAGACCAATTACAGGCACTTTTAAAATGATAAAATATCGATCAGTCAAAAAAAAGTAAAGCTAAATTACAACCCCGTGAAAGTAAGAAAATTACCCAAAGGGAACACACTTCCTAAATAAAGAGTATCGTATGTGCTTATTTCAGGACAGGTCTGCTCATGTACCAAATTTTCATCTAATTCCGTGTTATCTAAACCGTTTCCGCGTATCAAAAATTCATACACAGACATAATTAGTGTTTGATTAAATATTATTAATAACTCAACATTTACTTATTTTCGAATCTTCACCCAGACACAGCAGCTAACGCGTGTTTGTAAATTTTTTACTGTTGTGTCAACTTAATGATTAGCTTCGTTCCAGCCACTGGATTGTTTTCATGTCATCATCATCAATTCAACCGATAGACGTTCACTGTTGGACATAGGCCTTCCCTAAGTATCGCCACAACATCAGGTCCTGTGCATCCCGCATCCATCATCCGACCAAATATAATATATGTCGCCTTGCGTTGGGGGGACCCAATAAATGGCTCTTTTAGTCCACAGGGCCACAGCACAGCTCATCTGTCATGCGGCAAATATTTCTAGCACTATCCCACTAAAGAATAGTAGCTTTTCTGGTAACATCTGTTTTCTTAGTTTTGCGCGCACTATTGTGTCCCAAATTCGGTCCGAAATTCAAGTCCACAGGATACTGCGCTCCACGACTCGCATGCAAATCTCGGGCTTGGACCTCTACTGAAGTGTCAAAGACCAGAAGTATAGAAAGAATGTACATGTCCATAATTTTTCGTTTCAGGCATAGTGGAAGATCTACCTTGAGATGATCCATCATTGTCCAAAAGCTCTGGCTTCTATATATCGTCCAGGCACTTTACTTGATTTGCTTTATTTGATGTCTCGTCAATAATTATAATTTCTTTTGTGAAACCGAGGTTAAGTCCGTGTTGTCATTAGTTTGCAAATTAGTCAATTAATACAGGTTGTATTTTGATTCATGATCTGATAGACAATCAAGCAGCAGTTGCTTTGCATAAAACCTTGGTCGTAAGCTCTAACGAACCAGTATTTAAATCGAAAAGGATATTGAAAATTAACACTTAGATCAAACAAATCCTTTACTAACTCAATGCAAAGCAATTTCCATTCAATTGGATTCTGTCATCAATTTATTTCCTTCGTTGCTAGAAATAACTTGACAAGTGACTAAGCGCCGATCAAGTACTTAATCCTATACGAGTTCGCTCGTATTTCATTCAACCTGCCATATTTTATCTAATCCCAGATCGCTACATATAAGGAAAGAGCAAATTACTCACAGCGTGTCTCTAGAGTGACAGAATAAATCAAACGTTTCATAAATCAGCAAACCAAAGTATGCCAAAACTGTGGATTCGAAGCTGTGCTGCGTCGCGCGTCGGCGACATTTGAATACAAATATGGAGAATATCCTTATAGGAGTTACAAGTTTATTGCATGCGTTCATAAATCATCTAACATATTATTTCATTTCAAATAGAAGATTTTTTTTTCGAGGAATAATATGGTTGGCACTGAAGTGCAGGGCAGTAGTCGTAAGTATTATTTAAAAGTTTCGGAGTTTCTAAACATCTTAGCGAAGTTGACTGACCTGTTGGTCTAGTGGTTAGTGACCCTGACTGCTATGCCGGAGGTCGTGGGTTTGATTCCCACCTAGGACAAATGTTTGTGTGATGAGCATAATCATTTGTTCTGTGTCAGGGTGTAATTTATCTATAATATGTATGTATTTAGAAATATTTAAGTATGTTTATCAGTTGTCTAGTACCCATAATACAAGCTCTGCTTAGCTAGGGACTAGACGGCGTTGTGTGATAGTTGTGGAATATTATAGTATTAGTTATCCACTACTCGGGGTACAAAGGATGTATTTAGAAGACAGGCTCTAAACTTGTTTTTCTATCGCCCACGATCAACACTCCATTCTTAAATTTAATTATTATTTTCCTTTTCTGTTTACCCAGATGTAAAATTGAGTGGTAGGAATTTGAATTAAATCAGGCCAAATACAAGAAAAAAATAACAGAAGTCGCATACATTGAGAATTTAAAGGAAGTCACCGTCAGTCAAAGAGATAGATACAGCGATGACCGTCACTCAAGTGTGGAACCTTCGCCCGCGCACATTGAGGAGACACTCCTCCACTAAGCCAATCACGTCACCTCACTAAATCAAACAATATATAAAAGCTCGGCAGACTGCGAGGCATTATCTGTGGTATCAGATCGCATGGATCACCGCAGTCACTTGCCCACGCGCACCAAATACAGGTATTGTAGAACAAAGTCAAGCAAAGTGCTGTGGGGCATTACCATAATATTATTACAGTTGGCTTTGTCAATATTATATTAATACTAACACTAGATTAAAATTTTTGGTACCTTTTTTGGAAATAGGTTGGGCACACGATGAGGATTTTTTTCTGTTTATTGAATTCGGGGTTTTTATCCACATGAATACAGGCAAGAGACGGCGAAGAACAAAGAATCGATGAATGAAGATATAACTAAAGAGGTGCCTGCTGAGGTGACTACTAATAACGAAGTGTTATACTGACTGCAAATATGCAGATTAGGATTACTTAGAGCAAGCTTCAGTATCAACACATGGACTAAATTAAAATGGACATTTTAGCATCTCATAGGTCATCCGAAGTAGACTTCCTTCTTCTGAGCATTTTTGCTCTTGCGTATCTCCACTCATACCGGCCAATAAAGGCAAGCCGGAGATGAAAAATAAGATTTCTCTTGGAAGATCGGGTCCGTGGGGTCGATAATGCCCATCAGTTCGCCACATAACTGCCTTACGGATATGGTATCTATCTTAGTCTGGTCCCTCGCCCTAGGAATGTTTTTTTCTTTTGTTATTGATAAGCTCGATATGTCACGGTAAAACAAACTCTACTGGTACAGACCTAGGGTTTATTGGAGCGGGCAAACCCCACCACGACGTCAACGTAGAGATACAGCGATGGGGTTATTATTATTATTGCTAGCTATTGCTGACGTAGCCAACCACTTACTTTACTTATTTACATTTAATTACAGCAAGGATAATAAATAGATCATAATTGACCGTAAATTTAACAGTGAACTACCATCATTCAAGAATTAGACAGATTGCGTTACCCTGGTATTAAAACATTAGAAATGTGATAGAGAAAATGAGAAATTAACAATTCATTCGAAGTCCTTTCAAATCTCATGTTACGTTGTACTATCGAGTCGAATGCGGCTAGGTGCTTCATAAATAGTAATAGATATCCGGTGCTATACTTATAATATCAGGGCCGATATTGTGCTTTGAGATTAAGTAAATATCTATCGTTACACAGAAACGTAGTTTGTGGAAGGTCTGTGTTTAGCATTAAAACGGGAATAATGTGATTGAGATACTAGATATCCAACGAAAAGAAAAGAAAAGGAAAAAAAAAGGAAAGAAAAGAAAAGAAAAGAAAAAAAAAGAAAAGAAAAGAAAAGAAAAGAAAAGAAAAGAAAAGAAAAGAAAAGAAAAGAAAAGAAAAGAAAAGAAAAGAAAAGAAAAGAAAAGAAAAGAAAAGAAAAGAAAAGAAAAGAAAAGAAAAGAAAAGAAAATGAGTGAACGGTAGGCTAGCTAGTGTTATAAATTGCACCCATGCAAAACTTAGGCAGGTCGCTTGTTGTCAATAAAATGCACTAAACGAAGTGTGTCTAGTCTTAACTAAGACGATAAATGTCAAGTTACTGCAGATCGTTCGCATGTAGTGGGCGGACTGAATCACAGTTCACATCACATTGCAACACTAAGCAAGTGGCTAATAAAACGCTTACAAACTACTACTTAATTTGCAACATCCCAAGATCACCAGGTTGAGAGAAAATTACCATGAATTAAAATAGCTTTGTTTGCATCAATAATCATAAAGCTAACAAAACATGGGAGTTGAAAGCTGACTAGGAGTCGTCCACATACTTAGGAAACTGCTGCCTCAAAAGACTTGGCGAATTGTCTCGTTTCGTAGTTAACAGAGGCACCAGCGCGTTTGTCTGGCAAGTCAAGTATAAGTTAGTTCCTAATTGCTAACTTAAATTTGAGACCAGATAACAGATTATTAGAGCTTCCGTGATTGCTAGTCGGGAGATCAGATTATCAATAGAGTTGTAAGAATCCTTATCCAAAAGTCTTCTTTTTTGAAACTAAGCCATCACTGATTAAGTTACTTAATACTCAGTAATTCTCCTTGGACACGCGAAATAATCAACGCTTGCTAATCGGATTACACAGAGTACCTGCGAGGCTGCGAGAGTGGGCGCCTTATAAGGGAGTGCGCGCCGCGGTCACGTCACCGGCGCCTACGCCGCACCGCCAGCCGAGCCGTGAATGAAATCACCACATGTAGGGAAACTAGGTATTTTCTTTAGCGTAGTACCTATTTAATATTTTACCTAGTGTTATAAGGATATTGCTAAAGTTAAAGTTTTACCTATGCAACAATTTCCGTCTCAGTAATCCTTCCAATGACTTTGATCCTGTGAAGGCTATATAAGCTCACTGCACTTTTCATTTCCAACTTCTAAGTTTTGTGGCTCTGTGCTCAGTCGGTCTCCTGCTTAATAACAAGAGAAGTGAAGACTAGGTTTCTTCCTACTCTTTCGCCGTTTTATTCTCATCAATTTTGTTGCAGGATCCAAGATAATTAATTAGTTCAAGGCAATAGGTCCTATTGCTTTGGCGTGTTTCTGGCAGATTTCAATGGTTTAGCGGCCTTATCCAAGCTATCGCGGGATTGACACTAGGAGCTCACCCTGTTAGCCATCAACTTGAAAGTCTTCGGGCACACACAATAACACGTGTGCGTGCTGTGCGTGGCGCACGATGGCCATGCGCACGTGCACACGATGGTTCGGCGCGTGACGACCCGTGCACGCATTGACGATAGCTCTCTATACAAACTGTTGCACTTCGCACATGAATATTTTAGGTACTTACACCTTGCTTATGACAATGACATCGTTTTGTAAAGGGCAGCTGGTCCTTAAATGATGCGTCAATGGTGGTTTGGGAACCTTTTGAAAAATAAACAAGCGTAAACATTTTCAGGGCCACCGGCCCATCTCACAATGTTATGTCAAAGTTCACAGATGGTCGCCTCGTTCCACTCGAGAAATAAGCTGGTGTTCGGTTTTTGCAAGAATCTGAAGACTGTCCTAATTTGATCTTCTCATTTAAATAACGTTTTGAATTTCTGTTATCTAATTATAATTAATTTAAAATCTGACGTGAAGTAACAATCTCTATAGATCTACTTCAAATCAATAAGAAATCTACACTTTATAAAGAAGTAAAGTTGTTTTGTTTGAAGGAGGTAATCTCTGGAAGTACTTACTGGTACGATTGCTAAAAATTTTTCACCGATAGCAAGCTGCTTTATTCCTGAGTGACATAGGCTATATTTTATATGCATACGCAGGTGAAGCTGCGGGCAAAAGCTAGTGTCCCATGCATAGAACTTATAATATGGCATTACCATCACCACCTGAAAATCTCCTAGGATACCTACCTTTGACCTTAAAAACCCAACCACGTAAAAGCCTACTCTACAATTTATTAAAAACCCAGAATAGTAATAAGGAAAAAAAGCACTTAGCGCGTATAGACAAGAGAGACAGCGGTCATTAATAAGCGGGTGTCGTTCTGCGCATGAATCAAACGCTGCGTAGGCGCAGCCTTCACTGACTGACTGACGGAGATGAGGCGATTGTTGTGATCTTTTCGCTTCCGTATCGGATCAGAATTTCAAAATATTTACTTGAAAGTTACGGTACATAAGGAAGGGCCCTGTATACCGTAACTAAAGGCCGCCAGAGGCAGGAATAGATGTAGGAACATCATAAACGAAAGTGATGAAGCAGGGAGGTCACGCCGCTCAGCATTGAGGAATAGGTACGACGCAAGGAAGTGACTTGAAAGTTATAAAATAAACATTTAATTATGACGAATGAAAATAATTAAACTTGAGGACCAGTAATCAGAATTATAATAGTAAATAATATTTTTTTAAATATATTTTTAAACGTTTTTTTTATATTGAAATATTAAAAAATATAATTTATATGTTTAACGGAAAATAAAGGAAATAATAATAAATCGTTTATTTATAACATAGGGCACATTTACAATAATGAATTAAAAAATTACTCAACCTATCCTCTTTAAAAAAAATTGCCTAACTTGACCCACTTCAAAGTGATAAAATAAAATAGATCGGCCATGAATGTAGGAACCTACATTAAGTTATGTTGATTGAAAATAAATTAGTCTTGAATCTAAGTTGAGGATTACTTAGCCGTGGGTTGGATAATCAATCAGATCATCTAAATCAATCAATTATTTCTCCAGTCTCCCGCTCCGAACTGAGCGAGAGGCAGTGTCAGATTTTTACTGACTTCCAGTGTTCCTTCAGCTGCCCCTTGCGTTTCAGGGCCGCGGGGACTCGTTCAAACAATCCCGCAGCCTCGACGCTGTCACCGATGACGCAGTGGAAGTGGCGAAGTTTTTGGGCTAAAATACCTTGATACTGTCACGTCACGCCAGTGGCATGTTAACAAATTTTAATAACCAGTTTTTCGACAAAACTTTTGCCATTATGGGTAAGATGAGTTTCTGTTCTTAAGAATGACAGGTCAGCCGAGACTGACTCTGAGGATCTTTATGGACTCTACTATCTCTTAAAGGACTGGCCCTAGCCCCTAAGGATGCTAACGTAAAACTTATAAAGTTTTTTTTAGCTTAATCATCATCACCACTTCAGCCGAAAGACGCGATGATGACTGATGAACATAGGCCTCCCTCGAGTTTCGTCACCACGACTGTGCGTGCAAGGAGCTAGTTTCTTCAATAATCCATTTATTGAAATTTATAGAAGTCAGATAGTCAGGTACTACCTACCGAAAGGATTACTTACAGCGTGTCGCAAGCGAAGCCGCAGGGCGCGCCGTTGCGACATCCGCCATCCGACACCGACCGCGAGCTGTCCAGAAATCACATTAGCTACGCGCCGTTAGCTCACACATGGCTTATTTGGGGATAGTTGTATGTATGTATGTGTGTCAAATAATCTTAAAGTCACCCAAAAGGCAACGGAAAGGGCTATGCTCTGATCTTCCTTGCGTGATCGAATTAGGAATGAAGATATCCGCAGGAGAACCAGAGTTGCTGACATTGCTAAGAATCGCAAAACAAAGTGGCACATTGCTCCCAGAACAGATGGTCGCTGGGGCCGAAAGGTTCTGGAGTGGCCAACGCGTACCGAAAGACGCAGCGTTGGAAGGCCTCCTACAAGGTGGACCGATAATCTGGTAAGGGTTGCGAGAATTCGATGGATGCGAGACGCACTGGATCGTTCATTGTTTGCGACATTTGGGGGCCTATGTCCAACAGTGGACGCCTTTCGACTGAAATAATGGTGTATGTGTGTGTGTGTGTGTGTGTGTGCAGTTACGGAGGAGTAGGTCATAACTGCTGGCTGGGTCGATTTTCCACACTTGCCGAGGTCCCAGGATGCTTAAAGCCATCTTTTACTCAGTACTCAGTGCTTAGAAAAACTCTTTAGAAATATGTGGAACAGGGTAAACCCTGGAAACCTGGTTGGAAATGGAGCAACTGCCCCATCGCTGATTTGGATTGTTGTCTAAGTTCTAATCTAGTAGACAAATAAAAAATATCAATCAATAAAAATAACTTTTTTTGTAAACTAGTATTTTCTATCCAAAAACTAGGTATCAGTTGGTTGACCTTTATTGTAACCAGTTTATGTTGTCTACAACTAATATGTTATTTTATTGACATTTTACTTGATAATATCGTGGCTGACTTTTAAAGGAAAATTTTTACCGACAAGCATTATGCTTATATCCTTTCGACTGTCCGGAATAGAGATGTGCCGGTGGCGGCAATATGGCAATATGGCAATATTGCAACAATATTGCCGTATTGCCGGCACCGGCACATCTCTAGTCCAGAACGTTTTCAAAAACACATGCAAAATGTGAGGGAATGAACTATTTAGTTCAATTAAATGGAGAATCCTATTCTAAAGTGAGCCACTGGAGTCAACTTGACAGTTGAAAGTACTAGTACTAACAAGAACATGAATGCTAGGCAGAACTCTTACGTAGACCTAGATCATAGCTTTACATATCAGTGCTACTATTTACCCGACTGTGTCGAAGTCAACAAGGAGAGTAACTGTTTATTTATTTAGGTGCCAATACCTAGTATCCTTATTATTATCTAACATTATAAAAAATTCCCCACAGCGTCTGTCTGTTTGTTGATTGTCATGCGGTTTTCACCAATAGTCAGAATGATTCATGAGGAATGTTTAGATGTATAAATACATTCATAATATAGCAAAGAAAATCCGAATCTTCCCTAGATTTGTAACACCTGTGTGAAACTGTTGCTGTTTACATATAAACATTGTTATCTCTTTGAAAATGATAATATTATAAAATACACACTATGCAAATATTCATAGTAGTTTCTCCCTACATGACCAGCTAAGTGACAAAAACGAGGCTTATCCACTTATCTATCGAAAAGCAATATGTAAGATAATGTGCTGAGTGGATCCACGAACTTAGTGGACATAGAAAGTGATTTATAATTTCGCATTAGACGGTTTTATCTTTACCTAAAGAGAACTTATTAATTTTGCCGAAAACCTGACATTTGCGACTGGCGTAGCTAAGTCTTTTCTAAGTCATCTTTAATTTAAACAGCCGAATATGTTTTCTTAGAAAATCAATACGTGCGGGGCTTTCTACTCAAAGTTAGGCGCCACTGTGAGCGACCCTCTTACTTGTACTGTCATTCTTGAGAGGCTCCTTCTCCACTCGCCTGTCGTCAACATCGAGCATGGTTTAAAAGCTTGTTGCTTCATCTAACGCAATCCAACGCGATGTTTGATGAAGAGACAATGCAAAAAATGAGTGGTGACGTCTGAAAACTCTGTTGTCATTCGGTAATTCTGTGATTTACTCGAATATTTCACAAAACTTGTTCCAGGTGGAGGTCTGGTTTTTTTTAAACGTTCTGTTTTTGATGTGCTTTTTTATATTCTTAATATACGTATATATTGTGGAGCCAAAGTTAACGTAAAATAGCAGATTTTCAGAGGTCTTTACTAGATTAGTTTTACACAAACTTATGTTTTGATTTCTATAGAAGCCTAGATAATATCCACAAGATAGCTGTGTATCTAAAATATTCTAGAGAAAGATGTGTAGGTACCTAACATCATAATCACTTCATCAATGTGGAAGCATAATTTCCTTTCAAGTAAAATCAAAATTTTGCAAATCCGTCCATAAATAACGATAAATGGCAGGTACAAGCTGCCGTATATACCTACGTTTAAATGTTATTATTAGTGAAGAGCTTATTTAAAGAGAACATTAAATTCGATAGAGGAGAGAGAGTGGCATGGACAAGCGTGATCTGTGGCCGATCACGAGCGCTTGACAAATAGTTGCGCTGTCCAACATCATTCACTGTCAGCGCTTATCTACTGACTTCATTCACACTAATCACACTAATATCATAAAGGCGAAAGTTTGTTAGTGAGTAGGTTTGATAATTCTTCATACTGGAACGGCTGAACGAAATTCAATAGAACTTGGTAGGTACATGTTTTTTTTTCGGAAATAGTTTGGCCCTGCAGGCAGAGAATAAGTAATAATGCAACATAGGATACCTAATTGTTTTCCTGGGACGTCATATTCCGTTGAGATCATTTTCTACTAGAGTCTGTCTAAAAAGTCAAACGACTTGGGTAATTATTAGGGCAAAATGAAATCTGGTGTAGTCAACACTGGTTCAATAATCAAGGTTGATTAAGAGATCTTGATCATTGTTTACTAACAGAAAAACCTTATAAAAAGTATTGAATATAAGTATTTTTTAAATAATTAAAATAAGAAAAAAGAAAACAGAAAACCTCAAACGGTGTAAATATAATAACCTCATTGGAAGTTATGTGTTTGAGCCGTTTAGGGTTGAAACTCTAGGGCCATGGGGTCCGAGCGCTCATCGAGTTGTCCGGGATATCAGCAAACAGTTGGTCGACTCTTCACTTGACCAGAGGGCTGGACTCTTCTTCAGTCGACGAATCAGCATTGCCATCCAGCGTGGCAATGCTGCCAGCGTTCTGGGCATTTTTCCCATTGACATCGATGTGGACGAATTTTTTGATGCCCTCTGAGTTTTTTCAGACTTTTTTACTTGTATATATGTACAAAGTTAGTTTTAGTATAAATCCTTAGTTAATATTTCAGATTCTTATGTAATATTATTAGAAATTCAAAATAGTAGACACTTAATAATTTCATTAAAATAATGTTATATAAAATTCCCAAGTCGTTTGACTGTTTAGACAGACTACATAACGCGGGTGAAGCCACTGGCAGCAGTTGGTCCCTAAATATTTATTTAGAGACCAACTGCTACCAAAAAATAGAAGCTGAGCTGAGCATTGCCTGACAGCGCATTTATCTTATGTCTGAAAAAACAGAGATAAGCTAGATCAATCACGTATAGTAGTCTACAGGTGACCCATCAGATTATGGGGGACATGGGGTTACCATGATGTTCAAAATAAAATTGTCTTATTCTTATTCTAGTGTGGGTAAGAGACAGAGCTATACTGGTTGTCTAGCGCCATGTTTTACCCACACTAAAACCAAATTAAAACAATCTTACTTTGAACGTCATGGTCTAGGTCCAGGTCTATACCGAACATGGCGCCACGCTGCCACGGGCATTCGTCAGGCTAGAGGCTGTTCTGCAAATAACATTGAGTTTATAAATAATTGTTTGTTAATCGGTAAAATGGCCCCGTAACGAACAACTGTTGATGAACAAACCGCAATGACTGAATACTAACTATACACAAGATGCCACCGTTTCGAGGAATATTAAAAATAAAATCTTACATGTCTATTTATTAAGGTTATACCTACCTAGCTTAATAATAGTAGATATAAATAACTTTTACTTTAGCTCCTCAAAGCTACCACCTGAAATATAATAGTAGGTATGTATAAATACTAAAGTTGTGTTTAGAAACACAACACAGTTGAATTTTGATTTACAAAAAAAACTTACCACTAAAAATCAATCTGAAATTATTTCGCTGGGCCAAAAAATATATATATTCCCGTTCATCCCACTAATAAAATATTAGTGAAACGATCAGGAAAATATGAATGCCCCACCTACCACTCTTTTAAACCAAAGGTTGAATGGTAGAGAATGCCTTGTTGCATTAAGTTCGCCTGTAAACTTTTTTTTGGAAGTTATATAAATTCCCATTAGCCCCACTAACTAACGGGATGAAGTCGATAGGACGAAAGAGAATACACGTAATTCTTAAATCTTTTCATAAAACCATCGATCAAAAATAAATCAATAGCTAACTCATTCATGACCCATTTAACACCACAATGAGCTCAAGGAGTGTGTCGTCGCACAATACGGTGCACTTCTAGGAAAACAGTTTTCCTGTTAATGCTTGTTGAAACTAAGAGTGACCCATATAAGGCGAGTGCACACCTGCGCGCGCACCTAATCCTACGGTTACTATTAAAACGAAATGGGTGTTTACGGAAGTTTGTTCATTGCTGGAATATTTGTGTAGGAACATGTTTACATGAGCGTAGGCTTATTCCTAAAGAGTGCGTTCGGTAGTCCCTTAGCATATCTTGTGCAAAAATAAATCAAATAAACTTTCACGCAAGCAAAACCGCGGGCTAAAGTTAAATATCGATGGGTCCTATGTATAAGGGCCAATGCGCAAATTGATTATTTTTAGTCTCTAAAAAACAGATATATGTTTTTACAAGCTTGTAAAATTTTCTTGCTCTCAAAGTTTCAATTTGATTTATTTTTTACATGCTTGTAAAAATTTATATCAAAATTAAACTTTTAGAGCTTCTATTAAAAAGTTGTTAATTTGCACATATATCGATGTTTCCTATGTATAATAAGGATACATAGGACACATCGGTATATGTGATGTGCTTGTTTCAGTAAACTACCTCGTAGACCCACGATGTTCAATAGACGTGATGCGTTTTTCCATACTGTTCCGTATTTTTCGCGAATTGCAATGTAATGAAAGACATTCCAATAAAATATTGAAATTACAGCTATCTTTTTTATATAACCTCCAAAATTACTTAGAAATCTCTAGTGCTTACCAAGACTTATGCAGCTCTTACCATCTTAAGCTAGCTAAGACAACCTAACCAACCAACAACAGTAAAACATGAATGTCCTACATAAATGTTTATGCTCATGTGATTCGCCGAAGCCCGTGGAAATAGGCACAATGCCGGTGTAGCAAGAGCAACATATCGGCTATAAAACATATCAGCGCATGAAACAGAGCTGAGACATTGACGCGCCGTATAGGGAGACACGCCGCCCTTGTCCCACAAGAGGGGGTGAATGGCAGGGCTGACTACGACTAGAAGCATGTGAAATAACATAAAAATCATATGAGTACCTATGAAATTCGCTCCAGTCATTTCCGCAACCAAAAATATTAAAAAAAGTTTGTCGAAATGTGGAATGTGGACTCAGCTGTCAGTGTACCGATTGTCGTTACCGCTACCTGCCTGATGGCCAAAAGTCTCGACGGCCATCTGTCGAAGCTGTCGTTGCGTGGTTGGTTGGATCAAGGGCCTGATACAGAAAGCAGTACTCCTCGATACGGAGGTTCATGTCTCTGGAGCCCTAACCACCGGTAGCTTGGACCCTGATCCCAACACCGGCGGAATACTTTCTTTTTATATGTGTGTGTGTTTAATAAATATTTAAAAATATATAAAATATCATGTATAAAAAACAAATAAAGGAGATAATAATCTTTTAATTATTATAATAAAAAATATCTTAAATATGAAAAAGAATATAATCGCTTATTTGCCTGAATTAGGGTAAGCCTATGTTTCAGGCTAGAAAATGCTTAAATTAAAAACAATAATAATAAATTAACATTTTATAAGATACATAAGAAGAACGAAACGAAGAACGAAACAATAACGAAACAATTTACATATGGAAAGTAGGTCTTCTGTCTCGACATAAGTTGTGCTTGGAAGAAAAATAACTAGTTCTAGGTTCTAGAAACGAATCTAGATAGTTTTCAGACTCTGAAGAATAAACCACTTCAGTTTCATGTTTGTAAAAATTTATGGCATCGATTTCTGTAAAGCTTTCTTTGGAAGCCTTAATTGGCTGTAACATTAGTTTATCTTTAAGTATTTTTTTTTTTGTAAAAGAGCTGTGGATTTGTGAATAAATAAATAAATAAACCTTTACAAGTCATATTGAAACCTCAAAGTATTGCTTTTACGGTCGAAGCCTACTGGGGCCTGTGACTATCACTGTGAAGGAGAAGAAAAATAATTTTGTCAATGGAAGAAAGTTACCATCTGAATTCTAAAAAAATGGCACAGCTAATTATTTAGCTTTTACCGGTGACACAGCCCTACAACATAACTGAATCATATTAAATGCCACTTAAACGATGCGATGCGTATCGCAAACGACAGATTTAAAGCCTGATGCAACCGCCGAGCGACCTTACACCAATCACAGACTTTGGGCCGTTAATTAACAATTAAACACTGCACGTTTTTGTTTACGCATTCAGTATCAATCATTTATAATAATGAACGTGCTTGTCAATTGTCGGTAATGACGAAGTTACTCATGAAGTGACGACGTGACTGAAGATCTTCGAGCATTCAATGCTCTAAGCTGAAGACATAAACAAGAGCTCTGACCAGTACTGTGCGTGTGCTTTATTCAGTCATTACTTTCCTCAACTATGTGAGGGTTATCTATTAGTGGATTGGGTTATGTTATTAATTAGCTTTTGCCCACAGCTTTTGCCCACAGCTTTTGCGTACATAAAATATAGCCTATGTCTAGCTTTCAAGAGGTGAAAAAATTTTAGCAATTTGACCAGTACCTACTTTCACAGATTACCTCATACAAACAAAAAAAAAACATATCTATATATACCTACTTCTGCCAGCGGCTTCCCTCGCGTGAAAGTAATCTTCTTCATACTAACCCCGTTTCATCCCTTTAGGGGGTGAATATTGAAAAATGGTCTCTTAGTTCTTAATCTTAGCTCGACTACGTCATAACTTGAGCAAAATTTCACTTTCACGTTCCTAGTCTTAGTAGCTTTGGCGTTGATATGTCAGCCAGTTTCGCCTTTTAAATACGAGTTTATAGATAACTGTAATACAAATTGTAAGCTCTGTCTCTCCATCCACTGTCCAGGCTGCATTATCAAGTATAGCGCGGAGCACTGCCTACTCTTCACGCGCTATCTCAAACGGTGCATGATATCGATAAATTGCTTTATTATACGTTTGTAGAGAATCTAATGCTCTCTAACTTTCCTAATAACTAAAAATGTCATAGAGAGATTTTTAGGGGACTTACCTCAAAAGGAAAAAAAAACGGAACCCCCGTATAGGATCACTTTGTTGTCGGTCTGTCTATCAAGACCCTTTATCTCAGGAATACGTGGAGATACCTATCGAGTTGAAATTAAAACCATAGAATAACCTACTCAGGTCTGCGATCCCTTGAAGCTTTGAAAAAATCTAAAACGAAAAAAATAGATACGGCAGTTTAGGTCGCAAATAACGTATTTTTCGGCACTCAAAAACTCATACGGACGGCCCTTTGTGCGTGACCGGTCCAACTCATACTTGACCGGTTTTTTCTGAAGACGCACGTATGATACTAGATTTTTGAGACAGATCCTACAAGATCAAAACAAAGTTCATGCAAAAATCTAGCTTATTCGCTCGAGTTCCAAGGTGAAATCCTTATTTTCCTGGGCTATGTATAAATTCATTAATTACCAACCCGCATTGTGCCTGCGTGGTTAATTACGGCCCACTCCTTCTCCTAGAAGAGAGGCCTGAGTCCCAGCAGTGGGAAAATTATAAGGCTGGCTATGCTATGCTATAATAAATTGTGACGGTTCTCCAAGACATACAATACGTAGGGTGTTCCATAAATCTTGAGGTTTTATATTTGCAAATGCTGAGGGTAAAGCGATAATTTTTGTTTTTATTATTAAGTGTCATCAGTTTTATACAAGACTTAACACGTTTATTTTATATTTCTATAATTCATATTTTAGTTGCAGTGAATTTTTACATATTTCGAGATGACGTCGTTGAACAAACGGGACTATCGTGTCATTTATTTCACGTGCGGTTTGGCAAAGCAAAAATGTTTGATGAGATGTATTCTATTATTTGATCAAGAAGCTCCATCTATAAGGATGGTTTTTTACAATTCAAGCATGGAAATTTGTACCTAGAGACTGATGATCAGGTAGACCTGCGGAAATGCAAGTGCCTGAAAAATGTAACTCGTGTGGAAAAACCTATAAGAGAAAATTGCCGAATTACTTACCGTCAGTTAGAAGAACTTCTAAACTTGCTTATATCTTCCTAGCACAAGATTATTGCGAATCTAACAGAAAAAGAGAAGACCGAACTCGAAACTCAGCTCATGGCTCCCGCACCACGATAACGCACCAGCTCATAGAGGTGGTTCTACCTCGCAATTTCTGCGAGCATCCGGTACCAAAGTACTTATTTACTTCAACATCAGTCCTGCAGCCCTGATCTCGCGCTGCGCGACTTCCAGTTATATCCGTAGGTATGGAAAAAACTCTGACAGAAGAGCAATTTATTAGTTGAAACGTTTCAGGAAGAAGTAGTATTAATTTCTAAAGAAAAGTGGGACAGTTGGAAAAATTGGTGGTATAAGCGTATGAATAGATACAGAAATTGTAATTTAGTTTATTTTAAAAAAAAATAAATGTATGTGATCACACGACAAGACTTATTGAACATCCTACGTATTAGTATGATTTACATTGAACTAATTAAATGTTTGCGACGAGATACGACTGTGTGACGTTGTAAAGTATTTGGACTAATTACAAAGAAATTATTTGTTAGTTTATTACGTAAATATCTTTTATCTACTTAGTCAGAGAAAATGTCTCGTGTAGTTACGTCTGGCATCTTTTTCCCAGGGTCCCAAGACTGCTATTACAATAGTGTCAGAATGGTCTATCATTGAGTTTGGTAATCTACTAATATACCTAATGGCATCATAATTACTTTCCAACGATCAACCACTGACACTCCATTGAAAAAAATGGCATAGTATGGTAGATAATCTCGCACATAATGACAAATGAATATCTGACAATGCGGTAATCTGAAAAAAATTTGACAGTTCCTTTGATCAGTGACCTACCATTACGACGTCATTGCGCAATTAGTGTTTTTAATGAGATCGATATTGTCATTCTACCAAAATTCTATTACAAGACCATTGACCGATCATTATGAATAAGCAGATTACAAACGTTTAGCAAAATTACAATGGGATCGGGTTGGAATGACGAAAAATTAAAAAAATAGCAGACTTAGGCCCCAGGACAGATAAACCTTGTCATTACTTAATATCATTATTATTTAATGACCAATCAGATGTGTCACGTACACAAACCCACACCATGGATTATGGCCCCTCCCTCGTAGTTATAGAAAGGAGGCCTGTGCCCGAGCTGTAGGAACGGGACTTGGGAAATCAATTCTTGCCAAGGAATTGTTATAAAATAATATTCCTATAGCACTTTCCACCTTAAACTACACTAGTACACTTAAGTGTCGAGCAAATAAAGGTACCCTTGCATGCGCGGGCGCAGGGCACAATGCAGCCATTGTTGCAGCGTGTGCAGCGTCACGGCTGGCCACCCGGGTCAGGTTGTCCCGCTGCCCTTCAAGCCTCCTGATTCCTTACAGCACAGGTTACTGCATACTTATAAACTGTTTATCAACTGGGCGTAGCAGGTTTGTAAATTGTGGTTGGGACTGAAACTGAAACTTAGCGTAAGGCATAATAGTCCATTTCCTTCGTAGTCGATCCCGACGCCAACGCGCTGAGTCTTGGCATCAGATCTATGCAAGCAGGGTCTATTTTGTAAAAAAAACTAGGTATGTCAATCTTTTTTTTACGGGCCACTTTCGGTCTAGCCTAGCAGCTTAGTTACGCCAGTAGTTAGATTACAGGTAGCTTTTAACACCTGCCTATAATTATGACGCCCGTGCCTACTAGAGCACGATTATAATCTGATAAGTCTAATAAGATTCATAAAAAAGCATTCTAATCTCATACTAACTTATCTATCTTCTAACTCTCACATTACTCGTAGATTTTTTTACTTGACTTTTACCTGTCCTTACGTAAGATTCGTCGTATCGGTCGCAAATAAACTGCATTAGCAGTAAACGGGCTATTTTTCACTCTCGATAAGGAGAGCCGGGTGTCGTGACATGTCCATAACGAGCGTGCTAACTGTGTCATAATGTAGGGTCATCACACACAACTGATGATTTTACTTTTAAATTAAATTTTGTTCAAAATCAAAATAAAAAAAATCAAAGCATTTATTTCAAATAGACCATTTACAGGCACTTTTGAATAGTCAAATGTCGGTCAATCCAAGAAAAGTGAAGCTAAATTGCACGTTCCAAAGAGTAGGTCTCTATGGAGAAGAACGTGCAAGAAACTCCATGGACACTCTTTAAAATCATATTATGTGTTACATATAATGCTTGGTTACATATTACTTGTTGCTTCTATCATGTGAGCACAATGTTGATAATGAAATAAAAATGTAAAATAATTAAAAGATAGAAACTGAATTAAGCTACTGGCAGCTAAGAGATGACCTGTCCCATCTGACGGCACCCGTTCACGAGCATGACGCGTGCATCAGCCCCACTCAGCTCAACCATTTTGAAGGGAACTGAACGACCCAATAACACGTGCCACCAACAGCGAGACATTTGAGTGAGCATGACCAACTCTCAACTGCCATGCTCGTAATGTCAAAAAAAAAAAAAAAGTTGTAATCTAATAAAAATGCTCCATGGTGCTTCACATTCACAAACTTGGAAAAAGTGCTTCTACATTATACAATGCAATTGTGTCTTTCAAATTAAAAAATAATAATATTAGTTTCCAACTAATCAACTAATTAGTACGCCCTAGTGGTAGTGGAGCTGGACCAGCATTGAGCCAAGCATTTTTATCTTGAATATAAACCTCCAACTTATAATATGCTTGCCTGCACAGTGTGCGTTTAATACAAGATTTAAATTTCGTTTCATTGAGTTCTAATATTTGGGGAGGTATTTTATTATAACATTTCAACTACAGTTCCTACTTAATCATATGTCACTAGAACTAGATTGTATGTGAGTGTACATTAGAATTACACAGTTTAATTCCATCAAGCCCGTTTCATCATCAGACCACTAGAGTCTAGACGTACGGCATTATACCCACCAGCCCTACCACCAGATATTCCATCCATAGGTACACCTACAAAACTTTTTGGGAACACATTCATTAAACACGGACAGCTAAAAAACGGAATTCCCTGTCAGGGCCTGTTTCCTGATAGCTACAACCTAGTCAAAAGTGAACAGGTTGCTTCAAGGCATGTTCCATCGTCGAAATAGTGGTAAAAGTTTTTAAGGTTGCCTGTCGACCTGAATAAAGTAGCTTTTACGGTGATGAAGGTCTACCTGCTGGGTGCGGCAGGTGATGTAGTTAGTGTCTTGTGCTGCAGCTTGGGAGGAACCTTCGTCCAGTAGTTGCCAGCCCTAGCCAGCCGGCCGGCGTGTCCATACCGGGCGCACACATGGACGCGGCCATATGGCGCCTCACTTGCATCACCACTCACCACCACCACGCTACCACTCGACACCATCACCTCAGCAGGAATTAAACTTGTCACACTGGCTGGGCAGTGACGAGCTTGATCTGTGTAGAGCTAGATGCTAGGCTAATTAGATAATTTGTTCGTTTTTGTTACCGTATAAGGCAACTCATGTCACGACACACATACATAAGTTTCAAAACTAGTTTTATTAGTGAGTAAGAAGCTACATTCGAATAGACTGAATTTAGTATTAAAGAAAGAAAGAAAAAACGTTTATTCCTGCCTCACACAATCTAATCTAATATAAACTAAAAAACACACAATGAAAAAAAAGGAAAGTCAACGCATCGCTGCATATTAAAAATTATGTATTGGTCTGGAAACCGAACCATAGTTGGAAAAAGGCTAAACAGCACCTGTTAGTAAAGTTCTCAGAATATTGGGCTTTTGCGTGTTTTTGTGTTTAAGTGCGTTACCATTTATTGTAAGCTGTTTTTAATCATAATGTAGGTATATCAAGTATAATTCGGCAATCACGATTCATCCAGTACGTATCTCTCGACGAACTCCTCGGAGATCTCCAGCAGTCGCTCGCGGTACACTTCGCACTTCTGCGCGTACGCAAGCACTGGCTCCGTGCGGTCCTCGTTCACATACTTGTCATAAGTCTCCGGGTCGTCAAACGTCACCTGTGCTGCTTTAGGATGCATTAGAATGAACGGGATGATAGCAGCCGGCTCTAAAACTCCGAACATACGACTTCGCTCGCACCAGTACAAGAAATTCTCCTTATCATAACCCAAATCCTTCATTCTTCGCTTAGAATCGTCGTTTAAATTAGCGCTGAAGACAGAGAAGTATTGGTCGAAGATTTCTTGCTCATGCTTCTCCCTAAAGCTTCTGGATGTAGTCAGGTACATGAATGTCATGAGATCGAAGGCAGGCGGCGTGTACCGGATTAGCTGGAAGTCGACGATGATAGCGTTGCTGAGAACGTCGTTTTCATACTTAAACATCATGTTGTTTACCCAGAGGTCCTTGTGGATGAGGATGTTTAGAGTCTCTTTATACTCTTTTATGGTATCACATGCTACTAAATACTGCTTCGCGATTTTCTGCTCCAAATCTGGTTCATCTTTGTAGGATTTGGAAGAGTAAACTTTGATGAAGTTTGCAGTTAGTTTCGCGCTGGCTTTTATAAATGGGGAGTCGCAGAACGCTGGTTCACCCAGTAAACTTCCACATTCTTCGTTGCTGTTGAAAGGACGGCCATTGAGGATGCTCTTCTTCGTCTCATAGTTAGTGAAAGCTGCGTGGAAACGCGCGAGGGTAGCCGCTCCGAACATCTCGTGCTGGTAGTCAAGGGTATGAAGGTAGTTACGCGACGCGTATCCATCCACGGCTAAGTCTGGCATCACGATCATTGAGTCTGTGTAGATGTAGGCTTTGGGACACCAGGGTTTGGGATCTGGAGGCAATGACAAGAGAAAAATGTTCAAGAATAAACAAATAAGGTAACAATTTCGCCGATTTTATCAATTGAATTTTAAATGTGTTTTTCCTGTATGGCTGAGAGGTATTACGAGTAGGTATTGTCTGACGGCCAGGGTACGGGTATGTTTCTTGGTATTGTGTTAAAGTCATGGGCGCCGGGAAGGCTGGTGCCCACTCCCGTCTACACTTGCACCCAGCTGGTTTCACTCGTTTCATATTAGCACGCAACGTATCTCACACGAGTGAGATATATTGGCGTTGGTTACTTCTATCTAAGGCGAGTTCTTAAAATGTTTGAGCTGGCCATGGTCCTTTATTAGTTCTCAACAACTTATTTATTTATTTAGGATCGCCAACATTACAGGCACTGGGAATTTACATCATTTTATTATATAACTATTCAAGTGCTGTAACACTAATTATAGACAATCACTACATTAATATAGAACATTTGATTTTAATTTTTTTTTCAATTCTCTAAGATATCAAGGAGAAAATTAATAATTAAAGTTATGTCAGTCAATAATAACAACACAAAAACAGAGAACAAGAAATATAAATGGGAATTGATAATTAGGTACATTACATTATAACTTCAGCATAAGTCGATAAAATAAAGTTAGATCCATCTCGCTTCAAATGGGTAAAAAAAAATCTATACTAATCTAAGTGAGTGCTGAAGATAAACCTCCCTAGAAGTGTCCTGTCGGTGCCCATGATTAAAGTGCTAAACACCTAAAACTGCAACATTTGGTCTCAAAGCAACTTTACAAAATTTCTAGCCAAGGACCACTCAATTAGAAAAAAGACCCCCACTTACCATTGTCATCTCGAATCTCATCCAGCACTTTGAACATGTACCGTTCTCTCTTAAAATATTGATTGTTATCGATGAACTGCGCTTTGGGCTGGTTGCTCATCGGGATACACTTTATAAACAGATGTATGTTCTTCAGTTCGCCGGCCACGGCCACTTGCAGGGTGGCCCGCATGTGGTCGCCGAGGAAACCCGCCAGCCCGTCCGTGGCCGCCCTGACGTCACATCCCTGCAGCGACCACGCATCCGCCCCAATCGCCTGCTTCACTATATGATGAACCTGCTTCTCACTCAAGATATTCTCCAACTTATAGCGTCTGGTATCACCAACCATCTTCATATGTCCTAAGTCTATTTCTGGGCAAAATAAACGCCTTGCATGTTATATACCACAACTTTTATCTATAAATAACTGCACCTTTTTGTTCTTGGATAACATTTCCAAATGGATAAGTACGCTAAAATAAAATGGAACTTTATGTTTTAGACAATAAGAGCGGTTGTAATGTATGTTGTGTAAATAATATAGATTTTATCGGTGCGCCATCACAGGGCAAATTGTTTGTGTTTGCGGGAAGATTATTACGGGCTCCTGTTTGAGATGAACGTGCATTGTTCGCGTTTCAAGTTCGTTCCAGATAATGTTCTGACAGTTGGCAAATGTTGAATAATCCCTCGATAACAGTAAAGGCTCGGTCACATTTTGCACAATGCATTACGTGTAAGTAATTCGAAGTCATAATACATCTACGAATTCGCAGTGGGCTCGCGGTCTCGATCCCAGTGCCCTAGTGCATTGGCTGATTTTGTATACGTCGGGTTCCATTACCAAACATCAGGCAGTCCGTGCCACTAACCAACCCTAAACACAGATTCGGTAGCCGGTTTTTAGCTCCTTCCGCTACATCCTGCGCAAAATATTGACTTAGTGAGAGAGTAGGTAAGTTATTTTCGCACAGCAATCGTGCGTATTCTAACCTCCAGCGTGAGAGATCCCTAACCATTTATAAATAAGAGCCAATATTATTATTGACATAATTAGAAAGTTTTCCCCACGTTCATAAATATTGCCCTAATCGTTATTGACTGACGTCACACTTCTGACTACACAAGAAGAAATAGATTGTAAGTCAGTGTGACGAGAGGAAAACATAACGAGTCCCTCATTTAAGAGAAAGTTACTTACCTACTACGTATACACTATTTACTATAATTTCCTTACAGAAGACATATATTAGGAGTTACAGTTAGGTATACCTGGCACGGTTTAGAATTTTCCTTTCTTTAGACCCGACTACGGCAAAGCCAAAGGTTTATGACTTTTATTATATTGTACACAGCCCAACGGACCAGACAGTATTACGCCTGTATTCCAGTTGAAAGATTAGGCAGATGTATACCTACACGCAGACATCACAAGTAGGTAAAAAGTATTTATTCCGTGCGAGCGAAGGGAGCCTGTTGCTATGAACTGATTCGAATAGACCCTAGCCTACTATTGTCAATTCTTTGAATAGCATGGAGCGAATAAAGTTCTCTGCGCGATTAGAGCATATACGACAGCCCGAAATCATCTATCAGGCAGTTGCCTACCACACATAACACTCATTTGGTCGGAGGATCCGCCCTTTTACTCTCTGTTCAGTATACCTCCAAAAGCATAACCCAATCAGAGTTCTGAACTCGGAACTCTCAGTGCGTACGAGCACAGCACCAATGAGGCTATTTCGGGCTTTGAATTCATTTAAAAAAATCTTCGTTTTTATTCATGACGTGTTGGTATCCGGTTTTTTTTATCTAAGGGTATTGTTGTACATACCCAGAGAAGCCAAGGAAGCTAGACAGCAGGTGCTGAGTGTTGAATACTTTTTGAACTACTACCAGAGCGATAAAAATATCTATTTTGCTTCAGAAAAGCAATACTAACAGCTAAACAGAAATAGTGGAATTGTTTTATAATAAGACATACATACATAACAGAGACATCTCACAAACCTTTCCGTTACTTATATGTTGTTAGATAACAATATTCAAATAAATGTACATTTATTTTAACATGCACCTGCCATTTCACTTCTCCACAACCCTTACTTGGATGGTATGTAAGGCCTGAGGCATTAAATCCGCCTTTATACTTATGTAATGCATCAAGATTTAATAAATAAATAATTTTAAAGTTTAATAGGTAACACGAAAGTGTGTATCTGAGTTTGTTTTTACGTTAGATGGGAGCAAGGATCTAGACAGGGAGTCTGGTGGAACCGGGGTGATATCAGACAAAGAGTGATGATGATTGAAACACTCGCCTTGTTCATAAATAACTATATTTATAAAACAATATAATATCTCTCGTTACATCGTAAATATTACACGGTACATGCAGCTCCCGGAGTGTGTGTAACGTTGGCAAGCACTCGTCGATGTATGTAATGTACAAGTATGGCAACATGTGGCGGTCGACCGTCCGGCGACCGCACTTTTGGTGGTACCAAGTATTTACTTAGTCATAACTTATTTGGAATTATTTAACAGTACAAATTACTGCTATGAGCGCAAATTGGGTGTTTTATTGCTGCAATAAATTTAAATTTCTCCCACAATATGGAAAATGTAACCCTTTTTTGCAGTAGTGTATTATACAAAAATAAAACCTCTAAATAGATTCCATAAAAATACTTGGTTCAGCAAAACAATAATGTTAAAAATGCTTTCTTTACAAATAAACTGTCGCACTTACAACTAAACTTAAGATAATATTTGTAAATAATAGCTGATGTCTTAAATTAAATAAATCTATAACAAAAAGCTAACTGGAAGAGTTACATCGGAAGACGGGCGATGGCGAACTAATACTAATATGTATAACTATTTAACTAGGTATATTGGACAACTATATTCGTGTATAATTGGAATAAGACTCACTTTACTCTAACGATAGCTTGTCTAAGTTCCTTATTAGCCTCTAGTTTAGTCATTTCTCAATTTGTTTATCTTCTTAACTTACTTCTAGTATTTAATTTAAATATAATTATGTTCGTATTTTTGCACAGAAAAGGACATTATTTTTTCCCGCGATTAGCAATGCCGAAATCAATATCTAAATAAAACGCGGCCAGTCACGCACGACGTTTGCGCGTGCGCGCCCAAAAGTGCTATGCACACAAGTGTAATAGGTTTAATCTTTTACTTGTACATCATAGAGTAAATGAAAATACTACTAGGAAATAAAAACAACTATATCTAATAGAAACTAGGAGCAAAGTGCGTCTTATTCCCTGTCTAACCTACTAAGGCACAGAGGAGTTTGAGCGTCGTGTCCCCAGATGGCGCCAGTGTCGCTAGAGGTCCCAGCGGGTACTTTAACTAATTACATTACGTCACGTCGTCGTTGTCATGTTGAACAGACTTAACATAACGTGGAGACGACAATACAAAATAATAAAATATGTTATGATTTTGTTTTTAGAATTACATTTCATTACGCTAAAGTTTCTAACTTGGAATGTAAAAAAAAATCAACAATAAATTAAAACCTTGGCAATCCTCATCATCCTCATCACCATGAACAACTTTTTATATTTTCTAATAAAATAGAGAAAATAGAAATAGTTGTTTGTACGAGTATCGCCAATGTTTACAATAAAACTTATAGTAGTATTGTCGTGTTCACGTATTAAAACATCGAGTGTTAGAGCATGTGTACACTTCGCTACTTGGTTATTCACATGTTCAACTGTTACTAAACCTCTTTGGAAACAGGTTTTCATGGAAGCAAATTACTAGTTTCTATAGTCAGAACCCAAAAGGCACATGAGTTTATTCACTACAGCATTGCTTATTTATATGTATGTATCTAAGTATGTATTTATTTGTCTCTCTTCTGTTTGTCTATTTATTAAGTTGCACCTGCCATGTTATGTTTCTGCACCACCCTAAGTCCGCCTTTGTACAGTGTAATGTGCATAAAGCTAATAATAACGGTCTGACAAACAGTTTTACCAAGTGGCAAGCCAAGAACCTGAGTGGTGGAGGTTAGATGGGCACTCACTAAATGGAAAGTAATGGTTTAACTACATCCAATGACACCAGAAGCCGAACCGCAACGTCAAAGGCTTCGTAAATGATTCTGGTAAGTCAGATCTTACATAGGATAGAAAAATAACACTCAAATATCTACATAGTCTAACTTCGTACACACATGACCTAACAGTCGCGTCGACGCTGGCGTCATCCTCGCACAAGTGGCAAAGTTGAACCTCCTCTTACTGGCAAGACACTTAATCTTAAAGACGGCAACACACATGTCTGTAGAGGACACAAAATTATAAACTCATAGTGACATCCGCCAAGCAGACCTTGTTAAGGTGTGCAAGCTACTACTACTGCTGGCAGTTTTGTGTCAGCTACAGGCTTGCGTAGCAGCGCCTAAACTCAACAATATAACTAAATACTGATTGTATTTATACAAGTTTGATGATGGTGACGAATACTCTATTGTTTTGAAAGTAACATAAAAAATTCCTGAACGTCGATTGTTTATTTTTACAGTAACCTGAGTGAGTTGTTTTACGTTAACGCGATCGAAACGTTTGCCGCGTTTAGTTCTACGATTGGTTGCCTGGAGCGAATCAATCGGAGCGCCGGACGTCATAAACGTGTCAATCGCGTTAACGTTAAACAAACTCACACTAAGCACTCAGGAAGACATGATTACTCATGCGTGCTTGTGCTGTGCACATCCATGCAAGACAGTCATTACAATTCCGTAATGTCACTTAAAAACTTAGGTTAATTAAAGGAATGTGTGATTGACAACAGGTCACCTCACCTAAAAGATGACATTTTACAAAACAGTCCGGCTCTATTACATTCTACAAGCTGCCAAATCGCAAAAGATTATTACATTTTCAAAAATAGAATAAACAATATTCGTTACCACATCAAACAAGCTAACGTTAACGCGGCTCTATAACTTAATGTGTAACATAACGAATATATTTCAGTCTCTTACGTTTAATACAGCTACCATTAGTATATAACATGTAAAAGGAAGACTCGTTGCGTCTTATTGCGGCACCGTTGGAAGACGACCAAATATATATTTACAATATTACCCAAAACGGGGCACAGAAAAATGTATACAATATATAAAAATGTCTTTTGTAAAAATTGTAACTAACTAAAAATACTACCAAATATTGTCATGGCTCAAAAGATAAGTCAATTCCGTAGGGCGTAGGTACATGTCTTTTTAGCATTAAACTTAGGTATTTAAATAATATCCAAGTAATAAAAGTGCGATACATTTCAATTCCATGTTTCATTTAAATGCAGATCTTCTGAAACAGTCTTTGAATTATATTTATCAGTGGTTTAATTAGTAGAGTTGACGTAACACATAATTGCTGTATATCATATTATCTAACTATTTAGTAGATTATTCTAGACCAGTGGTTCCCAACCATATTTTGACTTGAGATTACTTAAGTATTCTTTGTTGCCCACCACGTGACCCCGACGGGATAGAAACTTACAGTCTGTTTGTCTTAATAATTTTATGATTTAAAAAGTTTTTTTTATTCGTGGATATTGATGAATGTCTTCGGGCCATTGGTAAAATAGGTTGGGAACCACACTCCTAGGTTTATCGATTCGTTGTTTTTTTTTTTTTTCGTTAATAATAATTACAATTAAATAAATTTGTGATTGTGTACTAATCACAAATTACAAATACTAGGGTGAATTATCTAAAGCAGTCGGTGAAATTAAAATTATCGTACGTTATTTGCAATGTGATTTTAATTACAGGTCACGCGGCGAATTAAGATCGCTCGGTGAAAGTAGTGGGGGCAATCGGCGCATGAGTACAATTGCGCACAAAAATTCTTAGAATGTAATGAACTTATAATAACACTAGTTTTTGCTTGTAATTTATCTTGTAAGTAGGTAAATTCAGATAGATTAAAAATTTAAAAAAAAATTAATAAAAAAAAATTTCGTTACTTTCTTTTTTAACGTAACAATTCACGTCGTAAACCATTTTTCTGGCTAGCCGTTTTAAAACTTTATTTTTAACCATTTTTTTTTTACCACTAAGTATTACTAATACAATAACATAAGCTGTATGCAACAGTACCCGAGTACAACAGTATCCAATGAGAGGCGTGAACGCAACGCGGGAATTGAAGAGCGACTCTATCTACCAATGACGTGTCGCCGACGGCGCACACCCGCCCGTACGTTGCCAAATAGACCTTAGAATTGAATACTGCGCATGCCCCTTCCACTTTTGCCGAGCGATCTTGATTCTTCGCGCGACCTGTACCATGGATATTTTTACCAATTTCGCTCTCGTATTTAGTCGCGACAGGGAAAGAAGTCAGGTGTCAGTCGTGCAGCGGTGGAGGCTGCGGCAGCAGCGCGTGCAGGCGCGCCAGCGAGTGTCGCAGCAGGCGCTCGGGGTGCGCGGGCGCGGCGTACTGCGCGGCGGACGAAGTCAGGTGTCAGTCGTGCAGCGGTGGAGGCTGCGGCAGCAGCGCGTGCAGGCGCGCCAGCGAGTGTCGCAGCAGGCGCTCGGGGTGCGCGGGCGCGGCGTACTGCGCGGCGGACGAAGTCAGGTGTCAGTCGTGCAGCGGTGGAGGCTGCGGCAGCAGCGCGTGCAGGCGCGCCAGCGAGTGTCGCAGCAGGCGCTCGGGGTGCGCGGGCGCGGCGTACTGCGCGGCGGACGACGGCGGCGGCGGCACGCGCCACGCCACCACGTGCTCGCGCCCCGTCGTCAGCGACGCGCACACCGTGAACAGCACGCCGCGCTCCCACGCCACGCGCAGCGCCGACAGCACCTGCGCCACAAGGGGCATCTACATCTACAGCTAGGACGCTACAAGACCTGCTCAGTTCCTGTGTCACCCACGGACCAAGTACAAAGAGGAGATGTTGTAATAAGTTTTCCCTAAGAAACAACACGTGACATTTTACGGGGTGAGGGGGCGTTAGACTCCGCCCATTTCTTTATTTGCCATCTGCCGATCAATAGCAAAACCATTCGCTCGTTCTGTAGATATTATTTTGTAGTTATGTAACTATCTCACACTAGATGTCATTAAGTGCAGGATGCAATAGGGTCGCACTCAGAATTACCAGGAAGTTCTGCTTTTTATTAAATTAATTTTGCGAACCATCTGATACGTATATTTTTTATTGAAATAGTGATACTATTATTTGATAAATGAAAAATCAAGATCATTGGACATTCATCAAAATCTTTTTATTGTAACATTTTTTTAACCGACTTCTAAAAAAGGAGGAGGTTCTCAATTCGGATGTTTGTATTTTTTTTTATGTATGTTCGCGCATAACTTCGTCACTTGCCAACAGATTTGAAAAATTGTTTTTTTGTTCTAAAGGGTATACTTCCCAAATGGTCCCATAGTCACCAAGACGGGATCTGATGATGGAATATTGGCGAAATCGAGGGAACTTCTCAAATATTATAGACAACCATATAGTTCTTTTGGTATTTTCATCAAAGGCATTTATAGTCAAAACATGACATTTGATGAAGTGGAACTGGTGAAGAAGATCAGAAATGGCCAACGGAAGTTCATACTCACACAGATCTCCCAATGAAATTCTGAATTGGTATGTTGAAAATGGTATCATCGATGTGATCTGATGATGATGATGATGGAGCTGGAAGATAGGCCCGGAACTCCGTAATTAATCAATGTATCCTAGCCGTGTTTGGGCTTATTAGAATTGTCATGAGATGCACTTTGGCTATAAGGTACTAACGAACTGATCTGATGATGATGATGGAGCCGGAAGGTAGACACGGGAACTTCATAAAAAACAATGTATCCTAGCAGGGTTTGAGTTAATTGGAATTGTCATGAGAAAAAGGTACTCTGGCTGTAAATGTATTGCAACTAAAAAGTGTGAAATAAAAAACTTTACAAAAAAAAACCGACTTACTAAAAAAAACACTAATACTATTAAAATAATTTTAATAACTTTAATTTCGGAAGTCGGTTTTAAATAACGAAGGGGCAAAACTATTATAGAAACACCGACTTCCGAAATTAAAGTTATTTTGTTAGTGTTTTTTTTAGTAAGTCGGTTATTTTTTTTTTCTTTTTTTGTTAAAAGTTTTTTTTAATTCTATCATTATTAAGTGTTACTTCTTGAAAGGCTTATTTCGATACAAAGAATTATCAAGATTGATTACAAAGCTAGTCTTTTTAGAAGAAAAAAACACCTTTTTACGTGACAGTCCATTTGAAACCTTTAAATAAATAAATAAGTAATACCAGACTAAATTAAAAGCCGCATGACGCGAAAGAAGCTTCTTACTTAACATAACTTTTTTGATATGGTGAAGAAGTACAACTAATTTAAGAATCAAAATAAATAATAGACAAATAATAACGAAAATTGATGAAATGGCGACAGGTCACGGGAACAACTTGCGTCCCACGCATAAAATTTACAAGTCCGTCATAAGACCTGTCATACTGTATGGACCAGAATGTTGGGCAGTGAAAAAGAAGGATGAAAAAGATTGCATGTAGCGGAGATGAGAATGTTGAGATGGATGTGTGGTGTGACGAGAGTGAATAAAGTGAGAAATGAGTATATTAGAGGAAGTTTGAAAGTGGCGCCAGTGACTGAAAAGTTGAAAGGTAATCTTGGTTGTCTTGGTATGGTCATGTGAAGAGGAGAGATGAAGCGCATATTACTAAAAGTGTTCTGAGTATACACGTAGGTGGATGGAGAGGGAGAGGAAGGCCGGAGAAAAGATGGATGAAGTGTGTGAGGAGTGATATGAAATAAAAGGGAGTTAGCGATAGTTTGACGGGTGACAGGACAGAATGGAAGAAAAAAAACATGTTGCGCCGACCCCAAGTAATATGGGATAAGGGCACGAAGAAGAAAACAACTACCTATCATACTAGTTGTCTTACGAAGGGAAAGTACTTTAATAAATTATATTGTAGACTAGCTTTTGCCCGCGGCTTCGCCCGCGTGGCATTAGGTACTTAAAGAATCGGTATAAAATGTAGCCTATGTTCTTTTCCATGTCAAAGGCTATATGCATGCCTCATCCAAATCCGTTCAGCCGTTTTTGCGTGATTAACCTTTTGAATGTCTTATGTTACACAGTTCGACATAAGCAATTGTCTTTCTATTGTGTCTCTAATTACGGAATTCAAAGAGTTAAGTAACAAACATCCAAACATCCACACTTCACATTTATAATATTAGTTAGGACTAGCTGTGCCCGCAACTTCGTGTTGCGTGCGTTGCGTGTTCTAATTACTGCCCTGTGTTTTTGATATGTTTTTGTTTTACGAAGTTGTACACAGGACGAACGCCAACAATACACTGATTTAAGCCACGCCCACCGTGATGACGTCAGGACCTAGTTGAGAATCACAGTGCACAGTTGCCGTGTCCTCCTTGTACTTGCTCCGTGGCGTCACCCGTACTCGGGACCGTGGTGTACGCACCGGGATTTACAGCTTAGTACGGCCGTTATTCCAAATGCGTACAATGTGGCTAAGCTTCTAAAAATTGAGCCTGGTACCTACGTTTGAGTTACCTAAACCCTACTGATCGCAACCCAGCCTAATTTACAATAACAAAAAAAAAAACAAGTCTAAAAATTATACCCATCTCCGTCCTTCTGTTGACTTTTGCGTCGGTATCCATTCAAAAATCTCCATAGCTACTAGGCGTCGAGTTTTGCTAACACTTATATGACGCCCGTGGAACATTACCCGTCGATGACTCGAGCTTGTTTATTACCAGACGGCCAGACAGCGAACAATCCATTGCTCCACAATCCCTTGCCCTGCAACTTCCAACACCCCGAGCGTCGTGTAGCAGCAGCAAAGGCGAGAGGATTACCGTTTCCTTACAATTGCGACCATCTTCTTCGCTGACATTACTACTTCGCTAAAAGCTTGTCTGCTCATACGGGAAATACTGTTTCACAAAATCCCCTCCCTATGACGCTACGCGCACGTCATGCTGCCGCAATGCCCCCCTCCAGTATTCATTGCATTGTATAACACTCACAATGGAAATGTGACAGCCCTCCACCTTCCAACGGCGCACCACGTGCACGTTTTAAAGCGTGCATGACGCCCCACCGATCCGACTAAAAACTAGACAGAACCTGTTGTAATATACAAGGTGTCGTTTTGAAGCTGCAAAATATTTCAGGAGGTAATTATGTTAGTGATTCTCGACCCGAATCAATAATAAAATGAGTAGGTATTTTTTTTTCTTATTTATGTAAATCGGTATGTGTGAACTACGTTTCTTAAAAAGCAGCCAGTCTGATACCTGCCTTATAACCGCGCTTTCTTTCACACACACAAACACGTAAAAATAAAGGGCGTTTTCACACACACTAACTCGCAACGATAGTTTCATAAATAATGTATCATCCAATCATCATCCCGCACGCCACACCCTAGCCACGCCCCCGCTGCCATCGATCAATCGAATTAGTTTAGTATAATTAAAAAATAAAATAACAAGTATTACTGATTATTGACCAGGTATCGTTTTTTCACATGATTATTTATGAGTTTTATTACAACCTCCTAAAATATTGTGCAGTTTTAAAACTGCACCTTGTATAATAAGTACCTGTCGGCCGAGCTGCGTGTCGGGTAGCACGGTGTGCCTCGGGAAGCCCACCGCGTAGTACGGCGCGCCCGGCGCCGGGTGCATGGCGCCCTGCCGACCTGACTGGAAGCTGGACAGAACATGTTCTAACGTATGATAACTAGTCACATTGTACTCTAGTGTATTCGCGGTACGAAAATAGTGACTCATCGTTGTCATTAAACTTAACCACGCCCTTTGATTAATTAGAATATAGTAATTTAGAAAGCCGTGTTTACATTGACCTGTTGAAATGAACCGCTCAGACAGTTCGGATGCGTCTTTTCTAAGTTTTAAATAATATTTAAAAGTAATGTGTAAGCTGTTTTACAGCTTTTTTCAATTTTTACCATCATATGAATTATATTTTTACTTTGCAGTTGCACTGATAAGTCACTATTTTCTTATCGCGAATAGACTGATTAAGCTCACATCGAAAAACAATGCCACAAGGTCTAAATCGAATACTCTCATCGTATTGTGTACTTTTTTGGATAGTAAATCACAAATATTGATTGAATATTGGTTCCAGTTATAGTCATACAAGCTGACTTTAACTGGAACCAATATTCACTGCCAACACCCTCGGTAAAGGAGTGCTAATACCGAAAACTAGGCGTAATAATTCAAAAATCAGTCAATCAGTGTCATACATGCACAGTGTACGTACTTGTATGTGACGAGTATGGAGGAGGTGCAGTGCGGCTGCTGCGGCAGAGCGACGGGCTGCAGCGCCCACGCCATGCTGCCGCGCGGCTGCTCGCCCGCCCCGCACGGCGCCGGCGTCCGCCCGTACATGCGCCCGCACACCAGGCACTCGATGTACAGCGGCTCCTGTGCCACACACACGTTTATAGAGTTACTATCCGGACATACGACACAAAATTCCTTCGGGAGTCCCCCAAGGATCCTTATTGGGACCCCTGTTATTCAATATCTTTGTAAATGATATCGCCTCACGTTTCCTACATTCAAAAATATTATTGTATGCGGATGACATGAAAATCTTGAGTCAAGTCTCGACAATCGAAGACGCACATCTATTACAGGAGGATCTGGACCGTTTCCATAATTACTGCTACAGAAATAGGTTGGATTTAAATATTTCCAAATGTTACGTATGTACGTATACTCGTAAGCCAAACCCTATTATGTACGATTACAAATTGTCGAATACAACAATTGCCAGAGTGAGCGTTATTAGGGATCTTGGGGTAATTTTTGACTCTAAACTTTTGTTTGACGCGCACATCGAGAATGTGGTCAACAAAGCCTCTAAAGCGATGGGCTTCATTTTTAGGGTATCCTCTGAGTTTAAGAACATCAAAACCATGAAAATCCTCTACTGTGCCTTTGTCCGCAGCCATCTAGAATATGCTTCTCAAATTTGGAATCCAAATTACAATGTTTATATTAAACGCCTTGAAGGCATACAAAAGCGATTTTTAAGGTACATTCAATACCGAGCAAATTGTTATCTTCCGAACTATAATAGCCGATGCAAGAAATTTCATATTCTTCCTTTACAAGAACGAAGAAAAATTGCAGACCTTGCCTACCTGTTCAATATAATGAACGGGTCTATTGATGTACGTACCTGAGCTGGTGGCCAAGGTTGGACTGCGTGCACCGTCTGTGTTTCTTCGGAGACCTGATCTTCTACACGTACCTATCGTGAAAACTGTCTATAGACAGAACTCGTACATTCAAAGAGTATGTCGAAAGTTCAACTCAATGTGCCGGGATGTCGAGCTTGATTTGTTCACAAATAGCGTCGAAAAACTTAAAAAAATGTTAAGCAACTTTTTCTTTGAAGCTTAATTGTGTTTTGTGATGTATCGTATCTTTGTTTCTTTTAATGCTTATATATATAAATATTTCTATGTTTAATGCTCACGCTTTTATACCGTCTCTTAATTTTATTTATAAGTTTATATAAGTGGAAACTTGTAATTGGCCTTCTTCTGCATACTATAATGTTTTTACTGTACTATATTAGCTGTAAGTTTTCTTAAAATCAATAAAATAAAATAAAATAAATAAAATAAAACTAGCCGCGAGGCAGGCGGGACACAGCGCGCCCACTGCGGACACATACCTGGCTGGCCCGCAGTCTCTCCAGCTGCCGGTTCAAGCAGTGCAGGTGCAGCATGTGCTGGCAGCCGGTGAGCGCCACGGCGGGCGCGGCGCACGCGTCCAGCGGCGCGAGGCAGGCGGGACACAGCGCGCCCACTGCGGACACATACCTGGCTGGCCCGCAGTCTCTCCAGCTGCCGGTTCAAGCAGTGCAGGTGCAGCATGTGCTGGCAGCCGGTGAGCGCCACGGCGGGCGCGGCGCACGCGTCCAGCGGCGCGAGGCAGGCGGGACACAGCGCGCCCACTGCGGACACATACCTGGCTGGCCCGCAGTCTCTCCAGCTGCCGGTTCAAGCAGTGCAGGTGCAGCATGTGCTGGCAGCCGGTGAGCGCCACGGCGGGCGCGGCGCACGCGTCCAGCGGCGCGAGGCAGGCGGGACACAGCGCGCCCACTGCGGACACATACCTGGCTGGCCCGCAGTCTCTCCAGCTGCCGGTTCAAGCAGTGCAGGTGCAGCATGTGCTGGCAGCCGGTGAGCGCCACGGCGGGCGCGGCGCACGCGTCCAGCGGCGCGAGGCAGGCGGGACACAGCGCGCCCACTGCGGACACATACCTGGCTGGCCCGCAGTCTCTCCAGCTGCCGGTTCAAGCAGTGCAGGTGCAGCATGTGCTGGCAGCCGGTGAGCGCCACGGCGGGCGCGGCGCACGCGTCCAGCGGCGCGAGGCAGGCGGGACACAGCGCGCCCCACTGCGGACACGCCACTGCGCGCACCCACACGCACACCTGCGATGACGCCTCGTCCACGCCTGACGATCCAACGAGATAATTGAGACAAGTAGACAACCACTTTTATTAAATCGAGTTCAATGAACGCGCCCCGCGCTGGACGGGCGGGGCGCCGCCGCCCACCAAGACATTCAGCTGTTAAAAGGAGAGCTTTTGTTAAAAGCTCTCGTGCACTACGTAATTCTATGTCATTTATGAATAAACATTATATAACTACTTATAGTACAATTATATTATGTAATTCTGCGATACACCACACGCCATAAAATACAGTATAGTGGCGTTTGGTGTGTAGTCTGTGGTAATTGTACTCAGGCATTTGATTGATTATTTTCAACATAATATGTAATCAAAAAATGTGGAAGCTTATATAGTTTTTTTTTACTTATATCTTTAGCACCGGAACCAAATAAAGGAAGTAAATGGGTTAAACAACTACTAAACGAGAAGAGTCACATTCGTCGCAAGTGTGTGAAGTTATGAACGGTGTCCTACAGGGAAACATTTTGGGACCTATCCTATTTACATGTATTAATGACCTGCTTTCTGTGGGTTTCAGTCTTCTCTAGTAGCTCTGTTTGTTTCTTTATACAGTTATTTTACCGACGATATCGTTATTTTCAGTGAAACAACCCAAGACCAGGTAATAATACTACGAAATCTAAACGTGTAATGTCAAAAGTTTCATCTACACATCAACGCATCGAAAACAAAAATTATGAGGAACAGATTTAAAAAGACAACAATAGAAAGAACGAAGGTAGAGTATGTACTCCGGAGTTTTTGGCGGGATTACTTCAAGTAAAATTCAGTAGTTATTTTAATTATTCACAAATTGATTTAATATTAGTGTAATTTTGTATCTCAAGTGTCTTCAAACAGGCGTGATCTCGGTAAAAAGAAGCTGAGAATTGTATTGTAGTGTTGACTACCACTGCGAGGTTGCCGAGAAGGTTGACTCGATACATTTGCTGCCAAATACTACATAAACATTAGAATGTGTACATTGTATATTCTAATGGTTAACAAATTAACTATTCATACGAAGAATCTTTAAGTCGAGAGTGAATAGGTTTCTTTTAGGTAAGCGCGTTCCATCGTCGACCGCATCGTCGCTGTCCATCAGGTGAGATTGTTGGAGTATTTCGCCGTTGACGATCCTCCAGTAGTTGTTGTAGGTTGTAAGGAGTAACACCAAACCACTTAGTAACACGTTAAAATGTTTATTGGTAAATACAATAGTTATGTATAGAGCCGCACTTATTTATTGCAAACACATCACCGCGTGACGGAGGTTTAGTTACGACTAATTAAATGTATATTGTTTATTAAGTAAAACGTAATTTGCTGTATGAGCATTATTGGCTCGTACATGCTCCCGAGGGAAAGATGTATACGTACTCATATCCCCTAAATTGCGTTGCAAGTTAAATAAAGTAAAAGTATATAATATAAAACAGTAAAATAATAAGTAAAAACAAAGTTTCTAAATAACATAATTTTAAATTAAAGATTATTGCTATAGTTCGAATCTAGTTCCCATTGGGTTCTTCGAACGATTATTTTCTGTTTCGTAGTTGGTTGCCATTTCCTCCAGTTCTATGTTTTCTAACTTCTCTCGAGGTTTTGTTGAAAGTGTCTGTTGCTTCTTGGTGCATGCAGGAAGATGTCTTCTTATTAGCCATACTATAACAGCAACGACGATCCCTCCCACCAGCAAAGAACTTATAGTGTAGTTGCCGATGTCGTGGATACTTAAATCGCTGGGCAGATTTTCTCGTCCCTTCTGAGCGGTTATCTGGTTATCCAGTAGTCTGTGTTCATCAGATAAGTTTAGTTTCGGTAGCACAATTTTTGTATTCTTTAGAGTTTTCCAGATGTCATTTGGAGGATCTATAGTTGGCACCTCCAAAGTCATTCCAATATTCGTATAGCTACTAAAAACGTTATGCGAGTATATTGTAGCGTCTTTATGTTGTAGTACACAATCCTGACCTAGGGCCATGAGTCCTGACTTGGCAATCGTCAGCGTTGTAATACGATTCTCGCACACCATTCGTGGCGCACACTCGTTAATACAGTTATACAGCCATATGTTTGGTCTCTGTAGTTTGATCCATTGGTCAGAGCATTGATGTGGTATCCAATCGCATGTGATATTATTTACATTTTGACTAAGCATTTTTGCTTCGCAAGATGCTGTAGCTCCATGCAAGTTGCTAATAGTTGTGTAGGCGTGGCAGATATAGTTATCCGCCCCCATAGTTGTACATTGTTGAAGATCAGCCTCTTCCATCTGTATATAGGTATTTTTTACGAAGTTCACTCCGATGTACTTTGTTGTTATCGCTATCATCTGACATTGGTTAGCCGTGTGCTGTGTTGGTATAGGTATGTTACGATATAATGTATATTCGTCATCGCTTAGTAACGGGATATGTAGTTCGAACAGTAGGTATCGTTCCGTGAGCCTTGCTTTGACGTAAATGATCTTGTAAATATCTTTAATATTTGCTCCATTTCTGTTTGTGATAGGTAGCGTTAATCTTTTCGATATAATTCCAGCAATGAAGTTGAGTTGTTCAGATAGCTGCGCCGGTGTGAATAGTTCCATATCCAGATTTCCTCTGTAGATATCCGTTAATGCGTTTAGTAGCATTTGTTGGTTTCTTTTCAATACTGTGAGTAGTAGGCTGGCAGTTAGAGCTCCAGCGTTGACGTCATTCATTGTTTTCATGATTTGAAATCTGTTTTCTATCACTGCCGTATTGTATTTGGTTTCGTTCATGAATTGCTGGATCACTTGTAGTTGCGTTTTCACAAAGTCTTCATTTTTCTTTATGATATTGTTTTCTGCTTCGATGATTAATGTTTGATTCCTTATCAACTCTAGTAAGTATTGTTCGTTTGTCTTGATTTTTTGAATGTCCTGAGAGTATTTTTCGGCGAAATCGCTATCAAGGACTCCAAACAGGGCTCGTGCAATGTTTCCTACGCCGTTGACGTAGCCGCGACGCCTTCGTTGTTGATGTTGAGAACGTAACAATACGTTATATTCGTTCAACTGGTTCAGTTCGTACTTAAGTTGTTGTGTCGCAGAGTGACATGGCTCGTTGGGCATCGTATCGCATAGTTGAGCTAAACGATTCACGAATTTCTCGACCTTTGTTGTACTTTGCCAGAATGTTGTCAAATTGTAGTATACTAAAAGTTTCCATTCGTCGTGTATAAGTTGAATATTTCCGGCAGGATCGAAGTATATTGGTTGGTTTTCAGCTAACTGTGTAATTTTGAAATGTTGCAGGGGTGTTGTTTGTCCACATGATAGCGTTGTAAACACTACCAGTAACACCATGAGCAAGCTGTTAGCCCCTCTCTGGGTTCTACTGGCCCCTTTATTTTTCTTGTAATGTTCAGTTATAGGATTTTCTTTATGTGAATCCTCACATGCCTCGTTTATAGGTAGTGGGGCGAGTTTGATTATGGGTCTTTTCAGTACTCCATTTTGTGTCTTGAGCGTTACTACACGAACTAAGTTATCGCTGCCTGGGTGCAGTTCCACGACGCGGCCCATAGCCCACCTACACGGAGGTAGATTATTTTCCTTGACGAGAACTAGTTGCCCCTCTTGTATATTTTCTTTGGTTCGTTGCCATTTGTTTCGATTTTGTAGTAAGTGAAGGTATTCTTTTGACCAGCGATCCCAATAGTGTCGGCGCATAAGCTCTATGAGTTTCCAGTTGTTTTTGATGTCTATAGATTTCATTTCTTCAGGTTCGTTGAGTGGTAGTGTAAGCGTCGGACTTCCCGTGAGAAGGTGACTAGGGGTGAGATAGTCCAGATCTTCCACATCTTCAGATAACGGACTCAGCGGTCTGCTGTTCATGCACGCTTCGATTTGTGTAAGAAGCGTTGCAAATTGTTCGTACGTCAGCTTCTGTTGTCCGATAACCCGTTTCAGGTGTGTTTTCATTGAACGTACAGCCGCTTCCCATAATCCTCCTGCCGATGGCCAGGATGGAGCGTTGAAATGCCACTCGATATCAAGGTCGTTGATCTCTTTGAAGAACTCTGAAGATAGCATTGTTTTATATAGTTGGAACTCCTCATGTAATACCTTTGCTGCTCCTACAAAGTTGGTTCCGTTGTCGGAATACATGTGTTTTGGGGTTCCTCTTCTAGCACACATCCTTTTCAGTGCAGCGATAAAAGTTTGCGTTGATAGGTCAGAAACAAGTTCGATATGTACGGCTTTCGACCACATACATATAAATATGGCTATATAGCCTTTGCAGGTTTTTATTCCGCGGCCTTTGTTTATTTTCACATCCACATGACCTGTAAAGTTCACGCCGGTATGTGAAAATGGTCTCGTTGGTGTGATCCTCTGTTTAGGAAGGTTGCCCATGAGCTGTCCAGTTTGAGTTGTTGCGTAGCGACGGCATCGGATGCATTGCCGCAGTCTCTTCTTGACAGTCCGATTGCCACTGATGATCCAGTATTTGTTTCTAGTGTAAGCTAGCGTTAATCTTGCTCCACCGTGTAGTGTCCGTTGGTGTGCTCTTTCAATTAATAGTTGCGTGAGTCTTCCCTCTCCCGGGATGAAGATGGGATGTTTAGTTTCTACTGGCAAGTTTGAGTGATTTAGACGTCCACCAACGCGTAGAACACCCGCGGAGTCCAAAAATGGGTTGAGTTTCAAAATGGTGCTTTTGTTAGGAAGTTTTCCACCAACGTTGAGAGATTTTATTTCCTTTTTAAAATAATTTTCTTGCACTGACTTGATAATTACTTGTAAAGCGTTATTTATTTCATTCAAGTTCAGTTCATTACACTCATTTGACCTCCTTTTGTTTCGTAATGCATCGGCGAAACGTATGATCCAAGCGAGTATTCTTGTAATACGATCTATGTTGCTATGCCGCTCAAGTAATGAATCGATTAATTCATTTTTAATTGGCATGGGTTCCGTACTATTAGTCGTGTAACAGTTTGTTAGAAAACCCTCGGTTGTAGTATAAGTTTCTTTTAAGTTACTGTCTTGTTTTCCTTGTTCCTGAAGCCATTTAGGACCCTCCCACCACAGGGAAAAGTCCACCAACTTGGATGGTAGAAGTCCTCTTGTCGCACAGTCGGCAGGGTTTTCGTTCGTTTTTACGTAACCCCAGTTTATTGCAGGAACAATGTTTGTTATTTGTGTCGTTCTGTTTGTAATGTATTTTTCGTATTTTGTTTGACTTCCTTGTAGCCATGCTAAGACTACTTTGGAGTCGGTCCAGCAGCGAATCTTTAGATCGTTATCTACAAGGATCTTAGTTATCCTTTCTAGGAGTTTCGCTAGCAAAACTGCGGCGCATAATTCCAATCTTGGTATCGTAGTTTTCTTTTTGAGTGGTGCCACCTTAGTCTTTGCAGCGAGTAGAGTAGTCACGTAGTTGCCTGCAGGTGACGTAGTTCGGCTGTAGATAACGCACGCGTAGGCTTTCTCGCTCGCGTCACAGAAGGCTTGCAATTCGATCGTTTTGTTTTCATTTTTTATCCATCTTGGTAAACTGATGTTGTTTATGTTTGGTAGATCGGAAATAATTTTCAGCCATTCCTTTTCGATGGTATCGGGTACATTTTCATCCCAGCCAATGTTTTGACAGTTGTCGCTCCATAATTTTTGAAACAGTAGTTTTGCTTGTATGGTCATTGGAGCCAACCACCCAAGCGGATCGTAGATCTTGCTTATCTCTGACAATAGCCTCCGTTTAGTGTATGGTGCGTTTTTGTTATTGGCTGGTGCTTCGCTAATGAAATGGAACGTGTCGCTTGCGTCATTCCATGTGAGTCCGAGTGTTTTGCTGAACTCTTGCTGCTTGAAGTTAAAATCGTTGTTGTGACTTTTTTCTTCTCCCTGTAGTTCTTTAAGAATAGATGGTTCGTTCGTGGACCATTTCCGTAAAACAAAACCACCTTTCTTTAGTAGTTCGCTAAGCTCCTTTTGCAATATTTTTGTTGTTTCTATGGTATGGTGTCCGGTGATGGCGTCATCCATATAAAACTCGTTTTGCAGCGCCTGTTGGGCTAAAGGAAAAGCGTCGCCTTCATCTTTAGCCAGTTGTTGGAGAGTGCGCATCGCAATGAATGGTGCGACTTTGGTACCGTAGGTTAGAGTACACAGCTGCATCTCTCTAAGAGGTTCTCTTGAGGATTCTCTCCAGATTATTCTTTGTAGATGTTGCTGATCTTGATGAATAAGGATTTGACGGTACATTTTTTCGATGTCCGCCGTTAGAACATATTTATAGCTCCGCCATTTTATGATCAGAGATAAAATGTCCTTTTGAAGGTTTGGCCCTTTTTCCATTAGATCGTTTAGGCTGTAGCCCGAGTCTGTCTTCATGGATGCATTGAAAACAGCTCGTAGTTTAGTTGTAGTAGAGCAAGCCCTTAGCACGCCGTGGTGTGGAAGGTAAGCTTGTACTCGACTCTCAGATTCAGTCACTGGTTTCATGTGACCTAATTCGATGTAGTCTCGGATGAATTGTTTGTACAGTTTAGCGAAATGTTCTTGTTTTGCCATTTTCTTTTCTAAGTGAAGAAATTGTGCTATGGCTTGAGGCTTCGATTTTCCAAGGTTTTGTTCATAGTTGGAGTTCATCGGCATCTTCACTACATATCGCCCGTTGCTTAATCGCTCTGTTGTTTTCGTGTAGTATTGTTCACAGAATTCATCTTTTGTTGATGTTTCAGGTTCTGAAGGAATGTCTTCTGTCTCCCAGAAAGATGTTATCTTATCTAGCTCCGTTAGAGTAACTAGACAGTTGAATTGCTTTGTAGCACCGCACAGTATCCAGCCTAACTTGGTCTGTTGCGCTACTGGCGAGTTATTGTTGTGTTTGAGTACTCCTTCTAAAATCACCTCAGAGTAAATATCTGCTCCTAGAAGTAAATCGATGGGCCCTGAGATGTTAAAGTCTGGATCGGCCAATTTGATATTGTGCAGGTGTGACCAGTTTGTTGTGTTGATTGTAGAGTTCGGCAGATTGTTGATAAGTTTACTCATCACTAATGCTTCCGTTTGGAAAGTATATTCAGAGTGAATAGACTTACATTCTAATTTAATCATCCCTTTACTCGAGCCCATTATAGTGCCCACTCCAGTGATAGCAGCGTGCATTTTGTTTCGGGGTAAGTTCAATCGTTGAGCAGCGTTTTCGGTGATCAAGGTTACTTGAGAGCCTTGATCCAGTAACGCACGAAGGATGACGTAATCTCCTTCTCTGTTCTTGACCTTGAGTTGAAGAGTCGTTAAGAGGATCTCTTGTTCACCGTTGATGTGGTTTGATGTTCGCTCAGCCGCCGTTGAGGTGGTTGGTTTCGATTGTTGCCCTTTCAGATTATCATCATGAAGAAGGGAATGATGCTTAAAATTACACGTGCGGCATCTTTTCATTGAGTTGCATTTGTTTTCGCCGTGACTGAATAAACAATTTTTGCATAGGTTCAGTTTACTTGTTGTTTGGTTTCGCGTTGCGATATCCATATTCAGGAATGTTGAACATTGCCTTAGCGCATGATCGTTTTTGCAGAGTGGACATTTCCGCAGCGATGCATGGTAGGTTTTTGTCCACTTTTCTGAGTCTTTAAAGTTCGTTGACTTGTTGTTGTTATAATTTTTATGTTGGTTATTCGTTGAATTATTTTGTTTCATCACACCGCTCTTCTTGTTTCGCGATGTTTCCAGCGTCATAAATTGTAATTCCAGGAACTCCATAAACTCATCTAAGTCTGGAAGTTCTCTCGAATGTTTCATGTTTTTGATGTAGTCACCGTAAGTGACGTCATCCAGTTTGGAAGACAGTAAGTGCACGATCAGTGGGCCCCATACAGGCACGTTGATGTCGATGTTCTCCAGGCCATTTAAACACTCCTTAGTTGTATCGTACAGTTTTTTCAAGTTAGTTGAGTTTGGTTTGTCGATAGATGATTGATTGAGAAGCGTGTCCACGTATGAGACGAAAAGCAGTCGCTTATTGTCGTAGCGATGCTGAATTATATTCAGGCATGAGTCGTAGTTCTCAGCACTCACAGGTAGGTGTTTGATTAACTTCTCCGCTTCACCTTTCAATTTAGATTTTAGGAACTTCATTTTCTGCGTTTTGTTTAGCGTTGGATTATTATGAATCATCTCGATGAATAAATCTCTGAAAGAGATCCAATTGCTGAAAGCTCCATTGAACTCTGGCAATTCCATACGCGGTGTTGTTTTTTCGTAATGAGATGTTTCAAAGATTTTTCTATTCAAATCTGCCTTTAGGTTGTCGTAGACTTGCTCCCAATGGTCATATTTTGCTTCATAATCCTTGTCTTTTCCTTGAAGTAAGTAGCTTAGTTCCCAATGTATTTTGTCGATGGATTCCCACTTAGAGCTTAGTATGTTTAGTTGATCTTGAAGTTGCCACTTTTCTTTCATATCATCCAGATTAGCCTTGGAGACCGCTCGCTTCAAGGCGTTGAAGTTGCATATTTGATTACGTAACAGCATTGATAAGTGATGGTTTGTCTCATCTCCGGATTGTTGATATATTCCAGTTGTATCAAATTGCTGTGTTTCTTGTGGTTGTGGGGTTTTCGGTTTTGAGACACCCGAAAATCCTGGTTCGTTCCTTAAGTTGTCACGTAGTTGATTCATTGACTGCATTGTTTCGTTGAACATGCCTCTTGTTATTTCAAAAATGTTTTTCTCGAAGTAGTCATGGTCGCTTTGAGCTGACTCATACTTCTTCAAGACCTCATGATTTGTCCGAAATTCATCCCAAAGGGATTGTAAAGCTTCGATGCGTTTGTTAAGGTAATCTATGGACTTTCTCTTTGCAGAATCCTTTTTGTAATTAGCTTGCAGAGCCTTGATGTTTTCGTAGCTACTTTGTTGCTTGGTTATAAGTTCTGCAAATTCGAGGTAGTCTTCTTTCGACATGGTTACTAGTTGGTTATAGATGTTGTGTAGTTCTAATCGCAATGGTAGTTATCCCCGCTGATTATTCCTTGTTTCGTGGTTTTGTAGCGGTAGACGTAATCTCCGCAAGTTTGTAGCAGTAGACGTAATCTCCGCTGGTTTGTAAGTTCGATGATTCAAATAATGATTTGACTCACCTTTGTTTGTTGCTCAAAGGACCAAAAGGACCAATCAGGACCAAATGACCCTAATCCGGCTCGAAGGACGAAAAAGATGTTGGAGTATTTCGCCGTTGACGATCCTCCAGTAGTTGTTGTAGGTTGTAAGGAGTAACACCAAACCACTTAGTAACACGTTAAAATGTTTATTGGTAAATACAATAGTTATGTATAGAGCCGCACTTATTTATTGCAAACACATCACCGCGTGACGGAGGTTTAGTTACGACTAATTAAATGTATATTGTTTATTAAGTAAAACGTAATTTGCTGTATGAGCATTATTGGCTCGTACAGAGATAGCGGTCAAGTGCGAACCTAACAACAATAAAAAAAATAAAAAAAAAGAAGAATGGCTTAAAGGACTTAGTATCCAAGCTAACCAAACCAAAAAACATTAACAAAAAATATATACTTTATCGTCATTCCTTCTGTTGTTGTTGTCCACATAGACAATTGCGTATAATTGAGTATTATGGTCCCTTTCGACTATAGTGATAACAAAAATGAAGTAGACAGAAGAATAAAAATTACTTGACTACTTCCTTGTTTAACCCATGGCTGCCAAACATGGATATTATACCGAAAGGTTTAAAAATAAAATCTTGCCCTGCCAACATGCAATGGAAAATTATATTTTTTAAATGTAATATAATTTGAAAAGTTAAAAGTGTTGCTAAACGCAAAACTCAAGAATCACTGGACAAATTAAACAATAAAAAATAAAACACATTTTTCTGTATTACATTCAAACTAATCCTAGCCGTCATAGTCCGAAGCAACAGCTGTTGCTTTTGACAGAACGACGTCAGTAAGGCCAGCTATAGTTTATTCGCGTTACGAAGATCAGACAGTGACGTCGTCAGTGCAACTGCTAAAGTGCCAAGTAAAGGGGTATTCAAACTGGGGTAAAAATTAGACCTATTATATTAAAGCTCTCACAACCACCATTTTTCATCATCATCATCGTTTCAGCTGAAAGACGTCTAATGTTGGACATAGGCCTCCCCAAAGCGTCGCCACAACGACCGGTCCAGTGCTTGACTCCCGGTGTTTTCAAATAATAATATTGAGTAATTATTAAAAAATTGGATCAGATACGTCAGCATTTTCCCTTTTAATTTTACGAATAGGTGAGGTATTTATTTTTGTAACTTCAAAAAGCGCGACCGTTCATTAAAAAAAAACATTTTTTTCTCATGGGCACTTACAAAACGTCAGAAGCTAGTCCACGGTTCCAAATTAGTTTTTTTTTATTTGATATAAACTAGTGCTTGACTGCGATCCCACCTGATGATAAGTAGCGATGCAATCTTTGATGGTGAGGCGCACTAGTGGTTTCCTACGGAAAAAAAAACAGGAAGAAACTACATGGTACTGCCTGAATAAGCCCTTCAACTTGTCATTGTGAATACGGCCTTTTAATTTACTGTGATCCACCAACACGCACTGGGCCCGCGTGGTGGATTACGGCCCATTCCCTCTCCTAAAGAGGAGGCCTGAGTCCCAGCAGTGGGAACATTAAAAAGGCTGATGATGATGATAATGTGATCTAACTGATAAGGTTAATGACAACGATGAGTCACTATTTTCTTAACGCGAATACACTATAGTAGGAGCGCGTCCGTACTGTCTGAAGAGCTTACTTCAACTGGTAAAGTGAATACGGCGTTCTATTTTAGGCGAACGTCGTGCCGTCATGTCGTTACCGCTTCGTTGACAGAGTTCCATAGCTTTGTATGTAAGTTGCGAGGAGGTGCAAACCAAACCAGTTATGACGATTACATTTCTATTAAGTTATGAGTCCGTGGAACTTAGTGAGGTCTAATTGATTAAGAGGCGTGGTTAAGCTGACTGAAAACGACGAGTCACTATTTTCTTAACGCAAATACACTATAATGAAGACTATAAGCAAGAGAATGTATGTAAACGCTTACTTGCGTACGAATTATTTGTTTTTATAGAAATTCATAATCTGTGAACATTTCTATTATCCAGCTATTTCAGTTCATAAGATACTGCTTAGTAAAAGGATTGCGTCGGTTACCTTTCGAGTAAGGAACTCTAGAAAAGACCGATATGTTGTTGTTTTAACTAAGCAAGACAGTCCCTCTTGTTACTCACCCACAATGCTTCCGTCGGAGGTGGGCGTGTCGGTGTTGTGCAGCGCGGGCGCGGGCGGCGCGTCGAACACGTCGTCGCTGCTCACGCTGCAGTTCAGCAGCTCGCCCACTGACGCTTGCTGCACACAAACATACGTGCTCACATCTAATGACGTATTATTACTATGCGAGCAAGCAGAAACTTTAGAATGCCACTTTTTACGCTCCCTACATCGACACCGTGTCCACACTGTGTCGCCTGCCCGAGCGCGTGCTGCTGCACTCTGTGTCGGTGTGACGTTGTTCTTCTACTATTCGGTGTACAGTTAGCTCACCTGCAAGCTCTCCTTGCTCTCGTGGCTGAGGTACGTGGACACCGTGTCCACACTGTGTCGCCTGCCCGAGCGCGTGCTGCTGCACTCTGTGTCGGTGTGACGTTGTTCTTCTACTATTCGGTGTACAGTTAGCTCACCTGCAAGCTCTCCTTGCTCTCGTGGCTGAGGTACGTGGACACCGTGTCCACACTGTGTCGCCTGCCCGAGCGCGTGCTGCTGCACTCTGTGTCGGTGTGACGTTGTTCTTCTACTATTCGGTGTACAGTTAGCTCACCTGCAAGCTCTCCTTGCTCTCGTGGCTGAGGTACGTGGACACCGTGTCCACACTGTGTCGCCTGCCCGAGCGCGTGCTGCTGCACTCTGTGTCGGTGTGACGTTGTTCTTCTACTATTCGGTGTACAGTTAGCTCACCTGCAAGCTCTCCTTGCTCTCGTGGCTGAGGTACGTGGACACCGTGTCCACACTGTGTCGCCTGCCCGAGCGCGTGCTGCTGCACTCTGTGTCGGTGTGACGTTGTTCTTCTACTATTCGGTGTACAGTTAGCTCACCTGCAAGCTCTCCTTGCTCTCGTGGCTGAGGTACGTGGACACCGTGTCCACACTGTGTCGCCTGCCCGAGCGCGTGCTGCTGCACTCTGTGTCGGTGTGACGTTGTTCTTCTACTATTCGGTGTACAGTTAGCTCACCTGCAAGCTCTCCTTGCTCTCGTGGCTGAGGTACGTGGACACCGTGTCCACACTGTGTCGCCTGCCCGAGCGCGTGCTGCTGCACTCTGTGTCGGTGTGACGTTGTTCTTCCGCCAGTTCTTCTTTATGCTTGTTACTTTCTGCCACGACTGCCGGTTGCTTGTTATTGTGACCTGATTAAATCAGATAATATTAAAATATAATAACTTGCACTTACAATTTAAATTTCCAAGTCAATCCAAAGAAATTATACGTTCAAAGAAAACCGTTCAAAAAAGCGCCAATTTCAGAGATACAAAGAACCTAAAATATTTTCAATGGAAATTTGGAACAAACAAGAGGATGAAGTATGATGAAACTTACTAAATATATTCAGGTTGTGCAGGATCTGACGCGCGAGGCCCGGCTTGCGCTCCCGCGGCGACGCGCTGCGGGCGCCCGCACGCGCCGCGCCCGCCTGCGTCTGCGCCGCGCTGCACTGCAGCGACTGCGCCGACTGCACTGACTGCACCGACTGCACGCTGGAGCCTGTGTGCTGCTGCGGGATGCGGGGGCGACGGCCTGCACAATTATAACAAAATAGATTGCACATCTCTGATAATACTTATACTAATAAAATCGCTGTTCTTGGCCAGGAACAAAAGTGCTGTCAGTGTTGATCAGTTACATCGGTTTTAATATTGTTTGATAGAAAAAGCTTGCCCAGAATATTATTAATTTAGTTTAGAAAGAATAAAATTTAGTTTATTCACAGATGCTAGTAAGTATTAAATTACAACGCTAACAACAACAAAATCCCATAACAATGTACAATAACATAATGTGTAGGGGAAGCGCTGATTACGGCTGATAGTTGTTGTAATTAATCAAATGATGCATTCGTTACTAGCGTTGAAAATTCCGGAAAGAAACAATTGTTTCTTTCCATGAAAAAAACAAATTGTGATTTTTTTCCGTTTTTTTCACATGTTGCATTGAAATTTTGCGGAAAAAATCGTTTGGGAACAAAACAGAAATCTTTCGAATATTTTATTAATTGTTTCGGTTAATTTCATGAAAAAATTAAAAAATAAAAACAACTTTTATTGAAATTGAAAAATGTATTATAGTGAGCGAAATACAAAAAAAAAAAGAAAATGTACGAGTGGTGAATACAAATAATATAATATATTTCATAGCTGCATCTAGCTTTCCTCAGCCAAAATCTCGTTTTCACTGTCTTGATTAGACTCGGTCTTCCTCAAGTCTCCCCCGAGTGTCGCCATTAGGCGCTATAATGACTGATGCTTACTGTTGGACATAAGTCTCCCTCGCTATAATGACCTATTCCCACTGTTAGGCATAAGCCCCCCCAGTGTCACCACCTAGGCGCTATAATGATTGATGCCCACTGTTAGACATAAGCCTCCTCTCTTTTTTTGTAAATGTAGGTGCCACAATCAGTTGCAACTTACTACCAAGTGACAATATTGAAGACTTGGAGCAAACTCCGGATAATAGTTGTTTAAGGTGATTGTTCCGCTGGCCTGTTCATACATTTAATCGTTTGACGATACTCCGTACATAGACACTTTTTTCTCAAAACGAATCACTTTATCACTTTTCTACATTATAACGGTGGCGCGTTCGACTTTTTTGGTAAATAATTTGCGTTATATATTGAGAAAAACAGTCATGAAAACCGGGCAAAATTTGACATTGTGTTTACTAGTGTGAGTGCGATGTGACAACCAAACAAACGGCCATGACTGCGATAGGTTATAATATTTAACGCTAGATGGCGTGCAACCGATAATATAAATTTCAAAAATCATTACTAAATTTATAATAATGGATTTCATTAAAAAAAAAACATTATAAAAACGTAAAACTAACTATCCTAGACGAAAACATAAAACATTATTGTTATCAAAAATTTTTTAGCATTAGTTATGATTATTGTTCCTGGCAACGTGTTATATTCAACATACGTAAAACGCGACGCGCGACGTTGCCGATCTTCTCAACGTGACCCTTTGACCTTAGATGTTACGTCGGAATTTCTAAGAAAACGCGTTGCCAGACTTATTTCAATTTGATCATTCGATTGACATGATTTTTGAAACTAGGCTAGCTAATGCAGTGATAGGTTTTACGCGCGGAATTGCTTGTATATTTTAAATTGTATGCATTTTCATTGATTTGAAATAATATTATTTTCTTGTATGTATTTCATTACAATTTAATATAATAATTGCAAGGTATTGTAGTATAGATTGCTTAGCAATTTTATTTCAAAATAAAAGTAGTCTTTCGGTGGTGTTAGCAAGATGGCCCGTGAGTTTAGCTGGCTATTACAAACTAAAATCTTCTCATAATAGATAGAAATTACCGATTGATATTGTTCAGTTATAATAATATCAAGTAAACAAAATTTTATTTACTAAATAATAATATTATTATGTATCATTTGTAAACAAAATTTTTAAGTCGCTATACATATATATATATATTGTATTTCCTGTCATATTACTTTTTCACATTAGTAATACAAATAGTTATCGATGGACAATTAATATTAGACGAACAAACAAACATTAGTTTACTGCAATCTCGTTTCTTTTGAATGGTTGCGTACATTCCGTTACTTTTACATCAGAATGTATAATTATGTAATAATGATTTATTATTTATGAAATTCTCTTATATTTAGATTAATCCCTGCAGAATAATCGTCAGGGATTTGTTGACTAGATATTATTTTTTTGATTGTCAATCAATATGATATCAAAATTATTTAGGTAAGTAAAATCTTACAGCTATATTTTTCTAAAAATGCTAATGTAATCTCGACCGTAATTTGGAACGTCTCAGTTTGTAATATTCTGTATTATCTATATCTATGAATATATGGACTTGCATTGCATTCAACTGCAACTGCATAGACTTGTGCAAAGTCGTTACTTTTCAGTCACCGTGACTGTCGTTTTAGTGACTTAAAAGTAACGTTCAAAAATAATCGTGACTTTGTCACGTCGGTCACTGTCAGCACAATACATGTTTCCTAGGTTATAAATTCCTTTCATTTAGGTAGTTATCGTCACGTTATCACGCCGATCACGATTAGGTACACAATTCAGTTAGAGGCTCTCATTCGGCATTGGTTTGCTCTTTGCTATTGTCTTAAAAGTCTAAATACAAAGATACAAGAGACAGCGCGAGTTAATTCAAAATAACCTTCGCACTTTTACAGGCTTAGGACTGTCGCATTTTAAATCAATATTGATGTTAATAAAATATAACACATAGATGGCAATTGATGCAAGTTTCTTTCACGATCGTATGCTGTTTTCTCTGACCATTTAGTAGAAATATAATTTGCTTTGAACTAAATCGTCAGAGAAAGCTGTTTTCATTTTATAAAAATAGATAATGCGGCGTGTTTATTATTTTGAATCAACTATTTACAATGATTTTAAATTTACATTATTTACATTTTTTTTAAATTGTATTTAAAGTTTTCTATTTACACACGTATTTTATATTTTTAAATAGTTTTTTTTTTCTCTTTTATATTTTATTTACAGTCATGCTTATTATTTTTGTATTTTCAAGGTTCGAAATTCGAATTTAAAAATAAAAGCTGTTGGACTTTCCGAACGCCAAGCCTTGTGCGCCTTTCATTGAGAATATTCCCTGCTTTGGAAAATAACCTTTCACATGGTACAGACGTCGAAAGAAAATTGAGCCTTCTTCTCGCTAAAACAGCTAAATTTGGAAAACTGTGCTTGAAAGTTCGCCACCACTCCAGAGGGTTCTCCTTTCTTCCCAATACTGGCAACTCCAAATACCTCTGCACTTCTATTAAAGCTTGCGATGTTGGGGTCCCTTCGGGCCGCACAGTATTTACTATGTTGTCATACTCGTTCCAAATATCAAACCTGGCTTTTTTGGGTGGAGGCTCAGTGTCTTCTGCTGGTTGCTGGTCTGGCAGCATTTTTTTAATATTTCCAGCGACCAGTTCAGTTACTACCCTTTTTACATCGAGAGCATAGTTTTGGTTCCTGAAAACGTTCAGTTTGAAGCGCGGATCAAGTAAAGTTGAAATCCCTATTGTTTTGCTGGCTTCCAAATTAGGGAATCTTTTTTCAGTTTCTGACCGCAATGAACTTATCAAATTTTTTGAAGAATCATGTAATCCATCAACGAAATCTTCCTCAAGATGACCATCGGTTATCTGCAACATTTGGTTCAGCGCCGAGATGAGGCCTCTTGTTAGAATTAAAATTTGACTCCCTGACACGTACTTCTCCGCGCTCATTGTTTCAGTTAGCTGGTCGAAGGGTTGTAGTACAACACACATTTCTCGACAAATGCGCCATTCTTCTGGTGTCAAGGTGTCCCATTTTTCTTCACATAATAAAGCCATAGTAGCCTTGATGGCGTCTTCGAGATGAACAAAGCGCTCTAACATTTTCAACGTGGAATTCCACCTCGTAGCTACATCTTGCAGCACCTTTTTTGGATTTGCAACACCATTTTGTTTTTGGTATAACACTAATTTTTCTGTTGCTTTCACGCTTTTTTTGTAGTGAGACACAATGTTTTTCACCTTAATAATTAAACCACGAATTGTTTTGTCAGCAGTGTTTTCCGTGGTACAGTGTTTGACGATTAGGTTTAAAGTATGAGCATAACACCCAAAATGTTTGAATCCCATTTTCTCCACAGCACTCTTCATATTACTTGCATTGTCAGTAACCATTATCAAAATCTTTTCCTTCAGTTTAAAGTCCTGTACGATGCGGACCATAATGCTTTTGATATTTTCGGCTGTATGTGAGCCGCACATAGGCACACACTCCAACAACACAGATTTTAAAACATAATCTCTATCAATATAATGGGCAGTGACTCCCAGGTAGGCATCATTTACACTTGATGTCCAAATGTCCGTAGTTAAGCAGACACTTTCTGCTTCAGCTTCAAGTTTTTCTTTCGTCTGTGCCAGACATGTTTCATATAGAGCAGGCAAAAGATTATTAGATAAAACTTTTCTGTCTGGTAGATGGTACGATGGATTTAAACCTGCCACAAAAGCTCTAAATCCTCTATCTTGTACAATTGAAAACGGTTGGTAATCGAAAATAAATAATTGCATCAACAGGCAGTCCAATTTTTTTTTTTCGTTTTGTGTAAGTTTTTTATTTACGTATCTAGTTATGTTTTGATTGAGTAGTGTCTTGCTAATTTGATTAAGGTGTGCTGGTTTTGAAGAAGAGAGAATTGAAGACCATGATGTTGTTGCGCGTTCCCCACCGTCACCACTGCTGGTAGAGTTCGATGGCTGTTCATTTTCTTTGGAACTACAGGTGGAATCCGATGGAATGGTTGTAGATGTTGATGGCACCGAGGTCGATGTAGGTGGTTGAGTAGTAGTTACTAAGCTACTACTAGCTTCTGATGATGGTTGTGACGAATCGAATAATAGAGGTTTTGACGATACAAATTGTATAGTAGGATGTTTCCGTTCCAAGTGTTTTTTTAAGTTGGATGTAGAGGACTTATAACTAAGTTTGCTTTGGCATATCTTACAGATAGCTATTTTATTTACATCAGTTGAACCGTCGAAACAATTCCATAAATTGCTCGTTTTCATTTTTCGTGAATCCGCCATGGCTATCAAGAGCAGTTATTTCACTGTTTATTTTATAAAAGTTATGAAATGGATAAACCTATCACTAGTTTAAAGTTATTATTTACACATTTTTAACTATATTTACACAGCACTTTATTTTTACTTCACCATTGTCAATAAGAATAAAATGTCAATATTCACAATTTTGCTTATCTTTCTTCCTTTGTTAAACTTTTTATTACTTAATAATTCACGTGCACTTATCAGATAAACACAAGCAAAAAAGTGGCGAAATTCCGCGAAATTAATGACAAACGAATTCTTTCTAGTTCTAGGAAATGCAAACAGACCAACGCTAGAATAGACTTACACAAGACATTTCAAAATATTTTGTACTTACCTAATTAATATTCTAGGTGTTTAATTATTTATCTAAAAGAAATACGAATAGTACCTATTTAACAGATCGTTTATTTTTTTCCTTACGTAGTTTTAAGTTTGTGCTTTATTATACTTACTTATACATAATAATATTTTTAAATGTACTTAATCATTGATTTTCTTCTAAATAATACTTGAAATAGCCAATTATATTGAAGTATTTATTAAAATGGGGACTATAAAAAATAAAATAAGGGGCAGTTTCTTAATATACAAGATACGTGCGAAAAACATAACCCTTCTTGCAGTCGAGTAAAAGGTCTTCTTTTATAAAGTTTCAATTGTAGTAACATTACTTATGGTAAAATATCATGACGCGTTTAGTTTTTAATTCGCCGTTTCTAATTGAACTTAGCTCTGTAGAATGTTATTGTGCTGTCTCTTTCTTCTATCACAATAACTCTATTGTTACCGTGCCGAGTACTGCCGACCAACGCCGAACGGCCGAATCGCCGAATGGCTGAGCGAGTCACGAGTGACGCGACAACGTGACGCCATTACTGCGCGCCGCGCGGGCAACGGCAAGGCGCGATTGCTGGTGACAGTGACACTTCCGTCCGTATGTCGCGTGGAACGATATACGTTATTGGAACGTAGTTCCTTCTTTATAGATCACAGTGATCACTTTAGTTAGCGGATCACAGTGATTTTTTCACTGTGAAGTTATTTATCACCCATCTCTACAACTGCATTTCGAAGCGATTTGATCTGGTTGTTTTATGATTACATTCAATTTTATTCGAATTCCGAGTTTATAAAAGTAACTATTGTCTTGTATATCATTTGATTTTGTGTATTTCAGATTCGGTTTACGTCTAGAAGCTATGTGTGTGTGTTGGCTACGAAAAACTAGCGTATCAAACCGATATTCAGGCGTCCGTAAATCGTCTAAACAATCGAAAAGTGCATAGAAACGACTACATGGACCTTAGACATGTTATTGAGTGGGCCTTCCATATGGAAAGACACCGAAATATCTGTGAATCTTCACAAATTGAATTTGTCAGTGAAAGACGTGATGGATTTCGAAGTGCAGTATGTGTGGAAAATCGTGGGAACACTGCACAGAGAGCAAAGACAAAGTAAATACTGCATTTGCTCATATAACAAGTCTGATGGATATTCCAACAATGTCACCTAATAAATTTCAGTGTGTTGAAAAAAAGTTAGGCAATGTTTGGTTAGAACATTTGACAGAGGAAATTAAGCTGGTGAACAAGAAAGAATAATTAAAAAGGTCATGTGTCTTCAGACGGTGTTCCATTTATTACTGTATATGTGGATGGAGGATGGTTGAAGAGATCATACGGGAATAACTTTGATTCATCATCTGGCATGGTAAGATAAATTATTACTAAACACAAATTGTATTTATTGTCAAAACAATGTAGGTATAACCAACAATTATGCAATGTTGAATTTGAGTGGTTGAGCTATTGACTGCTGCGCTGCATATCGCAGGTTCAAACCCCCAAGGAACAAATTTTTGTATGTCTTGTGTATGTGAATTTACATGTTTGTGAACACAAAATTATGGAATCATATTCTATATTTATAATTGTACACTTTCAGATTTTGGCCAACACTAGGCTTCCACTTTGTGGGAGAAAGATTTTGAAACCAAAAGTAATGAAACTTACCTTAGTGGCATAGAAAATCATAATGTATAGCAGTGATAACTGTTATGGCTGCAGATTTGAGAAATGGCCCACTTCATGTACATGGAAACTGCAAGGACTACTACTGCAATGTCAATGGAAGTGAAAAGGAGGAAGAAAACCTCGTAGAAGATCTAAAAATGCTCCAGTGTGGGCTCTGATTTATGCCGCCAATGAAAAATTGTATTGAAGGCAGGTCGTTTGTCGAATGAGACAACAAATGTGGCAGAAAACTTTGAGCATAATAAATAAATTCACCTGCGGAAAACAAATTAGTTTAGGTAAAGGGGGATCATATCAGCGACGTGTTCATGTGGCAGGTAAACAGTACAAACATTTAATTTTCTAGTAGATTGGAACCAAAAATAAATGTATCAGAACTGTTTCTTTATATTTATATTGTACATAACATATAATTTCTACATATTTTTTATTTTCTGGTAAAATTATATTTTGTTTTCAGGGCTATCGCTTGCTACTGGACACAAATGGCATGAGACTGCATGGAAAAAGCAGACCACACCAGAGCCCAGGAACACATTTCCAAAAAAAATGCGAAATGTATGGATATGAAAGGTACACTAAATTATTACTTTTCTATTTACTTCATGACACACTACAGCGTAAATGAAGGCTCCAAAGCCGCCAAACACAGAGATCGCGAGACAGGCGGTGGTGCGGGACTCGACTGAGACATGACCACGGTCACTCTGTCAAGAGTGTACGACTAAGAAGATTTACTTCATATTTTCCATTTTTTCTTGTAGGAAATTGTTTTTCAACATCCACATCAAAAGTTACACACTAAATATAGTTATTTTCTTTCGCAGCAGCTGTGTAGCGGTGGTTTCTGGACAAGAAAATCAAGAACATCAGAAAAGAAAGAAAAGGAAAAGTGAAAACAACACATCAAATGATTTTTGTTTCAATTGTACTTTTATAGTAGTTTGTTTAGAATCTACATTATCAATGTTTGCAATCATATTTGGTTACCAGAAACCTGAAATGGTGTGCTCATTGTGATGAACATAATGTTCGTAATGTGATGAATACATTGACCCTTTTTTCAGGTTTATGAAAAACCAAAAAAGAACTCTTGCTTTTTTTATTTCCTTTACAATCATAACAATACAGATATGTATAACCATTTGTTAGTTATATGTGATTATGGATGCTCAGATACTATCAAATATTTTCTACCTTCCTGGTTGCAATCTCTCATTCTAATTTGTGTTTTAAATTTGTTGTCTTGTTATGATTTATAATTTCTTGCGCTTGTCTTGTATTGGTGTGGAATTGTTGTAAATAAATATACCTTGAATTACTTCAAACTTAGATTGGGACTAAATATTTTGAAAAAGATTGTTTTTTAGTAAACAGTTGTGTATCAAGCAAGACATAATTGTCACTATAAGTATCTTGTAATTATTGTTAGTTAGTACATATGCTTTTTTTATTTAAATAATGTATAAGGTACATAATATAATAAAACTATCTTATATTGCATTCTTGACATTCATTTGATTCCTAAAATAATAAATCAATTAAATAGTTAACACCAGAAATACCACCTTTTATTATATAATCATAATTCCTTTTATTTCATAATATAATTGTAACGGGTGGCGTTAGAATAAACTTACCCCCCAGACAATTTTAATTTCTACTAGAGTCCAGCCTAATAACTTAAATTTACGCCATCTAGTGGTTAATTTTGCTGAATGCTTTTGATTTTAAAGTAGTCGCTCATGTCTATGTGTGTGTAAACGATACTATAAGCAGAGTTGGATAATAACATTTAGAAATTTGACGAATCCAATGGGTTTTGAGGCTTTAATTTGACGAATTTCGGTGAAGTGGAATGTCCGATTGGTGCACTACTATTTCTGTGACATAATATTGTTCCAATTACGCTCAAAACTAAATAAAACTGAAAATGTTGACTTCAGCGCCATCTAACGGGAAAATGGCCACGAACAACCCGTAGCAATCACCTTAAACTAATTCATAGGACAACAGAAGGTACCAGTAACGCCATAGATATATCTAGTAATAACGAGGTATCTTCTTGCTTTCAAAAAGTTAAACGGCAAAAAGGGGTTCAGCAGCATGCCTTGAATTTATTTCATCAAAATATTCAGGGTATCTCTTCCTTGGGCACGCCACAATCATGGCGGTAAGTCCCCTCTTTGAGGCGTGGCTGGAAAGGCCTCACGGCGTCCTTACCTTCCGCATGACGCAGGTCCTCACCGGACATGGTTCGTTCGGGAGTTTCCTACACCGGATTCATGCGGAAGTGACGCCCGGGTGTCGCCACTGTGCGGAACGCCCGGAGGACACGGTGGAGCACACAGTCGAGGTGTGCCCTGCTTGGGCGGAGCATCGCCGTGCCCTCGTGGGGGCGATCGGCGGCGGAGACCTCTCGCGGCGGGCCTTGGTTGAGGCCATGGTCCGGAGCGAGGAGGAGTGGCAGGCGGTCGCTGACTTCTGCGAAGCAGTAATGCTTGCAAAGGAGGAGGCCGAACGCATCAGGCAACGGCGTTATCGCCGCCGCCGTCGCCGGGATTCTGATCCCGATTTCCGGCCAACGTAGACGCGGGCTTGCGGACAGTGAGCAATGGGTAGCTCGCTGTCCGGCCGTCCGGTAACCGTCCGGACCAAGCCCAAGTCGTCGACGGCGCGCACTGTTTCCGCGCGCCTCAAGGAGTTGTCAGCAACAGCAGGGACCCAGCCGGGTCGAAGCCTACTGGGGCCAGGGTTATCCGAAAGGGCGCTCGAGCCCCGGTATGAAGGCTAGAAGGAACGGGGTGGGTCTTTTAGTCAGTAAGAGTCTGACACTATCTCCCGCTCCGCCCAAGGGCGGGGGATGTCAATGCATGATTTTTCCCACCATAAAAAAAAAAAAGGTATCTCTTCCAAATTTTTAGAAATTGGAATGTTTTTAGAAAAAACAATGTTTGATGTTGTATGCTTTACTGAACATTGGTTAAAGGATTACCAAATGTTACTAAGTTATGAAAATTACAGTGTAGGCAGTTGTTTCAACCGTAAAACTATGCTGCGGGTTGGTTTCCTGATCTTAATAAAAAATGCTTAAAATTTAAGCAACGTAATGATATAGTTAGCTTGTCAAATGAACATTGTATTGAACTGTCCTGTGTTGAGCTAGATGAGCATCTTGTAGTGTGCGTGTATAGACTCCCGAACCCTCAAAACTTTGGTCTATTTGAGTCAACAATGGAAGATGTTCTAGCAAAGCTTGCAGACAGTAATAAATCTAATAATATGTGGAGATTTTAATATCAATATTTTAGAAAATGATTCAAATGGCTGCAGATTTTTAGCCTTTTTAAATCATTTAATTTGTATAATGTTAACACGCTTATTTTAGCTGCACCTGTATGTTTGTAACCAACGCCTTTGAGCTCGATTTTACCAACTTTGGGCGTTCAGATTTTCTTCAAACTTAGCACACCCATCAAAGACTGATGACAATACAATAATCTGTTTTTCTTTTTAGTGCCAAATAAACAAATAGTTTAAAAAAACTAAAAAAAACACGCTTTCATAGCATATTAAAATTATTTTACACTTTTTAGTTTGATATGTTATGAAAGCGTGTTTTTTTTTGTTTTTTTAAACTATTTGTTTTTTATTACAGAACCAACTAGAGTAACTCCAACCTCTGCAACTTTTATTGATAATATTTTCTGTGATTGTGATAATTTAGATAAATCTTTAGTATATTATCTTCCGTCTGATCATAGTGGACTAACGGTGTCTTTTAAGTCTAAAGCAACTTTGGGAAAATCTCAAATTAAATTTCGGCCAATTTACACTTAGCAAATTGACAATATTTAATAGTAATAAACAAAATAAATTAAATGTTTTGGGCCACAATATTGATGATGCTAATAAATTTTATGATAATTTCTTTTCAGTTATAATCAATGAATTAAATAAAAGTTTAGAAAAGAAGTCGAAAAATATTTTTTCGAAGTTTGTATTTAAGTAGTGACTGGGCGACTAAAGGTATATTATGTAACGATAAGTAGGGAAAAACTATATGAGCTATATGGCCTTAAGCCATTTTTTAACTCTGAAAGCTGTAACAAGTATGTAAATAAATATTCTAAACTCTTTAGAAAAATTTACAAAGCAGCGAGGGCCCTTTTCATTAGCAAAAAAATCAAATTGGCTGAGAATAAAATAAAGACCGTTTGGAAAGTTATTAATACTGAAATTGGTAGAAATAAGGAACGAAACTCGGATTTTTTATTGGAGACTGCAAATGGTCCCATAAATTCTATCAAAGAAGTAGCCCAAGAGTTTGTGAATTTTTTCACCAACATACCTCTTAAGACAACGAAAGCTTTAAAATTCCTCGCCGGAGGCCTCAATTACATTATTGAAAGAAAACGTGCCAGGCTGTCCGGTTGAATTTCAATTCAAACATATAAACCCTATGACAGTCATAAAGGCTTTCCGGCAAATAAAGATAAAATTAACCGAGGACCTGTAGGGAATGTTTGTTAAAGTTTGTACGTCTATAATCGAGATCGTGGCAACATACTTGGCGTTAATTTTTAATTTGTGTGTGGACCAAGAAGTCTTTCCAGATTTAATGAAATTCAGTAGAGTTATACCTCTATTTAAATCCGGCGACCATAATGACACCAATAATTGTAGACCTGTATCCGTGTTGCCGGTTTTCAGTAAGGTCTTTGAAATAGTTATGCTCCATCAAATGCTTATTCATTTTAACATCAATAAGATCTTACACGAACAGCAGTATGGTTTCACCAAAGGACGTACTGTACGACTGACGCTGGTGTCACCTTATTAAAACACATATTTGCAGCATGGGAGGAAGCCCAGGATGCTATAGAATTTTCTGAACCTTACTTTTAAAGCTAGAACATTACAGATTAGGTAAACTTGCACTAAGCTTAGTGAAATCCTATTTAAATGACAAGCAACAGCAATTTCAAATAAATGGTGTCAATTCACAGGGTTTAAAAGTCAAAATGGGTGTACCACAAGGCTCTATATTGGGTCCTTTCCTCTTTCTGGTTTATATTAATGATCTACCGCATTTATTGAAAAAACAACCACATATAGTATTGTTTCCTGACGCTACTTCCTTAATATTTAAGATCAATAGACGTTTCACACATCTTGATGACGTTAACAACATTCTGCAGCAGGTTTAAAACAGGTTTACTGTCAATAATTTGGTATTAAATGGGAAAAAAACAAAGTGCATAAGATTTGCGTTACCGAATGTTAAAAGTAATGATTTGGAAATAGTATTAAACAGGGAGAAACTTGAATTCGTTGAAAACACGGTTTTCCTGGGAATCACACTCGACTCGAGGCTACAATGGGGTCCTCATTTAACATCTCTGGCAGGACGACTTAGCTCAGCAGCATATGCTGTCAGAAAAATGCGTCAATTTACTGATATACACACCGCGAGACTGGTCTATTTTAGTTATTTTCACAGTATCATGTCTTACGGTATTCTGCTACGGGGACGGGCTGCAGACATAGAGTCTATTTTTATTCTGCAGAAAAAAGCTATCAGAGCCATATACAACCTTAGCAGGCGCGTTTCTCTTTGGGAACTATGTAAAGATATAAACATCATGACGGTTCCTTGTCAATACATTTATGAAAATATTATGTATGTAAGGAAAAATATTCATCTTTTTACTAAAATAAGTGACAGGCACAATTTTTTTTATGGGGACTGTGTAAAATTTTATAATAAAATTCCACTTGAAGTTCTCCAATTAAACGAGTCAAAATTTAAAACATGCATAAAACGCATGCTATGTAGGCAAGCATCTTATAAATTGGAAGATTATCTACTCTATAAAAATGCTTGGCTAAATGCCGGTCCTGCTCCACAGTCACAGTCATTTTTAGCTACTAATTAGTCGTATTTCCTTTTTTTGCTTTAAATTTTAATTATATATATATATATAAGATATAAAATAAATTGATTAAAATTCAGAAAAATAGCACGGTGAGCAAATTAAATAACAATAAATTTAAGATTATTTTAATTAACTGGCTAAAGTCAATGGACTACACTGATGTAGAAAATTTAATAAAAATAACATAATCCATTTTAAACCGCACTGTTATACACACAGCACCACTCACAAAAGTCATCATGTGCATACGTACACATTATATATATATATATTACACGCTCACTTAAAACACACTAATATACACAAACTCACTCACAGACACACTCATAGCAGCATGTTTGTCCACTTTTAATTGTTTTTTATACTTTTTTTTTTGTTTTGTTTCTTTTTCTTTTTCAATTAACTAACACACTCTGTTTGACGTAAAATTAATGTTACTTTATTGTAGGGAAGACACTAACACCTGCAACAAAGTTTCTACTAGCGCAGGCGTTAGGGAATCCTATAATAAAAATTGTAAATTATGTCAATAAAGAATTATTATTATTATTATATATTGGAAGAGATGCTGCTGGCCTTTTCCTATTGTTGTTTTCGGATTATTTTTTTAAATTTTAATTGTTGATTTCAATAGATTTATTACCTGTAACATTTGGAAATAATAGCATTGTATAATGTAGAAGCACTTTTTTCGAATTTTGTGAATGTGAAGTACCATGGAGCATTTTTATTTGGTTACAACTTCTTTGACACTACGAGCATGGCAGTTGAGAGATTGTCATGCTCACTAAAATGTCTCGCTGCTGGTGGCACGTGTTATTGGGTCATTTGGCTCCCTTCAAAATGGTTGAGCTGAGTGGGGCTGATGCACGCGTCATGCTCGTGAACGGGCGCCGTCAGTTGACACTGGTCATCTCTTAGCTGCCAGTGACTTATTCAATTTCTATTTTTATTGTTACCATTATTATTTAATTTTTATTGCTTATCTTCATTGTGTTCACATAATAGAAGCAAAAAAGAAATATGTAACGATGATTAATGTAACTCAATACGATTTAAAAGAGTGTCCATGGAGTTTCTTGCACGTTCTTCTCCATAGAGACCTACTCTTTGGAACGTGCAATTTAGCTTCACTTGTTTGACTGACCGACATTTTGACAATTCAAAAGTGCCTGTAACTGGTCTATTTGAAATAAACGTTTCTGATTTCTCGCTATAATGACCTATGCCCACTGTTGGGCATAAGCCTCCCCCAAGTGTCACCACCTAGGCGCTATAATGATTGACGCCCACTGTTGGACATAAGCCTCCCCTCGCTATAATGACCTATGCCCACAGTTGGGCATAAGCCTCCCCCAAGTGTCACCACCTAAGCGCTATAATGATTGATGCCCACTGTTAGATATAGGCCTCCCCTCGCTATAATGACCTATGCCCACTGTTGGGCATAAGCCTCCTCAAAGTGTCACCACCTAGGCGCTATAATGATTGATGCCCACTGTTGGACATAGGCCTCTCCTCGCTATAATGACCTATGCCCACTGTTGGGCATAACCCTTTCCCAAGTGTCACCACCTAGGCGCTATAATGACTAATGCCCACTGTTGGACATAAGTCTCCCCTCGCTATAATGACCTGTGTCCGCTGTTGGACATAAGCCTACCCCAAGTATCACCATTTAGGCGTTATAAGTATTGCTGTCCACTGTTGGACATAGGCCACATAAACTAGTGCGCCTCACCATCAGATTGCGTCACTGCTTACCATCAGGTAGGGTCGCAGTCAAGCACTTATTTACATTAATTTAAATAAAAAGTACGCATTTGAAAAAAACAAACATGAAGTTTTCGGTTCTTTTCATATTTTTCCGTTTTTTCGGTTTTATTGGAAAAATACATGAAATGTATAATTTTAGTTTCGAATGTTACATTGAATAAAACAACAGTATTTGAAATAAACGGGAATATTCCCTGCTTTTTTCAACGCTATTCGTTACCTTCTAGCGGCGGGCGCTCCGGCGGCGGCGGGGGGTGCTGCGGCTGCAGGTGCGGGGTGTGTGGGGCGGGCGGCGGGCCGGGCCGCGTGAGCGGGTAGGGCGGGTGCGGCGCGCGCCGCAGCAGCGCCACGCCCCCCGCGCCCGCGCCCCGCGCCGTCATGCGCGCCAGCGACGCCACCCAGCCCTCGAACGTCACCGTGTCGCCGCCGCCCGACCACGACTCCTCCAGCAGGCATTGCACCTGCACCACGACATGTTATGATCAAAGTTCAAAGTAAACGATGCTAATGGCCGCCTCAAATCGACAGTTATGTGCATGTGCCCACATGACTGAATTGTTACTGTTGAAGAAATTCATCTGATAAATTTTTGCTTCTTTGACTACAAGAAGCGCGCCCACTCCCGGCACTCGCCGCGCCCCGCCGGTGACGTCACGCTGTAGCACGCGCCTGCCTCTAGCGGCACATACACACACTACTACTAGTGGTACCTCCTGCGGGAGCGGCTCGTAGTTGAGCTCCCCCCCGAGCGGCGGCGACACGAAGCGCGCCCACTCCCAGCGCACGCCGCGGCCCGCCGGTGACGTCACGCTGTAGCACGCACGCCGCACGCGGCACTCCACGCTGCCTCCATCTAGTAAAACAATGCAAAATAAAAAAGTATGATATGATAGCTACTTGTAAAAAAATAGCAAGCTGCCAAATATTATATACATACTTATTATGGACACTATTTGACCAATTTTTTAGGATTCCATAGCCAAAAAGGCCAAACAGAGACCTCTTCCTCTCATTCATCCATCTGTTGTTCTCAATGTCACAAGTCTTGCAGCTAAAACATTTAAACTACAATCTTCACATTTTCACCAACTATTTATGTTACAGACCGAATGAAACCAAGCCCCACAAGTGAATCAACATTTTTTGAGCGATGATGGTGCTTTGCAGATGTGTCAGTATAAAGCTAGAACTACATTAGACCGACGCACACGTGTAACACGCCTGGTTTGTACGGAGAACGACGTCGCGTGGCGTGGATCTAGTGTAGCTCTACAAGTTTAGTTTCCATATAAAACGTATGGAGACCGACGCGCCCAGATCGGCGTGTGTGGCACACGTGTGCGCAGTGTAGTTCTAGCATAACTCTACAGTGCAGTATACAACCACAACTGATATAATATTACCACAGATTTAACAAGCAAAAATATAAAATCACAAATGTCCTTAGAAAGCAAACTACTCCTGTAGAAATGCATTCTCAAGCCTATCTGGACCTACAGTTGTCAACTGTGGGGACCGGAAACCAAATGGAATATCAAAATAATTTAAGAGATCCAGTCTGAGAAGACAAGACGACTCTAAACCAGTTAGTTAATGCACCTTGGTATGTCATAAACAAATGGATTTATAAAGACCTAAAAAAACATAAATTCTAATAATAATAACGACGAAATCAAGGCAAATATTACTACATACACCACCAGAATACAACAACGGCCCAATCAACTGGCAAAGGAGCTTATGACTAACCCAGTGATTTTCTCAAGACTGAAAAGAATATCCCAAGACCTACTTAAAGAATAACCAGCTAGAATGGGCTTTTTTAACTCCACTTATTCATTCTTCGAGCAGGTGGTTCCATAGCATGCTGAATCACTAATGATACTATATACCTTTTGCTAAATGTCTTAGGCGAGACACGTAACTAAAATAGTTAGTGATAATGAGTTACACAGTTCTTTAAGGATAACAGGTCTAAAGACTTATTCCTGCTCTCAACAACACTGGGACAAATAAGTTTTCTGCAATCAATTAATAATGAGACAAGTTAACCTTTCGAATACCATAATTAAAGAATACACAATAGAAAGACAATGACAGAGCAAACACTGCCATTCGCTTACGGTTTAATGAATTAATAAGTAAAATGCAACTACAACATACCTGGAGTATCTAAACACTGTGTCAGTGTCCTGAGATTCACATAATGCCCTCGCAGAGCTGGGTCAGCATCTGCAAGCACTACTCTTGTCAGTTTCTTAGCATGTGCTCGCTCCAGAGTCCGTGTGACGCCTGGAGTGTGCGGCAACCACTGTCCGTTGCACTGCCACTCCCACACCACCACGCAGTGTACCGAAGACATCATAGATTATGACATTTGAACTGAAAGACAATAGTGGTGTGAAAACATTTTGAAATTTTTACAAAAAATATGACTTAAGGCATTCGTAAAGCACAGAAGTCACAATATCTGTTTAGTTACCTAAACAACACAATAAGAGTTTTGTAAATAAAAATCGGATTATTAAAGTCACAAAAGAAAGCTGTGAATTAGTAACAGTTGTCAACCTATTGTTTTACAAATCCTTCTCTTCTGATTCTGTAAGCCGTAAGTTAACATAGCAGCTCACTTTTATAATATTATGAGAATCCACATTAAGTAAATATTGAACATTCCCAATGACGCATAGGTTGATAATTAACAATGATCCCGGCTACGGATAGTTCGTGTTGGCTTCTAATAGTTTATCAGAATGTTTACACACTGTTTTGGAATAATGATTCAGAGATATAAACTATAAATGGCTCAAGTTTTCCACGTCAAAAACTAGAATACTCACGTGTTTTCACGAAATATTCCAAACTATCCGTATGACACCGACTGCCGCTTGATATTTGAGCACAAGATTACATTTTTTTAAAGAATAACTATCAACAACTAGCTCATAACTACGCTACTGGTGAAAACATTCCTGCCATTTGACGAATTCACTCTTGCATTAGTGGAAACCGAAACTTTCTTTTCACGCACATATTTTTGAAAAAGACTGTATTTTTAAGACTTGTTTAATAAGAAAGTTCAATTGTCACCGAAACAAATAACTTTTACAAAGTTCGTAAAATAAAACTAATTAACACAACACAACGAAGAATGACAGCTAAGTGAGCTAAGTTGCGTTCAAATATTCGAAATAATTCAATACATTCGACGTTCATCTACCCCGCGTTCCGTTTTGCGTCAAAATCGATCATATCGCGAATCCGACCAACGCGCAACGTCACAAATATTCTAGTACTCAATAGTCCTAGGTATTATTTATTTGTTTTAAATTTAGGTATACTAATTATTTTAATACATATGTACATAAAAAACTTAAGTACTAAATAAACTATTTATACTAAAACCTAAATATAATACAAAATGACAAAGTACGCTCAGGCGTCAAAGTACTTCTCCACATACCTAGTCCTTACATTTTGTGACTATTTTTCGACTTACGATGGGACCAGAATTTAGTAAAAGTTGTTATGTAACAATCAAATATTTCACCAAAATTACTTTCTTTAATAAACGCTATTATCTAATTTATTAGGTTGGAAAAAACTAAATGATGATGATGGTTTTTTGCGTGCCCTGTGCAATCAAAGATTTAAAGGTGCAATTTTAAAAAACCCGATGTTGTCTCGAGAATTTTATTATGCTTAGGACAATTTAGGGCTTCCTTTAAAAAAATAAATAATTGTATGTCTTATTATAAAATGATGATGTATAAAAGAAAAGCTGAAGAGTGTTTACTATGAATAGGATGCAAATTTTTAGCATTTTCTCGGAGAAATAATGCCTGAATCTGAGCATCTTTTCATTGGAATAACCTTTCCGAGAGATATGGTAACATCCTAATGTCGACATCATCATTTAAGCTGAAAGACATTCACTACAGTACAATGGTTTCTCCCAAGAGTCACTGGTCCTTTGTGTCACGCATCACACCTGGCTATCGGTCCCTTTGTTACAGGCAATCCAAAGCAGCGATGTCAGGCATGCGGCCGTTTCTCCAGAACCTTTCGGTCCCATCGACTGTTTACTCAACGAACAATTTAATCAGCTTAGCTCAGTCCTTTAGGCCCATCTTCACTCCTGATCCGATCATGCAAAGAAACTCCAAGCATAGCCTTCTCCATTGCTCTGGGTGGTTTAAAACCATCTGAAAAGCCTCGTCAGATGGCTCTCAAATGTGGCTGTTTCAGTGCCATGTATAATGATTGGCAAAAGCAATACAAATTTATAGAGTTTCGTAATAGGTCACTGGTTTGTCGGACAATTAAGTCAAAGTTTTGACTCAGGAGCACCCTGATAGTTTTGATAACTTCTCTCTCAGGTCTTGGTTATGGAGGCTTTAGGCTATAAGTTTAGTCTCGTAATGCCCTGGTTTAAAGCTGTATTTTCGTTTGATTTAAACTCAGGATCGTTGGTCTTATTCGAGGTGAATCCACTCGATATAAGTTCTCGGGATCCTATTTTGAATTTTTGCGTAAAGATGACAAAGGACTTATAAAGTTATACTTTTTATGAAGGTCGTACATTTTCGGAGTAATTCCAACTTTCACTCAGGCGAAGCCGCTGGCTGAAGCTAGCTAATTATAATATGTGTAGCCTCAGTCAAGCTTTTTTAATACCCTAATAAGTTTATTCGTTGCTTTTTGGGTACTAATCGAACTATTTACGAGTATGTGGTGTATTTAGGTGAAAATTGCAATGAACTTTAATGACCCCGTGGATTTTAGTATCGGTTGCATGAAAATATGATACTGGAGGAATTCTAAGAGATTCTATTGTGCAGATATTTACTTGAAGGTAAGTCTGAAGTATATTGACTGTCACATCTGAAGTAGTGCATACTTTATTTAGATTTCATGTAGTATAAATACTTTAATTAGATTTTTTCGTTAAAGTGCGGGGCCCTCAAATGTATTTGCTACTCTTGCTAATCCACCAAAGTATATAGGATATTTATATTTTAAATATATTTAAAATACAGCTCTATGTAAAAGATACGACAGAAACTTTTCTTAATTTTCTATGTGACCCAAAGACATTGAATTGCATTAGGTACTTACAACAAATAGAAACATGAAGACGAAGTGACGATGAAGCGTCTTTGTTTTTTTTTTATACCACCATGACTAGATTTTATAAAATTGCATAGCTTGTAATGCGGGCCTTGAGCGTGGAGACCGAATCCAGAAATTCTGTAACGAAAAATAACCTAACACCCCCCACTCATTTGTTTTTTGAGCGTGGTGACCGATAAGAAAACAAAAGAGTGAACAATCAATCAAAATTCAATTCAATGTGTGAAAGTGTAACTTCAACTATTATCAAAGAAAAAAAAATACTGCCTTTAGAAAATAAATAAATAATTAGAATTGCATAAGTTGATAAAAATGCTATGCAATAGCTTTACCGCGGCAGTCCCCGAGTGAGTCTTTTTTATATTCATAATTTAACGATCTCGTTATCTCAATCTTAGAGTGGCCTGTTGGTCTAGTGGTTAGTACTCCCGACTGCTGTACTGGAAGCCAAGGTTTCGATTTCCACTCAAGATAAATATTTGTGTGATGATTATAAATTACACCCAGGCACAGAACAAATGATTATGTGTTCTGTGCCTGGGTGTAATTTATCAATAATATGTATGTATATAAAAATCTAAAATATGTATGTTCATCAGTTGTTTAATACTGATGCTAAGTAAGCTGTGCTTAGTTTGGGACTGGCGTTGTGTGAAAGTTGCGGAAAACAATCAGTTATGTCCGAAAGAAAACAGCAATAAAACGTCTTTTTTTACATAAAATAAGTATTTAATATTGCACTGAATGAAAATAGAGAGAACTCTACATGATTAACTGAATAAATACACGCGGGATAACTTGTTTTTGTTGTCAATGAGAAGTGAATTTGATAAAGCTAGCTAAGTTGCGTTTGAATAACGTTATTATTTCGTTATACAAATAGCGATACTGTATCGTTATACTTATATGTGTATAATCTATGGTTATACTAGTAACAACACATAACAAATAAGTGTATAAACTGAAATTAATATCGTTATTAAATAATTTTAGATTTTGTTCCGTTTCTTACTATCGTTATTGTGAAAGAAAGAATTTTATTAGGATCCTGGTGGAACGGTACAAAATATCGTTACCGGAATTATACTTATAGGTAGTTATTTTGAGTAAAATTTCAAGTCCCAGAGCTTTACCTATATACCTACACCTAGTCTTTGAATCGTAGTTCGGAACGCGGTGCTGCGTTTGCTCGCGCCGCCATCTTTACTTTATTGATTGACTACGCTCTCTAATCTGTGATTGACGTTGAATCAACATAACGCGGATTAATGTTTTCGTAATTTTCATAAAAGTAGACAAAATAAGTGCTTTTAAACTAGAAAGACTGTTTCAGCAAGTCATTAAAATGGCATACAACAAACAATGTGAGTAAATATATGAATTACCTCTTCAAACATAGCATTATAACCTGACTATGATAGTCGCAAATGGTTTTTGTGCACTGTTTTTAATGCAACAAGGTGTATTTGGCCGTGATTCATAAATGTTTATCACTCAAATGTTAGATACAAACTCCAGTTTGCATTAGGGGCCCCTTTTGCTTTGTACTCCATTTTGTGAATGACTAACAATAGAACAGGCGCGGTATTGATCGCTCCCGACCATCGCCATCGCCCGCCGCCCGCCCGTCTTTTGTCGCGAATTGAGTTAATTGATTTTTCTACTGACGTCTGCGTTAATTACGGCTGTGCAAGCTTAGAAATAGGTGTTTGTTTACGTTATTTATCAGGTACTGAATAAACATTCAAGTTAACTTAATGCTGTAATTATTCTTGTAAAACGACATAATTTTACTGTGGAGATTTTGTTCAGTAATGGCAAAAACTGCTTTCTACTATAACTTTATTGAAGAACACAACTCTCACAAGTCTGTATGTGTTTATGTTGTATTTATTAGCCGCCCCTAAGGCTACCCACTGACCGGTTTTAAGAATACTATTGCTATAAGTGTCAAAAATGCGAAATTCTACTATGAAATGTATACAGGGTTATTTGTCAAACACTGGCAACCTCTCAGGACATCACAAACAACAACTTTTTTCTACGATTTATCATATTTTATCACACCAGATTTTCTTAAAAAAAAGTGCAGATTTAAATTGAATGTTCTAAATATTAGGAAGTCTACGTGAAGCAAGTGATAGTACAATAGAGGTAAGGAGTGGGGATCATTGCGTCATGCAGACTTAGGTAGGTATAGCAAAATACAGAGTTGAAGTTGAGTAGAAGGAACAACGAAATCTTGAAGGTTTATTTCTGGTAAATTGATTGTTTTGTAATAAGTCATAGTACAAAGGTTGTTGTTTATGATGTTAGAAAAACAGTCCTGCAAGGTTGTTAGTGTTTTACAAGTAACCCTGTAAATGCAAAGTACTAAATAAAGTACCTACTATGGATAATCACAATTATTTTTGATTCTTTTGTCCACAGATAACACTAGATTCTCATCTGGGCGCTACAACTCACCAGGACAATTTGTAACTGCTGGGGAGGTAAATTCAATCAATTAGAATTTTTATTAATCCACTGAACTAATCTGGATGCAGTTGAAGTAAAGTATAACAAAAAAACTTAGTTGTGAATTATTAATTGATTTTGTTAGTGCCTTCAAGAAGACAAGTTTTAGCTTCTATCAAGAATGTCTGAGAGTGATTACTATTTTCCATTTCTATGGAAAGAAATAAAAATGAATACAGGAGGTGCCATGTGAGCCAAATAACCTTAGGGAAATTGTAATAAATTTAAAATTTTAAACAAACCATCTGCTGAGATTGGTTGAATAAATATTAAAAATAATATCAAGGAACAAGAGACTTGCATTTATTTTTGAGACATTTGATAATTTTAATACAGAAACCAGGTTCAAATATTGCACGAGAGGCAGCCAGGCATGTTGTGTTTGACAAGTGACCTAGCAAATAAAGCACTATCATATTGACCTTCAGTAAGAGAATCCTTATTAAACCATGAATACCTTGCTATGGCAAGTCTCTTCTATGAAATGAGATGTCACACTATAAATGTTAGGAAATTTGGAAATATTTAAAGGAGTACCTAGTCCATTGTGTATTATGTCAACTGTTATTACCACTCCGCAAAAAAATATTAAAATAATAAAATAAATTCATAATGTCTGTTATCACAGTGCTTCGGCGAGCCCCGAGAGCCCTGGTACTGGCCACATAAAGTCTTCAGCTACCCTCTGACTGAGCTCGAGTCCTGCACATCTTTTCCCAACATTGTATGAGATATATGCAAAACAAAATTTTGCTCAGTATCCCTTAGAATGTTGGTGTCCACCAGGGCATTGCTCTGTTGAAAAATTAACGCGCCTGTGGTGAGATGTCCACAAGATGTCGACGCGAGACTCTCAGATGGTAGCTCAGTGGTTTGAGAATGTGGTATGGTCACGAAGAAAATAATTCGTAAACATACAGCATTCTCTAGACTTAAGTAGACATAAGCTACTCCGGATTTCTAACATGTGACAACCCTCTGAAATTGTAACTATGAAATTTCTTTATGCAATGTTGCAATACAGTCTCCAATTGGTGATACGGTTGAGGTTGCAATTTTACTGGGAGACAGACATGATAGGAATATGGATGTTGATGGGTGATGTGAGCCCACCATCACTGTGTATGAGATGACGGAAACTTGCTTTACTCCAAGCGGTGCTTTATTTTCTGCAGTTTTATGTTTGCTTTTCCAAACCCGAAATCTTGTTTTTGTTATATTATCCACATACCCATCCTTCTTGTCATTAGCCACATTTCCGGCAGCAGTATGTGCTGTTTTCTCCTGTTTTAATTTGATGCGTTTGATTGCGTGAATGTACTAGCGAGTGAATGGTGGAACGCATCTCCCACTAGGCTGAATGACGCCAGTTGGTGTCGGGCGGGCTGCAATCGGACATCGACTGGAAGCAGTGGAAAGATCCTACAACCATGCCAAAACGCTCATCAGTGAGTATTAATTGTTTCTGCGTTATCGGTGCATTATGTTCTGCATCCGATCCGCATCCTACAAAATACGGTTCACTGTCCGAGCTGCTGAGCTGCTGCTTTCTAGACGAACCCAAGTCGTTCTTGTTTGTTATTCCCCGTCAGACCGTATTTTATCTGACGCGGATGGGAGTCGGTGCATGAACGTACGGGAGCTATCATCGAGCTGCTCTGATTCTATCTGAATGTTTTGGTCGTGGGCTTGATAGAGTATACCTACGTAGACGTAGTGAAAACTTGATGTTTTAATATGTGCTATGTCGTTAGACGTTCGGGCCATCGTCGCGCAAGCAGCAGCAGCAGAACCTGCAGCCGGTTCAGGTGAGCGAGCGTATTGCATACTGCGACACAGCGCGCTTTCTTCATCTCCTCAAGTGACCAAAATTAACATGATTTTCATTTCTTTTTTAAAGAAACATCAACCCACACAAGGAATTCCTCCATTGGTACGTTCATAACCATATAAACTCACATACACCACTTCTGCTGTATAGAACCCGCAACCCCAGCACAGCAGCCAATCGCACTTCCACTACGCCAAACGAGCCATCAAAAAGATACATACATTTATGGAAATGCGATGAAGCCCTTAGCTACCTAAGCTTTAGATGCACTAAATTCCCACTCATGCTTGTATTAAAAATTCTTTTAATAGAGTTGAGTTCATTATGACAGTAGTTTTTACAAAAAAAAAGGTAGAACTACATTGGGCACATGTGGGCAATGTACCATCAAAGACACTTCCGCTTGACCATCGTTAAGTTCATTTTTGTTTGTATTCGAAACGAAAATGACTAAACTAGATTTGTAGAGCTAGTTTAGATTCACGACGCAACTTTACGTATATATCAGGCGTGGCCCACGTCGGTCTAGTGTAGTTCCCGCTTAACAGACAAAGCTAAGTAAAATACATATAAAAGAAAAGTGACATAACTAACAAGATTGGTACATCAGCTGGCGCCGAAGGACGAGGACGTGAAGATGGCGGGTATGGACACGGAAGAGTCGGCCATGTCCAAGGACGAAGACTGCAGCATGGTGGCGAGGCCGCACTGGATGAAGAGCAAGCTGCCTGGAGGTGAGCACGACTTTCACTACAACTGATACTGTATTTTACGCCATATTAGTTATCTTTTCAAAATAAATGCTTAGATCATTCATTATGAGGATGTACACAAGATACGAGAGTGTGAACGACGGAGGTGGACGCTTGTTTTTAGGAGTAGGAATCATCAAATAACTCCTCCCGCCTCGGTGTGAAGCGAGAAGTGTCAGACTTTTATTGACTAAAACCCACTTGTGCCCCCACTCTACCACCACCCACCCCACCACCCACTCTTTCAATTGCCCTTTGCGTTCCACGGTAACTCTTTCGAATAAAAAAAAGGAATCAGAGGAAGATTTCGAAGAAAAAGGACCCCTTACTGCTCTAGAAGGACACACAGATCTAATTCAGAATGTTTTTCTTAATAGCGTGTGAAAGAAATATCCATGTAATAAGATGTATATTTTTTAAAACATTCCAAATATTATTGACGCCCTCATAAAAATACTTGTGAATTTACGACGACGCCATTTTATTCGTTTCAATGATGTAACGACTTAACGTAAAAAAAGCACAAATAATACACTAACCACATTTGTACTGATTAAATGTGAAAGACACATCAACTCTAAACGATTCATCACACAGCCTGGTGTACACACAACAAAGAAAAAATAAAATAAATATATTATAATATTATTACCTACTAGCTTTTACTCGCGGCTTAATTGTCCGCGTATAAAAAATAAGCCTGTCATTCAGGAATAAAGTAGTTTTCTAATGGTGAAAAAATTTTAGCAATCGGTCCAGTAGGTACTTCCAGAAGATTGTTTCCTACATGCCTCCTACAAACAAAAAAACAACCTTTACGTCTTTATAATATTAACTATAGAAGTATAGATAACAGCAATCCTATTTGCCTACAGTAAAGAAAGTGAGCAACAAAGAACGTCGTCGTCGCCAGAATGAGAACTTGCGTCGCCTTTTGACGCCCAAGAACGCGCTGATGGTGCTCAACGAGATGATGCCCAACGAGCAGGTGGCTAATGTAAGTGTTGCTTTTTTACCAGTCACTAGTGTTCAGTGTGGGAAACCGATTGGGACAAGGCAGGCAGTTCAACGACTGCAAGCGACGCCGTACAAAACCTGTCCAGATACAGTGCAGCGCGGCTTTCACGAACATAAAACAAAATATCAACATTGATCCCCTGTAAAGGTGAACGCACGCTTGTTCAAGCAGAATGTGTCAAACTAATTGCACTTAACCACGTCGGATCGTCGGAATCTGGTACTTCGGGAAGATCTCCAGAATAAACAATTCTAAATATTTTTTTCTCTCGATTCGTTCGACGCATTCAGCTCGGACAAGTGTGCGTTCACCTTAAATAAAGTAGAAAATCTATACATATAATAAAATTGGAGTGTCTGTTTGTAATATTGAAATAACTGCTTTTTACTACATGCGAATATAATATACGGTACATACACCAAAAATTGGCTGGATCGATTTTGACGGGACTTTTTTTGGCAGGTGTAATAAGGAGTAACATAGACTACTTTTATTTTAGAAAAAAATAAATTCAAAATCCTGTAGTCCACGCGAACGAAGTCGCGGGCACAGCTAGTAAATAATATAGGACGCGCACCTACGTCATATTCGGTGCGCTCTGGACAAATGGAAGTTTATTTATTTTAATATTAATTATTCAGTGTTGATATTTTCGACTAGCCTGTTGATCTAGTGTTGGTTCGATTCCCACTCAGGACAAAGGTTTGTGTAATGAACATGATTTGTTCTGTGTCTGGGTGTAATTTATCTATTATATGTATATACTTAGAAATATATAAGTATGTTTATTTACTGTTGTCTAGTACTCATATCACAAGTTCTGCTTAGCTTGGGACTAGACGGCGTTGTGTGATAGTCGTGGAATATTATTTTAAATATTTTCAAGATTGAAAAGTGTTGTGCATTGTTTTGCCAGCCCAAGTTACCTTGTTGTGACATTACAATATAACAAGACTACAGATTTTCATCGTAACATAATACTGATGTTCGTGTGTCCCCGGCAGCAATTCAAAGTGGAGCCGTCGGCCGCGAACGCGTACTACAAGACGCCCAACACGCACAACTTCTGCGCAGACCTCACCATCGACGGCAACAACTACAAGGGTTACGGTAACATTCAACATCTAAACTTCGTCCACTGACGCACCTGTACAGTTCGCTAACTGTACCCCTACCACGGCAATTTCAGATAATTTATTAAATAAAGAAATGTCATGCACCCTATTTCCTTTTTATCACACTAGTGCTGAGAAGTCAGTTTGCTTTCCCCGCCACAATTGATTGTATTGCTCCTGTTGGGCTGGGCGCCGTGCAGCCCCTACGATTTGCCGTCCAGCCCCCGTTTATTTATTTCTTCGTGTATTGAAAACTGTCGTTTGATACTCGTGGAAATTGATCACTGCACCATTTATTTATTAAAACTTCATGTAGCACAAAGGTACAAACGCGGACTTGATGCCTTAGGCATTCTCTACCAGTCAGCCTAAGGTGGTGAACCATCCAGTTTCATAACACTTCGCCTCGGCCGTGATGCCAAAATTGCTCCACTTGTATCAAAATGTAGTATTGCTAGCATGTTCTAGAGATTTTATTCCACTGGAAAACAAAAAAAAAAAAGTTTTCGAAAGAATTGAAATGATTTTGGCAATGTTTGAGAAAACTGGTAGATTATAAATATCAAGTTTATCTGAAATTCCGGTATAATTTATTAGACTTTTTCAATATTGAATGCGAATATCATAATTATGCACCTACCCTTGTTAAACTTGTAAAATTTCCCTAGGTGACAACAAGCTGATGGCCCGAAACGCAGCCGCCGAGCAGGCCATACGAGACCTGATCATCAAGAAGATGAACAAAGTTATCAACAGCGACAGCAGTAAGTACTTTGCGTCGTAATTCTGTTCTATGTTACGGTCATAGTTGCACAAGCTATGTGTAAGTGTATTTTGACTTCGGGAGACCCAGTTCGAGACGATTACGAGGTTAACCTACTGTGAATGGGCCATTTGGCGTCGCAGGTTATTTCCATGCAATATCGCTTTTTAGGCCCCACGCACGTTAGTCGTATTTGCAACGCGCTACACAGAAGCGATGCCAATGCGCTACAGCATCGCGATTGTATTGATGCAAACGCTCGACCGTGTCGGACGACAGCGGGGGAAGACCGGAGGGAGGGTGGCGCGTGAATGAAGCATTCTACATTCATGCCCTAACTGAATCGCGACCGAAGCGCGACAGTATCGCGCTTGCATCGCCACTGAGAATCAAGATGTCAGTAAGAGCAAACTGCTAGCGACCGCATCGGCACTGTATCGCTACAAAAAGTTACCGTGGGCGAAGGGCCTTAATCCGTAACGCAGCCATTGGAAAGAAACTTCTATTTCACTAGCTTTTGGATCTAAACACTCGCGTCCTCTAACGTCAGTTTTTTGTCGAATAACTCCATTTGCTGATGTATTTGTACCGATTAATTTCACATAACATAATTGACAAAACCTAAAGCATAATAATCCCCGTTGGCAGCGACGTCCCTGGCCATCCCCGACTCGGGCTCGGCGAACGGCGACGTGGGCACCGACGAGGAGGCGCTGCCCATGATCCAGCTGGCGTCGTTCGCGCTGCACAAGCTGTTCACGGAGTGGGAGTACGAGGGACACAAGGTGCCGCAGCTCAAGCCCACCTCGCTCTCGGTAATACCCACCACACTTTTGAAGACCATTGAACTAAACATAATATCTGTGTTTTTCGTGACATTCGTATAGCTCCGTCTCTCGTCTGATGACGATGTGAAAGTGATCGTTTTGAAATGTCTTCGTACTGGGGGCTTACCCCAGTAGTTTTGCACGCTATAAATCTAAATATAAATCAATGCTGCGCGGGCGCCGCAGTGAGCGCAGTGGCTGCACACTCAGCTCTTGTGCGAGGCGCCTCCAGGTTAAAAATAACACCGTGGAATAAATTCTATTTCCCTGCTGTAACTCTAATGCTCGACTATACGTTAGTGTCAACGGGCCAACCTAATAAGTTGACTTTGCCAGCAGACATCAGAAAGTTTACTGGAGCCCACCAAGAAAGGCAAGGAGCTGCCCAGCAACGCGTCTTCGATGCACCCGTGCATGCTGCTGACGTACATGCGGCCGCACCTGGAGTACCGCGAGCTGGCCGTGGAGGGCGACCGTCCGCAGAACATGATGTTCACCATGGGCGTCGATGTGGACGGCTCCACCTACGTCGGCAAGGGTGAGTCCAGCTAATGTGACGATAGGATATAGTATCTGTTCCAGGAAGGCGCTCATTGCTTTCCTGGAACAGATACTATATCCTATTCACGATAAGAAAATAGTGACGTCATCAGTGCTACTGCAAATTAAAGGCGTATTCATACTTGGATAAAAATTAAATCATTTTAAAATTTAATTATAAACATCAAAATTTTTATTAACATTTACAATAAAAAAAAAAATCCTGTTCCAAGAGTTCCAGACAAAGAATGAAAAAAGGTTGATTTGTGCCTCACATTATCACATGAACTAAAAATGCTCAATGAAAAAAGAAAAATTATATCAGTGAAAGAAAGCATTTAACATTGTTTAGTCCCACATTTTTTTTTCTTCACCACATAGTCACAATATTTCTTTCTTTTTTTAAATCTATTGTTGCTATTGCATCCTGAGTTGATCAATTGAAGTCAAAATTAATATAACTCAACTAATATATTACATAGTTAAATATTTACTATGATCTGATTGGTCAAGGGGCGTGGCTTAGCTGAGTGAAAACAATAACGTCACTATTTTCTTAATTCAAATAGGGTATAGTGTATCACAGTGAAGTAGCATAACTTAGTAGATTTTTTAGATTTTAGAATTAATTGTCCGAGTTGATATTACCTGATACTATATCGCAGAATTATTGCAAACATTGTAAGTTTATAAAACATTTGGATAGGTTGTAAAATCTTAATGGTCACCGCCTAAAATCCCAACCGAAATGAGACAATATCAATAGGGGTTTTTTACTTGGTAATGGACCAGAAAGGTCCATTACCAAGTAATTTTTATAGATATCACTTCGGATTTATTATTTGAATGAAAGCTGGGTATAGCGCAGCTTTCTAACTGAGTACATTGTTGTAGCCACGTAAGCTAAGTAAGTACAAGTGTGGCATATTTAGAAGTCCTATACAATGTTGTCTATTGTCATAACAGCGTCGAACAAAAAAGAAGCGCGCAAGCTGGCGGCCAAGGCGGCGTGCCAGGAACTGTTCTCCGTGACCTTCGTGACGCCGCCCGCCGCCACCGAGCCCGCCGCCGCGCCGCAGTAGCGCGCTCCCCGCCCGGGGCCACTCCGCGCCGCCTCCCGCCTGCGCCGAGCTCCCCGCGCGGTACCCACCAGCGCTACCACTCGTCCGTCGCCGACTAAACTTTCCTCCAAGAGACATTGTATCCCCACCCAGCGCGACAGCTCCACCCGGCGTCTGATGTATTCGCTCTCGCGGCGCTCTACCTCCGCGCGATACTCTATAGCCACTCGTAATCCCTCGCCCCCGAAACGTTCGACACCCCCGCAGTGTTCTACGCCCACACGCAATCGTTCGCCCCCAAGGCGACGGCTACCTAAAACTTCGTACTCGCGCATTTCGACGTACACGCGACATCCTACGTCTCCGCGCTTACGCAACCGTACGCGCAAGGGACATAGTACACCCACACGCGACCGTACGCCCGTGTGGCTATCGACACCTGCACGTAATCGTACACGCAAACGGCATCCAACACCTTCGCGATGTCGTATAATCTCTCGTGATCCTTCACACTTACAGGAACCCAAGCGTTCTCGGTATCATACACCCTCGCGCGACAATACACTCACGCAGAGAAAAAAGACCTCGCGTGATAATACGCCCAGTCGTAAAAGTACGACCTCGAGTGGTAGTGCACACTCGCGTGATAGCACGCCCTCGCATGATCCTTCACCCCCACCTGATCCTATCCCCTTGCGGCAAACTAGACCTCTGCGTGACCCTTCATCCATGAGACAAGACACGCGCTCTCGACATAATATGCCTTCACGTGACAAATCGACCTCTAGCGGTAATACGACCTCTGATGAAAATACGTCTTCGGACAATAACACGGTCTCTGGCCAAAAATCGACCCCTGGCGATAAGAAAGCTGCGGGCGATAATTCTTCTGACGATAATACGACCTCAGGCGATAACACGACCTCGGACGATAACACAACCTCGGGTAATAGTAAGCCCTCGCGGGATGTTCCGCCCACGCGTGAATCTACATCCAAAAGACAACCTACCTATTCGCGTATTCGTAGAGCTACACGCGATAAAACAGCCTCGAACAATATTACGACTTCGGGCGATAACATGGCTTCGGGCGATAGTACGTCCTCGGGTGATAGTACGTCCTCGGAAGATAATTCGCCTAAGCAGGATCCTATACTCAAACATATCTCATTACCCTTGCGGGAACTCACACCCTTGCGTGACCCTTCACCCGCTACGGGGAAAACTAGTCGCTCACGTGAATCCTCGCCTGTTAGAGAGACCACGCCCTCTCATGAATCATCATCCTTAAGTGATTCTTCTCCTATTAGCGACACTATGCCTTCGCGGGACCCCTCATCCGCGAGGGACGCCTCGTGTGATCACTCTCCCACAAGAGAAGCCACACCCTTGCAAGACCCCTCACCTTCACACGTGATGGAAGCCTCACCTTCTCGTGACCCGTCCCCCATGAGGGAAGACGGGTTTTCGCATGACCCTTCATCGACTTGTAATCCTACTTCCACACACGATTATACATCTCCGCATGATTCACCGTTGCTGAACCCCACATCTTCGCGAGATATTACAAACCGGTATGACGATGTTGCACCTCCGTGTGATCCAACACCAACACGTGACCCTACACCACCACGTGACCCTACACCACCACGTGACCCTACACTTATGCACGACTCTTCACCCCCGCGTAATCCTCCTTCTTCGCGTGATCATACACCGCCGTGCGACCCTACACCCACACGTGATTCTACACCTCCGTGCGACCCTACACCCACAAGTGATTCTACACCTCCGTGCGACCCTACACCCACAAGTGATTCTACACCTCCGTGCGACCCTACACCCACACGTGATTCTACACCTCCGTGCGATCCTACACCCACACGTGATTCTACACCTCCGTGCGATCCTACACCCACACGTGATTCTACACCTCCGTGCGATCCTACACCCACACGTGATTCTACACCTCCGTGCGATCCTAGACCCACACGTGATTCTACACCTCCGTGCGACCCTAGACCCACACGTGATTCTACACCTCCGTGCGATCCTAGACCCACACGTGATTCTACACCTCCGTGCGACCCTAGACCCACACGTGATTCTACACCTCCGTGCGACCCTACACCCACACGGGATTCTACACCTCCGTGCGACCCTAGACCCACACGTGATTCTACACCTCCGTGCGATCCTAGACCCACACGTGATTCTACACCTCCGTGCGACCCTAGACCCACACGTGATTCTACACCTCCGTGCGACCCTACACCCACACGGGATTCTACACCTCCGTGCGACCCTAGACCCACACGTGATTCTACACCTCCGTGCGATCCTACACCCACACGTGATTCTACACATCCGTGCGATCCTAGACCCACACGTGATTCTACACCTCCGTGCGACCCTAGACCCACACGTGATTCTACACCTCCGTGCGATCCTACACCTACACGCGATTCTACACCTCCGAACGATCTTACACTCCCAAGACAATCCACACCACCGCATGATAAAACACCACCGGGTGACCCTGTGCCCGAGCAGCAACCTTTGCGTGACCACACTTACGCGCTACGATATTCGCCGTCGCTCGACCCAATACCACATCGATATGGTGTGCCTATATACCGTAATCTTCGACCCAAATCGCTCCTACCAAAGCCTTTACGACGGCCTCTGCTTGGACCTCATAATCTTGTGCGGGCTTATCAGAATGCTCCGCCGGCACACCAAAATATTTCGTCGTCACATCTTTTACCGGCAGTCCAAGATCTTTCACTGACATGCAGGGCTACCAATGTAGTACCAACGGGGGACCACCGTGATTCGGACCCGACTAGCCATCCCATGCCGACGCGCCTTATTCCATGGACACCCGATAGATTGTGGCCTCAACAAAATCCTGTGCCTCTGATAACTCCTGCGACGGATCAAAATGTTTTGCAGTTCCAGCAAGGTAGGTCTCGCACTACTCGACATCCTACACCAGCTCACCAAAATGTTTTGCAGACACATTATCCTTCACCGGCACATCAGAATACACAGACGCACTATGTTTCGCAGATACTTCAAAATGTTTCGCAGGCATACCGTAACGTACCGACTTCACACCTGGATGTCTCACAACACCAAACTCCCGCGTCGACACAACAGCATCTTCCACAGATATACCCTAATGGTCAAAAACAACAAATTCTTTTATCGTCACAACAGAATTTTTCCCTGACACACCAAACTCCTGCGGCGACCCAACATGATATTTCGCAGTCTCATGAAACTTCTGTAGCGACGCTACAACACCCCTCACACGTACCACAAAACGAGTTGCAATTACACCAAATTCCTTTGCCGCCAGAACGGAATATTTCGCAACCCCACCAGAATGTATCGCAATTAAACTACATTATTTCGCAAACACACCAAACTCCTGTTACGACACAGCAGCAACTTTCGCAGACACACCAAATTATTTTGTCGTCACAGCAGAATGTTCCACATTCACATCATAATGTGTCGCAGCTAAACTGTAGTACTTTACAAACACACCAAATACTTGTGACGACACCAGAGAATCTTTCACAGACTCGCCAAACTACATCTGAACAAAATGACTCGCTGACACACCACTGCGCTTCGCAAACGGACCCAATTCTCGTTCCGACACCACGACAACTTTTGCAGTCGCACCAAACTACTCTAGGAATGCAACCAAATGTTTTACAGACACATCAGCAAGTGTCTGAGTTACACCATAGTACTTCGACGCAAACACATCAAACTACTATTGCGACACAACGGCTTTCGCAGACACACCAATCTCATTTGTCGTCACAACAGAATGTTTCACATTCCCAAGAGCATAGGTCGCAATTGATCTGTAGTACTTCGCAAACACATGAAACTCCTTTGACGATTCATCAGAATCTTACACAGTCACAACAAAATAACTCGCAAAATCACTGTAGTTCCTCGCCTACCGACCAGATTCCTGTACCAATACAAGGGCAACTTTCGCAGTCTCATCAAACTCGTGTGGCGACTCAACAAGTCATTTCGCAGTCACACCAGACCAGTTGTGTGACTATTCAACAGAATGTTGCACAGTCACAGGTACATGATTCACAGTTACACCAATCTCCTTTGAGTACACAGCAGAATGTCTTGCAGTCTCACCAACAAGTGTCGGAGCCACATTACAGTACTTCGCAAACACTCCAAACTCCTTTTGCGACACAAGAACGGGTCTCGCAGACACACCAAATGCTTATGTCATCACAACAGAATGTTTCGCACTCCCACCAGAATGTGTTGCAATTAAACTATAGTACTTCGCAAACACACCAAACTCCTGTGCCGCCACAACAGAATCCTTCCCAGACAGACCAAACTCCAGTAACTACACAACAGCAACTGCTGCAGGGAGACCTAACTCCTGTGACGACGCAACAGCAACAGTCACAGGCAGACCAAATTCCTTTTACTACACAACAGAATGTTGTGGTGGCGCAGGGTCGTTCCTGGTCGAATCAGCATATTCCGCATCTACACCAAGCCTGGTCGCAGGAACCCCGGTATCCGTCGCCGACACAAGCCGGTGTTCAGACACGACAAGTTTCTCCGACACATCGCAGTCGTTCACCGATACACTGGAATGAGGAATATTCCCCGACTTCGTCTTGGTCTGACTCAGACTCTGATAACGATTTCCTCTACCATCCTGTAAGGGCACGCCCGTCACGCCGCGACCGGCACCAACGACAACAACAGCAACACGAACAACAACAACAGTCACAACAACAATTTAGAGTTATTCATCTATCAGAACTAATTAGAGCTGAACAGTTACAACAACAATCCAGAGTTGCTCAACAATCGCAACAGCAACCAGGAGTTGCCCAACAACAGCAGCAACAATTAAGAGTTGCTGAACAACAACGAAACGGAGTTGTTCAACAACATCAGCAACAACAGGTTAGAGTTACTGAACAATATCAGCAACAACAAGTTGGAGTTGCTCAACAATATCAGCAACAACAAGCTGGAGTTGCTCAACAATATCAGCAACAACAGGCTGGAGTTGCTCAACAATATCAGCCACAACACGCTGGAATTGCTGAACAATATCAGCAACGACATGCTGGAGTTGCTCAACAATATCAGCAACAACACGCTGGAGTTGCTCAACAATATCAGCAACAACAGGCTGGAGTTGCTCAACAATATCAGCAACAACAAGCTGGAGTTGCTCAACAATATCAGCAACAACACGCTGGAGTTGCTCAACAATTTCAGCAACAACACGCTGAAGTTGCTCAACAATATCAGCAACAACAGGCTGGAGTTGCTCAACAATATCAGCAACAACACGCTGGAGTTGCTCAACAATATCAGCAACAACAGGCTGGAGTTGCTCAACAATATCAGCAACAACACGTTGAAGTTGCTCAACAATATCAGCAACAACAAGCTGGAGTTGCTCAACAATATCAGCAACAACAAGCTGGAGTTACTCAACAACATCAGCAACAAGAAAGTGCTGCTCAACGACAAAGTAGACTTCAAGAACGAATAGAACGGATGATAAACCGTGTACAAAATCGGTTTGCTACCAACGGCTTGCCGCCTGTATCCTCTTACACTCAAACACCGTCAACACCGGAACTTATAGCGGAATTACAGTTGCATCCTTTTTTTGACTTGGTATATGCACTGACGGGAAATTTGTATTTGCCGATAGGCTCGAATCATATACCTACAAGCGCACATCATATACCGACAGACGCGCATCATATACCGACAGGCGCACATCATATACCGACAGGCGCGCATCATATATCGACAGGCGCACATCCTGTGCCAACAAATTCGCACTTTATCTCGGCAGGTTCCTATTCCATGCCGGCAGGCTCCCATTCCATGCCGGCAGGCTCCCATTTCATGCCGGCAGGCTCCCATTTCATGCCGGCAGGCGCGGTTCCAATCCAGAGACATTCGCAGTCTGTGCCGACGAGCCCAGTCCACACGTCGTCAGACCCAGAGCCGATTATGATAATTCCAGAACTCGCACCTACTATTCCAGAGCCTATCCCGACAAGTTCAGAACCTTTGCCGACCAGCCCAGAGCCTATGGCAACAGACTCGGAATCTCGACCTCCGTTAGATTCTTACCCAAATCCTTTTTTATTTATACCACTCCCTGCGGCAAACCGTGATGGAAATTATCGGGCAGGCTCACAACCAATACCAACAGGGTCTCGTGAACCGGTAAGCACACATGTACGAACAAGCTCACACCCTATATTGGCAGGTTCATACCATGTACCAGTGGGCCCACGCTATGTACTGGCAGGTTCACATCGTATTACTACTACCTCATATCATACGCCGACAGGATCACTCCATATGCCAACAGGCTCGCATTATACGCCGATAGACTCACACCATATTCCGTCAAGCTCAAATCGTGTACCAACAGGTTCACCCCATGTACCGTCAGGATCACATAATATGCCTACGGGCTCGCACTTTATTCCTACAGTCTCATATTATATATCTACAGGGTTGCTCCCTGAATATATGAGCGCACCCCTTATTGAACGCGAACCTCCTATCGAACGCGAACTCCCTGTTGAACGCGTATCCCCAGTCGACCGCGAACCCTCTGTCGACCGCGAACCCTCTGTCGACCGCGAACCGTCTGTCGACCGCGAACCCTCTGTCGACCGCGAACCCTCTGTGGAACGCGAAGGTCATGTCGACCGCGAAAGGGGTGTCGAACGGGAATTCCTTGTGGAACGCGAACTTCCTAACGAACGTCGACAACAGTCACCTGAACAACTACTACCGTCACCCTCGGATGATCTTTTTGTGAAGTTGGTGCGACTGTTCCTGGCGTACTGCCGCCTGCTCGAGCAGGGCGCGGTGCCGCTGCAGGCGCACGTGATGCAGGTGGGCGCGCACTTCGCCCCGCTGGCGCGGCGCCTGGCGCGGCTGCTGCGCGCGCACCAGGCGGGACACGCCGCGCTCGACGACGAGCGCCCGCAACACAACTTCGACCGCGACGGATACATCAGTTTTGCCGATCTTAACTCATTAATAGTACATAATATTAACAATTTTTTGAGTGACCTTGAAAACCGAGGAGGTTAACTAATATGTTTTTTTTTTCTAGACCATTAATTTTTCTTGACATGATTTTTTCCTTGACTATGTATATTTTAACATACTATGTGTATTAATGAAAGTTTATGTTTTAATGTTTAAGTATAATCGTAGTTGCAGTATGTTTAGTGCGAGTGAACGCCTGGGCGCAGCGCTTCCGGAAGCGCGTGGAATGTACCGCGTCTATAGACTGAACGCGTCTCGTGTTTCTCGCACTAAATATTTGCTTCATTAATTGTAGCTAAATATTAGTCTCTAGACATAGATTGTCTATCAGTTCACACACAGTACAATGAATTGATCGTTATATTATTTCCAACAATCTCGATGTGTGTAGCTCTACGTATTTACCCACAATTTAGCCTCTGGACTCCGCATAGCATATATTGAATTTATGTAATCAAATATGAAGTTGTAAAAAAAAAGGAAAATCAGAAATCGGAAATGTTATTTTAAATAGCACTTAACAGGCACTTTTGAATTGTCAAAATTGCGGTCAGTCAAAAAAAAAAGAGTTTTAAGTGATCACCTACTGCTTGTTACTGAAACAACCACTTTAACGGTACTGGTAGTGTCGTCCAGTTTAGTTGTTCTTGCGGCACACTTGGCTCTACAGGGTGATTGGTAACACCCTCTAGAGGCAAGTGTGCCGTTTGCCAGTGACACACTAGGCTCCACTGCGGAGTAGCGCAGGGAAACAAGCGTTCTAATATACTTATTTACTTAATCAAAAATATTGCAAAGAGATGCAATTATGAAAAACTTGTCTCTGTCTAAATGTACTCTTACTAGCTTTAGATGATGCACAACTAGATAAGTTGCGCCTCGAGAGAATTATGTGAACGATAGGTGTCCAGGGGCTAAGTGGTCGTTATTAATTTATAATGTTTTTATTATAAATGTGTAGCCTTATGAAATAAATTGATATACCATTACTAATGTTGTTTGATTTTAGCAAGATCTATAGTCTGTCTAAAAGTCAAACGACTTAGAAATTTTTAAACGAATTAAAAATCTGTAAGTTATTACATAAAATACTTTTTGACTTTTTACAAGGTTCTATTAAGAAACAAAAACCATCTCTTTGCAATCTTGATTGTTCAACCAGTGTTGACTACATCAGATTTCAAGAATTAGATTATTTGATTAGATTACCCAAGACGTTTGACTTTTTAGACAGACTACACTCCTGTGTGTCAAGTGTGTATGTACATAGATGGAAGGGTTTAAATAAAAGATTTTACTGGACATAACTACATTTAATAACATTTCGAATATTGTACTCGATCGAAACGTATGTACTCTCATCATCACAATAATCTGGAATTCGATATAAAAGTGGCCAGGAAGATTACCACCAACTAATGGGCCCGACCAGATACGTAACAATGCAATAATAACAACGTAAGCTTAATACGTAATAATGGAATGATTGTCTAAATTGGATATTTTTAGTTGGCCTTTACGTGTCCTGATCGGGCTAATATTACAACAGGTTATTCGACAGAAACATGACTACAGTACCCAATGTAACCGCTACACACTACTCAGTCTTAGCAAACGCTACGCACGACATGCAGACGTACGGCCAGCAGGTGAGCAGGCGGACTGGACGCTATGGCCGGCCACTGGCAGTGGTTCAAGGACGCGGGTGCTAACTACCCAGAACCCCTAGTCAAGTTGATAATCTGCAATCGTTAACGCTAGTAGAAAACTTAAAATGCGCGGGAATGACGTTATCTCAACGCTCAATAACGTGGTCTGAACAAAAGAATCGAGGACGTGGCCAACTCGAGGCATTCGACGCAAGAGAAACGGCTGTAACTTGGCTAGGGAGGCTGTAGCTCAAACGTATAGTTTACATTGAGCTGCCTTGATTAAATTATCTTTATCTATTATTTTCATTACACTATAAATAATTAATAATTTGTAAAATAATGAGCAGGGGTCAAGCTGTTTATTTGGGCTCCAGAAACAAGAACCTTTTCATAATGCGATCGTATAAAAAAAAAATGGTTGTACCTACAGTCTGATTGGCAAGTCTTTTGCACCCACGTCCGTTGATCTAGATACATCTTTGAGTAATGAAGGAAATAAACGGCACATGCTGTCTCTACACACAATATTCTTATAGTCAGACCTATTATTTTATGTCTAATAGTATAGAAATAAAATAGTCCGCTATGGTAAAATTATCAATAATTTTCAAAAGTACAGTTTAATTTAATATTAATTATAAATTTATAAATGTCGGGAGGAGCGTTTATGTCTAAACGTCTAAAGTTTAGATACTATTTGTTTGCTTGGACACAGCGGTGCCCGATTTGAGCGAAATAAATGTGTCCGATTCAGGGTCGATTTAGTTAGCTACGGTCAATGTATCGATATCTAATAATAATAAAGCAAATGTAAAATAAAAATATTCTAAAGTCATAATTTCAAGCCACTGATACATGCAGTTTGAAAATATCAGTTTTGTGTTTTTTTTTGTTTTATGATGATTACTATCGATAAAATATCTGCAGAGTTACGCTAATTGTTTTTATTTGATCCGGGTCTACCTGATACCCACGGTCAACCAAATGAACTTCAAATTATGCATGACACTTGAATATGTACCTAAACACTTAATTCATACCTATTGCAAAAATAAACACAAAAATGTACCTGTTTGGGTACTTTAAATACGAAAACAATAAACTTATATAAAACCATTGTGTAACAAAAACTTAATACAACAAATGAATCAACAACACGGGACAACATGGAACAAACTTAAATTTAATAGGAGACTACTACCACAGAATATAAAACGCTAAATAGAGAAGACTTATTCTAAGTTCTACAATGCGCGATAGTGGTGCAGGTGCCGACTGAGACAAGACTTGCTTGCATACGACGTGAAGTTACAAAGATCTTGTCTTGTTTGCAATGAGCAGGTCCTGCCTAATCGTAATCGCACTACCGGGTCAAATAACATTAACTAACGACACTTCGCAGACGGTACGTATCGATATCTAATGCCGAGACATCAAAAAAATAAGTACTTATATCCTATGATTCCAAGCAACACTACCCGCGGCCAAAGGCCACGGGGCCGGGGGCAGTCGTTAATAAAATTAAGTAGAAACATTTGTTCTATCGCCCGTTAGATACCGGAACCATCACATCTGCGAAGTTTTCCAAATTAACTTGATTTGACTGGAAATTCTGGAATGAGTTTGCCAAACTGCAGTTTTACTGCTCAGGCTACTTAAGCTGGCCATTGACTCGCTTTACTGCGTGTGATACACAGTGCAGCAATGCGACCAGATCATTAGAGATCCATTTTCCCTATTTATAACGAGTATCAATGTGCTATCAACTTCATAGCACGTAAGCAGTGGACCTCTGAGTCTGCATCCATAATTTGTGCTAGTTTATAATAATAATATCATCGGTTACATCTAAGAATACTTGATGTGTTGGCACACTTTGTACCCACAGTTGTAACTTACAGGAGAAATATAGCATCGGTAACGCATCACATAGGGAAGATAGAAGTATCCTAAATTATACAAAATGGGTCTTACTATAAGTATCTATGACACAATATACCTTCACTAGAAATCTCTTGCCTTTTGAACACTTTGATTTACATATTTTGAAATGGAAGCAAACAACACACAAAACAATATGTTTTGTAATTCTGCGTTACCGTTACCCGTCTAAATTCAATATAAATGCCAAACGTACACTGCCCATCTAAGTACCTAAACTAAGTCTCATAAGTATCTTCTTTACATCAATAAATTTGGACGTCAACGATTCGAAAAGCACGTTCACATGATTCTCAACTTTATTTTCTTTTATATAAAGATCACTTTCTTAAACGTTAGAGCCACAAAAATAATCTAATTGAAAACGTCAAGTAGACGGCTACGTTCAGCCCACAAGGACCCTAGTTCCGCTAATGGACGAAGATCTAAGCTAACGGAGATAATACTAGTTAGAGCAGGCGGTACGTCCACATGGACAGCGGCGACTGCAGCAGCGCCAGGTGCGGCGGCTCCTTGCCGCCCACCAGCAGCAGGTGCAGCTGCGTGTCCCCGTTGCGCGGCACGCTCCGCGCCCGCCGCGCGCCCAGGTCTTGCAGCTCTATGTCGCCCGGGCCCACACCGGAATCTGGAGTCAAAGCAGCTCCTAAATTCATCACGTCGGGGCCTAAATAATGAGGATTGCTGAACCCTAGCGAGTTGCCAGACAACCTGTTGACCCGCTCTGCGCTCGCGTAGTCGGAAGTGGACAGCTCTGCCTCTTCCTCGTCAGTTACTGTCGTGTCTTTGATGAATCTGACTGACGCCGACTTGGGAATGGTGACCACAGTAACCTTGCCGTCCAGTTTGACTGATGATCTGCCTTCTCTTTTGATGTTGTTTATTTCTCGCCTCATTTCCTCTTCGTCTTCAGAGTCGAGGTACACGAGCTTGGTCGCCTCTACTGGCGACAGGACCGGCGTGGGCAGGATCATGTCGGCAAAATCAGGAACAGAAATAGGTTCACGAGACATTTCTGATCTGGATTCAATGACGTCACCTTCTCTCGGGCTCTCGCCGCCGTCCGCAGGCTGGCGCTTGTCGATGACGTACGCGGAGTGAGACTTGGACAGCGCCACGGCCTCCTGGCGCACCAGGCTCTCCGTGGAGTCGCGCTCGGCCGCCAGCGCGCTGTACGAGCAGCGCGCCGCCTTGCGCAGGTGGAAGGAGGACAGCTTGGAGATCTCCTTGAGCAGGCTGGCGGGCGGCTCCGGGCGCGCGTGCAGCGAGCGGCGCGCGCACGCCACGCGCGCGCCCGGCGCCGAGCGCACGCGCGGCGGCTCGGCCGGGATCAGCAGCACGCAGCAGTCCACGCGCGGGGACGGCCACTTCAGACTCTGGATTATTCGCTCCCAGGTTTCCGTTGCTGTAAATACATAAAAACACATATGTGAGCAAAGGGTATCTTGATAGTTTATAGGTAGGTACTAGAAATGCAAGGTACGATGGTCAAGAAGTGGAACCGATATGTTACCGAAGTGGAACCTCCAGAGTTCGTTGGTGGAGTGGCCCTGCGCCTCGCCGCCGAACACGTAGAGATGCGCGCCGGCGCGCACGCACGCGTGGCCGCTGCGCGCGCTCGGCGATAGCTTAGCGGGCGTGCGCACCTGGCTCCACACGCGGGACACTGCGGACCACGGCTCAATGTAGGTTAACGAGAATCGATACAAAAGTAAATCATTTTAAGGCGTACTTCATGTTAATGAGTGGCTTCTTACAGGTCGCGCGGTGAATTAAGATCGCTCGGCAAAAGTGGAAGGGGCATGCGCAGTATTCAATTCTAAGGTCTATTTGACGACGTGCGGGCGAGTGTGCACCGACGGCGACACGTCATTGGTAGATCAGTCGCTCTTCAATTCCTGCGTTGCGTTCACGCGTCTCAATGGATACTGTTGTACTTGGGTACTGTTGCATACAGCTTGTGTTACCGTGTTAGTAATACGTAGTGGTAAAAAAAATGGTTAAAAATAAAGTTTTAAAATGGCAAGCCAGAAAAATGGTTTACGACGTGAATTGTTACGTTAAGAAAGAAACTAACGAAATTATTATTTTTAATTTTTAACGTAACGTAAAAAAAATTTTTTTTCGGTATTTACCTACTTACTTACAAGATAAATTACAAGCAAAAACTAGTATTATTATAAGTTATGTTACTAAGGTTCAAACATACGAAATTAAAAATAAAATCCTAACACATGCGCCGATTGCCCCCACTACTTTCACCGAGCGATCTTGATTCACCGCGCGACCTGTATTTCGTTTAGTTTCTATAGTGTATCCGGCTCGAAGGACCATATGTTGCTGTTGGAGCGTTGAGTGTTATGATAGCGTAGCTTCAGCGGCAGCAGTAAAATGATCATAACGAGCATAGATCGTGACTGGTGAGAAACGAAATGTAACTTAGTGCCGCAACTCGGCGGTGGAAGAAAATAAGTCGCCGGCGCGTCATCGACAGTGCGCGTGTCCAATGCGTCACGTCAATGAGTATGTCGTGTTTAGTGTTAGTGAATATGTGTGTTGTGAACTTGGAAATGTATATAAATATATATGAATGTACAAATAGACATAATAGATGTAGGTGAATATATATTTATTGTGTACGTGTATAGCGTATACTGATGTATACGCTATGTATGTATGTATATATTATATGTGAGTCACCCACAGGTAGGTAGATGTAATTAGGTAGCTATCTACGGTAGTAATGTGAAGGGAACGTGTTAGGTTGTGTACTTACTGGTGTCGTAGTACCAGAGGTCGGCGCAGTCGCGCAGGTCGCACTGGCCGGCGTGCACGTACAGGCGGTTGTCGTGCAGCGCCGCCGCGTGCCGGTGCCGCGCCGGGCCCGCGCCCACCGTGCGCACCTGGTGCCACGACTCCGACTCTGAACACACAACAGCTCTTACATCATCATCATCACCGGACAATAGACTATGAACATACACTAGAGATTATCAGATAAAGTTAGCTGTTTTTTTTTAGTTTATTTAGTAAAGAAAAAGTAATTATAGCATAGCCTAGGTAAGTCTTTTTTTAAATGATTTTGTTTTGGATTATTATTAACTTTTATGTTTTTTTGATGCTTTTAATTATTTCCAATTCATTAATTTTTATTTTGGATGTATTTTTATGGTAGCTTAATTCTTTAATTTATTGTTTCATGCATGCGGTGTTTACCTGTAAGTGATAGTTGTGCTGAAGAATAATTTTATATATGTGTTATGTTGCTGTATTCAGTGTATATAATCGTTGTTGAACCTAATTTAATAAATAAAATAAAAAGTCGATATTTTTATCTAGAAACACTAGCTATACTTAGGCCGATTATCATCACTCACCGTAGTGAAACGCCCAGAGCTCATGAGTGGAGCCCCGCAGGTCCTTGTACCCTCCGTAGATGAGCAGGCAGTCCTTCAGCGCATGCGCCGAGTGTCCGCGACGACCTCTGGGGCCCAGCCCCGCGGCCCGTGCGTCTCGCGAGCCGCGCCGGCGCACCGTCGACGTGTAGCCTGACTGACCAGGGAGCTTGCGCCATATTTGCGTCTGGAAAATAATATAGGACGACATCAAAACAAGCATTAAGAATGTTACACCATCTGTTCGACGAACCGTGGCTACAGCGAGGGTAGTCAACAATTGTCGAGGTGTAGCCTTCTATTTAATCTTAAACGTCCCTTTAGTTAAGCTTGTTGCGTGTTTCATTCAAGTGATGAAACCCTATGTTTTAATGCTAGGATTAAAATCAGCCAGGTGTATAATGTAAGCCCTTTGGTAGCCCTTTTGTTAAGGGCTAGGTAGTATCTAAATAAAACAATTAAAGAAGATTTCGATGGAATCGAATTGGTAACAAAAGTTGTCTACAAGGGCAAGGTCAGATCATTAGGGTACGATAACAAAACCGTTAACAGTTGTCAAATCGGCGAATTGACCAATAGGCGGCCGTTTCACGGCTGGTTATGGTTTGGTTATCGTTATAGTTAAATGGTGCAACTCACCCTTAAACCAGAAAAGCCAATGTAGCCATTGTTACCACTTTGTAACTTTGTTCTTACTTTACGCTAGAAGAGCAATACTATCATCAGCCCTACAACCCGATAACTTGTTTAAGAAAACCGAGGAATCTAGAAATTATCGCTTGCTGTATACCTACAGTGTTGACTTGGAATGGAGGTGACAATAAATTTAATTTAAGTACCTACATGTGAGAAAGAACCTGATATTTTCCCTAAATTCCCTCGCAGGCAAGTGTACTCCTCAACCTACATAGATGGCGAGGCCGGATAGCGCGTGAGTCGCGTGCTGCCGAGGCTCGGCTCTCGGTTGGTGGCCCAATAAGTGCACTGCGACAATGTTGTGCACGCGACCTTATGGTAAGTAATGAGAACACTTCAAGGACGAGAGGGTTCGTTTTAGAGCCGGGTTTGTAAGGATTTCATTTCAACTACCAACCGCATGGAATAAGTGTTTCCCTCTGTTTCAAAAGGAAGAGATTTCTTTAGAAATGAGCATCACCTTTGTACTATTCTTCTGTTTCCTTCTTCCGTTCTTTTATTATTGTGTGTACATAAATTGTTAAATAAATAAACAAAATAAATATAGCCTATTTGTTATTGTGATATATAAGCTATATTGTAGTAAAGTTTCTTCAAAATCCGTTCAAAAGTTATTACGTGAAAGATTAACAAATATCCATGCATACATACCAATAATATTGGTAGGATACATAAGGTAGGTATTGTATCTTTCTATTATTTTTCTTTTACTACTGGAGATATCGGAGGATTTATGTTTTCAATTTCAGCGTTCTTAGACCCAGGCAGCATCGGCTTGGATTACGTACCCACGGTACGAACAGCATATTGTATACTTACTAGTTTATAGTACTTACTTAGCTTAAGCGAAACCTTTCTTCACTGCATTAATCAGATCAAGACAAAGTATCTATACCCAGGATATGCTAATACTAGCATGGTCCAAAAGAACAGGTACGTCCTACCAGAACCAGTCGGGCAAATAAGAAGAAGAAGAATAACGGCAGCAGTAGCAGTCGGAAGAATACTGAATGCATGTGTACTTTAGCTATATTTAAGTGTATTAGAAATTCCCTAAAATCTCTGTTTGTACAGAGAAGTTCCGTACACAGTACTGACATAGATCCATAGAGAAGCAACAAGTAGGTAAATATGAACTCTGTCAACAAGACAGTTGTTAGGTACCTCTGTATCATATATCCAGAGCGGCGTCTCGTTGGAGAGCGCGCCGGCTTCCCCGCCGAACACGTACAGCTTGGCCTCGTGAGCTGTTGCGCTGTGCTCCTGCAGCGACGGCGGCGGGTCACCGCGGCACTCCAGCTTCTCCCATTTACCATTAGCTGGAACGATATCAAAATTACTTTACTCGAAGGTTTAGGTAGAAATATCGCAAAAGAAAGCTCTCATTTCGAAAGCTCTCGTTATCAACCAGGGATAATTCCAGACTCCTCCTGATTCTGGTAGCTTCTCAGATATTGTTGATAGAAAACCTCAAAAAGCAATGCTGTTGAGAATCGGACCCCAGCTCAGAGAGGCGTTTGCGACCACTACAGAAATAGGCGTATAATTAAAAGTTGTGGATGACATAATTGAAAGTGCACAACTTGCGTTTATTTGTAACATTTATACATTATGTATAATAAAAAAACAAGAAAAAGGATTCCGAAAAAAATACTTTTTTGTAGAAACCTCTTCCAGCATACATTTACATGGGTTAAGTCCAGGACTCGTCGATCTGCATAAATAAAAATTATGCCAGACATTTCATAACAGAATGCAAACAATTAAATCAGCATTCTCATAGCATTGTCACATTTCGAGTTAAAACCATCAACTTATAAAACAAAATACAATAGAACAGAACAAAATCTTTACATCAGAATCAGAACAAAACAAAAGACTCATTACGCATTCGTGCAACAAAAAGTTCCGACTCGTAATTAGCGTTTGAGTCGGTTGATGAGGCTCGACCTAATTAAACGCCTGTCGGAAGCTGCAGCAGGAGTTTTCAGGAAGAAAGACACGTTTTTGTGAAGAACCCTTAAACGACTGCTGACGACAGCCTCTTCGATTGATATCAAGGACCGTATTCAGGTCGGTGTCCCACAAGGAACACAATTGGGTTTGAGAAGATTGTTCGTTTATTGTGTTATATTTATGTAATTAGGTACAGACTTTGATAAATGAAAGTTTGTTATAAAGGAAAGTGGAGCTTTTTGTTTGTCTTTTTGAAGGATGATTAATGTTGAAATAACACAACTTCTGCACTAAACTAGACATTAGTTAGTTAGCCCATTTATATCCCACAGCAGAGCGAACGCCTCCCTCTCCCTTTTCCACACACGTCTCTCTAAATTAGGCATAAAGCTCATGTACATGTTTGTAAATCTATCTCCTTTCTTTCAGTCCATCCAAAGGTTGTCTGTAAGAAATTGCCTTGTGCGATAAGACCGCCTATTTTATAGGTTTATTTATTTTTAATCATTTTTGTCTTGTATTTTTGTTCATGTGGTGTACAATAAGGAATTTAATAAATAAATATAATAATGTAGTAAAAACAAGAGTATTTACCTGCGAATGGAATTAAACTATTTAGAAGTTCTTACTAAATTAAACACAAACAAGACCGTAAATATTCAAGTTATCTGTACTAATAGGTATAGAACTTACCGAGACTATACCTCCAGAAGTCCCTAAGCGGCACGGCGCCGCCCGCCCCGCGCCCGCCGAGCACATACACATGTCCGCCCAACAGCGTCGCCGAGTGCTTGCCGCGCGCGCACGGCACCGCGCGCCCGTTGTTGCCGCCGCACTCCACCGAGCTCCACATCTCATCTAGTGAAGAACATGAACCATTTAGTTAATGATCGCCAATCTTATATCTAAATTAGCACTCATGCAGTTGTGTCGAATCCATAAGGGTAATAATCGTCAGTAAGAAACTAATATATTTCCGTCAACAATATTTAACAATACAACCACTAGTAGATCAAAGACTAAGCTTGAAGTCTCCACTCTTTACTGGAAGTACTTAGCAAATGCACCTATAAAGTGAAACCTGTATTGAGTTTGTGAGTAAACAAATTTTTTGTCCCTTTTTAACAATTTTTTTTCCCTTTGCTTTTTTTCCGGCTGAAAAAACAAAACCTTGTTCCATTGAGAATGGCAATAACTGTGAAAAGGGGCAGAAAACTATAAAATATGCTTTAACAGCATCAAAGGCAAAACTTATTGGATTCAGCAAATTTTAAATAAAATATAAAATTGCACGCTCCAAGGCTTTCGACAAGGTAAACCACATTGCGTCTTTCCCTCGTCTTTGATCGAAAGTTTCCGACATCAAAGTTGTGTCCCTAAAAATAAAATGCATTACTCCCCTTCAATGTGCATAAAAATCACCAACTACTCGTCGTGTGGGGTAGATGAAATGCCGGCGTCCCCCAGGGCTCCTCGCTAGGACCCTCCGTTTCAACGTCTCTAAGTATTGCTTATTGCGAATGAATCCCTTCTTGTTCCGTGTAGACGTGTTTAGGAGTTATCGTTTACAATGTGTAAATATTAGTTAGGAATCGAGGAGGATTCCTTATTGTTTGTGGGAGGCAACATAAACTGCTATTGTCATTATGCAAAGTTTTGTTGACTGCGTTAACAAACAATTAATGGACATTTCAAGTTTTATAATGTTGTTTTTAATCCATTTTCTAGGTACATGTTACAAGACAAACTAGACCAACATTTTGTATAATGAATTCGTGACCACTCTATTCGGCATGCAATTAAATCTTAATTACGTAGTGGACTGCACTACACCGTACAATGTTGTAGAATATGTGCTACGCCTATCTTGTTGGTTGTAAACCGCAACATTAAATAGATTAAAACTTTGTAGAACTTAACAATTTCCTGCGTTGGCCAAGCATGCTGTAGCAAGTTCAATATACCGATAACGAATGGTCGAGGGACGGGGTCGAAAAAAAAACGCTTTTCTCATTTTGTCACGAAATTCTGCGAATCTTACGAGAACTAAGAAATCGTGTCCAAAAAGTTTCATATTGAAAAAGATTTCTGTATTATACCCCGAGGACAGAAATGAAATGACAAAGAATTACCAGCCTACGTAATAATATCATAACTCGAGACTCAGTATTCGATAAATCATATCTTTTAGGGTAATAACATTAAACCCTTTTACGACAAAGCCACAACCCTTCCTGTATTAAGACTTATGGCTTCATAAATGTCCGTCCATTTTCCTAAAGGCTCGTATACTTTTCACATCAAATATTTAGTCCGATCGCCCTATAATTAGTCCCTGCACAGGGCACGACAACCCTTTGTTTACCACGTGACTTGTTTGACAATTCAGCTCAGAACCCTGGACGACGGCATGTTGCCACACTTGTAGGTAAAAAACAAAAACATAGGGGAGATCGGGAGGGTCTCTGTACAGTAGTCGAGGGTGCACGGGACGGCAATGTTCTATTACACAAACGTGTACCGTCGTCATGAGTCGTCAAGAGTGACTTTGACGGACTTATCGACTTCTGTAACCTATTTGCTAAAACAAACATGAGCAGAAAAATAAACTGGGCAAGTGCGAGTCGGACTGCGCTGGTAGTTCCGTACAAACTTTACCAGGGCGGCTGATAAGTTCGCAGCCTAATGTAATTACCGATAACTTAACGTTTCACTACTAATACCACTAATTGTAGGACTCATTGATGTTACAAATTGCAGGTATTTTTATAATTTAGTTCATAAACTGATTATTTTTGGAACAAGTAACAATACCGTGTCAACGTTAACAGAAAATTCTCGCAATTTGAAACATCGCGCTGTGATTGAATTCTCCCAAAATTATTTTCGGAAAGATATCATCAGTTTTTCAGGATACAGCACCTTCATATATGATGGTTAAAAAATTGGCTCGGTTATTTCAACAAGGCAGAGAGACATATGAAGACGACTCTAGCCCGGGTCGCCCTGTGACGGCCTCGACTAAAGAAAACGTAAACAATGTGAAAGAATTTGTACTAGCTGATCGCAAAATTAAATCGTTGCAGAAAGATGAAGAGCTACAGATTTGTAAGAAAATAATTCGAGAGATTTTACATCATCGTGTGTACATGAAAAAAAATTAGCGCACCTTGGGTACTGCGAATGCTCACACCGCTTGAGAAGTAGTGACAATTAGGCAGCTTTAAAGATTTTTTATAGTTGTGCTAGCCTAATCTGTCTGAAATTTGTAATTGCATTGTGTCCGTGGATGAAACATGGATTTGCTAGTATGATCTTGAGTCCAAACAAGAGTCGATACAATGGATAAAATGGGGGAAAGTCCACCGAAGAAATTCAGTCGGCATCGAAGCTCTTGACTACCATTTTCAAGGACAGAAAGGGAATTTTATTAATTGATTATTTCCCTAAAAGGACTATAAAGAACAACTTTTACTACGCTAAGTTACTGAATCAGGCACGTAAGGCAGTCGTGCAGAAAAGACGTGGCAAGTTGTCGCGGGGAGTGCTTTTTCAGCGAGACAATGCACCCGTCACACAGCTCGAGTTCCGGGGGACGCCATAAAATCTACGGGCTTTACATAAATTGACCACCTACCTTATAGTCTAGACCTGGCTTCCAGTGACTTCTTCCTTTTTTATAATTTAAAAAAGGAGCTACGGGGACAAAGGTTTTCGGACGACAATGAGATGATGGTGGCTGTAGACAGCCATTTTGAAGACAATTTTACAGAATATTTTTACAGTACTATAAAAGCATTAAATTCTCATTGTAAAAAGTGTATTTCACTTGATGGGGACAACATTGAAAAATAAAAAAAATATAAAACTATATATTTCTTTCATTAAGTACCTTAGGCCGTGAACTTATCAGCCGCCCCTCGTAAACCTATGTAAAATATCGTTTAATTAATTTCCGAATGGAGTTTCGAAGATTATTATTAGTTTTTTTTTTGTGACGTACCAACAAATTTACTGTTTTCAGATTTATTCCTATAGCTACCTGTGCTATAAGACCTAGTTTTATGCCAGGTTCTGGGTCAACGGGAAGTACTCTATGAATTTTGATTCCGTTGAGAGTGTCGAAATAAACGACATACACGGCCATATTTTTTTTTGTTAACTTAAAAGTTCGATTTTTCATAGCTTTAAGGAACCGCAAGCATGAGTATATAGTTTTAATTTTAACTTGATACCTCCACGCGTTCCCGAAATAAAAGTTTTGACAAACAGACAGATAACAAAATGACCTATGAGGATTCCGATTTTTCCGTTTGAGGTACGGAACCCTAAAAACTGTCACATCTTCTGATGAAGGTGAGGTTGTTAACGAAACTTATTTCCACATTCATGAGTTTAGGATCGTTGGCAATGTTGTCAGGGTCAACGTGAATGGCTGAAGTTTAAGAGATAATTTCTGAACTGCCATAACTTTAATGTTTTACAGCTTGCTTCGCCAAGTACAATTTCAGAAATGTACCTAACCACTTTTTTAAATTATTTTATCGTTTATGTAATACTCTCCATATTATCTTAAAAGCTTGTAAGAAGTTTGGGTCAGTAGTGACACTAATTTTCATCACATTTATTTTGCTGAGTCACAAGAATGCTTATTGTTGTAGGTCATCAAAATTTATCTAGAGACCACATTCCTTAATAACCTTTATGATTCTATGTTGTCTCTTGCACGGCTTGTAGGCAACGCGGGCAGCTGAAAACACACTGAGAGGGCATTTTCTCCTTTTTTTCACAGTTCTCGCCAGCACAGATGCGAGTCCAAGCCTTGCCAGCGTCAGCCGATTAGTAAGAGTTGGGTGTAAGCAAACATGTTTGCATTATAACAAGCGTTCAAATAAAGCTGAATCACCTCTGTGTGGACGATGTGGTGTTTGCTTTCATTACGATGCAAATGTCGCCGGGAAAGGGACCGGCCGTCGACGGTGGTGCCGTAAACTGTTTATTGATATACTTCGTGGATTCAGGATAGACACTTAATGTATGTTTAGAGGTAAGGTAGAGGTTTGTTGTGTTACTAGGTACTGTACTAGCTTCGGCTAGCGACTTCGTCCGCGTGAAAATCTAAAATTATGGCAATCGAACATACTTTGTATCGTGTTTCATTCAAATCCGTTCAGCTGTTAAGACGCGAAGAGCTAACCGACAGACAGAGTTACTTTTGCATTTATAATAATCCAGCTTGTGTCCGCGTATACACTTGCGTTAACTTTGGGATAACATGATTACATGATATCATCTTACCTATTTTTATCAGTGAAAAAAGAAAGAAATATCATCCCGTTGATAATCGAACCCGCGACCTCTAAATCAATATTTGACCATGTATGGTAAACCGGTACATTCATATAATTACATAGGTTAAGCAACAACAGCATATGTGTGATCATGTAATAAAGTTACTAGGTAAAGTAAATCATTGATAGTTCTATACTCAACATGGCCGGGCGGTTTTGTTTCCATCCCCGGTTTCTAGCATTTTACCGTAAGTAATATAGTAGACAGATAGAAACTTTCGTAGTAAACAGTGGCTTAACTTCTTGATAACAGGAGAATCTTTTTCCTCGTCTACGTCTTAAAAACAAAAGCTGTGAAATATTCAGCTTTCTATGTCCAAGAGTTGTGCAGGGCGGCTATACCTACGAGTCAGTTAGTCAGGCCCTCTTTTAATATAATAACTCGTATATGGATTTTTTATCTTAGGAATTTGATGATTTCTCAGAGCGAGAATCACGCGACTTACTAATTCTTGAAAGTGAGTTGAAACAAAGGAGTAAGTAAATTTCCGGAATTCGGAGCGCCTAACCTCGCATCCCCGACGGCTTTGTTTCGATTAACTGTAGCTATTCACAGATATCTCAGCTTCTGGACCATTTAGGAAATGAGATTTGCCTTAAATAATAAATGTTACTTCGTAACACGTCTCAATAAATCATTAGATACTTCGTGCTTCCGTATGGATGAGAGAACTTCACTTTATTACGGCCTCCTCCGACCAAACTTATGAATGAGTTCGAATAAATGGATCACCTAATGCATGTTTCTGTTTCAGGAACTTCTGATTCGTTAGTGGTTCACAAGCCAGGAGCCTCTTAGCTTGATACTTTATAGATGAGAGTGGTCGCAACAGTAACACATGATTGCCACTTATTGTTACTAATGGAGGCAGGCGGACGGATAGATCACTTTTTATGTAACTAGACAGATATGACAAGAAACATGAGGTGTGCGAGCGTTTGAATAGATCAAGGAAAAATTATAGTTTGATTTGATCAGATTAATGTAACTGACTATTTTCCAGATACAACCGTTTAGAGACTAACCGACCAATAGTGATAAATGAACTCGATAGTTATACTTCTGACAGCAGATGAATCGTAAACCGAAACCAACCGGAAGAAAAAAGTAGGGAAGATCAAAGAAATAACTACAATATTCTATTTAATCTTCCAGTGGAAGTAGAAGATATCGTCGTTCATACAGCAATAAGTCCTGATGAGGCTGCAATCAGCTGGGATGGCCGCGTTTTCTGCCCCAACGCCCCTCGCGCTATGAATACAGATCGCTCGCAAGTCCGCTTGCATAATATCCACGTAGTAGAAGACGCTGGGTTTTCAATGAATTTATTATTACTTTTACATTTAATTTATCGCACGTAATACTACAAATCTTCCACGACTCACGACTTATAGGAGGCCACAGACAGAGCTGTCAGATTTGAGTTAGATCGACCCGAAAGAAGAAGAATAATAAATGCGAAAGTTTGTAAGCGTGTACGTAGATAAACCCACGATTATGGACATCAACATCATTATTCATCATTCCATTTTTACATGATTTGGAATTGATTTGCCTTCGTGTGCCAGTTTTGTTAAAACATAGCATGCACACAAAAGAAAAAAATCACGAACAAAATCTGATAGCATTGTGCTATTAGATACTGTTTATGATTTTTTTCTGGAGATATCCAGGTCAGAATAATCTTATAGATTAGAATTTCGTCTCGCTAGTACATAATACATAGGTAAAATATCGTTCCCTTCACAAAAAATCTCTTTACCGCCGACTCGCTTTACATTCTCCACCACACAAAGGACCCTCATCTTTTCCCATTTTTATCTTCTAAGTTCTTTGTGGTTATCGCCGTCGTTCGTCAGTTCATAGATCACTACTCGTGTCAACAGAGCTCGAGCTGTCGTGCTCGTGACGCTGTGACGTCGTGGCGGCGTTATCTCGGGACATATCCACCTTATACCGATCAATACACTCCGGAATGGGTCGCTTTGTCGATCACTTGTTTGTGTCTCGTCAGGAAATAAGGCAGCAGAGAAGGTCACGAAAAGTGTTTTTTGGATGCACAATCGTCGATTTTCCGGGTTCGATTACCGGGTCATTTCCTTCTTGTACAATATCTCAGTATTCCGTTCTTAGCGACCGCGACACGCGACAGCGACTAGACGATCACGCGCCTGTCGCCGGGCGACCACTAGCTTTCCGATGTCAGCGACCGCGACGTCTGCCGTCAGTCTTCTCGCAGTTTTTATATGTGATGGTTGTGTTCTATTGCAGTATATATTATGTCGGACAATATATCCGCAGCTAGAAAGCGAGTTATTCAGCAGCTATTGGAGGACTAAGAAGAAGATGATATTCTTATTAAGTTATTATCAATATATAAGATTGGAGTCTTGCATCATATAAAGGAGGATTTTCATTCACTAACTCTATCAAAATTTTGTCCTCGTATGATGAAAACGACGTCATTTTGATGTGTTCATTGCTTGCGTCGCGTGACGGCACTGCTCCCGACGCGACCGGGTTGCTGGCCACGCGGGTCGCTGGCCACGCCCTCGCGACGCGGGTCGTGGCATTAGTTTAGTGCTCCATATAAATTCATACTAAGCAGTAGGTCGCGCGACCCAGTCGCGGACGCGCTCTAAGAACGGAGTGCCACCTTAACAGTCCGGTGTTTGGATTTGTGGCTGAATTATGGCAATAGGCTTGTCAAAGTCAAAGTCAAAAACATTTATTTCAAATAGGCCATTTGCAGGAACTTTTGAATAGTCAAATGTTGGTCAGTCCAAGAAAAGGAAGCTAAATTGCACGTCCCAAAGCGTAGATCTCTATGGAGAAGAACAATTCAAAGCATTTATTTCAAATAGACCATTTACAGGCACTTTTGAATAGTCAAATGTCGGTCAGTCCAAGAAAAGTGAAGCTAAATTGCACGTTCCAAAGAGTAGGTCTCTATGGAGAAGAACGTGCAAGAAACTCCATGGACACTCTTTTAAATCATATATGTGTTACATATAATGCTTGGTTACATATTACTTGTTGCTTCTATCATGTGAGCACAATGTCGATAGTGAAATAAAAATGTAAAATAATTAAAAGATAGAAACTGAATTAAGCCACTGGCAGCTAAGAGATGACCAGTCCCATCTGACGGCACCCGTTCACGAGCATGACGCGTGCATCAGCCCCACTCAGCTCAACCATTTTGAAGGGAACTGAACGACCCAATAACACGTGCCACCAACAGCGAGACATTTGAGTGAGCATGACAAACTCTCAACTGCCATGCTCGTAATGTCAAAAAAAAAAAAAGATGTAACCTAATAAAAATGCTCCATGGTGCTTCACATTCACAAACTTGGAAAAAGTGCTTCTACATTATACAATGCAATTATCTTTCAAATTAAAAAATAATAATATTAGTTTCCAACTAATCAACTAATTAGTACGCCCTAGTGGTAGTGGAGCTGGACCAGCATTGAGCCAAGCATTTTTATCTTGAATATAATCCTCCAACTTATAATATGCTTGTCTGCATAGTGTGCGTTTAATACAAGATTTAAATTTCGTTTCATTGAGTTCTAATATGTGGGGAGGTATTTTATTATAACATTTCAAACAGTACCCCATGAAAGAAGAGGCCACTTTAGCCAGTCTGAAACCTGGTTGAACTAATTGATCCCTATGCAAGGAACTCCAATCTTTTTAAAACATATTATGAGGTACATAGATCTTGGTTACATATTTCTTGTCGCTTCAAATTGTGAGCACAAATTAAAAATAGAAACCGAATTAAGCCACTGGGAGCTGAGAGATGACTAGTCTCAACCGATGGCACCCGTTCACGGGCATGACACGTACATAAGCCCCACTCAGCTCAACATGACAAACTCTCAACTGCCATGCTCGTAATGTCAAACAAGCCAAGCATTTTTGACAAGGAAATAATCTTCCAGTTTATAATATGCTTGTCTACATAATGTGCGTTTAATGCATGTTTTAAATTTGCACTTATTTAGTTGTAGACTAGGGAATCTTAATAAAAAAATGCTTAAAGTTAAACTTGTTGTCTGTTACATGAGAATTAAACATAACTAAAGAAATGTATACAGTAAACATGTTGTAAGCAAGGCCAAATCTAGCTATTTAGCCACTCCAAGCAAACATACTCGTATATTTAAACGCCATTTACAATTACCCCTTATTATAAGGAAGCAATCTGTTTCTAATAAACTGCGGAGGGCTAAGAATTTTCATGTGTTATCAGTATCTCTGTAGATGCTTTATTTCCAAAGTTATTTAATTTTCTCTCAACCAAAGGAACCAATAATATGTGAGGGCCAGCGAAGCGAACTCCAAAATTTGAGCATTAGTTACATTTTCTGACTAATCGGAAACGGGGTCCTAATTCTAAAATGTAAAATCGATCAAAACTTTTGGGGATTTTTTTTATTTCTTTCATGTGTCCGTAGATAGGCTACGTAATTTACAAAATTTAATTTAATTTATTAAACCCCAAGCGAACGCCGGCGTTTGCGCACCTATTGTCTTTCTATTGTGTCTGTAATTTCCACGATTGAAAGGTTAATTATAGCCGCTAGGCGCCCTAAATTTTGCCGCCCCCTATATCACGCCCTGATTGTAGGTACCTACACCCCTGCCTAACCCTTAGAGGCATACAGGTGTAATGCTACGTTGAGGTACCTATTTTTGAGTATATTGATAATTTAGTGTTCCCTGATATCCTGATCCTTCAAATTATTCTTTTATTCGTACAACCTTAATCCTTATTTCAGCAAATCCACCATTCAGAAGGTGCAATGAAAACTCTGATAGCCCAAAAGGGCCACCCGTCTCTACTAATCTGACGTGATCCTGACAGAAACATACAATTATTAAGATTGGGTTATACTACAAGCTTACAGGATGATGAAGATAACACTAATCATGGCTTTAGACGTAGTAAAAGCGTCATATGTAGCTATAGATATTCATAGTCTAGTTATTTATTTCACCATTCACACTTTTTCCTCATTCAACGTCAATATTTAGGCAGTATGTTGTGTATTGTATGTCGGCATAATAAAGTGTTACCTCGTTGACCTTTGACCTCATCCTCGAGGGTTAAGAGACACGTCACAGCGTGTTGGGAGGGTGTTAGCTGTGCAAGCGATCTACACGCGATGCTCACTTGTAGACACTTTCAACTTTCGAGCTACACATAGGTACTGTTGTTTGCTACTTAATGCTACTAGCAGAAGAGGTCGTTTGTGTGTTTATATTCTTTTTGTTTCCTTCTTTTATAGCGAACATTTGGAGCAAGTACCTACCTACTAGTCCAGGCGGCTTCTGTGAAGGAACCGGGGTGTCTTCATGGCTTATTTTGAAAAAAAGTTGTTCAGCTTGACTGCGATGATTATGACGTTATTACACATTTCTCATTACATATTTTAGAAACACAGTATCTTGTGGATATTATTTAGGCTTTTATTGAAATCAATTTATAAATTTCTGTAAAACTAATCCAGTAAAGACCTCTGAAAATCAGCTGATTTTTTTTTTACTCAAAAATTAAAAAAAAGTCAAAAAAAATTAACAATAGAAGCCTTGCATCCAGATTTTAAATGATAACATTTTTTTCCAAAAATTGTTAAGGGTTTAAAAAAACACTTATTTCCTGGAACAAGTTTTGTGAAATATTCGAGTAAATCACAGAATCACCGGATTGTAACAGAGTTTTAGGCTTTATCACTTTTTTTTTTACATTCGTATTGGATCACGTTTGATGAAGCAACAAGCTTTTAAACCATGCTCGATGTTGACGACAGGCGAGTGGAGAAGCAGCCTCTTAAATACCCATATTCGACGAGTGGATCACGGAGTATTTCATTTGGATTAATTCATCAAAACAATACGCAAATGCACCTATGAGGAAAGAAAAATCGTTAATCATGATTAGATTCAAAATAAGCAGAAAACTAGGTACTTAGGTAAGCATTTCAAGAATATATTTCAAAGCATTATGATCTTCTTGGGACATAAACAAATAGTAGTTTCATGAAAATTCCGCAGTCATTATTTAGAGTAGAAGCTGAATTAAATATAACGAAGAAAAGGCAGAGATTTAAATGTAAATAACTGTATACTTTGTGTGTTGCAAGTAAATCCCGGGTAAAATATGACCCGGTTAAGGAGGGTTGATTCAACAAGCCTTCTGAGAGTTATTTAAAATAATAGAGCTTTGTTTAAGATGAAATGAAGCTGAGGTTGATACCCCTATGGTACAGCGACATAAAAGAACGCTGTAAATAATAGCTTTCAGCAGGGTCAGACGAATGACATAACGTATGGCAATGGCGCAGCCTAAAGAGAAATCACGTGACAGTTAATATCATTGCCATCTACAATAGGTAGTGTTTGGCGGGAACGCTGATAGAAAAGTCATTTGTATAAGACAGGTGGTTTGGTTTGCGTGGGGTTCTGAATACAAAAATATTCCTAAACAATAGGTAAATTAATCTCGCTGTCTATTAAACATTTAACATTTCGTCATTTTGTAAAGCTCTTTACCCCTGGTGGGAGTTCCAGAGACTAGGACTCCGCTGGGAAATGTAAGCTAATCATACCGTGGCGTGAATGTTCTCAGAAGCTGGGTTTCGTCTCTACCTATGCGTTAGGATATCTAACAGTACCTACCACACCACCTACCACTACTTTATGAAAATCGGAAGCCGATACATCGTAACTTAATGCTATACTATCGACAAAATTTATTTGAACTGCCAGGATAGAAGCAATATTGAATTTGTATAGAAAAAAAATCCAAAACATCTACATACTAGTCTAACAAAATGCTACCTGGGTATATTCAATATTCATGTAGGTAACTGTGATAAAACTAAGAACCACTCAAACAAGTTAAAGGTGAATAAGGCTACATGGCCATGTGGCTAGGGAGGACAGGGGTCCGTACTTCCGTAGTCTTTAAGTTAGTCTTGCAAGCGGGTGGACTTGAAGATGAACAGACTTTCCAAGAAAACCCATTCATATTTCACGAGAAGACCTCAGAACACTAAACAATCCTTCCTATCAATATGTTATCAACAGCATATGATATTATATCGACAGCGCCGAGGGGTGTCGGCAGACAGGCAGCCGGGCCAGGGTGCGCGGGGGAGGGAGTCAGGGGTAGCAAATTGGATTTGGCGCTCAATTGTTACGTAAGCCTGGCGAGAGGTGTTGCCAGGCTTTGAACAATCAGTGGGGAACAGGCCGCAGTCATTTGAAATTGTCGTTTTTGAGTGTGGCTACGTTACTACAAGCAACAAAGTGGCAAGACAGGTTTAAACCTAGCGGAACTATGCAGACGTGGCATATCGTGAGTCGACCTGACCACAATAGCTCCACGAGACTGCGGGACAATGGCCACTGGTGCTGTATTCACTTGAAATTTTGAGTTTCAAAGTCAAAGTCAAAAATATTTTATTTCACATAGGCCTACATGGGCACTTATAAAACGTCAGAAGCTAGTGCACGGTTTCAAATTGGTCGTTTCCTATGGAGAAGAACCGGCAACTCAATGGTTACTCTTTTAAAAAAAAGTGATTGGTATTACAATATTGATAGATATTATGTAAGAACAGTGTAGACCAGTTAAATATTGTACACAAAAGCACAATAAAAAATATCTTAGTAAAAAACAAAGTAAGTCGTAATAGGAAGTAGTCTAAGAGTTCGTGGAGTATACAGTGTTCTAACATTCACATTACAAAAAGAGGATATATAAAAAAAGAAATCAGGAATAATATAATAATTATAACTATCAATAAAATGTTAACAAAATAAATTACTAACAAATCTAAGACAGTTGAAATATAAATAAAAAAAAAAAATTGCAAAAGCAATGTGTTAGAGAAAAAGAAATGTTAATATAATTATTAAAACAAAGGTGGAGCAGTTAATAGACAAAATATTGAGGATTTACCAGGGGGCCACATGTGCAGAGGTAGTCATTGCCAAACAAGCGTGTCTTCGACATAGTCTTTAACCTTGTAATATGCTTTTTCGGTTAGGACACGCTTGATATAAGATTTGTATTTTCCCTCACAAGTTCAGTTACCGCCTTTGGCAGCTTATTATAAAAGCGAATGCTGTTTACTAAGAATGACTTCCAGTCTTAACTAGTCTCCATTTGGATAAGACAATTTCGTGTTTACTACGTATATTTTTGTTGTGAAAATCGCTTATAATTTTAAAGAGTCCTAAGTTTTTATGAACATACAAAATGCTTTCTAAGATGTAAAGAGAAGGCAGAGTAAGTATATCGAATTCTTTGAATTTTATAAATAGCCCGGTTTGCTCTCTTTTGCTATATAAAAATTGAGTCTACATCAGCTGCAGATCCCCACAGTAAAATGCCATAAGACATAATACTGTGGAAATAAGCATAGTAAACTAACTTAGCTGTGGATACATCTGTCAATTGCCTTATTTTTCTTACTGCATATGCAGCTAAGCTTAGTCTTTCCGAGAGAGTTCTAATATGAGCACCCCACTAAAGTTTAGAATCGATAGTTATACCTAAAAACTCCAAAATCCAGTTCCAATATCCAATATCCAGTTTTTGGCTGTCAAGAATTAGATTGACGTCAACTTGAGGGACATTTGGCAATGACAACTTTATACATTAAGTTTAATAAGAGATTATTAGCTGCAAACCATTTCGAAAGGACAGCCTTAAATTAAAAGCCAGACTCTCGTTGACATGCAAGACATCCCCATCTTTTCTATCTACTTTAAAAATAAAAGAGGTGTCATCAGCAAATAGAATTATATCGCATAAATTAGATTATTTTTATATCCAATACCCATCACTTTCGCTACCTATTTTATTTGACCCTGTGTCATCAGCCGTGTGACCTGTCAAAGTAAATAGCAATTGTTTATTCATGTGTTTCGTTCGTCAAAATAGCAGTCGTAGGTACAGACGCCCAGACGAACGCTGCGAAAACGCTTGCTAGCTGATAGTGTAATGAAAGGTGCTGAAAACCGAATTATTTTTGCGAGATTTATTTGTATCTTCTGTTAGAAGTTAGAACCTACTTCAGAACTTTGACCACTATTTACTAGCAGATATTTACAGCAATTTAGATTCCATACCTATGAGTCCTTGTCCCTATCCTTTTTTTTTTTCTGCTCGAGATTTTAACCTTTAACTGACCCAAGCCTTTCAACTGTCCCATTACACAGAAGAAAACAATCGCCAAGGCCACACAACATCCCGTGAAGTTCATCTTAAACACTGATTTGATGTTCACTGGCTTTTCACGTCTAGCCAGGCTACAATGAGTTTTAATTTTCCAACAACGTGATCGTCGCTCGGTTACCTCATTATCGCCAGCAGCGTGTCCCGTCTGCGCCGGATAGCCGACGCCGCTCCGTTTGCAACAAATGCTGTTCAGTAGCGGATCCCTGCCTGCACACTGTTACATTGTCCGGATCTCTATCTGCACACAGTTACCTACAGTGCAGACTGGGATTACGCCGTGAACGAAGGGAACAGCGTGCTATTATGCACAGTTTATGCGAAATGGCGTTTCGCTTATATTAAATTGTGTTTCCTTGCTTGCTTCGGATTTGGCGATCTAGTTATATAGTAGTTTTGTTAGAGAAACGCTTAATCCTTGATAGAATATACTCGTAGCTACTTTTGGCAGAGCGAATGTTTTTTGTCGAGAAGAAAACCTACCAAATAATAAATATTTAGGTAATGTGTTTACTTCATTCTATTTACTAAACATCAGATTTATGAAGGTCGAATCCTACCCACATTATCTGTGTATCGCAGTGTGTCTATTTTAACAGCCAACCCTCATCCCACGCAAATTAAGATGGATGAGGATCGACGTCTATGATTAGTCAGCCTCAGCCGCGCTAGTTACGTATCTATACTTATACGAGTAGGTACCATTTCCCAATTGAAGACCGGTCGATGTGAACGTGAAACAGAGAGAAAAGGATCGGCGTACATAGTAGAGTAACTCAGTCTGTCTGTCTCGAAGTGTAGCTATTGTGTGGCGACAATAGATGGCCGCTGATGAGCAGGCCACAATAGATGACTAGGCCATTGACGAGCAGGCCACAATGTCCGACCAGATGAGCTGATACGGCCGACATTGTGGTGCTGATTGGAGATAGCGCACGTAACACTGATCATGTTTACCTGGGTTAGTAGTAACGAACGACGTAAAATTGTGACAATTTTTAGAATTTGATTATGGAAATGGATCACGAAGTATATGTTATTAATAAAAAACATTTTGTTCCATTGTGGTTAGAAGCTGTTTCGAAGTATGGAGAAGTTCTAAATTTAACTAATATTAATCTCCGTTAAACACGATTTTATTTGGTTAGGTTTGATTATTAAATTTGTGATATGCTGTAACATTTTCGCAAATATAAGTAAGTATGGGAAAGTTATATGTAATGGCTAGTGAAATTGATTACATCTTATCAAAACTAGGTCCCATCCCATTAAAACAATACAAAACTCGTCTTTGTTACACAATCCAACAAACCGAGCCCATTCTTTGATAAATCACCGCAAAGCTCTACATAGCTACAAAAACTCGTTATCAACTGGCTGTCACAGTTAAACTTTGATCGTCGTGTGGATAACTGATCGTCCCCCTGTCGCCCCCCGCGAGCCTGTCGCCCCGGGCCGTGGCTGGGCCACCCTGATGTTGTGATTTCCATTAAGACAAATTGGGATAAACGAGATTTAGCAGTTAAAGGCGATTGCCCCGAAGCGAATCGAGCACCAGAAATATTCCATTTTATTGGTGGATCAGAACGAGGATCTCTGGATATTAATTTGCCGAAGTGATTCAGTGCGTAGATAACAGTTAGGCTTCGCACTTTAGCAGCGAAGCCGAGCGGATTCGCCACGGAGCCGGCTGCGCGGGTAATCGCAAATTGTATGTGGAACATTGGTTCAGTGCACACAGTGGTAGTCATTAGTCGCACTATGTAGATATACATGTACCTACTATTAAGCCTCTTATATATATGTTATCGTGTTGTGTGAAGATAGGACAGACAAGAAAAACCCCTAACTATACCAGGATGTAGCATCAGTTTTGAAAGTTTCCAATTTCAACATCCATTTCACAAGTGGATCAACTCTGTTTGGGTACTATCGGAAACGCTTAAGGTAAAATAAAATTATTAATAGAAAATTAGGTAACTTGGCCTGAGTGTAAAACATTTTACAATATTCAAGGTACACAAACTAATAGTAATTGAGAAAATGCTCAGAAATAAGTATTTCTGAGTCACCGTATTCAGATGCCGCGCACGCTTGTGACAAGGTTTGGCATGAGGGTTGAATTCTCAAGTTCAGACGCATTCTAACTTACCTGATTTAGTTGAGTGGTATTTACGTATCTAAAATAATGGTACGGATAGGACAAGAGGATACATTTTCCGAGCTCTATCCCGAAACATGCCTCCCCTCATCCTCTTGCCTTTCATACTATAAAAGCTGGGGTTATCTCAACAAAGTGTGTTAGGGTAGAGCTCTGTAGAACTAAAAACACTAAAACTGTGAACTTTGCAGACGACACTGCTATTAATTATAACTATCGGATCTAACCACAAAGAAATAGTAGAAAAAGTCCAACTAGCTGTGAACAACCATTACAACTGGATACAAATATGGGAGATCATATTCAATGAGTCAAGATCAGTTCACATTGACATGACGAACAAAGTACCACTGAGCCTATTGTTCAAACTGTATCAATGACATGATAGTGCTTATTGATGACTCTAAATGACTTCTTGACAACTCAAAAGTCCATGTAACTTGAATAAATGCCTTGATTTAATTTGGAGATGTGTTCAACTGTTCGGGCAGCTTAAAAATATTTGCACTAGTAAAAGTTACAGGTGTAAGAACCATATCGTATAAAAACTCAATCCCTCTTCCTAATATTTACGGATGAACGAGAGCGTCGCGAGCAAGTGGCGCAAACGTGCTGATAACGAGCCAACTGCCCTGTCATTACTCACTGTCCGCCACCCGACCACCCGACAGCCGACAGCATCCAACTTGACGACGTTCAATACGGATATAAGAAATTATCGCCACTAATGGACGCGGCTGAACGAGCGATTTCTGGAATACTACATGCTCTACTTCACAATAGTCCAAGATCCCAGAGCTGTCTGACGTAACTTAGGTTCTTTGTAGCATTTGTGCTTTGAGTACCGGTGTGCTTGTGGAGCTCCTCTTTGGGACAGTTGGACAGGTACGATCCGAGGTAAGAAAGGGAACTAAAAATAAGAGTTAGGTACTTAGCTTAAATTTTTATTGTTGATTTTAATATAGGTACACATACACCGTACCTTACCTACCATACCGTTAAATTTTAATCGTTTTAATCCCGTGGAGGGTCGATCCGGTACAAGAAACACTATCGATTTGTAAAGATAAAATTAAGAAATTAATTTCGTACGTGCGTAAATTAATACGAGTTTTGAAAAAAAGGTACTTTATTTTTTGATTCTGTAAATAAGAATCTTATTTGATGCCTGTGAATAAGAATCTTTTTATAAAGACTGACTAAATATAAAAGTGAAGTTTGTATTATAAAAAAAAAAACTCTAGTTGTGTTTTGCATGCGTGGTAAGACTTCGTAATTCACCGTCACCGCTAAAAGTACATAGGTTGATTCACCATTACGTCGTAGCGATTTAGATATAACCTAACCAGCTAATCTAAACATCACAATAATATTATAAAAGCAAAAGTTTGTATACCTATGTGTCTATGTTTGTTACTCCTTCACGCTCAAACGGCTGAATAGATTTGGATAAAATTTGCAGACGGTGGACCATGTCCTGGAATAAGACATAGGATATTTTCATAGAAGATTTTTTTTATTTTCACACGGGCGCAGCTAGAATCTATTGATTGATGCGATTGAGTGTGTTTCTTCAAATGGGATTTATTAGAGCTGATTTACAACGATTTTGACTCTAATTTGCACCCTAAATGTTTCTTTTGGTAATTTTTTTTATCTACTATCAGAAATGATTAATTGTGGGAATTGTAATGCGCCTTAGACAATAAATGAGCACGCCATAATTATGGCAGTGAGTCCCCTATTTGAGGAGTGACTGGAAAAATGTCACAGCACCGGCGTCCTCGCCTTCTGTATGACGCAGATCCTCATTGGTCATGGTGAGATAAGGAGGTTCCTGCCCCGGATTTCAAATGACAGAAGATACTTTATCATAATAAAGTTTGCCTGATTTATTCATTTACGGGAAAAAATGTTTCGAGTACACATTTTTGAATGTACGCCTCGCTTGTTGTGTGCTAGCCCTCTGGCTTACTGCGATGGGTTCATTTCGATCATATGAGGCACAATCTGTCATTTTCAGGTTTACTTGCACATCTTTGTTATGAGACGATTTTAGCAGTAACTCTCGTCTATTTGACCGTTTTCTTGTATGATATACATATGATTTAAGCAGAACACTTTTTATCAGAGATTTATTTCATCACTACTGCTCTCAGAATGGTGAAAGAAAATGTCGTTAGGAAACCGGCATAATTATCTCAGGACTAAAACTTCAGACTTGTGTCATCCACCAATCCGCATTGGAATTGGATACGCGTAGTGGTTTTCGGTCCATTATCTCTCTTGGAGAGGAGACCCAGCTTGCTTTATGCTATCCGATTTTGATATTTATATTTATTAGACGACAAACAGGTTTAGAACGATTGTCGCATTTTTCGACACTCAATCGATCGATTGGGTACTTGTTGTTGACCCAGCAAGAAGCAAATTTCTAGGCCCCCTTTAGGTAACCGAAGTCATTAGGCTATAGATAAACTAATTTCATATGTGACTTTGGTAGCATTAATGCTAACCTTGCGAAGCCGGATCGGGTCGATGGTATGATAATGAAGCGCAAGAAGGGTATCGTCGGTCATTAGGGTTTCTCTAAGACGACATCGATTATCGTTTAACTGTCTAGCCAGTGACGCTTCTTCTGCAGAGTTAATGATCGTGTGCTTCCTACACTAGATATTGTTTCTACAATACACAGACATAGCGGTTACATACGTTATTGCTAATGATATTTTTGGCCGAATATGTGTGCTGAGTACAAAGTTTTTACGGTTAATAACAAGAATTGTCCCGAACCGTCAATTTGTTTGAGTAAATAGCGACACTCACTGCCGCGCTTGGACAGTTTTGACATTGTCTTCTCAGCATTCGTGGCCGTGGCGTTCAGTGTTATGTTATCTACAATATTATAGAGTTCCATGTCTACTGCGACAGTAACTATCTCTGTCTGTTTGTGTATTTGTTTCCTTTTGATATAGAGACAAATTCGACATCAAAGAATTTCTCTATTATTGTTGTACTTCTAGTATTTCTATGAAGATGAAAGTAGGACAATCTAGCCAGTCTAGTAGTGTTTATTCTGGATAGTTTGCTGCAAAATTTATAGAACTCGTCCTTGGAGCCGCTGAGACTGACTCACTGAGCATAATCATAACGGTTTACGATGAGACGGGGTCGTAACGTATCGCTTATGACAGTAAACCACGACTAGTAGGAATACATAGACACAGAAGGTTTGTTAAGAGTATTAAGAGAGAAACAGCCTTGTGACGTTATTCAATTTCCTCTGAAAATAATATTAAGTACCTACTCTTAGCTTGCAGGTCTCACGGCAAGTATAAAATTCAGTTGAAATTGATTCAATCATCCAGTGTTGTTTGATTGCATTCCTTTGGTTTTATTACACAATGTTCTGACTGTCAATATGAGTGATATTGACAGTCAGAACATTGTCACGCTTATTTTATTCAGATGTTGAAGATGTAAAACACTCCGTAAAATATAGACAAAAATCGTCTGTTAAATGTTAACTTCAATGGGATGGGGCAGGGTATGTATGCCTGCCACATGCCTGACAAACGTGGGTATTTTCTTTTTATTTCTAACTTATATGTTAGTTATTTTTATATTCATCAATGTGTGTGGATTTGTTATTAGGGTACCTATTATTGTTTCATTGTTTGTAAGTTTCTATTGTACAACGCCTTGCAGATCCTCCGTAACGTTGTACAAGTGATTGTAAATTAATAAATAGTAGCACAGGGTTGGTGCCCTGAGACAGTGAGACGGGGTTGCGGGACGAACTGGGTAGATCTTGCCAGAACTGGTCGGAGGATGCGCGGGCCAATGAAACATAGAAGAAGTGGAGCTTTTCATGTGACTAAATTCTCTTTGGAGTAGAGGGAGACCTGTGCCGAAAACTGGGATAGAGCAGGCTAGCAAAAATAAAGAATAAACAGCTCTAACTACTACTAACTCTCATTTTCAAAGGTTCCGTAATTGATAGCTTCCTTGTGGACCTTCTGTACGGTACCTTTGATTTTCAGTAATGTAGGTACCTTCGGAGCGCTGCTGCCGACTTGGTAGACTCGTAACTCACGCCTGAGCGCGTCAGTGGACGGTCAAGGGTACGGGGGCATGAGAGATACCAAATTGTTTACTGAGTCGAGAAACTGAATTATCTGACGCTGCTTTGACAACGGCGGATTGAGGAGGTAAGGGCGGGTTTGAAGCTTTGTGAGTTTCTACTTTCCGTGGTTTCAAACCTTGCTTAGTAACAATATTTTTTGAAAATATTGGTGAAGAATCTTGTCAATGCTAATCTTGTTGTGTTAAAGTCAATCTATCACCACAATCAACTCTTGAAGATATTGATACTATACACCAAAGTCAAAACCCCTGTTGATTTCAATCAACAACTAGGTAATTACTTAACCTGAATTACAAAACACTGCCTTTTCAATTTAAAAACACAATATTACGAAAACCGTTACCGCTATCCAGGAACTGCAGAGTTCATTCTAGAACAGCGAAAAATTCTAAACAATTCAGCAACCGATTATCAACTTCATCCTATTCAAAATAGGGTCCGTTTAAAATAAACAGGTGTTCAACGACTCCCTTAGCAAGTGTTAGATCAAGTTTTGCAGGAATAAGTGCCGTATGCAGATAGTTTTAAAGTTAGTTATTGTTTGGTGGTGCGCGGCGGGAGCGGGTGAACGACCGCCACCCCCTTATGCTATGTCCGTTCGTCTGTCATGTCGACTATGATGGAGGGTAGTATGGAATATGAAATACCGATGCAGGATATGAATCAATGGCAGGCAATCACAATTGAAAGGTTCAGAGTGATTGCGAGAATCCGATTAGTTTAGCGCCGACGCCAACGCTGATAGAGCTTCACATTCGATAAGTGCTCGCGATGTTCGCTTTAGTTTTATCATTGCATTGAATATAACCGAATTGAAATCTGTTAAAACTCAAGGTTCTATCATCTTATCAATCACATCAGCTAAATGCCTAAAAAACAGGAATATGAGTAACACTCTCTTATCTTCTTCTTAGTAGATAGGTAACCGAGGCACTTATCTTGGGCTTAGTTAACCTTCAGGTTTATTGTATGATTGGAAGCATTTGTACAAGTTTATATTTTGGAAGGACTTCAGCTGCCGTGTGTGGCCCTCCTTCTTCACGACGACGCACCATACCACACATCGCTTCTGATTTGTGAGTTTTTGGCAGAAAAATCATTATATAAATACAGTAGATACAACAACCCGATCACGCGAGATGAATATTTCGTTATCTTTTTAGTCCTATCACACGCGTCTATATTTAGAATACTAGTTAGTTAGTATGTGACAAATGACAAAATACGATTAGCGCAAGCGTTTAAAAATTTAAAACATCATTTTATTTCTACCGGTTTGAAGTTGAAAAAGACACAACAATGTTTGAAATAGGTATAATAGTGGTATATTATATGATATGCTATACTATTAGTGCTAATATATCTACCTACTCGATGTCTGCGGGTCTAAATAATTCTTCAGATTAAAAATAAAGCGGTATTATTGAACGGTAAGTGGGCAGTGAAAATTAAGTTTTATAGGCTTGATTTATAGGAACTTTCCAACTTTACTGAACGCAAGCCAATAACAATGAGTCACAGGTGCTTTCGATATTTATATTGAAAGTTTAGTTGGTATACATAGATAGAGACATTACTACAGCTACGTCTTGTAACAAAGACCCGTTATATCCTGCTCTCGTTTAACTGAGCTAATTATTACAATAGCAATTAAGTTCCCATGGTGCCAAACAATGCGAGAGCAATGAACGATGTGGGAGGCAATCAAACTATGTTAAAATTAGGATGAACTAAATTAATAGCAGTTTCAGACAGAATGTATGAACTAAAACAGCAACCGCCAACAATAGTCTTTAAAAGTTAACAACGCTTACCCAAGGCAGCTCTAGGTCCAGCGGGAGTTCACAGACTACAGCTTTGTATGATATCCCATTTAAAAGTAATAAAATTAAGCAATTATAGCGTGGCGTGGCGCTGGCGAGCGAAACCTCTGGCTTTCACCTTTATCCTTATTTGCACAAAAGAAAGTACGACCACCAAACTCGTCTGTTTAAATACTTCGTAACAGCCTAACATTGTGTGTACAGCTAGCTAGCTTCAAATCCTTAGTTTAGCACAGGTTTTATAATAATATTTTATGACGCATTGTTTCGGGTCATTGAACAATCCCCGAGGTTGTGCCAGTTAGAAGAATTAAAGCTACAGAATATTCTTGTTCATGTCATTGATTTACTCTATTTGGACAGAAATTATCAACACAATACTATCGAAGGGTTCTAGTCCTTGATTGACAATGACTTCATCAACATTAATGAAGTTTCCGTGGCCCCGTGCTGGGCGCCAATACACCTATTCTGCCAAATCGGAAATGTAAGACCGATTTAATTAAAAAATAAATGAACAACGCGAGGTCAGTGATACTAACCTTTGTAGAGAATCGGGTCACAAGGCCATTGTTGGAATATCCTACTTGTTCAGCCTTTCAGTGAAGTTATGAATAGAAGTTCTTTCATGTTTTAATATTATTGTTACTTTTGAGTCGTTTACATTAGTGGAATTATACGAGGCGATTTAAAAATCGCAAATGAAAACTCTGTGACGCTGTTTCATAATCTCTACTTCCTGAAAGAAAGTGTTCATCTTTGACAGAATCCCTACTCAACACTCAACAGAAACTATCTAAAATACGTAATACAAATCACTCAAGACGACAAAACACCCGGAAATATGATAAATACCTGTCGATAGAATTTACAAACAAAGATGAATAGAACCCCAATTCGCACCCTATAAACAAGTTCCCTTCTTTTTATCCCAATTAAAGTACAGATGTAGGCGACCGCGGCACGCGCCGGTACTCACCGAGGGCTTGGCATCAGGGCATCATTCGAAAAACAACAGTAAACACTGCACTGGACGGCGACACAGAACGATACAGAGCGGCACAGAACGGCAACACACGCGCGTCCTAGACAGAGGTGCGCGACGCACTGACGGGATTCGTCAGTGTTGCAAGGGTAGCTTTTTAGAGTCCTGTTTTCTGGGTATTCCTGGTCTTCAAAATAGAGCCTTACTTTGCAAGGGTAAGGATGGTAATGTTTCTTTTGTAGGTATCATACGAAGGAGATTTATGATTACGATGTTGAAGACGACGTCTTTGTTGTTTCTTCTATCAATTAAAAAAAAAATACATGAATTTAAGGGTGAGTTGCATCATAACCAAACCTTAGCCAGCCGTGAAACGGCCGCCTATTGGTCAATTCGACGATTTGACAACTGTTAACGGCTTTGTTATCGTTATAGTTAAATGGTGCAACTCACCCTTAGTGTTTGTGTTTGTGGTTTGATTTTTTTTTGTTTTGAATCTACCTTTTGTAAGGCTAATTGTACATTACTTCTAACTATTTCTACTAAATTAACATTTTTGAATATTACAATAAAAAAATAAAAAGCATATAAAACAAATATTTAAAAAAACCGTATTCTAGAGAAATCGGAAACAAGGTCTAAGCTACCGGTGCAGCCAGGGCTTCAGAAAACTGAACCTCGTAAAAATATTAACTTTCTGAATCAAGCAAGATCCCTAGGCGAACAAACAACTCCTAAGATGTTGGCCAAGGTTCATTGACTGACACGACTATCGGTACATAGGACAATGAACGCCGAATTCACGGGGCAGATTAACCTATTTACTTTGAGTAATCCACCTCAATAAACACTAGATATAATTTGTGCTCCATTTCTAACGCAACTCTTACGATTGTATCTCCCACTTTTAGGGGTAACATCCCACCTTGCAACCCACTCGCGTGTAGGGGTGCGAGGGTGCGTTCTGCACACCGGACATTCCGAACAGAGCTGTTTAATTGTCGTCCAGCGGCGCTGACGCCCGACGACGTCGCTACGACGACGTGATTGTACCTACCGTTTGTTATGACGCCATGACGCGTCATCATTGTTTAATAAAATACCTGTTTGATATGACTAATACAAACTGAATTCTGAATGCGACGCAGTCGGCTCTTTTAATATTTGGTCCTCAATATGACGTTAATGCCGAATAGATTACGAGCTATTATTAAATTCTCTCTTTATCTATATCGGTAAATCCGGTCAATACGACTTTATTTGATCAAGCATGCCAATGGTTTTAAACATAGCCTACCTCAATCTATATTTGGTAGTCGAAGAGTTTAATTTAAAAGGAAGTTATTATCATAAACCAACCCATAGCCGTGTTGACTACGTGTTGCTGACCGTTTCCGAGCTTGTACAACTGTGATTACAGGAGGCTTAATATTTTATGTGCAAACTTGTTCCTGCAGGGAGTGACGAGGTGCGCAGGAAGTCCGACGGTTGGGGCATTTAATTGTCGCTCAACGGCCTCGTTAGGGGCTAGTAGACAGGGGGGCCTTTCCCCAAACTGTACAATTTTAACTGCGGCCTTCCGTAACGCAATCTCAATTAATAATTAAAAATCGTGGCCATAACTAGCTGGATTAATATAAAATACGGAAACGATGCTAAAGCAATATGACTGTTCTAATTGCTAACAGACAATTAGACTATACCCAAAAGGGTTGTCTCTCTAATTCCGACGAATTGAGCGAACAATCGCGGCATTGTACTTGCGGCTTGTTACGCAACCGGGCCAAGGCCGAGCCGGCCGATGAACCTCAACCCGGGAGACTGCTGTATCTTATTGGATTTCTAAGAGTTCGAGCACAGGTACGTATGTCTTCGATTAAGTTTCCAAAACTGAAAAAGAAAATGTATCGAAGTTCAGCAGCTGCCTTGATTAACTGTATATCAAAACCTTTACAAATTAATGTAAGTAAAGTGTAAACATTTATTCATAGAACAAAAAACATCACAGCAACCTTTTCAGAAAATTCTAAAAACCCTTTTAACCACACAACATCAATGAAAGCCTTCCTGTAATTCGTTTAAAACTCTCAAATATTCAGTAATTACAAACTCTCGTAAACCATACAATTTTCTACAATGAAATATTTCGCGGAAAGGGTTTCAGAACGCGTCCGGATTCCGGATCAATATGGCGCCGGCGGGAACATGGCGGGAAGGCGCGGAAAGCGCGGGAAGCCTTACAGAGCGCCATCTTGTCGTCGCCATGGCAACCAGACGGAGGTAGAGATATAACCATGGAATAATGAGATCGTGTGGTTCGATTTGTGTTCGCTTTGTACTACTTATTTATGAGGCAGACTCTACTAATGAGTTTTCTGTTTACAATCTCGAGCTAGAACTCTAGATTGTTGTACCTACATACATAGGCAGGCAAGGGAAATTGTACTGATTTAACAGGAAATTGTAGAGGAAACAAAGCTAATAGCAGAAGTAATTTTTTTTACGAAACTGCAATTTTGAAAAACCATAAAAAGGATTTATTATATTTCACCGCTTTGCGGTTCGCTGTAACTCTTCATTAACTCTACAGCTCCCATCAGCACCCGTCAATTGTTCTATAATCAAGTATTCTGTATCGGTCCCCCGAGCCTCGCGCCGCTGTCGCCAACAAGCGTAACGTCTCGCACCCCATTCAACATCGCTGAAACAAACAGTCCCACCGCTCCCGACTCTTAACTGAAACGCAATGGCCGAGGAATTTTCCGCAAAAGTACCTAAATGTGACAGGGTTATCATATAGCAGCATTCGGGAATGAATGTATTTCTATTGAAATGCTAATTGGTTTTTAGACTATCGAAGACACTACACAGAGGTGCATGTTTTTTTTTTTTTTTATTATTGATAGGCTCGCTTTTGACCACTATCTCACCTGATGGTAAGTGATGATGTGGCCGACGATGGAGCACGCTTGCCTAGAAGTAACCTATTCACTCTCGACTTAAAGACCCCTAGGTTGTAGCTATCAGGAAACACAGACTCCGGCAGGGAATTCCACTCTTTAGCTGTACGCATAATGAATGTGTTTCCAAAACGCTTTGTACGAATGGGTGGGATATCCACCATGTACCGATGGCGCAACGCCGTACGTCTAGTGGTCCGATGATGGAACGGACTTGGCGGAATTAAATTGTGCAATTCCAACGCACACTCACCGAAGTGTAATCGATAGAAAACCGCCAGGCCAGCAACTCGGCGTCGATGCTCAAGGCTTTGGAGCTTTGAGTCAACAAGCGCATCATCACCGATGATCCTCTTGGCTCGCCTCTCAATCGACTCCAGAGCATCAAGCTGATACTTGGCAGACCCATCCCAAAGATGAGAGCAGTACTCCATACACGATCGAACTTGCGCTTGGTATAGGTTGGTGTAATAAAAAGTAAATTTTTATACTTAAAAAATAAAATATTCCGTCCCGAAATGTATTGCAAGATATATTACACATATATATGTGTGTGTGAGGTAATGATCTGGAGGGAGAGACCATGGGATGTGGTCGCCTTCCTCTGCGAAGCAGTAATAGCTAGCGAAGGAAATTGCCTTAGCCGTGAAGGAACAGACATCTTCATGCCCCAAACGTTGCGACAGAAGACGCCCTAGACGTCGGGAATCGCGGGCCGATTACCAGACACAGTAGGCGCGAGTTTGTAGCTCGCCGTTCAGCCGTACTGTAAGGATCGAGCTTGAGTCTTCGACGGAGCCAGCGCATAATGTTCCACACGCACCTCAAATAAATGTCCAGCAGGGCCGATGCCGAAAACCTGTGACCCTAGAACGCAAAGGGCAACTGAAAGACACAGGTTCGGTTTTAGTCAGAAAAAGTATGACACGTCTTTTTTTGAGAAATCATTGCACAATTTTTCACAACAAAAAAAATGTGTGTGTGTGCGAATTATGTTCACAAAAGTGTATATTTAATAATTAATTTAACGACTACAATCGTCTGCCTATTTATCCAGAGTATGCTCTAAAAAGAGCGCTGATTTCCCCTAATGCCTAATTCCGTAAAACACACTTCGCACAATATGACTGCACGGTTGGCGCAGGGGCTGCGTGTCGCGAGTTCGATTCCCGCACGGAACAAGAATCTGAATGTGAGTTTACTTTTCTATAATGGGGCAATGCTTTTAAAAGAATAGACCAAACATCCATGCTATTGAGTACATACCTCATAGATGAAATGGTAACCATGACGTTTTCTACTTAGCGAATATTGATGTGCACCACAAGTCATGAGGGTTCCGCGCACACCTGGGCCCTCCCCTGTCCTCGTAAGGTTGAAGCGACACGGCTGAATTTAAGGCTCTCGGGGAGGTTGTCAGAAGTGGAGCTGCAGCCTGGGGGAATCTTAATGAAGGGGTGTTCCGCTATGGATAAAGTACTACTAAAGTAATTGGAGATTTGGGGGACATTGCTTTTGATTTCTGTAAGTGGTTGTATCAACAGCATTTAATTTATTTAGGTAAGTATTTGAGAAGTAGAATGTGTATTAATTGTAAGGACGTAGCGGTATTAAAAAACCGGCCAAGTGCGAGTCGGATTGAATGAAGGTAGCAAAACCACGACTAAAAAAAAAAACTGGTTTGTTGTAAGGGAGTATTTTATTTGTTGTTTTAGCGGCAACAGAAGTTCATTATCTGCGAAAATTACGGTTCATGAGATATAGCGTGGTGATAGACGGACAGACAGACGGACGGACGGACAGCGGAGACTAAATAATAGGTTCCTTAACCCTAAAAACAAGAAATAATAACATTCAAAGTTAAAGTTTGTCTTTCAGAAAACTAAAATAAACGACCAATATCAGACACATGATCGCTGTATCGCTATACTTATGACGTAAGTTTGAATAGTGTCGTCATAGGTCGGAAAATAAAGTACTTTCATACCTACAATAACCTGTAATAATATCCTCCAGCAAAAAGTCAAGCTCTGGGAACAGAAAGAATCTTGTAAGTATAAAGTAGGACACACACAAAGCGCCCTTTGAATCGACCGGCGAGCAAATAGCGAGCTGTCACGCAAAGTGCAGCCTTTTACACGAGCGTGACTGTCGAGTCGCGCTTGTACCGGGACAAGCTATGCTACAGGTATGCTACAGGTATGCTATGCCTTTTTTTATTTCTGAGGGTGGGAAATCATCAAATAATTTCTTTCACTCTGGGCGAGAGTGAGTGTTGGACTTCTACCAACTTAAAGCCACCCGTGTTCCTTCAGTTTCCATTTGAGTTCCAGTACCAAGGTGAATCTTTTGAACAATCCAGCAGCCATGAGGTGTACTATTCTTTCACGTATGTAATATTCTGTTACCTATATTACATTTGAACCACCAATGAAAAAAAACATTGGCTAAAATACGAATGAACAGACAATTTGTTTCAGGCTACACGCTACAGGAGCTACGCTACGTGCTACGAGTTACAGGCGAAACGCTATGTGCTACGAGTTACATGCTACGACATAATATAATATAATAATAATAATAATATTCCACAACTATCACACAACGCCGTCTAGTCCCAAGCTAAGCAGAGCTTGTGTTATGGGTACTAGACAACTGATAAACATACTCATATATTTCTAAATACATACATATTATAGATAAATTACACCCAGACACAGAACAAATGATTGTGCTCATCACACAAACATTTGTCCTGGGTGGTTGGGGCGTGACATGCACGCTACGCGTTTCGTGCTACGAGTTCCATGCTACGACATGCACGCTACGCTCTTCATGCTACGAGTTACAAGCAAAACGCTATGTGCTACGACATGCACGCTACGCGCTTCGAATCGTGCTACGAGTTACAGGCAAAACTTTATGTGCTACGACTTACATGCTACGAGATGCATGGTACACGCTTCGTGCTACGAGTTACATAGCAAATGTGCTACGCGGGATGCACGCTACGAGCCACGAGAACCACGCTTCGAGACGTACTTCATCGACTTCTATTAGCTTAATTTTATTATTCCATATATCTGACCAATGTATTTCCCTTAGAGAACAAAGATAAATCTGAACTTATTTGTGCCATGTCACGGCAAAAATCGTCCTAGAGAGATCAGATAGATACGTAAGTGACACGTTAATTGTGCGTCTACTTTTTAACCAAGCATAAAGAGATCATGTTTGATTGCAGAGCCGATAGGTCGCACGTGTTCGAGTGTCTGAAGTATGAAACTATCCTAGAAACTTAGATATTATTCATCGCTTTACATATTTTATCGCCTACACTGCTTGCTTATCCTAACTCCAGACGCAAAAACTAATCCGTGGCTACTTCCGCATGAGCCTGGACGCCAATAAGCCAGGAGGGGACAAAGTGGGTCACACAGGGACCCCAGGCGCGCCTAATCATGCATGCCCACGGCGGGAATGTTGGGCTCAGCATTAACTCCGTTTATGAGCACGCGTAAAGCCGCCTCATTAAAATGCATGGACCAGGTGGTGCTTTTTATTTTTGGGACTGAAAATTCTGGTTGAATATTGCATGACTAGTAAACATAATTAAGAATTCGGTCTCAGCCGTGTCCAGTAGAATCTATTTTGAAACTTAGGTTAGACGGAAATCTATTTCTAAACTCTCTATTTATTTTATTATTATTGTACTAAATTATATTCATATTGTCCGTCAGCAACTTGCTCTGAAATACTGTCTTGTGGGATCGGAGGTACCATACTACAGGTACGATTGGCTGCAATAGTGGTTGGATAGTACAGAAAAAAAATCGTGTGAAGCGAGAAATGACGCCATCTAGCGTAAAATCAGATTGAAATGTTGTTATTGACAACATTAATTATACTGCTACTAGGTGGCGTTGCTGTGCTTCAAATGCTTATGCTAATGCTTTTTTTTGTAGCTTCTTTTGTTTCTATAAACATTGAAATAATTTATATATTTTTTTATCAAGTGTTGAAAATATTAAAATTTAATAATTATCAATTTATAAATATCTGATTGTCTATGTGTCAGTTTCAAAACTTGAGACGGTAGGTTGAATATGGATTTATAAATAATAATTAGTAGGTAGTATAAATAATACTTAGACCAAAGACTTGTGACTAAGCTTTAATTGATTGTTCGCAAGTTCATTTCGATTACCTCGTTCGAGCTCCTTTCGTTTAATTTTTTTTTTAATCCGGTCAATTTATGACAATGAGTATGAATTGTAACATAGATGTAGTGACAAGAGCTCAAATAATTGCTTTGCATAGTCAAGGTAAAAATTTGTCAGAAATAGCCAGAGAGATCGGTGTAAACGTAAGTAATCTTATTTTACACTTTTTTATATAACAAAACACTCCTCTTTATAATAATCATTATTAGGTATTATATATTTTTGTTTTATTGTTGCAGAGAAAAACAGTTGTTCTATGGGTACGACGATTTGAAGAAGATGGTTCTTTGAAACACCGTCAAAGAACTGGTAGACCAAAACTGATAAACATGTTGCAGCGTCAAACCATGGTAAGGGAATACGAGGAAAATGGATTTTTGCCGACGAACCATTATGCTGGTTTATTTGACACAAGCGTCGACACTGTCCGTCGTGCTCTTCATAGTGAAGGGCTGCATTATCGGAGGCATGCTGTGAAACCTTTGCTTACGGAAACCCATAAAAGAGCAAGATTGCAATTTGCTATGGATCACATAGACTTTGATTGGAGTAATGTCATCTTTACTGATGAAAAAACTTTTAAGTCCAGTGAACACGGTCGATTACGTCTGTGGCGTCGAGATAATACGCGATACACAAGTGGTCACGTAGTGCCCAATAGGCAATCTGGCCATATAACGGTGAACATGTGGGGATGGATGAGTGCAGCCGATCCTGGGGAACTAGTGAGAATACCAAGCCGAGCAAATAGTGCAAATTATATAGAAGTGCTGGAGGAGACAATGTTGCCCACAGTTCGAACGGTGTATCCAAGCGAAGAATTGCCACAGATAACATTTGTGCAGGATAATTGTCCAATACACCGTTCGCACAGTGTGCAGGCTTGGTTTCGTCAGCATAATGACATTTGCGCTATTCCTTGGCCTGCTAGATCACCGGATTTAAAAAAAACCGGATTTGTAAATTTATGGGGTGTTATTGTTCAACGGTGGAATAATCAAAACGAGCGTACTCCAGATGCGTTAGAGGCTCATTGTTTACAAATATGGGAGAGTATTCGTGGTTCAGATCTGTGTAAAAATTTGATTAATTCAATGCGTTCCCGAATGCAAGCTGTTATTGACCAAAATGGTGGTTACACGAGATATTGATAAATATATTTAATTAATATTACATATTTACTCAGTACGTAGTGTGTTTTACTTAATACCTGTATTTGAAATAATTTAAAAAAAAGTTATGAACACTTAAAGTTATAACACAACATAATTTTGTTTTTTTTTTTTATGTTACCTACTAAACATTTGATATGTTGTTGTGCAATTTTGTAGTTTTTTTTTAATATCTTGCCTCTTGTTTGTTTTTGTTAAGGTTACATAAGCTTCAATCCTCTTTCCAATTTGGGAAACGAATATTTAAGCTATGGCCTCAATAAAAAATTACAAGTAATATTATAATCTTATTCGATGATTAATAATCTGACTGTTGAATAGTAAACTGTAAGAAATAAATATCTATATTATTTTATTATTGCCTTTTTGTTTGATGAGCCTGTTTACCTGCTTTTTTTTCCTTTTGCTGCGTAACTACCGATTTGAATATTAATAATGATATTACACAACGCCGTCTAGTCCCTAGCTAAGCAAAGCTTGTGTTACGAGTCCTAGACAATTGATAAACATACTTATATATTTCTAAATACATACATGTTATAGATAAATTACACCCAGATTCAGCAAATGATCGTGCCCAACACACGAACATTTGTTCTGGGTGGGAATCGAACCCACGACCCGGACATTGCAGTCAGGAGCACTAACCACTAGACCAACAGGCCAGTCATAATGTTATATTACAATTAAATACTTCCACTTTGTTAGTTTCGATATAAATCCTACCGATTTCTTTTATTAATTGTTATTCATAACTTCAAAAAGTACAGAGGAACCAGAAATCTGACCCACCTGGCAGTAGAAGGTAGATAACATAAGACATCCTAAAAGTTAGACGAATTTGAACCTTCTGCAATAAGCAGAAGTTAAGTGGTATTCAATTCGGAGCTAATCTAAATGAGTAAAACGAGGTAGGTAAGTGGTCAAATATTATAGAATACTGATATGACAATTTGATTTAAGACGTAACGTTAACTTGTGAATACGGACCGTATGCCACGTAATGCACTTGTTAATTTCAACATTATTCCATAAGTCAACATAGTCTAATGGTAGTAACTGTAGACTTATATTGACGTGGTTGCCGGTACTAAGTTCAAATCAGTCACGCTACTTTTAGTAGGTTTGTGTTTAGAATACTGAATTGTTTTTTTTTTTTAAATCAAATTAAAATTTATAAGTCTTAAATTAAATTAATTATTTAAATCAAAACTTTAATGAAAAACAACTAAATATTACTTATACAAATACTTTACTTTACAAAGAAATTTAAGTATTCGTCTGATAGATTTAATTTAAATAACTATGTATAAAGGTAAAACACATAAAAGAAGTGAAGATATTAAATTGCTTATGACAGAATAGAATTATTTGAAATACAATTTTGAACATGACAAAAACAGTTTATTTATTTCAATAGTGCCAGTGGCGGATTAACCACGTAGCAAAATTAGCAAATGCTACGGGCTAAAAATTGTTTACACGACGTCACTGCAATTAGTGTCGACTGGTTTTAGTGTTATTAGAACGGTTCATTTTTATTTCTCTACCCTAAACTAAGTAAACTAAGTAACATTTGAATACCAGTTTTATGATGAATATGCCTAATGGTCGTGACTACCCACATATTACAAGTCAAGCGAAATTATTCCAAATATGTTTGAAGAATGTTCAATTTGGGGTTTTAAATCGAAAGCAAAAAAATACACAAGATTTGCGATTTAGCCTCGTGCCTTACTGCGTCAAAGTATTTACATAAACCACTAAGCTAACTATGATATTAAAAAATGTATTTTAATTTTAGACTATGACCATTTACTTAATTTATCTATCTTAAGTAAATACATTATTATTATATATTAAAATAATAAACATTTTATTTACTTGCAATACTTTCTTTCATTTCTATACAAACTGTCCATTTAAAAAGACATTTCCTGACTTACGTTATTAAAGAAAAGTAAAAAAAATGCCAACTAAAACACAAAAGCTGGAAAACAAAAAGTAAAAATCTTAACTTGAGATTTGAACCAGAAACATGTGCATCACAAGCCGCTGTTGGCACCATTGGACCAAGTGGACTCTTGTGGACACATTTGAAATTTAACGTTACTTGTAATGCTAGACGCAATATTCGTGCCCGTTTACAAACAGTTGATAAGAATCACGAAATTAGTTAAGCTTGTGTCTCATATTTTTTTATCAATCTACCCTCACACTCAGTTGTTGACGATAACGATGACGCATGTATCTGTTTTCTGTCAAACTAAAAGTCAAGTTTATGGTTTGTGAGATTGCCTTGGTCGCCATTTAGCTGGGAAGCAACCAACGCCATCTAGTTACATTTTCGAAAACTTGAATTTTAACGTGCAAGGGAAATTAGACACTAGTGTACCCAGGCAATTTCACAGCTGTCTGTACATGATGCCCGACCCAGTTCTCGATAATGGCGATATACAACACTAATTTTTAATTAGTACAAATATTAAAGGGCTTATAAAAAGAGGTCTTGTTATTATTTAAGTGGTCTCAAGAAATAATATTCATAATCAACAAACACTTCCCAGCAGGGAATTCCGCTCCTTAGTTGTACGCACAATGAATGTGTTCCGAAAACGTTTTGTGCGTATAGGTGGGATGTCCACCATGTATGGTGGCGCATCGCCGTACGTCTGGTGGTCCGATGATGGAACGGGCTAGGCGGAATTAGGTTATGCAATTCCGACGCACACTCCCCGAAATGCAACTAGTAGAAAACCGACTGGCTAGTAACTCGGCGTCGATGCTCAAGACTTTGAAGCCTCGACTCGACGAGTGCATCATTGCCAATTTTCCTTATGGCTCGCCTCTCAATTGCCTCAATTGCATCAAGCTGGTATCGGGCAGATCCGTCCCAAAGATGAAATGCTCCATACATGAACGAACTTGCGCTTAATATAGTTTGAGCAGCTGTTTCGGCGTGATGTACTGTCTGACCTTAGCGAGGATTCCCAACTTTTTTGCAGCCAGTTGAGCCTTTGCTTCGATGTATGGCCCAAAGTTGAGTGTTTACGTCAGCGTAACTCCAAGAAGGTCAAGATGGTCGGTTATCAGCACGTTTACACCCCGGAAAGTTGGAGCGATGATACGGATAGAGCCCCATTTTTTCGTACTAATTAAACAATAAGGGTATAACTGTAAATAACATTTAATTTAAAACAGATGAGATGAGGCCAGTGTCTCCTATCTAATTACCTACTGGTTGGTATGTTAGCTACGGACACTGAGACACCGTTCGATGTTTGACCAAACTATGCTTATACTATACCTATACATAGTTCCTGGTCATAGCACAACTACAGCGCTTCTCAATATCACCGATGATATAAGATCAGCCATGGAAAGCGGTAATTTAACGGTATTGGCATTGCTTGATTTTAGTAATGCCTTTAATACTGTCGATTACGATGTTTTGCTTGGTATTCTATGCTCTCTTAATATATCTCCATCGGTGATTGACTGGTTTCATAGTTACCTGCACGGTCGCCGGCAACGTATTTGCATCGGAGAGACCTTGTCTTCCTGGTGTAGTACTTCTGCCGGGGTGCCGCAGGGTGGCGTGTTATCCCCTTTACTTTTCGCAGTTTTTATAAACTCTATTTCCAATGAACTAACTTCTTCCTACCACCTGTATGCAGACGATCTACAAATTTACTCGCGAGCACCTCTTGGAAATCTGTCTGAGGCTATTATCACTATCAATCGTGATCTGGCCTGCATATGCGATTGGAGTAAAAAGTATGGTCTTACAGTAAACCCTATAAAGACGCAGGTTATTGTGGTGGGCAGTTCAAGGATGGTTTCTAGGATCGACTGGACGACTCTTCCCCAAGTCTCTTTTGACAACTCCGTAATTCCCTTTAGTGATAAAGTTAAGAACTTGGGGATATTCATTGACAAAAACTTTTCCTGGACTGCCCAGCTACAAGAAGTCAGCCGTAAATTTTTCGCTTCTGCTGCATCTTTGAGAAGACTTCGCAATTTCTTACCGACTGCCACCAAGATTGCGCTTGCACAGTCACTTCTTCTTCCCATCCTCGATTATGCTGATGCCAGCTATCTTGACCTCACTCAAGAGCAACTGGATAAACTTGAGCGGCTTCAAAATTTTTGTATAAAATTCATATTTGGTTTGCGCAAATATGATCACGTTTCCGAATTTCGTGTAAAGCTCAAGTGGTTGCCAATTCGCCTTCGCCGGAATGCTCATATTCTTTCTCTTCTGTATAATATTCTCTTTTCCCCTTTCACGCCTTTTTACCTTAAAAAACGTTTTGAGTTTCTCTGCAACTCACACACAAAGTTGCTCAGATCATCAGAAAACTTGCGACTTAAATTGCCAATCCATACCACGGCGTTCTTTGACAAATCATTTACTGTCCAGGCTGCTCGTCTGTGGAATGGACTGCCAGACACAATTAAACGCGCTCAATCGTTGCCTGTTTTTAAAGGACTCGTTAAGGAACATTACCTGTCGCTGTGAATATCGATAGTCGTCATTTATGTATATAATTTTGTCTATAGTCTTCAATTATTATGTATGTAGTTATGTATCTATTATACGGCATATGTATCTATCTGTGTATATATTATAATATATATGTAACTCTAGTTTGACACCAACGACAGCCCCATTTCTTGTCCAGGCAATTACTGTCCATTCCAGGTTGCCTGGAAGAGATCGCGGAATGCGATAAGGCCGCCCATTGTATGTATGTGTTTTAGTTTTAGTTTCCTTTTTGTATGTGTAATGGTGTACAATAAAGTGTATAATAAATAAATAAATAGTTTCATTCACAGTATCTAGCTACCTCCACAAGCTAGGAAAATGCACGGCTGAACAGTTGATTAGACTCTAGGTCCGAGCCGTAATTACCTAACACCGACATACATAGCTGTAATAGTTCTTTTTGATGTGGTGCATCCGACCATCAATACAGTGATTACGAGGTTTAGCGAGCATGGGAGCCATGGCGCCAGTTGCAGTCGTCATATTGGTTCCGATACACCAATCGCATCGGAACTGATATTTGATTCGGGAAATACGGTAGTATTTGCAAAGTAATGGAGAGTTATTGACAAAAATAATCCAACATGCGTATCAACTCGGGTCAAGTGTTATCGTGATTTTTTCTAAAAATAGCAATATTTATAAAGAAGTGTGGTTGGTAAAATAAAAGGTAATAATATAAAGAATAAGAAGGTTTACGTTTATCTAGAAAACTATCTATACTTTTTCTTGCTAACTCTGTATAGAGTCGACTTTTGGATAGCTTTGTAATGAAAACTGGCAGGTTTACTAAACATAGGTCGACTGAAATTAACTAACACTTTCCTCCAAACGGCCACCCCTTATTGCAGCGTCGTAGTAACATTTCCAAATCTTCTTCACCGGCTGAAAAAAGCCTTCCCGCTTAAAAAGAGTTATGTCCAGACATTTTCCTTGATAAATAATAGCTCGATAAGGCGTTACAGATGCGGCTGGGATGAAACACATCGTGTATACAATCACGTTACACAGGGATGTCCGTTTTTTTTTTTGTACTCATTTTCAAACCTGCTTGTCGAATCGATGGTTTTATTTCTCTCAAAGTATTTGGGCTTGGTAGGAAGCCATGTTTATTAGAGTTTCAAACCTTGATAAGTAACGATTGAACTAGATTTTATAGAAGACTTCTTTCTCGAGTTACAAATGCTTTATACGTACGTATATTGTATGTCTAACATACATGTACCTACCGGTGGCGCAACGCCGTATCTACTGGTCCGATAATGGAACGACTTTGGCGGAATTAAAATGTGCAATTCGTCCCTAAAGGTACTGGGCCGAGCACAGACCCCGAGGAACCCAATTTACCCAATTTATCGGACGAGAAGCCATCAATGATCACTCGGAAGGGTTAAAATCTATTGTTTTTCAGCATTTGACAGCAAAAATGCATCGAGTTAGCCTTTTCGGAAAGCTTCGCTAAGATAGTCAATGATATTAAAATTCTTAGTTCCATTTTACCGAGATCGTGTCTGTTTCAGTGACTCCAATCTACCTAAGTAAGTATATTGTTCAGTTGTGCAGACACTTGAGACACAAAACTACACCAAATCACAATAACCACGAGGTATCAATTTGCGAATAATTAAAAAACAGCCAGTGCACTTCGCTCAAAAAACAGCCAGTGCACTTCGCTCAAAAAACAGCCAGTGCACTTCACTCAAAAAACATCCAGTGCACTTCACTCAAAAAACAGCCAGTGCACTTCGCTCAAAAAACAGCCAGTGCACTTCACTCAAAAAACATCCAGTGCACTTCGCTCAAAAACCAGACAGTGCACTTCACTCAAAAAACAGCCAGTGCACTTCACTCAAAAACCAGCCAGTGCACTTCACTCAAAAAACAGCCAGTGCACTTCGCTCAAAAAACAGCCAGTGCACTTCACTCAAAAAACAGCCAGTGCACTTCACTCAAAAAACAGCCAGTGCACTTCACTTAAAAACCAGCCAGTGCACTTCACTCAAAAACCAGCCAGTGCACTTCACTCAAAAACCAGCCAGTGCACTTCACTCAAAAAACAACCAGTGTAATTCACACAAAAAACAGCCAGTGCACTTCACTCAAAAACCAGCCAGTGCACTTCACTCAAAAAACAGCCAGTGCACTTCACTCAAAAAAATCCCGCCAAAAACTCCACCTCCTTATTTTATCGTGTGTTAAGAATGTTCGGTCGCGTGCCGTAGGTTGGCCAGCCCTGCCGTAGGGTTGTGCAAAGTGTATTTATGGCTTGTTCCCGCATTCTAAAGGTGCGCGTGCCCCCGCGTAAATACACCTGATTTATGTCTATCGGGGTCGGGTTTACGGCCAACACTTCAAAACGATATTGTTTTTTTTTGTGGATTCTGTCATCGATTATGATAATAAGGATAAGATTTTGTTTATGAAAAAACAGATTACTGTACATAAGTATTCGAAGGGGGTAGATTGAATAGAGCCTAAGCGTGTATCATGTAAGCTCATCATCAACACGTTTTTGCCTTCCATTCTATCCTGGCAGCCGTCACGCTATCAACGACACCCGTTTCGTTCATATTACTCCTCCCTCACACAATCCATCTATCTTATCTTCTCCCTCTTAATCCATGTACATATATACTCAAGATTCTTTTAGTAACATGCGATTCATTCCTCCTCTTCACATAACTATTAACAAACGATTCCCCTTCAACTTTTCAGTCACAGGCGCCACTTTCAAACTTCTTCTAATATACTCATTCCTCACTTTATCTATTTTCGTCACTCCACACATCCATCTCAACATTGTCATCTCCGCTACATGCAATCTGTTTCCATCCGTTTTTTAATCCATACAGTACCAATTACAAGTCTTAGCACGGACTCGTAGATTTTGCCCCTTAATTTGAGGGGCAACGATGAGTCGCAAGTTGTTCCAGTGACTTGTCGCCATAATCATTCACCCTGAGTAGAACCAGTACGTTACGTCTCAGTTTAGCTCACCATTATCTCACCCCCCCGTCCTGACGTTGTTGTGAACGGACGTGCTATCAGAACTCTCCGTACTTTTAATTCATAATCTGTCATAAAAGTGCTTTTTAATTGAATATAAACATACAATATTAAACTTCAGTGCACCAGTGATAATCTGTGAAAAAACTATCGTGAAATTTCAAGTGCATCATCTTTAAAAATCAAAATTAACATCTAAACGGACAACTAAATTTTAAAATTTTATAGTTTTTGAACTTTGATCTCATTAGTGAACAAAAGAAACTGCTCATACGCTAATCACCTACCTACCGTACCAGTTCGCGCAAGACGATAGCGCCTACCAAATTCGACCACATCATTAAGTATTGACTTGGCTCAGCGGCGTAAGACGCCGGGTGTGTGCACAAAGTGTCTCAAGTTCAAATCTAACGTCGAATATTTACTTTTCGAAATTTTGGATTTCATTTCAATCACATTTCTGGAATCATAGTGAGAATGTCTCTAAGGCACTCACCGCCAGTATCACCTGCTGTATATAGTCAGTTACCTCCAGTCCAACACGAATCTGAGTCCGAAAACAATGAAGCTACGGGTCCACAAAACATTACCTGTCGCAATCGAAATATTAAAAGGAAATACGGAGACAAAGATTTAAATGATTTTAAGGACGAAATATCTGTTATAATCAAAGACCTTAAAAAGGAACAAAGTGATTTCTTCTCAACCATGAAATCGACACTGTTAGAAATAAAAAACCAGTATACCAAATTGCAGGACTCTGTAGACTTTACAGCTAAAAAATATGACGAAATATTTAACAAAATGGAACAATACGAAGTGGAGAGGAAACAAAATCGAGACTACATCAAGGTACTGGAAGACAGGGTTGATCAACTTGAAAAACAATCAAAAATCACAACCCTAGAAATAAAAAACATCCCAAAGGTAGAGAGGGAGTCAAAATTGGATCTAATAAATGTGATCAAAAATGTTGGTACCGTTCTCGATACCACAGTTACGGTATCGGATATTAAGGACGTTTACAGGATTAACTCAAGCAATTCTTTGAATAACACTATTATAGTTGATTTCACTACCGCCTTACTTAAATCTAAGTTACTGCAATCGGTCCGAAATTTTAATAAAAATAATAAAAGCAGTAAGTTGAATACAACGCATCTAAAAGTCCCAGGCCCAAAGATACCTGTTTACATATCTGACAACCTCCCGGCAAAAACTCGAAAGTTATTCTTCCTGGCGAGAGACTTTGCCTCCCAACATAAATATAAGCATTGTTGGTCAGCCTACGGCAAAGTCTACTTACGAAAGGAGGATGGCACTCAACGCATCACTGTAAACTCAGAAATGGATTTTGCTAAAATAATTGAAAAATGACTATCTGGTCAATACGATTTATTAATGAATCCCTGCATGTATTTTAATAGCTTTTATAAAGTGTTAGTTAATTTTTATCAGTTATTTATTTCTATCTATAGTACTCTTTTTTTTAGTACCAAACACAGACACATACACACAAACAATTTCACACACAATCAAACACCCTATTCGATTCAGTTTTGGGAATTTAATAGAAAGTATGAACATGAAAAGTTTTTTACCGTTGTGGATTTTTTTCATACCGATTGCCAGCCTTATGATTTTCCTTTGTCAGCACAGGAGAGATGTCTCACTGATTTCTACAGTTATGCACATTATACTTGGACGCTATCAATCTATTCGTCCTCTTCGATAATTTAAATTTAATAAACAACGACATTGACAACCTTTCAATAGCTGACTCTACTACTTGTGACTTGGCTGATTGCCCATACCTCATACCGAATAACGAAAAACGTCTCAAAATTATTGTTCAAAACATAAGAAGTATAAATTGCAATATGCCAGGTTTTAATGTCCTATTGGCACAGTCAAGGACGTCGTGGGATCTAATAATTCTCACGGAATGTTGGTTACCGCATACCTCAAATCATCCAGTGTTAAGTGGCTATAACCATTTCTCAACAAACAAAAACAAAACACAAAACGAGGGTGTAGTCGTTTACATAAAAAATGGTATACAGGTTAATGTTGTCGAACCTGAATTTCAAGACGCCAATTGTTTAGCAATTCAAATAAATAATGACACCGTTGTTTTAGCTATTTATCGCCCACCGTCGTACAACAATATAACTAACTTCCTACAATCTCTTAATGAAACATTAACGAACTATTCTTCTTGTAAAAACATTATTCTCACTGGTGACATAAATATAGATATCGGTAACTCAAATCATGATCGAAATGCTTCACCTTACCTAGACTTGACATCTTTTCACGGTATGCTTCCGGCTCACGTTATTCCTACACACGGGAAAACCTGTTTAGATCACGTAATTCTCAAGACTAAATTGCCAGCAAATGTTTATATAGCTCAAACAACCCTTACCGATCATTACACAGTCATTTTTTCCTTGAATCAATGTTTTCCTAGGCGCATAAAACACTTGATCTCACGGTTAGATTCAGTTGGACTACTTTCAGATTTGAGTAAAGCTAATTTTCAATCAGTTCTCGAGACATTTGATGCAAACGTAGCAGCTGACAAATTAGTTAACATTCTTAAAACTACTGTAGAGTCGAACACTAAAATGATTTCTTTCTCCAAGCGGAAAACAATTATTAAGCCCTGGATAACCCCAGGTCTCCTCAGATGTATAAAAAACAGAGACAATCTAAATAAGAAAATAAAAAAACATCCTGACAATTTGATTCTAAAGACTACATATACAAGGTATCGAAACTACTGCAACAAAATTTTGAAAAAAGTAAAAATGGAATTTGAAAGGGAAGAAGTAAAAAAGGCTGGTAAGGACAACCGCCGCCTTTGGAAAGTAATAAATAAAGTCTCGAATAGATCAAGACCCAAGACATCTCCGACTGAGTTAATAAGCCCGCAGGATCTACCAGTTCAATCTTTAAATAAAATAAATCAATTTTTTGCAAATATTGGCTCAACTTTGGCTGGTAAAATAACTGCCGAACAGCAGGGTCATGATTACTCCTTTACTAGTGCCCACCTGCCAGACTTTTCCCATTCCATGGTTCTTCTGCCCACTGATGAAGACGAGGTGGACACTATTATTTCCTCTCTTAAGCGCGATTGTGCTGTGGGCTACGATAATATCTCTTCAAACCTTCTCATTGAACATAGGAATCTTTTAGTGCCTTCTATTACACATATCTGTAACCTGGCGATAGAATCTGGTACCTTTCCACGTGCGTTTAAAACAGCACTTATCCATCCCATTCACAAGAGTGGGGACCGACACTGTATAAATAACTATAGACCAATAGCAATACTTCCTGCTCTATCAAAAGTTCTGGAACGGCTTTTGAATAATAGATTAGTGAATTATCTAGAATCAAATAACTTGCTATCCCAGTTTCAGTTTGGTTTTCGCATTGGGAAATCGACAGCCATGGCGGTACATGAGCTGACAAACTTTATTGTCTCCGACATGGATGATAAAAAGAAGTCATTGGCCATCTTTCTAGACTTAGCTAAGGCTTTTGATACAGTGTCGGTTCCAATTCTAATACGGAAGCTTGAAAACCTCGGTATACGTGGAAATCAGTTGTCACTTTTTAAAGATTACCTAACTGACCGCACGCAACTTGTTAAAATTGATGACCACTATAGTGACACTCTTCCTGTGGCTTTTGGAGTTCCCCAGGGAAGCATTCTTGGGCCCACCTTGTTTCTGGTCTACATTAATGACCTCTGCAACCTCTCTCTTCAAAATGGACGGATTATTACCTTTGCAGATGACACTGTGATTCTTTTCAGTGCAGACTCGTGGGAAGGGGTATATAAATGTGCTCAAGTCGGGTTCAATACTGTTAATGATTGGCTAAGATCGAATATACTCACTCTAAATTCCGACAAAACTAAGTATATAGCCTTTACTTTACGTAACAGCCCACAGTCTTCTCTTCAACCAGTCTCTATTCTTGCTCACACCTGTCCATCCCCTCATAACGGAAATTGTTCTTGTTACAAATTGCAGAAAGTCGACAGTATTAAGTACTTGGGGGTTACCTTGGATTCCAACTTAAATTTTGCTGCACATATAAATAGTCTCACTGGCAGAATACGGAAATTTATCTATGTGGTTAAAAATCTTCGGTCTGTCCTTAACTCCAAACAACTGCTGTCTGTTTATTGTGCCTTATGCCAATCGCTTCTGACATATTGCATCACTTCATGGGGCGGAACGTTTAAAACTAACCTCTTACCACTTGAAAGGGCTCAACGGGCAGTTCTTAAGGTTGCACTATTCCTTCCTTTCCGTCATCCTACTATAGAAGTTTATAAGTGCTCTAAAGTTCTTTCAATTCGACAGCTTTTTATACTTCATGTTGCTTTAAAACAACGAACTCTGATCCCTTTTACAAACACCCATCGTAGTCCTGATTTGAGAAGCAGAAGAAGGAATATATGTCAAACTAAATCGGTTAAAACCAAATTTGCGCGAAACTTCTTTTCTTTTCTTGGCCCATTTCTATACAACAAACTGAATGATTTACTCTCCATTCACACCTTAAACAAAACAACTTTTAAAAGAAAAATAACTGACTGGCTCATTACTTTAGATTATACCCAAATCGAAGATCTTTTTAAAACTGTGTGCTAACAATTTTTTTTCCTTTGGAACACACACAGTTCACCCCACATCACACGCGTTCACTCCACATCATTCATTCACACATACTCACTCCCATCTCACATATTCACATACCTACACTCTTTCTAAAAAATTGTGCATGAATCTTTTATTAATTACTTTTTATGTTATTTTTCATTTTTATTTTTCTAATGTAATCCAATCAAATAATGTAATGAAATGCAATAAAATAATGTAATCAAACTTATTATTATAATTGTAATTAAATATTGCTATCAATTTATAATTTTTTATTCTATTAATTGTGTATTGAAATCAATTTGTTTATTTAATATTGTAATTTGTAATGTAATTAAATGATGTAATCAAGTTATTATTTTCAATGTAATGAAATAATATAATTAAACTATTATTATTGATGTACTTAATTAATGACTGCAATGTATTTACGTGAATCACATCGTCTTCAGTAAGAACAACAATGATTAATGTTAAACTTTGTTTTGGGGGCCTGGTGACCTGACACACAAGTTTTTTAAAAAACTTAGTTCAGGCACCAGTCTTCCACAAATTAATTTCACCATTCTGATTGTACACTGTTTCATTTCTCTGGAATTTGTGGAAAGAAAATAAATAAATTATTATTATTATTATTATTATTATCTCCTCGGAAAAGCAACCCGAGGTAGGTATCAAAAGTCGGATAAGATCGGTATGGGTATTCCTGCGAGAGCTAAGTGCACATGACGAGAGACCGCCGAAATTGCACGGAACCAGTAGGTGTTCTCTTTTGGTTCTGTTAAATAGGTCAACACTCTTCAGTCTGCGCCACCCCCTCTCCAATATACTCTGGACCTTTAAGCCATTTTGGGCAGTCAGCACTATGTCATTGGTAAAATAGATTGAAGGTTCTACAGGATATGTCCTATCTAAGTAGGTAATAAACAGTTCCGTATCTAACCCTACTAGCCTAACTTATTTAAAAGCTCTGAGATTGCGAATTCACGAGCTATTCTTAACTTTGATTTCTGGATTTACTAAACCACGTTTCTTGGAGAGTTACGGGTTTACGAATTGTAATTACTTATAAATCATTGCAATGTTATCTGAGTAATAGATAGACAGGTAGCAAGCCGGGAATGACGTATAGCTCTATATTTATTGGATTAACTCTTTGAATGCCGTAATTAGAGACACAATAGAAAGACAATTGCTTATGTCGAACTGTGTAACATAAGACATTCAAAAGGTTAATAACACCCAGATGGAAATAAAGAAAAACAAATAAAATCTATTTAAAATAAAATGTTGTAAGCCTTAAACGAGATTTTATGATGTACCCTTACCTTTTTTTTCTGGTAGTAGATATTGCATTTGTCCGCCCATTCATTCAAAAACGCTCCGTTATGTCTCGGTTAAGAAACCGAACGCTGAATCATGACAAATGCTCGCTACGCACACATTTTTTTTAAACTTTGCCCCGCACTAGGAATTACACCTGTATCTATACTCACTACAAACGTACGTACTGTCTCATTTAATGTCATACCTACAATTGCCAAAACGGATCTTGAGCGCTCGGCGTCAGAGTGGGGATCGCTTTGCGCATTCCATACATTGGCGAGCCAATCATCGTCGTTGTTACATAAATGCAGCAGCGCAGGGAGCGAATCATGAGTGACGTCTATGACGCGACGACGCGTCGAGTCAATCACTGACACTCCCCGCCCCCGCGTCTCACTTCGCACCACTAAAGAGACCGAATATTTGACTTCTGCGGAACTTGAAGCCAGCGTTCAAGATCCGTGGCGGCAATTGTATGTGCATAAGGACCAGCTATTGCCATCAAAATAGAATATTGACCACCCTTGTTAGTTGCTGGCTCCTGATGAGAAATCCATATCACAAAAACTGGCCAAGAGCGTGTCGGGCCACGCTCAGTGTAGGGTTCCATGGTTTCCCGTCTGTCACAATAAGTGTTCCCACTTATGAGTTTAAAAAAAGGCTATTTGTTATGTTGACATACTTAGTACAGAACTCTAATAAATACGGAACCCTAAAAACGGGCCCACAATAGACGGTGATAACTAAAACAGTATGCAAGTAGTTGAAATTACAGCGATTGAGCACTCGTAAAATTGCGAATATGTATATTAAAGAAGAAACGATTTTTTACCACGGTACTTAGGTCATGAAAGCACGGAAAATCTTAACATCGACTTTTAAAAAGACGACGTCATTACGCAACGCCATCTATCGAATCATTTATGAACTGGTTTTTACCTTAACATTTTGATACATGGCGTTAAAAAAATGAATTTTAGTTTTGTTGTAAATTGCCTTAGCATGTTCCTGATAGAAGTTTTATGTAGTTATAAGATAATGCCGCCAATGCCGAGGAGAGAACAACCGAACAATTCGATAATACCGATAATACCCGACACCATCAACTCAGGAAAAATCCTAAAAGTACAGCGCCATCTCTCGGGAAATTGGGTTACTAATTAATACATAGGTACCAGAAGAAGTTTTCGGTGGTATTTTGGATTGCGAGAACCGATTTTAATCATTCTTTTTTTGTTTGAAAGAAGATACGTTTATGATAATAAAATATGTAAACGAAGTTAAAAAAAAATGCTTGCTTATACGATTATACTACAAACTTAGTCCAGAAATTATTTTGTACAACCTTTTTGTCTTTTTTGACCAACAATTTTCTTTCCATCAAGTTCAAAATGATTTTCCTAGAAAGTCCTTATAAAGTTCTACTTTTCAGATTTTTTTTCATATTTTCTAAACTTATGGTTCAAAAGTTAGAGGGACACACACATTATTTTTTACTTTTGGAGCGATTATTTCCGAAATTCATTTTTCATTTTTAAATACTTATCCAACAATATATCACACGTTAGGGTTGAAATTTAAAAAAAAATCACTTTCCATTTTACATATATAGGGGGGCTACCCTAATTAAACATTTTTTCCAATTTTATTTTACCACTTTGTCGGCGTGATTGATATACATATTATTACCAAATTTCAGCTTTCTAGTGCTAACGGTCATAGAGATTGAGTGAGGACAGACAGACAGACAGACATGGCGAAACTATAAGGGTTCCTAGTTGACTACGGAAACATAAAAATAACTACCGCTATATTCAGAAACGAAAAGTAGTAGCGTGATATTGATCATCCAAAAAATAATGTTTTTATCTATTTTGTTCTTTCTGGGCTGCGTTCTTTGAGTTTAGAGTTAACTCTAATGACGTCATTGGGTAATTACTCTACCCTAGCATTTTTTAACACGAACGGAGTTCAGCTGTCAAAGTCCGCTTACTCCAACCTACCCTGCTCAAAGTTAGGGTTAGTTGGGTTAACTCTAGGGTAGCTACTCGAGTTATTTATGAACGACCTTGGGTTGCAACTATACTCGACTCTGGTTATTTTTGAACGCACTACTGAAGGCATCAATTTGAACGCATCGTAACATATCGAAAGGTTGGCAAGCCTGAAATATGACATTTGCTTTTTGATAGTGAAGTGCGTAATAAATGTGCCAAATACTTATCGACACTGAGTATAACGGTAATCAATTTTACACTTGAACGAATATAAATTTTGTTCTTACTCTGATTTCATTTATAATAAAAGTGAAATTTTAACTTGCAGCTATGAATTACTAGGGAAAACAATTATTTATAGATGAAAATAGAAAAAAAAAAACTTACCATCGATATTGGTTCCATTGTTTTCGAGCATTGTCAAAAATTATCGCACATCACTTTATCCGTCACAGAAAATTTTATACAGATTTCTTTCTTTGTCAATCGAGCTCCCATGTTTGTATTAAGTTTCACTGTTTATCAAACGGATCAGCAAACATTCCGTCCAAGCACTGATTACGGCACTGATAAATATTAACAATGAGGTGAGTATTTACATGCTTATCAGGCATCAGCTGTAATTCGCCAGACGGGCGTGGGAGGACTGAGTGCGACTGCCAACATGCAGATAATGTGTGAGGAAAACAGTGTTGATGGGCTCCAGTGGTAATTCCGCAGATAATATCCCATGAGCGTGCATCCAGCGGTCACTAGAAAGTGGAGCGGCGCAGCGGCGCTGCAGAGACATGACGCGCCCGGGGCCTCCCAATGAGAACCTGCCCACGGTAAGTGATCCGATTTTTCTTTTCAAATTTATTTCATATGGATGAAGGATAATGTTTTATAGGTCATTATTAGGGTTTGTCGACTCCTTAAACGATATTTTTTATAAAGCTAAATACCCAATGTATCTAGATTGTTTACATCATGTAGTGTAACTGGTACTGGCATCTAGTTTCTAGGAAACAGTTTTGCCTGGCTATTTATCTATTTTACTTATCCAAATATCAAACAGAATATTCTTTTTGTTGACATAACAGAGAAGCTTTCTTGGTCGTGAATTATACTCGCAATGGTATTGTTTGGGAGAAAGTTAGTTGGTGTAATCTGTGCTCTGTCGGGCAGGTAAAGGTGAAGCCCATTGTTCCAAAAAGTGGAAATGCTTCGTTTGCTTATTTTGAAGCGGGCCAGTCGTGCAATACTTTGCCAATCGGGCTAAATATTGCTTTTCCCTTTTATCATGGTGTTATGATTGCTCTATTCATTACTTCCTGTAATTTCATATTATTTGAGTAATTACCCAAAAATATCTGGATGGGATAAAATTAGATATTATTGTCAGTAATATCCTTATTTGAATGACAGGAAATAATATTTTAGTTATATGATGCTTTTGCAATAAAGTGAATAGTGAAGTGGAAACTAATAGTAGCAAGTAAAACTGTGTAAAGTCTGTCTATTAAGTTAAACGACTTAGGTAATTATTAGGATTTAATGAAATCTGATGTAGTCAACACGGGTTCAATAATCAAGGTTAAGAGATCGAGATCATTGTTTACTAACAGAAGAAACTTATAAAATGTCCGACCGAATATTTGTATTTTTTAAATGATTAAATATTATACAAAATTCTCAAGTCGATTGACTTATTAGACAGATTATATTTTGTGATTTCAATATTTTCAATCAATAAGTACTTGACATTTATGATGGTTGCATTGCATCCTTATCTGGCTATCAGTTTGCTTCCCATATATATGATAAGGGTGGACGTATCTTGCTAATCACTAGAGTACATAAAAATATTTGTTGTGGATGGGTAATTCAACCACAGAAAAATGCATAGAGTGACCTTGCTAGCTGTCCTTGCATTTCAAAGTTTAGCACTTTTTATTTTCAAATCAAGGTCAAGGTATGCAATGAATAAATAAATCAAGTAACAATCAAGACTGATTAATAAATAACAATTTTCAGATTTATACTGTCAAGTGTAATGTGCACTAACTACTTGTTACCAATAACTGATGGCTTGTTTCCAAACTCGGTAGTGTACAATAGACAGCCATTCTCCAGTCTGGTCTGAGCTTGTCTTCAAACAATTACAATCATTATCATAATGATTCAATGCATTTCATATGGAAGTCAATGACTGTTTATTTTAGGAACACCCACAAATATGGTAGACAACTGATATTGATGTCTTAGCAATAGTATATAACACACTAGTGTCCTGAGAGGACCTCCCTCTGAAAAGTATTGGTAAAAGTTGCACTGAAATCTACTGAGTGTCTTAGTCTAGTCAGTATTACTTAGATCAATAATAATTTATCTTCTAATATATTGATAAGATAGTGTGGTGTTGTGATTACAGCACACCAAATAATATACATTCTCAGTGGTCATAGGTAGAAAATATTATTTTCATGTTAGTCAGGCAGGAAATGTATTTTTGTGATGTTTGTAAGAGTTTCTTGTGAAAGTGTGCGTGGAAGTATTACTGTACAAGTGTGAGCTGTTCTAATAAGAATGCAGTGAAGCTTGTATGTAAAAACTGAATAAATCATCAATGCCAAATGTATGTTGCAAATTGCAACCAAAAACTAGATTTGAGTGTAATTTTTAAATCTTCAAACTGTGAATAGGATTTTGTTAATTAATTCATAACTTGTGTGAAATTAAATTTTAGCTGTTTATAGATTAAATAGGTAGGTGTAATCATATGTAAACACACCATCCAATATATTTTGAGTATAAAATTAGCAGGAAATTAGTCATTGTTGTTAAAGATCTGTTTTCGTAAGAGTTTTTTTTTCTATAAAAACATTGTTGATGTGTATAAATATCGTACATAGTAGTAGCAGATGTAGCCAAAGTGACTGGAACTCAAAAACATGACAAGTGAACATCTGTGTAATGAATTGATTGACTACTGAGTGAAACTTGTGACTGCTCTGTCTATAACTATCTTAACTTGTAGGTTTTTTTTTAAATAGATACTTATTTTAATTGGCAAAGACTAGAGTAATTTTTACGCTCTATCAAATTCAATATGAGGCAATTGAGATCAATTGAGTGTGATACCTCCCCACTAAAGTTCAAAGTGCCGAGTGTAGTACAACATAATGTTATGTTATAATGTGTGGTTAAGTTGATTGTGACTTTGTTTGCAGTGCGGCCGCTAGATGCGCTGCAAGCATGTCGTTGTTCAAAAACAGTGACAGTGTTAGTGTGTTGCTTCTTTTATTTATTTTTTTACATTTCTTGGGCTGTTCTTTTGGTTTCACTTTCTTGTGCAAGCTTAAGTAAATGTTAATTTACACACTTATCATCAAAAAAATCAAAACACCTCTGAAGTGTGATTTTGAATAATTTTAGCAAATTATTAAATAAAATAAATAAATAATGCCAGTTAGTTAATTGCGGATATTTTAAGGTACTGTTTAAAGAATATCACTACATATTATAAAACAAAGTCCCCCGCCGCGTCTGTCTGGCTGTCTGTATCGATAAACTCAAAATCGACTGCGCCCATTGTCATGTGGTTTTCACCAATCGATAGCGTGATTCTCGAGGAAGCAAAACCCTTTGAGATATAACAAAATAATGTACAGTGGAATTGTGTATCTTATATAGGTCTACAGAAAAGTCCGTGGTAGCTAGTGTTGCCAGGTCCGATTGGATAAAAATCGGGACAGTTGATAAAACAAATCGGGATTTAGGGTTTTAAATCGGGACATTTTTTTAATAAAGTTTTTTTTTAAGTGGGAAATCATGCAATGACTTCTCTCGCACTGTGTCAGACTTTTACTAACTAAAACCCAGGCTTCTTCTGTCCCACTGTGCGTTCCAGGGCCACGATCACTATTTCAAACGATCCCGCAGCCCTAGCAGGCATCGGCCCTACTAGGCCCCTTCAGTGTAGCGCCGTGTGTCATTTTGAACGCACTGACATAGTGACGCAAAAGCGATACAGGTTAATTTATTGCAATAATGATGGCTTTAATATATCTTTTGATTTATCGGGACATTTAGCGTCCCGATCAGGTTCAAATCGGGACGCGACCTCAGACCTCTAAAAATCGGGATGTCCCGCTCAAATCGGGACGCCTGGCAACACTAGTGGTAGCATATGTCTATCTCTTAAGGTTAACATACTAGGTATATCCATTTTACTACTTTTAAAAATTTGCATTCATGAAGCGTTTATTGGAAAGCTATTTACATAATTACAGTATTAATTCTTATCAAAATAAGTTACTTTGCGTTCAAGGCTATATCAGTATTTGTGAATTACTTTTTGAATCATTTAAATCCGACGTAGGTACCATTTTAGAGATATCAAAAGTTTAATAATTCTCAAAATTAAATCTGCGTGATAGCTTCCGCGAGTTCTCTTCAGTCGCTTCGCATGACGCGGTCGCTGACCGCACTGTCTTGCCTACTGTTTCTTTAGTTATTAAGTCAAACGACAATACCGCACGACTGAAGACTGTGTTTTCTTCCTGTTGTTGTTGAAAAGTTATAATTGCATTTTTGTTTTGTGTTTGTTTTCTTAACTAACACAACACCAACAATAGTAATATATGTGCATTAAGGTAGTAAGAACTACACTGCTCACGCGTGTCGGAGGTCCAAAATTTATGGGGAGTAACCTAATGCCACACGGGCGAAGCCGCGGACAAAATAGCTAGTTAAAATAAAATTTCCTTAGCTATCATGTTTTATTCAACAAATGTTTACTTTTTATGAGGAATTAGATACCTACTAAGTTGTAAAACAAAAAAAAGTTTAATGAGAGTAACTCTTATGTCGCTCCTCTCCCTGGGCTCAAATGCCTGCTTCTATGAGTAGGATGACTAGAGTCAAAATCTTGTGTGTTGTGGATGTTATCCACCACGTTGATTTATATCCAGGCTTTTTGCTCTCAGATCTTAATCTCGACAGAAAAGAGAACATTGCTTCATTGAAAGCATTATTAGCCAGCTTATGAAGTTTCAGGCCAAATTGCCTACTGCTTATTAGTGTACCAATTTTTTGTAATTATATCAATCCTTTTTATAGAACCTACTGTTTCGATTTTTTGATGAGGAGTGTATTTTATTTGTATTTTAATTGCATTACTTTTTATTTAAAACAGATATTGTGACTTTTAAAAGCGTCTAATAGTTTTGCCAGAAAAACAGTCTTCTTTAGCCCAGTTTAGTGATATGTATCTAAACAATTATTATTACATTGCGTCGTCTGAAATTTTACCGGTTTAAAAATCCATATGTTACCACGTCTGTAGGAGGAATCCTCATTTTCTTCCATATTCTTCATATTCTTTCAAATCCATCTTAGGTATGCTACCCTGTTGTTACCTTTATAGCTCTGCCTTACTTGTTAGTGTTTTCCCCTTAACTCCATAATTCTGTGTGTACTGTGCACCCCACTCGATACCTTCACTGACCTATAACTAACTGGTGTTCACGGCCTGCAGATCAAGTTGGTAGTGGTGGGAGATGGCGGCGTGGGCAAGAGCGCCATCACCATCCAGTTCTTCCAGAAGCTGTTCGTGACAGACTACGACCCCACCATCGAGGACTCGTACATACAGCACACGGAGGTGGACGGACAATGGTGCATCCTAGATGGTGAGTAATGAAAGAAGAAAAGGAGACACAAGAGGTTCCTGACCTTATATAAAAAGGTTTCGGCTATAATAGTTTACGAAAATCCAGCAACCTTGTTAAACTTTGCGATTTTGTCGACGAATTCAACACATTTGGTGAAGATGTAATGTATTTTTTTGGGGTATAGAGAGAGAAACCCCTTATTAATTTATATATTAAAACATTTTTTGAAGGGTTAAATAATGTATGGCAATTTGATGCCCCCACGTTGCCATACTATTATTAGTGCAGTGGACATTAACAAGCTAGTAATATACATTAAGCCCAATTTCAGACCTATAAGTCCAGGTTTCCCCATGATGATTTTCTCTACCAATCTGAGAGATGCCCAAGAAACAGAATATGACTGCAAGCTTGCATACTTACCTTGCTTGCTTACCTTTTCTTGTGTTTTCTATGTGGCTAAAATCATTTTCCAGTGCTGGACACGGCAGGCCAGGAGGAGTTCAGCGCCATGCGCGAGCAGTACATGCGCAAGGGCGACGGCTTCCTGCTGGTGTACTCCGTCACCGACAAGCAGAGCTACGAGAACATCCGCCACTTCCACACGCAGATCCTCAGGGTCAAAGACAGGTGAGACTGATGGCTCGCCAGTACAGCACAGACAGCAGTAGTACGTGCGCAAGGCGACGGCTTCGTACTGGGTGAAGGACATGTAAGACAGTCGACTCATTGGGACCGGCGCTCGTGTCTGAATGAGAGACATTGTCGTTGCAATCGCTGCTTCCCAATAAATGAGTCCCACAAATATACTCCATTCATAATATGATTAGACATTTAAACAAACTTTATTCACTGTCTTTTAAACCGATTTTGAGTTTTATTGTGTTGTACGGAATAGAAGTCAAAATCGGTTGAACGAAAAGTAAAAAAAGGTTTTTTTAAATGTCTGCTCTTATTGCAAATGGAGTGTAATAAGGAGAATCTGCTACTAAGCCTATTAAGGACATGGGCGGAAAAACCAAATAGGGGCCTATTTGTATTCTTGGCCGAAGTGCTTGAACAAATTACAAATGGTAGGACGCGCCGGGCCTTGGTACAGGCCATGGTACAGGGTGGCAGGAGGTCGCCTCCTGCTGGGAAGCAGTAATGCTAGTGAAGGAGGCGGCCGCACTCGCGAGGGAACGGCCCAGCCGCCGGGATCCCGATCCCGATTTCCGGCCATGGGAGATGTCGTTGAATGATTTCCCACTTAAAAAAAAAGAACGAATCAGCGAGTTCGTAAGTTGGCTAGTGTTTTAATTCACCTCAGGACCATGATCCTGACTGACAGCTTGGTGAATATGTTGCAGGGACACATACCCGATGCTGCTGGCTGCCAACAAAGTGGACCTGGTGCATGTGCGAGCTGTGAGCGAGGAAGCGGGCCGCGAGCTGGCCAAGCAGCTCGGAGCTCCGTACATTGAGACGAGTGCAAAGGAACCGCCGCTGCACATCGACGCCGCCTTCCACGAGGTCAGTAAGACGTGTGAACAACGGGAGGAAAGTCTCGCAATTTCTGCTGAAAAGAAAAATCCCTTCATCAGACGTATATTGGGTTGTATCAATACACTAAACGCGTTATACTTTTTGGTCTTTCCGGCAAATAAAATGTTTTTCTTTCTTTAAGATTAGTGATTTAAAGAAATCTTTTTTACTGTCTGTTCAAAGATATTAACTTCTATTTCGTAGGCATAAGGATGGCATTAAAAGCAAAAAAGTGGTTACACAAGTGTGGTGCAAACGCAAGCCTATCAATAATAATAATAATAAAAAATAAACAACACTAACTATTTACTGCAGCCGCCATTGGTCATGTTACCATCGTAGTAAAGGTCAAAATCGGTTGAACGAACAGTAATAAAAATTTCATTAATGTCTAATGTTATTTTGAACAGAGTATAGTGGGCGACTGTCCGATGGTTCCTGTCGTGCAGTTGTATGATGTTCGAATCGCGCGAAAAGTTTTGCGCTTTGTAGGATTTATGTGAAGTCGGGTCTTATTGTAGTTCGTATGTTTTTATATGCGCTTGACGAGCATGTGAGCGAGATAGATATCGCGTGAGCAGGTGGGTGCAACTAATGTCGTGAGTCAGAACACGTTATGGGCAGAATTTTACTCATATCTATTATTATTGTGTTTCAAAACAGGAACCATGTATTTTCTTGCCGGTTCTTCTCCATAGGAAACGACCATTTGGAACCGTGCACTAGCTTCTGACGTTTTATAAGTGCCCTTGTAGTCCTATGTGAAATAAAAATGTAGTAAATTGATGTTTTCCAGTTGGTGCGCATAATCCGCAACCACCCGCAGCAGGAAGAGAAGCAGTCGCGGCGCCGCAAGTTCGGCAAGTGCACGCTGTTGTGAGCGCCGCGAACATCCCGCCCGCACGCTCCAGGTTTGTTACTTTGTGAACATAGGCTGACGAAAGCTCTGCTCCAGAGTTATGATTAACTGACAAAGCACAATCACACTGCGTCACATATTATATGTGCCGTCAGTCTAACATGTCAACGAAATTATGTGTGAAGCGACCATTGACTGGTCAATACTACGCTGCAAATAAATTCTTGTAGCAGTTTGCGTTTGATTCATGAAGTTACGAATCGAAAGGGATAAACTTAGCTTTATACCAATAATGAATGTTACATAAGAACATATTTTCTGTATCAACCATGTGTTTAGTATAAGACATAATAGTTATATAAATTTTTGTATAATTGCAAGAACTGTTTGTTAAATGTAACTCTCTGAAAGATTCGTAAATAAGCATGAAGAGTGCTGCACAATGTAAGTGTTGTTGATAGAGATTAAATTAGCTTGTTATTTGCACAAATACGGATTTTGACAACTTAGCAAGTGAATAAGGGATTTTGAAACGCAGAATATATTTATTATTATGTATACATGAATATTATTGTCTTGCGCAACGTAAAGTTGAACACACAAATATATGAAACATAAGCTTTAAACTGACTAGAATCGTCAAAATAATATTTGTTTTGTTTTCAAACAAATAAGCTTGCCAAAGAAAAAATGCGCTAAGTCAACAGAAACTTCCAAACAAATCAATTGACAAAAGCGGACAAGTATAAATAATTTATTTAAAAATGTTTATTTCATATAATCTGTAACTTGTACCAATGCGTAGCATTTATTTTAGCTCAGTAAGTGTCCATAGCGTAAGGAATGATCGTGACCAATAGAACGATTTAAATTATTTATTTTTCGGTAAGAAATCTACTTGTTATACTGTTTCAAAGGTACGCGCGTATTATATTGGGTCTCATATACCCAACATTAACTACTACCTACTTGTAATGCACGTCGGTTCTCGAGCTCGACCGCGGCCCGGTGTAGTCTCGCCTACCTCGACTGCACACCAAAGTTTCGTCAAGTAGAGTTGTGAACAATGCATTTGTTAACTGTCACCAAAGAGATTCACTATAACTTAGCTTTTATTTTTGTAAACATAAGGACTATATTTCAATGTTTAAAGGATTATGTGTAAGACTGTTGTGGCTATGTTTGTGTGAGTACTAAATTTGGCAACATTGTCAGGGTTGCTAGTTATGATATACTTGTGGGATGGTGTAGCCACTTTTCCTTCAAATAAATCAATTTTGTACAGGACAGCTTTATCAAAATGTTGTTTTCAATTAGGAAACTATCATAGGACAATAATTTCATAAAACTCTTCGTCTCTAGCAACCCTACTTTCGTGGTCTTCTAGCATTAGCTGGTTTCCAACACGTGTTCTTTCTACTTATATAAATAACAACTTTATTGCGCTGTAATTAAAGTTAATTTCAAAATGACTAGGTAGCGGTGTTAAAATGTAAAAAAAAACCTAGGATCTACAGCAGAATTTGAGCTTTATGTGTTAGTATTAAAGTTGCTTTTCCGAAATCACGTGAATTTGAAAGTACATTTTGGTTTGTATTAGCACAAACATAGTCGCGCTACGTGTAATAGTTGTGACTGCACAAGTGAGCGGCTAGCGACGACTCTTCAAACATTGCTGCTGACCTTACTACTAAGGCTGAATGATTTCAAATCTTATAATTACTATGTATTAGGTTTATTTTCAATTGTATACTGCGGTCACACTACGCTTTTGTTTTTACTATAATTTAAAATTCATAGTTGATATTTGATTCTTCGCTTTAAGCTCTCTGTCTAGTCAAAGTATGTATAGAATTTTTTAATAATTATTTACATTTAATCTTCAAATATGAGTCGATTTTTGGTTTGTTTTAATACCAAAAACTATTATTGCTTTACGAGTTGATATCTTCCAAGCATGAGCTGCGTAGTGTGGCCGCAGTAACCCAATCAACGAGCCTCGCATGAATGTCTCGGATAGGGGTGAAACAGTACCATTGGGGTATCGATACTTTTATTCGATATAGTGTCGCTCGTCAAGAATCGATACTTATTCAGTATCAATTGAAAAGTATCGATACTTACTTGCATCGAATCGTTCATTAAAAAAACGTCTGTTTTTGCTGTGCTTCCTAAAAATATTTATTTTAACAAAAGCTTGTCTGTTAGGCGATATCTGGAAGCAGTAACTGTTGCGGTTGCTTTGAAAAACAGCCGTTCACAAGTTACAATTATTTGGCATACTGATAAGCCTACTTTTAACAGATATCGACTTGATATTTAATTTCAAAGTATCGATATAAAAAGTACTCGATATCGGAAAAAAGTATCGAGTATGTACTTGTATTTACTCGTGTCATTTCATTCCTAGCCGCGTACCGTTCAGTTCGAGCTCATATTAAAACAACCCGACTAGAATAAGGCACGTATCGCTAAGTCACTGAGAAGGAATTGAACTCGATGTAAGTGTTCCATATTAATGTTAGGCTACGATAGATATACACGCCTAGCGCAGGGGACACGACCACTAATGTTCAACGAGATATACAATATATACAGATCTGTTGTCCGTATTCCAATTTGTTTGGGAACGGCGCAATGTGTATTTTAGGCAGTTTGGCTTTGATTAATAATAAAACGGTAAATGCGAATATTGCGATCGATAGCTTTTGTTACAATCTATAGCTTATTGACATATTTCAATAGGCTAGTATCGATGTCACCAGTGTTCGGCCGTGCCCCTTGCGCTACAACTTACCTAGTGAACTCTAAAATCACGTATAGTTCCCGCAAACTAATTGTTTACTATAACCAGCAATAGATGGCGCTGCGCCAGAACTTCACATCAGATTCGCGCTCGCAGAATATTCTCATAACCGCGCCTTCTCACTAGCGACAACGCGACGCCTGCGCCGCGGTGTCGCGGTGTCTGCGCCGCGCATACGTTTATCGAACGCCTACGCTGGATAAACGCTAGTGTGAAGGCGCTCTTACATGTTTATCCCAAATTCTTATTTGAATGAATAATATTAAGGGTATAATGCGACAGAAATGTCTGGATTAACTTGTATAATGTGTACTTGCTAATAATTGATATTCTATTTAAGGCTTTCTTTAATTTAGGCAGCTAAAATGGCAAATGATTCATGCGTCAAATGTTAACTTAAAATCATTCATTTACGTCACGAATCACTTGATTTTAAAATTACCGCTCAAAGCATCCCAAAAATCTAAATAATTTGCCGAAACACCATACGATGGAACAGTAACCCTTACTTCAAACTGGGATACATGAAAAAGTAAACTTACCTTGAAGTATTCGTAATGTTAAAACTCACAGATTCTGTGTAACATTGCCCTTAGGTCTAATCTTGTCTTCAAATGTGTGCTCATTGTCAACAGAGCAACATTTTTCCGACATGTAACTGTGGCGCTCCAACATTTACTGATTGCGATCAATAATGGGCACATCTAGAAATTTGCTTTATATTTGGCGATGTTAATAGCGTCAGTGGGCCTGAGAAGAAAGAAAGAAAAAAAAATTATTTGGCACAACACAACGCACACACGTAATAGTTGGTAAACACAAAACTAGTTGGTAAACACAAAAGGAACAAGAAATAGAATTGTGTGCCTGACGGCTGCACCGAAACCTCTGCCTGACGCTGGTTTTCTCTTCTTGCAAAGTAAAGATGACAAAATTCTACATTTTCTCTTATACACATTTATGTGTGTCGTGTGTTAAGATATTTCTGTCGCATTATTAGACTGTACAATGAAACGGAGAACCCCTGGAGTCGCACGCAACGTATGTAGCTTTAACGTAACGTAGCATAGTCGTGGAGCTTCGACATCTCTCCACCCTCGTGTATACTATACTGTACATATTACTGTTGTTTTTAATCGATTTTGTTTGTTTTCACTCTGGTATGAGAGTAGCAAAAGATGGAAATAATGAATTAACGTCGTCTTGCTGCTCTTATACTGATTTTAAAAGGCTTGTTTCACTGTACCTAGACACTATTAAGCAAACAAAATCGCATGAAAATATCTGCCAACTTTAAACTATCCAAAAGTGGTGAAACAGGTCATTTAAATCTTATTTCTAAAACTGACTTCCAAACAAAAGATAATTTATTTTTATGAACAAATCGTTGATTAATATTTTCACAAATTCTATTAGCATTAATTACCTAAGATATATTTTATATTGCGTTTTTGTTGTTATTCTTTCGTCTAGTCTCTTGAATCGTGTCCAAACTAGGAAGTTTACAATAATTAAAGAAGCTCATTGTTCTGCGCTGCCCCGTCTAGCATCGGCGTAATGATATGGTCGTATATTGTTGTTACTATATGTTTTGTATGTTGTAACATATAATAAATGTAGAAATATAATGAGCTGCTTTTATTTTCACATCCCTAATGATATCTGCTTAATTCTTCGTAAAATAAAAAGTAGAAAAACAGAAACAAATTGCTCGTCTGCATCAAACGTTTTATGATTCGAGAACAGCAAGATAAGAGCGCAAATATTTCACACTCTAGGCTTAGGCCAAGCAAAGAAAGAAAGAAAAAGTGTTTATTTACGGCAAATATGGCGCATACTTTAAAAAAAAATAGTAGTGTAAAATATGCGTCACATCCGTGCAAAACGTCCAGCGCTCAGCAAAATGCTGGGGTTCATGTAAAAAAGGCCGGCGCTTATTGCCGTCACGGCACGGCGCGTTATGAAAGGATTTTACACCACCCTCATACAAACCTCACTTAACTACTACTATTATGTGACTAGGGGATAAAGCAGTGTCTTTAAGTCGCGGGCGAAGGTTGCTGATTTTAATCCCGAACGATAGTGAGGGATTTATAAAATTAACTCCCGAGCATTGCGAGGGAGTTAATAAAGAAACCTGAGTGAAGTGAGGAATTTAAGCCGCCCAAGACAAAGACAGCTTTATCCCCGTGTTGCATACTCTACTTTATACACCATCTGTGAGATAATTAAAAGACAAATTGGTCGACCAAATCATATATTAGAGAAATATAAGTATTATATTTAAAAGTTCATCAAACAAACAAAATTCAATACTGCAAGATTCTATAGTTTTCAATTTTCTATAAAGCTCCCGTGTCGTCAGTACGCACGTTTTATTCTATTTTCTTTTTTTTGTTAGTGGCCAGTTTGAATCATAGTGATTACATACTCTTTGGTTTGAATTTCGAGTCAACTTGTTCGATGCGCCTACATTTTAATTCACAATATTGACGATCCTTGATGCTCCAAATTCAAATCTCATTATTCCCTAGGGATCGGCCATACTGCATTATCTCCCTAGGCATATAATGACTTGCTTTAAGTGAGGTTTGTATGACGTGTAAAACGACATTATCGAGCAGGTGGTGTAAAAACTACTATTATACGTCATACAAACATCACTTATAGCAAGTCATTCTATCCCTAGGGAGATAATGCAGTATGGCCGATCCCTAGGGAATAATGAGATTTGAATTTGGAACATCAAAAATCGTCAACATTGTGAATTAGAAACAATCTTCCCCAAAAAAAACTGCAGCATGACGTATCATTCTGTATCATGTTCGCTTTTGGCGGGAATGCTTACAGAAAAGTCCTTTGTCTAAACCTACAGAGGTTGGTCCACACTAGTCCGCGTCGGTTGCAATCGACTATTTGCTCTGATTTCACAGGTGTTCGTAAAACATAAAGCGTAACTAGCACCCTCTATCTTGTACTACAAAAGATAGACACGACACGACTGCACGACAGGTTTCCTTCTAAAATTACGTAATAACAGCGCCTTACCCTTAACAATTATCTTCCAATATATTTACGATAGATAGCGCCTCATAAGTACTGATCTCTACTATCTCATATCACTATAACTGCCGTACATCGAACAAAGATGGCGTAACGTCCTCCATAATTATGGTACTCTGTCTTATTATGGGACCCTTCCTACGTGAAATGTACCTAACTTTTTTGTACTATGTTAGTAAGAACAAGGTTCTCATTATGTACCTATGAATAATCTAGCATATATGATAACTAGCATATAGTATAACTTAAGATAATAATTTTTACTCTCATTATGTCATTTATTTTTTACATCACCTGCTAGATAATGTCGTTTTATACGTCACACAAACCTCACCTATAGCAAGACATTCTATGCATATGGCAGCTTAAGGAGATAAAGCAGTATGGCCGATCCCTAGGGAATAATGAGATTTGAATTTGGAACATCAAAAATCATCAACATTGTGAATTAAAATGTACGTGCATCGAACAAGTTGACTCGAAATTCAAACTGGCCAGTCTCTCGTCAGTAAGCACGTGTTATTTTATTGTTATTTAAAACCAGCCAAGTGCGAGTCGGACTCGCCCATGGAGGGTTCCGTAACAGCAAGTAACATAATATAAAAGTTCCTGTAGTTCGTTGTAACTTTGATCGATGTTTTAATAATAGTGTATTTTGTTAGATTTGTGACATCTCGTTCAAACTAATTTTCGTTGGTAGTTTGCATGGTAATGTACATCATATTTTTTTTTTTAGTTTTATCATTCTCTTATTTTAGAAGTTACAAGGGGGGGGGGGGGGGCGACACGGGACACATTTTGGAAGTGTCTCTCGCGTAAACTATTCAAGTTAAAAAAAAATGATTTTAGAAACCTCAATATCATTTTTGAAGACCTATCCATAGATACCCCACTCATATGGGTTCGACGAAAAAAATTTTTTGAGTTTCAGTTCTATAAGTCAGAATTTTAATTCGATTCCAGATTTGACATTAGCTACTGTCATTTTGTGAAATAATGATACCACATAAAATAGTGTAGTGATAAACACAAAAATCGATAAACAATCAGTGTGTGTGCCATCAGTGTGCCAATTAAAGACTAAATTATTGATTTTTATTTAAATAAATACATAATTATTGATAATAATTATTTATTAATTAGTAATCGCTGCTCTATTTTATAAAAAGTTAATATTTTTCTTTTTATATTAAAAACAAAACTTATAATAAAAGAGCCTAGATAGTTTTCAGTATTGGCAACCCGTGCGCGCTCGTGCAGCCATCGCCATTTTGTTTATCGTGTCATTCGGCTTCATTCTCCCAGTCTGATTGCACGAATATCTTATTTCATTGCGAATCGATATTTTGTTGGGTTTTTGTTAAAGTGTTGTTACGTTGTGTTTGTTGTTACGTTTATAGTTTTTTGTGAACTTTAAGTGAATCTATTTGTTTTGGTTTTCCATCAAAATAGATCCGAACAGCACAAAAAGACGTGGATGTTTTCTTGTCCCCAAGAAAAAAACGTCCACGAAAAGCTTTCAATGTTACTGAAAAAGTAATGATCCGCAACGCCTACAAATACGTGAAAAATGAAATTGGAAAAGGAAAAAATGAGTAGGCTAGATATGTTAATTGACAATATCACAGACACATTTATGATAAATGTTACAGAAAGTGACAGCGACAGCGATAGCGATGACGGCGACAATATATAAAATAAATTATTACCATAATACATCTATCTGTTTTATTTGTCATGTTCCTTCATGATCACATTTTTTTATTTATTTCACACACAATTGTAAAAGAAAAGTCTCAGATCGTTAATTAATCGTCAAAACTAAATTATCGGTTCAGAAATATTTAATTTCCTGATATACTTACTTAGTTTACGAGAGTAAAATTATAAACGAGAAGAATCGATCCGGAGATATTCCATTTCCATATCGAATAATTTCGCAACGTCACTATTTAGTACTTGTCATAACATTGCAACACTGAAATTGTCAAATCTGGAATCGAATTAAAATTCCGAGTTTAAGTATGGGGACCCCCAAAATTTATTGCTATTTTCCTATTTTTGTGTAAAAATCTTGATGCGGTTTACAGAATACATTTACTTACTAAGTTTCAACAGTATGGCTCTTATAGTTTCGGAAAAAAGTGGCTGTGACATATGGACGGACAGACAGACAGACATGATGAATCTATAAGGGTTCCGTTTTTGCCATTTGGCTACGGAACCCTAAAAATAAAAGAAAATAGAGCGTTATAGTAAACTGAAACTATAGAATCTTGGAGTAGTGAATTTTCTCTGTTTAATGAACTTGTAAATATAATACTTATATTTCTCTAATATATGATTTGGTCGACCAGATGGTGTAAAAAGTAGAGTATGCACCACGGGGAAAAAGCTGTCTTTGTCGTCTTGGGCGGCTTGAATTATTTAAATCCCTCACTAACGTTCGGGATTAAAATTAGCAACCTTCGTTTCGTTTCAAATTAAACATGCTGCCCACGACTTGAAGGCACTGCTTTATCCCCTAGTCACATAATATACTATTATTTATTTATTAGGAAGCAGAAGCTGTGTCAACAATTACAGACCGATCTCAGTTCCATCTACACTGTCCAAAATCCTCGAAAAAATCCTAAACAAATGTCTGCGTAGTTTCCTTGACGAACACCAGATTATTGCTAATAACCAATATGGTTTCCGGACAAAACTGTCTACGGAGGATGTGGTCTTGGATCTCACATAACAGGTGGCTTTGAATCTAGACCAAAAGCGTAAATGTCTAGGCATCTTCTTAGATCTCTCAAAAGCATTTCACACAGTTTCTGTTCCTTCACTCTTGATTTTTCAACCCTTAGCGATGAGTTTTCCGTGTCCTACGGCGTTCGCCAAGGTAGCATACTCTCCTATACGCTGTTCCAAATCTACGTCAACGATCTCTGCAGGCTGAGCCTCCCTCACTCTAAAATTTATGCTTACGCAGACGACACCGCGATTCTCAAAGATGGGCCCACCTGGGAATCTGTTAAGACAAATGCTGAGACAGCAATGTCTGGGGTAATGTCATGGCTAAATACAAATCTCTTTACCCTTAATCTAGAGAAAACCACTTACATTCCATTTGGTATCCGACGTAACTTTAAGCCACCTTTACTATAACGGCTCACTCGTGCGCAAACGCATCCAGTTGCATCACCTGTCCTCCACTCACAAGTACTGACACCGTAAGGTATCTGGAGGTGCTGATAGATGATGGCCTGAGGTGGGACAAACAAATTGATGCCATCGCCTCCCGAACGTTGCGTCTCATTCATACCTTCAAGTTGCTGAGAGAATCGGCTAGTCCTGATACATTGAATATGGTCTACTTCGCACTGTGGCAATCAGTGATTGGGTACTGCATTGTCGCGTGGGGGGGCGCTGCGAAAACTAACTACCTACGAGTGGAGAGAGCACAAAGAGCAATACTCAAAGTAATGATAAAAAAGCCATACAAGTTCCCAACTACAAAACTACATACTGTACGACAACTCTTTGTGCTCCAATCCACGCTCAAAAGGCACAATAGCCTTCCACCCGCAAATCCAAATAAGCGTATATTTCGCACTCAACACAAGACCACCATTGCAACACACCAGTATTATACATTAAGTTCTCATTTAAACACCAAAATAAACAAATATATAGAAATTATAAATCTAAACACGTTTGAACTAAAATCTAAATTAACAGACTGGCTCCTACTGAAGGACTATTCGTACACGGAGTCTCTACTGGCATATGCCTGACACCAACATTCACACCCACCCACACACATCCAATGTGGTATACACATCATATGTAGGTATGTACATAAGTGTCCATACACTCCCACACACTCAAACACAACCCTGTATCCACAACCTACGCACACTTTCTCAAGCACAAACCCACTCAGTCACTGATACATAACACTTTTTTCTATTTTATTTTATTTAATGAAGTTCTTTTTCCTCTTATTTTTTCTGTATTTCTTGTTTTTACACGTTTGTAAGCTAAACAGCGAGCTCTGAGCGAGCTCCATTTGTCAGACTCTGTTTTGTTGTCCTTTAGTTATTCTTACCCTAGCCGAGCACTGCCTAAATCCTAGTTTAAGAGGTAGAGGACCTTTCTTGGACGGATTGCATCACGAACTCTGAATGTATTAATATAAACCTACAGCTTAAAATCTCTGTATCAATCTAAATCTTTTTGGCTAAATAAACGTTATTATTATTATATATTATTACTAGCTGTGCCCGCGACTTAGTTCGCGTGGACTACAGGATTTGAATTGTTTTTTTTCTAAAATAAAAGTCGCCTAAGTTACTCCTTATTACATCAGCTATCTGCCAATAAAAGTCCCGTCAAAATAGGTCCAGCAATTTCAGTGGTTAGCCGGAACAAACAGACAGACAGACAAAAATTGTAAAAAAAAAAGTTGTATGTACCTACTGTATGCACGTAGTAAAACACGGTTATTTCAATATTACAAACAGACACTCCAATTTTATTTATATGTATAGATGTAAGTATAGATCCTACTCGTATAGATAACGTGATTGTCAAAAGTAATCTCATAAACCATTGAAGAAATGTGACTGAAATCAATAGCGGATTTTTACTGAGTCATGTGCGCCTCTCTGTTTTGAAGGAAATTAAAGTAGGTTTTAATGTTGATATGGTGGTTCGCGCTTGACCGCTATCTCACCTAATGGAAAGCGACGATGCAGTCGACGACGGAACGCGCTTACCAAGAATTAGCCTAAACACTCTTGACTTAAAGATTCCCGGTTTGTAGCCATCAGGAAAAACAGATTCCGGCAGGGAATTCCACTCCTTAGCTGTACGCACAATTAATGTAAATGCAATGCATGTATGAACGTACATAGGTAATTTATATTTTTCCTAATCTACATAATTGAGTATAGATTGTGCCAGTGACTCAGCAGATATTCTGAAATCTTGTTAGTCAACTCATACTCCTATAATTGCATATTTTTTCGCTTTTTTATTTTATTTTAATATCACTTTATTAAGTACTACGGTCACTACGTAGGTACGTACACTATCAAATATACTACCTACACCTTGGACTTAAATTCTATACCTACGACTTAAAAAATAAACCTAAATAACTGTCTACCTTAAACTATGATGTATGATGAATAAAAAGGTCGCACTGAAAGGCACGATTTAGAATTGCAAGTAGCAGTTAGATCACACAATTTAAAGAATGCTAATAAGAACTAACGCTCGCCACTCGACACGTCCGTTCAAATCAAAGTTCAAAAAATGTATGATGCGCGCGCTCAGACTTTACAGTGCAAGCCAAATTCATCCTTCAGCAATACAATTACAGCATAACTTAGGGGCGCTGCACACGGCTAAGATACTATAATATTTTATCTTAAGATAGAAAGAAAAAGAAAGAAAGAAAGAAAAGCATTTATTTTGCCGCAAAAAACATTGTAGACAACAAAAGCTTGAGACAAACACAAAACAAAAAATAAATAAATAAAAAGTAACATTGTCTGTCACACGTTTGCGCCAAAAAAGGTCCAGTTCATCGAAATACAATATCGCTCGCCATACAAATTCATCTTAGGATACGAAAATATGAAATATTTTCACGTACAATGGTCCGCATAGGACTAAGTGCGGAAACCATACTCAGATAAGATAATATGAAATATTATTTATTATCTTCGTCGTGTGTGTGATAGTCCATTGAATTGTATGGCGAGCGATTAAAATATTATAGTATCTTAGCCGTATGCAGCGCCCCTTAGTGAAATCCACTGCGGGTGACGTAACCTACGACAAACTTATTATTTGCGGTTGGTACAATAATCGGGTCTAGGGATCGAACCGACAAATTAAGTTTGTTTTTTATTGTATATACTTTTCCGAGATAAAAAGTACCCAGTGTGGTGCCCAGGATAATTATACCAAGTTTCATCGTAATCCAACCAGTAGTTTTTGCGTGATGCCTGAACAAACAGACAGACAGACAAAAATATTTTTAATCACCTTTTTGGGTTCGGTGTCGGTCTAGTAATACCTCCTGCCATTTATTTTTTTGATATTTTCAACGTAAGTACAGAATTTTCACTTCTACAGATTTACTAGATAAAAGTATAATATAATAATAGATAGAAGAAGATTATTATTCATTTAATACTTTGTGCACAAATGCACAAAGGCGAACTTAATGCCTTGGGCATTTTGTTCCAGTTAACTTTTAACTAGCTTTTGCCCGCAGCTTCGCTCGCGTAAATATGCCAATAGCCAGCTATGTCACTCTAAAGCAGCTATCTATCTATTTATATATGTATATATGTACTTGTATTTTTTTTTTCCCTCTTAATTAATTTGTCCCTTGATTTGCTTGAAGCACACCGCAGACTACCCCCTTATTTAGTTTAAGTTCTTATATTCCATCCCAAGGTTGTCTGGAAGACATCGCTTTCAGCGATAAGACCGCCGTTGTGCACATAGGTTTAAGATTCTGTGAAATTGTTACTATTTTGGTGTACAATAAAATTTATTCTATTCTATAGAAATCGGTACAGTGCTTCCATAGATTACCTACCTATTACAATGAAAAAAAAAAAAAAAAACAACTACATCTTTATTGTATCAGTTTCTGCCAGCGGCTCCGCCCGCTTGTATGTAGAGCATCATCCCCCAAGGGAACAGTCCTGGGACAATAGTAGGTTCCTCTGTGCTAGAACAGGATATGGTCTAGTTAATAGGATTATGTACCAACAACTTACTTCAGAATACCAAACTATTGCATTCTGAAGGTACCTACCGTAATTCAAGTATGTGCCCGACCCAGTTCTCGAAAATGACCACGTCACGGTGTACTGGGATCGGTCTATCGTCACTAACCGGCCTGTTATTGGCAATAAGCCGGATATAGACCACTATATTATCCGGTTTATTGACGATATCGACGATAGAGGAGCTAATTTGTAGCGGAAAATGGTCCAACTATAACCCTTTATACAATATATTCACATTTTCAATTGTTTGAAAACCTATGCCATTGACTTTACCAAGCAGTGATCTAATGGTCTTCCCTTACACTAGGTGGTACTAGTTCATGTTCCTTACTTAGGTATTTAGGTTACCTACACCTACTCCTACTCGTATAAGTGTACCGTATTGGGACAATTGGGCAACACTTGTACGTGGGCGCGTATCCAACTTTACTTCATATTATTAAATTGCAGAATTTTATTGTAAAATTAAATAAAAATCTCCTCGGATGCGTATTAAAATCACCCAGAATATAAGTTGTTGGTATTTACATTACACTCAACTACCGCATTTATTTCCGAGGGTCAATTATTGTCGCCAGGAATTGACTTCTCGACTCGATCGCGATAACGTAAGCGTTCGCTTTTATGAGAAATTGTGTGAAGGAAAAGGTTTTCCGTTATCGCCAACAGTCAACAACAGACGGTATTTATTTGGTAGGTATTAGTACAAATTGACGTTTACGTTAATAAATGTTTGATTACTTACGTTAAAAAAACCTTGTAAGTAATAAGGCTGTTGTATACTACTACATAGATAGATATTATGGAAAACCAAATTGTATCTTTGAGGCGGCAACACTCCTTGTAACCGCTGGACATCCTAGGTGCTCATGGGCCTCTCAGTGGCAGGCCTTGATCAGGATCAAGATCGGGCAAGACCTGTTTCTGCTACTAGTAGTTACAGTAGGGCTAAACTGAGGGGAAATCTGGCAGGAAGTTGCCTCTTTCTGTCAAACCATGACAGTACAGAAAGAGGCGGAGGAAGAAGCGAAAAGGAGAAAGAGGAACACAGAGCAGGTGGGACGGGGACGCGTGGTCTCTGTCCATCCACCAAGTAACCTCGAGAGATAGTGATACGTGACGACGTGCGGCTGTTCTCTGTGAGCCTTAGGAGAGGCTCACTTACACTTACTGTGTAGAAATATGCCATAACAAACGTTACTTAAAGGTTTCCTAAGGTGTTCTTAGAGGTCACCAGACAGTACCTTAAATGTGCTTATGGCTTATGGTGATTACTGGGGTGGTTTTAGTGAATTTACAATCCCACACACCTGGCCTTTTCCTCAAAAGTCCTGGACCATTTCAAGTCTCGTCACAAAAAAACACTGAATAACATAGATAGGTTACTAGGTACTTCAACCTACTTTGACGTGGATTTACACACTTGATTGCTGTTACCTATTGCCTATTGTACTCGAATTTACCGGTTTACATTACCGTTCCAAATTGGCGATAATGAGCTGAGAGAGAAGTACTCGGGAACAAAAGAGTAATATGGGCCAAGGCGACGTTACATTGTGGCGGCTAATCCGCGCGGCACGTGCGCCGGGTACCGACGACCTGCTGTTGTTTGTGTGCAGGTGCCAGGACGGAGCTATACTGAGCGTGTTTTGGTCGTTTGTTTATGATTTAGTAATCCATGTTCTTTTATCTCGGTAATTCCAGCTATTATTCTTAGGGAGTCGTTTAGCTTGGCGGTTGTTGTTGACGTGTTACCGACCCCATAACTCGGGACTAGGGCAGAAAGATGACGAATTCGCACTAAATATTCTATGCGATGGAAATTATTCATTATTATCATTTTAGCCAAAAGCAGTCTAGCAATGGACGTCACTGCTAGACATCAATTTTAGTCAACCACTATAAAATGCTTGTTCCGTACGAGAATCACTATAATAATAATAAATAATAATATTCCACAACTATCACACATAACTATTCAGTAATCTGTGACACAACGCCGTCTAGTCCCAAGCTAAGCAGAGCTTGTGTTATGGGTACTAGTCAACTGATAAACATACTTCTAAATTTCTAAATACATATATATTATAGTTAATTACACCCAGACACAGAACAAATGATCGTGCTCATCACACAAACATTTGTCCTGGGTGGGAATCGAACCCACGACCTCCGGCATAGCAGTCAGGGCCACTAACCACTAGACCAACAGGCCACTACTACGTAATCATGCGTAAGTATAAGCAACAGGTTGCAAACCCGTCCCCAGAGTCGTCCTAATTTATTTTGGATGTTGTACCTATAATAATATCCGTTACGATCACTGCTATCTCTCGAGATACCTACTGATGCTTATTTTGGTAGATCGTCCTCTTTACTGCGTACATGTGTGTATCTGTCCACCTAGGTACCACTTAGTTATACTTAGATACTCATTGTAGGTACCGGATCACTCACCCGTGCTGTTTATTTTGGTAGCGTAACGGTCAAGTAGCCCTTCCAGTCAAGTGTGGCTAAGCGACTGCAGCTACCCGAAATTATGAAGGTATTTTTACCTCCCTAATGACCATAAAAATACAACACTTAACCTTTCAATTGTGATAATTACAGACACAATTGAAAGACAATAGGTGCGCGAACGCCGGCGTTCGCTTGGGGTTTAATGAATTAACTAAACAAAAGCTGAAAATTAGAAAATTATTAAATTTTTCCATCTAACTTCTCCCGTGACCCGGAAAATAAGGCTTTTGTTACGATTCACTCATTATAATTAGAAGCTCGTTAATTATAAGTTACTTGAGGCTGCTCGCTAATTATTGTGTCCTGTTGCACGATTCTGTTGTTATGAACAACAAATAATTATAATGTTTAAGTATTTGGAAAGGTACAAAAGTGAAAATTATATACAGCCGTTTAAGTAAAATGACGAAAAACGTAAATAACTATGTAAATGATGTTAAAAGTTTTCTATGGTGTCTGTTTTAGCTTTTTGATGTATTCAGGATCCTTTTTGAGATTCTTCGAAGGTAGGTAGGTATAGCTTCCACGGTACACGTTGTAGGGTAGTTGGTAGATATAATTATGCTTTGGTAAGAGCTTGTTCGCATAGTTTCTGCAAACATGATTGTAACCGAATACTTGCCACATAATACCTGTGATACCTAGAAAAAAACATTCGCAACAGCTCCTTTCCACAGACACAAAGCGGACACCTACTACCACAAACACAATCTACACTCAAAAAGCTATCAGCGACTTCAAACGTCCACTGAGTTACGGCTTGTCTTTGTGCGACTTCCAAACGACTATAGACAAATAACTCTGACACAATGTTCGTGGACTCGCTCTCTCCTCGGTTACCGTATCCGCTCGCAATTAATCTATTCCCCAGCCTCCTACGTAATTGAAAAAACGATCCAATCCAACTTTTGTTTCCATTGCAGGTTTCCGTACGCTTCTAAAGCCGACTGCTGCTTTAAGCCGGCTATGAATAAGTTAATACTTGGAATCCCCTTTCTTTATCCATTGAATTAACTTGTTGCGAGTATTTCGCTGGCTGAGAGCGATAATTATTTGCGTATAGATATAATATGCAAGGACGAGTTTCTCACGAGTCACCTACTCGTGTATCTATCTAGCTCCATAATCTAGTCACTACTTGACTTGAAACGCTACGGTGTCAGTCAGACTTGACACGCTAGGGTGTCAGTCAAGTTCGAGAAGCAAATGGGAGGCCACCGGCCGTGGGTTATGTTACACGAACCATTTCAGCCCACTTTTGACCCCATATAACTTAAAATCTTTTGGATTTACAGACTTGCAATTTGGCGTAGTAATTATATAGGTACCTTAGTAAGACATCCTTCTCATCATCAAATCCTAAATGTAAATAAATAATATCTCACCATTTACGAGATAAAGACGTCTGAAAATATATATTGTGATATCGAAGGAGATTGACCTATTTTCTCCTAGGTTATCATTAACTTGACAGTCCAAATTGTGCAGAATGCGGCATGGTGGAGGATGTCCACCACTAGTTGGTGGAATGCGTCAGGACACGAGCTGCTCAATCAAATTAATTTTAAAAGTATTCATCAGCACCTCTGATACTTTTAACAATACTTTTAAAATTAATTTGATTGATGTTGGTGTTATTCAAAGTACGACCTGTCTCTAACGCAGCTATCGCTGTTTATAAAATAGTGAGTAAGGTTTTGAGCCCTCATAGTTGATAAAGTTTACTTAAGTAGCTTGACTGGTATTAGGTTACGATGGGCTGGCATGATCGTACTGTGACCAGAAGTCCCTAAATTTATAAGATTAAAAAAAACTTAAGAAGTGGCAAAACAATAGTACCTACTTTTAAAGATGATGAAAATATGCCTAAATGAAATAAATAATAATAATATTAATATATATATATTTTTTTTTGGTTTTGGTTTTTTTTAAGTCAGATGGGTTAGTAGTTTAGAACGGCTATCAAGCCACCAATCGGATCTAATGTTTGTATAAATAATACGCAGTGCTTCTAGGATTTAAGACGATAATTAAATACATGCACAAAAGGCTCTAATGCGTCTCTGTCCCTAACAATATTATTTTTATCACTGAATAAGTCACTCATTACAATTTTAGATTAGGCACCTACATGTGACTTGAAGTTAAACATTGCGGTAGATCATGTAGGAAAACATTTCTGTCTTTTCTTTCCATGAGTTGTTTAATTTAATGTTGTTTTCGGCATCGCGGTGTAGGTACCACTACCGATACATAAACATTTCTAAAGATAGGTACATAACTATAATCGTCAAATGCTATAGTGAGCAATTCTGCTTGAGCTCCTTTGGGTTTAGATACCGCTGGTATGATTTATTTTATAGTGTAAAATATAATTGTATCGTGTCGCGATAGTTGAGTGCCTTTAAATGATAAATGTTTGTAGCTCGGTGACGTACCCCAGAGGGCACAGCTGTTTGTAGCTCGGTGACGTACCCCAGAGGGCACTGCTGTTTGTAGCTCGGTGACGTACCCCAGAGGTCACTGCTGTTTGTAGCTCGGTGACGTACCCCAGAGGGCACTGCTGTTTGTAGCTCGGTGACGTACCCCAGAGGGCACTGCTGTTTGTAGCTCGGTGACGTACCCCAGAGGGCACAGCTGTTTGTAGCTCGGTGACGTACCCCAGAGGGCACTGCTGTTTGTAGCTCGGTGACGTACCCCAGAGGTCACTGCTGTTTGTAGCTCGGTGACGTACCCCAGAGGGCACTGCTGTTTGTAGCTCGGTGACGTACCCCAGAGGGCACTGCTGTTTGTAGCTCGGTGACGTACCCCAGAGGGCACTGCTGTTTGTAGCTCGGTGACGTACCCCAGAGGGCACTGCTGTTTGGGTTAATCTTAGGTCAGTTTTTACAGTTCGTTAGGTTACTTTTTAATATGTTTTCATTTTTGGTTAGTTTCATTTAACTCGTTTTGCACGATTCACTACTGGGCAAATTGTCTTCGCTTTTAATTATAGAAGTACGCTATATAAAATATTAACTTTCAACCGACTTTTTTTTTTATTAACATTAACAATTTTTAGTCAAATGGTTTTTCTAAAAATAAGCTAATAAGTACGATACTTTTACTAAAATATATTTGGTAAGGGAGGTACTTATCTTTTGATACTCCTCTAAAACGTCAGACTCAGGGAGTAGGTATACATACGCGATTTTCCTATAACGAGCTCAGTTTTTTCACGCAGTGTACAGTTTTTGCTACGGCTACAAGCATGATCAACCTCAGTTTCAGAAGCAAAACAGCATGCATATATTGTCATTGTGCATTAAAGGCTCTTTCAACAGAGCTTGTCGAACTTTGATAGCGCATTGCGGCTATCTTGGTGAAGTGATGGCTCTCTTTGGCATGAATACACAAATAACATCTCATCGAAATTTTATAAAAGTTGTGGCAATATAGCTTTATCAGTTTTCTTTACTTCATTTCAAAGTTTGAGTGCTCTTAATGAAAATCCCTTTATACCTATAGATAGATAGACCTACACGAAAAGTACATTATGAAATCCGGAGTTGGGTGAAGCTTTAAACAATGTTGTTTTAAAAGAGCTCTTCTAACAGATTGGAAGTAGTTCCGTGACGAGCAATATTTGGGAGATCCTCTCTATGCAATCTGTATGCAAATTGACGGCGCACCGGCCTGGGAACTGCTAATACACGAAGTTAATGACACACACAAGGTGTACAAAGTTCTCAATAACAGAACCATCTGCTATTTTTCAGGAGAGCGTCAAAAGTGAATTATTTTTCCACCGTTTGGAAGATTGTGGAGTCCAAATGATACTCAGTTATTGTGGAATGAGATTTTTAAAACGATTCCCTTCATCAATAAAGAAAAAGTCTTCGATGCACTTTATATGATGATATGTTTACCTATACTTAATTGATTTTAATTTTAAAACTGTAATTTTAATTGGGACTGTTTTGATTATTATTTTTTATATTTGTATATGAGTCAACGTTACTTGCAATAAATAAATAATAGTAATAATAATATATTAATATGATCAGCATCAAGTGCATTAGATTTTTTAATTAGTTCAGAAACATTTACTACAGAAAAAAAATATTAGGTACTGAAGTCAAAAATATGCTGAATGATGTTTAAATCAGACTTCTTGATTCAAAGTTTCCAGTTTTAACGGCTCATTTAAAATTTTGTGTAATTAGCGAATTGAATTTAGAAGCAACCCTCAGACACAAAATATATAGGTAGGTAACGCTCGAGTAACGCACACAAAGACCGCTCACGATGTCTCGGTCGCGTCTCGGATCACTCGCCGAACAATTCCGGCTCAAACGCTCATAGTGTGCGTCCAACGAGCGTAGATATAAAAAGTGTAGTACATACATGAGATTGTTTTCTGTACCTATCTATTTTGTGCCTCAAATTAGTAAAAAGTCAGTAGGTAGGTAGGTATTATTATTGGCAGCGTCAAGTTATGGTCGCCACTTATGTTGCTATAGACACGATTAAGCAAGGCACAGATAGAACTCTGATCAAACGAACAGTCATGAAGACGTATTTTTATAAAATATTTATTACCATTAAACACTAGCGTCAACACACAATTAACGTCGTACCTTCAAAAAATATTTACTTATTTTTCTCGATACATTATTCTAAGAACGAAGGCTTTGATGTCAAAGACATTTCTTTTATAACAATCTCGTTGACGTAAAGACGAATAAATCTCTGTGCAAAAAGACAAATCCTCGTTATGTTGCTCGCTGGAAGCGGTACACCTCACCGAGCCGACTAGAAATGGGGTTCAGCCCGGTAAATACCGGTATATACCCGAGTAAATACCCAAAGTATCCATTTGTAGCCTTCACAGGGTATTTACCCAAGTATATAGTCAAATATTGGGTGTTTACTTTTACTAGGTATATGATTTGGTATTGTAAAATGTTTTGTTGATTTTTAGGTAAAAAATTTGATTGTATGTATTTTTTTATTATTTTGTAATAGCCCTGGGATAAAAATCAATTTTGCTTAGATTGCTTTTAAAACTCTTTTAATCAAAATTGTGTTAAAAAGCAGACAAATTGTATAGGTAAACGAGCTATATATTCTTCTTTAGCACAACGCACATGCAATGTTTAGGTAAACAATTATACGTTCTAATTTAAAACTTCTGATAAGTTTTTTGATTAAACACTAATTGATAGGTTGTATGATCGTATTTTAAAGTTTTTTTTTTTTTTTATTAATGATAGGCTTGCGTCAGTATTTATAAAATACGAGGTAAAATAAATATTTGTATGTACTGAAAATCAGTTGAAAAAAAATCTTACTTTTATGCTACCACAATGTACAACTAAACTCCAGTTAATAAAGCGATAGTCAGATTTAGAATAGAAAAAATACAGAACTTATAACATGAGTGTTAAAATTACCTAAGGAAACTAAACTTCAAATAAACCTTATTTAACAAAACGTTATTTAGTGTTTATAATAGCTACAATATTTTTTTTAATTGTTTTACTCCTATTTTTGAGTATTTACCCGATAAATACTCTTCATACCCGAATTGGGTATTTATCTATCTCGAAGCGACCACTCTCAGCGTCTCGGCGCAAGTAAATTAGGTACTTGACTGAATGTTTTCGCGTAAACATTACAAAAAGTCTGTAGACAAAGCTTTTTATTGCCGCGTTGTTAACTGTGTTTGTTACTGTGTGTGCTGTGTTCTGTGTGTGCTGTGTTCTATCAATTGTGTAAACCTACTGTGTTCTACTCTCGTATATTTTCTGCGTCCTGTGTGTTGTATCAAGAATCTGCTCCGGTCGTTCACAGCGATACTTTATTGGATTTGTGTTTTCTAAACTTTCATGGAATGTGTCGATTGCTAATGTTGAAGCTTTCTTTTCATATATTTTTAGCCCTGTATTGGTATATTGTGACTTGATACTCTCACAAACAAATTTATTCATACGAATGTCTAAGGAATTGGTATTTAAAAAATATGGAATGTTTTTTATATGCCAGATAAAAGTAAGCCAGAAGGCCACCTCACGATAAAAGGTCGCTGCCACTTGTGGACGTTGACATCTTTCCTAGATACAAAGATGAAGGTGGTCTGACGTTTGTCAGTAGAACGGCACCCCTGCCCTTCAAACTGGAACACAACAGTGCTGTTAGCACACGGGCCACCGGCCATAACCACAAAACGCCGCCACATTTCCTATAGTTCTCATGCATTTTATATAGATTCGCCGCATACAATTGACGCCGGCCTCCGCCGCATGCTATAAATCGACGCTGCTCGCTTCTTGTGGCCTGTACTGGCCACTAAACACCGATTCAAAGCGCCGGCTGTCGCGCGCTTTAACTTCCTTTGTGGCCACTTCTAGCTTCTCGTTGCGGTTACCGCGCGCGGCTGTCGCGTGTGGTCGTTGTGCGGCGACCCTAACAGATATGGCAGCAGTAGCACTCGGTAATATCTACCTAAATTGGTGCTTATTTTGCATATATGCATAAGATTAATGTTCTGTTATAAACAGGAAGTGTACATGCGACACTGGGTCGCAAAAATAACGGGTCAAAGGTAGATTGCTCCTATGAATATTATGTTATATTATAAGTGGTAATGCTTTTTGTAAATTTCGAAATAAATTTTTGAACAAGTTACAGCTTAAAAGGCACTTTTGTTTTTTAAAACAAAATTTAAAATTAGGAAAAGATACATTTTCCCGATTTTTGGCAGATCGAGCGGTTGTTACAAATGATTTCATGGATTGGTCACAGTATTTAATGCATACGAAAAATGTATGGTCGAAAATTGAGCAATTTTAAGATACCGTTACCTTCAGAAGACCAGGAAATGGCAAGCCAACTACTCGAGAAGAACGATTCTTCATGTAGAATATTAAATCACCCTGCTAAGTAATCGATATGTCACGGTTGTTCAGGTCCAAAACAGTCTTCGAAAAATTTTCTTCATTACAACAATGTCAGCTCTGAAACGATCCTGTGACGACTTTGTGAAGCTGTTATAAAGTCTTATAAGCCAGTTAATGGATTCAACTTGCTCAGAGAAAATAGCGTTGTTAGGTTTAAGTTTGCTCACGAACACGTCCGATGGACAGATGGGGATTGGTTCAGGGTTATGTTTTTCGATGAGTAGGTACAGATTTTGTTTAGTTACATACTATGAGAGGCGAAGAATATTTAGACGACCAGGAAGACCAAAGGTGCCATTCGGTGAAGAATCAATAATGACGTGGGCTGAGATATCTTCAGAAGGTCGTGCTGAGTTGAAGAAGATAGAAATTGGTTTACTCTCTGTTCTTGGCGTATCTGAGAACAGAAAGTGAACCAATTTCTATGAGGAGATTAAATGAACAAATGGCTGGTCTTTTCTTAATGAATATGGGCGCAAATTTCATTTTATACTATAGTACGCGGCCGCATAATGCTAACTTGATCACTGCATATTTAAGAAGTCACTGTGTTGGTATTATTTGCATGGAGTGGCAGGAGTAGCCAGCGAGCAACTCAGACTTAAAGCCCATAGAACATGCATAGAATGACCTTTGAAGATGAGTTCTATAACGATCTCCAGCACTATACTGACGTGTTTTTTATTTACTTATTATATTGGATTGTTGCGACATCTATGACACCACCATTACCCTGTTCCGCATACCTCTAAAATATTATGTCTAGTTTGTATTGTGCCACTGCTGGGCAATGATTTCCCTCTATTTCTTCATGTTTTTTTTGGCCACAACTTGTAAATAGTATGCAAAACTTTTTACATATTTTCTTTTATGAATTAATCAACTATTACGAATCAATCAACTACTACATAGTCACATAGGTTCGTGAAACTATCACATTTGTTATAGCGTCCCGGATATTTTACGGTTCAGTGTATTATCTAACTAAATAGCTAGGTATACATATAGACTAGATATTACAAAGAAACCGACACCGCCTCTTCCAATAAAGAAAATAATGACTTCATTACGGCGTTCATTAATTCACTTAAACATTCGTAATTCATTCGTTTTCGTAGAGCGAGTTCTTCCACGGAATTTATTTGATTTATAAAGAGGGTCGTGAAGTAACAACTTTGAGCCGCTATAAGATGGGCTTTTAACTAAACTCATTGATGGAGAATCTATGTAGCTTTATGTAGGCGCAGCTCACGACTGAATTCAATGCGACAATAATAGTTCATTGTTTTTTTTGTTGAGCTTATAATATGGTCTCAAATGGTCATCCTAAACTAAGCGTTTCGCCTCGTCGCTTATACCACATTCCCGTCCATTATAATTTGGGTGTCTTAAGTCTTAGTCTTTCTCATATGTGGTTAAGGCTAGAGTGGATAGGCTCTTAATAAACTAGTGCGCCTCACTATCAACGATTGCATAACTGCTTACCATCAAGCGGGATCGCAGTCAAGAACTAGTTTATATTAATTAAGAAAACATCCAAATATTGTTTTATTTCAGAGATATTAAAAAAATCCATCTCTGTGAGGCTGTGATATTAAAATAGACAATATTGGTATTACGAGTATCTTAGTTCCTGATCAAAAGACGAAAAGGTTAGTGGTGGACTCTAGAGACATCTCATGTGTGGGCCCTGGTGGTCTCACGCTAGTTAAAAAGGTCACGAGTAGCAAAAGCAATCAAAAGGGAAGATGTTATCTTTACGCTTAGAGAACTTATTTCGAAATTTTTTTGTCGTGGTCGCTACTCGTATTTACCCTTCTTTGAAACGTGTGAAGTGTGAAAGAAGTGAACATGATCAGTTCTCGGTCGCCTCCTCGTGTCGCTTAGCCGAGGTCGCACATTGTCTGCCTTACATTCCAGTGCCATCCAGCTCGATAACAAACTAACGGCGACTATAAAGGTGTCGGTACCACGGTTTGCTCCAGTTTGCTTTCGAAATGTCGCCAAACTGAACGTTGAGTGAGAACAGTGATATGTACTATTATTGTGATGATAGAACTATGAGGTAATTTATTGAACATTTAATTAATACCACAAGTACAAGTTAAACTATCCTTTATACAGCGTTATTTGTAAAATACCAGCCACCTCTCAGGACTATTTTATATTCTAGTTCATAGTAAGGTTCAGTAAAAAACCTGCGTCAGGCAACTGCTACGTAGTGGCCTGGCATTATGCTGAACTGGACTTATTTGGCGCAACCGAGAGACACACAATGTTGAAATATTTTGAAGATTAAGTAGTTATGTTTATTTGTTATCTCATTGTGTGTACTTGTGCCAAATAAACGTGTTTTCTTTCTTTAGCCACCTCTCCCGTATTGCGTAGAGAAAGCGAGAGGGAGTGTCCGACTTTTATTGACCTAAAACCTGTGTTCCTTCAGTTACGTTTTACGCTACAAGGCCGCAATAACTTTGGACACGCCACAATTATGGCGATAATCCCCCTCTTTGAGGCGTGGCTGGAAAGATCTCACGGCGTCCTTACCTTTCGTATGACGCAGGTCCTTATCAAACATGGCACGTTCGGGAGGTTCCTGCACCGGATTCAGGCGGAAGTGACGCCCGGGTGTCGCCACTGTGCGGAATGGCTGGAGGACACGGTGGAGCACACAGTCGACGTGTGCCCTGCTTGGGCGGAGCATCGCCGTGCCCTCGTGGGAGTGATCGGCGGCGGAGACCTCTCGCGCCGGGCCTTGGTTGAGGCCATGGTCCGGAGCGAGGAGGACTGGCAGGCGGTCGCCAACTTCTGCGAAGCAGTAATGCTCGCAAAGGAGGAGGCCGACCGCATCAGGCAACGGCGCCGGCGCTCTCGCCACTGCCGCCGGGATTCCGATCTCGATTTCCGGCAACCGTAAGCGTGGGCTTGCGGATAGTGAGCAATGAGTAGCTCGCTCTCCGATCGTCTGGTAACTGTTCGGACCGAGCCCAAATCGCGCACTGTTCCTGCGCGCCTCAAGAAGTTGTCGGTAACAGCCGGGGCCCAGACGGGTCGATGCCTACTGGGGCCAGGGTTAGTTTCGAAAGACAGCTCGAGCCCTGGTATGAACGCTAGAAGGAACGGGGTGGGTTTTTCGGTCATTAAGAGTCTGACACTATCTCCCGCTCCACCAAAGAGCGGGGGTTGTCATTGGATGATTTTCTCCACCATAAAAAAAGGCCGCAATAACTTTTTTTAACTCTTTCAATCGATCCCTCAAGCCAGTTTGAGTATCCCTCTGATGTAAATGATAAATTACAACAAGACAACACAATTTTGTCTTTGATAAGAGAGTATGAAATATCGATAGATTTATTGATAATTTAACCAAAAAAATATATATAGCCTGAAAAAGTTTGCTTTTGTATCCAGGAGAATGGTTGATCAATATTTTAGAAAATTCACAGTTTAATTTTTTTTATAAAAAAGTTTAAACCAGTTAATTTTTGTAGGTATAATTTTTATCAGCTTAATATATCATATCAATTTAAAAAATAGTAGAAAAGGTTTAAAAGTTGACTCTTTTACATTTTCTTTCATGTTTATAAGAATTTGGTCTCACTAAACTCCAAATGTAGTCCCAAATCATATTATCGTTGTATTGGCTCTGATAACAGCTTTCGAAGTCCATGATGTCTAGATGAAAATGTTCTCCTTGTTATATGCATATACTATATATGCATATAGGTAGCATTTGCATGTAGCATATGCATATACTATGGGCTGCAGAATGTCTTTAAGGGTACACTCTTAAAGACATTCTGCAGCCCATAGTTTTAATTTTCTAATATGTTTTCAACTAGCTCTCGATAACAGTCTGTGATAGTGAGAGAATTCTTCTTCTTCAATATTTGAACTCTGAGATAAGCTTGAATGAGACAATTTTGTAGGAGGTTCAGGTGTTATGAGCTATGAGAGATTGGAGCCGAAGACTAAGCAAGATCAGGATATTCAATAGATTTTGCATTTTTCAGCAAGATTAACTACGCAAAAATAACAGTCACCGACATGGTCTTTTGGCTATCGCCAAATTCTTGGTATTGCGAATTTCATACTCCGTTTTTCGTCTCGATATCAACCTAAATTAAATAAAGATAAAAATACAAAATTGTTTATTTAAAAGAAATGTTTTTTTTTACTAAACATTTCTTTACCTGCCTTCTAAATATCTTTTGCAATTTCTGCAAGCAACATGTGGAGCCCAAGGTATATCTAAACTACGAACAGGGCATTTAATATAAGCTTCGTAGGCTTCACAAAGTTTTCACACGTAATTAAATAAAATGTTATCTCTCTTACTTTAAATAACTGTACCACCTATATAACTCCATGCATCAGCTTCATATTTACACTTTCTAAATGACATTTTAACCTCTTTGAGTCTTCTAAAAAACAGTTGATTCTTTTTTATCACTTAAGTAACATCAGTAGATGCTGTGTGACAGTTACGGCATCTTAATTTTTTCGCGGTATTTTTAAAAACATCATGATGACTATTGAGAATACTTTTTTCATTATACTAACTCAAGAAAAAATATTTATAGTCATAATCACCACAAAAGCAAACTTTTTAAGGAATATTTGTATTTTTCCTTCAAAATAGACCATAGTGAATAGAAAAATCACAAAATAAACTTTAGGACAAAGACAATTTTTTTTTCTGTAGAGTTGTGTTATCATCAAGTAATTTTGCATATATGCGTCAGAGGTTTAGTGGTTTAGCTGTGTAAAATTATCAAACAAACAAATTTAATTTCATATATACAAAATTACACTGAGTCACGAAAGTAACGGGTCACATAGAAAAATTACCTCTCGAAACTAACCCTGGCCTCAGTAGGCTTTGAACCAGCTGCCCCCCCCCCCCTGCTGTAGCTGACAACTCTTTGAGGCGCGCGTTAACAGTGCGCGCCGTCGACGACTTGGGCTCGGTCCGGACAGTTACCGGACGGTCGGACAGCGAGCCCTATTGCTCACTGTCCGCAAGCCCGCGCCTACGGTGGTCGGAAATCGGGATCGGAATCCCTGCGGCAGCGTGAGCGCCGTTGCCTGACTCCCCCTCCTCCTTTGCTAGCATTATTGCTTCGCAGAAGGAGAGGTCCGCCGCCGATCGGCCCCACAAGGGCACGGCGATACTCCGCCCAAGCAGGGCACACATCAACTGTGGGCTCCACCATGTCCTCCGGGCGTTCCGCACAGTGGCGACACCCGGGCGTCACTTCTGCATAAATCCGGTACAGGAACCTCGTGAACTTGCCATGTCCGGTGAGAACCTGCGTCATGCGGGAGATGAGGACGCCTTGAGGTCTTTTCAGGCACGCCTCAAAGAGGGGACTTACCGCCATAATTGTGGCATGCCCAGGACCGACGACATCTCGAATAATGTTTCTGTAATGACAACGTGCAAGTAAGATCAATATTATTCTGTATCTTTTTTATTTAAAACTGCTACAAAAAAGTTAACTGGGTCAAGCGGTATTTTATTCTAGACTGTGGCCTTGGATAAAACACCACCGCGATAAAGAAGACCGATCTAGAAAATGTACGATTACTGATGTTTTTTTTTTTTAAGCTATTACATAGCTTCTATCGCGGGCCTTGAGCGTGGAGACCGAATCCAGAAATTCCGTAACGAAAATAACCTAACTCCCCCCCCACTCATTTGTTTTTTGAGCGTGGTGACCGATAAGAAAACAAATGAGTGAACAATCAATCAAAATTCAATTCAATGTGTGAAAGTGTAACTTCATTGGCGAGGTCTGGTTTTATATGGATGGGGTTAAGCAGCTGTTGGTGAGGTCTGGTTTTGGATGGGTGGGGTTAAGCAGCTGTCAGCGTTTTGGATGGATGGGGTTAAGCAGCTGTTAGCGAGGTCTGGTTTTTGATGGAAGAGGTTAACCAGCTGTTGGCGAGGTCTGGTATTGGATGGGTGGGGGTAAGCAGCTGTTGGCAAAGTCTCATTTTGGATGGGTGGGGATAAGCAGCTGTTGGCAAGGTCTCATTTTGGATGGGTGGGGTTAAGCAGCTGTTAGCGAGGTCTGGTTTTGGATGGGTGGGGTTAAGCAGCTGTTGGCGAGGTCTAGTTTTGGATGGGTGGGGTTAAGCAGCTGTTGGCGAGGTCTGGTTTTGGATGAGTGGGGTTAAGCAGCTGTTGGCGAGGTCTGGTATTGGATGGGTGGGGATAAGCAGCTGTTGGCAAGGTCTCATTTTGGATGGGTGGGGTTAGGCAGCTGTTAGCGAGGTCTAGTTTTGGATGGGTGGGGTTAAGCAGCTGTTGGCGAGGTTTGGTTTTGGATGGGTGGGGTTAAGCAGCTGTTGGCGAGGTCTGGTTTTGGATGTGTGGGGTTAAGCAGCTGTTGGCGAGGTCTGGTATTAGATGGGTGGGATAAGCAGCTGTTAGCAAGGTCTCATTTTGGATGGGTGGGGTTAAGCAGCTGTTAGCGAGTTCTGGTTTTGGATGGGTGGGGTTAAGCAGCTGTTGGCGAGGTTTAGTTTTGGATGGGTGGGGTTAAGCAGTTGTTGGCGAGGTCTGGTTTTGGATGGGTGGGGTTAAGCAGCTGTTGGCGAGGTCTATTGCATAAGTTGATAAAAAATGCTATGCAATAGCTTTACCGCGGCAGTCCCCGAGTGCCACACGTCCTTTTTTTTTATGTTGCGAAGAAATCATCCAGTGACAACCCCCGCTTTTGGGGGAGATAGTGTCAGACTCTTACTGACTAAAAGACCCACCCCGTTCCTTCTAGCTTTCATAGCGAGGCTCGAGCTGTCTTTCGAAACTAACCCTGGCCCCAGTAGGCTTCGATCTAGCTGGGTCCCTGCTGTTGCTGACAACTCCTTGAGGCGCGCGGGAATAATGCGCAGCGTCAACGACTTGGGCTTGGTCCGGACAGTTACCGGACGGTCGGACAGCGAGCCCTATTGCTCACTGTCCGCAAGCCCGCGCCTACGGTGGTCGGAAATCGGGATCAGAATCCCAGCGGCGGCGGCGGCGGCGAGAACGCCGTTGCCTGATGCGATCGGCCTCCTCCTTTGCAAGCATTGCTGCTTCGCAGATGTCGGCGACCGCCTGCCACTCCTCCTCGCTCCGGACCATGGCCTCAACCAAGGCCCGGCGCGAGATGTCTCCGCCGCCGATCGCCCCCACGAGGGCACGGCGATGCACCGCCCAGGCAAGGCACACCTCGACTGTGTGCTCCACCGTGTCCTCCGGGCGTTCCGCACAGTGGCGACACCCGGGCTTCTCTTCCGCTCGGATCCAGAACAGGTACCTCCAGAACGTGCCATGTCGGGTGAGGACCTGCGTCATGCGGAAAGCATGGACGCCGTGAGGTCTTTCCAGTCACGCATTAAAAGAGGGGACTTACCACCATGATTATGGCGTACCCAGCACTGGGTTGCGATAGTCGCTGACGCCATTTCACCATGAGATCCCGCCGGAGCTCTCTCCGCCATGTCGTGACCTGTCGCGGCAGCGGACCTTCACCCCGGCGTTGCATCTCCACGCGCATATCGTGCATGTATGCAAAGACTGTTGCCTCCAGATCCCACGGTGGTAGGCCAGCCAGAAGGCTGGCACCATCCTTATTGCCATGACCCTCTGGCAGGCGTTCAGTATGGCCGCCGGTCGCGTTTGCAGCGACGGCGCCCACACCAACGCCCCATAGAGGGCCATGGACCGAACGATCCCTGCGTAGAGCCTCCGGCAAGAGGCATCTGGACCAAGGATGGGCAGGAGCCGCTTGAGCGCAGCCCCAGCCCAGTTGAGTTTGGGGGCCAGACGTCGGAAATGCTCCCCGAAATTCCATCGGCTTCCGAGGACGAGTCCCAGGTACTTCATCGTCGACCCGACTCCGATGTGAACTCCTACCGTTACTTGGGAACCCGATGGAGGAGCGTTCCGAGGGCCGTGGAAGTAATAGCCTCAGATTTGTGCAGCGCCACCTCAAGTCCCAACTTCTGGATCCTACCAACGACTATCGTAACCACGATTAGTGAAGTTAACTGATGTAAGAATGTAACAGTCCCTAATATTTTAACGTAAAAAAGTTGTTTGGGAACTAGTTGAAAAATCTTTAATCGCTTTACGGTTGAACGCGTTCAGGGACGTGTACTGACACATTCTTGACAAAATATATTAGTTCTTGGGCATGACATCATATAATTATAGTTTAATTATTACATTGTGCTTAGTTGCTTACACAATAGAAGCAACATGAAAATTTGTAACCAAGCATTATAATTAGTTTCTTGCACGTTCTTCTCCATAGAGATCTACTCTTTGGAACGTGCAATTTAGCTTCACTTTTCTTGGACTGACCGACATTTGACTATTCAAAAGTGCCTGCAAATGGTCTATTTGAAATAAATGATCTTGATTTTTTTTGATTTTGATTTAACATTTCTGATAAAGACTTTAGATGACAATACATCCAGTGTCCACATTCGGTGTGTAGCAAACACCTGCAGATTCCATATTTATATAGGTATTAATTATTTATTTTACCGTAAAGGTGGCAGTTATGTTAGGGCACTCAGATACTCAATCTTATTTGATTCGTATTTTTGGTTATTTGTGTGGACAAATTCGGATCTTTTCATAAATATTCGAAAAAAAAAACACGATTCGGTTAAGGACATAGTACATTAACTCGGTGAATAATGTCCTTAATGTAGTAGATACTTGGGGTGAACTGGTTCATCACCTGCAAGCATTCTCTACCGGTTAACCTTCAGGTTAAAAATACGCATATCCTACGCACTACACACACTACAATTTTGAAGGTTTAATGGGTCAGTTAAAAAAAATCTTTTGGTCAGCGAAATGAATTTTTGTAGAAACAAATGAACTGCTTCTAGTGATCGGCAAAAATATATTTCATTATTCAGCTGTATGTATACGTGATGCTGGACAGCCTTTAAATGTATGTCGGAAATTTACACCAATATTATAAAGAGGTATGGTTTATTTTTTGGTTTATAGGATGTAATCTCTGGAAGTACCTACTGTCCGATTGCTTATTTTTTTTTCACTGTTAGAAAACCTGCCTTATTCCTGAGTGACATAGGCTATATTTCATGTACGCAGGTGAAGCCGCGGGCAAAAGCTAATATTATGTAAATTGGCAGTATGATGATGACAGTCGTAAGTAAGATAAGCAGACAGAGCTCCGCTACAACAGGGTTCCGAATTATGCAGAGCTAAAAGGTACTTAAAATCTTCATTTCAAAAGAAACATCAAAGGAACGGCATGTCCTAGAACTAACATTCGAAGACATAAGACATTCGCTCCGCCGCGCCGGCCAATTCTCCGATAAGACTCTATACTTTCTGTAAATGCACGAATGTCAACCAGGGCCGCTTAGCGAGTTTTCCGAAACACAGACGTGCTTCGTTACAAAATGAATGGTCAGCACACCACTTACTGTCTGCAGCTAGCACGAGCTTACCTTGATCGAATGAAACGGAATGAGTATAAAGTCAATTGAATTTTGTCCATTTCCTTGTCAATTTCCTCCTCGCGTCGTACGGCGTGCTACCGCCGTTCACCGGTGTTATACATCTGCCACACTAGGGTCAACCACGTGTTATCGAAGCCGCCACCGAAGCTACTACCAACAAAGAAGTCGGTTCGCGAAATGCGTGAGCTCTCTAATAAATTGTACTTACCCTACAGCATATAGACAGATAAAGATAAAATAAATATTTATTATTTTAACGTTGAAGTCGATGAAATATTTGACTTGTTCGTCATCTCGCTTACGCAATTCACGCGAGTCTGCGCGAGTTGGCACCTTCTTTAATTCTTTCTTTAATTCTTTATTGTACACTATAATAACACAAAATAAGTGGATAACAAAGTTCATGTACATAGGCGAGCTTAACTCAAAGTTGAGTTTTCTTCCAGCAAACCATTGAGCGATAGAGAGAGATGACAATAGGGGGTAGGATCCAGTGTACAATTTTAAAAGTAGACATATTATGAACTAGCTGTGCCCCGCGGTTTCACCCGCGTTTTTCTCGTTTCCGTGGAAATACCGAGATAAAATATTGCCTATAATTGCCTCCCTTAATAAATGGACTATTGAATATTTAAACAGTTTTCATATCAGATCAGTATTTCCCAAGATTACCGCGTTCTTAAATGTATTTATTATACTCTTCAAAGATCTTATACTTACAATCATCAAAAAATATATTTCGAAAAAGATTATTACAGGATTTTATGTTGATAAAAACTCTATGGCCCATAACTCATTAATAGGTACCAACTCTTAACATCTTACACACGTGATAACTTTTAAACGAAATATCCGATTGAGATGAAACAAAAAGTATTTTACTTCTACATAAATACTCTTGATAACATAATGCTTAATTTCGATAAAGATTAATATTACGATACATATATAACGTAGTTTTTTTTCTTCAGACGATTTAATAATTGTTTTGAACACAAAATCGGTTATTGTGATTAAACCATGATAGCTAGATATATGTTCTTGCGGACTTTTTTGTAGGTCTTAATGGGATCTACAAACCCGTAGCACATCATTTTGTTCTATTGTCAATAGTTTTTGCAGCGCACGCAAAAATAAGTTTTTGATTTTACACCTTGTGTTACAAAATAGCAATTTTATTACGGATCCCTAATTTTGAAAAAGAAAAAAACATAGCCTATAGCCTTCCTCGATAAATAGACTACCCAACACTGAAAGAATCATTTAAATCGGACCAGTAGTTCCAGAGATTAGCGCGTTCAAACAAACAAACAAACAAACAAACTCTTCCGCTTTATAATATTAAATATATAGTATAGATAAAATAATAATACATAAATAAGTATACCTACATACATAAATACACACATACTTCCGATTTCGCCTACTTTTTCTGTCGTCAACTCGCTCAAACTGGAAAATCTGACGTATTTATGTATATTCAACTACAAAAACATGTCATAAAATGTAAAGTGCAGCCCTAATAAAATGCGTCGCGTCACGTTATGCTGAGATCAACTTTTATATTATTCTAACAATATAAACGTGATTATCATCGTCCCACTGTTTCGTCCTGATGCCGCTGCGTTTTGTCCCCTTTGTCCCCGTCTGTCACCCCGGGATATTACAGCGGCCATTAATAACTGCCTGTCAACGGGTTTTATTTTGTAAAACATCAGAGTCACCGCGACGCGACGCGACGCTGAACAGACATGACCATTTACATTACTACAGAGATTTTTCAGTTTCTGAAATATCAGTTTTATGTTCGTAAAATGATTTCAGTGAAGCTTTTATTATGTCATAAATAAACGTATCAAAACCCCAAAACGCTTATTGAAAGTATTAATGTATACAATTCGGTTTCAGTATTGAACTAGCTTCGAGAATAACGCTCGTGTCGAGTTGTACGAGAGTCGTGAGTCGTGAGCGGTGAGAGGTGGGCAGGCGCGGCTTCCCTCGTATTTCATATTTGCTGTGTCAAATAAATCAACGGAACTGCTTATTGATCTGAAACTTACCCTAGCGGGACATGCGTGCGGCTCGACGGACAAACAAATACGCGATTTTATATGTAGAGATGATTTATTGTAATGGGTTTATAGGCAGGAAGGTGAAATATTTCCTTCGTGTTTTTCAGAAGTTACAAACATTTATAGTTAAAATATGTTCAGGAGTGATATTCTTGAGATTATTGACAATTCTATAGGCGCAGCAGGTACGAGATTGTTTGCCATCCACCAGGCAGTAATTATACGAGTGAGTGAGATGTTAGTGTTAAGTAGGTATAGGTACCCTACATTGTACATATACCCAATGTCTACATTATAAGAGGATAAAAGGAAGCAATTTTCAAAAGATCATAATTCAGATATTGACAAGCACAGTTTATCGGGTCAGTGAAAGCCCAGAACCTGTCGTAATCATGACTCAACCAATTTCTATGAATTAAATTATTATTGAAGTAACAGAAAGGTTCATATGAAGGACATCCTCTGGTCCTAGCCACTGCTGAAAAAGATAAGCCCGAGTCGAGCAAGGTGGTGCCTTATTTTTTTTTTCGATTGGAAAAAGCGTCCAATGCAAGAGCAGGGGTTGTCCCCCGCTCTTGGGCCGAGCGGGAGATAGTGTCAGACTCTTGGATGGAGCGGGAGATAGTGTCAGACTCCTACTGACTTAAAATCCCATCCCGTTCCTTCAAGCCTTCACACCTGGGCTCGAGCGCCCTTTCGGATAACTCTGGCCCCACTAAGCTTCGACCCGGCTGGGCCCCTGCGGTTGCTGACAACTCCTTGAGGCGCGCGGGAACAGCGAGCGCCGTCGACGACTTGGGTTTGATCCGGATGGTTACCGGACGGCCGGACAGCGAGCTACCCATTGCTCACTGTCCGCAATCCCGCGCCTACGGTGGCTGAAAATCGGGATCGGAATCCCGGCGGCGGCGAGAGCGCCGTTGCCAGATACGGTCAGCCTTCTCCTTAGCGAGCGTTACTGCTTCGCAGAAGTCGGCGACCGCGCCGGACCATGGCCTCAACCAAGGCCCGGCGCGAGAGGTCTCCGCCGCCGATCGTCCCCACGAGGGCTCGTCGATGCTCCGCCCAAGCAGGGCATACCTCGACTGTGTGCTCCACCCTGTCCTCCGGGCGTTCTGCACAGTGGCGACACCCGGGCGTGACTTCCGCTCTAATCCGGAACAGGAACCTCCCGAACTTGCCATGTCCGGTGAGGACCTGTGTCATGCGGAAGGTAACGCCGTGAGGTCTTTCCAGCCACGCCTCAAAGAGGGAACTTACCGCCATAATTGTGGCGTGCCCAGCACTGGGTTGTGATAGTCGCTGACGCCGTTCTACCATGAGAAGCCGCCGGAGCTCTGTCCGCCATGCCGTGATCTGTCGCGGCAGAGGACTTTCACCCCGGCGTTGAATCTCCACACGCATGTCGTGCATGTGTTCAAGGATTGTTGCCTCCAGATCCCACGGTGGTAGGCCAGCCAGAAGGCTCGCCGCTTCGCGGGAGATCGTGTGGTATCCCCGCACCATCCGAATTGCCATGACCCTCTTTTTTTTATGATGAGAAAAAATCATGCATTGACATCCCCCGCTCTTGGGCGGAGCGGGAGATAGTGTCAGACTCTTACTGACTAAAAGACCCACCCCGTTCCTTCTAGCCTTCATACCGGGGCTTGAGCACCCTTTCGGATTATCCTGGCCCCAGAAAGCCCGCGCCTACGGTGGCCGGAAATCGGGATCGGCGGCGGCGGTGGCGATAACGCTGTTACCTGACGCGTTCGGCCTCCTCCTTTGCGAGCATTACTGCTTCGCAGAAGTCGGCGACCACCTGCCACTCCTCCTCGCTCCGGACCATGGCCTCAACCAAGGCTCGGCGCGAGAGGTCTCCGCCGCCGATCACCCCCACGAGGGCACGGCGATGCTCCGCCCAAGCAGGGCACACCTCGACTGTGTGCTCCACCGTGCCATGACCCTCTGGCAGGCGTTCAGAATGGCCGCCGGTCACTTTTGCAGCGACGGCGCCCACACCGGCGCCCCGTAGAGGGCCATAGATCGAACGAAACCCCGCGTAGGGCCTCTGGCAGGAGGCGTCTAGACCCCCAAGGTTGGGCAAGAGCCGCTTGAGAGCGGCCCCAGTCCGGTTGAGTTTGGGAGCCAGACGTCGGACATGCTCCTCGAAATTCCATCGGCTGTCGAGGATGACTCCCAGATACCTCATCGAGGACCCGACACCGATGCGAACTTCTCTCACCGTTAGTTGGGAACCCGATGGTGGTGCGCTCGGACGGCCGCGACCTGAAAACACATGGCTTCGGATTTGCGCAGCGCCACCTCTAGTCCCAACTCCTGGATCCTACCAACAACTATCGCAACCCCACATGTCGCTAGAGCGATTGCCAGCCGGTATGACTCTCCCTGCGCTAGAACCAGCGTGTCATCTGCGTAGCAGACCACGCTGACCCCGTCAGGGAGGTAGCCACGCAGCACGTAATCGTACCCGATGTTCCACAAGGGTGGTCCTAGTACCGACCCCTACGGAACACCGCACGACTTCTCTTGACGTTTCCAGTCTTCCTGGTGACCGGGGTAGACTATAAATCTCTCCGACAGATACGCCTCGACCACTCGACAGAGGTATTCGAGCACCCGGTGGTACTGGAGTGCCTTCCGGGTCGTACTCTAGGGCAGGGAATTGAAAGCGTTGGCAATGTCCAAGGACACTGCCATGACACACTTACCCTGGGACACGCCATGACACACTTATCCGGGGCCGTGAGGGCTCGCACGCGCATGATGACCGTAGAGCGCATCCTGCGAAAGCCGGACTGTCCGAACTGCAGGGTTGTTAGAGACTTTTAGTCCACGCCGCACTTCTTCAAGCGAGAAGAAGTCATCATTTTCTCGCTTTGGAGAGGCTTCCCCAAAATGATGAATTTCCTCCTCATAAAAAATGGATCTCTGTATGTTGACTGGAACTTTAAGATTTGTGGCTTAATTTGAACAAGGTCAAAAAGACTCAATGGAAATCCCTGAAGACTCCAGTTGCACCCAAAGGAGGGAGGCGACTGCATTCGTACTACTACGGGATTTCAGCTAGTCGGGTCGCCGGCAGTAAGACCAGATGCAGATTTCTGAACAGCTGCCAATTAAATTAATTGCGATCGTAGTCCCCGTTAAAATAAAGTTAATTAATTTGATTTATTAGATTCTGTTTCATTATGTAGTATTGTTGTTATGTGTATAATACCAACTACAATGTTTTTGGTGAATAAAGATTAAGACGATAACGACGATAGACCACGCAATGTATATTGTTAATGTTAACTAGGACCGATTACTGTGTGGTGTAGGTACAATAAATTACATAAAGGTAAATAATAAATAATGTGCGGTGTGTAATATGTTTACATTTCATGAATGCGGGTTTGGGAGCACGTTTATTTTACGGTAAGCAGCGAACGCGATGGGTAATAAATATTGAAGCCGCTGAGATTCATAACCGTATTGGTTTCTTTATACTTGCTTTCTGGAATGAAATTGTCGAAGCGACTGGAGCAACATAACATAGATTCAACTCGAGTCAAGACATGCGACTGGCATGCATAACTTTGTTTTAACTAATCGTAGCAAATTTCCATCAGGCATATACTCAAAAGACAATGGGCACTTTTGTATGGATAGATACTATACCCAGTGTAGTGCAGTGTTTGTATTACTCTGGTTCCTTTATAGATTTGCTCATTCCTATTTCCATCATTCGAGAATTTTTTTCTATTATTTTTTTGTGATTTTGAACCTCCATATCAAACTTATTGTAACCAACAAGGCTTCATGCCACCGGCAAAAGGCTCTGGGTAAATATTATAATTATCGTCTGCAATTCCCAGATAAACTTACAACTGTATTCTGTTTTCTATGCTTTCTAAAGTAAGCAGTGTGTATAAGAAAAGGGAGGCGTTTTTCTTTTGATAACTTGATGGGTTGGGATCTCAAAAAGCGAATCGACGGATAACATTCAAGCCTCTTGTCCATTGCTATCAAATCCAGCTACTACATAACTTCATCCTGGTTTCTTTAGATTTAGTTGGTTTAGTTTTTCTACGTTCTTTTCAGACAGTGTTTAATAGAGTTACAAAATCATATAGGTAACTTCAATTTCTGAGAAAAATCGAGGTTGGGTTTCATCATCATCTTCCTGCTATTGTCTTTGTCTATTTGTATATGTCTTTTTATTCCATTTTATCATGTCCATCTCGCTATCACTGACTACCTTTTCGTTCATATCACTCCTCATGCCATCCATCCATCTTTTCTCTCTCCAATTTCAGTCACTGGCGCTGCTTGTAGACTTTGTCTAATCCCTCATAAACACACAATCTATCTTAACATTCTCATTTTCGCTACATGCAATCTTTGTAAAAGTAGTTTCTATAGGTCTTATCACAGATTTGTAGATTCTTATCATAGACTTGTAGATTTTACCCTTAAAATTGAGGAGCATTCGTGGTCAGAATTTGTTCCAGTGAACTGTCACCATAACATCCATCCTGAATTGATCCGATGCGTTACGTCTTGGTCTATCCAACCATCACCTTGGACATTGTACACTTAGTTCGCAATACATGTTTTGACTTTGACTTCTTGACTTTTGACATATGACCCGATATATCAGAAATCGGAGCAAATCGGTTTATAGAATGGAAATATCCTCTGCGACATTGATTATAACTTTCAAATGACACTATATGCCACTGTACTACTTGATACAACTGTGTCTAAAATGACAATTTTCTTTTATTTTACAACAATTTTTGTTGGGTAAACCTGTATAAATATTTGCATATAAAGTCAATTTCAGCTTCTTTATTTTCCATTTAAACTGATTCATGAATCGCACGCTGTGGTCTTAAATGATGTATTCAGTGCCGACGCTAAACAAATGTTGATACTTACCAAAATGTGAAAGTTTATTGTTTTTACTGAGCATCCTAAATAAATATGTAAATTAATATAGCATTACTTAAAAGTGTGTGAACTTGTAGAGTAATGTAAGTTATTGTCCTTATTAGTTGTATGTGTGTGTTTGTGTCCAGATCCTTGGCGGTCCTGATAGCAGGTCTGTTGGTCTGGGAGGCGCAGGCGTTGCTGAGTGACACCTTGCCAGTCGGAGTCGTTCTCAAAGGTAATTCTAATTATCAGCAATTATTAGTTATTCACAAAGATCCAGAGAGATTGCTATTTAGGTGAGATAGTGGTCAATCGCGAGCTTATTAATAACAATAATAAATAAAAATAAAGATATACTGTAGAAATGTCCTTTTTCGAAAAGAAGATTTACCTACAGGAAATGTAACGGGTAGGTATTTTTTAAAGGTAAAGGTTTTTTATTTTTTGAGAATTTCAGTATCATCCATAATTCCATCGAAAGTTTTTGAGAGCATTGTTAGTAATCAACTATCGACGCTATCGATAATTAACTTTTTTTTAAACATTTGTGAGTGAGTTAAACGTCTTGAACTTTTAGTAAATACACATAGTTACTGTTGCTCAGTCTCTTTTTCTACGTCTTCTAGGCTATGCGGATATCCGCTTTCTTCGACGCAATCAAGGAACTTTTTAATATGTTCAAACGTCTGTTAAATGTGTGCATCCATTTCATTTTTGGGCTTTAAAAGTACGACCAAATAGCTGCCTATTTGGCAGCGTCGGAATTCTCAAAGCATTTCCGAATATACAAGGGCGTGTTGTGATTTTAAGGAATAGGAAATCTTGTTCCCAAGGGAAAACCTTGCCGCTCATCATCCTATCTTCTCTTCAGTTTCCTTCGCCACTACTCAATTCATTACGGTGGATCATTTACTGTTCACGATGTGGGCCGTTGAGATTTCTCTTCCATTAAATAATATGAATTATGCAAAAAAAAAAATCCAGTGAATATGACCCATGTATTCCTATTGAGTCATGTTTCGCTAGGATTATGGTTTTGCATATAATTATTATGTACATGTAATATATAGTGCATAATTTAATTTACTTCCTTAAAGACATTTTAAGTAGCCGTGCACTTTTGTATACAGTCGTGTTAAGTCTATATCTGTCACCTCTGGGTTTGCGCATTAAAGCTATCTTTTGTATATTTGTTTTTTTAAACTGCATAGTCATAAAGATCTTTATTATAATTATCTTTATTTATTTGCTTTTGGGCGAGTCAGCGTCTGATACAGCTTTACACATACCTACAGCATACGTTTTTATTCAAGAAAATATAAGAGAGTGAGTGAGAAATTCCCCAGTGTGAACATGTACAACTACAACTCAATTACTTCGTAATAACTTGTCTTCAGTTATGTTGTATCAAAGACAAAGCTGCAGCAGGTATATTAACGCCAGAAATTAATAGCCCTCGCTAGGAAACAAGCACTCCGCACTGGAGTGATATTCATGAAGACAGCACTAATTTATTCCCACTCGAGTAGGATCTTGCACGCCTCTGTTTAATATGTATAGTGAGAATAGTGCACTCCACTAATACCACTGACTCCTCGAGCCACCGAGTCGAGGAGTTTGGAGCTAAATTCAAACTTAAGCATTTATCTTAATTAACCACTACTACTACAAGCATTATTGTCAAGGATGGTTACTGGAAAAACAGATGTAGGCAGCTGTTTGCACGTTGCCAATAGTTTTCATTTTACAATTTTCTTCCTTACGCTATAATTATAACTTATGCGAAACATTGCGGTACATGGTTAATATTGAAATTTTATTTCAAACATCTTAGTTATCCTCAATAACGGATCATAATTTGCAGTTTTTTTTTTAATTAAAAATACATAAAATCGATTTACAATGGCAACACTGAATGACATTTTCCGTTTTCGCGCGACTTATATAATCTTGATCAAGATCCAAATATTAACTGATTTCCCTAACAGTATAATTATGCTGCTGAACTCAACTGTACGGCAAAATATATTAAATGAGGATCCTATTGCAAACTTGAGTCAAACATTATCCCCTGGAAAATTGTTTTATCGACGAATTCTCTTTTCTCTTTGTTCATGTCACTATTACTAGTTTTGTTTGGTTAGGAATATCTTATGCACTATGATTTTGATTTGCATTATGTAAGAAATTTTTTTCTCGACAAGATTATTATTCCGTCTTTTTATCTTATAAATTATGAAAGTGTCGTCCTAGAGTATAATTCTTTGGTGTACCATTTTTGTATTTAATCCTAACGAAGTGACACCATTCATCTGAACTAATTGCTGCCTATCGTTTAGACGACACGAACGAGTCTTTATGCGAGCCTTGAGAGCTCACTTAACTGTGAGCCACTTTTGTAACATTCAGGATTGTAAAACTGATGTGAAAAGCAGACGAGGTGTACCATCAGGAAATAACTGTTGTATGTTTACAGCTGACTTTTTATACATGTCAACGATATTCTCCGAACTGGTTTACTCTCTTGTCGTTATGTTCAAGTGCCATATAATATGTTTTTTTTTTATGGTGGGAAAAATCATGCATTGACCTCCCCCGCCCTTGGGCGGAGCGGGAGATAGTGTCAGACTCATACTGACTAAAAGACCCACCCTGTTCCTTCTAGCCTTCATATCAGGGCTCGAGCGCCCTTTCGGATAACCCTGGCCCCAGTAGGCCTCGACCCGGCTGGGTCCCTGGTGTTGCTGACAACACCTTGAGGCGCGCGGGAACAGTGCGCGCCGTCGACGACTTGGGCTTGGTCCGGATAGTTACCGGACGGCCGGACAGTAAGCTACCCATTGCTCACTGTCAGCAAGCCCGCGCCTACGTTGGCCGGAAATCGGGATCAGAATCCCGGCGGCGGCGGCGGCGATAGCGCCGTTGCCTGATGCGTTTGGCCTCCTCCTTTGCGAGCATTACTGCTTCGCAGAAGTCGGCGACCGCCTGCCACTCCTCCTCGCTCCGAACCATGGCCTCAACCAAGGCCCGGCGCGAGAGGTCTCCGCTGATATAATATGATGAGCCTAACGAATTAATTTCGCACAAACTCAGACTACAACATGCTACTAATAATACAATTTAGCCAAGACGATAATCTACTTATGGAGCTAACGTTTCGACTAATATAATTTACGGTTACAACCATCGCACCAACGAGATATTACGTTCGTAGTCAGTTTGTAGGTATTGCGATTATATTATTCTGAAATCGATCACGACAAGTGTGTTTATTTTGTCCTATGAGACAAAATAAGCAGAGAATAACAGGCCAGGTTCCTAACTCAGGCAGATTGCTCGAACGATTTCCTTTATTGAGTGTATAGTCAAAAGTTGTCTGATTGCCAGTTCCGGCAATTTCCGACGTCGCGTCCCTCTCAGATTGGCCCGAGCGTTCCCGAGCATTCCTCTATTCTGAACGTTCCCAAACTTTCACGACCGGGTAATTGCGATGTGATATTGTGATCATTGCGTAGCAATGGCATGTTAGCTCACACGTTATTAATGAAAACTAAACTCGGTGTTATATCTGATGCTTTAAAAGGGGGAAACCCGGGCGGCTACCTGGGCACCCTAAGTACCGTAACTTCACTCCCTAATGTTATTTTAATAACTATCTCTATCAATCTACGGGAATAATAACTGGTATTAAGTCTTCAGTATTATAATTTGCTTTCTCTGCTATCTAAATACTTTAAATTTCAACAAAAATAATAAAAATAAAGGCCATTCTGGAACCGAAATGGAAGTGGATTTCTTATAATTTGGTATCAAAAACTTATATTTTTTGGATATTTCAAAACACCTTATGTAAAGAAACAAATATGTCTTCAGTGGTAATATACACTTCAAATAGTTAATAAGAGTTAGGTAATTTTTTTTCATGATCATTTGAGTTTGATCAAATCTCTGAATCATAACATATCTGTATCAAGTTTTCAGAAATCTTTTTGCTATAGCGACCACAAAGCTCCATGTTATTAAATTGTATAATTTCTCATTATTGTCATAATAAATGATTATATAATATTTAAGTCAAGGTAATAATAGTCCTTTCAATCGTGGAAATCACAGACACAATAGAAAGACAATAGGTGCGCGAACGCCGGCGTTCGCTTGGGGTTTAATGAATTAATTTGAAGCTAACTTTAGTAGCTACATACAAGATGGAATTGACGAAATTACAATTTAAAAGAGACAGGGTGTCGAAAATAAAAAAAAAGAACACTTTCGTAGTCATCCATTTGTTCTGATAATTCTCGAGCACTTAGGCGGCCAGAGCCGTCCTTGAGCCGATGATCCCTGGAGAGAGCCCTGAGCGTAATTATAAGTTTGATTTGGTGTGTTATATTTGATACTTTAAGCGAACAGAGGTGGACGTACTACCAGACGACCTTTCAATTCATAACTGTCTGTACATCAAAAGAGAATCTGACTGAGTGACGTATATCATGGCACAGTCGAGAAACTACTGGCACTAGCAACGTGAAATTTTAAAGAGTGATCAACATATTGGAGTTGTTCAAAAGTCGACTCCAGTCGGTATTAAAGAGATTGGCTGTTTTTTATAATTCTCAGTGTCTTCAAGTAACGTCTCCCATCCTGGGTATAGCGAGAGGGCAGGTCAGACTTTTACTACTAAAACCACTTTAAAAATTAAGTATCTATGATGCTGTGAACAATTTAGTTCTCAGGTCTTCATTTTCGCCCCTAGTCGTTTTTAAACATGGTTTTTACCTATGTGACTAATAAAATCCACTATTTATCTCAGAAAAAATGCCTCTTATATGGTGGCATTGTAAAGAGTGGCAGATTTTTTATTTGCCCGGAGTAGCTAGATAGCTTGATCAAGCACTAACGATATTTTATTATCTACCTGTGGAATTAGGGCCGATGCACGGGAAGGAGATTCAATACATAATATATTTATAGTAGTTTAGGACATATTTCACAATATTGCCAGCCATATATTTGAATATAAAGCATGAAGTTGCAAATCAACAAAAACGGCGTCGTGTAGAGGGTGTAATTAAAAGTGAAAACTGCTTTATAAATCAAGGAAAGAGAATGTTGTAAAAGACATGAATTGATTACTAAGAAATAGGGTTTACAAATCTCAAATAGGAATAGTAAAAAAACTAAGATAAAAAAAACAGATTGTGAAATTCTCCGGAACGTAAACATTTTGAAATGTGTTTACGAAAACTGATTGTCGATAGACTTTTGCTGCTGGCTGATTGGAATGATAGTATCTACTTAATATAGACGCTTAAAAGGCAAAACATATTAAGCGACACTGAGCAAACTTTACAAAACTTAATAACTTTAAACATTCACTCACATTTACTTTTAATCACTTTGCAAAGTCTAGTCAATGTCACTTAGTAATTTTTGCCTTTCAAGCGTCGACATGAATTGTAGTAAATTCCATAGTTAGTTGTAATTTCCAAAAACACAAAATACCTTACGGTTAAACGGTATATTGACTGACTAGAGTATTTTAATAGTAAATAAGCTTGATTATTTATCTATGTATAACAGTACTTTAGAACACGCAGTCGTATCACTACATAACCTTTTGTGATAGCCCTAGCTTGAACATGAGTGTAGCTGAGTTAATTCGCTAATGTTCGGCAATCGTAGTAAGTAAGATACTTCAGGGCTCCCACTTGTGTGCAGGGGTCTAAGGAACCTAAAATCCGCCATCCTCTTCAGATGCCGGGAATTTAATTGCGCTCCTGGATAAAACATACTTAATGGTAAAAAAAAAACTTTTTTGTACATTTTTCTCGTTGACTGCTAGCGCAGCCCAATACGTTGGTCTTACCAGATCCTCACCGCTCTTGATGTACGTTCTACGATGTACAATGCCCTTCACACCGCCAGAGACAGGAACGGATGGACCTTAGCCTTATACGAGTAAATAAGGGTAACAAAACAATATGCAAGTAGAGGAACAGGACAAAACACGTGCGTCTTTTATTAAGTACTACTTTTGCCCGCAGCTTCGCCCGCGTACTTAAAATATAGCCTTTGCCACTCAGGAAACGCAGCTTACTATCGGTAAAAACATTTTAGCAATCGGATCAGTACTTCCGGGGATTACCTCCTAACAAATAAAAAAACAAACCAACATCTCTTTATTATATTAAGTGTAGATGTACGAGTATATTCCCATTTTATGTTTTGTATGCAGATGGTCAACGGTTTGACTACATCGTGGTGGGCGCGGGCGCAGCCGGTGCGGCGGCGGCGGCGCGCTTGGCCATCGCGGGCGCCGGCGTCCTGCTCATCGAGGCTGGCGGGAACCCCAACTCTATATCCAAGGTAAAAAGGTTCAAAATGTGCTTTATAAACTATATTTCAAAAAAGTGTTTTTAATGTAAGGTGATGGCTTTTTCGGTTGTTACAGATTCCAAGTGCAGCTATGGTACTCCGTGGCTCAGAGATGGACTGGCAGTACAAGACAATACCCAACAATGTGTCCTGCCTCTCGTCGGAAGGTCAACAATGCCGCTTCAGCCGCGGCAAATGCCTGGGCGGCTCCACTTCCATCAACTACATGCTGTACACGCGCGGCAATAGACAGGACTTCGACGACATCCGTGTCCCCGGCTGGAGCTGGGACGACCTTAAACCATACTTTCTTAAATACGAAGGTTTGCTTGACCTCGACCTACTCCCACCCTCTTCAATTCCATACCATAATACTACAGGGATAATGCGCATTGGCTTCTTTGATGCGTCACAAAATCCGTGGCATTCCCGACTTATTAAGGCATTCAAGTCTCTTGGGTTTTCGGAAAATCCTGATGTAAACGCGGTGTCGCAGATCGGTGTCAGTCAGCTTATTGGATATGTCTATGATGGGAAGAGGATGAGCACCGCGCGAGGTTATCTAGCGAGAGAGGACGTTAAGAGAACCCTGAAAGTCGCTAAGTACACGCGGTGCACCGGAGTCATTATAGACAAGAGAAACATCGCACGCGGCGTCACTGTCGTGCAGGGGTTAAAGAAGCTAAAAATATTTGCTCACAGGGAAGTCATCCTCAGTGCAGGAGCAATCGGGACGCCACAGATACTGATGTTGTCTGGCATCGGTCCAGCTGACCAATTACAGGGAATGGGTATAAACGTGAAGGTGAACCTGCCGGGTGTCGGAGTGAACATGACCGACCATGTATTGCCACTCATACTAGCCCTGTTGGATGAAGGCAAGACTATAAAGGATGATTTGGTGGGGCTGGCCACGCGGGCGGGGCAAGCGGCAGAGTTAGTGACATCAGACTCAGGACCACTCACCTCTATCGGCCTTACTGACGTCAGCGCCTTCCTCAATTCCCATTGCTACGTCTTCGAGCGCAGGAAGCTCCTCAACGAGAGCTTCGACGGAAGCAACTGTGAGTTGCCGAACCTTCAGATAATTCACGCTTATATAGATAGAAAGTTAGTGCCAGCAGTGAAACCAGTATTCATGCAAGCGACAGGCTTCAATAAAGATATAGTAGAACAAATCAGCATAGCGAATAAGGACTACGCGATTCTAGTGATATCTCCAGTTCTTCTGTATCCATATTCAATCGGTCACGTGCGGCTCGATAGCTCTGATCCTCTCGCTAATCCTGCCATCTTCCCGAACTACTTGGATGATGAGAGGGACATGGACGACATGGTGCGCTCGATACGTATAGTGGAACAGATGATGCAGTCGCCACCGTTCAGAAAGAGAAATGCGAGGCTTTTACATTTGGATTTCCATGGATGTCCTAATGTTAGTGAAGACCGGGAGAGATACTGGCGCTGTTACAGTCGGCATATGACGTTCACGGCGTATCACGCGGCGGGTACGACGAGCTTGGGCAGCGTGTTGGACGCACGCCTGCGCGTGCACGGCGTGCGGCGCTTGCGCGTGGCTGACCTGGGCGCGCTGCCCCGCGTGCCGCGCGGTAACACTGCCGCGGTCTCCATAGCTATTGGGGAGAGGGTCGCTGACTTTGTGCTGGAAGACATGTGGTGATCGGAAGAAAGTTTTTTTTGTACCTTGATAGTAACATACCAGTTGTATTACCAAAGAAATAATTAAGGACATCAACACAAATATTGAGTAGACAATCAATCAAGATCTACATAACTGTCACGATCACAAATGACAGAACAGCTGATAGTTGTACAGCAGGCGTGCGTGCCTGAATCTGTCCAGCAGACATATTTATAAACAACATAAACTGGTCGGCGGCAGTAACGGCTCTATTAGTCTAAGATCCGATTAAGAACGACCTTCACCGGTCTGTTTAATGGATGAAACGTATTTTATGACAAATTTAGTGTATTAAATAATATAACGCGGGTGGGTTGCCTAAGAAATTGCTGGGCAGACTATTATTAATAAAAAGTTGAAAATTTCCTTTTTTTTTAGAAAATTGCACAACCGTTATTCATACCAGATTTTTTTGCAGACAACACTATAACATCGTATTCGTAATGAAACAGCGTTTATTTTGACATAGAATTTGTTGTATATCAAAATAAACACACCTGTTTATACATACATGTTTATACGTGGCAACCCATAGTTATGCCAGGAAACAAATAGGCAACCCAACATTTTTATGTTCTAAAGGCTTCACACTTTCGGTTAGTATTAAATTTATTCGTTAAGCACACCGTTGAAATTAAAAAAAAAAAATAATAGTTTGGCCAGGAGTTTCTCAGGCAACCCACCCGTACGTAACCCAACAAATACGTTTCATCCACTAAACAAACCGGTGAAGGTCCTCCTTAGCCGTATCCTCTACTATACAGTTGCGCGTGTTCACTACAATAAAACTTTCATCGTTATTGTTTTAGTGTTTCACGCACTGCGAGCCAGTCGAGTTATTGGCTTCATAATATTTATTATTTCACCAAGTGTTTGTGTGTTCCGTTAGCTGTAAGTTATTATAATATACGTGTTTATATTAAATATATTACTACCAAATTATGTGTTTGCATGACCCGAGGCGAACCGCATTATTGATTAGTCAAATTAATTCTGCTTTCACATAAATTAATTTTAAAGTAAAGACATCTGCTTGCCAAAGACAATTTATCTTCCAATATCGCCCACAATTATTTATAAACACCAAATTCAAACGATTAATTAAATATTTTCCTTTGAAAGGCTTCCGAACGAAATAAGCTTAGAGGTAAAATAAATGATGGCTGATTACTCTACAATAAATAATCTTTAGAAACATGTTGATGCATTTTTTAAAATTAAAAATAGTAGTTTAAGTAAAAATTGTACCTAAAAAATATGGCGTGGTATGCTCAATCTACCCCCGTAGGTATTTAAATCGATGGTAGATGAAAATGGGGTAACCCGATGAGTTACCCCATTATCATCTACTATTAGTGTACAAGTAATTAAGAAAACTAAACTACAAAAAGTATGTAAAGCTTAGCAAAATTGTAGTTCTGGTCGCCATCGGCACATCCGACAGAACTAACCACTACGCCGGAGCTCTTGTAAAACTTAATGAAAAATTAAAATTAAATTGGTTTAGGCGAAGTTGTAATCTTACAGTGTGCCAAGTTTCCTTCTCGACTAAATTAACTTCGCAAATTATAAAACGTTTGCGTCGACATGGAATTATTTTTCATGGAATTATTTGCAGCGGTTCATTGGACTTGCTAACATGAAACATGATGAAAGAAATGAGAAAGAATTTATTTCAGAATCTCTGCCTTAATAATTGACGAACTTATTTTTGTGTGTCAATGAAGCGAATCGGCAATAAAGTAGGTAGTACATTTGCGAACCTGTTTTCTACTTTTTTATAAGGTTGAATGAGAATATCATTTTCCATCGCCATGGCAACCAGTATTGATGTCCGGTAGATGTTTTGCTTCGTTAGATCGTACAATTACGGCGGTATTGTAAACAAGGAGCTTCAAAGCTAAGAACAAAACGAACTTACGATTTCTCGTTTAATTTAACGGAGAGAAAGCACTGGAAGCTGTAAATAAGAAAATTTAATTAGCGAGTGTCGCCGCGGCGCAAGTACCTACCCGTACTACAGAAAATAGCCAGCTTCCTGTCTCACTTAATACTACCTAATATATTTAGTAGTATTGTCTATAATTTGAACAGATGTAATCTTCGTTGTTGTACGATATGTATGAACGTACAACATATTTACTAACATATGTTCGAAGCTTGTCTGTTTTCTTTTCTCTCTCGTAAATTGCATTTATTTATGATATTTTTCTCGCATTTGCTCACGAAAGCCTAATGGAGAGGCAAATTCGATAAGGTAGTAAGTATACGAATGTTTCAAGAGTTGTGTCGCTTGATTTATTATTGACAGATGTACCTAGTTGGGTTCTTTCTGTAAGGGAAATCCGTAAGTTTGTTTTTATTTCAGATATTATGAATTGTGTGTTTTTTATTATATGGCTTCTTTTTGTACATTTTTAAACATGATGAGCAATAAAGTATACCTATATAAATAAACTAGCTTTTGCCCGCGACTCCGTCCGCGTAGAATAATGACTTCCGGCAGAATTTGGGTTTTTCGCTTAGTTATCGCCTTTTCCATGGTCTATCGATTACGTGTGTAAAGAAATATTTAAAAAAATCAAATTGTCTCTCTTTGTAACATTACACATACAGATTTAGAAAAGTTAAAAAAAAAAACAATCACAGTCTAAAAAATAGAAGAAAATAATAATAATAATTTATACAGGACGAAGAGGACATGACGCGACGGTAGGACGGTCTAGTGAAGAGGCCTTTGCTCAGCAGTAGGCACTAATAGGCTGATGATGTTATTATAGCGGCACCAGAAATACAACATTTGTTAAAATTTCAACTATTTGACTGTCATGGTTCATGAGATACAGTCTGGTGACAGACACACGTTCATGAGATACAGTCTGGTGACAGACACACGTTCATGAGATACAGTCTGGTGACAGACACACGTTCATGAGATACAGTCTGGTGACAGACAAAAATCCTCTATTAATACTCACTTGCTTCACTGAATCCATTAGAAATAAAAATTTTCAGTTTCTTCTTCTTCTTCCTTCCCTGGTCCCATAAAAATTTTCAATTTACGGGGGGTAAATTGATTTTTCTCTCCCTGGGGGGAATTTCCAAAAATCCTCTCTTAGTGCTTACTTGCTTCACTGGTGGAACCTACATACAAAGTTTTAAGTGAATCCATTAAGCAATAAAAAAAAACAACATATCCCCCTGTTCTCCCCCTTGGGGGGGATTTCTAAAAATTCTCTCTTAGGGGTAGCCTACTCCTCCCAACAAACACACATGCTAAATGTCAACTCTGTACTGCCAGTAGTTTCGGCTGTGCGTTGTCAGTCAGTCACTCAGTAATGGAAGAGTTTTAAATATATAGATAAATATTAAGTTTTGAAAATTGTTTAGTTCACAGTCTACTTAGTCCAGTCTCTAGTTTATTAAGGTTAGGTTCGAACAATTTCGTAGACAATAACCTATGCATAAATGTATGTCTGCAGCGGGAGAGCGTTGTGTGAAGGAGATACAGCAGTCCCGTGTGTAAACTGCGCAGTTAATAATAGATGCAGCCACGCAGCGTCCACGTAGCGTGTACGTAGCGTGCACGTAGCATCGACTAAGGTCGCCTAATCTTTACAGTGCTCCTTTGCTCACACATTTGTTATTCTGTTTGACTTGGGACGTTGTCGGAGTGAAGTTCTTATGTTTATGAACTATGAGTTGTTTCGAATAGCTATCGAGTAAATACATATTTACATGAGAATGAAATGCCTGTAAGCACTATGCACACCGATAGGTTTTAAATTATTTATTCCATTTATCATTATTAAGATAAGCGCTCCCAAACAAACTGATTTTATTTGACTAGTGTGTACACGTAGCATTTTAATAGTTGATAGTGTCGACCTCAAAAGTTAGGTAAGGATTGTGGATGGGTGATCTGTAACATACAGATACCCCGCGTTGTCTCCGTTGGTCCCGGTTGTCATTCACTGAGTAGTGACGGCTAGTCAGAAGCCCGAAACTGTGCCATCAAGCCTGTTCGCCGGCACCGCGCCTTCCAGCCACGAGTTGTTAAGGTCAGACAGCCACTCAGCGATAGGCAGGGTGATTGATGTCCATGATCCAAACAAAGGTTATGGACCCCTAAATTAATCAAGATTCAATCAATTAGCCTGACGTTAATTCCTCCTTGTGTGTGTCTATCAGTGGGCGGGGCGTAGTAATTGTGCGGTAATTAGATGATGGCGTGCGTGTAATGACGCGTGTTATCGCTGTCATGTCACTAGTCGTGTGCGGCGACGCACAAGTGACGGCTCCGGTGAACTGGGCCCATTAGACGGATGACTACCTAAACTATTTACTACCTAAGCGGTGATACAATTAAGGCTCATATTTAAAGACAGTTCGACCTGATTCAGTCACCTTGATAATGAAAAATCCCTCGATTTATGTCAATAAATGACATGCTATAATTCCCGATTTAACAAATTCATAACTTCGAATATAATTGGAGCGTTTGAAGCTGTTTCCCGTTTGTTCACGATCTGATTCTTCAACAAGCCAAAAATTAAAAAAAAAAACCCAACTGAACGCCCGAGAGGACCAGACCCAAAGAGACGTCTGCAAAATGGACGGCAGCCACTAAGGATGATTTCTGTTGTCTACTAACTACTACTACTAACTATGTCTATATTCGAGTCTATTTTCATGACACACCTGTAGCTTATGGAATGTAAATGGATTCTAACAATTCAATTTATCTTGACACCCTAGTACTAGGCTTTACTGATTTTGAAAAGAAAATGGCTGCCGCTGTTACGTGAATTGTATTTTTGTAACTCGGTCATACTGCCATCAAAATAAAGGGCTCCTGGTGAATATTCTACTAACTAAAAAGTACAAGTAGGAGGCTAGTTTACATTGAGAACCTTAGTTAGGGCTCCGTAAAAAACAAACAGGACTTGGATATTGTTAGAACTACTCGTATGTCTGTCTCTCTGCCCATCTGTCTATCCGTCTGTCGTCTGTTACAGCCATTTTTCTACTTAACCAATTCAGTTGTAACCCAAAGACGAACGCGGACTTCAAATAAATAACTTTTGAATCTACGGTCGGTTTTGGGGATAAATTATAAACTTTTGTAATCAGTTCAATATCCATTCTGATTTATTATTGTTATGTAATCAGGTCATTTGTTAATAGGTTTATTTTATATATTTTAAGGTGTAAATGCGAGAGCGCTGGAGACTCCGTAGACTCGTTGATTCCTAATTGGTACTATAGTGAAGTTTTTAACTACTAAACATAAATTACAATATGTTTCAGATTTATATAAAAATAGCATTTTTTCGGTGAGTCCCTTGATAAAAAAGAGAAGAAAAGTAAATTAATCTTTGTATTTATACTTATATGTTTATCGATCGTAGAATGGTGAATATTCAAAGATGCCAAACTCACAAGTTCTCTGAACAATAAATAGGTATGTGTCGTGTAAACATACAATTTCTATTAAACGCTGTATTTTGTTTTTTAAGTTTCTGTTTACCATGCCTAAATTTTAATGCCAATAATACCAAAACTCATTACAGAGACCTGTTTCGTTGCTATAATTTATATATTTATTATTATTTTAGTAAATCTAGTGCTTGTTATCTAATAGTAAATTAACACGTAGTTTTATAACTAACAAACTTGTTTTTAAAGTTTTGTAACGGTGCGAAACTTATCACTAGAACCATGACGGTACTTGAATTTACGTGACCAAAACCTTTCATGGTGCTGCCATATAGCTGCAAACGTATCAGTGGAAGAACGTACGTAAGGTTATGTGTCATAAATTACGATCGATGTGAGTATTGACAGTGTTTCGTTCATTTTGTGTTTCATTACAAGTCCACTTGTAGGAATTTATTAGGTTTTGTTTCAATTTTATGTTTGAATGTATTTATGGCATATACTGTTTATAGAAAGAAATATAATGACCTAAATATACATAGTTTTCATGACCGTGTCCTTCATTACCGTCGTTTACCGTAACCTTTTTGAGGTCATGGTAATGAATGAAGTAAACGGTAATAATTAAACTTTTATTTAATTCTTTTTAAAATAAATTATTTCTGAGGGGTGGTTTAGGAAACTACTAGTATTGTTAAATGTTGTTGTTGCTAGTAATATTAATATATAATAAAATATTAATAATATATTATATAATATTATAGTACCGAGGGTAGGGTTCATTACCGTAGCTAGTAACATATTTGAAGTAGCACTAACTTTATTTTTTAATGCATGATGTAAGCAATTTACTTATCTAATAAATAAAATAATACCAAAAATAATAAAGTTTTTTTTTAATAAAAAATAAATTATACATTTTTCACAAAAATCACGCAAATAATGACGAAACTGACGAAACACCCTTTTTTTATGGTGGGAAAAATCATGCATTGACATCCCCCGCCCTTGGGCGGAGCGGGAGATTGTGTCAGACTCTTACTGACTAAAAGACCCACCCCGTTCCTTCTAGCCTTCATACCGGGGCTCGAGCGCCCTTTCGGATAACCCTGGCCCCAGTAGGCCTCAGAGTTGATCCCTTCGCTGAAATTGCTTCTATTCACTAACGTCTTTGCCGTTTTGATATAAATTTATAAACTATGGATAGTAAATTTTTAACCGGATTGCTAGTTTAAATATACGGTACTTACGATAAGAGTTGTTTACTTTAGCTATTATTACATTATTATTATTTTTTATTGTATTAGATGTGGTTTATGTCAAGTATACAATAGCAGGTAAGTAAGATACAATAGCGGTATGCTTGTACTTGCGGAATAAAAAAGTTGGCGAGACGGGAATTAATGTAGGACTGAAATGATTTACCGAAGTGTGATAATATTAATATTATGTTTAAATATAAATAAAAAAAAACAACACACCACATGCGAATATTAGACGATACTAATAAATATGAGATCTTTGTACCTCATTTTAAGTGAATTGAAATTATTCTTATATGAAGTAATTTTATTTTTTAATCTATTGTAGATTAAAGTAGTGACGAAACGCCACTTATGTTCAGTTGTTGTACTTTTGCTTCAGGAAGCTCTGGAATATAGTTTTCCAGACATGGAACAATGCATCTGCTATGTTATTTCTTCTCTTTATTTAAAAATATTAATAATATAAACTGCCTACGAATGAGCTTATTCTTTGAACTTTTAAACCCTGTAACAGGTCGCCCTGTAGCAATCGTTGACCCGGCGGGTTCTAAATGTTCCACATGTCGCGTCTCAAGAGGGTAGTCGTATAAACAGTCGCAGCGCCGCTTGCTGCCGTTATTGGGGTTTACTAGTCGTTAGACTTGGGATTTAGACTTCTGATGGGAAATGGCTCTACGGTTACTACAGTTTACCATTGACAATTTTCACACATATTCAGAGGGGATAATCTTTGAGAAATTCTGGTGTGAGTTTTTTAAATAATTCCAGTCTCATTTTCAGATTTGTTTTTTGCCACAAAAGCCAGCCTTTGTGAGTGGCTATTTAAACGTCTGACTCACAATGCAGGCAGTCACGCTACCTTTTACCGTACTGACTGCTAAACATATATTTAGCTACAATATAAGCATTCTCTAAAACAGTTTGAAGGAACTAAACCCACCCATCAAGTGTCGTGAGCCCGTCACGGGAGCGTCGCTCTTGACGCGCACTTTGCGCGCTTCCTGCAAGTTTCCCTCAATTTGCCGGTTTGCCGGTATTACGCGTCACTCGCAAGAGCCAACACTTGTCATGACATGTGTTCAAGTCAAGCATGTATGAGAAGTACTTTGACGTGCCGATTTTCTACATCTTACATATGTATTTTTATTTATTTGTCAGTCAAAGTCTTTCCCTCCTGCTCCTCCCAGAGCTAGCAAAGTCGTTTTTATGTTTTCACACAAAAAAAACCGGGCAAGTGCAAGTCGGACTCACGCGCTGATGGTTCTGTACAATCTTAGCAAGGAAAATAGTTTAATTCCCGAAGTTACAAAGAATGTTATGACTCATTTCGTTCCGAAAAGTTTTTTTTTTTGTGACGTAACCACCACTTTTAAAACTTTTTCTTATACTTGTGCCATGAGACCTTGCTTCATAGCAAATTTTAGGAATTTAGGTCTACGGGATGAATTTTGAATCCCTTGAGTTTTCGAAATATACGTTTTGCGACATAAACATCGAAGTTTTATTGTTTCACATCTTCAAGGAACCGTAGACCTGGGTATATGATTTTAATTTCAATTTGATACCTCTGCATGTTCCCGCGAGGGTCTTGACAGACAGACAACAAAGTGATCCTATAAGGGTTCCGTTTTTCCATTTGAGGCACGGAATCCTAGAAAGATACCAAGTAGTTATTTAGGTATAGTTGATGCCTGCCTCCAGCAAGTTATCGTACGCGCGGCGTCCACCGTCAGTCTCGCTGCTCCGCAAGTAAGTGTTTCCTCTCACGTAAGTGCAAGCGATTTCTCCAGAGAGTAGCGCCAGACAGCATCGGACTGAAACTATTTAATAAACTCTCCTGACGTTTGACGTCGCTGTTGTCCAACGGGTTTCAGTGATGGAATACCGTGCGTCTTGGAAATAAAGTATATATTCTCGTGTGATTTAAAAACTTGAAGTTTTCTTGTTTCGTTAACACTTAAATTAATGAAATAGTGAAGTTCAGATCATCTTCAGCACACACAGAGCACTAAAAATGTAACTGGTTATGAAATAAATATTGCAGTTCACTGACACAGCGCTTTTCCACATAGGTACATAAGAGTGTTCGGTTATAATACATTTTGAAGCCATTTTTAATACGACATATATTTTAATAGTACTGCAACTTTATTCTACGAATGAATAGGCAAAAGAGTTTCGGTGGTACACTTATACCTTGCCGCTTTTTTTTATTGATTTAAATTAGTGCTGGACTGCGATCCCACCTGATGGTAGGCAGTGCAATCTCTGATGGTGAGGCGCACTAGTTTATGAGCCTATTCACTTTTGCCTTGAAGACACTCAAATTATAATCGGACGGAAAGCCCGCAGCAGGCAGATTGTTTCAGTCCTTCGACGTACGCGGTGTAACCAACGATGCGAAACGCTTAGTCCGGACCGTACAGGTTTCAACAATGTATGGGTAGATGCTCGTCGTACATCGGGTTATACTTGTTTACTTATAATTAAGTCCCGGGTGAAAACTCGACATCGAAAAACCTGCCGAACCCCTCACACTCAGCATATTGACGCTTGCGACTGCTACACCAACGAGGCACCGTATTCCAAAACATGTACTTGATAAAATGAATGATAAATATGGTGCAACACGTTCGCAAACAGCTCGTCGCCGCCGTCGGCACACGTGACACAATAAGAAGCCTAACTTCTGCACTTCGCAGCCCCCGTAACTAAACTAAACAGAAGTCAGTTAGCACCTGCGCTTCACGAAGTTTGTCCGGTTGTCCGGCACGTGACCGCTCCTGTCCGGTTCGGGCTTGCTTCCGGACAGAACGGCCTAACTACATCTTTTAGCTAATGGACTAATTAAACTAATTCGGTCACACTCTTTCGCCTAGTGCCATATCACCTCCAGGTAGGCTGACGGTGATACCGATTGCTAGTCTATGTAGTTAGTGTGGAACCCTGTCACTGATATCTTGTTGTATATTACTGAGATGATACAGGTTGTGCATACATCAGTTGTCGTGGTGTTTACGCGTAGTCAGAGGATTGTGGGTTATGTCATCCGTGGCGAGATAGTTTTGAGCATACTAATTACAAGTATGCTCAAAACTGTCTCGCTATGTCTCTGCTAATGTAGACTCCACGTATTCATGTTATATGTTACTACTCATTCAGACTAATCGTGTTTCCTTACAGTACGAGTAACAAAACAATAATGTTCGCATTGTTTACATTATACTCGTACGTAACTTTAAAGGTATGTTTCGCGGCTTTCTTGGGCATCCTTGTCGCTAAGCTTCAAACAACACAAAGAATAGACTATGATTAATATGTGTAGACTTTTAGAAACATGTAGCACCAACAAGTAAGCATTATCTGAATGTTCTAAATATGTCGGCAATGTATAAATAAATGTTCTAAGAAATGGTTAATTTTCCGCGCGAGCTAAGCGGATAATTAATGTGAGCGCGTCGCGGCGCCGGCCTCCGCGCAGTCAGCACTGCGCTGATTAATGCTCCACTCAACGTGCTTTATTGTGGCGAAGATATCATTGTTAATACTCACTAGCATTATTATAAATGGTTGAAGTTGATCCCTCTAATGTGATACCGTGAGGGCCCTGATGTGCGCTCATCAATCACGCCTCCAGCGCTGGACGCTCTCACTGGAACTTGGAATCTTCAAAAATCCCGCAGCCAAAGCAAACGTTCACAAAGTAATTCAAGATACTGCTCACTGAAAACCTTTAGCTAAAGAGTTGCGTCCGCGGGCGGTCGACTAACAACCGCTTAGTTCTGTACTTATTTATTCTTTAATGTATTTTACAAACAAAATCTTATAATTACCTTCTTTTAAGAAATGAATCCCAATTAAGTAAAATAATGTTAAAAGCCGTGTCGACGTGCAGCCCGGCGGCGGTGGGAAGTTCTGCGTGTCTATCTACATCTAACTACAATATCATTAGCTATAATATATACACAAACCAACAACGCGCTGGCTCCGCTACCTGACTTACCATCAACATCACTTTATTATTTCTCAGTTTTGTTGATTTTTACTGGTTCCCATATTATGTAGTTACTTGTTACATAGAAATAAACAAACTGTAGCAATCGCTGTCTGTTCTCTTAGTAATACGTTTACATTAAGTAGCAATTAATTCTCATTATCTAATTTATCGCTAATTTGGATTCCAAATTAATTAAATTCTCAAAATGAGTCAGGAGTAATTAACAGCTAGACGTACGTTCCATATAACACTTAGCTCCGTGCGCCTGTCCCTATTGTGCCTGTCTATCATTTATCAGAAGCTTTCACGTTAACTTATTGTATGATACGTCGGCCACCCGCACTCTGAAATCAACCATATCTCTTAGCGTTAAAGTTTATTTTGAGTTCACCGTTGTTTGTATAGCCTTAAATGTATATGCCATTATGTGATTTCTCAATATTTATTAATAATAATGGGCATTGTGTTCGTCGGAAGGCAAGGTTTCTAAAGAATGCTTTCGTAGAAGTCGATAGAACGGTAATACATACGCGCGCGGTGCTACGTGCTACGAGCGGCTACGGCGGCTACGCGGTGGCGCGTAGCACTGCTCTCTCCCGCGCTACGAGTGCTGCCACCCGCCTTTAGACTAGTACAGCTCTGTCAATTTATTGGTGTCTTTATGCTCGAGACAATAATGCACGAATTATATAACAATTTAGTATTAATCACAAAATAATATAAACATGCTTTACGTTGTCTTTGAAGTTTGTTCTGCCATTCCTAAATATGCCATAAAATTGAGAGGTCGAGTAGTAACCCTAAATTCAGTTTCCATATTTAACAATAGATCATGATCTATTGTTAAATATATAAACATGCCCTCTGATTAAGTAAAGCGATTTCCCGCTTGTAAACAGACTAAACCATTAGTTAGAGGTTAATGAAATCCGAAATATTCTGTGCGAACTCCACAGTAATATAGTGTCATCTAAATGCAATTTTTAAGATAGATATAATAATTTGTTTAACATATTTGTAAAAGGTAATCTACGCTACGAGAGCAGTGCGTGCTACAAATGCAATGCGTACTACGGGAGCGATGCGTGCTACGGGAATAATGCGTGCTACGGGAGCAATGCGTGCTACGGGAATAATGCGTGCTACGGGAGCAATGCGTGCTACAGGAGTAATGCGTGTTACGAGAGTACTGCGCGCTATGGGAGAAATGCGCGCTACGAGAGCGGTGCGTGCTACGAGAGTGAAGTTGCGGAAAAAAGCTGGTAGTAGTTGTAAAAATACACGTTGTCACCATGAGTGTCGGATTATTGACAAACCCCCACATATTTATAGTGGCTTATTTGAAATCAAACAGACAGAAGAAATATTGAACTTCAAATACATTCCCGGAAGTCCTGAAACAATATTTGATCTCCCCTCGAATTGAGTCTGAGTGGAGGAGCATATTGAATCAAATACAATGGAGTTTGTGCGATGACGCGGCATCCGGCGCCGGCCCGATACCAACACGGAGTTCCGGCAAGCCGCGCGCCCGAAATGTACGCCTCGGAATAAACACAATATCGTTTTGTTTGATAGATTGTGCCGTGTTTGTACTGTGATCGGAATTCGAGTGTTATGTGAATTCTGTAAGAACAAAAGTGGTTTACTTAATAGTTACTTTATTTAATAGTTAGTCATATTTTTAATGAAGATATTATATTATAACAAGCCAGTTAAATGTCGTTAGTATCAAAACGATTTTAGAGCACAGCTTAAAGCGCTGCATTACTACAATATCTACTGCGACTAGGTACTACTAAATCAAGATAATAAAACAATAAGCTAACTCATAGGTTAACATTTTATTTAAAAATCGCTAAGACAACAGCTGTAGGTAACGTTTATGAAATGCAAAAAAAAAATTGTCGTTATCAACTTATTCCGACCACTTACATTTCTTACAAGTTCAAATTCAGTGGGTTCAGCTCAATCGAGCGCAAACATTCACACCAGCCAACACGCAGTCCATTGCAAATCCCTTACTCAGCGCGCTCTATAAATATAATTCGGGCACATTCCCGCGAGGCAAAGGCAAGTGGCGATGATATCGGACGGTATCGGGCAGAGATCGGGCATTACGCGCTGATTCGACGGCTCGTGATAACCCCTCCACGCTTCGGGAAAAGATTCCACAACAATGGACGACTTTATACCACTTCGATCTTTGTGGAAAATACTGTTTATCCGATGTCAATGCTTCCATAAGCGTGGGATTGACTTCGAGATCCTGATCTCGTGGATACGGGGATCAATTATAGTAAAATCCTTGCGACGACGGGCGCTCTGTTCGTGACAAGTTTCACGAATCTAAGAATAGATCAATCGATTAAGATAGGATTGAGATAACGTACATCTAAGTAAATGTCAGTCTGTAATTACTTTTTCCAATTCTCTTTGGAATTTTATATTTGTACTTCTTCCATAAAATGTCAGTTTACAAAATTTTGTGGTTTTATTAGTACCAAAAAAAAAATAGTTTATGATTTTAGTAGTATTAGTAGGTACAGTTTTATAAAAAGAATTTTAGAAACAATATTGTTGTAGTCAAAGTTCCTGCCTCCTCCAAATTGAGCCAGTTTTCTCTGGATTGCGCTGTTTACATCTAATTTAGTCCCGCTGTGAGTTTAATTTCATCCTCCTATCTGGTGCAAGGTCTTTTCTTTCTTTTGCCCACTGGCCCCCTCCATTCCGTCACTCTTTTTACCCATCTTTGATCTTGCAGGCGTGCTGTGTGTCCGGCCCATTTCCATTTTAATGCAAGGGCTTGCGCTAAGCCATCTGTCGCTTCGTACATTCGAAAATGGCAGTATAAACCAACATTATAATGTACACTACACACACAGTACACAGTTAAGTACACAGCACAGTACAGCGCGGGTTAGTACATTATATAGTACTAATCCGCACTGGCCCCGCCTGGTGGATTATGGATCATTCTTTTTCTTAGAAAGTAGGCCTTAGTCCCAGCAGTGGAAACGTTATAAGGATGGTTATGTGTGTGTTTGTTTATATGAGATGATCTCTGAACGCAGGAATTGCTCCATAGAAAACTAAACTATATAAGTTGCACAGGATAGATGCAAATATTGCGTGTTTCCTATGGGATGGACAAGGAGAGCGAAGCTGCAGGAATAACCTAGTTGTAACACGATCCTGAGGCAGGAGGTGCTTTGATGTTTGATTCACCAAAACTTTCACTCAAATCAATTTGTGAGACGTGACTTTAAATACACGACAAGGTAACGTGGTACGTTAAACGCGCTTCATTTCCATAAAAAAGTCTTTAGTGCCTTTGGGCCGGCATCGATCCCAGAATGTACGATGTATGTGAATTATTGAACATCCCAATGAAGAAAGTTCATTATGTGTTGTGGAACATTCTCAAGGGATCCTCGATGACACGCAAACATCGCTCCTCCATCAAAGTCCTCACAATGAGCAACAAATGATACGATATGTTAGACGGTCTGTCCACAGTATACGTGTGAACAGTAGTGTTACTTGGCTTTTCTGAAAATAATAATAAATAATTTATCTGCAGTGTCATTTATATAAATATTATTTGAAGCATGGTAACATATCTGAAGGGTAAATCAATAAATGCACCGCAATCTCAAACGCTTATTTCAATTGATTTGTTGTTACTTTTATGGTAGCAACTTCCATTCCACCATTTTGGTCTGGTGAAAAACTGCAATAGGTACTCGTACTTTGTTCAGTATTTGCTCTTGAACATCGAGATAAGATAAAGAATGCGCTTTTTAAGGCTGTACTTAACCAGTCACAAATGCTATTATTTGAGTCCGTGCAAAATTAATGAGGTTAGTCTTTTGTTTTTCGCTAGTGATCTCTGTGCGGCGTCGTGTCCCGCCCCGGGAGCCCGGGACGCACGGGACTACTCCGGACATGTTTCAGTAGCGACTTGTTGCTCCCCGCCTACACCGGGGCGCGGGGCGTTGGGTGCGGGGGGCTGTTTACGAGGATTCTGAACGTATTAGCGTAATGTATTCAGTGGGAACATGTCACAAGGCTTGATTTACTTGCTTTAAAATATCACAAGTAACTTGGTAAGCTGAACTCCTGACGTAAATCGTAGTAACAAATATATCTATAATTTATCACTATCTTTACCTTCTTTCAAGTTTTTATTTCGGCGATAACTTTACAAAACTTGAACTTGGTCGCTTGTTGGCTTGGCTTCAATATCCGGTGTGTATTCGATGACCTCGGGTATTGAAGAGCGTTTCCCAGCGTGACTTTTGAATTCTAATCCGCAGTTCACTGCGTGGAGGGCACGTTTCATTGGGTAGTTAGTCAGTCGGTAGCGCGTCCAGTCCGTCCGCCATGTTGAACTATCAATCAATGAGCGGTCAACTAATTGGAGCTAGCTAGAACTTTTCACTTGTCATCAGTCATCATGGTTGGGGGAGGGAGGGAATGCGAGCCGTAACTGTCAAGTGTCTGTCAAAAGTCACGTCACGGAGATATAACAGCATGGATGAAGAATATCCGTCTGAATATAATTTAGAGTGAGGTCACAGTTCAAATAATTGGTCGGATGATATTTTACCAATAACATACGAACGTTATTAGAGATATGGTCGCGGAGATTAAAGGCCTTGGCAGGCGTGTTCTTGATTCTAATGATTACCTAAAAACAAAAATAAATTGCTTTTAACGATAAGAGCGCCAATTGCACAAATATAGTTAGACCAATTGTGATACCAAATTAATTTTATATCTATCTACCTACCTATATTATGTATACATTATTATACTAAATATTCACTGATCACGGATAGGTACGAGTATCTAAGCAGCATTCTATAATACTGCAAAACAAACCTCGTGATTCTCTCTCGGTTAACAAGAACTCGGTGAACAATAACTTTCCAGCGCCGGTTCTAGATAAAGTAATATTGTAAAACACAGAAACGTGCTCTTCAATTTACAAGCAGCAGTACTCACAAACAGTTTCCTCATTTCCAGTTCTCAGCAAAAACGTGAAACAAAAGCCTCAGTTTGATATTAAAACCGCAGAGTTTGGAAGCTCTCTCGTCCCTTTATCAATTAGGCACCTGTCAGCCGCGCGGCGCCGAATTAAACTTTCGCTTAGTCTGCAGACACGATGAGACTGCAGAGTGCTGAGCTTTGTGAGTTCGAGCGCCGGAGACGCTCGCCAGCTGATGTGCGTCGTGTACATACACAGGTAATTGCGTGGTTAGTGATGAACAGCGTCGATGATGACAACTTGAAATGAAACACATATGTACATAGTAAAATGAATTTCAAATGAAAAACTCGTTTCGCCATACGTTATATTCAGTTAATAATACGGTTTTATTCATACCTGTGGGTGAAACTAATTGTACTAACTAAACCAATATTGGGAAAGTGTACTTTTTATACACCTGTTAGTAATCGAATTTACGTTTTATTTATGGTGCTTGGGCTTTTTTGTTTTAATAAGCAACTGACATCATCACGTGTAAAAACGCGTTTGGTGCCGTCACTCTCATTAGCATTTAATTAATTCCCCACTTTATTTAGCATTTAATTCGGCTCTCCGTGCCTATCGCCCACCGCTTTTGCCCTCGTAGGAGTTTGTTTGTTAGAAAGCACTAATCCCTGGAACTACAAGTTGAAATTGAAAAAAAAAATCATTCATTAATAATTTATTTGGCAAAATAAAATCTTGCTACAGTCAACGCGGGTTATGACGCTGTGGAATGTCCTAGGTCCTTGTTTCTGTTTACTCAATTTGAGTTCACTTAAATTTTACTTTCGCTCGAAGCCGTCGCGTCATAACGGCTGTATCCGATCCGGCCGACCAAGACTGCTATTTTTCAATAACTTCAAAAACATTTGAAGTTTTAGTAAAAGATGTCATTGTAAAGGGCGGCAATTGTTGCGTTGATCCGGAGCGGCTGAATGGCTAGATCGATCCCTAGGTCTCCGCCGTTATTATTTTCAGTTTTCGCAACTAGAATGTTTGGTATTTATCATAATAATTATTAGTGAATAATTTTCCATGTTAATATTCCAATTACTTTATTCATCATTATTCAGGTACTCTGCAAATATAATTTGAAAGCTGTTCTTAAAAGCGCAAGTAAGATGGAACGTTTCGTTAGTTATTTATGATACCAAATATTTTATATATTTTTCTTCTGGCCTGAGGTACCTACTTCTCTTCGAGGTTAGTTAATATTTAAGTTTTACTAATTTAAAATTCATTTATACCTGCATATAATTATGTTGTCGTTTTCTAATAAAAAACTAGTATAAGTACATAATCTTTATAATATTTATTTTTATGTTAGTTATTTGTACTCTAAGTTTATTTTTATTATCTGAAGCAACCTGGCCAAATAGGTTACCCTTGATCTATCACAAACACAGTGCCAGTGTGGAGCCCCTTCCCAGGATATGAGTCATCTCCTTTCCTGCTCAGCAAGCACAACCATCTGTGCCCTCCACAACTTGAACGTGGCCAACTACGGAGAAATCCAGGTGGCTACATATTGGTCGGACAAAACTTGAATCAAATCTACACGAAAGAAGTAAAACTCAAAGATTGACTAATTTGAAATCAGCAGATATTACCAACTTACAAACCCGACGTACGACGAGTATCCACCCATACGTTGTTGATACCTCTACGGTCCGGAATAAGCGTTTCGCCTCGTCATTTATAACGCGTAGGTACGTCGAAGGATTGGAACAATTTGCCTGCTGCGGTCTTCCCGTCCGATTACAATTTGGGTGTCTTCAAGGCTAGAGTGAACAGGCTCTTAATAAACTGATGCGCTTCACCATCAGAGTTTGCAACACTGCTTACCATCAGGTGGGATCACAATCAAGCATTAGTTTATATCAATAAAAAGAAAGTACAAACTTACATATACCTTGTCTTTATAGACTTTCATACCCCTTTAATCCCTCGCGCAGTGTGATTATTATTATCACGTAATGGCGTGATTTGTTAGTAAAAAAAAAACTTTTCAGGAAAAACGAAGATATAGAGACCAAAATTTTCGGCTGAATAAATTTCGTACACCCGTGGGTATGGTGGTACAGTATGACAATTACGTGTTTTTTTCAAGGTTAATATAAGGGGCGCGCGAGGGCTAGGAAAATTTTTGAAAAATTGTGTTGCAGGAGTTTGATTTTGTAGAAGAATATCATAGGTACCCATGTTTTATAAGAACGGGTTGAGATGGTGTTGGCCAATGAATAAAATTAAGATCTCTAATAGGTAGCTTGGCTTTAACAATACGAAGTCAGCTCACGTAGCGCATAAGATATCAGCCTTGAAGCAAGCTTGCAGTAGCAGCGCGCGTGCGGACCGCCCAGGGGCACTGCAGCCGCCCGGGGCGACACTCGGTTACATGTAAAGCGTGGCCTCTCGTGAAGGAGATATGTCTAAAAATGTAAAAGTGAGATGCTTTAATAAATATTTAATGGACTGAACGTAATCGGATGAAACATATTTTTAGCTGCCATAAATAAAGGACACGTGTCGGTGATACAGTGCTCTGTGTTGGTCGCTATTTAGACACAAAATAAAAATGTGGCGGGACCTGCGCGGGATGCTGAACAACATTCACCCGCACCGAATATTTCAACTGATTTGTAATTGCGTAGCTCATACAGTTCAAGCTACCGCCGTACGCGTTACTTATTAATCATTCGTACACCTAATGATCGCAGCCGCAATCCGCAGAAGAACTGCATTTACTACAGCGTTTGAGCAGCTACATTGCCGACATCGCCTTAAGAATCGCCACACTTAAGTGACAGTGGGCAGGGCACGTTTCTCGCAGAACAGATGGTCGAATAGGGCTGAAAGGTTCTAGAGTGGTATGCGTACCGGAAGACGCAACGTTGGAAGACTTCCCACGTGGTGGACGGATGATCTGGTGAGGGTCACAGGAATCTGAAGGATGCGAGTGTCACAGGACCGTTCATTATGGCGACTATTGAGGGTGTAGATGACGTTTTTCCACTAAAATTATGATTAGCTACATTAAGGATAGTAGGCATTTTTGTATGGACCCCTACTACACGTCTGACTAAACTTAAAACAATAATCATAAGCTTTCAAATGACAACTTGATAGCGTTGGCTTCAAAACGTCCATTCTATTTTGCTACTTTTGTTCTGAATTAATTCCCGTCGTAAAATTTTTATATTTCTGCATTAAACCAGTGGCCGCGGACTGTAGCCAGCTATTCAAATGTAACGACATTGTTTGCATAACGCTGTGCACAATAACCCCAAGTGCGCAACTTTTCACATAATGCTCACATTGGTCAGGAGCGAACTTCTGTTAGTACAAGGTTCTGTACTTTGGTGTTCTAGTTCTAAAATGCATTAATCCACTTCGCTTGTCATTTTAGTTTCTTGGAAATAGTTTAGTTCTTCGGAAACAGTTGAATTAGATATTTGCAGAGTAACATCGACGTGTCAACAGTGAATGTTCAGTTTTATATGTTCTCCCTGTATTCGTGCGGAACTCGGGAATGTTTGAAGCATTAACCTACTTAGTTACCGAGGTGGGTAACCGGCTTCACAACTTGCTCACTTACTTATAACTTCGAGCTGATTTTCAACTTACTTTACTATTTTCTCAACACGCCATCTCCACAGTCCGACTCAGACGAGCCGCGTGTCTTTTCTTGCTTTTCAATAGAAGGTTGCGAAGATATTCTCAAACTAGATGAATCCGTGACTTTTTTCACGTAGAATTTAAGGATATTACTCTCTATCTAATATCTCTCTAAAATCAATATAAATCTTTTTAGAGATATTCCTTCTCGCCGGGAATCGAGTCCCGTAACCGCGGGAAAATAGAAAGTACCTAACTTAAGTTACTCATTATAAAATTAGCTATATCCCAGTGAAAGTCCTGACAAAATTGTCCAGCTCTTTCGGAGATAAGCCGAAACAAACAGATCGATCTTAAAAACTGCTTATTTTTATAGATATCGAATGTCACACTAATATTATAGAAGCAAAAGTTTGTGAGTGTATTATGTTTGTCGACACTTTCACGCTGAAACTGCTGAAGGGACTTGGATGAAGGTCGTACGGTGTAAGTTTTTTATACTTTCACGTTATAATATATATATATATATATATTATGTAATTATAAAAGAAAACTTGTGTGATGCCGTTGGCGGCTATTTGGAACATTTCGTCAAAAAAATATATATTGTAAGAAAAAATCTTGTGAAATTGTTACTATTTTGGTGTACAATAAAGTTTATTCTATTCTTGTAGTAAAATATTGTTGATAGAAGGATCGATGACCTGGTGGGAGCCGCGCAAATCCGGTGCATGCAGGTCGTGCAGGACTAGAGTGGGTTTGTTCAGTTGTCAGCTGAAAGAATAAATCATTTATCATTCACGTACACAAAAGTACAATACATTGATATCTTTTCGGTATAAAAATGTTAAATGAATTTATTAAGTCCGTTATGTAATTCTTTCCTCAAACGCAGTCTGTGTGAGTCAGTCGCCTAGCCATACAGTGCATATTGTCATTAGGTATAGCGCGGTAGCTGCAAGCTCCGAGCTCAGTCGCTCTGCGCTGTTGTTGAGCTCTAACGCGGAACGTCCCTGAAATATTAAGCGAGTGGCGCCGGCGGAGACTACGCTGTATGTGATAGTGCAGCTAGGAGTTTGGGGGCGGTCGGGATTATGCGCTGAAACAGAGATAAGAACTGACTGTCTAATGATAGCGTATCGAGTTGTTCAGTTTGTAGAGCTGGTGTAGGTGGGAGGGGGATGTTGTGGAGGCCAGATTGCCTATATATTGATCGCTCATTTCATGTAAAATACCTGCTGGCATTAACCTGCTACCAGTTAAACTAGAGGCTGAACCAAACAATGTCTTCTGATGGAAGAGTGAGACTGACCAGCCCAGGACCCAAACATCTAAAAGTCACGGGGAGACATTTGTCCAGGTACCTTTCAATAATTTTATTTCGCTCTGGGTGAAACGATAAGACCTTTAACTGAATCCATCAGTTTGCGTTCGGGGCTAGTGGTGCCATTTTAGCAGTCCGTACCATAGCCGTGACCAGGGACAGACGCGAGACTTCGATCCCAACGAATTCACGTCAGACCTCCGCCATATGCTTCACCATATCCTTCGAGTGATCGTAACAACGGTAACACCTGGGTCTTTTTGCCCGCTGAATTTAAACCTGGCATCTCCTGAAACAGACGTGTCCTGCATCAGGCCAAAGTTGAGGACGCGACAGTGATGCTTTCTCTAACCACTCTTCAAATACATAATTAATGAATATTATTATTTTAATTATTTATTATTAATTTTTTAATTGTTACTATTTTTGTGTACAATAAAGTTTATTCTATTCTATTCTAGTCTATAATTATCATCGCAATTGTGGTGTGCCCAAACTGAAGAAATCGTAGATATTAGTATTTTACCAATTTTTTTTATACCTGATCCTGAGTTCTAATCTTATCTAAAATTTGTATTATAATACCTTCGTACAATCGTATAGATTTGATGTTTCTCTAACTTATTCTAATAACTCAATCGAAACCGATACAGAGCTCTCTGCCAAAAACAAACGTGTATTGTTATTGCTTGCAATGTTTATTTATTCCAATGCATTTGTCGGATTCGGTATACATTACTTGCTGACTGGGTGGAATCTAACCGCAGATGGGATTAATCCGTCGTAAACGCGGAGATATGTTTGATCGGCTGGAAGTGTTACAGCTACTCGACGGTGTTTATCCTCATGGCTGCGTTACTGTTGTGCTTGGCAATCACACGAGCGTACTGCGGACAACATTATGTGCGGTCCTGTTACGTACCTACGTGTTTGATGACTTTGGCACTCGATGCGACTGACTTTATAACTTGCTTCACGTTTACTTCAACAACAACAACTAGTATATTTTACCCTCGCAGTATTATCCGAATAGAATCATAACATAGTTCCTTTTCTTTTCCTTAAGTTGTTTTTTCTTTTCATTAAAGTTATACGTCAGCTACCTATTTTTTTTTATGTCAGTAAGTGGGGACTTACCGACATAAAAAAATAGGAAAAGAAAAAGCAACTTAAGGAAAAGAAAAGGAATATCCTTACCTTCCACATGACAAAGGTCCTCACCGGACATGGCACGTTCAGGAGGTACCTGTTCTGGATTCGAGAGGAAGAGGCGCCCGGGTGTCGCCACTGTGCGGAACGCTCGGAGGACACGGTGGAGCACACAGTCGAGGTGTGCCCTGCTTGGGCGGAGCATCGCCGTGCCCTCGGGGGGGGGGGGGGGGGGGGGGTGATCAGCGGCAGAGACGTCTCGCGCCCGGCCTTGGTGGAAGCCATGGTCCGGAGGAGTGGCAGGCGGTCGCCGACTTCTACAAAATCAAAATGGTTTATTTTGTGAACACATATAAATAGAGGTGTTTTCAATATACATAAATAATATGTTGATTGTACAGTCCATGTCCCGCCGATAGGCATACAAAATTTGGTCAAGTACAGAACGCACTAAGAAAATTTTAATTTAATTACTCAATCATTTATATTTATAAGAAAAATTGTCATAATAAATAAGAAAAAATGACACAAAATAAAGAAAAATGTCAATAAAATAAAATTGAAAAATACAGAATGTCAGTAGATAGCGTAATACAAAAAAAAAAAAAATATTAAAACTAATAATAACAATAATAAATAATAATATGAATTATAAAAAATTGTCATCCAGATACTCTTTTACCGAATAATAAACTTTGTCATTGAGTTTGAAATTGTAAAGAGTTTGTTTTTGAACTCATTAATATTATTACAGTTTTTAATATGACAAGGTAGTTTATTATATAGCTTTGGTGCCATTGCATATATACTTTTGTAAGCGAAAGCAGTTCTGGCGAATAGTGTTTTCAAATTATCTAAGCGACGTTGACTTTATTTATTTATTTAACCTTTATGCAACAAAAGATACAAAGGCGGACTTAATGCCTTAGGCATTCTCTACCAGTCAACCTAGGGTAGTGCAGAGACAAAATGGCAGGTGCATAAAAAGTAAAGAAAATATTATTTAAAACAATTATAGAATTATATATTAAGCTAAAACCAAACATACATATAAAAAAGCATATTTAATAAAATATATAGCTATACATACATACAAATATATACTATATATATATACACACAAAGAAAAGGAGTTTTGAGATGATTCTATTATTTGTTCAGAAAGTAATTCCGCAACTTCCGCTTTAGTACTGACTCGTGGCCGTGACTTTCCACGTGACTAAACAAGTGAATATTTGTTTGAACGAATATCAAAACCTCATACACATACAGCGATGGTACTGTCAAAATCTTTAAATCCCTGAAGTGAGGCTTACAAGTATCCGTTGTTTTTAGCTTGCAGATGGCTCGGACGCATCTTTTTTGTGCCAATAATAATGTGGATACATTTATTTAGCAGCATTACCCCAAAATATGAGTCCATACCTTAATGTGGAGGCTACATATCCATGGTATGCTGTAAGGAGAGCAGCTTTATTTGCAATTTTACCTAGCATATATAGGGCGTATGAAAATCGGTAAAGTCTCACACAAACACTATCAATTTGGGTTTTCCATAACATATCATTATCGATGTGTAATCCTAAAAACTTTGTTGTATTCGTTTCCAGTACTGCGTCTCCTTTGTATTGTATTTGGTACTGTGTTTGTTTTCTTTGCCGGAGTTTAAAGTCCATTATTTTTGTTTTCGATAAATTAATTTTAAGGTTGTTATCATTTAACCATTCTATAATTGAAACCAGGTTTGTGTTTATGTCTTCTTGAATTTCATTAAAATTACCCTCGTCGAAAACAATTGTGCTATCATCTGCAAATAAGCACATCTGACGAGTGGTTACTTTAGGAAGATCGTTTATGTAGCAAATAAAACTCTTCTACGAAGCAGTAATGCTCGCAAAGGAGGAGGCCGACCGCATCAGGCAACGGCGTTCTCGCCGCCGCCGCCGGGATTCCGATCCCGATTTACGGCTACCGTAGGCGCGGGCGTGCGGACAGTGATTTGTGCATAAGATTTGCGTTACCGAATGTTAAAAGTAATGATTTGGAAATAGTATTGAACATGGAGAAACTTGAATTCGTTTAAGAAAACACGGTTTTCCTGGGAATCACGCTTGACTCGAGGCTACAATGGGGTCCTCATTTAACATCTCTGGCAGGACGGCTTAGCTCAGCAGCATATGGTGTCATACAGCGAGACTGGTCTATTTTAGTTATTTTCACAATATCATGTCTACGGTATTCTGCTATGGGGACGGGCTGCAGACATAGAGTCTATTTTTATTCAGCAGAAAAAAGCTATCAGAGCCATATATAATCTTCGCAGGCGCGATTCTCTTAGGGAATTATTTAAAAATATAAACATCATGACGGTTCCTTGTCAATACATTTATGAAAATATTATGTACCTATGTCAGGAAAAATATTCAAATTTTTACTAAAATAAGTGACAGGCACAATTTTAATACTAGAAATAAGGACAAGTTAGATCAACCTCGATTCACATTGGCTAAAGTATCTAGTTCTTTTATGGGGTACTGTGTAAAATTTTATAATAAAATCCCTCTTGAAATTCTCCGATTAAACGAGTCAAAATTTAAAACATGCATTAAACGCACGCTACGTGGGCTAGCATATTATAAATTGAAAAATTATCTACTCGATAAAAATGCTTGGCTAAATGCCGGTCCTGCTCCACAGTCACAGTAATTTTTAGCTACTAATTAGTCGTATTTTTTTATTTTTTTTTATTTAATTATATATATCGGAAGAGATGCTGCTGGCCTTTTCCTATTGATGTTTACAGATTAAAAAAAAATATATATAAATTTGTTTATTTCAATTGGACGTATGATTTATTACCTTCACACTATCACATTTGGAAATAATAGCATTGTATAATGTAGAAGCACTTATTTACAATTTTGTGAATGTAAAGTACCATAGATTATTTTTATTAGGTTACAACTTGTTTGACACTATGAGCATGGCAGTTGAGAGATTGTCATGCTCACTAAAATATCTCGCTAATGGTGGCATGTGTTATTGAGCCATTTGGCTTCCTTCAAAATGGTTGAGCTGAGTGGGGCTGATGCACGCGTCATGCTCGTGAACGGGCGCCGTCAGTTGACACTGGCCATCTCTTAGCTGCCAGTGACTTATTCAATTTCTATTGTTTTATTTAATTATATATATTAGAAGAGATGCTGTAGGCCTTTATATTATATTGTTATCATTATTTATTTAATTTTTATTACTTTTTTTTTAATTGAGATAAACTAGTGCTTGACTGCGATCCCACCTGATGGTAAGTAGCGATGCAATCTTTGATGGTGATTCGCACTAGTTTATTAAGAGCCTATTCACTTTAGCCTTGAAGACACCCAAATCTACTACCACTACTACCACTACACACTTACTCACTCCTACTCACACTTCACATAACCACTCACCACTACACGCACTCGTACACTTCTACTTATCTTCATTGTGTTCACATAATAGAAGCAAAAAAGAAATATGTAACGAAGATTCATGTAACTCAATACGATTTCAAAAGAGTATCCATGGAGTTTTTTGCACGTTCTTCTCCATAGAGATCTACTCTTTGGAACGTGCAATTTAGCTTCACTTGTTTGACTGACTGACATTTTGACAATTCAAAAGTACCTGTAACTGGTCTATTTGAAATAAACGTTTCTGAGTGAGCAAAGGATAGCTCGCTGTCCGGCCGTCCGGTAACTGTTCGGACCAAGCCCAAGTCGTCGACGTCGCGCACTGGTTCCACGAGCCTCAAGGAGTTGTCAGCAACAGCAGGGGCCCAGTGGGTCGAAGCCTACTGGGGCCAGGGTTAGTTTCAAAAGACAGCTCGAGCCCCGGTATGAAGGCTAGAAGGAAAGGGGTGGGTCTTTTAGTCAGTAAGAGTCTGACACTATCTCCCGCTCCGCCTAAGAGCGGGAGTTGTCATTAGATGATTATTTCCCACCATAAAAAAAAATCTACCTAATTTTAAATGCGATCACGTTCAAAAAACCTCAGTTTTACGAATGAATTAAAGAAGCAGACACCGCGGAAACTCTATTAGAAGACGATGCCAATCAAACCGTTAAATTGGTGGCAATTTTCATTCGCCGTAAAACAACAAACAAAATAAAGTTTCCCGTAGTTAAAGTGAGCTAAAATGTTCATATTACGGCAGAGAGCGCCCTTTGATGTGCCGCTGTTATTGTGACTCGATACTGTTTGCAACACTAACAAGCCCGCCCGGTGCCGCTCGGGACAATCGCTGCACTTCGATGTCAGTATGTGCTTTGTATGTTAACATAAAATAATATGTCGTTACATACCTATTTTGCTCTTTTATCGGAAACGTGAAGTCGAACATTGTTTTATTTCATAATTGTGAGTTATGTTGTTGGAATGAAAATGTTGTTGGCATGCGTTGTGGCATTTGTAGTAAAAATGCCTCAACGTATACTAACCACATTTTCTTTCTACAGCAACACCTACTCATATTGTTTAACTATTTTTAACCGACTCTCAAAAAAAGGAGGAGATTCTCGATTCGGTTGTATTTTTTTAAATGTTTGTTAGCTCAGAACTCCGTCGCTTAGGGACCGATTTAAAATTTTGGTTTTCTCCTTACTTTTTTTCTGATTGGTCCCATTTTTTTCCAAAATCCAGTTTTGATGATGGAATCCATGGGGAATCGAGGGAACTTCTCAAATATTATAGGCAATCATAAAGTTATTTTGGTATTTTCTTTGAGAACTTATGCATTTACAGTCAAAAAGTGATATTTGATGAAGTGGAACTGGTGAAGAAGACCAGAAATGGCCAATGGAACTTCATACTCAAACAGATATCACAATGAACATAGTTAAGCGCCTATGACAATACAAATAAATGAATAGTTCCGAATAGTTGTGTTGATGATGATGATGGAGCCGGAAGATAAGCACCGGAACTCCGTAATTAATCATTGTATCCTAGCCGTGTTTGGGCCTATTATTACTTTATTTTATTTAGGACAAAAAACAGTTACATGCTAAAGAAAATATGTACAAAGAAAACCTTAAAGCTAGATGCACAAACACGTAGGTAACCCACTCCAATGTCCACATCTTAACATTTGAATAACAGAAGTGAAGCACTGTGGTAAGAGTTACGAGTTTACTGAATACAGTGCTTTCTGCGAAAGTTTCATGTAAAACAGAATAATTAATTTGTATAATCATAACATTTAAAATTTAATTTAATTATTCTTAATTCTATTTAAATTACATCATTTTTTTTTTTTAAATTCAATTCAGCACAATTATTGCTTACTAGACAAAATATTCACAGATTTTTTTTAAACAACTGGTTAGAAAGAGTAAATATGTCGAGCTCCATAAAACGAGTGTTGTATGTTTCAATAAGGCGACGAAGAGGTGCGCGCACGCCAGCATTAGTTTTGTACATGCCAGTGTGAAATAGTCGGTGCACGCGCACCCCTCGCTGTATAACAGCTCTGGGCAGTCTATAACACCACTGATTAGTAAGTACAATGCAATCGAATTCATTGTTACACAAGCCATGCAGTGTCATTACACTCAGAAGTTGCCTCCTGGACTCCAAAATTAGAACGTCGTATCTCTTCAGTAACTGTACGTATGGAACCTTTGAATGTAAGCATTTATAGTTCATAGACCGAATATTTTTTTTTTGTACCATTTCCAACCTTGAGCTATATTTTTCGTAGAAAGGGTTACAGATTTGAATGGCATATTCTAACTGGGATCAGTTTTATATAACAGTAAGATCGTAGAGGGCCGCACAAAGTCATTAGATGATCTCATGACGAACCCATACATCCGATACGTCTTTCTCTCTCTCTTCTCCTATACTTTATTGTCTACGTCTATGTTGTCAACATGGATGTCAAAATGCAAACGTGAATCCAGTGTGATAGTCTCGGACGGCTGCAACACTGCTCAAGCGTGAGCTATTAATAAAATAATTGTACTGTATTATTTTTTTATTTTTAGTAAATGAGACGGTAGGGCATTTTGGAAGACTGAGAAAAAGCTTATTTTTAGTGCAATAAACATAAAGCCTATTTAAGTCATCTTGCAAGAGCGCGCAATCTTGTATATTTTTACATGACCTGTAAACTTTTATGTCATCTGCATACATTAGAAAATTTGAATTTTTAAAGCAGTTTTTAATGTCGTTTATAAATATAATAAAAAGGACCCAAAATGGAACCCTATGGAACCCCAGACCTAACAACAATTGGTTCAGATTCATAGCCATTAACAACAGTTCTTTGAGTCCTATTCAAAATATATGAAGCGAACCATCTTAGCAAATTACCCCGCATACCATTGAAGGCTTTTTTTCTAAAAGCAGTAAATGATCCACTTTGTCAAAAGCCTTCTGAAAGTCCGCACAGACGGCGATTACTTGAACCCGTTGATCCATCTTTCATCTAGAAGATAGTTTGTATATACCAATAAGTTTGTCGTGGTGGAACGATATTTGACAAAACCATGTTGTTCAAGTGTAATAAGTTGATGAAAATGAGGATACAAGGCGCCGTGGACAAGACTCTCAAAAACCTTAGACAAAGTGGATAGAATTGAAATGGAGCGGTAATTCTCTACATTATTCTTATCACCAGTTTTGTATACAGGAGTACTAAACGCTCGTTGCCAAATGGTTGGAAAGTCTCCTTCACGCAAACATTTATTAAAAAAATGATATACAAAGGAGTACACAAGCCGTCACACGTTTTATTGAAAAAAGTTGGTGGTAAACCATCCGGTCCTGCCCCTTTTGAAGGATCTACAGATTTCAATTTCAAACGTATAACCTCCACAGAAAGGTAAGCGTCTTGCATAATATCAGATATTATGCAAGACGAGTTATCTGCAAAACTGTCAGAAGGCTGCCAATTTCCAAGGTCAAAATTAGATGGTTCATAGACAGATGAGAAGAAAGAGGAAAACAGATTGCATATGTTCGCAGAATCGTCAGAAGAAATATTTTTAAAATACATATTCGCAGGATAATTAGCTTTTCCTTTTTTGGATGTGATGTAAGTCCAGAAATACTTCATATTTATAGGCAGTATTCCGGTAAATATGAAGTATTTCTGGACTTACTCTTCGACTGCTTCAATGTATTTGTGATAGCATTTGATAGCCTCTCCGTGGAAAAGCTTCCGATAATTAAAAAAATTAAAGTAATCCGATTGATTGTTGTACATTTTCCATTTAATCCAGGCGCACTATTTGTTTTTAAATATTTTTTATAGAGAAGGGGAAAACTAGACAGGAAAGCTAGAATTTTTGGTTTTGGTTAACGGAACATGTGATTTGATAATTCCGTATAATCTCTCATAGAAAACGGTAACGGCTTGCTCAGACCCCAGGGGAGACAGTGTTATATCCCAATCAATTTCGCCTAGTTCATTATTTGTTCGTATTAGAATTGTCATGAGATGCACTTTGGCTATAAGGTACTATTGAACTGATCTGATGATGGCGATGGAGCCGGTAGATAGGCACCGGAACTCCGTAATTATTCAATATATCTTAGCTTTGTTGAGGCTTATTAGATTTGTCATAACATGCACTTTGGCTATAGGGTACTATCGAACTGATCTGATGATGGAGCTGGAAAGTGAAAGGTGTACACGGGAACTTTCTAATAAAACATTGTATCCTACCAGGGCTTGGGTTGATTGGAATTTTCATGAGAAAAAGGTACTCTAGTTGTTAATTTCGGAAGTCGGTGTGATATAAGAAACAAAAAATAGCGAGAATCACCGACTTCCGAGATAGATATTTTGATCGTTTTAGTGTATTTTTTAGTGAAATCGTTTATTTTTTTTCGTAAAAAGTTTTTTTAATACAAGTGAAATTCTGATCAAACTTGTCCAAAGACAAAAGTGAGGAATGTCTTTTCCTCATGCAATATATATTAATTTTAACACACTTACTTGAAAACCCGCTCTAAAAGTGGTAGGGATAGTCCTACCACTTTTAGACACGTTACTTACTGTTTACCGCATTAGTGCGAAAAAGTGCGCGAGCTCGCTCCCTTCACCGTATCAAGCTAGGCGCTAAGCAACTCCGACGAGTCGTTTTATTATTTCTTGAAAAATGTCGTTTGAAACATGTACAAAGTCACTGCAGCTCTCGGCTCCATAACACCCTTGCCGGCAAATTTCGCCTAAGTCGCGTTGACAAACTTTCTCCACTTGTATAAAAATGTACCAACTATATGAAAACGAGATTGAGATTTGTTGATAGGACGTCTCCCACCGACCACTTAGCTATTACAGCAGTAGGTACACTGCAGAGTTATTTCGCTACACGATGTAATGTACTCCAATCCCGACGTGAAGGAAGGCATCGCACACGGTTCATTAACTGCAACATTAAGCGACTTTAATTCCCGACGCTAATGAATTAGCTGCCGTAATTAGGGCTGCCACGAGCACCGCCATTCATTAGGTGGCTCACGTTGTCACAAGTCGGGTGCACATAGTTTTCATTAATTGCATGTTAGTACCTACACACAGTGACAGTTTTTTGCTTTCCCCGCACCGTGCCGTGTAGTCATCATGCACAACGTTCTCTCTATATTTATTTTTGCCCACAATATTGATATTTTCAGTATCCTATTTTTTATGTACTGACCCACATACTAATTGTGGGAGTAGATTTGTGAGATAATTGTTAACCGACATCAAAGAAAGGAGGAGGTCCTCATTTCGTTTTTTTTTTTAATTCAGAATTCCGTCATTTATGAACCGATTATAAAAAAAATCTACATAATATTTATTTAAATATATACGTCTTAACTATATATTATATCATAGAACTACAAATTAATAGGAATATACCAACTTAAAATAATAATATGTACAAACGGGTAAAAAAAAGATTTTCAGAGGGCATAAAACATTTCGTCTACATCGATGTCAGTGGGAAAAGTGCCCAGAACGCTAGTAGCATTTCCACGCTGGATGGCAATGCTAATTCGTTGACCGAAGAAAAGCCCAGCCCTCTGGTCACGTGAAGAGTCGACCAACTGTTTGCTGATATCCTGAACAACTCGATGAGCGCTCGGACCCCATGGCCCTAGTGTTTCAACCCCAAACGGCTCAAACATATAACTTCCGATGAGGTTATTACATTAGAAAGATACTTCCAGATTGGTGACATTTTTGTCAAAATTTAGTTCTGATTACGAGATGAGGGAATACCAAACTCCTCCAAAATTAATCGTAATAATAATAATAATAATCTGTGGTCTGACTGTCAACCGGACGTGTCAAAAAATTTTTCCTTAAATTTTTTCAAAATACAAATATTGAAATATTTTATTACAATGGAATTATCCCAAGAAAAAACAGGTTTAGAAATACAATAAAACCTACAATAATTACTGTGAAATACGTGTAACTCTCGAAAATGAGTTCACGTAAAATATACTACATGTCATACTTATGACAACGAAAAATCTGGACGAGGAAAAGTGAATGTTGACCAGAGCCGCAGCTCGACGTGCACGCCCACCACCTCCGGCCTCGTCGCTCAGCTCCGCCTCGCCGCCGCCGGAACCCAGCCCCATCGTGAGTGCTGTGAGACCGGCCGTAGCAGTTGCGTCGAGCTCGAGCGACGAGTACTACTCGCCGCCGACGACACCACCACCTACGCGTCGTCGGGGAGGACGCCGGCCGCCGGATTGTTTAGGACCTCGAGGCCCACCGGCCTCTGATAGGGTCCCAGCTCCCGGCGGAAGTGTGCAGCGCATGCGATGGACGCAATCCATCAACGAGAACGTCATGCGCTCATACTATGGGGCTACAGAGGGAGGAAATAACCTGACCGCGTACCGTGTTCGGATGCTCTCTTTGTTTCAGGTGCTTGAGCCAGCCGTCAACGTTTCGGCCCAACGACTGTCGGATCAGGTGCGGGTCATCCTGCGTAATCATATGTTGGATGATGCTGTACTTGATCGCCTCCGAACGGAAATGAGTGACCGTGTCATTACCCCTCCGTCGCAGCCTGTGGTACCAGCTGTGGTACCACCGTCCAGCTACATATCTTTCCACACTGACGAGGTGAGTTCTGACACGGTCACTAAAGTAAGTAACCAGTGCAATAGTGAACTGAGGAGTGCTTTGGAGTGTGCGATTCGGGAATATCGCAATATACCTCCCGAACTTAGGCCACGCATACCTCGGTTGCCCATGTGTAACAAGAATAGGGCGCTGGTGGCTGCTCTGGATTCGCAGTTGTCAAATTATTTTGATGACTGCGAAGATCTCACCGATACACACTCGATCATGTACTGCGCGGCCGTAGCGGCATGTCGTGTAGCTCACGTCAAATTCCCAAACAGTGACGTAGCTACACGACCAAAACCAGCTGTGCCGGCCTGGCAGTGCAGGATCGAGCGTCGTATCGGTGGGGCTAGAGCACTCATCGGCAAACTAATCTGCTTCAGGGAGGGCAACACTCGTCCAAGAGTGATGCGCTTTGTGAGACGGGCATTTTCGGGGACTGATATCAGCCCCCGAGACTATATGTCCCGAGTCACAGAGCGCATCGACTTCCTGAAGCAGAAGGTGTGTGCATGGGCAAACCGTATTCGCAGGTATAAGCGGCGGGTTGAGCGATACACCCAGAATCGCACATTCCGGAGTAATGAAAGGTGGGTTTATAGGGCTTGGGAGCGACCGGACCAAGGTGTGACTGACGCGCGCCTCCCGGATGATGACGCCATGAGTTCATTCTGGCGTAGCATCTGGTCGGTGCCTGTCAGTCACACCGAGGGTGACTGGACTCGGGAGGTCGAGCGAGCGTGCGATCCAATACCACAAATGGGGGCAATAGACATCAGCCCCCAAGATGTAGCACGTGCAGTCCGTCCGTTGCCTAACTGGAAATCTCCAGGGCCGGACGGGCTGCATAATTTCTGGATTAAGTGGTTTACAAGATCGCATGCTCGCTTGGCATATCAGTTTCAGTCTGCCTTAGAGTCAGGGTCGCTGCCCCAGTTCCTAACAACAGGAATAACCCACCTGCTCCATAAATCAGGTAGTACTGCGGAGCCTAAAAATTATAGACCGATCACGTGTTTGCCGACGGTCTATAAAGTTCTTACATCCATACTGAGAAGTAAAATTAATAGTCATATTGATGAAAATTCGATCATGTCGCCTTCTCAGAATGGATGTAGGAACGGGTCCCGCGGTACTAAGGAGCTGCTCCTCATTGATATGACTATTAGCCAGCAGGTTCGACGTTCCCGAAAGGATCTGTCGACATGTTGGATAGACTATAGAAAGGCCTATGACTCTGTTCCTCATACATGGCTCATGAGGGTGCTGGAATTGTATAAAATTGATACAACACTACGCACCTTCCTGATGTCGTGTATGAGGCAATGGAGTACAGTCCTCCGCTATCCAGGATGTCGAAATATCCAGAGGAATAGCGAACCTGTAAGGATCGAGCGAGGTATATTCCAGGGTGATAGTTTGAGTCCGCTTTGGTTTTGTCTAGCCTTGAATCCTCTAAGCACACTGCTGGAGAATTCAGGTCTAGGCTATCGGTTGAAAAGAGGTGGTCAGGTTATATCTCACCTCCTTTACATGGATGACTTAAAGCTCTTTGCCCCCAACAATCTGCAACTGATGGAGCTACTGAAGGTAACTGAAACCTTCAGTAGTGCCATCAGGATGGAGTTTGGTGTGGACAAATGTGCAGTCATGCATGTAAAGCGAGGGGAGGTTGTGGAGTCCGTGAGCACTCAACTAACGGATTCCATAAATCTGAGATCCCTCTCTCCAACCGAAACCTATAAGTATTTGGGTATGTCGGAAGCTCTAGGCATCAGTATCACTAACATGAAGCAATCGTTGAGGGAGCGTTTCTTTGGACGCCTGAAAAAGGTATTCAATAGCCTTCTTTCAGGCGGAAACAAGGTGCGTGCCTTCAACGGTTGGGTCATGCCGGTATTGATGTACTCTTTCGGCGTACTCAAATGGACTCAAACAGAACTTGACGCCCTGGATAGGCGGGTCCGTACACTGCTGACTGCATACCGAATGCATCACCCACGATCGTCGGTGATGAGGCTGTATATCCCGCGGAAGTGTGGGGGTCGTGGCTTCTTAAATGCTAAGACCCTACACAACCGCGAGGTATGCAGTCTCAGGGAATATTTCCTAGCTGCCGACGTGGGTATGCATCGAGATGTAGTGGCAGTGGACAAGGGACTCACCCCGCTCTCCCTAGCTAACGAGAACTGGCGCAAACCGATAGTGATTGACACTAACGATCGCAGGGAAGTATGGCAGAGCAAGGAGCTTCACGGACGCTTTTTCCGGGCCCTTCACGGACCCGATGTAGACCAATTGGCGTCCGTAGCCTGGCTGCGTTTCGGTGACCTCTTTGGGGAAACCGAAGGTTTTGTCTGTGCAATTATGGACGAAGTTATCATGACGAATAACTACCGGAGATTTATTGTGAAGGACGGCACGGTTGACATCTGTCGGGCATGTCACCGTCCGGGAGAATCAATCCGTCACATTATCTCTGGTTGTTCTCGTCTAGCTAACGGAGAGTACTTGCATAGGCACAACCTTGTAGCCAGGATTATCCATCAGCAACTTGCTCTGAAATACTCTCTTGTGGAATCGGAAGTGCCATACTATAGGTATGAGCCCGACCCAGTTCTTGATAATGGTCATATCACTTTGTACTGGGATCGGCCCATCATCACTGACAGGACTATTGTGGCCAATAAGCCTGATATAGTGGTGGTGGACCGAAGCGAGAGGCGTGCAATGATTGTTGACATATCCGTTCCGCATGACGAGAACCTCGTGAAAGCCGAGAAAGATAAACAAATTAAGTATATCGACTTGGCCCGCGAGGTTGTCGACATGTGGGAAGTGGATTCAGCGGTCATTGTACCGATAGTTGTTTCAGCCAATGGCTTAATAGCCAAGAGCCTCGACCAACATCTTAGGAGGCTCTCGTTAGGCGGCTGGATCAAGGGCTTGATTCAGAAAGCAGCATTGCTGGACACGGCTCGTATAGTCAGGAGGTTCCTTTCTCTGGAGCCCTGACCGCCGGTAGCTTGGACCCTGTTCCCGATACCGGTGGGCAACTATTTTTTATATTTTTAAATGTTTTTTTTTTTTATTTTGAAATATTTAAAAATATAATTTATATGTAATATTAATGAATAAATGGAAATAATAATAATAATCTGTGGCTCGGCTGTCAAATTGACTGACAGCAAATTTTTTCTCGTCAATATTTTTTACTCAATTTAATTAAATAATACTATAAAAAAATGTCTAATCACCGAAAAACTACCAGGAAAAAATAAGAAAAACATTACGTCACGGCCCTACATATATAATACCTACAACAAAAGTGAATAAACAACGACATGGCGATGAAATAAATTTGACAAATGCTGACAAGAAGCCGGGCACGAAGACTAGAAACACACCCAACAACTTCGGGTTCGTCGCTCAACTCCGCCTCGCAGCCGCCGGGACCAGCGCCTGCCGTGAGTCCAGTGATTCCGGAAGCTGCAGTTGCGTCGAGTTCGAGCGACGAATACTTCTCGCCGCCGACGACACCACCACCTGCGCGTCGGCGGGGAAGAGGCCGACCTCCGGCCAGCTTGGGACCTCGAGGCCCGCCGGCCTCTGACAGGGTTCCCGCTGTCGGTGGAAGTGTGCAGCGCATGCGATGGACATCATCCATCAATGAAAATGTCATGCGCTCATACTTTGGGGCTACAGAGGGGGGAATTAACCTGACTGCGTACCGTGGTCGGATGCTCTCTCTGTTTCAGGTGCTTGAGCCAGCTGTCAACGTTTCGGTCCAACGACTATCGGATCAGGTGCGGGTCATCCAGCGTAATCGTATGTTGGATGACACCGTACTTGATAGACTGCGCCTGGAATCACAGAGTTGCCGTGTTTCAGCCGCTACACCACCGGCCGCGGCGCAACGTCAACCCAGTGCTGCACCGCGACCCGACCACATTGGTGACGCCGATGATGACGCGGCAATATCTGTGAGTACCCAATGTAATGAACGATTGAGGGGCGCTTTGGAAGACGCACTTCGGGAATACCGCTCCATACCGCCGGAGCTTAGACCACGCCTACCTCGTTTGCCCATGCACAAGAGAAATAGGGCGCTGGTGTGTGCTTTAGATTCGCAGCTATCAATTTGTTTTGATAGCAGCGAAGACCTCGCTGATACCCACTCAATCTTGTACTGTGCGGCTGTAGCAGCATGTCGTGTAGCTCACGTTAAATTTCCTAATTGTAACAGAGCTACACGACCAGCTGTGCCTGCTTGGCAGTGCAGGATAGAGCGGCGTATCGGTGAGGCTAGAGCACTCATCGGCAAGCTTATCTGCTTCAGGGAGGGCAACACTCGCCCTAGGGTGATGCGCTTTGTGAAGCGGGCATTCTCGGGGACTGATATTAGTCCTCGAGATTATCTGCCCTGCGTCACAGAGCGTATCGACTTCCTGAAGCAGAAGATCTATGCATGGGCAAACCGTATTCGTAGGTACAAGCGGCGAGTGGAGCGGTACACTCAGAATCGTACATTCCAAAGCAATGAAAGGTGGGTTTATAGGGCTTGGGAGCGACCGGACCAAGGTGTGACTGATACGCGCCTGCCGGATGATGACGCCATGTGTTCATTTTGGCGCAGCATTTGGTCGGCGCCTGTCAGTCACACCGAGGGTGATTGGATTCGAGAGGTCGAGCGCGCATGCGATCTTTTACCAGAAATGGGGGCAATAACCATCAGCCCCCAAGATGTAGCCCGTGCAGTTCGTCCGTTACCGAACTGGAAATCTCCAGGGCCGGACGGGCTGCACAATTTCTGGCTCAAATGGTTTCAAGGGTCGCACGCTCGCTTGGCATCTCAGTTCCAATCTGCCTTAGAGTCAGGGTCGCTGCCCCAGTTTCTAACAACAGGAATAACCCACCTGCTCCATAAATCAGGTAGTACTGCGGAACCCAAAAATTATAGACCGATTACGTGTTTGCCGACGGTCTATAAAGTTCTTACATCCATTCTGAGAGCTAAAATCAATAGTCATATTGAAACAAATTCTATCATGTCTGTCTCTCAGAATGGATGTAGGAACGGGTCTCGCGGTACTAAGGAGCTGCTCCTCATCGATATTGCCATTAGCCAACAGGTTCGACGTTCTCGAAAGAACCTGTCGGCATGCTGGATAGATTATAAGAAGGCCTATGACTCTGTTCCTCATACATGGCTCATGAGGGTGTTAGAACTGTATAAAGTTGATGCAACTTTGCGCACCTTCCTGATGTCATGTATGGGGCAGTGGAGAACAGTCCTTCACTATCCGGGATGTCGACGGATTTGGGAGAATAGCGAACCGATAAGGATTGAGCGTGGCATATTCCAGGGTGACAGTCTGAGTCCACTGTGGTTTTGCCTGGCTTTGAACCCTCTCAGCACACTGCTGGAGGGTTCTGGCTTAGGTTACCGGTTGAAAAGAGGCAGTCAGGTCATATCTCACCTTCTTTACATGGATGATCTGAAACTCTTTGGCCCCAACAACTTGCAACTGATGGAGCTACTGAAGGTAACTGAAACCTTCAGTAGTGCCATCAGGATGGACTTTGGTGTGGACAAATGTGCAGTCATACATGTAAAGCGAGGAGAGATTATGGAATCCGAGGGAATTCAACTCTCGGATTCCATACACCTTAGATCCCTCAGTTCAACCGAAACATACAAGTATTTGGGTATGTCGGAAGCGTTAGGCATCAATACTGATGACGTGAAACAATCGTTGAGGGAGCGCTTCTTTAGCCGCCTGAATAAAGTACTGAATAGTCTTTTGTCAGGTGGAAACAAGGTGCGCGCTTTCAACGGTTGGGTCATGCCAGTATTGATGTATTCTTTCGGCATACTCAAATGGACTCAGACAGAACTTGATGCCCTGGATAGGAGGGTCCGTACACTACTTACCGCAAATCGGATGCATCACCCACGGTCATCGGTGATGAGACTGTATATCCCGCGGAAGTGTGGGGGTCGTGGCTTCTTAAATGCCAAGTCCCTGCACAACCGCGAGGTATGCAGTCTCAGGGAATATTTCCTAGCCGTCGACGTGGGTATGCACCGAGATGTGGTGGCGGTGGACAAGGGCCTCACCCCGCTCTTCTTAGCTAACGAGAACTGGCGCAAACCTTTAGTACTGGATACTAATGACCGCAGGGAAGTATGGCAGGGCAAGGAGCTTCACGGACGCTTTTACCGGGCCTTACATGGGCCCGATGTAGACCTATTAGCGTCCGTATCTTGGCTACGTTTCGGGGATCTCTTCGGGGAAACCGAAGGTTTTGTCTTTGCAATTATGGACGAAGTTATGATGACGAACAATTACCGGAAATACATTGTGAAGGATGGTACGGTTGACATCTGTCGGGCATGCCACCGGCCCGGAGAATCAATCCGACACATTATTTCTGGGTGTTCTCGTCTGGCTAACGGAGACTATTTGCATAGACACAACCTCGTAGCCAGGATTATTCACCAGCAACTTGCTCTTAAATACAATCTTGTAGAATCTGAAGTACCGTACTACAGGTATGTGCCCGACCCAGTTCTCGACAATGGCAGTATCACGTTATATTGGGATCGATCTATCATCACTGACAGGACTATTGTTGCCAATAAGCCTGACATAGTGGTGATAGATCGACTAGAGCGTCGCACAATGATTGTTGATATAGTGGTCCCTCATGACGAGAACCTCGTGAAAGCCGAGAAAGATAAACAAACTAAATATCTTGACTTGGCTCGCGAGGTTGTCGACATGTGGGAAGTGGATAGAGCAATCATTGTGCCGATAGTCGTGACGGCCAATGGCTTAATTGCCAAGAGCCTCGATCAACATCTGCGGAGGCTCTCGTTAGGCAGCTGGATCAAGGGCTTGATCCAGAAGGCAGTACTCCTAGACACGGCGCGTATTGTCCGGAGATTCCTCTCTCAGGAGCCCTGACCACCGGCAGCTTGGACCGTGTTCCCGATGCCGGTGGGCTACTATTTTTTATATTTTTAAATGTTTTTTTAATGTTATTTTTTTAAGAAATATTTAAAAATATACTATAATATGTACATAGTAATAAATAAATGGAATAATAATAATAATAATCGCGAGGTATGCAGTCTCAGGGAATACTTCCTAGCCGCCGACGGGGGTATGCATCGGGATGTAGTAGCAGTGGACAAGGGACTCACCCCGCTCTCCTTGGCTAACGAGAACTGGCGCAAACCTGTAGTGCTTGACACTAACGTACGCAGGGAAGTATGGCAGAGTAAGGAACTTCACGGACGCTTTTTCCGGGCCCTTCATGGGCCCGATGTAGACCAACTAGCGTCCGTAGCCTGGCTGCGCGTCGGTGACCTCTTTGGGGAAACCGAAGGTTTTGTATGTGCAATTATGGACGAAGTTATCATGACGAATAACTACCGGAGATTTATTGTGAAGGACGGCACGGTTGACATATGTCGGGCATGTCACCGACCGGGTGAATCAATCCGCCACATTATCTCTGGTTGTTCTCGTCTAGCTAACGGAGAATACTTGCATAGACACAACCTTGTAGCCAGGATTATCCATCAGCAACTTGCTCTGAGGTACTCTCTTGTGGAATCGGAGGTGCCATACTACAGGTATGTGCCCGACCCAGTTCTCGATAGTGGCGATATCACGTTGTACTGGGATCGGTCCATCATCACTGACAGGACTATTGTAGCCAATAAGCCTGATATAGTGGTGGTGGACCGAAGCGAGAGGCGTGCAATGATTGTTGACATATCCGTTCCGCATGACGAGAACCTCGCGAAAGCCGAGAAAGATAAACAAATCAAGTATATTGACTTGGCTCGCGAAGTTGTCGACATGTGGGAAGTGGATTCAGCGATTATTGTACCGATAGTCGTTTCAGCCAATGGCTTAATTGCCAAGAGCCTCGACCAACACCTTAGGAGGCTCTCGTTAGGCGGCTGGATCAAGGGCTTGATTCAGAAAGCGGTACTTCTGGACACGGCCCGTATAGTCAGGAGGTTCCTTTCTCTGGAGCCCTGACCGCCGGTAGCTTGGACCCTATTCCCGATACCGGTGGGACACTATTTTTTATATTTTTAAATGTTTTTTTTAAATATTTTTTTTTTGTTTAAGGAATATTTAAAAATGTAATTAATATGCTAAAATAGATAATAAAGGAATAATAATAATAATATAATAATAAATTTATTCAAAAGGTATAAAGTAATACAGTATATACATTTTTTTTCTTAATTCTATGTAGAGTTCACATGTGTTATATGCCTGAACTAGGACATCCTGTGTTTCAGGCGAGAGAAGGTAAAATAACTAAAATAATCACTGTAACTATTTAACAAAAAGTAAAGTAGTCAACTAATAGGTACGTAAAAGAGGTGTAAACAGTATAAAAATCTTACTTGCTAAAATCTTTGTATATTAACTAAGCTAACTAATCATAATAAAAAGTGCAATTAATCTCTATTTGAGTACAACTAATAACTTTTCTGTGTCTTCATATGACAAACTTTGAAGTGTTTCCTTGAGGGTTTTCTTGCAATTTACATAATTTAGGGAATAAATATTTGCTTTTGCATTAAGTCTATTATAGAGTAGTGGTCCCAGAAACATAAAAAATCTGGAATAATAATCCCATCGAATCTAATTTTCCTCGAAAACTCAAGTGTCTGCATTCAAAAACTATAATTTGATAAAAAAGATTCACTTCACATTCAAACAGATATCTCAATTATGATAGATGCCAACTATGAAAATACCAATTATGAATAAATGTTTTTGAATGATTCCAGTGAAAATAGTAGCATCGTCCTGACTTCACGATAAAGCCAGAAGGTACAGTTACTGGAATTTCGTAATGTGTCCTTGCTGAGTTTATTCTTATTAGATTTGTCATGACATGAAGACACTTTGGCTGTGCTGCGGGGTAGTAACAAGTAAAAAGTGTTTATTACGAAAAAAAAAAACAAAACTAGAAACACCAAATTCCGATTTTTTTTAATAGTGAAATCGGTTCCATTGTTTTTTTATAAAATTAATAATCAATATAATGTTTGCATCACACTAAACATCAAGTGAAGTCACTCACAGAAAATGATCAAATTGAAACGATGATAACCGCAGTAGTAAAAAAACTGTGTCGCGGTTATCAACGCCCGTCTGCAGGTAAGGAAATACATTGCTTCAGATACATAATAAGCAAAATTATCATTAGTTAATTAATCAACTATCGAAGAAAAACTCAATCTATGGTAAGTAAAGTTAAATGTATTTGTGTGCATAGAAGAGTGATTGTACTAGTATGTGTGTGCTTGTGTAATTTGTGTATAGTTATATGTGTGTGTGTGAGGAGGACAAGTTGTTGTTTCGTCATAATTTAATTGTTTTACCCAGATATTTAACCTTTTAATCGTGAAAATTACAGACACAATAGAAAGACAACGCCGAACCCGCGAACGCCGGGCCTTCGCTTGGGGTTTAATGAATTGTGGCGGCTTAGTAACTGCGATTCGCTGAGTTGCAATTTTGATGAAATACGGGAGCGCGAGCGCAAGGCTCGCCAGTCGCTTACGTTACACCGCCCTGCCTCGACACCTACATAGTACGTAGTTAGTAATAACGAACTATTGTGGAAACAGTATTAAAGACATTTATTTCATCGAAGTCACGTTTACTTTGAACGCCTTCCCGTACACTGAACACGCACAACAGAATTAATTTAACTTTGAGTTTTTTTCTAGTTAACAAGTAGATATTTATTTTATTATGCAATTTGGAACTTTGACGGCGTGCCACTTCAGTTCTACGAACTACTATACCACATATCCTATCAGAGCGGCGATTTGTACTACAGATACTCGGATCATAGGCAAGCTGGCAATGTTTACGGAGTATGGTCTGCAGTACAAATAACTGTCCTACAGTGAGAACCTGGCTCAGAGAATACAGCTCCCTTGTAGATTATCGTATTGGTTTCTTTGCCAGAACTTTAAGTATAGCACGCTGTCTGCGTTCAACTCTTATGAATGCATAGTCGTTTTATGAGCTCCTCCCCATACAACAAGGCAATAACCTAACACCGGCTGGGCTAGCGAGAAATATATTGTAATTAAGCTTTCAAAGTCAACAACAGATCTTAGTTTTTTAAACACATAAATAAGCTTCCTTAGTCGTGAAACTGTTGTTCTACATTGACACGGGTTTAGCCACTTGTAGAGAAGCTCATGTACTTGTTGCCTTCACCTGACGCGCTGCCGCTGGCCACAAGCACATGAACATGTACACAATGCGCCGCGACGGCGCAACGCGGCGCGACCATATCGCTACACAGTGATACGCTTCATGCTCTCTGTGCAACATGGAGGCAGTCCTTTTCCGAAGGAAGGTATTAAAGCAGTAAGTGCTTTTGTAAACATTATACGGGCTCTGTTCTCTTTTCATATCAGTATCACCCATCAAGTCATTAGTAACTAATGTGCTCCAGGTAATATCCAGCCTCCACACAAGCTGGTCTTGTGATAGCATTTCAAATTGATTTAATTTCATCATTCTGCTTTTTAATTAAGAAACGTTGGCATAATAAAACCTTAAACTTCTTGGTCCCTAGAGCTTAGTGTCTCTTAATTTAAGAAAAAAAAGTAATAGATGCAGTCTACAAGTGTCGTGTAGCAGCCCTATGTTAAATGAGCGCGTTTCGTTTTGTTCGTCGCCGGCTCAAAGTGGTGTGTGTATCGCAGAGCGCGGAAGCAACTCGCCGGCGGTGTCTAGAGACGGCAGTATTAATCTATTATTATTATTGGTGACTCCTATTGGTGACCTAGTCCGAGTATTAGACTTATGCTTGGCATAACGACAAACCGAGTTCCTAAATCTGAATACTGTTGCTAAAAGGAAGTTTATGTCGAAACTGAATCGGGAGGTGTGACAGAAAGGAGACGCGAACTAATCCTGCACGCAGCATTGGGACAATCCAGGGCTGATATGATGATGGTGGTTCGAGCAGACAGTGTGGGTGACACATTTGGTTTATATAAAAATCATGGACGATGGCGTCTCTAGCAGCAGGTGCTGCCACATCTCCGTGCCCTGTGGCCTGCGGGCGGCGTCCGGTGGGCACACGGCCTGCGCTCCTGGGGGGACTTTAATGTTTAAGTAGCCGCCTTTTATTTTATCTTTATGCACATTTAGCTTTGTAAAGCTATCCGTGCGGTTCTACCTATCTCCACATGTGAGGGTAGAATTACACTGGACATTTTAAAGTAGAAACGCTGTGCAATTACTTTCTGGCTATACGGAATAAAGGAATGGCTTTGTCTATATAGCAGGAGCTAATGTTTTTGTGATCCCTCATGTTTGCTATCCTTATGGGTGGTCTGAAAAATTTCCAACCTAGCAAAGATACAAAACATTTCTTCCTTATATTTGTTTTTCTTTTTTTACATTGTCTCCTAGTAAATCTATAAACTCTCTCCCAGCGATGCTCCCATCTCTTTAACCCGTTCCAATAGTAGATGGCGTTTTTCTCTGCAAAATAATTGTTCACAAAGTTTTAACGAAAATCCACAAATCTCCGAGCGCAATTATTAGATGAGGAAACAAAAAGTTGCTTGGAGCTAGATCTGGTGAGTAAGACGGATCATCAAGCAGTTCAAACCGTAATTCGTAGATTTTTGGCATGGCATCGCTGAGGTGTGAGTGAATGCGTCGTTTTGATACAAAAAAATTACATAGTTTCTATAATTGTTTAGCACTTCGTTATTTAACGCCGACTTTCGAAATTAAAGTGTTTTTTTTTTTTCATTGAAGTCGGTTGTATTTTTTTTTGTAAAAAGTTTTTTATTTTACCACCACTAAAAATTACCAGCCAAACTTAAATACCTTATAGCCAGAGTGCATCTCATAACAATTCTAATTATCCCGAACACAGATTATATTAATTTACTTTCCGGCTTCATCATCATATCAGTTCGATACATCCCTTCTTTCACTCAGTCATCGACTACACGTATAAACAAAACAATTTTACTTGTTACGTCAGTTTTGCTGTGATCCTATGAGGAGCTGTTCGATATCTTCAAAGTTCATGATCAGATCATAACAATATTTCTATGGGACCAACTTGTTGAACAAGATATTCGTGAACATACATAAAAAACAATACTTACATTTAGCCGAACATAGAACATCCTCCTTTTTAAAGTCGGTTAAAAAAGTTTTTCTTTTTCTGCGTCTCACATCTAGTCACTCAAATGATTGTCAAATGAAAATTGCGCGTTCAAAATGGCTGCAACTTTGTTGAGTAACAGTCAAAAGATGTGGATTATTAGATTCACTAGCTTTTATTGACGAGAGCTGCTATTTTCATATATAGATGGGAAACTTTTTAGACCATCCACGTAGATTGCTGAAATAAAAATGCTGATTAGTTCACAAGCCATGAAAAAAATAATTACCAGCAATGTGTTATTGTGTAGAACCCCAAGTTTATCTCAAGCTGCGGCCCGTCGTCTCACGAGCTTCCTCAGTAATTATTTCTGGTCACCCATCGGGGTCACTAACAGGAAATTGTTTCTGTTATTATCTTCATCTTTACCTTTCTCCTCAGAGGCTTATTATGAAGTATTGCCCGGCCCATTGTGAATGAACCCTATGAGCGTAGTTTCGACAATTTTCTTTTGTTTAGAAAAATACATTTTAGCAGAATTGCCAGCCTTATTCCTTGTATTTATATGTCAGTAAGCTTCTAGTATCAGCTTTGATAAAATCATACAGACGATGTGGCTGGTGGCTTACTTTAGCTAACGGGAGGTAAAATGTAGGTAAAGTACCCCGCGAACGTGGGTGCGGTACGTAAGCGCGAGTACGTGCCGTGCCTCACCCGCTGAGTGCCTGCCACAGTACGCGACCCGTAGCGATCCGTTCGTGACCTTCCGCTGAACAGCACATCTCTCTGAACGTGTGTATTATTAACGACAGAAGCGCTTCGTGCTTAATTTAAACTCACAAGTTTGTATGTTAAGATAAATACTTTGCATTATAACGTTCAAGAAGTAATGAGTTGTTTAAATTATATCTGGGATTGAAGACACATTTTGTAAAGTTGTTTTGTTTTGTTCGGTTTTTGTAGAAAAAAACATGTACAAAAAATATAACCGACCTTAATGTAAAAGTTAAGTGTTTGTAAAGTCAATGAAATATATATTTTTTTCTAAACTAAACTTTATTAAACCTGTTCGATGATACCATTTTCTATAATAGATGAGGAGTTATCTCCTGGGCGGAGTCGTGGGGGCGATCGGCGGCGGAGACCTCTCGCCTTGGTTGAGGCCATGGTCCGGAGCGAGGAGGAGTGGCAAGCGGTCGACGACTTCTGCGAAGGAGTAATGCTCACAAAGGAGGAGACCGACCGCATCAGGCAACGGCGCTCTCGCCGCCGCCGCCAGGATTTCGATCCCGATTTCCAGCCACCGTTGGCGCGGGCTTGCGGACAGTGAACAATGGGTAGCTTGCTGTCCGACCGTCTGATAACCGTCCGGACCAAGTCCAAGTCGTCGACAGCGCGCACTGTTTCCACGCGTCTCAAGAAGTTGTCAGCAACAGCAGGGGCTCAGGTGTGGGTTGAAGCCTACTGGGGCCAAGGTTAGTTTCGAAAGACAGCTCGAGCCCCGGTATAAAGGCTAGAAGGAACGGGGTGGGTCTTTTAGTCAGTAAGAGTCTGACACTATCTCCCGCTCCGCCCAAGAGCGGGGGTTGTCATTGGATGATTTTCCCCACCATAAAAAAGCAGTTATCTCAAGTGCTCATGGAACCCATTATCATAAATATTTTTTGACTAAAATGGGACCAATCTGGAAGTAAATCCATTGAGAAAATGTTTTTCATCCCGGTTTTTGAATGACTGAGTTCTTAGGTAATAAAAAAAAATATACAATAAAGTCGGTTACAAATTAATAACAATAAACAGTACTAGCCCCATCAATAAGCGTTCGACACAGTTCGCCGCGATAGAGTTTGTACCGATGCGAGGAACATTACACAAAAACGTTTGTGTCCGCCACATTCTCGCGTACGTACTCGCGGAAGTTTTGTAATCTCACGATGTACGCGCTGCACGCCGATGTGAGCGAAATTGGAAAACTTGTTGGGAACACAAAAAGATACTCAACCGGCGGTTACGGCTACCAGAATATTATGTCGGTTAACTTGATTATTGCAGTCAATGTTTTTATTATACCACTTGTATAGTATACCAGTTGTAGTGTTTCACAGCTATGTTTTTTTTTTATTTATGTATAGACTCGCTATTTCAAAAAAGGGTAGATTTCTTTTGTTAATGTAGGTAAATATTGTATGTGTGTTATACGACTTCAAAGAAAAGCGGGAGATTCTCAATTCGGTCGTATTTTTTATGTTTGTTACCTCAGAACTCCATCGTTTATGGTCCGATTTATAAAAATATATTTTTTCCCCAGATTGGTCCCATTTTTAGGGTTCCGTAGCCAAATGACAAAAAACGGAACCCTTATAGATTCGTCACGTCTGTCTGTCGGTCTGTCTGTCTGTCTGTCTGTCTGTCTGTCTGTCTGTCTGTCTGTCTGTCGGTCTGTCTGTCTGTCTGTCTGTCGGTCTATCTGTCTGTCTTTCTGTCTGTCTGTCTGTCTGTCTGTCCGTCCGTATGTCACAGACATTTTTTTCCGAAACTATAAGAGCTATACTGATGAAACTTAGTGAGTAGATGTATTCTGTAAACCGCATTAAGATTTTTATATAAAATACATATTATATACATAGAACTGAAACTTAATTTTTTTTTTTTATCAAACCCATACGCGTGGGGTATCTATGGATAGGTCTTAGAAAATGATGTTGAAGTTTCTAATTTCATACTTTTCTAAACTGAATAGTTTGCGCGAGAGACTCATCCAAAGTGGTAAAATGTGTCCCCCCCCGTAACTTCTAAAATAAGAGAATGATGCCATGCAAACCGCCAACGAAAATTAGTTTGAACGAGATCTAGTAAGTAGTTTTTTTTTAATACGTAATAAATCTAAAAAAATCACTATTATTAAAACATCGATCAAAGTTACAACGAACTACAAGAACTTTTATACTATGTTACTTGCTGCTACTGGCGCAACTCTTCATAGGCGAGTCCGACTTGCACTTGGCCGGGTTTTTTCTGTACATGAAGTGAAATGCCACACTTTGCAACTTATTTTACTTATAAATAAACATAAACATGATTTTTCAAAGTAACTGCAATCCATATTTCTTATCATTTCACTGAAGAACACATCACATCTACTGAAGAAGTTATCGTTAATTAGATTGAAAAGAGTTTAAACTTTTTCTATCAACTCCTCCGTCTGTAATGAAATAAAAGCGTCCATAAAACTAGCTGAATAGATGTCGTTCAATCTCGACGACTGCTCGGTAAGCTTGAGAACATCGGGGCTCTCAAGTTTACTATTTTCATTAATTATTTGTGACTATTTGTGATATTACTTCAATCTCTATCGATCACTGTGAAGATGTAAACGGCTCTGACACAATATTTTTTTACCTAAGTATACCTATAAAATTATTTGCATGGCTAGAAATATTTAGAAAGACTCATGTATTTCTTGTTTATTAATCATTATGTTAATATCGCAGCTCCCATAATGTTGCAAAAAAAACTCCAACTACTTTATTTTTGTATAAGAAATATTCCTGAGTTACATAAATTCCAATAACAAACGTAAGTAATATATTATGATATATATAAGTATAAAATAACACCGAAATGCTCTTTTCAGAATCGTTCGCTCATTTTCTGAAACTGTTTAGCAGCTCAAAGTGTTGCTGTGATGAAAAAGTCGCCGAAGGGCGGCGCACGGCGCGGCGTTTGGCGGCGCTCTTTGAGCTGGAGCGCATTGTCTCGCCAATAACAACGACCCTTTGAGTGATGCGTGCCGGGATTCGTGACGAGGCGCATTCAAAATGAGTTGCAATTTTGATGTCCCGTAGCTTTGGTGTAGCAGTATCAGAGAGAGTTGTAGCACTGATGTGGCCTGTCGTAGAGAGACGTAGCACTGATGGGGCCTGTCGTAGAGGGTCGTAGCAGCGGCGTAGAGAGTTGTAGTACTGATGTGGCCTGTCGTAGAGAGAGGTAGCAGTATCATAGAGAGTCGTAGCACTGATGGGGCCTGTCGTAGAGGGTCGTAGCAGCGGCGTAGAGAGTTGTAGTACTGATGTGGCCTGTCGTAGAGGGTCGTAGCAGTGGCGTGAAGAGTTGTAGCATTGATGTAGCCTATCGTAGGGAGATGTAGCAGTGGCGTAAAGAGTTGTAGCACTGATGTGGCCTGTCGTAGAGGGTCGTAGCAGTGGCGTGGAGAGTTGTAGCATTGATGTAGCCTGTCGTAGGGAGATGTAGCAGTGGCGTAGAGAGTTGTAGCACTGATGTGGCCTATCGTAGAGAGTCGTAGCAGTGGCGTAGAGAGTTGTAGCACTGATGTGGCCTATCGTAGAGAGTCGTAGCAGTGGCGTAGAGAGTTGTAGCACTGATGTGGCCTATCGTATAGGTTTGTACCAGTGTCGTAGAAAGTCTTAGCTGTTCCGTGGCCTACCGTAGAGGTGTCGTAGCACTGTCGTAGTACGGTCTCAGCTGTGTCGATACAACATCATAGTCAACACCACCGTGTTGTAGTAATGTCCTAGCAACGTCGTAGCAGTACCGCCGTTGTGCATATATCCGTCATTCAGAGCTGTGGTCTAACTTTTGAGAGTACATACGTACCTAAAAATGGTGACTGAAGAATAATAGTAACATTATAATTGATTAAGAATGTTGGCAGGTCATCATTTGTCTTAATTGCAGCGCACCTCCACGTTTGCTGGCGTCACTGTCAGTGAGGGCGCACTCCGCGACACATGATCCATCATCGCGCCCACCTCCGCTCCTCACGTGTGTCACCGGCGCGCGCTTAACATTCCCCGAGGGATTAAACGCTGTAATTAAAAAATGTATTGTTTGAAACACGGACACTGTAAAGGCGGCTGCAGAAGGGACACTTTATGTTATACGTCCAATTAAATGTACGGTTGGTACAGTGGTTGAGCAATCGACTGTTGCGCTGCATGTCACGGGTTCGATTATCGCATGTGGCAAATATTTATATGGCCTACAGATAGTTATTCCGGGTCTGGTAGTTCTTGTCTATGCGAGTTTACGTTTTTGAGAACGCACTCACGATACAGGAGTAATTCCTAATGTGGCGAGATGTTATTTAAAAAAAATTCTTCTCTCGCACTGGTGGCATGAAAAGGTATCTCAAACTTTTATTGACCCACCTGTGTTCTTTCTGTTACTATTATGGTCCAGAACAGTAACTCTTTCAGAAAATCCTGAAGCTTTGGCAGGACTTGCTGAATTGTGCCGACAACGCGACGCTGTCCACGATGACCACTATTCGAGAGAAACCGTTAGGGCCTGCGCTCATTTGAGACAAGACGTCTTTGACAAAACCGTTATTTCTATGACTAGAGATGGGCGGTGGTTCATCGAATTTTGGTATAAACAGGGTTTTCACCCGGTAAATACCCAATAGCATTGGTAAATAAATAAACCTTTAAAACTGTTTGGAACGGTTTATTAAATAAAATTTAGTTGAATTTTAGTTCGCTTAGGTAGATTTAACACATCTATGTTTTAAGTTCAGCTACTTTTTACTTTATGTTTATACCTGATTTTTTTTTTTGTTAAATGGTGTTTAACTGTAACTTTTGCATAAATGTAAAATTTCTTCAACTGAGTTTCAAATTTGTATAAAGTAAATAACATAATAATAACATAATAAAAGACTTTAAAAAAATTAAATAGTAAATACCCACCTTAAATAAATACCAATAAAAGTAAATACCCGGGTAAAAACCCTGCATTTTGTGTATTTACCGGGTAGTAACATCTCTATCTACGACACGGGGTGCTAGGGCTGTTGATAAAATATAGATATATCGAAATATCGATATTTTTTCGAATTTATTTTATCGGCTTTAACTTAATAAACAATCGAACGTCGTCGGCTCAAAAATAATTTACTCAATTTATATTTATTAAACAAATTAAATTATGAATGTATGTAGCGTTCTTAGTAATTATTCTTCAATTTTTAATAAAACATTTTTGCGTACCAATATTTCTCAAGAGTTTTTAAAAATACATGTTTTATATGTTCAGCTGTTTGATTACTGCGATAATATCGATATTTCGATATATCGATATTTTTAAACATATTTTGTAACAGCCCTAGCGCCCCGTGCTGTAGACAAAACAGTTCTGTCTAAGACGTCGCAGACAGTCTAAAACGTCTGAGACAAAACTGTTTTGTCTAAAACGTCTCTGAGACGTCTGGTCTCAAGTGTGCGCAGGCCCTTAAATAGTACCCAGGCTTTGGAAATAAGTCCAGGGTTTGTCGGATTTTTATCTCTCATAACCTCTTCATCATCATTATCATCATTTCAGCTGATACACGTCCACTGTTGGACATAGCCCCCTCCCCCCCCCCCCAAGTGTGGCCGCATCGAACGTTCCTGTTCGTCCTGCATCAATCGGTTTCCCGCTACCTTCACCAGGTCATCGGTCCACCTTGTAGGAGGCCTTCCGACGCTGCGTCTTCCGGCACGCGGTCACCACTACAAAACCTTTCGGCCCCGACGGCCATGTGTTTTGAGAGCAATGTGCCCTGCCCATTGCCACTTAAGTTTGGCAATTCTTTGTGCTATGTCGGCAACCTTAGTTTCCCTGCGGATATCTTCATTTTTTATTCGATCACGCAAGGTAACCCCGAGCATAAACCTTTCCATTGCTCTTTGGGTGACTTAAAGTCTTCTGATGAGGCCCATTGTGAGTGACCACGTTTCGGAGCCATATGTCATCACTGGCAACACGCAAGTTGGATTCGACAGTTGACCTCTTTCTCGAAGTTAGACCTACCCAACTGGACTGTCTGTCCGAGGTAGACGTAATCGTTCACAACTTCGAGTGTAGAGTCCCCGACCTTGATAGGAGTGGGCGCTACATGGTTGTTAATCATGATTTTGGTTTTATCCATGTTCATTTTAAGACCTACTCTAAGAGAAACTCTACTGAAGTCATTGAGCATTGTGCTGAGCTCCTCCATAGTCTCCGCCATGACTACTACGTCGTCGGCAAACCGAAGGTGAGTGTTGCACTCGCCATTGACATTAATGCCTAGTCCACTCCAGTCCAAAACCTTGAAGACATCCTCCATTGCGGCCGTGAACAGTTTTGGAGAGATGACGTCTCCCTGCCTCACACCTCGCTGCAGGAGGATAGGTTTCGAGGTCTGGTCCTTCAGTCGGACTGACATGGTGGAGTTTTCGTACAAACACTTCAGCACTTCGATGTACCGATAGTCAATTTGGCACCTTTAGAGACATTGCAGCTCAGCCCAAGTCTCAATCAAATCAAAAACTTTCTCGTAGTCCACAAACGCTAGGCAGAGAGGCAGGTTATACTCCTCGGTCTTCTGTATGACCTCTTAAAATACTGAAACTGGAACCTCCTTGTACAGCGTCTGTTAGGGCACATCCCTGAGGAGGCACAGATTTTGCGTCACTTAATGTCATGTCCTGTGTCTTCCGTTGCTTTCACTTCACCAGAACTGATAAACGCTACTGATATCATTAAACTCGCAGTAAAAGTCTGGGTCAAGTTTATTTAAATTATACGTTGAAAGAGGTGACCGATGACATGGTTTTACTGAACAGTTCCCATTTATTTGTTAGTAAGGCAGGCGAAGTGTGTGCGGGTGGTGCGGTGCGGGGGGGAGCGGTTGTGCTGTAAGTCAGCCATGTTTTATTCATGCAGGAGCCCGGGCCTGCACTCGCCGGCCGCACCTCGCTACATCTACATAACTGAATCACTCTTAGCGCTGCTAATTGCGACACACTAAGCTCCCGGCGTAATTAAGCGCGCCCTTATCTCCGGATTAGCGGATGAAATTCATTTCATTTTGTTTCATTTATTCAGTTGTTTCCTAATGTTTAGGTAATTTTCCTTAATTTAATGAAGTTTTTTTTTTGGGCAGGCGTTTTGTCATGCAAAGTACTGTGTCATTACAGACGATTTTATTAATTCGTGACGAAGGGAATAGCAAATTAATATCAGCACAAAAGTGACGATCACGATCATTATACCAGACAGTATACAAAAACTATGTTTGCTATTTAATTTCCCCAGACGCCGACAGCCAAGTACTATACAAACACAAATACTCATTTACTACGCATCACACTCCGGGCATTATATATATGATATCCGCCGTACTGAACAAACAGCTACAATACGATCGGGTTCAGTATATTTACCGGGAAGGTTCCGTATTAAATCCTGTAATCCCGGTGTTACTCCAGACTCTATTATTTAGCGAGCTTCGCGTAAAAATAACTTGGAATAAAGCCGCCCCACTCCACCCCCGGCACCCCCCGGCGAGCCTGTAATACGAAGCTGAAAATTAAACGAATGGACATGCGAAAATTACGATTAAGAAAATATTTTATTACATTACATTAAATATTCGATAAAATCAAAAGAATAATCTTTATAGCTGAGTAAAACTAATAATCGTTAAAGAATATTAAAAACTATTTCTTTGAATTTTGGGTCGTTTACTAAGTTTCGTGTAGTTTAATTAAGTTGTAGCCGAATAAAAAAATAAAAGAAAACTATTTACCTTGTTGTTAGTTCACGGCCAACGGAGGCGTCACTATTTATAATAAGTTCGCAAACAACTTGTTGAATCATTTTGTAAACGAACAAACCTATGAATTGAAGAGTAAAAGTTGGGTTAATGTTTTGCAGCCCTTCTAACGACATAATTGATTCCGCTTCGAGCCGACTTGCCCCGGACGTTGCCGGTTTGAACCGGTTCGCAATTAAACCGGTTACGACACAATGATTACTGATCCGATATTATTCAGCGGAAGCGTGACTTCCGACCAACACCAAACGTTCACGAGAAATATTTATTAATTTGTAATGTAAAGTAAAGCCGGATGTAGCGTTCCACGAGATTCTCGACATTTTGTAGCGTTAAATGTTTAATAATTTATATTGATTTTGGAGAAATTTAATTGTAATCGTATTAAATTTCAGCTGAAGCAGCCTCCCGTATTATATCGATGGGAAAATTACTAAATAATTTTCATGAACGTTGGCATTCGTCGTACACCTACGTATTTTCGAGATTGAAAGCCGATAGGAAATGAACCTCTGATCTTGCTTTAATGCAAGACAAATATAATAAACATATTGATGTACTGAAGCAGTAAATCACACAAGAACGCATGTATATTATCACGAAATATTTATGTATTCTTTGGTATTTGAATTTGTGAAATATGTGCTTCTATTATGATGTGCTACATGAGAGATTTATTAGGAGTATAAAAGTGTCGGACGCGGCTGTAACGCAGTAACAGCGCGATGGCCGGCGCGTGTTTATACCTGAAATAGACTTTTATTGGAGAGAGCGGCCGTAGTGGAGTATCGGAATAGCCTAATTACATTATATGAGTACTAATGAGCGGTACTACAATGTCGAGCTGACTGTTTACTTTCAGTGTCGGTGGGTACGTTCTGAAACTTTGACCGAATATTTTCTTTACAAGATTTATCTTCATCCTCAGAAGATTGATGTGGAGTTTAGAGACGGCTTGTGTTTTGAAGTTATGTTTATTAATTTTATTCTGTTATGTAAATTACGAGACATTTTAATCGTAGCTGTTTGTTTTACAACTTTTTGAATTAGTTTCATAAAGACCACATTCATAAATATTCTGTATAATGAGACAAACATGCTCAGTGCGGATGCTGGTGCTACTTCTTTTCCGACAAGATCCTTCGTGAGCTAGTTGTCGTGACTCCCACATGTGATCTATTCCGAGATCAAAACACGGCATTCTAACGCAAACATTACATTTTTACGCAAACATCACTTTTTACAGGAATTCTATTCGTGCGCTCGTAAACTTGTGTTGATGTGTTCTCCGAGAGAGGTAGCTACAATGTTTGAAGATAGCTTCGCCACCTGTCTTTGTTTACCAGATCATTACTTGACGAGAGCTTTGCGTACCTACTTTAAGTGATCATTGTAATATTTCTTCGCCCACGCAGAATTAGTTTCGCTTATTTGGGAAACATTCCATGTCGGTAAAAAGTTCCATTCCAGCTGCTCGGACGTGGTTGTAAAACAAATTGCTATTAACATAACATTTGAAGTTTATCATCCCAATTGATATAGATAGAATACAAATAGAGAAGTCTGCGGGTAGCATCGTCGTGCTCGCGCCCACAGAGCCAAGGAGCTCCACTTCGTCAGGCATGTCTTAACAGATTATATTGAATGTAGACTTCTGTAAGATCGTTGTTTCCGTACTACCACTCCTCCTTTGCCATTCATGTTCATTATACGAGATGATTGCACACTAGCTCCGGTATTGAATAACCCCAAACTTCCTGTCGTGAGGAGAGTGCGCTTGTTACGCCGCTCCGTCGATTGCACTATAAACTATTCAGAGTTCAGTTAGCAACTCTGAAGTAGTCAAATATAATGGTCCAAGTTGTAGTTGTGTGCCGCGCTCGCGCCGCCGAAACGATTCATTAACGTGGCGGGACTTGTTCTGTAGGTCATCAACAACATCACACGTTCTGCTATAATTCATAAGCGAATTTAGATTAGAAAGTGGAACAAAATCTACCAATTCGTTCGGGTGCCACAAGGACTGAATATGATTTATTTTACCTACATAGCGATAATTCTCTAACGATCGATAAGTAAATATAAGAGTGATAATTTGCAACCATAACCGAGAGCCATTCATTCGCAAACTTTATAAAAGAGTGTGAATACAAATTAACAGAACAGTGACCATAATAAACCTATAAAAATATATACCTACTTGTTATAACTTTTAATAAAAAAAAACTTCTACTAGATTCTGCAAGAGATGCAGCATGTATTATATTCCCGTCCGCTTATCTGCCGACGAACATAATGAAGGTGGGTTCAATACACTTATTATGTTCATTAACGACAGATATTAAATTACTGGAGCCCGCGCGTGTGCGCCCGTACGGAGGCTTTAAACGCGTTACTCGGTCTCCGCTGGCGACGGCGCGATTTCATTATTTCGTACCAGGGCGCATGTCGTAGCGGGACCGAACTAATTACGTGAATTATAAACTTTGTTACTTGTCATAGCATGTGCAGCATTGTTTCCGTCTGTTCAACATTGCCTTGCCGTCTCAGGTTCTTTAGTGTCGCCGGTACATGTCCACCTCTTCTATACTATACTAGAGAAGTGTAAGTCTTCATGCCAAATGCGATTAGTTTCCCTGTCTATTGCTAATCACAAATTGATGTCACCAACATCAACCAGTCCGTAGTCCAGTATCAAGTCATTAAAAATATTCCATTTGCAAACAGTATCGCCATTTTCCAAAATTCCATTTGAATTACAATGTCCGTTATCCCACAACCGTCTAATCAAAGTAAACGTCTCGTGTATAATGGGATATTATATTCATTCTATTATTGTGTACCAACAAGCAACGTTCAATATATTAAGTACATACATGCTCGTGCCTGCGGCTTCGTTCGCTAGGCTGGATATTAGTTGAATAGGACAGTTAGTAGCTACATATCTATATGTTTGCCAATTTCAAATGTTGTTAAAGCATGGTTTATTTGGGGCGGTATAATATTTGCTGTCAGCTTTCCTATAACAGACCGTTTGTTTATGTATGGGTTCGTAACCGCAGAATGTGCGTACTGAACCCTTTGTAGTCGTCAGTATATTGGGTTTAATTCCGGCTGTAACATGAAGCGGGTTGTCTACCCATGACGGGTGGCGCGTCTCTTACAGACCATGGCGGAACAAAACACTGCCAGAGTTTGAGCAGCTATTTTACATAGCTGAAGATTGAAGCCGGGACTCCGAAATTAGAATACGGCCTTATTCGCTTAAAAATAGAGCAAGTTGAAAAATATAGTGTTGAACAGAACTTGGGAAGAAATAACAGTTCACTAATTAGATACTACATATTGTGAATTAGAATCTCGCTAGGTATTGCATGAGACTATAAACATCTCAGTTTGAACTTGAATGCGAAATTATATGAGGACATAAATATTACCTTCCTTTTTTATAAACCTTTGAACTGACATGTCGGTTCAAAACTCAAGCATCTTTAACTCATTGATCTCTGACGTAATTATATCACTTAACACCTGTGTGCGAGACCTCTCACCCCGGGGAGCGCCGGCTAATTACAGCCTTGAAATAATAACAACCGGACGCCGTCTCCTCCCCGCCCTCCTCGCGCTGTTTAATTCAGTCGGCTGCTCGCGGTGATGTACGCAGCTGGTAATTATGCAGTAGGTACGTGTCACTGGCTTCATCATACTCTCACAGAGCTCATAAATACATGCTGCTCGTGATTCCCACGCCATTCTTTCTCTGCGCATGTTCATGTATTAGCGAATACTCGTTCACACCTCAGCTTTTAGCAAGCTAACTCAACTTGTCTGACAATGTTCGAGAACCCGAAGAATGGACTTCTAATAGATATTACAGTGAAAGGTCGAATCAATCAGATTTTTTGAGGCACATTTTTGGGGAACTATAATAGTACATTATGATATAAGTGTGTAATGTTAGTGATTACTGTCGAAGCGGCATACGACGTTTTTCAATACACTTGTGAAGAAATTAACTGTAAAACTAGTAAACTTTTGTGGCGGTAAAAATCTGTTTTTATATGCCTGCCCATATTTTTTTTTTTATTATTTACCGTTCAATACACTCACTGAAATGAATAAACGGGGGTTGATCGGCGACTCGTGGGGGACGACCTGCGCCCAGCCTGATACGATAATGTATTAAAATTATGGCGGGGGAGCGGTTGAACAATAAGGTTTTAACTACATTATAGCACTAGTGCGTAACGGTAATTAAAATGTCACAGTTTGGTAACAAGTGCCATTATGTACCTACTTAAGTGCAGTGCAATAAGAGTCACTTTCTGAGTAAGTGTATTGAAAAATTATTTTAGGTACATTTTAATTCGGATGGGTACCTACGGCCTACTGTTTAAATACGATTTAAAGATGTCCATAAAGATGAGATCTTTTTACTCAAATCCAGTTCAAACATTGTTTTTTTGGATGATCCTGTTGGAACTTTATTAAACGATGAAAACATTATGAAATCTTTAGAATTCTTTCCGTGTTACTTTCTTTTGAACTTGATGAGGGGGAAAGAAAAACATTACGAAGTATGAGATTTGTGGATGTAAACCGAGGTCCGGGAGTTAGAAGTGGGTCAAGCGGGTCACACGGGGCTCCGTACAATCCGTTACTCCTCATGCAGGGCATATGGAACAGGCTCGGGTGGGCTTGGATGAAAGCTTGTAGGGTAATTAAGAACTTTGTGACAAGTGGTTCTGAAGTAATTTCAACTTTATAAATACCATGTAAACATTTTGCGGCTCGTGCAGATTTTGGAAAAAAAATATTATAAATTCGCAACAATATATTGTGTTAACACTTTAAGTTCACCTTTTTAAAGGGTACGTCACACAGGCGGCATACGAATCATTATTATTTAAGTGCTGTAATAAACGTGGGACCTGCTCCAACAGCTAAATGGCTCCGAGCACTATAAATTAATGTCGAAAGAGTCGACAGATTAGTATTCCAGTCATTATGATGGCCGCCGCGAAGTCGTCCATAAAGTAAACTAGTCCACAGTTTATAATGAGAACATTAAAAGAATGTTAATGAAAAGTTTAATGGAAACGTGCTCGGTACTGTCTGGTCGCTCACAGAAACTAACTCCAGGGGCGTAGGTAGCTACCGCCGCGCGCCGTGTGAGACCCTGGACCACAGGGACTGGCGACTGTAAACAGTCATAATGTTATCTACTACCTTAAATTCTTTATTACGTAGATTATATAGTAGAGTATAGAAATTCTTTCTTCTTTAGTACTGTACGTAGGCGAGATTCATCCACAGCCGGGTGACGTGTTGAGCGGAGCTGGTGTTGGGGGATTGGAGGGATCTCTTGGTTTGAGAAATTCTCTTATTGAATGCCAGCAGTGAATGAAAAATGATTGTAAGGTAGGACGTTTTATTAGTTTAGAATAACTTACTCCACTCCCTCTAGATTTTCCACAAAAATCATAACAAGAACCGAAACTTCATAGGATTTTGATAAGGGTCCAGAATGCTGCATTTTCAGATAATACCTGTCCTTTCAGAGTAGACCAATTCTCGAATTGGGTAGTGGTCGAATTTTGTGATAAAAAAAACAATTTCTTTGATTTTTTGACGCGACTCTATTGTGTTGTTTCACCAGTCCGATGTTAATAAAGCCTAGATTGTACAAAAAAAACTTCAAAAATGTTAGTTCCTTTCCCCTTTTGGTCGAGTTACGCCACTGACTAATTCCCAATGTGAATTTTATAATTTAAAACCTTTCTCCTCAAGGGCCAAACAAATCTATGGTTTCGTAATGAAAGTTGAGTGCAGCCACAGATAATATATGTATCCACTGGCGTGGTCCTCCTTAATCTAGGTACACTTCTGCACTAATGTAAAGTTTTTTTTTTTTTTATTACCCGACTGCAAGAAGGGGTATGTTTTTCGCGCGTATCTTGTATGTTTGTATGTATGTAATATTCTTTATTACTTACCTCATATCTTCCAAACCACTGAACAAAATTTTTATATTAACATGTCGCTAAATTCGTCTTGATAACCCAGGTGTTCTTAGATAGGTGACGTTAAAAAAAACATATCGACTGTGAGATGCTAGGTATATGTTAGAATTTTACATTTTTTTTTATTCTGCAATATGGGTATCAAATTAAAGGGCTTTTCATGAGAATTTCAAAATAGTATGTCATGACCATATTAAAAAAAGTACAACAGGAAATCTATGTTATCTATTTTGTACTGAGGCGAAAGCCTAGGTCGGTTTTTGAACTTTATAGTAATTTTACGTCTAAAATATAGTGAATTCATAGTGATATTATAATTGTAACCAAAAAGTGTAAAATAAAAAATTAATTTAAAAAATAAAAAAAAACCCGACCCATTAAAATAATCTAGACTAAAATCATTCTATCTAATGTGGGTCCCGTCTGTTTTTTTTTATCTGTTATAAACTAGTAGTTGACTGCGATCCCGCCTGATGGTAAGCAGTGATGCAATCGTTGATGGTGAGGCGCACTAGTTTATTAAGAGCCTATTCACTCTAGCCTTTTTTTTTTTTTTTTTTCGATGGGAAAATTAATCATCTTATGACAACCCCCGCTCTTGGGCGGAGCGGGAGATAGTGTCAGACTCTTACTGACTAAAAAACCCATCCCGTTCCTTCAAGCCTTCATACCGGGGCTCGAGCGCCCTTTCGGATAACCCTGGCCCCAGTAGGCTTCGACCCGGCTGGGTCCCTGCTGTTGCTGACAACTCCTTGAGGCGCGCGGGAACAGCGCGCGCCGTCGACGACTTGGGCTTGGTCCGGACAGTTACCGGACGGCCGGACAGCGAGCTACCCATTGCTCACTGTCCGCAAGCCTTGAAGACACCCAAATTATAATCAGACGGGAAGACCGCAGCAGGCAAAGTGTTCCAGTCCTTTGATGTACGCGGTATAAATGACGAGGCGAAACGCTTAGTCCGGACCGTAGGTGTTTCAACAACGTAAGTAAGTATCCACTTGCCGTGTATCGGCTTGTCCGATGGTAAAATTGAGATGGCGGAATCAAGTCATGCAATTCCTGCGCACACTCTCCAAAATGCAATCTGTAAAACACCAAAAGGCTGCTGAACTGTGAACTGAACTTGTTTATTATTCTTTTCAGTTTTTATTTAAAGTATTTTTTTACGCAGTCGGGATTTTTTATTTTATTTTATTTTTTTTCTTATTTTTCGTTTGAAGGGGGTAATCTCAGAAAAAACTGTTCCGATTGTGATAATTTATTTTTACCAATTTTTTCACCGATAGAAAGTTGCTTTATTCTTGAGTGACATAGGCTACCTATATTTTGCGTACCTATGCGAGCGAAGCCGCAGGCCAAAGCAGTCTCATACAAAGAAACGTGACGGCGCCGTGACTAGGATATTTAGGCAAGCAGGCAGGCAGGCAGTATTTTTCCACGTAGAGGCCCGTCCCGCACACTGTGCCAGATGTTAGTAGCGCCTGGTTGCAAGTTGAATGAATTTTTTTACAGTCTCACTTAGGTATATTTTTATTTTTGGGACTCTTTTCTTCTTATATATTTTTTTAAATATTTAGTATTTTTATTATAATATTTAAGCTGTACAATTTAATACGAGTAATATTCTTGATGTAATAATAAATGGATATTAATAACATTGTTTAGAGATAATCTTCGGTTGGCATCTCATTCACCACCAAAAAAAATATCTAAAGGGCCTATGCAAGTTAGTTTCAGCCCCTCGTACCACGTCCAAACCCCAGGACCTTAATAAATAAATAAATACAAAAGAAAACAAGACGAAAGTCTGCAAGTGTTATATGTTCAGATATTTTGTTGTTGATCAACCGCAGCACACAGGGCCCTGGATTAGGACTTAGGATACTTTTTACTTCGGAAATACGTTACCGTGGGATCACTTTCGAAGCCGCCGGCAAAAGTTAGAAAAGCCTATAAATTGAAGGTAAGACCTCAGAAGTGTAATAAATCACAAGCTGTGATACACTTGCACACAGTAGCGAAGCGTTGTACAAACACGTTCGAAGGAAACGGTACCATGTGTCCCTGACTGTGTCCCTGACAGCGAGCCGCGCTGTCCTATGTCGATACAATGTTCGTAGCGTTACGTCGTTCGACCCAATGCTTTATTGAAACATTTCACTTTGGTTACAGGCATGCCGCATTTTGGGGCGCTGGCTACTTACCTTACTTGCTTATGAAGGGATATATTGGAGATCTGTAAATGTATTTCAAAAGACACTGCTGTGCTTATAAAATACACAGAAAGTGTTTTTATATGTTTTTCTCTAAAGTTTATCGATATTATTTTAGAGCATCCTATCTATTAATTATTAGCATACAAGGTTGACTGGTAAGTCCGCCTATATATACCACTACTGTACATGAAGTTTAGATAAATATATCTAAATAGATAGTTTTGATGGTGTATCTTTAATTCTAGGTATTTCATAAATAACTTTTCTTTTACTCTTACACACAGTGTCTACATCTCTATATTTCCAGCTCTCCTTTGAAGAGTTGCTGGAAGAGATTTCGTTATAAATAAACATCGCCTTTGTTTCCTTCTTCTTGTCATTTATTTTATGTGTGTAACTAGTTATATGAATAGTTAAAAAATAAAAATTAGTGATATAAAACACGAGGTTCAGTGAGGAGTAGCAAGAATCGTTGGCGACGCGTTACTCTGGTTTATTCAGTGTGGGAGGTCCAGCAGTTAGTATGTGAGGCAGCGCTCGATCTCGACAATCATTATGACAGCTAATGAGGCGATATTAGCTCTACAGCAAGTTATTACGACCACAATTATCGATCCACAATGAACGATCAAAGACGACGCTGCCGTAAGCGAGGACACACGCGAGCTGATCGCAGTTCCTGGTTATACGGTATGTACCGAATGCGTAATGGATAAAAGAACTATGGCATCCAAATCGGCCAAGATTAGCTTTTAGCCTATATTTATAGAATTCTCAATAAAAAATACCATGAAACTCTTACCGCCAGACACCGAGTAGAGGTTTGGTGGGAACTCATCCGATGACTTCTCTCGGCACCCTACAGGTGAAAGAAAGAAAGAAAAACGTTTATTTTTAAGGTGGTTTCCTTTTAAGAAATTCCCCACGGCCTATGCGAGCATAGGTCTTCTGGGCCCCTACGATTTAACGATCTCTTTGAGTGCACTATGACGCCTCTTTTACCACTCCTCAAAGAGGGGACAAATTATCGTGATTGTGGCGTATCCACTGCTGAGTTGTGATTGTTGTTGCTTCCATGCCGCCATGAGATCCCGCCGGAGCTGTGTCGGATTTATCGGCAGCTGAGTTTTGCCTCGGCGTTGCACTTCCACGCGTGTGAAAGGACTAGGGGCCACAACATAGCTCTATTATACTTCCAACTTGATAAATATAAAAACATTCATAAAAGCGACACCATTTTTTACTTTACTGTAAATATTTATTTATTTAGGATCTCCAACAAAGGATGTACACAATATTTGTATCTTATAATATTAGTGGTTCCAGTATCTTTTTGGTGTACTCCTTCACTTATAGGAGACCACAGCATGCAAAAAAATAATTTAAGCAATTAAGCTAACAAAAGTACAATTTTAAATTAAATTTACAAAATAATACAATAGAAATATGATTAAAAGTAATAAGGATTGAAAATTGATTGAATAATAATAATAAAATTAGAATTCTATTAACAAGGAATAATACAATAAATTAATTAAATTAAATTAAATCTTGTAATTTTTTTTTATAATTTGTCAGTGACTCGCAGATGTCTAAGCTTGTAGTTTTAGCCAACGAGTTATATTGCCTACAAAGCCTTGGCACAGCGGCGTAATGACCGAGGTTGGTTTTAGACCCAGGGATACAAAATAATGATTGTGATGCACTCATTCCCTAGGTGCATAACTTGGCAAAACTCTATTAAAAGCTCAAGCTGCTTATTATTCATATGTAAACCTTAAGACAACGCGATAGAGTTAAAAATTGACTGTATCGTACATACTGGACAATTACCTAAGTGCATTGTTCTGGTATGTTTTTTTAGTTTTTCAGTAGGTAATTATTCGTAATGCTTAGTAATGGAGGTGGTTTTACTAAGTAAATAGTTTTCGTGTGGTGCGCGTACTGCGCGGGTGTGGGTGGGCAAGAGGGGTGGGGGGATGGACTCGCTGGACGTCGGTGGATAATGGATGGAACCGATTGTTCGAGAAAGCTTAATGTTGTTGTTGTTGAATTCTATTGTTTCGTTTTTCTTATGTAAGTAATTGATAGTACGGTTAAGTAACGTAGTGCGTATCAATGTCTATGTAATGGAGACTGCCCTTGAGAAGCAAAGCCTTTTGTGTTTTGAGTGCCTATGAAAATCTCGATCTAATGGTCTATCTAATTGTATCGGACAGTGGTGAACGTCAAGTCGTGGGGTTCAACTTCTAACCGTATTAAGAAAATAAAAGTTCTTCAAAGAAATTCCCTCAACTTGCTATTCCATTCCACGATGTGTACGTACGTGAGGCAATAAAGCAACACAAAGCATTCCCGGAGGAACACTAGCGCTCTCCTAGGTTATGCCTCCCGCTATCCATCGCACTGTCTAAGATATCGCGCCGGTATTCCCCGGTCGTCTGTCTGCATTAGCAGTTTCTTAGACGTAACCAGACTAGATGGGTGTAAGTAAACCTGTCACACTGAATCGACAGCAGACTGATGTGACAGGAGAACGAGGAACGAATTGACGATGAGGAAAACTGGTAGTGGCTTTTTTACTTAGAGGTTAGAATTTTGGTTTCTTCGAAGGATTCGTGGATCACAAATATTGCTGATGTCGGTTCATTAATGGATATATCCATTTTATTAAATCGAGACCCATCTGTGCCTCTGTCAGTACGAAAAGCAGTTAGTCCCGCTTCTGTAGATCTTTCACAGTCTTTACGAGTAGTCAGAAGCCCGCTAGTCTGACCACCAGACCAAGGGGCTTCGACTGATTGAGGAGATCAGATATGGCAGTCAATCTATGCAAAATACTCGTACTCAGTAGCTTCCGGTTACACTGGAAGAGTGTGAAAATCCATTTTACTAAGCAATCGAAAATCAAAACTAGCCGATATTCCACTCATTTCTATTTGACATCGATATATTTAGTAGACACACGACCAGTACACCTCAAACACGCGGACGTTAGATGACCATCAATCAAGGGCCACCTCAATATGAATGGGTCACACAATAGCCCATTGTCGAAACACCTCGGAGCGTCGTAAAGATGTCGTTAAATTAATGTAGTGCGCATCGAGGCGGAGGTCGCCGTGCTCTTGTAAATGTAGGAGCTATATGCATGTATTATTACATTTGAACAAAAATTTCTATGAAATACAGAGGAACTGTTTATTTTTTCATTAATCTTTTATAAGTTTTTTTTTTTTTTTATGGTGGGAAAATCATCTAATGACAACCCCTGCTCTTGGGCGGAGCGGGAGATAGTGTCATCCTCTTACTGACTAAAAACCCACCCCGTTCCTTCGTGCCGTCATACCGGGGCTGAGTTACTCTTTCGAAACTAACCCTGGCCCAAGTAGGCTTCGACCCAGCTAGGTCCCTGCTATTGCTGACAACTCCTTAAGGCGCGCGGGAACAGTGCGCTCCGTCGATAATTTGGGCTCGGTTAGGACAGTTACCGGACGGTCGGACAGCGAGCTACCCATTGCTCACTGCCCGCAAGCCCGCGCCTACGGTAGCAGGATATCGGGATCGGTATCCCGGCGGCGGCGAGAGCGCCGTTGCCTGATGCGGTCGGTCTCCTCCTTTGTTAGCATTACTGCTTCGCAGATGGAGGCGACCGCCTACCACTCCTCCTCGCTCTAGACCATGGCCTGAATCAAGACCCAGAAGGTGAAATTCGAGTGAGAACAACCTTAAAAGATCCATCGGATGGGTCCCACAACGACGATTCTGTGGCAGATCGAGGCGATACTGGCGAGACGAGCTTTACTGAGCACCTGAAAGTATCCGCCGACTTAAGAAAAAGACAGGAAGAAGGAGAGGAAAGCCTATGACTTGCAGTAAAACAATCCTAAATAGTTACTGTCAGCATAGTTATTGTAGGCCTGTGTGCAACGAATGAGTCGCAGTGGGCCCGCGCGGACGGGGAATCACGTGCGCTGTGTATAATTGATAAGCTAAGTGACGTCACGCCATCGTAAACTGTTCAAACTATGTATGTGTAGGATGATAGAGACTAGATCATAAAATAAATCGTTTTGATATGTTGGTAGCTTCTGGCATGGCAACGGTTGTCTACACACACATATGTATTATATTCGAGTCTCAGTCACGGCAACAATACTACTGTTTTTATTACTTCATTGTGTCAATAAAACAGTGTTTTATATTTCCTTTCACAACGAGTCACACATTACTCCAGTGTTCCATTTTCTTCTCTGAATCGACATCGGATCTTATTCAAAATAATCAATCAAACGAAACGCATAAAGCGCAAATAAAAAGAAGTAACTCGGTAAGCGCATTTACATTTTATGTCAGGTATTTACTTGTGTTACGGTGTTTGCGCAGGTACGCGAGTAGTTTACCTCTCTTTGTGAAGATTGAATAAACTGCTATCAACGTACACATTTACATAATCCAGACTTAACGACATTTTTAAAGGTCGAGAGGAAATAAACTCGCGCCGTAACAGAATGGAAGGGTTCAGTCTGAAGTACGCGGGAACAACCTGGCCGACTATGTATAAGTGTTGGTTCGTTGGCAGGAAATTACTTGGCGATCAAATCAACTGTTTAGAAACTTAACTTAATAAAAAAAATTTCAAGATGCTGTGATAAAAAGGTAGCTGAATAAACAAGATTCTTTTTGTTCCGCTCTTGTTTTTCCTATATGCTCACACCTTTGGCTTTGCTGTAGTCGGGTAAAAATCTATTTGTATTTTTTTTTATTGATATAAACTAGTGCTTGACTGCGATCGCACCTGATAGTGAGCAGTGATGCAATCGTCACTAATGAATATAAAATTTTAAGATTAGGTACCAATATTTTTTTGTGGATCCCATTATCACACCTGATTTTTTATAACACTAATACCAATCTGGAATTGACGACATTAAAATAAGAATAAGAAATAAAAAAATAATTTTTCAAATCACTTCAAAAATGATGTAGTTCAGAATTAAAAAAACCAGTTAAGTCGGACGGCCAGTCGGACACAGTCGGCACAAAGAGTTCCGTACAAACTTACCTATGAAAACAGTTCCATTCCCGAATTGATTTACAAAGATATTTCCGAATCGCAAAAAGAGTCTTTTTTTATGTTGTAACTAGCTTTTGCCCGCGGCTTCGCTCCCGCTGTTCCCTACTTCAGCCTACTATACCCTACTCTACCCTATCCTACTCTACCCTACTCTACCCTACCCTACTCTACTCTACTCTACCCTACTCTATCCTACTCTACCCTACTCTACCCTACTCTACCCTACTCTACCCTACTCTACCCTACTCTACCCTACTCTACCCTACTCTACCCTACTCTACCCTACTCTACCCTACTCTACCCTACTCTACCCTACTCTACCCTACTCTACCCTACTCTACCCTACTCTACCCTACTCTACCCTACTCTACCCTACTCTACCCTACTCTACCCTACTCTACCCAACCACACTCTACTCTACTCTACCCTACTCTACCTACTCTACCCTACTCTACCCTACCCTACTCTACCCTACTCTACCCTACCCTACTCTACTCTACTCTACCCTACCCTACCCTACCCTACTCTACCCTACTATACCCTACTCTACCCTACCCTACTCTACCCTACTCTACCCTACCCTACTCTACTCTACCCTAAAAAAAAAAAAATTAAAAAAAAAGTATCCTATGTCCGTCTCCTGGTTTTAAGCTACCTCCCCACCAATTTTCAGCCAAATCGGTTCAGCCGTTCTTGAGTTATAAGTGGTGTAACTAACACGACTTTCTTTTATATATATAGACTAGAATGCACAAAAATGTATGGACACCGTCCTCACACTTGTAGCACTTTAAAACCTATGTTAATTGAAAGGCTATAGCCATTTCATCATTTTATTGTATTACAGTAAAACTGAAATGTCTGTCTGAAAAAAGTTATATCGATATTGAGAAACCAGAATCTATAAGATCTTGATGATTTTTTTAATCATTTTTCAGCGGCCTTCAACTGTCAGACAATGAATATCGAGTCTAATCAGATCAACTAAAAGCTATTTCACAGAGAATCAATCTTAATAAATCACTTTATCATCCCCATCGGAATGAAACAACAAAAGTAAACAGCGCCGGCTTCCGCTACTCGCCGGGACCCCAAGCTTCCTAATTAACTCGTCGAGCAGTTAAGTGGGGTACTGGTGCACCCCGAGCCCGATACACAGAAACTGGACGTCATTATGGTCCCATTAAGTACCGCTCATTGTTATTTAGTTTTCATTACATGCGACTCCTTGGATCGTGTGGCTCACCGAGCGACCCCGACGCGACCCTGATGCGAGTTAACTTGTTAAGTGATTAACGATCAGTGGGTTTACTGAATCACATGGAGTAGAGACTTTTCGAAGCGTGAAATAACTAACTCTTGCTCGAGAGGAAACTCCTCTTTGACTGTTTTGTAACGCCCCGAACGTTACAAAACAGTCAAAGAGACGAGTGTAACCGCTTTTCATGCACCGTTTCTTTATGAGCACTTCAGGACGTAAAGCGCCTTTGCTCTCAGGCTGCATACATAAGGTGCGCAAAGACACAATGCTTGTGAATATGAAGCATTTTAGCGATTTACTAAAAATCTATAGATTCGTTCGTATGAAATTAAGTGGTGAAATGAATACACTCTAAAGTGTTTTCATTTTCTAATGAATGAGATGTTCTCTCGGATTTAAAAAATCACCTTCTAATAGTAAAATGGTATTTGTAAAATAATCTGACAATTAATCAGAATGGTTTAACCGAAGTTATTTGCGAATTCGTGACTTTTTCTTTCATTATAAATTACCTGTCCCTATTATGTTTTAATAATAATAATAACAAGAGCCTCGACCAACATCTGCGGAGGCTCTCGTTAGGCATTTGGATCAAGGGCTTGATCCAGAAGGCAGTACTCTTAGACACGGCGCGTATTGTCCGGAGGTTTCTCTCTCAGGAGCTCTGACCACCGGTAGCTTGGACTCTGTTCCCGATACCGGTGGGCTGCTATTTTTTTTTTTTTAAATGTGTTTTTTAATATCCTTTTTATAAGAAATATTTAAAAATAAAATTAATATATATAAATATCAAATAAATGCAATAATAATAATAAATCTTTATTTGGAACAAGAAACACATACAGAATAATATCAAATTGAAACGGTGATAACCGCAGTAGTAAAAAACTGTGTCGCGGTTATCAACGCCCGTCTCTAGGTGAGGAAGTACATTTTTGAACACGCTATGTATCTAGTATTTATCCTGAAGAAGAACATATACATTTATGATTCTGTTTACTGCAATGGATCATATACTTTAGTGCATTATAAAACTTACGATGCGCTCTTGTAGCCTTCTTTGTACATTTAGGACACAGAGTTTCTAAAAAAAAATCTGTAGAAATCCCGGTGTTCTACAGATAGAACCGAACCAATAAAGACACCAGGATTTTGATGAGTTCTATTGATATCGATTTTGTTTTAAAGACATTGTTTTCCATAGCCCGTAATTATTCCACAGCTGTTAAAGGATGTCCTCGTTACCGGACGTAGATAAAAGAATTTCTGAGGCTTCCGCTGAGCCCTGTTTGAGGTTTTAATTAAGACCCTTTAGCCCTGTTCACAATCGATGTACACAACTCACAAGGCTAGGGGAGCAGACAGTGACTCCGTCATTAATTGATTCCTGATCAATCAATCGACACCGGGCGCCGGGTGTAAGCCTGCAGCTCAAACGAGCGATAAGGATTCAATCAGGGGCCGGGCGAGGCATCGCGGAGGAAGCAATGAAAGGGACCGAAGGCTTGCGGGCTACAATCAACAGATTGTACTCAATTTAGTTACGATAGCGTCAACAGTCATTGCGGAGTGAGACCTAACTTAGTTAATACTGCAGAGTGACCGCGTTGCGGCAGTCAGTAGTGTTCACATTAGCGATAACATTTACTTGTTTGACGGCGCTGTGTGTCAGCATGCTGTTATTGCAGCACTGGTCAGCAAGCTTTTTAATTTTGCACGTTGTGTATTTTACTATTATTTTGCTAGAACTGAGTAATCCGTCTTAATTTTATTCAGTAACAAAGAAAAGCATATTATTGAGCGTAGCAATTGGACAGTAGCGCGCCACGATCAAAGAGGTCTTGAGATACCTCACCTAACATATATTTACGAATGATACTTTACTACATTGTATGTATGTTGCGTAAACGAACGGTCCGAGTCCTCCAGCGGCAGCGTTAGATTAAAATATACATAACTTTTCTTCTGGGTACGCACTAATGACTCTCTGTGTACTACAACCATATACGTCATTTTAGAATTTATTTCATTTACAATCATTTGATTCGCCCGGAGGTTTAATAAAACATAGATTACGGAAAATGGTAGATAAACGTATATATGTTTCTTAATCACACTAATATTATTTTGAAAGTCGATAGTTTGTATGTGTGTATATTTATATGTGTTTGTTACTCCTTTACGAACGGATTTGGATGAAACTTTGGAGTATAATAGCTTATACATCAGGATAGTTTTATAAGCTATAATGTAAAATGGAGGAAGCACTAATTCCACGCAGCCAAAGCCGCTGGCACATATAGTATTCTCATAAAGATCGTGATTGCAAAATATTTTTTGCAAAATAACTTGTCTACTTAGTACTCGTATATTTTAACCATAGGGGTAGCGATACAATCTGTCTCTAGTTCCTTTGAACTTCAAAGGAAGCACGGCTGGACTGTGTGCTAGACGATAATAATTATAACTACATAGAAAGAGAGTGCTACTGACGTGACGGCGAATAGAGATCGATGGAAGAAGAAGACAAGCTGCAATGATTAGTGCACGATGATGAACGCATTTAGAAATAGAAAAAAAAAACTCTTTAAAGAAGATTTAACTCGTCGTAACTATCGAGATTAGGATAAAGTTTAGTGCCGTCAGTGAAGCCACTCCAGCTCTTTTGATTCAGCTGTGAGTATGATAACTTTTATATCATTCACAGTAAACTTGTTATAGTTTACACCGACTTAATGGCTTGAGGAAACAATAATAATTCTAGTCGTAAAGTAACATCTTCTAGACCGACATACTGTCGGTTTAGATCCGTTGTTACTTTGTAGGTGTTAAAATGTTATTGTTAGATGTTCATTATCTTTTACTCAAGGCTTCGCTATCAGCAAAAGTTTATCATCGGTCCCGTAATAAAAAGGTAATAATAGTTTTACAAACAATACAATGGTCCGTCTTATGTTATTAGTTTAGATAACTCACAAAAGTTATATCGTAAGCAGTCTACAGCGGTGGCTCGCTAAACACAGAGATGGCGTTCGCGTATTGTTTCGCAGACGTACACAATACAGTAGCGTTATACGACAAGTTGTGTTCCTTCATAATGTAGTTCAAGTGTTTGTGAGTTTGACTGTGCATTGCGTGCCATGCGAGCTACGAACGGCTGCTTGTAAACTTGTTTAAGTTATTTCATGTAGAAGTCGCCTGTTACTCAGATATTATCCAATGTGTGGTTTCTGGTCGATAGACTGTAGAAATAAAGCAAAAAAAAAACTTTTTTATATCAGTGATTATTGGAAGTGTATCACAACGCTTAATTAGCACCCCTGAGATACCTACTTGCAAGTGGATTCTTGAAATCTGTCCTGTGTCCGAATTCATCATTTATCCATTCTAGTGTCAGGGTGGAGATATCTCTGCATGTGTCTGTCTATACCCTCGTTTGATTGCGCGTTGTGTCAGTTTGCGTCTCTGAGTCGTGGTTAATAGCATCTCTTCGTCTGACCGCTGGCTGTTGGTGTACTTACACATCAGATTATACATGTCTCTAACGAAGATGCTCTAAGTTCGTTTCCGATGTAGTATTAGCGCTCGATACTGTTCGCGTCATGTCTAGAACTAGAAGTCTTAGTAGACCTTGTTTGAAATTGTCTTCGTTTGGAACAGATGAAGGGAAAGAAAAACCACAAATGGTGGTCGGCAGTGCCTTCGAGGACTTGTGGGATTGTAGGTACCTACATGGCTGCTGTCGGCTATAGAACAGCAGAATAAAAAAAATCTAATTTTATTTGAACTAATTGCGGCTACCTAATCCTGATGGTTTGCTTCTGTAGTCAATTTCTTGTATTATGACATTATTCTACACTATCCAGTTGTTCTGAAATTGTCTAACTGTAAGTTTTGAACCGTGAAACAGTCACATTAAATTGAAACGTTTAGAGAAATGTTCCGCTACCTAAATTATTTGATTCATTTCTCGGAAACTTTGGGCTCTTGTACTTGTACCACACAAGTCTCTGTAGTACTACAATTATTATTTTTGCTATAAGTCTCATCTCAATACTTTGTAACTTTTTTCTTAAAAAAAGACTTGTCTCACATCAGGAATAACTCCTGCGTAGTAGACACCTAGATCTGAAACACCTATCTGTAGGCTATACAAATATTTGTTCCGTACGGGTATTGAAACCGCGACAGACAGCGTCGCAGTCAATCGCCCAATCTCTGCGTCAACCGTGCTGTCATCATCATTCTTGATCACCTATCTTTATTATTACAGCAAATTAAGACTGTATGATTATAAAAGTTTTACAGTTTGCGTTTTTGTAATAAATCAATATAATTACTGTTAAAAATAACGAAACCATGCGTGAAAACGTCGCGCGTCCGGCTCTCCGAGAGTTAGTCGACAACTCCGCACTGATTGCACATTCAGTCGCGTGTCGGGGCGCCGGGTGACACTCGCGGCGTGTTGGGGTGACACACATGTGTTGTACTCTTGTTGTTCCTGTCGGCCGCCGATGATGGATGGCGCGCGCTGGAGCGGCTGATTGATTGGAACTGATTGAGTGCCAGTAACCGGGATTCGATACGCCAGTAACGATTAATCGAATGTCAGTCATTGCGGGAGTGCGCGCTAAGTATCGAGATATCCTGTTACTAATGTTTCATGTTCTACCCGAGGTTTTATTTATAGCGCGTTTCTTTCTGAGTTTTTTTATAAAATCAAACATTTCGCGCAAGTAGACACCACTGCGGAGCAAGATGTTTCTTGAAGGAAGACTCAGTTTTAATGCACAAGTTTGTTTGAAAGAATCCGAAATTCTGAGACATTTGTTTGTGGCGGAATGCTCACATTAAACATACATTCGGCGTCTCCTCAGCTCAGAGAAGAGACAAGTTACAAAGCTCTCAGGGCAACTCTTTCTGTATTCATGTTTTAGAAAGTTTGAGATTTTTTCAAAGTTATGTTCGTTTGAAGAGAGGTCTTTTAGCAGAGCGTCCTCCGGGGAGGTCATTACGACTTGTGCCAAACGTGGGGAATATTCAGGAGGCCGGGGTCAGGGGATGGCGGCCGCTTTTATTGGCACACTCAAGTGATATAACCGAGAGCGGTGCGGGAACACGACTTGTTATTAAACTGTGGAATACGTAATGGCAGCCCTGAGCTCCGACCAGCGCGCCGCCGACGCTACCTACTGGGACTACGTTCGAGCACAATGGCACAACTTGTAGCTGCTATCTCTCGACTACAACTGATCTCAACTAACATTAATACTTACACGATTATCGTAAGCAAGTTTTAGAAGTGTAACGATTAAGACAGAAACGATCTTTTAGGTATCTACTGCCTATTTGTCAAGCAAGATTACATCAAAGTAATATTCCAGTTCATTGTTATTCTGAAATCGATTTAGTTCACTGAACTGTTCAAGGAATAATTAATTCCAATCAGAACTTATAGACTCGTCAACCTAGTTAGTTCTCTGTCGTTTGGTCGCGCCTAACAAATTAAGATCTTTTGACCCTGTGGCTGCAATTTTCAACGCTAATCTAACTAACCAAACTAAAGTACGGCACCAGGTGACTCGAGATGTCGACGAGCTCAGTATTTCATATCTCCATCTAAACCCCGGACACCCGACACTTGGCCGACAGTCTGTAACAACTTCGCTTCGACTCAACCTTCTAAGAATTAATGTCTTAGCCGTCTTGTTATCACAATTTAATTATGTAAAGTTTAGACTGACGGCGCGCGCTCAGAAGTTTTAATTTTACTCGTGTTTTTGTAAATTTCGGATTGTTATGGAAACACGAGAGCGTTCAACGTGAGGGATAAACATCGTATGTCAGCGTAAGAATAATATCTCGTGGTTGTTTTGTTCAACCGAGTGATTTAATTGAATCAGATGCTTTCACGTCACTCTCGCCTTTTAGTAGCAGCAGTAAGTGAAACTGACATCAACATCGGGAAACAGTTCCTCGATTTAAGTCACTTTTCATTTAGTGTTCCAGCAGTCGATTAAGTCATCCACAGACCTGTCGGTGAAGTATCGAGCGGCAATCAAGCACCACACTGAAAACCGTACCGAGCGTGCGAAATGGATCCCCCATTTCAGCCGCACGACTAGTTGCGTCCATTCTGAGCAAATTGCGCGGGTTGCAACAAACATCAGCTGGCAATTTGTGTACGAATCGATAAACACCTGCCGCCAAACAAGGCAACGAACTGAATGGTTGGTCAGTTGAGCGTACAGAAGATTTCTGTTTACTGGCTACTTGGCCACTACGGTACAGAAAATGCATGTTTTAACTGTTTGATACCACGTGACAATTTTACCTTACAACATTCTCCAAGGAACAGACCTGCAACAAAAAACGTCCCTCATCCATCATTTTTATTTCGCGCTAACTTTATAAGCGAGGGTTAAGATATATTGCGCGTTAGATAGCTGTCGCGAAGGAGGGTTAACTCGTAATTTGTATCGGAGTGCGTGTTCTTGAGTGTTCTCATCTCTCATTGTGCGGCTGTGTAACTGCCCGCCCCTTTGTGACCCGCGACACATTAATCAGTTCAGTCGGCAAAAAGTAACTCGTCCTTTCTTATTGAAATTTGCAGCTAATCTTGGATTTCCCGAATATAGCGTTCCCGCTGATCACTTCAAGCCAAATGGACAAAAGTAACCTATTGAATATTACATTACCAAAACTGTGTCGACACCTAATTCCGCATGATGGCGGTAGTTCGGGCTCGTCACAATAGCCCTCATTACCGTATAGGTCAAACTCTGCGTGACATCGTACCCCGGGGAGGCCCCTCCTATCTAATATTCCGGTTATAAATGCGAAGATAAGTTTATTTGCCGCTCGGCTCCATTGTGGTTCAAATACGGAATAGTAAGTGTCATGATGATGGACGGCGGGAGAATCAAGCTGTTTCCTTGGACTACACAGTTGCGTCCACACGAGCGCACTCGGGTGCCGAATTATTGGTATTATCGTTATTTACTCGCTGGCCATAACCTAATAGCTAACAATGATGACGCGCATGAACGCTGAATGGCTGACATTCACGTTGTGTTCACAAACGCACTTTATGACTAACAGTACTCGAGCATTCAAGCCACGTTCTGTCTAACCAGATAGGATAGACTAACTAATATTTAACTGTTTGTAATTTCAGATACAATTTATTGTTAATTAATAAATAACTATGACTATGACTAGATTTGTTGATTAAGCTCCTGTCAGTACCTTTTTGCTCTCGTTATTTCGAAAACTATTGTTCGTTAGTATTAATAATAAAAAAAGTTTTTGTAATCGCACTGCGACGCGGCACGAATGCTAAACATATTTTGAGTTATTTCAACACTGTCGGATCGTAAAGACAGGAGTAATGTGAACAATGTCGTGTTGTGTCCGTTAGAACCGTCGTGAGCTGTGAGCGCCGCACACGCGCGCCGCCACACGGGGGCGACGCGCCAGCTGCGGACGGGGTCACTCATCTTCTTGAAAAATTAAGCTGAGCAGAATGTAATGATATTATGAAACTATGGGGTGTGTAACACACACTTTTCTGAACACACAGTGTGTTACACAATTCAGAAAACTGTAACCTCGAAAATCACGTCCCCGTAAGTTTACTAATCCGAAACACGTAACAACGAATGCACGTTACAACAAAAATCTTAACGCCGCCGCGCCGTAGGCATGTGATGTGATCTCGTATAACATGATTCAGAAAAATTTAATATCGTATAATACTTTGCTAATAGTTTCCTATTAGCAAAGTGTTATAATAGTTATTATATAATAGTTTCCTATTAGCAAAGTGTTATACGATACTTAACAACGTATCCATGCTACCACGGAAAATTGATTCATGTGATCTCGTATAATCTAATCTCTAAATTACCATTTCGAATCACTGACAAAAAAATTTACACTACACACGAATTTTGTTGAATTTATCGAACTCCACAGATATTCAATTCAATTCAATTTATTTATTTCAGGCATCTAGGCCCATATACGTTTTATACACTTTAAAGACAATAATAATACAATAAAATAACAATACAATAAAAATCGATTAGCATTGCATAAGTAAATGTTAAAAATTAAAAATGTAATAAAATTATAAAATTAAAATTAAATTCATAAAGATCAAAATACGCTAAAATTCATAATTCGTGTCAAAATTAATGAAAAGCTACAATAATACAATAAGCTAATATCAAACAATAAAAAGAATAAAAAAATACAATAAAATTACACTATTGCCCAGACACCAGGATTAATAACGCTTGCTAAACGGACTTGCCTGAACATGTCAGTTGCAGCAATGTAGCATGTAGGCACAGTCCAGCCTATCAGCAATCATCGCCAGGACTGAGCTGGAGCTGGCCCATACCGACCCACCGACCGACCGTATATTAGGTTAGATTCGGCAGTTTATGAAAAAACAAAATTTTTGGGTGACTTTCGGCCTGCATTGGCGGATAGTCATAATTAAAGTCTCGTACATTTTTTAAACTATATAGGAAAACCGATCTCATTCTTACATTATGTAGTTTGTAAATAGTCCCTCGGCAGCCGCGCGTGTGTGCTGTAATGAGTGTAGCAACGCCGCGCGCCGGCTCATCGGGGATCGCTGTTTACACAGTTTATTTTACAAGTTTACACTGGTAGGTCACAGTATCACGAATTATTTGAAGAGACAGAAGGTTCAATAAATATAACCAGAAACATGTTCATGAACATTGAAATTAAAAAAATCAAGCAATGTCTAGGTTATACCTAGTGCAATTGTATGTAACTAGTTGCCACAATCCTGCATTATATTAAATTAAATTATCTATAATCTTTAACAAAATCATTTTATTTACTATTTGTATCGTCTTTACAAAAAATCACAAATGACACAAAATTATAGATGCCACACAAAGTAGTCATGTAAACGTCAGCGTGCTCCAGGGTAGCTCGTCTGGAGGCGTGTGCTTTCGAAAGATTTCTGTGTAGTGGTTCAAGGGCAAGTTCGCGTGATTCGGGCCACGTTCACGCTACCTCGCAGGGCCTCGGTTGTGTACTTGTTGCTATCCTACTAGCCCCGTGCTCAATGCACACATTTGTCACTCAGCCCCTCCGGACAGAGGCTGACAAATGCGTCCATTGGTGTCTGCACTGTGGTTTTTCCTGGTGTTAGTTTCGTATGTTGGAATGTTACATCGGCAATATACATTAATAATGTTGGCGATAAAGTTCGGTTGCCCTTTTCTGTCGTTGCAAAAAGCTGAGCGATTTATAGCCGTGTCAAAGTGAGTTACGAGGAAAGTCTGTTAGAGCCCAGAGTATCAGCAGCGTTGTGCTGGAGAAGCGACGGGGGGGGGGGGGGGGCGACATGTTGCTTTGTGTCGGCTACTTTGTAAACTTTGAAAAATGAATGAAGTGAGTTCTACTCGTAATTTATAAATATGCTAATGTAAAAGTTTTCGGGACAGGCTCGCGTCTGACGTGATTTGCCCGAATAAGTACTTACCGTACAAACTGCTATGTACAGTATGACATCTTACCTGCAACAACTTTCACTGTTTCTCGGCAAGTAATAAGTCTTTCCCTGTTTCTTACGTGTTTTATAAATCGTGATAGAGAGAATTTACTACCCACATACTTCGACCTTCAGTAAATACTAATAACGTATATTCATTAGCAGCGGGTACACATGTGCCAGTACACACTGGCGGCACAGTTGTCGGGTCGAGTTCGTTTATTGGCCTATCTATTGTTCAGTTGTGTCGAACTAACTATTATCTGATCGCCGTCGAACAGCTCGGTAATGCGCTGCATGCATGTTGCACATTACTTGTGTTGCCCAGGGCCGCACAGGTTCGTATTGTTTTGAAATAGTACATTTTGATACAAAGTTTATCATTGCGTACAAGGCGGAATTTGCCCGAGACGAAGGTTGTAAACGATATTTTTCTATACATATACCTTTTTTTGTTTTTTTTTTTCGATGGTAAAAATCATCCAATGACAACCCCCGCCCTTGGGCGGAGCGGGAGATAGTGTCAGTCTTACTGACTAAAAAACCCATCCCGTTCCTTCAAGCCTTCGTAGCGGGGCTCGAGCGCCCTTTCGGATAACCCTGGCCCCAGAAGGCTTCGACCCGGCTGGGCCCCTGCCGTTGCTGACAACTCCTTGAAACGCGCGGGAACAGTGCGCACCATCGACGACTGGGCTTGGTCCGGACAGTTACCGGACGGCCGGACAGCGAGCTATCCATTGCTCACTGTCCGCAAGCCCGCGTCTACGGTGGCTGGAAATCGGGATCAGAATCTCGGTGGCGGCGGCGGCGGTGAGAACGCCGTTGCCTGATGCGTTCGGCCTCCTCCTTTGCGAGCATTACTGCTGCGCTGAAGTCGGCGACCGCCTGCCACTCCTCCTCGCTCCGGAGCATGGCCTCAACCAAGGCCCGGCGCGAGAGGTCTCCGCCGCCGATCGTCCCCACGAGGGCACGGCGATGCTCCGCCCAAGCAGGGCACACCTCGACTGTCACTTCACACGGCGTCACTTCCATACGAATCCGGTGCAGGAATCTATACATATACCTACTTACAAAGAAATAAAAAAGCAAAGGTTAAGGTGCGGCTTGTTGGGGTCACTTAACGCTCAACCTGATATGATATATACATTAAATTGTGGAGGGGGAAAACTTGCGCACTTTTCTTCACAAGTGCGGAAACAATAAATTGCGTACTTAAGAGCGAGTTTTCGAGAAAGTCTATTGAAAATAATATTTCTCTATAGTCCCACAACTCTTTCTTTTCTTCTAAGGTACTATTATAGTCAGCCGTCATTGCGTGTGACGTGTCGCTAATGTATCAATGTCACAAGTAGCATGACGTACTATGCCAATCAATCGATATAAATGATGTACAAGTGTATCGTTGAAGAACTTTCTTAAGTTGATTTACAACCTGCGCTCACACTTCTTCACCTGATAGATTGTTTTCCTTTAATTCCGTCGCTACGTAAGTAAAGTTTTCGTAAGTAAACTTTAATTAATTTACTGTAATCTGGGATTTATGTCAATTGTAATGGAGTTACAACTGAGATAGATTACTACGGTACAACTGTGATAGAGAGGTACTAGTTACAACTGAGATAGATTACTACCTACGCAGTAATCTTTATTTCTGATTTACGATATCGGCATTAACATTAACTCCAACTTGAACGTGAATATTACGTATGTACCTACTCCACGAAGCTCGTCCTGTGACCTTAGTAAAGGCGATAATTTCTGTGTTACCACACAAATAAAACTCTATATTTGTCAGACGAGTGTTCAGAAACGGTTGAAACATTGTGTACTCCTACTCATTCAGACAGTTAGCACCTATATTTCTATGCCTATACAGTAGGTCATCAGACATGTCACATCTGTTCCCACGCCGAGTGAGAAATAGGAACGTCCTGTGTGTGCTGGCCGACACTGTGCGGTATCGTGTGTACAGTACGCTAGTGCGGCGCTGTGTTGGGCTGGTGCTCGCCACGGGGTAGTGGTGCTCGCTATCTGCCGGACTTGCGGCACGGACACGGCTGCACTGTGTCTACCGTATCTCAGAGTCAAAATCTGCAAGTGTGTACATATTGACTCTTAGATAAGCCCGCATGCTGCAGCTCGGTCGTTTTGAGACAGAGTCTTGTATGTTTAGCTAACTAGAGGATTTGCAATTCTCAGCTTATTACAGATTCTTTGGACAAATACGAGCTTCGAGACTGTAAATTGCAGTATTAAGATGAAGGTTATGTGTGAACGGATTGCTTTCACTATTCCAAAAATGTAAGCGATTATTTTCATTTAATAGCACCATTATTTAAAGTAATTAAACACTATAGGCAAACATTTCCTATTATTAGTGAAGAAAACTAAATTCAGGGCTGTTGCATTCTTTGGTCCAGAGGCAACATCACGGAACCTGCAGGAATAGGTTAATATTGACAGTTCCATCGGACATCTGTGGTCTTTTTGTTAGTTCCACTTTAAAAATAGGCTGGTGGTTTTTAAATGCAAATGCTTGAGTTGCGGATATTAAAATCAAGAGTTCTCTCAATTCCTCATAAATTTGAAAAACATCAGAACTAAATTTTTATAGAATTTTGTGACAAAATTCAATTTAGATACTTCCAAATAAAAAAAAAATAGTCCGAATAGATTCACAATAGAAAAATGCCTAAGTCTCTGTCCGCCTCTGTACTTTTATGTGCATGAAGTATAAATAAATAAATAGACGGAGGTTTGAGAAAACACCGACATATTTCCAGGTTGTACTTGTACTAAATCTATCAAAACATTTTTTGCGATCATTTGATGGCATTAAGATTTACCAAAATTATCTGATGACAGCCGATTTTTATATGATGATGATGATGACGATGATGATGACCGATTTTTAGTGAGTAATACAGCGCTTATGTCGTTCCAATGCCCTTTATGTTCTAGAGCCTCGTTCCCTACGGTTTGCTGATCTATTTATACACTACGCGAACACTACGCGCTAATGACGACTCGGGCTCAGTCTTTACAGGACGGCCGGACGGCATTGCTTGTCGATCGGCCGGCGACTCCCGACGCCTTGGCCGACGGCTGCGGCGTGAGAATGTTTGTTCCCTCACGTTTATGCCCATCGCCTTCACTAGCGCTTCCACGATGACGCTCCCGACGCAGGGTCGTATTTATTAAGTACTTGTAACTAGGCCGTATTTGTATGCAGGGTGTGCGGTGCACACGGGCACAGGGTCTTTCGGGGCGCCCAGCGCCGCTCGCAAATACCTATCTCAACCTATCTCTAAAGATGGATCGAACGAATATCATTTAGGTATATCCTAGCGTCGCGCGTCGGCTCTCTCAAAGACAACTCATGGCGGACGTGCGGCTCGATTCCTACATACCTAAAAATGTTGTTTCAACGTGAAATCAGTCTTAAGGCATTACAATTAAAGACTATATTCGCGTAGTGTTGCAACGCTACCTAGGGCGCGTGCCCGACACCCGTTTGATTTGTTAGTAAATATGCCGACAATCGTAGCATCGTAAGTATTACAATAATTATAAAGTTCAAATTATTTAGAGGGGCGGATGGCGGTGCATTTTCGATGGCACGTTTACGCGTGCCGCAATTTGTGGTCTGAATTGCAGCAAAATAAGCCATGATGCAATGGATTAAACATAATAATTAAGTAAACACATAAATATGAAGTAAATCTTTTTTTTTTTGATCAGAAATAATATAAAAGGTAAAATGGGTAATTTTTGCCACAATTATTGCGACTTTCACCGGGTTATGATTCAGAGCTCATTAAAAATAACTAGCGAAATCATAAGTGCGTGAAAATAATAAACAGCGAGTGATATTGATATCGAAGCAGAACAAGTTACGGTTAGGGATCTACCTCAAATTTCCCATAAATTGTTTATTCCAGACCCCAGTGCAGTGCGGAATAAAAGTAAGTAAAGTCAAGTCAAAGTCAAAAATATTTTTATTTCACATAGGCCTACATGGGCACTTATAAAACGTTAGAAGTTAGTGCACGGTTCCAAATTGGTCGTTTCCTATGGAGAAGAACCGGCAAGAAACTCCATGGTTACTCTTTTAAAAAAGTGGTTGTTTTACAATATTGATAAATGTTATGTAAGAACAGTGTAGACCAGTCAAATATTGTACACAAAAGCACAATCAAAATTTTCTCAGTAAAAAACAAAGTAAGTCGTAATAGGAAGTAGTCTAAGAGTTCGTGGAGTATACAGTGTTCTCACATTTACAATACAAAAAGAGGCTATATATATAAAAAAAAAAAACAGGAATAATATAATAATTACAACTATCAATAAAATATTAACAAAATAAATTACTAACAAATTTATGACAGTTGAAATAAAAATAAAAATATTGCAAAAGCAATGTGTCAGAGAAAAAAAAAATGTATATATAATTATTAAAACAAAGGTGGAGCAGTTAATAGACAAAATATTGATGATTTACCAGGGGGCCACATGTGCAGAGGTAGTCATTGCCAAACAAGCGTGTCCTCGACATAGTCTTTAACCTTGTAATATGCTTTTTCGGTTAGGACACGCTTGATATGACTTTTGAATTTTCCCTCACTAAGTTCTGTTACCGCCTTTGGCAGCTTATTATAAAAGCGAATGCTGTTAACTAAGAATGACTTGCTAGTCTTAGCTAGTCTCCATTTGGGTAAGACAATTTCGTGTTTACTACGTGTATTTTTGTTGTGAAAATCGCTTCTGATTTTAAAGAGTCCTAAGTTTTTACGTACAGACAAAATGCTTTCCAAGATGTAAAGAGAAGGCAGAGTAAGTATATCGATTTCTTTGAATTTATTTCTGAGGGTCTCGCGAGGGCCCATTTTATAAATAGCCCGGATTGCTCTCTTTTGTAATATGAAGATTGAGTCTACGTCAGCTGCAGGTCCCCACAGTAAAATGCCATAAGACATAATACTGTGGAAATAAGCATAATAAACTAACCTAGCTGTGGCTACATCTGTCAATTGCCTTATTTTTCTTACTGCATATGCAGCTGAGCTTAGTCTTCCCGAGAGAGTTCTAATATGAGTACCCCACTGCAGTTTAGAATCGATAGTTATACCCAAAAACACTGTTTCTGTAATAACATCTAGTTTTTTAAAAATGTAAATAAATAACTTAATATTTTTAGGTCCTTATTTCTTGAAACCTGACTGACCGTTTTAAATATGTAGGTTTGTGTGTCATCGAGTGTCGTTGTTTAAAAATACTTTTGCTGTAATTTTTGAGTTAACTGATTGTACTACTCCTACCTCTTTGGCCGAGTGGTTTGCACTCCGGACTGCAAAACTAGGTGTCGTGTGTTCGAATCACGTAAGAGGCAATGTTTGTGTGTAAGTACGCGTTTTTTTTCTCCAGCTGTGGATATATACAAGGTGTCGTTTTGAAGCTGCAAAATATTTCAGGAGGTAATTATGTTAGTGATTCTCGACCCGAATCAATAATAAAATGAGTAGGTATTTTTTTTCTTATTTATGAAAATCGGTATGTGTGAACTACGTTTCTTAAAAAGCAGCCAGTCCACCTGCCTTATAACCGCGCTTTCTTTCACACAGACAAACACGTAAAAATAAAGGGCGTTTTCACACACACTAACTCGCAACGATAGTTTCATAAATAATGTATCATCCAATCATCATCCCGCACGCCACACCCTAGCCACGCCCCCGCTGCCATCGATCAATCGAATTAGTTTAGTATAATTAAAAAATAAAATAACAAGTATTACTGATTATAGACCAGGTATCGTTTTTTCACATGATTATTTATGGGTTTTATTACAACCTCCTAAAATATTGTGCACTGCACCTTGTATATTTATATACCTACCTACTCACTTACTTAAACATAAATAACATAATCGGTATCGGCACTAGGGGACATGCCCCGCGACATGTCTGGCGACAATGTCGAGCGACATTCCGCTCGCCCACACATCGGAAGTTGTTCAAGATGTTGCCGAAAAGACGCGTGTGAAGTCGCGTGATGTTCTCTGCGATATCGCTCGACACACGTCGAGCTACAAGTCGCGCGCGACATGTCCCCTAGTGCGGATGGGGCTTAAGTATTCCATGTTGTCCGCATGCCTACTAAAGGGCGCCAAGATATTGGTTGCACACGGGCGCTCCGAAGGCTAGAGCCGCCTCTGTCCGGACGATACGCACAATAGTGACATCTGGAAAAATGGAAACGATTTGAAAGTTCTTAAAAAAATCCCAAAGCAACAATGTTCTCCAATTTTAAAGACCTCAAAAGAGTACCAGAGCAAGCTGCTATTGAAAACGTTTCTTTTCTTTTCAATTTTTTATCAGTTTATTTTACTGGAGGAAATTGATGACAACGTTTTCATTAAAAATGCTGTTTATAGAACTTTATTAAAAATTCTATTTATTCAACAAACCAAACTGAACATTAAAATTGAGTGAAAAGTAAGTTTCTAACTGACGTAAAATAGAATGCACGTTTTAACAATGTTATTGTACTTTACATTTTAAAGTTTAAAGGAATAAAAGCGAGCAGAAGCGAGCATCGTTCAATGACAATATTTACCCTAGTCACGGAGTAAATTCGAAAGTTTGCGACTTGTCTGGGCGAAGCTTGCAAACATTTAATGAAGAACTTGACGATCGCGAGATGTTCGCGCGACGCTCAGCTGCCATCAACGCGACACCGGCGCCGGCGAGTCCACGCGCTCTGGCTGTGGCATGGAGAACGTATCTTAAATAAGACAGAAGGCTCATTATGACATGAACTTTATCATAAACAAAAAAATCAAAGTTAACAAACAAACAAACAAATGAGAAAACATTAAAACAAGAGAAAGGAAAGCGCGAGGGAGAAAACAAATCGAGAGTAGTCACTGTGGAGTAAATTGTAGAGTGGATTCATTTTGCACTCTAATACTGTGAATGCTTTTTTAGAAAACTGCCTTGTGATAGCAGAAACATTATTTAAGTTTATTTTAGCCAAGAATCAGCAGCCCTGCTTGCTAAGGTCGAGGTCCTTCGATTTTACTCACCTGTTTCGCGACTATTTTTATATCGATACTATAGTTTAGTTTAGTTTATAATTTTGATCCTTTCTGTTCTGTCTGCAGTTCTGACTGATCTAAAAGTAACAGGTACAGGATATTCTAGATGTACATTGTGTTTGTTGCTCTTCTTTTTTAAAATAACAAGCTACTGTCTAGGAGGTCATGTTGTGTACTGTAAATGGAAATGTGCAGAGATGTCTGAGTGGTCGTAGGTACTGGTAAATGAAATTGTTCCAAGTTATCATCCAATTAAATACCTTCATATAAAATACATTGTAATAATAGATTATCATATCACAAATAAAATTGCAAATATAAAACCAAACAATACATTTAAGAAAGTAACAAGTAGGACAATACAAACTTGGTTGAAGCAAATTAAGTAGTCGTCGTATAGTAGGATCTTCAATGTAGACGGCCTGTCCCGGTTATTAAGGTGATTTTCTTCTGTAGCGTCAATGAATCAGTCACATGGGTTTGGGCTTTCAATGTCACAGAAATCAGAAGTGGTGGTTATTGTTGGTTCATTTCATTCATGCTACTTGATACTACGTGACATCTCCTTTATTTCTTTGCACTTCGATCTGTAATATCATCTGAGCTCTTTGATGTTTATTTAAAGATCTGATATGATTACAGTCGCAGCCACGCCGGTCACGTCGTCTGCGCGCAATCCATACCAACGACGATACGCGGCGTATTCCAACTAAACATTATCGTGTCTAAATAGTGAGCGGTTACAGATAGTGTGCTTAACACTGTGTGACATTTGTGTGCCGCAATCAGTTTGGTACACGCGTGATGCAACTGTAAACTGAAGAAAATATTGCATTAATGGGAAAGGAAGAAAGCATACAAAGTCATAAAGAAATTTTGTTCGAGTTTGTTAACAATCGCTCGAAACAAAATGAGCTCTGAAGGCTTTAAAGCGCCTTTTTAATTATTTCCACGGTCTTGTGTCACCGAAAGTGGGTCAGTTCAGCGGTCCTTTCCCTTACACTTGGAAACCTCTCATTCAAAGTAAACTGCGAGAGGTTTTTTTACTATTATTGTGGTACATTACTGCGGTGTGTAGCCACACGCGGTGAGCGCTTGTCACTTAGTATTTCACGCGGAAAGCCTGCATCACGTGCGCAGGAAATTATCACATAGAGGTAAATGCGTAATTTTAGCGGCAAGATCGTGTTGGTTGTAGTTCGTGACTTTAGTGCAAATGGGGCTGTAATTTATTTCAGGTAGTCGAAACCCAAAAATGTGGTAGCAGTCGCTTTATATGAAATATTGGTGTTCATCCGGTTCGACTGGTCGCCCATCCCGACGTAGTTGTAAAGCGTTGGTCAGATAGATCGCTGCTTTAATTTATTCTCAGAACTTAAATATTAGCTTCAACAATGGCGTTTGCCTCAATGATCTCGCTTGTGGTCAGCTATTGATGAACTTCCTGGAACTCTCGTTGACGGACAGTTTAGATCTGAAGCAATCAATGTGATCGCTCGTTACTCTCACCGGTACAAAGGAGCGGAGCGGCCGCTGGGGTGGGGGCAGAGGGGATGGCTCGGCTAACCACTACCACTTGAGTAGTTGCGCCAAACTCCTCTGTAATAGACTTGTTGATTGAAATCGTAACTGAAGTGTAGTTTGGGTGCTGTAGGCCTTCTTGTGGTAACCGATACACATAAAGTGTTGATCCCTCGATAACTTTCTTCCTTAACTATCACTAATTTCATCGAATTGCCGATTTTTGTGATTACTGCGGAAAAATATGCAAACTCTAAGAATGTTAGGGCCTGTGTATACTACGTTTTTAAAAACGCACCTTTAACGCGCATTTCAGAAATGCGCGTCGACGTCGCGCTTTTATCATATTAAACCTTTCAGATGCCGTCAATTTGAGACACAATAGTAAGACAATAGATACGCGCTTAGAGCCACGTTTCAATAACATGGTGTGCACAGGTCCTTAGAGTCAACCACTCTGTAAAGCAAATGAAATTGAGGACATAAAGTCCGCATCCCTGTGATATTTGTATACAAACAAATGTCTAAGTAAGCAATATATCCTGTTTGACGTTCTATCTAGTGCCGTTTCACGAACATGAAGATAGATCGCGGAATAATAGAGTACTGTGAAAGTGAACGTGCATTCAGCAGACGTGTGGCGGCGACAGGAACAATGGCGGCGCATATTTCACGGCGAATGTGACGTCACCGCCACCCGTTGTCCTTCACCCCCGACCTGCCCGACGACGGATGAGTGCGGCTGCGCTTGCCAGCTCGTGGGACTTGCTGTTATGTTGGATGGTAGAACTCTTGCTGTTATACAAGCTGTGTGTATGGCGTGGTGGCATGGCAGCGTGAGGTATTTTTAGGCGATTTCTAAAATAAAAGGAGGCTTTCAAGACGTCTTAATGTTAGCAAGACGTCTTATTTTATTCGTTTGACCATGGATAACTGCAATAAATTATGGCAAATCTTCCAGGATTGGCTGTTTTCAAATTAAGCGATAAAGATAATGACATGGTAGAGCTACGCTGCGTAATTTCTGATATATTTTAGTTGTAGTGAACGCGGAGTAATCTCGCGAATTCGGCGTATCGTAACGTAACAGAATAGTTGCGCAAAAGCCCTAACGTCGGAAGGGCTAGCAACTACGATAAAACTTTTTTTTTCACGCATTCAGTATTAACCTCAGTAAAAATATTGCGCTGAAGAAGATCAACTCTGATAGGTATTCGCATATATCACTGCTTTTTCAAGCTCTGCTTAGCTTGAGACTAGACGGCGTTGTGTGATAGTTGTGGAATATTATTATTATTCATCACTAGTTCACCAGTCGGATTCGCTCTCGTCAAGTCCAAAAAAAAAACAAAACCTAATTAAGGCCTCTTTATTTTGGGCACGCCATAATTATGGCGATAAGTCCCCTCGTTGAGGCGTCTCACGGCGTCCTTACCTTCTGCATGACACAGGTCCTCACCGGAAATGGCAAGTTCGGGAGGTTCCTGTTCCGAATTAAAGCGGAAGTGACGCCCGAGTATCGCCACTGTGCGGAACGCCCGGAGGACACGGTAGAGCACACAATCGCGGTGTGCCCTGCTTGGGCGAAGCATCGCCATGCCCTCGTGGGGGTGATCGGCGGCGGAAACCTCTCGCGCCGGGCCTTGGTCGAGGCCATGGTCCGGAGCGAGGAGGAGTGGCAGGCGGTCGCCGACTTCTGCGAAGCAGTAATGCTCGCTAAGGAGGAGGCCGATCGCATCAGGCAACGGCGCTCTCGCTGCCGCCGCCGGGATTCCGATCCCGATTTCCAGCCACCGTAGGCGCGGGCTTGCGGACAGTGAGCAATAGCCTATCCACTCTTGACTCAAAGACGAGGTTGGAGCTATCAGAAAATACAGATTCCGGCAGAGAATTCCACTAATTAGCAGTGTGCACAAAAAAGTCTTCTTTAAAAATGTATTCCACAACTTAGACACAACGTCGTTTAGTCTCAAGCTAAGCAGAGCTTGTGTTATGAGTACTAGACATCAGATAAACATACTTATATATTTCTAAATACATACATTAATTTATCTATATCTTATATAGATAAATTACACTCAGCCATAGAACAAATGACCATGCACACAAACATCTGGCTTGGGTGGGAACCGAACCTACGACTTCCGGCATAGCAGCCAGGGTCACTAACCGCTAAACCGACAGGCCAGTATAGTATGTAAATGCAAGTATGGTTGGTATGTCCACCTTGTACTGGTTTTTTTTATTTATTGTTGATTGGTTTGCGCGTGACTGCTATCTCACCTGATGGAAAGCGACGATGCGGTTGACCATAAAAAATGCCGAGTTTCATGATCAGAATAATATCAGTAGGATATAGTTTAATTTCAAAAATCCAGTCATTCATAAAAACTTCGAGCAATATCACTATTCATTGCAGCATCCAGTATTCCGACATGTTGTTGCATCTTTCATGTATCGAGATTGGAGTAAGGAATATATTCTATCTATGTACCGTATTGTGGCACGTACATATATACGTATATGTACATACATACATACAGAGGACTTGAGTGTGGGTGCGCTGCAGTCAATCTCTCTCAAAGTGAACACTTACGAAATCAAGGTCACCGACCGGCAAATTGCCTCTAAAAGGATCGCTACGAGCTCGTAGCGCACTGCTACGACGTAGCACCCTCTACAAGTCTGCTACGATATTTACGAGCGAACGATTTATTTAGGTTTAGGAGTTTTATATTATACATACGAATAAGTTGTTGAGATTGATGGGCTGTTGAACTTGATGACTGTATTATCCACCAAGTGATAGCTGGTATGACCCTATTTAAGGTCTTTTCAAGGGTAAATTTTCGGTAGTATCGATCCAGTAAGACCCTTATAGAGTAAACAAATATAATTTATTCGAGTGCCGATCGTCATGGCAAAGCGTCCGTCCGCAGTAAGCGCGTGTCAAAGTTAGGCTAACTCTGTGCGCGGCAAAGCTCACACTAGCCTTTTTTTATGATAGGAAAAATCATCCAATGACAACCCCGTTCTTGGGTGGAGCGGGAGATAGTGTCATACTCTTACTGACTAAAAGGCCCACCCCGTTCCTTCTAGCCTTCATACCGGGGCTCGAGCGCCCTATCGGATAACCCTGGCCCCAGTAGGCTTCGACCCGGCTGGGTCCCTGCTGTTGCTGACAACTCCTTGAGGCGCGCGGGAACAGTGCACGCCGTCGACGCCTTGGGCTTGATCCGGACAGTTACCGGACGACCGGACAGCGAGCTACCCATTGCTCACTGTCCGCAAGCCGGCGTCTACGGTGGCCGGAAATCGGGATCAGAATCCCGGCGGCGGCGGCGGCGGCGATAACGCCGTTGCCTGATGCGTTCGGCCTCCTCCTTTGCGAGCATTACTGCTTCGCAGAAGTCGGCGACCGCCTGCCACTCCTCTTCGCTCCGAACCATGGCCTTAACCAAGGCCCGACGCGAGAGGTCTCCGCCGCTGATCGCCCCCACGAGGGCACGGCGATACTCCGCCCAAGCAGGGCACATCTCGATTGTGTGCTCTAAAGTGTCCTCCGGGCGTTTCGCACAGTGGCGACACCCGGGCGTCACTTCCGCACGAATCCAGTGCAGGAAACTCCCGAACGAACCATGTCCGGTGAGGACCTGCGTCATGCGGAAGGTAAGGACGCCGTGAGGTCTTTCCAGCCACGCCTCAAAGAGGAGACTTACCGCCATGATTGTGGCGTGCCCAGCACTGGGTTGCGATAGTCGTTGACGCCATTTCACCATGAGATCTCGCCGGAGCTCTGTCTGCCATGCCGCAACCTGTCGCGGCAGCGGACTTTCACCCCGGCGTTGCATCTCCACGCGCATATCGTGCATGTGTGCAAGGACTGTTGCCTCCAGATCCCACGGTGGTAGGCCAGCCAGAAGGCTCGCCGCTTCGCGGGAGACCGTGCAGTATCCCCGCACCATCCTTATTGCCATGACCCTCTGGTAGGCGTTCAGCATGGACGCCGGTTGCTTTTTCAGCAACGGCACCCACACCGGCGCCCCGTAGAGGGCCATGGACCGAACGATCCCCGCGTAGAGCCTCCGGCAGGAGGCGTCTGGACCCCCAAGGTTGGGCAGGAGCCGCTTGAGCGCAGCCCCAGCCCGGTATAGTTTGGGAGCCAGACGTCGGAAATGCTCCACGAAATTCCACCGGCTGTCGAGGACGAGTCCCAGGTACTTCATCGTCGACCCGACACCGATGTGAACTCCTCCTACCGTTAGCTGGGAACTCAATGGTGGCGCGTTCCGAGGGCGGCGACCGTGAAAACACAATGCTCACACTAGCCTGACAAGCCAGCCTGACACTAGCCGAATATATAATAATTATGTGGGTTTATCTATACCAATGTTATAAAGTAGCAGCTTTAGAAGATAAACTATTTCAACGGTGTTTCTTCTCAGGGTAGTCAGATAGGAAACACCGGCCTCATCTAGCATAAACTGACGAAAAAAAAATTGACGTGTAAAAGTGTTTTTTAAACTTATTTACAAAATAAATATCATTTCTCATTATCATTTATTAGGCAACAAAATGAAAAAGTAAAACTTTACAAAAAATAATGAGATAACAAGTTTAATTAGTAATTATTGTTATTTTATGCTTTTGACGGTTTTACACAGGTTCAACTTGTTGTTTAATTTTAGTTTTTGCGTCAGTTTCGTCAGAAAATTCGCTAATTAGTGAATCAAAAGTTAGCGTTTGAAAAGAGCTGAACATTTTGACGAGTTGTTTGGAAACTGTTTTTGAATTATAATTGTTGCAGAATAACTTGCGGTGCTGCTACAGTGGGCACCGAGTAGCGCTGTTGGGGCCACAATAAAATTAGTAGACTATTTCGCGTTTTAATTTAATTTTTTGCCCAAGTGTTGGTATCTAGTTTAGAATATCTAACTTTCTATCACTAAAATAACTGGCAGAATTAGAACTCTCACTACTCTCACAACACTTTCAGAGAAAATCTAAACTAGATTTAGCTCTGAATAATATTAATTAACGTTAAACACATGTTGTTGGACATCGTTGACTAATGATAAATGATAAATGATAAATGATAAATGATCTTTATTTTGCAAGTAGGTTTTATAAAAACACTTTTACACGTCAATTTTTTTTTTTTGTCGTCAAATAATGCTAGATGAGGCCGGTGTTTCCTAGCTGACTACCCTGAGAAGAAACACCGAAACAAACTCAGGGGTCAAAGTCTCTTTTAAAGTCCATACAGCAATACATGTAATGGTCAAATCATATGAGAACCATGCAGATTGAGCCTGAGATGGTCTTTTGAAGAAAGAACCACACAGTTTTAAGTGGACCTGTCCAGTCAGTGCAAGCATTTGTCAATATGCGTGTAGCTCAAACTCAGGACTACTAAGGAGCTCAACGACTTGACGAACAATGCCAAAGAAAGGACACTTGGGTAGGCCACACCAAATACTCAAAACTGCCAGACATCATGTGAATATAAAAGAAACGAAAGAGTAATCTACATAGTTCTCACATTCACAATAATAAAATTTACAAAAGTGTAAATATTGCAAATTGTAAAAAAAAGTATATAAAAAAATCAGTCAAATAGTAAAAATAAACATGTCATAATTGTAAAAAAATAATAATAAGATATATATTTATATATATACAATATCATAATTGTAAAACAACAACAATCGTCAATAAAAAAGGCAGTTAAAACAAAAAAACATTCAAATGATAATAATTATAGTGAGTAGGTACTGGAGCAGGTCAATCCCAAGCCATTTTATCCTCGAGATACTCTTTTACAGAATAAAAAGCCTTTTGGCAAAGTTTTCGCTTTACAAATATTTTGAATTTATTAATGCTAAGTTCTTGAATAGGACTGGGAAGCTTATTATAAAAATGTATACTTTGGCATCTAAATGAGCGTCCTATTTTTTTGAGCCTGGTGGCAGGAACCACTAACTTGTGTTTGTTCCTAGTATTAACGTTGTGAATGTCACTGTATTTTTTAAACATGTTTTTATTTTTATGAACATACAAAATATTTTCATAGATATACTGAGATGGCACAGTCAAAATATTAATATTTTTAAATTTATCTCTGAGGGAGTATCTGGGACTTAATTTATAAATTGAACGAATAGCCCTTTTCTGCAAAACAAAAATCGTTTGGATATCGGCGGCATTTCCCCACAATAGAATACCGTATGACATGACACTATGAAAATAACTGAAGTAAACTAAACGGGCTGTCTCTAAGTCAGTTAGATTTCGAATTTGTCTAACAGCGTATGCGGCAGAGCTAAGTTTTTTCGATAACTTATCCACGTGTGGGCCCCACTGAAGCTTAGCATCAAGAGTTATACCTAAGAACACTGTAGTGTCTTCAGGACTCAATTCTTTACCTTTTATTAGCACACTAGTTTCTACCTGTCTTACGTGAGGCATCGTAAATTTAACAAATTTGGTTTTCTTTTCGTTAAGGAGCAGGTTATTGACATTAAACCAGTGTACTATTTTTGAAAGGGCGTTATTTATGTCATCAGTAACCGGCTGCTGACGTTTAAGCTTAAACAAAAGCGAAGTGTCGTCTGCAAACAGCACTATATCATGGTTATCCTTTATGAGGTATGGCAAGTCATTGATATAAATGAGAAATAAAAATGGACCAAGAATCGAGCCCTGGGGCACACCCATTGATACTACAGACCCGGGTGATCTTTTTCCATTTACATCAACTCTCTGAATCCTATCACTCAAATAAGAAGTAAGAAGATCCAGAGAGGAATTCCGGATCCCGTAATGGTGTAGTTTCCTGATTAATGTTTCATGGAGAACGCAATCAAAAGCCTTGGACAAATCACAAAAAATGCCCAGGACATCGCATTTGTCTTCCCATGCATTATAAATATGTCCTAAAAGTTCAACCCCGGCATCGGTTGTTGAACGACCCCTTGTAAAACCGAACTGTTTATTATGTAACAACTTATGTCTATTAAAAAATCTTTGTAATTGATGTAAAATTAGTTTCTCAAATATTTTACTAAAGGTGGGTAGCACTGAAATAGGTCTATAATTTGTGGGGTCAGATGTGCTACCTGTTTTAAACAATGGTATTATTTTACTATACTTCATTAAGTCAGGAAACTCGCCACGATCAATACAATTATTAAAAATAAGTGCTAAACTAGGAGCTACAACCTTTATAATAGACTTTACAACATCCACAGAATTTCCCCATAAATCTGTGGTCTTTTTTACATTCAAAGTGTTAAAGGTTTTAATTATATCCACATATGTCACATGTTCGAAAATAAAATCTGAATCACAAACTTTAACATTTTCTTTAAGCAGAGACTCTGCAGCAGTGGGTGATGAGTTCAGAGATTTAGTGGTTAATAAGGGGATCTCTGAAAAGAACTTTTCAAAAGCTGCAGCAACTTGTGAGTCCGATTCGATGACGCTGTCATTAATTTTAAGGCTATAGTCACTACATGGTTTTGTAGATCTTCCAGTTTCACTGTTTATAATATTCCAGGTTGTTTTAATTATATTATTACTATTTTTAATTTTGGAACTCAAGTAGCGCGATTTTGCAACAGAGCATACTTTTTTGAATAATTTTGAATAATTTCTAACATACAAACTAAACTCGGCAGTGTTAACAAGAATTTTTTCCTCGTACAATTCATAGAGTCGCGTTCTACTTTTATGTATACCAATGGTAGCCCATTCACTGAAAGATACATTACTGTTAACCGACATAGTTTTGGGTATAAAAGTGGAATTAAATTGCTTACAGTACATATTAAAAAGACATTCATATTGTTGATTCAGATCATTTAACGTTGACAATGCTGGTAAATTATTAATTAGTTTAGTTTTAAAAGTTTCTAAGCGATTTGCAGTTTTCGGGTTAACAGTGATATTCTTTTTAGCCACTATGATGTTTGGAATTTGAAAAGTAATTAATTGCCCACAATGATCAGAATCTAGTAAATTTATAATGTCTTTATGGCTAGGTACAACATCGGTATAAATATTATCTATGCAAGTGGCACTAGTAGGAGTTATTCTTGTAGGCTCCAAAAACAAATTAACAAGATTGTAGGACTGAAACAAACTTATAATTTTGCTACATAAAGCTGAATTTTCTAATAAATTAACATTAAAATCACCACATGTGATTATGTACTTATTTGAATTACAAATCTTGTGAAACACTTCATCCATTACCTTTTCAAAGCAGTCATACAATCCGGAAGGGGGTTTGTACACACTTAATATAATAAACTGCTCCAACTCAATACAGGCTATTTCAATTGACCGCTCAACAGACAGACTCACAATATCCTTACGTTCCTTAAATTTAATGTGGTTACTAACTAAAATCAATGAGCCACCACGTAAGGCATTAGTTCTGCTGAATGAACTACCAACCTGGTGGTTATTAAAATTGAACATGAGCTGGTGGCTTTTAAGCCAATGTTCCGTTATACAAAGAATATCAATATCATTACAATTAAGGAATAGCTCTACCTCTAAATCTTTATTCATGAATCCCTGAATGTTTTGATGCACCAGGTTGATACTATTTATGGATTTCAAGATTTTTAATGCCCGAACTGACTAGACATCAACAATACCGCGACTGTGACAGCTTCCTGGAAACTGTCTCTTCGATAGACATGCTATTATTCTGTCAATACGCGCTCCGAACTACTTAATAACCTCTTGATAGTACCCCGGCACATACTACGCTACGTTTTCCTTGTCTAGTGACTGCCGGAGTATCGAAATCATATTGTTTTGATTTGTTGTCACTGGTATTTGGTTATTTGTGGTATTTTTTATTGATACATTCCTTGCTAAGCTCTGGCAAGTTTGATAAGTAATGTCTGTTCATAACTTAACTTCAGAAGGAAGATTAAGAAGAGCTTTGCTTGGGTATATTAATTCTGTAAACTAAGCAGTATCAAGACTTAGAAACTCACACAAGAACATTTGTTAGTCAAACAGAGACAGACAAACCCTTTCGAGTGTTGAATAAGAGTCGGCACGTTGTGCGCTCGCTCACAGGTCCCGACTGTCTTTTGGTAACTAAATAGAAGTGAAGAACAGGACGTTTATTCAGCAATTCACTCACTTCCTTTCGCTGACATTTACGTTAACCATGTCAACACCCCCCTCCACCCGCACCGCCCAGCGCCGTGACGTCATCCACCAACAAACTGACTGTATTAGACCGACACTGAATGACAGAGAGTGTGTCATGTTTACTTAGACTCACGTATCTCACGATGTGCGTGACCGGCTCCCACTCAGCTCAAGGTTTTAACCCTTATTTAATTTTACTAAAGGTACCCACGTCCAGACAAATGAGTTAAAAGAGCGATACTAGAATACTTGTGATTTAAGAGTAGAATAAAATCTTACTGAATGGTTGAAGAGATCTTGAAACGCGCTTTAAGTACGAATCAAGTGATGCTGCGAGCTGAACGGGCTAATCTGTCGAATTCATTTAGCGCTCGATTCTGGAGGCTGACGACTGCCACTTGACGGCGGACGAGACACAATGAAACAGTTTATTTGATCGTCGTTTGTTTGGATATATTTGAACCTGAATCAACGTCTCATGAAACTGCTATTACGTTTGCGTCGAGTGGAACCGAAGCCAAGTCCGATTTAAACACGAAGAGGCTTTCGTGAAGAAGTAAAACTAAGCTCGTAAAAATATCATCTGTATTATTTATTTATGTTTAACCTTCCAATCGTGGAAATCACAGACACAATAGAAAGACAATAGGTGCGCGAACGCTGGCGTTCACTTAGGGTTTAATGAAACATGAATACTATTATAATAATAAATGAATTAACACATTGTTTAATAGTCTCAAAATTTATTCTGATCGATTGGATTTAAATAAAATATAGCAACAAAATGCTATTTCACAGTAAATCTCGGAGAGTTTCTTTGACTTTGTAATATTTAAATATTTTTTCGAAATTGTATATCTTTGTGTCCATCTATGGTGTTAACTGCCGCAAGATACAGAACCAAGCATAGAGAGTAATCCACGCAATACTTCGTTATTACCTTCCCCGGCCGAAGAGATCGCAGTCCGTGCCGACGGCGATTGAATGTAGCCGTTATGAATAACTCGAGTTAAATTCAATTATTCAAATTTGTTAACAGCATTAGAGAAGAACTGTGAAAAGGTCTATTGAAGGTTTTTGAAAGGAGTTCTAAGTATTCGTTCTGTGTCGTTCATCTCGGCAATTTAGAGGTTATTGCTCCAAGTCCTAATCGGGCCTGTTACAGTAATCCAGGCGGGCCTAACATCATTACACCTTTTTGGGACTCTGCTCGGAATCTACAAACTTGGTCTCTAACTTGCCAGTCTGTGGCGCATGTTCGGTGAACTAGACGTTAACTAAACGTATTGGAGCGAGCCGGCTGGGTAATGGTGTGACTACCGACATGTTTGAACAGCAAATGAATAGCTATTGATTAGAGACCGACGGTAATGGATCACTCGCTGCAGACCCTACCCCACTGGAACTAGGCGAACGACTGAAAGGAGTCCTATTCGTTACAGCTTTAGTTGCTTTTAAGATATACTTGTAATTAGATAATGCACGAGCTTGTGCGTAGCAATGGATTATCTTTCCTGAATTTTGGACCAAAACAGTTTGAAAAGATAATTAACTAATTATCTGACACTGTAATATTATTAATATTTACTTTTAGATCTAGTATTTTGCCCAGATGTACTTGAATGCTAAACTAAAACCGGATAAGCTTCGAATCCGTTCAGCTCCTGGTTGACCTCGCTTATCTCTAGGTTTTTCCTTTTCACGGTCAACATGTTTTTAGTGCTGAATTTTTTTTATAGATTTATTTACCGTTGGAACTTTATTCTAAAAGCGATTCGTCATAGTACGTGTTGCGTGTAATGGATCGAAACGGAAACTTTGTAAAGGTCAAGCCGATGCCTCAAGCAGTTTATTGAAACTTACTACAAAGTTGAAGGTATTGGTCTTTTCTTAGATTTTATTTAATTCCAGTTTGACGATGTTAGTACTTAGAACTTGGTTTTATATATTTTTTGTATTTTCTATCATTCAGATTTCAGATCTCGTTTAACTTTTATGAAGTTCGCTGCGACTCGATTAGGCGAGTCATCTATCACCGATCTATCGCTGGCACGAACCATGTAAGATACCTTACTTTTTGCACATTTCTTGATCGCTTATTTTTCTTTATTTGAGGGCGGGTCGGCGCGGGTCGCGCGCGGGTTCGGCGCGTGACCCTCGTCACGGCGGCTCCGGGACGCCGATAATATGTTAAACATAACAAATTATACGGCGCAGTACGCGCGCGCGTTACCAACTATATTGCGATACCTATCTACTTAGGAAACGAAAGAGGTTGTATGAACGGATGATCTTACGAGATGTGCTGGCATTCGATAATGGATCCTTTTTACTAGCGGAATGTAGCCGGCGTAGTTATTTAGTTAGCGTAGTTATTTGTTCTTGTTGAAATGAATGAAAGAGCCGCTATATACGAAACTACACCGTCTGGAAACACTCTACATGAACAGTGAGCCCTGTTCCAAAGTTGTTTCTACATTTAGCTGAAACAATACAGTTGAGTTTTGTTTTCTATTACAACAAGAAACAGCTGCGTCATTCCAACGTCCATCAGAGAACAGCTCGACACGCCTCTAACTTACAGCCGCCGTAAAAATATCAAGTTGTGTTGTTTTTTTTTTTATAATGGATAGGCTCGCGTTTGACCACAATCTCACCTGATGGTAAGCGATAATGTGGCCGACGATGGAGCACGCTTGCCTAGAAGCAATCTATTTACTCTTGACTTAAAGACCCCTAGGTTATAGCTGTCAGGAAACACAGACTCCGGCAGGGAATTCCATTCCTTAGCTGTACGCATAATGAATGTACTCCCAAAACGCTTTTGATGTTTTACAAAAAAAAAAATCAAACCCCTCCCGCGGAACCACTGTTATATTTTAATTAGTTCCGCGGGACTATTGCCGTTTAGTTCCACATTTTTTACCCATCTGTGATAAAGGGTATCTTTTTTTTATGGTGGGAAAAAATTATGCATTAACATCCCCCGCTCTTGGGCGGAGCGGGAGATAGTGTCATACTCTTACTGACTAAAAGACCCACCCCGTTCCTTCTAGCCTTCATACCGGGGCTCGAGCGCCCTTTCGGATAACCCTGGCCCCAGTAGACTTCGACCCGGCAGGGTCCCTGCTGTTGCTGGCAACTGCCTTGGACGCGCGGGAACAGTGCACGCCGTCGACGACTTGGGCTTAGTCCGGACAGTTACTGGACGGCCGGACAGTGAGCTACCCATTGCTTACTGTCCGCAAGCCCGCGCCTACGGTGGCCGGAAATCGGGATGAGAATCCCGGTTGCGGCCGTTGCCTGATGCGGTCGGCGTCCTCCTTTGCGAGCATTACTGCTTCGCAGAAGTTGGCGACCGCCTGCCAGTCCTCCTCGCTCCGGACCATGGCCTCAACCAAGGCCCGGCGTGAGAGGTCTACGCCGCCGATCGCCCCCACGAGGGCACGGCGATGCTCCGCCCAAGCAGGGCACACCTGGACTGTGTGCTCCACCGTGTTCTCCGCCGGGCGTTCCGCACAGTGGCGACACCCGGGCGCCACTTCCGCATGAATCCGGTGCAGGAAACTCCCGAACGAACCATGTCCGGTGAGGACCTGCGTCATGCGGAAGGTAAGGACGCCGTGAGGTCTTTCCAGCCATGCCGCAAAGAGGGGGCTTACCACCATGATTTTGACGTGCCCAGCACTGGGTTGCGACGCCATTTTACCATGAGATCCCACCGGAGCTCTGTCTGCCATGCCGCGACCTGTCGTGGCAGCGGACTTTCATCCCGGCGTTGCATCTCCACGCGCATATCGTGCATGTGTGCAAGGACTGTTGCCTCCAGATCCCACGGTGGTAGGCTCGCCGCTTCGCGGGAGACCGTGCAGTATCCCCGCACCATCCTTATTGTCATAACCCTCTGGCAGGCGTTCAGCATGGCCACCGGTTGCTTTTTCAGCGACAGCGCCCACACCGGCGCCCCGTAGAGGGCCATGGACCTAACGATCCCCGCGTAGAGCCTCCGGCAGGAGGCGTCTGGACCCCCAAGGTTGGGCAGGAGCCGCTTGAGCGCAGCCCCAGCCCAGTTGAGTTTGGGAGCCAGACGTCGGAAGTGCTCCACGAAATTCCACCGGCTGTCGAGGACGAGTCCCAGGTACTTCATCGTCGACCCGACGCCGATGTGAACTCCTCCTACCGTTAGTTGGGAACTCAATGGCGGCGCGTTCCGAGGGCGGCGACTGTGGAAACACATAGCCTCGGATTTGTGAAGCGCCACCTCGAGTCCCAACTCCTGGATCCTATCAACGACCTAAAAGGGTATCTCATGTGGAGTAGGTTCGCTTACTGGCGCCTGCTTAATATTTTTTGTTATGCTCGGAGAAGAATCCCTACATCCTTAATTAACTAGTTTCCAATTAGTATTGTCATTAGGGTTTGAGTTGTACAACTAAGTATCTACTCATAATCTCTGTTAGAGCTGACCTCCTAACAGACAAAGTTAGATAAACCTTTTAAGGAAGCAGGTAAGTTTTATTGACTTCACAATTTAGCAAAATGTGTTCAGATCTTACAGAATTAGTTGTGTGCGAGAGAAACGATCGCATGTTGCAATAACCTGCGGCAAATCTGTAGAGATTAGCTCGTGATTGCTCGCACTTAGACCGCCATTACTGGCCAACGACGATATAAGCTAAGGAAACAGGTCCAGTGGGACTCGCGGCCGCTGGTGAGCCTCCCTGCTCCACACAATTAAGTCCCAATTATGTCTCATGATTATCTCATTAATGAGGTCACGTGCAGAAATATTGATCAGTCAGATCGCCTCGGTGCGTGACAACTGAACTCTGTCGCAACTGGTCAATGTGGAGAGCGAGCGTCGCGTCGTGCAGTTGGGGCCAACTACCTGGCTAGTTGCTCAGAGTGCTTGCGAATGTACTCATGGGAGCAATTCCTGTAAGGGACAAATGTAGGGTTAAGAACTTTGAAATTCTTAAATTCTTTTCAGCAAAATTTTGACAACAGAAAGTTGGCTTTGTTTATCGGTTTAAGCTTGACAAGTTATAAACGAGTCGCGACGGATCGAGCTGCCCGGCACTGTGAGCTGAGCTAAGTTTTCTGCATCTCATTGCGAAAAGCTCACAAACTGTAATTTTTATCTAGTTTAGTTCTCATTTATGTTAATGTCTGAGCGTTTTTTCTGCGATATAACACGTTTCGCTAAGAAGAATAAGTAAATAACCATGCTTTATGACGGCAGACGGGCATCTTAACTTGCGGCAAACTGGTGACGGCGACGTATGCATAGTAGTTACAGCGACAATATTGTTATTGAGCACAAGCGTCAGTCAGCTGCGGGCAGAACTGTTCAAGAGTTGTTGTTATCTTCTGTTTAGTCTAACTTTGCGAACGGAACAGTATACACAATTACGAAAATTTAATCTGAATTGAGAGAGATAAGAATGTCGCGCATAAAATTCTAGACCAATTTCTATAAATCTATATACTGAAAGAGTCCGGAAAATATTATAAATTCTCTAGGATTCGATGAGTTATATTAGTTGTAACTTTGTTACCTATAACTTAAAATAATAATAATAATATTCCACAACAATCACACAACGCCGTCTAGTCCCAAGCTAAGCATAGCTTGTGTTATGGGTACTAGACAAACTGATAAACATACTTATATATTTCTAAATACATACATATTATACATAAATTACACCCAGACACAGAACAAATGATTATACTCATCACACAAACATTTGTCCTGTGTGGGAATCGAACCCACGACCTCCGGCATAGCAGTCAGGGTCACTAACCACTAGACCAACAGGCCAGTCAAAAATGCTTGTTGATAGTTTGTTCTAGTGTTAGTCTAGGTATGATGTGGAAGCTATTCCTGGAGCCACGTCATGTCACACATCAACGCAATATCCTGTGAGTGCCGGCTGTGTGTGGTCTGTCGCGCGTCCGCCGCTGCGCCATCAGCACACTATCGGGTTAATTGATTTCATGGGAAATTGATAATACACGTGTGTTTATCCAAGTAACGGCTAACACGGGTTTATGTTTTAAAGGCCACGCCGTAAAATATTTTGCCCAGCAAACCGAATACCAACATTTTACTTGAATCGACTACCAGTCAGGGTAGGTACCTCTGCACATCAATGGTATAATTCCAATACTAAGTGTAAACACGGCATGGAACATTAATCAAATCTGGAGACAGGTGTCGGCGACACGTCGCTATCATGGCGACGCGTTTTTCACTCAATTGTGCCCACGAGAGGACCTAAGAGATGTACAATTGAGTGAAAAATGCGTACCTATCGGTAATGGATTTATAATGCAGCAGTACTCGTTCCCTCCCCACGGCCCTCAGCTGCGCGGATATTTCGAAGACGTCCCTTAATGGAGTGCGACTAATTCCGCGGTACGTCGTCAGGACAGATGAGGAAACTGCGGTTGTGCCGACGCAAAGTAAACAGACACAGAAGGTATATTATTAAGTTCGCGGCAAGCGACAAGGCATTGGTTAGCAAAAATTCACAATTTTAAGTAGTAGCTATTGCTTGTAGATACGATGCGTACCGACCCTGCGTACGGATGTAATACTAAAAAAATAAAAAATTATGTTAAACTAATAACCAGTGAAAAGATATTGTCAGTGCTCCATGAAGTAACCTTTCATTTGTAGCTTTTAATAAAACTGATCCGTTGGTCCCTAGAGTGTTGCTTACCTGATTTTTTCTTATTTCCCGTAAGACTAGTGTATTGTTCACAATCAACAGTATCGTAGATTGTCTCGGAAAATCGTTTAGTATTCCCAGTGATGACATGTTCTAAGCACATAAACTATGTTCTCTACTATATGTAGTCACAGTTATGTCTGTCTGTGCGGTTCCGACTGTTCCTTCTGCGCCTTGTCCTTGTCCCTCCGTATGTTTGTTTTCCTCATATCAGCTTCTCGTTTTCTCTTCTTTCCGTGAGCTCACCCAGTAAGTGATTCGAGAGGTAAGTTTTCTCCGGCGCGGTACGCATGTCTGCCATATTATTTATGTACTGTCGGAGTTCCTGCGTCACGGAGCGGGACGCCGCCTTTACTGCGGCTGTTAAACTCGCTCACACGAATACAGCTTTAATGTAAGTACAACACATAAAATCTTGCTTAAAGTCTACGAGAGCTGGAAGGCGTTTTCCTTTTATGTTTACCAAAGACGATAATAATATCATTTATCAAAGAAATGTGTTTTGGATCGTTATATTTTTAATAATCATAAATCATTATTTTTTGAGGCCGTCGAGGCGTATTATTAAGAGGTGGATATAAATGCCATTGTTGTAAATATTGCGGGAATAAAGTGACAGAAATATGAATATACGTAGTATCACCCCAACGATATCTTTTAAAATATTAATCGTTTCAAAAATGGCCTCGCCACGCAGTTCTATCGCTTGAGCTTCGACCTCGGCTCGGGACTGCTTCACCTCATTTAACTTCACAAAATAAAATATCTTTTACCTTACATTTAATATTCCATTCCAATCTTTGATCCACGTTTAGAGCTGTAAGTACGCGTCTTATTTGATTAACTTTGATTGGTTTTCTTATACTCTTAACTTTTCGAAATACTTTGAAGAAATTACAAGTTTTGTAAGTTCATCACATTGGTTATTCAATTATTAATATAATCCTTTTTATTCAATGTGTACCCTGATCTATAAATATTGTTTCACTCAGATCTAAAATATAACTAGGTAGGCTCAGATCTATAACATTTGAATAAGCTCTTGTTTACCGACTTCAAAATAAGGAGGAGTTTCTCAATCTGATGAAATTTTTTATTGGTATGTTTTTTTTTAACCAATTAGGACAATTATTTTTTTACTCGATAGGACATATATTTCTAGATTGGTCCAATTTTGTCGCTTAACTCCTCGTAGACCCCAAAAAGTCACATCTGAAAGTAAATAAGAATTGCCCATATCTAGGAAACTAGGAATATCGACTTTAGAAATTAAAGTTACTTTGCACTTTCTATTGTTTTATTTTGATGTTAGTTGAACTTTTTTTGAAGAACGTTTTTTTTTTTAAACCAAACAAAAATGTGGAATTATGTCATAAACTGTATTGAACAAAATAATACAGCTCAATCTAAACAAAGCTCAGATGTGATATAAACACAGATGCGAAACCTATCCTTCGACGAAGGATGCTGCATCTTAATTAGAGGTGCATTACGAAACAGATACCGACATGTGAATTAGTACACAGTTACACACACAGACGGAACTATAGCAATAATTCACTACAATTGCACTTGAATGTGTAGAGATTCTGACTGCTCGAAGTTCCTATAAACTAGACGTGTGCTACTTACGTCTCGCAGACGTGTGCTACGTGTGCATCGCCACACTGTCGCCACCGTCACCAGTTGCTAGCTAACGGAAGGGCTTGCCGGAACTAATATTGTTTTATTATGTTAAACACAACTCAATTTGTTGTTATTTTTTACTAACGTAATAATTTGTGGTCTGTGTTTTCATGCGAACTGTCTAGTTATGAACTGAGCTGTCCACTGTGTCTGGATCCGCTGCGTCGCGTGTGACTCGATTAGTCGTTAAATAAATACCTACCTAGTAGAACTCTCATTTACAAAGTGAGCAGAATAATTTAATTTTGGGCGTTTTTTTAGCCTTACTAACTAAACCCTATTTGTGTGTATCGTAAGTGTAAGTGTAGTACAGAAGCAATCATATGTTCTCGATAAGACAATAGACGTGGGTCGCCTCTACAAGATTTACCCACTGATATGGGTCCAATATATTATGTTAATACTCCTGCCATGGCTTAGCAGTAATCTCATGAAACAGAAATGGGAATACATGGTCTTGTCTTTGACGATGTACCTAAGTACAGTCAAGGCCAATGAGAGGTACTCACTACAGATAAAGGCAAATCCGATTACTGAAATTTAATACTTACATTTATATATATTTAAGGTCAACCCGGTCCCAAGTGCTAATGGTCGACATCCCGGGGCGCGGTGTGCACTGTCCTTGCGGCGAGTGCCACACTTTCTGAAGTTGCACGTCGCACACGCAAGCACGTCCTTCCAGGAACACTCTGACACCGCACGCTTTTAAAGCTTTTTTCGCTTCGTTTCCGACGACACAGCGATACGCCAGCGCCGCGCCGAACGATGCTTTTATCTCGTGCTCATACATTACGGCGCTGGTGCAAGAAATTACAGTAAGTACCTTTTAATATTCAACGAAGGAGTTAGAAATGCTTTCGTAAGTAAAATAAAATCTTTATTCAATTTAGTAATTTATTGAAATGTTACAGTGAATACCTCTCAATGTAATTCAGCGAGGTATTTAATTAATTACGATATCTTGCGTCTCGCTAGACGTTGTTTTTTTTTTTATGAAATTTCAGAATACAAACGAATGAGACACGAACATCGCCGAACAACGTTAATTAAAACGAAAAATCAAGTGAATGTGAAAAGGCTGCGTATTGGAGGCGTCGGCGAATCGTAAACAGTTGGATAATATATATATTTTTATAGTGTTCGATATACATTAGTGTCTGATCGTTCCGGACCGGCTTACCGGCTTACGAGCCGGACGCGCTCGCTCGCGCCGCAACCGTTTAACTTTACAATGCGTTCAATATGGAAAGTTTGCCACTTTGCTAATATTGTTAAAATCTCTACCATTGAACATTTAATACGTGGTGGCATGAGGGACGGTCCTTAACGCGATGACGATAAATAGAAATGCCTGTCTGTTGTTTTCGAAAACAGAAATAGTTTAGAAGCAACTGCTGGCATAATATTGTACTACACGCTGCTTTAGTTGAGCTGTTTCTCCTGCAAGTGCGAATGTGTATGAAGTGTGCTCTGGCGCATATTACATTCTAAGGAATGCAGTGGAGTTAGTAATTAGTTAAGTTGGTAATGAGTTGAAGATGTCAGTTAAACGTTAGCTTAATCTGGCGTCAATGTACGCCCTTAATTACTGTGAGTGAGTTACGTAGTGTCACGCCACTGTAAGAGCAGGTGACACGCGCGGTAAGTCGATGCGGTAGCGTGTCGACACTTCGGATCGGACACAAATTTGTGTAAACTTGAAGGAGGCGATGATGCTTCGAATGGAGCACATGTGATGTGACCTAGAAAAAACTATCGAGGGTTGTAATAATATATTCCTGCGATAGTTTCCTGTAACCTACAAAACAATTAAATTTATTTTGAAGTTTTCACAGCACAGAGTTCTGGCTCAGGTTTATTTATAGCAATATTAGCAATCACTACAAGGCGACGCAATGCGTAGCTACTTTTTTTAGCTGTAAATAAGTGCGCATACATTACTCTAGGCTAGGAGCATAAAGATCGCATTGGTAGGTTTTTTCCATGTAAACTGTTATACCTCGCACATCTTTGGTGGAAAAGCACCTTGAAACTGAAATACCACAAATCTATTAGTCTGTCTAGCGCGCCGTCTACGAGTACAGGGCGTTTCTCTCTTCGAGTGCTGATTGCAGCGCGCTTACCGAAATGCGGCGCAGGCGCACATGAAATTCTGAATCTAAGACTTTTCAGAAAAGCGTATTTAGTTCTTACTGATTTACAACAAAACTTGTTATGTTTTGTACCTACTCTTAGCAAACGTAGGTATTGCTACACGCACGGGAATCAAGGAGAATGGTTTTTAACATTAATCATTTTGGTCTCTTTTGAACTCATCCTGCGGTTTTTGTTCGTGTCTTGGTATTCATGATAATAATATGTCTTGTTACAGAGACGAAATGTTTTTCTATCAACAGAAAGCGTGCTTGTCACAGATGAGTACGCCTACCTTCTGCCGAGCGCGCTTTTACCATTTATATTCCTCGCTACTGAATGCTTGGCCTCGTTTAACATTATGTGTACTCTTTGTTGGAAGGATTTTAGATTTCTTATTGTTTAATTGTTCCGAAAACATCTCTTCAATAACCTACAATAACTTTAGAACTAAAGACTGCCAAGTAAGAGCTGTTATTTAAGTACACACAAGTAACAAACCATAGTCTAGACCTAGATGATAGTGAAGTAGATTTATTAACCGAAATACACGTTTAATTTCATTCAATGTCAAGCAATTGATTTCTTAATTACTTTTATTATAATAACGCCTGAGTCAGCACCAGATATTCTTTTATTCCCAACCTCAAGCAATCTGGTATTAATATGTAGAGGTGGGTATGTGATGAGTAGGTACTTGGTGGATCGGAGGTTGAAACTTACGCCCAAATACCCTTGTTGTTGCGCTGGCGAAGTAAGAGTTCTTTTCAATGTATTGTTCGTTCACAAAAGGGTTTTATCAGAAAATTCGGATTGTTTGTTAAAAGTTGAGCTTTATTATAGGTTCGTGAGATTAAACTGATACAATCGAGTTATGTTCTGATTGGAAAGTTTGCTTATGTTCGGGGATCAATCACCGATACCTACAATAAAATGAAATATTCTTGTATTTGTGATTGTTTCTTTTATCAAGTAAATATTGTTCGTCGCAGCAGTTGTGCCTACTAATGGAACAGTCAATGTTAGTTTTGTAAACAACTAAATATTATTCATTGCGTCGCTGACCTTGGCCATGACGAGGCTTTCAATTGATTTATTGTAACTTACACTAAAGTCTCTATAGGAAAGTTTCTACACACAGACGCGCCCATTAAATAAGTCCTGTAAAGGAAAATTTTATATTGACCAATTTTAATGCAATGTGGCAACTAGGGAATCCAATCCCGCAATTGCGGGATCCCGCACCATTTCTGCGCGATCGAAAATGCGGGATTACTCATGCGGGATCCCGCATGTCTGCGGGATTGAAGTTTTTTATAAGAAAAGTGGATTTCGACGTCCTGCCGTCGTTTACATTATTTATTAGACCCAGCTTATCCTCATTAAAAAGTGATGAAAGAAGTAGTATTTGCCTGCAAAACAATTATTCGATTTCACCTTGCAGTTAAATAATTTTTGAATTTTTGTCTTGTGTTGTGCGAGTCCTGTATCGCAACTGAAATGGAACGTAATCAATGTCAGCTTCGGTACTCTATGACTGGGGATTCCCCACAGCATGTGAATTCAATTTTCTAAAAGATGAAGGTCCGTTAAATATTTTATTATTCCATACAAGCAGCTGATTTTATATGAAAATATTTTTATTTGCTATTTGGAAATTCTTAGAAACTCGATTCGGGAATAGAATTTGACCGGTTTTTGTGTTTATTACTACTTAAAACAAAAAATAAATTAAAAATTCAATCCCGCAAATTCCGCGGGATCCGAGGGTTGCTGACATCAATCCCGCAGGCGTGCGGGATTGGATTCCCTAGTGGCAACCGTGATTGTGTGTTATGCATGTCACACAATCACGGTTGCCAAAATTGCGTGCACTTTTTTTGGAAGTAGGTATTGTATCCACAAGCAGTGTTGTTTTCTATTTTCTATCCTTCCTGGCTCGTTGGGGTACCTGGTACCAGCCCCCCTAGCTAAGTTACAACTATTTCGCTTGCGTCGAACGCCTCGAGTTGGCCACGCCCTCAATTCTTTTGTTCTGACCCCGTGATTGAGCGTTGAGAAGACGTAATTTCCGTACATTTGGAGTTTTCTTATAGCGTTAACGAATGCAGATTATCCAGTTGCTCATAGCCAACTAGATAAATTCTGGTTAACTGAGGAAACATTAAAGTTCTAAAAATCTACGTTTAATAGAAGATGGATATGAATCATGCAACCTTGTGGTAAGCTAACATTAGATTTAAATTAACAGTTTACCAGTTCATTTGATTATAATAAAACGTGAATGAGAAGGTCGCGTACCTCCCGCCTCTGTTGCCTACTCATAGCGCACGTCGTAATGTTTACGTTCAATCAACTTCAAAGCGAATGTTTTCACATCTCAGTATAAAGATGTATTTATTAGCGACACGCGGCGCGAGGCAGGTGCCGGGGACGTTTGATACTCGCACAGATTACTGAATTGATTTATGTTACAAAGAGACTGAGTACCTACTGGGGAAGGCGGCACACGAGCGCGATGCGTCGCACAACTGCGGCGCGGGAGGAGCCTGCAGGGCTTACTCCGTGTTCACGAGCTCATGTTAATTTTAATATGAGTAAAGTGACGACCACACACAATTTTTGGTCGATTAGGCAATTATTGAGCGTATAGTAGGTGTCTTGCTACGTCGTCGGTTGTGGATGGACAGGTGTTGCTTGGTTACGGTTTAGACATCTTAAAAATAAAACCAAACTTGAGAGATTGTCTTAATACATACCGTCACTATTCTTCATATTTTCCTTTAACTTCTCCCCCGGCGTCGGCGACGCGGTCCACAGCCCTCGCAGGGAAGGCTGCAGTCACGCTGTGGTGACATTCCAGGTCACATTACCATTACAAAACGTAGCCCTCCAGAAGGGTCGACGCCCCCGCCCCCCGCCCCCCCTGCGATCCCTCGGCACCATTGTTCGGCAGCGGACGCCGTCGTCGCGCCTCTCACCTCAAGGGTGGGCACTGTGGGCAGACGCTAACTTGACCCCTAAACCCAGAACTTACATATGATTTTTAGGGTTCCGTAGTCAACTAGGAACCCTTATAGTTTCGCCATGTCTGTCTGTCTGTCCGTCCTCGCATAATCTCTGTGACCGTTAGCACTAGAAAGCTGAAATTTGGTACCAATATGTATATCAATCACGCCGACAAAGTGGTAAAATAAAAATTGGAAAAAAATATTTTATTAGGTTAGCCCCACTTTTTTTATGGTGGGAAAAATCATGCATTGACATCCCCCGCCCTTGGGCGGAGCGGGAGATAGTGTCCCTATATGTAAAGTGGGAAGTGATTTTTTTTTTAATTTCAACCCTAACGTGTGATATATTGTTGGATAGGTATTTAAAAATGAATAGGGGTTTACTAAAATCATTTTAATAATTAATAATTTCGGAAATAATCGCTCCAAAAGTAAAAAACAATGTGTCCCCCCCTCTAACTTTTGAACCATAAGTTTATAAAATACGAAAAAGATCCGAAAAGTAGAACTTTATAAGGACTTTCTAGGAAAATTATTTTGAACTTGATGGAAAGAACAGTTTTGGTACAAAAAGACAAAAGGGTTCTACAAAATAATTTCTGGACTGTTTGTAGTATAATCGTATATGCAAACATTTTTTAAAACTCATAAGTGGGTACACTTATTGTGACGGACGGGAAACTACGGAACCCTATACTGAGCGTGGCCCGACACGCTCTTGGCCGGTTTTTTTTCTAATTGAAGCGAAACTTTAAAGTTGTGTTTCATCTTACGTGGTACTGTCAAAAGTGGAACAGTTTATGAAACCATTTTTTGTTGTTCTCATTAAAATATAGGTACATAATAAGAACAATCATCAGATAAGTAAAGTTACAGCATTCAAAGAAAACAAATATTAAAAAAAAAAACTTATGTTAAATTATATAATACCCAATTAGTTTAACAAACAAGCTCAAATTAACAAATCACATATATAAAAAAAGTAAAGTACAATGAAAAATATGTCTATCGTCTTGCCTATAAGAAACGATACGTATTGTTCACTAATACAGCAAATATGTACATTTTTCTTGATATCCGTATGATTTTGGAAGCGAATTTTTGTAGATAAAAATACTTGCTAGTTTATTTGGGTACCTACATTTCTCATGTCAACGTATTTAGTAGTTAAAAATAACTTGTATTACTCGTATTATGTGAATTGTATTCTTTTTGAGAAATAAATGTCTTAAACCGTATAACTTAAACTAACTGAAAATAATCAATACTTACGCGTTCGTAATATATCGCTACGTAGTAATAATATTATTTAAATGACGTTAAAATATGTTAACAGTGTCAAAAAAACTTTTCACCAAAAATAGAACCTACTTCAATAAAAAAAAACCCTGAAAAGTGCAAAATAACTCTAATAGTGTTTTTTTTTTACATTGAAGTCGGTAAGTACAATTTTTTTTTGTAAAAAGTTTTTTATTTTACACTTTTTAATTATGGTATCACCACTAAACAGTAGATACCCCTCAGCCAAACTTAAATACCTCACAGCCAGAGTGCATCTCATAACAATTCTAATTATCCCAAACACGGTTAGATTACTTAAATTAAACTTCCGGCTTCATCATCAGTTCGATATATCTTTCGATTTATCAATTACACGTATAAACAAAGCGGTTGCGATTAAAAATATACATTCAGCCGAACATAGAACCCCTTATTTGAAGTCGGTTAAAAATCCGACCACAAAAGTCGACTAAAATGTTCGACGCAAGGCACTTCTCAATCTGATGCAGTAGATGATGTTTTAACCACCAGCTGAAAAGGGCTGTCCTTGCGAGGTTGAAAGATCTTGACTATGAAGGTATTGAAAACTTATTGAACTTTGCTAAGTAGGACAAAACACACACAGAGACACTGCAACCATTAAGAAGCGTTTTATTTTTATTTATTTTACATTGTTTTTATTTGATACAGTTTTGGTACGATTTCTGACTATAGTTCTAATCTAAAATGAAGATTAGTTTGATTTTATTCTATGGATTTTGAATTCCGAAGATTTTTTATTTTATTATACCTATAATTAAAAACCAAAAAGAAATTTTTTGGTTTTTAATTTTGATTTTGTATTTGTGGTTTTTAATACTATTATGTTTTTAAATTCTGATTTTATTAATTATTTAATTTTAATAATTGTCATTGACCGTAGTTTTAAATTCATATCATATGTTTGTGAAAAACAATATATAAATAATAAACTTAAATACTAAATAAACTATTTATACTAAAACCTAACTATATACATAAATATAATACAAAATGACAAAGTACGCTCAGGCGTCAAAGTACTCCTCCACATCGCTGTCATCCGGAAATGTGCCCAGAAGACTGGCAGCATTGCAACGTTGAATGGCAATGCTAATTCTTTGGGCGATGAACGAGCCATCCCTCTGGTCACGTAAATTTGATTTTGATTTTTGATTGTGTCGATCAGTCGGCGTGAAATTTCCTTGAAAAGGAGACGCGCACTCGGACCCCATGAGCCAAGCGTTTCGACCCCAAACGGCTCAAAACTGTAATTACCAATAAGGTTACAGTATTTGCGCCGTTTAAGGGTCTCAGCAGCAGCAGCGGCAGCGCCAGCACAGCCTACCGTACTTGGAATATGGGATGGCGCAAGGGTGTTGACACGGGTTGCGTCCCACACCAGAGGCCTATCCACCTTCCACGGTACCAACGTCATATCATCTGGTCTCTTCCCATCATCACGTACCAAACCATTTGGTTCTAATATGGCAGGTGGTGACAAGAGCTCGACGAATAATATCGTTGATTCTAGCGTGTCGTGGTATGCGGCCTGCGCTCCTGCAACAGGACAGGCCATGGTGTCCGAAGCTGTCGACACTTTCGCCACAGTGGCACCGATGTGGAGCAACACAGGTGCGCCTAATTTTGTTTTTTTTTTTTTTGATTGTGTGAATATGAATAACAAAGCTGTAATAACGATATGTTATGGGGCTACAGCTGTAAATTTAACAAAACAGTTCATAACTAGCTCAGGAGCCAGGGAGTTTCATTTATATGTGTGCAAAAACTTAATCTATACATATAATAAAAACGGTAACGAAAGAAAAACTGTACATTGAGAATTTTCGAGAAAAAATAAGTGGCTTTTGTTAGGCGTAACTGATGACAAAAAGTGACTTTTTAGAATTTTTGTCTGTTTGTCTGTGTGTACCTATGGTACGGCTTTACGCCAAAATTACTGGATATGCGAGAATTATGAGTATTCTGATGAAAATCAAGGACTGGATGCTCAATGTAAATTACATAGTTTAATTATTTTCGGTGTGAACAATATATTTTACAAGAAAACAAGTGAAGACAAGTGACAAATAGAAATGTCATATTTTTTCCTTTAATTTAAGAAGCTTGCAAGAAGGTTTTATCTCCAACACTGAATTGTGTATTGAATTGAAATTCGGCAAAAATGTACTTTGGCAACCAAGGATGGCTCACTTTCAATTTCTTTGTTCTTCACACGCAAGGAATCTGCGTTCTTCTAACAATCTTCTTCTGCTCTGTCCTTCTCATACTTCTGATTTTGTTCATTCTTCCTTTCATATACAGTCCATCCTTCTGTGGAATGCGCTTCCTCTCGATATCAGGACGGCCGAAAGTCGGTATGCATTTAAATGGAAGTTGCGGAATCATTTTCTACACCAATAGCAGAATCGTCTCAAAACTTCTGTCCTTACTTTATATAAATATATATATGTAGTATATATATTATATTAAATATATATGTATGTGTATTTTATCTATAATTATGTATATCTTTACTCTTGTTTTAATACCAAAATTTTCTTTTTGTGCGCCTACCATATTGTCTCTTCACCACCCTAGGTTGACTGGTAGAGAATGCCTAAGGCATTAAGTCCGCCTATGTACTTTTTGTTGCATAAAGGCTAAATAAATAAATAAATAAATAGATGGCTTTAGGCTACATATTATCACGCTGTATGTTATGGGAGGTAAGCAATATTGATTTTGAAAGGTTTTTGTTCGTTTTATAAAGGAGCAGGGCAGAAATTATCGCTAAGAAGCCAATCAGTCAAAAAAGTATTGGGAATGTATGATTTGTTTATGGTTCCAAATTCAAATTTAAGATTTTTTGGTTTTTGCTAGATTGGCACAACTGTTTTCCATTTTGGCGCGGAATTTGAGTTGCATCTGTTATTTATATTAAGTACAGTGCTGTTTTTATAATAATAATATCTAGAGTGTATTGCGAATTGCATAATGGACAAAAACATCGAACAAAGAGTTTGTCTTAAATTTTGCATCTCCAATGGAATTTCGTGTTCGGAGTCACTGAAAACGTTACAGAAGGCTCTTTCAGGAATCGACTTTATCAAAAACACGTGCTTATGAGTAGTACAAAGCATTCAAAAGTGGTCAAAATGTGATGGAAGATTTGCCTCGCTCTGGTAGGCCATAAACCTCTGCAACTGAAGTTAACATCGCAAAAGTGAAGGAAATAGTGACTGGAAATCCTCATTCAAGTTTGAGAGAGATAGCCGCCGAACTTACTGTATCTCACGAGTCGATCCGTACCATTTTAACTAATCATTTGGGTATGAAACATGTTGCCGCTCGGCTAGTCCCAAAAGACCTGAATTTTCTCAAAAAACTCAATCGTATGTAATACGAGTCAATTCCGACCCAACATTCATAAAACGCATTGTTACTGGCGACGAAACGTGGGTGTACGAGTTTGACATGCAAACAAGTCAACAAGCTTCGGAGTGGCGCCTTCCAACTGAACCAAAACCTTACTATTCTTCGTGTTTTAATCAAAGACTACGATTTGACAATACGAATGTTGCATGTTTTTTCCATTTCATAAATAGTGAGGTACCTCAACCGATACTGACCAAAGAACCGAAAAATTTTCGTAAAAATAATTTCGATTTTTATGCAACTAATTATGATCAGCTTTTGTATTTCCTGAAGGTAATTTGATAGACGCAAATACTCATAAAATAAATTATAATTTAAGCTTAAGAATTGAAAGACTAGCTAAAGCTGTCATTTTATTTTTACGTCTCGATTTGGTGATGACGAAAATATTTAGGTACTCAAGCTGATATTTTTGCGGACACATTATTACAACTTAACGAATAGGTACTATTAATAATGACTTCGGTTCTACTAGTTCCATGCCATTGCAGTGGGAGCCGCAAACAACTGCGCACACCACGGCCGTAAAACGCGTCGTGAAACATGTTTTAATTTTTTACATATATATCTCTAGCATTCTACAGAATTGAAAACCGCTTCATGAGTTCTTAGCCTAAGTAAAAGGCGGAGTGTTAAAAAATATGGTAATATTTTTGATTATTTTAGTTTTCAATTCATATTAGACTTTATATAAACACACACATACAGTATCTTAGTCCTATTTTCCATAAAGGTTCTAATGTTAAAAAACCGGTATGAAAAATCGAATTTGAAGACATCACTTTTACTAAAAATCTGGCAATATATTTTCAGAAATTGACATTTGCACATGTCAAATCATAGTTTTTAATTAAAAAATGAACCATACCTACTTTTTGTTGCATGAAGATTAAATAAATAAATCAAAAGTCAAAGTCATGTTGACTGTTTTCTTTGAATATCGCGGTGTGTTGTGCACTCGGAATTCTTACCGGAAAGTCAAACGGTAAATAAAGAATATTATTTGAGCGTTATGCGGCATTTAAGAGAGTAAATTCGATGAAAAAGGCCAGATTTGTGGAAAAAAAATTCTTGGATTTTGCACCACGATAATGCGCCTTCGCACAAGGCATTATGTGAACATCACATCTTTGTGAACGAATTTTTGACCAAACACTCAACAAATACCATCGAGGAGCCACTATATTCGCCAGATATGGCTCCAGCCGACTTCTATCTTTTTTACCACTTCGTGACACCCGTTTTCAATCTGTAGAAGACATAAAGGAGAATTAGCGGCGAGAACTGAACTCAATTTCGGAAACAGCATTTAAAAAATGTTTCGATGGTTGGATTATTCGTTGGCGTAAGTATATCGTTTCTGAAAGGGCATACTTTGAAGGTGATAAAATAAATTTGGTTGAATAACATGTGTATTATTGATCTTTTCCCGGTACTTTCAGAGGTCAGAGTAGTATAGTATAGAGTAGTATATAAGAACGTCTATTTTGAACTAAAATCATCGAAGACCGTAGCACAGTGGTTTATACCTAGACTTGCACGTAACACGTAGGGTGTTCAAATCCGGCTTTTTAGAAGGAAGTTTTTTTTAGGTTTTTACGGTAAATAAGGTTTTTTTTTTACATATTTTTGCACGCTTAAAATTGTTTTTATATCCATAACAAAATGTGTAAAACGAAATTCTACGGTAGGAGATGGTTTGACCCCAGATAAAACAGTCTGTGCCTCCTTTTACGGCTACCTTTTTCTTCTCTGTCGGTATCACTCTTGACAGAGTGGTCGTGGTCATCACTTCAGATGGTGGCAAGCTTCACAACACGCCGCAACTCCTCTCTGACAGCCGCCTTCTTCGTGCGTTCGTGTAGTGATGTTGACCCATTCACTACAGCTTTTATTTGGTCAGTCCGCCTCATAGGCGATCTTCCACGTGGCCTGGTACCCTCAACCTTTCCCTGGACCACAAGTCGCTCAATAGATACTTTCCCTCGGCGGCACACGTGACCAAAAAAGGTGAGGATACGAGACTGTACCAAAGATGATAAACGCTGCTTAATGCCGAGTTCTAGGAGTATAGATTCGTTGGTATGGAATTCAGTCCACGATACTTCGAGCATTTTCCTCCAGCACCACATCTCTAGAGCGTCTATCTTCGTCTTCTCTACTTCCCGCAGGGTCCACGTTTCTGCAGCGTATAAGAATATGGGGAATATAAGTGCCCGAACTAGCCGGATTTTTGTGGCTCTATATTTATTGCGATTTCTCCATATTTTCTTCAACCTGTCCATTGCAGACCTGGAAATTGCCATACGCTTCTTCACTTCGCCAATACATTCATTTTTTAATTTATAATTGCACCACATCACAATTAGGTATTTATAATATAATAATAATAATATAATATTCCACAACTATCACACAGCGCCGTCTAGACCCAAGCTAAGCAGAGCTTGTGTTATGGGTACTAGACAACTGATACATTACTAAACTGACTGACTTATATATTTCTAAATACATACAAATTATAGATTACACCCAAACACAGAACAAATGATCCACGCCCTGTGCAATAAGATATGGCTCACGATAAGATGAATGATGATGATTTGTGTGATTTCTGGAGAATTGTTATTCATGCGGTCGACAATCATCATTTTTGTTTTGTGCCGGTTTAAGTCCGAACTCAAAGCTAACTCGTTCCATCTTGCAGAGAAGTTGTTCCATGTGCTGGGCACTGATGGTGAACAAAGTGGTATCGTCAGCATATCGCAGGTTGAAGATCTTGAAGCCACCAATCGAGATAACATCTGCCCAGTCTTCAAGTATAATCCTCATTATGAGCTCTGGGCACACATTGAAGAGTAATGGAGAAATAATACATCCCTGACGGACTCCGGCGCTAGGGTGGAAGTGATTGGACTGAATGTCATCTGCGCGTACTGAGGCGGTGCCATTCTCATACAGTGTTCGCAGCAGGTGTACCAGGTGTTCTGGAACACTCATCGCCGTCAGCATTTCATATAATTTGGGCCACTTGACAGAGTCAACCGCCTTAGAGAAGTCTTCAAAGCAAATGTAGGCGGGTTTGTTGAACTCTCTGGCTTTCTCTATAATTTGTCGAACTATCAAAATTTGCTCCCGGGTTTCCTTCCCTTTAACAAAATCAGCCTGTTCAGGAGCGATTTCTTTGCTTAACCTTTTGAATGTCTTATGTTACACAGTTCGACATAAGCAATACTTGACATAATTACGGCATTCAAAGTGTTAAGTAAGACTTTAGACGCTCGTTCAGTATGTGCAGCAAAATCTTGCTTGAATGAGAGATATTGCCGACTTATTGCTCTTACAATAAGTCGGTAATTACTATACGTCTTGGTAGAACCCTTCTTGTGCAAGGGGACAAAAACAGTGTGAGCCCATTCTTTCGGCCATTGCCCCGTGAGCCATTTCTTATTGCACAGGGTGTGGAAGATTTGGACACCATATTCGCCCGATGCCTTGATCGTCTTGATCGGTATAGGATCTGCCCCTGTGGCTTTGCCGTTCTTCAGATGCTTAATAGCGGCTCGTATTTCATCTTTCAGAATATCAGGCTCAAGATTTTCGTTTCCGAGTTCAGTAGGGGCCTAACACTCCGATTGTGGGTCTTGAAAGAGAGACTGGCAGTATTGTTTCCACGTTTCAGCAATTGTCTCTATGTCCGTCACCTTTTCTCCAGCAGAGTTAAGGCTATAGTTGATCGAAATAAAATGTTGAAATAGTTTGTCGTGTAGTTTACAAACAATTGTTTTGCCCTAAATGATCTTACACAGATCTGTTAATTGTTTCTTCTCACCCTCACCTCTAAGAAATAGTGCTCTAAACTAAATGACATATGATATTTATTTTGCAAATAGGTTTAAAAAAAACTTTTACAAGTCTATTTTTTTTTCTGTTTGGCGGGTTTGTAGACGGTGAACAATCATTAGTTTGCTGTCCAATAAGGACTGGCCTGAGTGGACTTAGCGTTGTGTTCCACGCGCGCCTAAAAAGAGATTTCAGCAAAAGCGACGAAGCCCGTTATGGCAAATAGATTTTATTTTATTGGCTGAATGTCACAACTTTGCAACCTCTACCAGTGAAGATCACGAATTCAAAGACTACGTTTGACCATCATTATGCGTCAGTTAGGAAAAAAAATATATTTTATAGTTGAAGACTTGGTTGAGTAGTTCCCAATAAAGAAAAACATTCGTTTGATATATGGGGACGTCAGTCAAATACCGCACCAAAAAAAATTCTAGGCTGAATGAACATCATCATCATCATCATATCAGCCGAAAGACGTCCACTGTTGGATATAGGCTGAATGATCTGGTAATTTACATACCCAAAAATTATTAATCGTGGTTGCGAATTGTCATGTGACTTATGACGCCTGGGTTGTCTCCAAGTAACTATTGGAGGAGTTTAAGGATTTACTCTCCCTCTCGGTTTCAGTCACCTTGCTCACCGTAGTAGGTGACAGCTTTCCATTCCTTCTGGCCCCGAATTATAACCTGAACCAGAGCCAGATGTGAGAGGTCCACGAGGGTTCTGATTCTAAATTGAAACAGACTTCCACCGTAAGGTTCACCGTATCTTCCTGGTAATCCGCACAATTGTGACACCCGGGCGTCACTTCCACACGAATCCGGTGCAGGAACCTCCCGAACTGTCCGTGTCCGGTGAGGATCTGCGTCATGTGGAAGGTGAGGTCGCCCTGAGGTCTTTCCAGCCACAATCTTTACACATTCATCATACGTACAGCTAAGGAGTGGAATTTCCTGCCAGAGTCAGTGTTTCCTGATAACTATAACCCAGGGGTCTTTAAGTCAAGAGTGAATAGATTGCTTCTAGGTAAGCGTGTCCATCGTCGGCCACATCATCGCTTGCCATCAGGTGAGATAGTGGTCAAAGGCGAGTCTATCCATTATAAAAAAGCCACAACTCAAAGAGGGGACTTACCGCCATAATTATGGCGTGCCCATTTCAGCACTTTAAATAGTACTTACTTACCGGTGCTTGGAATCTACTGCGTGTCAATATGGTTTTATTGAAAAACAAATCGTACTTTGTTTTACCGTTATACATATAAAATGGAAACCTACATAAACTGACGTCTTTTTCTTTTGCAACTATTTAGATCGCCAACTGTGCGACCCTTACATATTCTTTTTGCTTCGTTTACGTTCACAAGATAATTTGCGTTTTGACTTATAACTGTTTTATGTGATAGAAAAATAAGTGAATTGGTTCTTTCGGTATGAATCACAAGGACAGAATTATTATTAACTGTTTTGTTTTACGAACCTAATGCGGACGAAGTCGCGGGCAATAGCTAGTATGTCAATAAATTATTTATTATTTTACTTCAATCGTGAATAATTACACAAACTAAAATGCAAAAAGTCGTTTAGGCTTTAAGGCGTGCCAAAGAAATATACTTAGGTACATAATTCTGCATACAATCCAAAAATATAGGGAGCGGCTTAAGTCATTTTAACTAGAATTTCATTAATATGATTGCACTAGCTTGTGACATTGTTTATGTCGAGGATGTAGGCCTCATGTCAAATAAAAACTTTAGATTGTGAACAGAGTGACATTTATTATAATTTTATCATTAAATTGATGGCGGTGTGAGGTCGCTCACATTCCGCGTGCGGATGCGGAGCGGCCGCCGGCAGCCGGCCGTCGAGACGCGCAGCTATTTTAAATTAAAGTGCCGAGCGTTTTATACGACAGCTTTGCTTTTATTAAGTTCTTAAGACATTTAGAACATTGTTTATTTTCACATAAATCTGGAAAAATACAACTGGTCTCATTGGGGCTCGTTCTAGTTCGACTCCACTTAAACTGGTTGTTGCCACGGTTTCGTGCGTGTGGCCGTATTTGAAGATAAACCTTTTCTTTCCTTGATATTTTTACTTATTATTTTTTGTAATAAATTTAATAAAATCCTTGACTTCTCTCATCTGAATGTTTGTTCCCTACAACAACACAAGGAAGTTGTCAGGTTGTCTGTCATTCAAAATGAGAGTATTGTGATTGGGAGTGTGTAGGCAGAGGGTGCATTCCTCAGTGGCGGCAAGATTTCCATTTATATGAATGTTCATAAGAGCGGCTCTTCAGCCGGCGCGGCGCGGCGCGGTGATGCATCAACCGACGCGACGTGAGCCCGCGACACGAGCACGCGTGGCGCTAACAATATTGCACGCTACGTCGACGAGTGACGCATGGCTCATATGATAACGTCCGGACAGGGAAGACTTATCGGTTTTACGATTTTAAAGCAGTGTGTGTTTTAATCTATCTATCTGCATCTATACCTACTTAAAATTATATACTTACGCTATTATTAGTGTGTATATATCACTTGAGAACGGTTGGACCGTTCGGGTAGTGATATTTTCAGGCTACCCGGAAAAAACAGAAAAACCGATAACTAAAATTGCTTTCATCAACAACATTCAATATTTCATACCTATATTTGTGTAGAGTTTTCGTTTACATTGTCATGATGCGCGAAAATGTGAAGCAATTTTTGAAGAAATTTATTTTCTTAGATTTGTAAATGAAATAGCCATTTTATTTTTATTACAAGGTATTTGAATTTCTCTACCGTGGCAATAGAAGTCGATCCAATGTAGATAGTCTACGGTACCGTGATTCCACTGAAAGAGCACTTCAGGTATTCGGTTTTGCTCCTGCTAACCTTCAGGCCATACCGTTCCAGGGACTGTGTCCACGTATTTAAAAGGTTTTGCATGTGTTGCGCGTCGTCAGCGGCCAGAACAATGTCGTCCGCGTATAGCAGAGCGTATCCACGGCAATGGGGACGGTATATCCTTGGTAAGATAGTCTACACCAAGTTAAATAAAAGCGGACTGAGAGCAGAACCTTGATTGACGCCCACCTTGACCTCGAATGCATCACTAACCCCTGCCAGGCTTTGAACTCTTGTGCTTGCATAATTGTACATATCCCTGACTAGGTCAATATTATACTCTGGTATATTTTAAGCACGAAGAGCCTGCCAAACTAATTTACGTGGTGCTCGATCGAACGCTTTCAAGCGTATCCAGTGTTTGTACATAAAGTTTTAATTCATTCATTAAATAGTTAATTCTTTTTGTTGTGTACTTTATTGTAAGGAGAAGGTTCTTAAGGAAAAAAAAATAGGGTAGTGTAGAGTAGGACAGAGTAGGATAGTGTAGGGTAGAGTAGGGTAATGTAGGGTAGAGTAGGGTGGAGCAGGAAGAACGGGAGTGGAGCCGCGCGGGCAAAAGCTAGTAAGGAATAAAAGTGGACATGGCTGGAATAAGAAATAGTTTTAATTGGTGGTCATGCTATGCATATAACACAATACATACATAGCCATAGACTGCAGCTAAATGAGACTTTTTAACTTTATTTTAAGGTAAAGAGAGTGAGAATTTGCTATTATTTATTTCAATTACAAGGTACTAACACGCCTGTAAATTATGTGCTGTATAAATTAGATATTCACGGTAATCCTGGGTAAAGTAACTAGGCTAGGTACATCGGATGCATTGGGTGCACGGGTAAATTGGGTACATTTGGTGTATGGGTGCATTAATCGATTATCATACTGCCACGCACCACGCAGCGTAGCGCGTGAATATTTGTTTTAAAACGTTGCTTGAAAGTATCCCTGTTTGTATAGAAAACACGCACAGTACAACACCCCGAAAATGCATCCACGTGCGATCATATAGATCACGCGCCTTATACTTGCGGAGAAAAATGTGCACAGCCGCGTTGGTGCGTGCGGGGCGACACGCAAGGTATGGCACACGGAGTCTCGTAGTGCCGTGCGGGATTTTGTATGAATCAGAGCCAGCGAATTTACAAAACGCACCTACTTACTTGAGTACGTAAAAAACACGATGATGCAGATTTGCATTCCCGAAAGTACCCGCGTAGGTGCGTAGACACGCAACATGCAACGTGATGCGTGGCAGTGTGATAATCGCCTCAGGTACATTAGATGTAGTAGATAAAATAATAGTTCAATTTCTAAATTAACAGTAATAAGTTTTCAAAAATCATAATTGAATAACCAACAATAAGTATTTCACTCGTATCAAATAACAGATCTTAGAACATTTTGTTTTGTATGGTTTCGAAATTTAAACGCGCATTTTCCTTAGATCCGCACGCCCTTAGATTGTATCGAGATGATGTAGTGTGTCTGTCATATATCAGTCAAATGGCAGCGACGTTGTGGGTCTGATACCTCAGGGCTAGTTGAGGGCCGGGCCGCCGGGTGACTTCACGTTGAACGTTTACTTTTTCCGATTAACACCAGTATGGGTTTAAGTTAAAAGTATAATCTATACTAATATAATAAAGAAGTAAAGTTTTTTTTTTTTGTTTTTTTTTTTGCAATAATTTTTTCACCGACAGAAAGCTATTCCTGAGTGACATAGGCTATATTTCGCTTATGTACGCGGGCGAAGCCGCGGGCAGAAGCTAGGGAAATGTAAATTGAATAGTATTTTTTTGGTTATGGAAAAATTAAGCAATTATTTTACAGGTTCCATCTCCACTAATTCGCCACGTCACCACTAGAAACTTTTCAGGAGGACCAATCAACTGTTTAGTCACTCGGTGTGTTGATAACAACAAGTTACGTGCTGTTGCTGTGACTCAGGGAATCAAACTGTAACCGTAATAATGTGTTTTAACACTGTTTTTTAAAATAGTTTTAACAGAGAAACACTTTTAAAGTGTAACAGATACAATAATGTTACCTAATCAAACTGTAACCGTATGTGTTAATAAGTGTTAATATGTGGAACTGAAATAAATGCACAGTACCATAAATAAGTAAATTGTAACTTGGGAAACGCTGCGTTTACCTGTTACACTTTTTAACACTGTTAACACTTTTATATCTGTTACAGATATGTTACGGTTACATTTTTAAAGTGTTTTGGGTTAACACATTGAAAACACATTTATTTATTTATTTATTTAAAGCTTTATGCACAAAAACTGTACAAAGGCGGACTTAATGCCTTAGGCATTATCTGCCAGTCGACCTTAGGGTGGTGCAGAAACATAACATGGCAGGTGCAACTTAATATATAGGCAAAATAGAAGAGAAACAAATATATACAATATTAAATACATACATATAAATAAACAATACTGTAGTGAAAAAACAAATCCAACACATTAGCGCGGTGATGATTCTACCAACACATATATAAGTGTTACATTTTTGATTCTGTTACACATTCAACATGTAACACTTATAATTCTGTAACCTTTATGAAGGTGTTTTTAAGTCCCTGGCTGTGACCATGCAACAGAGTAATGTAGTTTGTGTGTAGCTTTTCGGTACAACATTCGACGAATTGTTTTTGGTTAGTGTCCGACTGTAACGCGATTTTTAGCCGAAATTGTAACCGAATAATTGACATGGTCTTGAAAAAGTGGTTAAACATATAAAAACAAGCTCTATCTTTCTGAAAATACACAACGATGTATTGTGTCCAAAAAAAAAAAAAAAACTATGATAACTCACATATAAACTGACGGTCAGTTTTTGGGTCCCTACCAATGATATTCTAAAAATATCATTGGTCTCTACTTTATCCTTCAGCTCAATGGCACTATCAAATGTTCAGCCAGTTATAAATACGAACCCTATCTAAGTGATACATTAAGAACCACCATTGGCTCAAATTATTTATTATTTATTTATTTAAACTTCATGTACAGTAGTGGTACATAGGCGGACTTAATGCAACAAGGCATTCTCTACCAGTCAACCTTTGGGTTAAAAAAGAGATCACTGTGGTAGGGTTTGCACAATAAACAAATAACGAATAATGAAACGGAAAAAAATAAATAATAATAAGTTATTTATATATAATATATAATAAAATACATAAATATGCAAAAATAATAAACTAGTAAATACTATAAAAAATATCAAATCATAAAGAGAACTTAATAACAATTCTGACGAAGAACAAACTAAGGTTGAGAGGACTTCAAGTAGTAGTTCCGAACTTTACGTTTGAAGGAAAATTTACTTTCGGCTTTTTTGATGTCTAGGGGAAGTAAATTCCAGAGTTTTATGGTGGAAACAGCGTAAGAATTGGACATAAAGCCAGTACGGTGAGAAGGAATCTGAAGAAGCATGTTTTTGGATGCACGAAGGTTAAGATTGTGAGAACTGCCCAACACAAATTCTTCTGTTTTTTCAAATACCTACTCCGTCATCCAACTCCTGGAATGACACAGGTATCGTATTTTGTCAAAAAAAACGCTGTTAGAATTTAAGCGACACTATGTATCACATACACACATCCCAACGAGTGTATTATATACCTATCTATGTGTTGGTTGGTTGAGAAACTTGAGTCGCTACTAGACAGACACAATCATGTTCCAGTAAAGTGTTACAAACATATAAGTAAACTGGTTGCCAACTTGCTGAATAAACATCATTTGTCATAGTAATAGGCAGCGGGCTGGGGCTCGGGGCGCGCGTGTTCGTTCCCGGGAAACTTGGCTGGGAGTAACATAAACTGCACATATATGTACAGGTGAATGATTTCTTTGTAAGAGTCATATGTCAAAAACAATAAAAAATAACATTTACTTCTTTTCGACCCATGGAGTTTTTCACCGGTGACTCTCCATAGGCAAACCTAGCTCTTTTTTACGACCGGTCACACGTGCCCGATGGAGTGGGTTTATCTATACATATAATAAAATCGTAGGAAAGTCAAAACTGTACATTGAATATTTTTTTAAAAGAATACTTGGGGCGTGATCTACAATCGATACCGAAGCCAAAAATATAGTTTTTAGAATTTTTGTCTGTTTGTCTGTTTGTCTGTTTGTCTGTTTGTCTGTTTGTCTGTTTGTCTGTTTGTCTGTTTGTCTGTTTGTCTGTATGTATGTCCGGGATAAACTCAAAATGTACTGCATGGATTTACTTCAAATTTTCCATGAATATTACTAAGAGGTCGGGTCAACATATAGGCTACATATTATCACGCTATCACCTACGGGGGAGGAGCTGTGAGTCTTTATTTTTCTTAAGCATTCTGTGACAGCGTGTAATCCAACGATGCATATTTAAATGTTTTTTTTTTTAGTAAGCCATGCTATTATCTAGCTTTACACCATAAAAACTACGCCATTTAAGTAACTTGGGCAGAGAAACATAGTTTAATGAATGTTAGTAGTATAGAGACAATTTTAAAGCAGCGCCATCTATGAGATTCCATAAAAATCAAATCAAGTTACATGTTAACACTTTTTGGAAATTAATAATTTAAATTTGATCATGTAGTTAGTTATTCTTAAAATTCATAGATGGTGATATGATGTGATGTGCATTTTCTTCATAAAAGTTGTATCATATAGTTCGTTTTGACAAATTCAAGTTCCAACAAAACCCTGAAAAACTTGAGTAGAGTTGAGGAAGACAATTTTAAAAAAAAAGGGGTTTTAAGTATTACATTTGTGGTGTGAGAGGTGGCATTTTTCCAGCTCTGTGAAGTCGACCAGTTTGCGAGATCCCTTACGTATGACGAGTACGAGCAGCAAAGGGGTGTATTTAACTGACATCGACGAGGAGGTGCTGTGGAAGGTATTCCGGGAATTTTCAAGGACGCCGCATTGGGTAGGGTTTATACCGTGCACCCGAATAGTGGCGAATGCTATTTTCTGCGGTTGTTACTTCACACTGTCCGAGGCCCAACGTCTTTCGCCTTTCTAAGGACATTTGATGGCGTGGAGTATCCCACTTACCACGCAGCCTGCGTAGCACACCACCTTCTCGACGGTGACTAAAATTAGAATCCTCGCGGAGGTGAGCGTCAGTGACAGTCCCAGCCACATGCGTCATCTTTTTGCCATCATCTTGGTGTTTTGTGGAGTCGCGAACCCGGTAGCTTTGTGAGAGAAGTATCGCCATCATCTGTCTGAAGATTTTCTACTAGCTTTGTGGCGTGCTACTAGAGACGAAGTCGAAGTAACTGATGAATGCGTGCTGAACACCTGTCTCAGTTCACATCAAGATGTGGTCATTTCTATGGGCGGCAATCCGCTGATCGAATATGGGTTACCAGCTCCCCAATCATCACCGCATCAAGGCCGTGGAAATCGGGAGTATAACGCTAAGATAAATTACGAGCCGGGTAAAATGACCACCATACGAAATGACCATGTCATCGTGTTCTCTTCAGAGCAAAAACAATGACACCGTCCTTGAAAGCGTTGGGCAAAACCAGGGTAAAATGTTTTTAATGGATGCTCCTGGTAGAACAGGAAAAACATTTGTTACCACTGGCATGCTTGCAGAGGTCAGAAGGCAAGGCAAAATTGCTATTGCTGTAGCGTCGTCGGAATCGCTGCCATAGTGCTTCCGGGTGGCAAGACAGCACATGCCATGTTTAAAATTCCCGTCGATTTAGAGAGCGCCGAAACGCCTGTTTGTGGTATGTCGGTTGACATACCGTAACAGCGATAAGCGACACGTGCTCAAGGATTGCTCTCTGATCGTATGGGATGAGTGTATAATGGCAAATAGGCAGGCAGTTGATACCGTGGACAGAACCCTGCAGGACATCCGCAGGAACGAACATTTGATGGGTGGTGTCACAGTTCTGTTCAGTGGCGATTTCCAGCAAACACTTCCCGTAGCGACGCGGGGATCGAGGGCTGACGAGGTGAATGCTTCATTGAAACGATCTTCGTTTTGGTCACGAGTTCGTACGCTGCGCTTGACCATTAATATGAAAACTCGGCTCGGCGGCAATGCACGTTCATTGCAAGAATTCTCCGATGTCCTTCTAAGTCTTGGCGAAGGCACTCTGACAGGTGGTCCTTACAGAGTCTCTCGGTAGAGTGGTATCCAGCTTACAAGAACTCATTTGCTGTGTGTACGGGGACATCAGTCGTATACTGCACCAGCTTATTGAGTGTGTGAGCGATAACGCCGACGCCCAAAAATAATCACGCTGCAGCAAATAACGAATGTATTCTCTCGGAAATTGAGGGGAATGAAGTGGTCTACACCTCGATAAACACTGTTGCCGAGCAAGATGATCCAGCACATTATCCCGTGTAATTTCTGAACTCCCTGTCAGCAAGTGGACTTCCACCGCATACCATCAAGTTGAAGGTCGCTGTCCTGATTATGCTTCTTCGGAACCTATCTCCTCCGAAGTTGTGTAACGGGACCCGCCTTAAAGTCATCTCGCTCCATGAAACATCATTGAGGCGGAAATTCTTACGATTCTCCTCATACCTCACAACTTCCCGTTCCAGTTCAAGCGCGTACAGTTCCCCATGACTGTTTGCTTCGCGATGACCATCAATAAGTCACAGGGGCAGACACTGAGGGCAGCGGGTGTCGACCTCAGGACGAGTTGCTTCTCACACGGGCAACTGTACGTCACTTGCTCCCGCGCCACCAGTCCTGACTCTCTTTACATTTTGGCTCCTGGCAGAATCCGTACCAACGTAGTTTATAGGGAAGTCTTGTAAGGTATTACCATTATACGTATTTTTACTCTTTTGTGTCCTGGAATGTATTCCTGCATTATTTTCTCTATTTCCTTCAGTTTCATCTTATGACTGAACTGAGCAGGATTCCCATATAACTCTCTTCACTTGCTTCGTTTGCAAAAAAACTTATATTTTAATGCTATTTTAAAAGTTGTTTACTTATTATACTATAGCGACACTGGCATCTTAGGTATTTTTGGCGCTGTAGAGCCTTCAAGCAGACGATGTCGCGGGCAGCAGCTAGTGTGGAAATATACCTAAGTACATTTTTATACAAGTAGGGAAACTTAGGAGATTAGTTCGAATTCCGCGTGAGTCGCAATGAGGCGGAATTCAAACTGATCTCCACGTGTATCAAACGATGTTCTAAAATATACTTTCGGGGAAATAAATAAATAGGGGTTGATAGGCGACTCATGGGGGTCGTGTAGTGCCCAACCTGATGCGATAAATACAATCAATTGTGTCGGGAGCATTTTTTTCCCGTTCCTTCAAGCCTTCATACCGGGGCTCGACTTCCCTTTCGGATAACCCTGCCCCAGTAGGCTTCGACCTGACTAGGCCACTGCTGTTGCTGCTAGCTCCTTGAGGCGCGCGGAGACAGTGCGCGGCGTCGACGATGGCAGGAGCAAACTTACACACACTTCCTCACTGGTGCGGAAAACAGTAAATTGTGTGACTTAAAGGCTAAAGCTGCGGTAGGCGAGTATGTGTATTGAAAAATATATAAATCTGAGATATTAATTCGAACACGGAAGTTATGTGTTGCTGTCGCTCCGTACCACACAACACCACTTTTGTCTCGAAACGATGGATCTTGTAAGGTGGCAACGGGAGTCAAGCTGTGGGGCAAACTTAGACTGAGTCTAAGACTACTGCTACCCTCAGGTCGTTCAGTGCGCACACAGCTGCAGCTGGCCCGTCCGCGCACTGATAGACTTTGTAATCACGGTGCTTAAAGTGTTATTCGATCAACAAACAGGCAGCGAATAATTGAACAAATCCTATAATTAGAGTGCTGAATGCTGGAGCACGGGTAGACGTCATGTCCAGCGTCAACAGCGGCGCGGTGCGGCGGTGGCGGCGAGGTGCGGCGGTGGAGGCGCGGTACTTTCGATCAAAAGCCTTTCATTCGGATTATAATTTTAAAGCTAAACCTAAGTTTTATAAAAGATTTAAGTAATCATCAAGCAAAGTTACTCTTTCGCATATTTAATTAAATATTTGTAAACAAGCCTTACAATTAGGTAAACGAAAAAGTGAGCAAGATTTTTTTCTGGTTGAGTTGGGATTTAAAATGAGGATCTAATTTAGATAACGTCCTTCAAAGTTAAAGAAAAATTAAAAATTTGTGTGGAACAAGCGTAGCCGGGCTGTAAGGCAGTCTTTGTTGAGTAAAATCGCTTTCAGCGAATCACTGCTAATAATAGCTGACTAGTGAACCATTAAAGTATTTCTATTCAAATATATAATTGTTCTGCTTAATTAAAGAGCAACAAGCTCTCGTTACGGTTTAATTAAAGTAAACAGTTAAGAACTAACTTACTAGCGCAAGTTTAGCTTAGGGACGCGCACCAAGCGTGACTTCATTAATTAATACTTGAATGAAATCTAAACTAGACTTGTGATTATTGTGATCACTTAAAGCATTGAAAATTACAAACAAATAATGTTTGGTTTAAATATGTGATTGCTATTGTAAGAGTGGGATGATTTGGACGTGCACTGCGAGGGCTGGTTAGAGACGGCGCAGGACAAGAAAGTTTGGAAATACTTGGGGGAGGCCTTTGCCCAGCTGTGGGACAGTAACATCTAGTAAAAAAAAAAAAATTAAGAGTAGGTACAGTTCACTTATATTATTAGATATATTTAGATAGAAAATGAAATCAAGTCGTATCGAAGACAATGTGTATAAGGTATATCATCGCAAAAAGCACAAAAGTCTGTCTTAATTAAATTAGGACAAGTAATGTTGTAACGAATGTCCTCTCTGGTAGTCCGGTCGGCAGCCCGGCTCGTGGCGCGGCGGTAGCCCGCCGGCGGCTCGCCATCGGACTGACTCCGAGCACTGAGTCAGAAGAAGAACAAGTCACGAACAAGAAGCGCGGCGCGGCGCTGCGACGATGCGGTGAGCTGTGATTGATTGATGAGCTCATTATCCGCCGCTTTGTTTGTCCACAGCTGCCCGGTGGACACCGCGCCCTACTTCCAGCGATTTTGCACAAGTAGTACAATCGAAGTTTTCAACAATGAATAATATTTTTTTTTCATTTAAATAAAAAATATACCATATTGGAACTTATACTAGCTACTTTGTACTTTTATTCTTAATTGTTTACTTTGTGTATGTAACCGTTGTGCTGTGTCTGTACCGAATAAAAGTATTTCTATTCTATTCTATTCTTTCACCCGCGTAGGTACATAAAAGACCTTCCCTCTTTCTCCCCCTTTTCTCACTTTTTTTATAAAATAATTAGCTTATGTCCGTCTCTAGGGTCCCAACTATCTCTGTACCAAAATTCATCAAAATCGGTTTAGCCATTTAGGTGTGAAGACGTAACAAACAAATAAACAAACAAACTCACTTTCGCTTTTATAATATTAGTAAGGATTATTTAGCATCTGCTAGTGACTTTAAACCCGTCTGAAAGAATAAAATTATTTTGAGTGAACATATACAGCTTTTTTTTATTTTTTATCTTTATTTTACGGTGGGAAAATCATCCAATGACAACCCGCGCTCTTGGGCGGAGTGGGAGATAGTGTCAGACTCTTAATGACTAAACGACCCACCCTGTTCCTTCTAGCCTTCATACCGGGGCTCGAGTTCCCTTTCGGATAACCCTGGCCCCAGTAGGGTTCGACCCGGCTGGGTCCCTGCTGTTGCTGACAACTCTTTGAGGCGCGCGGGAACAGTGCGCGACGTTGACGACTTGGGCTTGGTCCAGACAGTTACCGGATGGCCGGACAGCGAGCTACCCATTGCTCACTGTCCGCAAGCCCGCGCCTACGGTGGCCGGAAATCGGGATCACAATCCCGGCGGCGGCGGCGGCCGCGGCGAGCATTACTACTTCGCAGAAGTCGGTGACCGCCTGCCACTCCTCCTCGCTTCGGACCACCTCGCTACCAGGACCCGGGAACATAACATAAACAGCTGGAATCAAGGAAAAGGGGAAAGTATCCTACGAGCTATTCCAGGACGTGGCCTACCTGTGTGCCAAATTTCTTTCTAATCCGTTTTAGCGTGAAAGAACAATAACAAACCTTATTATGTAAGTGTGATATGATAACTTTATTTAAAACTAGCCTTTGCCGAAAAAGACTTGAGTCCTGCCAAAAAGAACTCAAAGACTTAGTCTTTTTAAAAGAACTCATGACTGTGTCCTTTAAATCTATAGCTATAGTTTGAAGTAGTGTTGTAAGAAACTCCAGTATTTTAGTCTTCATTTCGAGACTCGAGTAGATTTTCAAGACTAGGACTCGTTAGTCTCATGAGTTCGAGTCCTTGTAGTCCTCTGAGTCCTGTCGAGTCTTTACTAGTCTTTTGGAGTCTTTTAAGTTCTTCGAGCTAAACTGAGTCATGAACTTGAGTTTTATTTTTTATTTTTTTTCGATGGGAAAAATTGATGAAAGCAAATATATTTTTGTTATTAAAACGAACGTATTTTGTCAGTTTAAAATTGTAGCTTGTTTCCCGTACAAAAATAATATTAAATAATCAACATGACTAGTCAAGACGATAAAATAAGACCATCACCCATATTAAGTTACCTATATACGAAGCGAGCGCGCCTTTCTAAATCAGGACCTTACCATACCATACCATTTCTGTCAAAACTGCCAGAAAAATAATCGCTCAAATCGCTTTCGTCACACCAATTCAAGTTCATGACTCAGACTAGCTCAAAGAACTTAAAAGACTCGAAAGGACTAAAGAGGACTCAAAGGACTCAGAGGACTCAAAGGACTCGGGACTCATGTGACTAACGAGTCCTAGTCTTGAAACTCTACTCAAGTCTCGAAATGAAGACGAAAAGACTTGAGTTTCTTACACCACTAGTTACATACCTAGTCGTTCACTAAAATGTAACTTGTGTGTACTGACGTCACCTACTGCTAGCGGGCATTAGTTATTGATATGATATACAAATGATTTCATCGTACTGGAATCGAACCTAAGAGGATAGCAAACTATCTGTTGCTCTACTGAGCCATAAGTCGTCTTCTTTAATACGATTTCTAAGATGACATCGTAAACTATAGATGACTAAACTTGACCCTCTTCAAGTGCTACTATGAGGGAATAAATTTAATAGATTTCAAATTGATTAGTTCTATCTATCACGTATTACAAGGAAATCAGAAAAACTCTTGAATATTCACGTCCTTCTCTGTTCGAGTACGTTATGTTATGGTCGTTATGTTGTTTTGTTACGGTTCGCCAAGAACGGCTGTGAGAGAACGCAGTAGTGTGAGTGAACCCGTGAGTGATCGCCAGCGATTGAATGCTCTCCAGGGCACATTAAAAGTTTACTGCGCGAGTGTTTGCGCATTCACTGCACAATCTGCGCGGTGTAAGCGCGGTGTTCAGCTATGGCACCTTTGTACCTGTGTGTGTCGTCGTACCTAACTACAGTACGTCGACGTCAAGAGAAAACAAGGAGCAAGGAAGATCGGGTAGTTTCTGCAAAATGTAATCAGGATCTTTGGTAAAATGGTTCATTTTCAGTGTTAGGAAAAAATCTTACACAAAAGCACAGCACAAGCCGGAAATTAAGTTTTCATTCAATCATAAGCAGCTAATAAATGCAGGTTGATTTTCAACTGAAACATTAAGTACATTCTTCATTAAAAATCAGTTTATTTTTTTTTATAATTTAGGGACTTTTATAACGCTGTGCGTATATCAGTCCCATCGTACCCTAAGACAATTATTATTTAACAACATCCGATATCAATGGATCAGGGCCATAAAGTCGAACAACTTTCTCGCTTCATCGGAAGTCGGCTTGCTTAATATTTGGTGGAATGTACCGATATTGTTCTTGTTCAACTTCAAAACCCTGAACAACTTACTCCTATCAGCTTCATACTGAACACATTCCATTAACAAGTGATGCATATCGTCTACAACTCCACACACCTCACAGTTGGGAGAGGTTATCTTTTTCATCAAGAAAGCCAATTTGTTGCATGGGAAATGTCCCGATCTGAGTCTGTGAGCTGTAACCACTAGTTTTCTACTTAGGTAATATTTACAAACCAGGGTAGACGAGCAGGCTGACACTGTATGGTTTTATACCAAATTCCTTTTTCTAATAAAGTTTTGTCAAAGTATTCCTTCAAAAATCAGTTAGTGAGATTGTGAACAGTGGTTCCATCAGCATGTTATGGTGATGTGTCGGCGCGGTCCGGCTGGAGGCGCGTGCCTCGTGCGGCAGCCGCGCGGCGCTCTCCGCCAGTCGCACAGCGAGCCCCGCGCGCGCCGACCGCCGCGCTCCGCCCACTACTGCGCGACCTCTACTACCGACGCTAATCGCTTATCGCTCCGACGCGCTCACTGCCAAACACTTACTATTTCCTTCAGGAGTTTCAAAAACTTCGGGAGTTCTATTCGGTACGTAAAGTAGTATTTTGTTAGTCGTAACATTTCAAATATGGTTTCCTAAAACTTCTGATGTTCAGTTCTCGGGAAATCGCATAAAATAAATCTCCGTGCTGCGGTTAATATCGTAAATTAAAAGTTGTATTTCAGTGGCCGTGCGCCGCCGGGTCCATGTGGAAATAGATATCATTTAGTGTAATCTGTACGTCGATGTGTGGCTTGGTTGCACCGTTTAGTTCTCGCGAGTAAACTCACTCAAAACTGTGTCAGAAGTGAGTGTCAGCTGCTGAACGAGTCCTGTTCGGGTTTGTATACAATTTTTACATATATTCCAGCTGATTTAAAAACAAACTTGTTAAACTAATTTTCTACACTGTCTGCGCCGTTTGTAATCGAAGTCTGTTGCACGATAAAAGTTTTACAAATCGTTGTCAAAGATTACTGCTACAGTGCAATTTAATGACGGGATCCGCATGAGAAACACATTGAGTTTCCTTACCTATGCTGGTGTAGGTGCGAGGATTGGGCTCACTGCTACAGCATCACGTGTTCGCTCGTAGGTGCAGCTCGCACGACGAGCCCGACGGCGACGGCTCTCGGCGAGCAGCGCGATTCGTGCCGCGTCGCTATTGTATCAGCAAAAGACAATTAATCTGTTCGTCACAGTTAAAAGGCGTTGTTATAGTAAATTGTACCGAGAGTACGCACTGATTGGTATTTAACTGAGGTTCATAAATCTTGGGCAAATTCCAAAACGTCGGCGTTTACGGCGTGTGCCTGTGCGTGATTGTCACGCAAATTATTTTAGTGGCACTTCGGCCACAGCTTCACCTCTTAAAAATCTCGTTTCCAGAACCATTTCCACGATACAGATCGTTTGGGAAACTACAATCCGAATTGGGCCGAACGTTTGGGAATTATGTCACGATTCACGAGTATCACCCGCACAATATTGTGGTTAGCACAAACCGTGGCTCTTGTTGCGCCGCACACGTACGACACGGGCGCGTGCCAATCTGAACATCATCACAATCTCCACAATGTCACTGATAATCTGGAGCCGACGTGTACACTCGTAGCTACTAACACCGGAATTCTAGACATTGAATTACAGATTGAAACTGTAGAGATGACGTGCATCGTTATTACCCTCCTCAGAGTCCTGTTACTGGATTTATTTGAACAGAATTTTAGGAAACTGTGTTCTAATGAAAAAACTATTACGATAAAGGATGCTGGGCTACACAGCTAGCAGGCCTGCCAGACTCTAGTGTTGATAGGGGCTATAGTGTGGTAGGACCGCGTGGGACGGCTCTCCTGAGACCATCTCCATTTCTGAGGAGGTCGCACTGATAGAAGATATCAATACAAGGTGCTTACATGCCATCGTAAGCACCCTTTAAATGTGTCAATTTAACTACCAAAGCCAAAGGTAGTGAAAATTGAAAAAACAAAATGAAAAAGGTTTGGAGTGTTACATGGTGTTTGGATATATAATTAAATTAGCTGTGACTTCGTTCGCCTGGACTACAGGATTTTGAATTTATTTTTTCTAAAATAAAAGTAGTCTAAGTTACTCCTTATTACATCAACTAAGTACCTGTCAAAAAAGTCCCGTCAAAATCGGTCCAGCCATTTCAGAGATTAGCAGGAACAAACAGACATACAGACAAAAATTGTAAAAAATGTTATTTTGGTGTATGTACCGTATATATTATATTCATATGCATGTAGTAAAAAGCGGTTATTTCAATATTACAAACAGACACTCCAATTTTATTTATATGTAGAGATGTATAAATGACTCTAATTTAGGTTTATTCAAAAAATAAGGCATCCATATAGTTTTACCAAGTCCGCCTCCACAACTCAGTAATAGGCTCATTGACGAAGCTGGTGTCAGACTTTGGACCTCTCTCGAGATAACCTGTGTTAATTTTTGACCTGTCTTTATATGCCAGCGGGGAACATCATGTTACAATGTTCGTCTCATCCACGGACCGATACCGGCGATCGTCGCTTGATCTCCCCGCAGCTCTTAATTTAAATCCAAACCAGTTTCCATGGAAATTCTGCCATAGGCGTGAGTTACACGGTTTCCGGGGTCATTCATGATCAACAAATGGGTATGAAATTCAACCAATATAGCAAAATTTTGGATAGGTATTTTTTGACCAAAATTTTATTTATTTATTTATTTTTATCCCCAACAATATCCATACAGACTACTGTAGTTGCAATGGTCAGGGAAATTTAAAAAATGTAGTCAGGGAGGAACCCTGAAAAGATGAAGATCCAAAATAAGTCATGATGTCATTGTCGTTAACGTCATCATATTCCTGCCCTTAGAACTTGGCTTGTGATCGATGAAACACATTTTTATCTGTCTGGCTTACCTATAGGATTGGCTCACTACATCGTATATGACCGTGGTAAGAATTTATCAATCAAAGAAAACGAGAAGAAACATGACACGGACTAATGTGGCATAGAGTCAGTGTCGTATCGCTTCTCATTCTCTCACTCTCGCGAGAGAACGTCATTTCTGATTAGGTATTTCGCTTTTATAGGCATACGTAGATAGATTAGATGCGAATAGGTGTTTAACAATAAATATAATCTTAATATATTTATAATCTAGATGTGCAACAAAGTATATATAAATAAAATAATCATTGAAGTAAAGGACGGCACGGTTGACATAATTTATCACATTATTTCTTGTTTTCTCATCTATCTTACAACTCACTTGCGTAAGCACAGTTCCTTGTAGTCAAGATTATCCGTCAACAACTTGCTCTCTGTCTTGTGGAATCGGAGCTGCCCTACGACAAGTATGTGCCCGACCCAGCTCTCGATAGAGGCAACGTCACATGCCCTGGATCGGTCTGATATAGAGGCGGTGGACCGGCGGCCGGCGTGCAATGATTGTTGATATAATCGTTCCGCATAACCTCGTAAAATCCGAGAAAGATAAGCAAATCAAGTAACTATCTTGACTTGACTCGCGATTTGTCGACATTCGTTAGGCGGCTGGGTTGATTCAGAAAGTGGTACTTTTGGACACAGCTCGTATCGGCTGTATCGTAGCAGGTCCCTTTCTCTGGAGCCCTGCCAGTAGTTTGTACCTTGTTTGGGATATTGATACATTAAAATATAAATATTTAAATGAATAAACGAAAATACAATAATCAAAAGAAATACAAACCATTACTTTTTTTTCATTAAAATAAAGTAAACAAAACATTTTTTTACCTATAATATTATTAAGAACAAGTCACATAAGTAATTCATAAAAAAGCGGTCAAGAGCGAATCGGGCTCGTGCACTAAGGGTTCCGTACAAAATTACCTATGAAAACAGTTCCACTCCCGAATTGAGATACGAAGATTTTTCCAAATTGCATTTTTTTTGTGACGTAATACAAATTTACAGTCTTCAGATTTTTTCTATACTTGTGCTATAAGACCTTGCTTCATGCCAAATTTTAGGAATCTAGGTCAACGGGAAATCGGAAATCAACATTCATACCTGGTGTGGTATGAATTTTGATTCCCTGAGAGTGTCGAAATACTCGTATACATTTTTTTTGCGACATAAACATCGCAGACCTGAGTACGTATATGGTTATAATTTCAACTCGATACCGCCACGCGTTCCCGATACGAGTATAATGGGTCCTGACTCCTGACATGCAGACGGACAATAAAGTGAGCTTAAAAGGGTTCCGCTTTTTCCTTCTAAAGAACGAAACCACCACATTTTATTAGATATGCTAAGACCAACGTGCCATGCACGGCCGATACGCTCCGTGCATGCTACGCGACGATGTTGGTTTGTGACGAAACGGTCTAGTGGCCTCACATTTGCAATACACAGAATATATTTTTGCGTCCAACTTACATAGCACGGTTGAGGTATGATCATAATAATTATGGTGTGATGTAGGCAGACTCCGTCATTATATAATTTGTTTTGCACGGTGATCAAAACTGCGAGTAAACGTAAAGAGGAGGGACTGGTTTCCAGCGTTAAGATTAAACAGTATTATAGAGTCGTCTGTGGGCTGTTGATCCGCCTACTAGATTATTTTCCCTGTTGAGCCCGAGCTGCCGCGGCCCCCCGTCCCAAACAAATACCTTTTTAAATCACCAATGAACAGGACACAAATATTTACTCACTCATAAATTATTTATAAAAGCTGCCATGAATTGTGTATTTCAGATTCTGAGAACAATGTTCTCTGAACTAGAAGTTATCGACCAGAAAATAATTGCCTTCACGTACAACGATGCACACCATTCATTTCTTCATAGAAATCTAATCTACAATATTGTATGGTCGGGTGGATTGAGGCGAGCGCGATATCAAATAAAAGAACCCGTAATTGTGCCTAGACTTTTATTTGAACAAAGCATTCATTTATATCATGACGTAAAAACAGAGATACTAATAATGTTGTATCTTGTAAAACAAGAACACTAAAGATCCGCAATAACCTAAGTGGGAGCTTGAAGGCCGGTGCGGCGGCGGCCCTGTTCGTGCTCCTTATTACTTTGAGCCAGAACTTTAGAAAACTTTCAATACACGAGTAATTAAAGACACGTTCAGTTCGCACGTCACAAACAGCAAATCACTATGAAAACAGAATTTGCGTTACATATTTCCTATCTCTACGAAGCAAGTGATAGCGCCGCAGATGGTACCTAAATTATGTCTGTTTTTTTTTCGATAACACGTTGGAAATCCTATCCTACCCTACTCATAATATTAATCTCTGTGGTTGGATGTTTAAATGTTTGGATATTTCGCTAATCAAAAGGAATCTGCCATTCTAAAGTTGATAGAGCTAGTGCGACTTGCCGACTTTTACTGACTAAAGCCCACTTGTGGTCCTCTAGTCACTTTCACATTTTAGGGTCGCTGTGGCTCTTTCGAATCTTCAAGACATCGGCCCTGGCGGGCCTTGTCGCTGGCGTCTCTTTGAAGCATGCGTGGCACACAACGCGTCATCGAATAAGGCAATTTTTTACAAAAGCATCAGTGCGCGAATCCGACTTGCTCTTGCTTGGTTTTTTTTAAATTGGTTAACAATATAATGTGTTATTTTACTCTGAAAATATCTCTCAATCAGCAAAAAATGCATTTCAGCTGCATCGTGTCAGGGTACACATTACTCACTTCGTTTCATAAGCGACAGCGCGTTGACTTCGACCTGCGTCGCGTCGACACGCAACTTGAGCGAGTTGGAGACTCGCTATTATTAGCTGCGACCTACCAGCCATGGGTACATGGGTGTGTAAACAAGCGGGCACCCTCCGTGTGGCAACTGTCGCCTTCCATTGATTCATAGACAAAGGTTTGAGTGAAGTGTCCTCCAGTACTTAAAGTCTACTTTTACCTACGACTATCAAAGTCCCGCGAAATAACTGAGCAACAAGGTTTACGATTAAATGACTGCACTTATTATAAATACAAAAAAGAAATCGTGAAGCATGGCCACGGGTTGGCCACTGGGATTACTCGATGTTTTCCTGAGATTTTTATACTGAAAGAAATAAAACAGGTATATTATCACAATCAGTTTTATTAGTGAGCTTATTACGCTAATATTGCACCGCGGACGCTCTCGTGCGAGTGCGGCGGCGGCAGCGCGCGCGTCACTGTCCGCACTCACCGTCGGATCGCGGCGTTTTAATATCCGACAGTTTGTTAATTTAATAAACGTTCTCGTTGTATCGCGTGTTCTGTAACAATCCTGAACAAACACCGTTTAATGTTGATTGCACGAGCTACAGAAACAGTGCCAGCCAGTCTGGCCTAATATTTAACAAGATGACGTAGTTTGCATAATTTTCAAGTAATTCAGATATTTTCGGATGTGACTGCAAGGAGTTATATTTACACAGAAATGCCTACCTACGCGTTCATGTGTGATTGTTCCATAATTAAACAGCTTGTCGAAGCCGTGGCGACTGCGCAGCGTTTCCGGCCTTGATAACGATTTTCCTCGAAAGCTATGTCTACGAAGTTCTGATAACATTCATATATAATTCAAACTTCTGTGTAAATATGTAATATATATATTCGAGTTTCAGAGAGATCAGTTTTTATGATAGATCACTGTTGATAATATCGAAAATTATAAGCTATTTTGGTGGTGTCCAGTTGATTTTTACGCTCTACGAGTATTAAATTATAGGAGCACGTCTCGATGTCTGTACGTAAATACTTAATAACGCATTCGTCTGTAATCATCACACAGTAGTTAAGAGATGAGCTCCTGTGACAGTTCGCACGGTGCCCGAGCTCGCGCAGCTCACGGAGCACGCCGGCCGCTTCCACAGCTAACTCGCTCGAGTACCAATCTGTGTGAGGGCCCACACATTACCAGCAGAAGCTATCACAACATATTTACTCTCGGAACGTTCTGTTAACGCTCGAATGTGACAGTCACTATAGAATTTTCACACCTGTTTATAAACGTGTGACGATGTGAGGAGACTGTTGACAGCGACGAGCGGCTGGAGGCGAGGGACTGGACGATCATAGTCATCGCACGTGGATACTGTTGACTGTCTTCGAGAATGTTATAATTGTCACATGTTTATTCAGATTGCGCAGTGTTAACCTGTGACGACGGAAAATGAGTTCATATATGTAAATATTAAATCGTATTTCGTAATGTAGCTGCTTTATTCCTGAGTGACATATGCTATAATTTATTTACGCGGGCGAAGCCGCTGGCAAAAGCTAGTTTTTTATATCGCAAATAGTAACTACTCTACATGAAAAAACTTAAATATTAATATTAGTTCTCTTTTATATTGTGTTTTTTTTTTTTAATTATTATTATTCTATGATCCAATGTTGATTGATATAAATAAATAAATTATTAATAGGCTCGTTGCTGTGTTCCCAAAACGCCTTGTATGTATGTATGTCTAGTGGTCTGATGATGGAACGGACTTGGTGGAATTAAATTGTGGATTTTCAGAGGTTTAAAAAAGTTCAAGATGAGTAGAACCTGGCCTTAATTTTTTTTTTTTTGGATAGTGCTCAATTTTTTCTTGATTTTTGATCCTGTGTTACCGTCACTGTCATTTAGAAGATAATACAATATTTATATGAGCTTGTGGAACTACGAATATTTACAATGGCGACATAATGTATGGTTAGAATAATTGAATTAAGAAGCCACTTATGCTCGTAGAACAAATTGTAGAAGGTGAACCCGCGACCCTCACTACTGCTGATCCGATTGATGCGAGACGCACAGGACCGTGCGCTGTGGTGACACTTGGGGGAGGCCTACGTCCAGTAGTAGACGTATTTCGGCAGAAATGATGACAATGACATGCAAGATGTGATGTAAAGTTAAAGTGGCGAGTCAAATCGAGACGAGGGCGGTCGTGTTGGTTTGACATTAGGATGTATCTGAGGAAACGTTTTTCCCATTCAAAACAATCTTGTGTTGGTCGCGCGGCGTGATTGCCTTTATTGGGTCTCTATTGACCTCGATACGACTGCGGGCTCTGTCAGCACGCACACGCTGCTCTCTGTCAGACTCTCTTATTTCCCTTCTAAAAAGGGTAGCTTGACTATAACAATATTAGTTCACGTCGGGATTCCATATATTTGTGCTTACTAGGCTGCGACGGACGAGTCTAAATTATATCACAACGTAGTTCACCCTTCGGTACGGTCCGGAAAACCCGCCGTAGTCACTGCAAACACGTCGTGACAACACATACCGCAAATACTATGATTTGAGATCGAGCAACTTTGCTCTTTTTTCCAACCGAAGCTGGTTAGTTAAGTATTAAAAATTATGACGTTTAAAAAACTATATGTGTTTTCAAATAACATCACGTCATTACAAAATAAGACATTCGGAAAGTCAAATTCAATATTTTAAACTCATGCGTCATTTAAAATGTGGTCCTGTTCAGGCAGTATGTGCCATCGCTGACACTGCGATGAATATTATAAAAGTGTCCGGGAAATGCTGACATTGCAATAATAAGCTGTCGAGAGAGGTGTCCCGCGCCTGACCGGCACCCCGGCGCTGGTGTCGCGAGTGTCGCCGGGTGTCGTCACCGCTGTCCGACACTCGTAGGCGGCGTGTTTCATTTCCGGCGCGACTCGGGGCAGGTTTACTTTTCAGCCAAAAGCTTATATTAAATTTGTCATTCGTTCTAATATAGGAGCCATAGATATATTATATTCCTATGATCGACGCAGACAAGAGGCCTTACCATGACGTGTAAGAATGTGAGGCGTGCGAGCGTGCGAGAGGGACCGTCCCTTTAACAGTTCAGTGTAGAATGTGAGGCGTGCGAGCGAGCGAGAGCGACCATCCCTTTAACAGTTCAGTGTAGAATGTGAGGCGTGCGAGCGAGCGAGAGGGACCATCCCTTTAACAGTTCAGTGTAGAAAGTCAAATCCATCGCTTAAGAGCTCATGGTAAGACCTCAGATAACGATTGCTCAAGGCGTACAAGGGATGGCGATCACAACAACTTGAATTTTCTGACATTTAATTCGCTAATTACGAGTACCTATTCATTAATCAATCAACTTTTTGAGTATCTACCCACCAACAATCGTATTTTTAGATTATTACAAAATAACACTTTTTATTTTAAATACAGCTCACTCTGCTCAGAACATGGTGTATGTTCTGAGTTTCATCGCAATTTTGTTTACATTATCGAATCTTTTATAGATTACTTATATTTGAGCTGACAGTTGCCTGCTTGCAATTTATTAACAAATTCTTTAGTAGGAACCTTCCACACCAAAGCTGGCCCTCTTTGACGTGTATTTTATTGTTTATGCCTACGTAGATAATTACAGTTGTAAGTCGGGACTCGGGAGTACCTAGTCCGACACTTCCCGAAATGTAACTAATAGAAAAACGACAGACTAGCAACTCGGCGTCATTCGCTCAACACTTTGGAGCTTCGACTCGACCAGTACATCATTACTGATAATCCTCTTGAGTTGTTTCTCAATAGACTCAAGCGCTTCATGCACGGACGGATCTGGCACCTTGTCACCTCTGGAATAGATCGGGCAGATCTGTCTCAGAGGTGAGCCCAGTACTCCTAGTATACAGTCATATACGATCGAACTTACACGTGAGAAAAGTTTAAAGCTGTTTCGGCGTGTAGTACCTTCTGGCTTCGCTAGGATCACTAAATTTTTGGCTGCCAATTGAACCTCACCATCGCGGGCGAATGTCAAGGTAATACCAAGAAGCCCAAGATAGTGGGTTAACGACACGGTTATTATACCTTGGAAATATGGCGTGGGTAAAAATTGGCTCATTGTAGCGGAATGAAATATAAGCCTGGGTTTTATTTAGTAGCATTGAACCTGATCAAAGCGGTGTCGAAGTTAACTAAATTGGCATCACCTCATTCAGAGACAAGCTTCGAGGACCAACTCAATCGCTCATCCACTCATCTCGGGGAGATTAGATCTGCGAACTAAAAGCTCGCACAATGGACACACATCTCGCTTTATGTCGTCTGAATCACTGAAACAATCATACTCCGTCAGTTATTCAATTGGTCTGACATACTTATGGTACATATATGTAAGTTACTACACAACTACTAGGAAAAAGGAACACGGAACGTGAAGTTGGACAAAGCAACCGAATTTAACAAATGGTTCGTATCTAATTAAAAATATTTGATCCTCCTAAGTGTTGTGTGTGGACTGAGTTAGTAAGTGCCGCTACAATATCGCACGGTTTGCGCGACCCGAACAGCGCGGAGGTTATAAATAATGCAGTAACTATTTAAGTGAGCTGTGTCAGTGCTTGGCGACAATATTGTTAGTGTGACACCCCAGTCACCTCTGAGGGCCGCGGAGTTTGAACTCACCAATGTTTGCACAGTTCCGTACCTCGCTAAAGTCATCATTGTGTTGACCGTCAATCAGTATCACGTTATTATCGACTAACTAATTGATTTAATACTATTTGAAACGTTCTACAAACATAACACTACCAACTATGGAAGGTATTAAATTCTTTACCCAAATACTACATTATAACCTGTTTTTTCATTTTAAAGTTGTATTTACTTAAAGCATTTTATCTATTCCCAAATATTTACACCTTTTTTTTCGGTTGGAAATCATCCAATGACATCTGACTAAAACTCACTGATACGTTCTTTCGTTGCATTGTATTCCAGCGCTGGGTCTTCCTTTCAGAAGCGAATCAATGGCCCAGTAGGCTTCAGCCCTGACATCTCCTTGAGGCGCGCGTGGAGCACTACGCGCCGTCGTCGACCTGGGCTCGGTTCGTACAGTTACCGGACGGTCGGACGGCGAGCTAGCCATTGCTCGCCATTGTTCCCTCGAGTGTTGCGGTCGCCTCCTTTGCTAGCATTACTGCTTCGCAGAAAGAGACGACCGCTTGCCTCTACGCTTCGGACCAGTGTGTAAAAAGGTTCGGTGCGAGGGATCAGTGCCGCCGATCGAGCCCACGAGGACACGGTGGTGCTCTGCCCAAGCGCGACACACCTCTACTGTATGCTCCACCGTGTCCTCCGAGCAGTCCATACAGTGTTTCAAAGATTCATCATTATCATTAAATTCGAGTGATCAGCTAAAATAGCTAATATTTTTTTCCTATTAGTTGTGTAGTATAGTTGTACCACGAGTATGACAGGTCTATTGGCCAGTTAATCACCGCGTGTCACTGTTTTAAAATATCAGACGACTAATCTAAACAGTATTGCGAGCTCGTGGGTGGCAGGTCCAGTCTCCCCGAGCGGAGAGCTTGAGTTTGACCTCAAAGGGCACTGCAGCCCCGCGTGAAACTAAATTATTCTTGCAAGAGAAAGTTTAAGGGATTACTTTTCAATTTGTTATGTTATTTGAATAATTATTTTCATATAATTTATATTACAAATTACTTAATGTTTTCATAATTAATTAATTAAAAGTTAAAACTTCGCCACTATTTTTTCCAATTTGACTGATGTGGCTACTATAATCATGATCACTATCATATTACAGCGGGGAACATTTTTGAGTGTGTGTTTGATACAAATGCACGTTCGTCTGAATGGATTTCGATGAAACTTGGTATAGGAGTAGACCATATCCTGGAATAGCACATAGAATAGGAATGTTTTGTCTCGGCAGTAGGAGTTCCCTAGAGATAACGCGAGATCTTAGGTATATATAGATCTTCTTCTTTTGGTAAATATACAAAGTGTAAGGGACAGCCCTCCACAAACTTTAAGGGTTTGCCCAGTAGACGAAACTGAACAACCCACCATAAAAAAAAATTTCAGGAAACGATAAAAAAAAATCCGCCTCACCATACAAAATTATTAACTTGATTGGACAGTTTGTATGGAGAGCCTGAAATTTTTTTTCGTTTCCTGAAAAAAGTTTTTATGTTGGGTTGTTCAGCTTCGTCTACTGAACAAGCCCTTAAAGTTTGTGGAGGGCTGTCCCTTACACCATTTATATAGATAATGTAGAGATATTATGTAGCAAGAATTTTCGATTTGAACCTATAGTTCCATAGATCGGCGCGTTCAAACGCACAACAGACTCTTTAGCTTTACAATGTTTTTTTTTATTATTTAATGTATCAATTAGAATTAGTCAATTCTACATGTTGTCACTTGAGTATTGTAGTAATATAGATGGGCAATGTAATGTTTAGGTTGCAAATACAGAGAAAATAAATATCCTGATCAGAAACCTTTCCAAGCTTTCGCCAATCAAGGGTAAATCCTCAAGCTACTTTAAAATGTATACTTTTTTAAATTACACAATGAATTTGAAATGGCTGAGAGCTCCAGTGCTATTCGCTGAACTCCGATCGGGAGAAGGGGAGCATTGTGATAATAACAGCGAACTGCGGAGAAGAGAGTAATGGTTCTAAGTGACGCGTTACTTTACTGACTCTAACGTGAATAAAACAGCTGCGGCGAGTTACAGCAGCAGTGTCTCACTGTTCACTGCAGTCTTGAAAGTTACTTTTTTTTAATTAATCATGCAAAATAGCCATTGACACTTAAATAAGTTAATCTTTTCGCTCAGTATTCTCACAGAACCGTAAACTTTCTATTAAACCTCTTTCAATCACCAGCAAACAACTCTGATCCACGGTTGATCTCCACGAGCGCGTTGACCATGGTTAGCGCACGCGGTATACAAGAGATGGATCGAGCTAAAGTACGACCAAATGCTTTCTAGAACGACTGTAATATTCAGAACAAAAATTCACACAACTCCTCATGTATATTCGACGCATCAGTGAAATCATGAATAATTTTAAACGCTGTGGTCATTTGATTAACAACTGTTTAAACATTAAATAAATAAACATCCCAATAAACTCAATTATAACTAAATTTAGGTACATTATATGGGTCACATCCATAGAAATATTATGGTCATATCTAAATACTGTCTCGTTGCTTGTACTTGTCAAATGTTTTTTAAACTTTTTCCAGCGTGAGTAAGTATAAATAATCTCTTGAAGCTATCATACTTTGTGAAGGAATCGTCAAGAGCTGGTCTCAAGCTTCCACTGAACTAAAGCGTCAAAGAGAAACTTTGTGACTGTTTAGTAGATATGTAAAACCTTGACAGTCCCGTAAAACGAATCCTAAGCGTCTAAATGTTTCTTTATCCAAGCTTCTGATGCTTATGAGAAGTCAGTTTGATGTAAAACTGAACACCAATATTTCACTGTCGAGACTGGTTGGTCACGATCCGCATGCGGCCAAAGCTCATTATTAAGCGTTGAAAGGTGTAAAATTCCATCTTGCAGGTGGTGGTCCACTCACTCAAGCCATCTATATCATGCTGAAGAGCTATATTGAAAGACACTGAATTAATATTACCAAATACTTTTGGGTCGTCGGCATAAAATAAACATTGCGCATATTTTATTATTTGTGAGAGATCGTTAACTATAGTCAAGAATAGCAAGAGACCTAAAATGGAACCCTGACTCACGCCTGCTTGTTCATGAAAAGTATGCGAGTTTTATCAGTCACGATGAACAAATTGCTGGCGGTACCAAAGGTAACTAGAAATCAGGAAAAAACGATTGGGTATCCCAAAACATAGGTAACAACATGTCATCATTAATTCTGTTGAATGCCATGCGGAAGTCGAAGTACAGTCAGGACTTACTTGCCACGGTCCGTTTGAATAAAAATAAAATAGAAGAAACTTGTCCTTGCTCATTGCACAGATATTAAAATTTGTCTGTGCAATGAGCAAGGACAAGTAGTATAGTATAGTGTTAGTAATGTGAAAGCAGCCATTACAGTGCATCCTTTGGTTAAGTTGTCTACTGCGCAAAAATAAAACTAAAAGTTCATCGTAACGCTCCATCTTTTTATTTCTGTGTCACTCGGGAATAAAGCAGTTTTCTATCGATCAAAAAATTTTAGCAATCGGACTAATACTTCCAGAGAGATTACCTCTTACAAACAAAAAAAAAACAAAATTTTCCTCTTAATTATATTAGTGTAGATGTAGAGATATAAAAGTGTAGATAGATATATCCTATTAATTAGTTTTCATTTAGTAGTTTTTGAATTTGTCTACTGTCAGTCTAATTTACTGTTTTTTACCGGTTTTTTTATTTATTTATTGGCCTATCTACAATTGTTACACATTGCATTCAAAATTTACTTGCCCTTATACAAACCAAGTGTACAATATATCACGATAGATACAGCATGCAGAAAACAATTATAAAAAGATTTTACAAATTAAAATGCAGATACAACACTTTGAGTTACCTTATTACAATAATATGGTAGTGGTTAATCATTTTAGGTGGACTTGGCACTTGATAAAGGAGCAAAAAATATCCAAACTTGCGTCACAGTTATTAAGAAGCTTACAAAGTCTTGGGAGATTGAGGAGTTAGACCCTGAAATAGTTTTTCGGAATGGGGGACGTAGTAATTTGATTGGATGACGCGGATAATTGTGAGGTAGGTTAAAATTTAATTTATATAGCAACTGAGGACAATCTATTTTACTGTATAGAACTTTAAACAAAAAAATGAGATCGATTTTGTCTCTGCGTTCTTCGAGAGAAATCATATTGAATTTCTGTAACCGTTTTGCATAGCTTGGAACCTTTTTGGCTATTTTCGTCGAGTAGGCCAGACGGTTCAAAAATCTTTTCTGAATGCGCTCCAACCTAAGACTATGTGTTGCATAGTGGGGGCGCCACACAACTGAGCAATACTCTAGTGCGGTACGAACGAGGCAATTATAGACGTACGGCTATGCGCCACCGGTATATGGTGGATATCCCACCAACACGCACAAAACGTTTTGGGAACACATTCATTGTGCGTGCGGCTAGGGAGTGGAATTCCTTGCCGGAGTCTGTGTTTCCTGATAGCTACAACCCGGGAATCTTTAAGTCGAGAGTGAATAGGTTTCTTTTAGGTAAGCGCGTTCCATCGTCGACCGCATCGTCGCTTTCCATCAGGTGAGATAGCGGTCAAGTGCGAACCTATAAACAATAAAAAAAAAAAAAAAAAAATTATAGAGGTAAATTTTGGGTTGAGGCTTGCGAAAACATTTTGCGTTTCGTAGTACAAAGCCAAGAGTTTTTGAAACTTTTTTCATAATATTCTCCATGTGGGGAATAAATGTAAACTTACGATCAAGAAGGACCCCTAAGTCTCTGATCACATCAACTTTATTGAGACATGTACCGTTCATATGGTAATCAAAGTTAATGAAAAGCGGAAAAGCTTCTGTGTAAACGTTATTTGAGAACACTTTTTAGGGTTCCGTAGCCAAATGGCAAAAAACGGAACCCTTATAGATTCGTCATGTCTGTCTGTCTGTCTGTCTGTCTGTCTGTCTATCTGTCTGTCTGTCTGTCTGTCTGTCTGTCTGTCTGTCTGTCTGTCTGTCTGTCTGTCTGTCCGTCCGTATGTCACAGCCACTTTTTTCCGAAACTATAAGAGCTATACTGTTGAAACTTTGTAAGTAGATATATTCTGTGAACCGCATTAAGATTTTCACACAAAAATAGAAAAAAAAAGCAATAAATACATAGAACTGAAACCCAAAAATTTTTTTTCATCAAATCCATGTGTGTGTGGGGTATTTATGGATAGGTCTTCAAAAATGATACTGAGGTTTCTAATATCATTTTTTTCTAAACTGAATAGTTTGCGCGAGAGACACTTCCAAAGTGGTAAAATGTGTCCCCCCCCCCCCTCTAACTTCTAAGATAAGAGAATGATAAAACTAAAAAAAATATATGATGTACATTACTATAAAAACTACCAACGAAAATTGGTTTGAACGAAATCTAGTAAGTAGTTTTTTTTTAATGCGTCATAAATCGAAAAAAATACACTATAATTAAAACATCCATCAAAGTTACAACACATTACAAGAACTTTTATATTATGTTACTTGCTGCTACGGAACCCTTCATGGGCGAGTCCGACTCGCACTTGGCCGGTTTTTTACGTTTAGATGCATACTATTATATTCTCACCAGTTTATTAGCCGGTTCAAGTCATCTTGGAGTAATTTGGAATCGGCTTGAGAATTTATGACGCGAAATATTTTCAAATCATCGGCGAATAAAAATGGCGTGGAATAAATGAAGCAATAGGAAAGGTCGTTTACAAAGATAACAAATATTACAGGACCGAGGTGGGAACCCTGTGGAACCCCAGAGGTTATAATCAGGGTTTCAGATTTGTAACCATTGGCGACTACATAAAAAGATCTACCCGTTAAGTAGGAGTGAAGCCATTTAAGAAGAGATCCAGCAAAACCGTACGCAGCAAGCTTTTGGATGAGCACCCCATGGGAAACTTTGTCAAAAGCCTTACTAAAATCCATGTATACGGCGTCAACCTGCTGGTTAGAGTCAAGTGAGACTGTAATTTTTTCGACAAATGTGACTAGATTACTACAGGTAGAACGCGAAGCAGTAAAGCTATGCTCGTGTTCAGAAAGATGCTTTTTAAAATAGTTCTGAATATCTGGACATACTATTGCTTCAAACACCTTTGCAAATGTCGGAAGGATAGATATAGGACGATAGTTGTCAACTAAATCCTCAGCACCCGTTTTATATATCGAAACCACTTTGGCTTGCTTCCATTGTTTAGGGAAGATGCCAACTTCAATTGACTTATTAAAAATCAAGAAAAGGGGGGTTGCTAGTTGATCAGCACAAGTTGAGATAAAGCTAGGTGGAATTTCATCACTGCCGAGGCCTTTGGATATGTCCAATTTTTTTAGTTGATTGACTATTTTATCTTTTGGTATTTGGATCAAAGAAAAATTGTCGGAGTTATTAATCAGTTTTTCAAAGAAAGGAGAATTTTGAACCACATTACTTGGATTTTTATCTAGACTATACACTGAAGAAAAGTAGTTTCCAAACATATTGCACATATCGTTACCATTATAAGTTTTGGTAACACCATTTGACATTGAGGCAGGGTAAGAATCGGTCCAAAATGGAGTACTGTATAGAAACGTTCTAACATTATAGTGGGGTCGTCGGTGTCAGAGAGTAATGCATGCCAGTCGGTATTTCCAAGTTCCTCCTTCTGATTTAATGTCTGAGTAGTTAGCTTTTTTAAAGTTTAATCTGCAAGTTTTTTAGCTGTAAGTCCTCCATTTCACTGCAATAAAAAAATAAATGTGCAATAATTTACCAGAAGCCAGACAATATGGCAATAGGCCGATAGTCCGCAACAGATATTACAGACATTTTGCAATGCTTAATGAAAGGTTAAAGATGGAGATATATACATATGAAATATATACATATGAAATGGAGGTTTGGCTTTTGAAGCCTAGACAGCTTAAAAAATCTTTAGCTGGAATGTTTATCCGGCCCAACGGAACCACTTTGTACTAGTTTCAACTTATTTAAACTTACTTTGTACTAGTTTAACCACATGTTTAAAGACAAGTTTAACTAAGCTGAAAAAGCTAACGGAATTACTGTTGCTGTCGTTTTCTTATCAAATTAAAGCACCAAAATATGCAAAATGTTTAAGTCAAGTGTTTTACCAGTGATTGATTCAGATAGTTAATGGTAGGTTCAAAGCTTCCTTTGTACCGCAGTGTGGAAATTATGTGTTGTCGGGTTGTAATTGAAATTTGATGCTTTAGGTTGGCGCTTAAGCAAAGAGATTTAAAGAATTTATTGTGTTTACTCTTATGTTAGAGGATTGCTTTAATGCTTTTATGATTATGAAATAAAAAAAATAAAACTATAAGACTAAGTAAGTTATCTAAGTATCACGTACTGTGAAGCTTACATGGGGAGTAGACTATTGGTTACATAATTGAAGATATACCATTCAAAGTCTATCAAATCAATGTCACATAAAAGGCAAAGCTTAGACATACAATTATATGTACATTTTGTCACTGCGTGTTAGCGTGTAGTACAAGCTTATAACTGTTGATACTAGTAGATGAACGAACGTTACACTGAGAAGATGTGTCCGCTGTCCGCACGTCGGTCCAACAACAACACGTTTGTCCGTCATCGCGCCGCTGTGCACCGTCCGCGCGTCCTCGACGGCGGGAGGTCCACAATGCGAGAGCAATTTGTTACACTTCACAACCTCACATTGAACACAACGAAAAATAGGATAGCGTTTATTTGTACAAAAAAAAAGCTACTCAGCTTAGTAGGTTAGACCTAACCATAGAAATATGACCTAACCTATAGATTTTTTTAAATATGAAATATCAAAAAAAAAATAGCCAATTCTTATGTTGTCTTGTAGGTAAAGTATATATAGAAGATGTAAAGTATTCACAGTAAAGTAAATATAGAGATATAACTATTTGTACACAACTGAATGCAGTAAAGTATTCAACCCATGTCATAAAGTTTGTCGCCCCATTCTAGGCCGAACCCAGTTAAAGGTTGACCGCTGAGCGGTTGTTGGTTACCTCTCGGTATCGTGCGTGGCTGCGGTCTCCCATCAAAATTCCGGCTATCAGCGCCACCTACCGGCCTCCGACGCACGCCGAGCTGTCCGGGCTCAGCTTGGAATGCTCGCTATTACTCGACCAACCCCGGTTAACCACGTGCCAGTAGAACAAAGCGTACCTTTTAATTAAAACTAGAATCTCATCTACAGGTTAACTATAAGTATCTAGGTAATACGCATTCCGAAGTCCGGTGGCACATATTTACCTATGTACGTACTCTACCTTGTTCAAACGCGAAGAAATACTATTTATTTCACTAATACCCAGATGCCACACAATAACGTGTGAGTGGTGTGACGGAGAAAACAATATCGTGTAATGAGTAGTCATTAGGACGTGTTACGTCGGCGCGTGTTCGAGGATCACACGGTTATTGTAGCGCCGACAGTATTTGTTAGCGGCTACAACAGTTGCTGCTGTAGCGATAACATTCTCTTCTACCCCTCATTCTACTCAAGTAAGTTGTTCATGACATCTACCTAATCGAAAATTTGTCGTATTTTGAGTCAATACTTGATTCATGTATTTGTGTCTACTTACTCCTTGTGTTACATCGCACCATGTGTGCATTTTTCTGTATTTTCCAACTGTACACTAACTACTTGCTGACGAGTTAGTACTATGCAGGAAGCACTTAGATTATCCGAAGCTAGGTCCATGCCCCGACTTTGTGTGACCTGGCAGTTTCTACTGCTGACAACTAGCACACGATCATTGCATACAGTATTATTGAGCTTAGGTGTTATCGTAATCGATAAGAGAGCTTACGCACTGAGATATTATTTAAGTGTAGTTATCAATGACGCGTAACGTATTACAATAATATTTATATCATTACTAGGTAGCAAGATTGTCGCACTGCCGGGCGGACGCCTGCCTACTTAAGTAAAGCGTGAAGGAGAAACAATCTAATAACTTCTACCAGTTAAAAAAAAGTTAAAAAAGGACAATACTTAACATCTGTTCAATTAACTTATGAATCAAACAAACGATCCCAGCAACTGTGTGCTCGTAATCCCTGGCCGTAACAATGGCGTCGGTCCGCAGTGGCCGCGAGAGCGGTGTAGTGTGTCCGGGGTCAACGTCAAGAGGCAGGCCGGGACATCCTTATCCAGATAATATTAATAAACATCGCGGTCTCCACGCCGTCGCTCAAGTGTTCCACATCCTTGTTATTTACTCAAAGCTGTTGTTTACGCCCAAAACGTGTGTGTGTATTTAAACTACAAGTTACACCTAATAAGGCATCTTATATCAGTCAACCTTTGGGTTATAAAATACTACACTGTGCTGGGAGTATAAAGAAAAATAGGTAATCAAAATTGAATTAAGTGTATGGAATATTACTCTCATCTTTGGGACGGATCTACCCGATACCAGCTTCATGCACTTGAGGCAATGGAGAGGCGAGCCAGAAGGATAATTGGCGACTCGTCAAGTCGAAGCTTCAAAGTCTGTGCCGGGCCTTGGTTGAGGCCATGGTCCGGAGCTAGGAGGAGTGGCAGGGGGTCACTGACTTCTGCGAAGCAGTAATGCTCGCTAAGGAAGAGACCGACCGCATCAATCAGGCAACGGCGCTGTCGCCGCCGCCGGGATTCCGATCCCGATTTCCAGCCACCGCGGGCTTGCGGACAGTGAGCTACCCATTGCTCACTGTCCGCAAGCCCGCGCCTCGAAACACGCTCGCTGTCCGGCCGTCCGGTAACTGTCCGGACCAAGCCCAAGTCGTCGACAACGCGCGCTGTTCCCGGGCGCCTCAAAGAGTTGTCAGCAACAGCAGGGGCCCAGCCGGGTCGTAGCCTACTGGGGCCAGGGTTATCCGAAAGGGCGCTCGAGCCCCGGTATGAAGGCTTGAAGGAACGGGATGGGTTTTTTAGTCAGTAAGAGTTTGACACTATCTCCTGCTCCGCCCAAGAGCGGGGGTTGTCATTGGATGATATTTAACATTGAAAAAAAAAGGCTTCAAAGTCTTGAGCATCGACGCAGAGTTGCTAGCCTGTCGGTTTTCTACCGGTTGCATTTCGGAGAGTATTCATCGGAATTGCATAACCTAATTCCACCGAGCCCGTTCCAGCATCGTCATCTACCAGACGCACGGCGATGTGCATGGTGAATATCCCACCTACACGCACAAAACGTTTTGGGAACACATGCATTGTGCGTGCAGCTAGGAGTGGAATTCCTTGCCGGAGCCTGTATTTCCTGATAGCTACAACCAGGAAATCTTTAAATCGAGAGTGAATAGGTTTCTTCTAGGTAAGCGCGTTTCATCGTCGACCGCATTGTCGTGAGATAGCGGTCAAGCGCAAACCTATCAACAATAAAAAAAACTACCGTTAAGATTAAATAGTTATTACAATAAAAACATGCATGTGCTAAATAGTGGATTATGTGACTAGGGGATAAAGCAGTGTCTTTAAGTCGCGGGCGGCATGATGAGTTCCGAACGGAACGAAGGTTGCTAAGTTAAATCCCGAACGCAGTGAGGGATGTATAAAATTAACTGCCGATGCAGAGCGAGGGAGTTAATACAGAAACCAGAGTTTAGTGAGGAATTCAAGCCACCCAAGACAAATACAGCTTTATTCCCGTGTTGGATACTCTACTTTTTACACCATCTGAGAGATAATAGGCAATTTGGTCGACCAAATCATATATTAGAAAAATATAAATATTATATCAAGTTAATCAAACAAACAAAATTCACTACTCCAGGATTCTATAGTTTCAATTTTCTATAACGCTCCCGTCAGTAAGCACGTTTTATTCTATTTTTATTTTTTTTTTTAGTTAATGGCCAGTTTGAATTTCGAGTCAACTTGTTCGATGCACGTACATTTTAATTCACAATGTTGACGATTTTTGAGGTTCTGAATTAAAATCTCATTATTCCCTAGGGATAGGCCATACTGCATTGTCTCCATAAGGATAGAATGACATGCTTGTATGATGTATAAAACGACATTATCGACCAGGTGGTGTAAAATAGTTATTTTCATCCCACTATCTCCGAATAGTAGTTTTTACACCACCTGCTCGATAATGTCGTTTTACACGTCATACAAACCTCACTTAAAGCAAGTCATTATATACCTAGGGAGATAATGCAGTATGGCCGATCCCTAGGGAATAATGAGATTTGAATTTGGAGCATCTTGAATCGTCAACATTGTAAATTAGTTTGTAGGCGCATCGAATAAGTTGACTCGAAACTCAAACCAAAGAGTATGTAATCACTATGATTCAAACTGGCCACTAACAAAAAAAAAAGAAAATAGAATATAACCTGACGACACGGGAGCATTATAGAAAATTGAAAACATAGAATCTTGGAGTAGTGAATTTTGTTTGTTTGATGAACTTATAAATATAATACTTATATTTCTCTAATATATGATTTGGTCGACCAAATTGTCTTTTAATTATCTCACAAATGGTGTAAAAAGTAGAGTATGCAACACGGGGATAAAGCTGTCTTTGTCTTGGGCGGCTTAAATTCCTCACTTCACTCAGGTTTCTTTATTAACTCCCTCGCAATGCTCGGGAGTTAATTTTATAAAACCCTCACTATCGTTCGGGATTAAAATCAGCAACCTTCATTTCGTTCGGAATTTAACATGTCGCCCGCGACTTAAAGACACTGCTTTATCCCCTAGTCACATAAACTACTATTATGTGACTAGGGGATAAAACAGTGTCTTTAAGTCGCGGGTGGCATGTTGAATTCCGAACGAAACGAAGGTTGCTGATTTTAATCCCGAACGATAGTGAGGGATTTATAAAATTAACTGCCGAGCATTGCGAGGGAATTAATAAAGAAACCTGAGTGAAGTGAGGAATTTAAGCCGCCCAAGACAAAGACAGCTTTATCCCCGTGTTGCATACTCTACTTTTTACACCACCTGTGAGATAATTAAAAGACAATTTGGTCGACCAAATCATATATTACAGAAATATAAGTATTATATTTACAAGTTCATCAAACAAACAAAATTCACTACTCCAAGATTCTACAGTTTCAATTTTCTATAATGCTCCCGTGTCGTCAGTACCTAAATACGCACGTTTTATTCTATTTTCTTTTTTTTTGTTAGTGGCCAGTTTGAATCATAGTGATTACATACTCTTTGGTTTGAATTTCGAGTCAACTTGTTCGATGCGCCTACATTTTAATTCACTATGTTGACGATTCTTGATGCTCCAAATTCAAATCTCATTATTCCCTAGGGATCGGCCATACTGCATTATCTCCCTAGGCAAAATATAATGACTTGCTTTAAGTGAGGTTTGTATGACGTGTAAAACGACATTATCGAGCAGGTGGTGTAAAAAGAGTATTTTTACACCATCTGCTCGATAATGTCGTTTTACACGTCATATAAACCTCATTTAAAGCAAATCATTATATGCCTAGGGAGATAATGCAGTATGGCCGATCCCTAGGGAATAATGAGATTTGAATTTGGAGCATCAAGAATCGTCAACATTGTGAATTAAAATGTAGGCGCATCGAACAAGTTGACTCGAAATTCAAACCAAAGAGTATGTAATCACTATGATTAAAACTGGCCACTAACAAAAAAAAGAGAATAGAATAAAACGTGCGTACTGACGACACGGGAGCATTATAGAAAATTGAAACTATAGAATCTTGGAGTAGTGAATTTTGTTTGTTTGATGAACTTGTAAATATAATACCTACTTATATTTCTCTAATACATGATTTAGTCGACCAAATTGTCTTTTGATTATCTCACAGATGGTGTAAAAAGTAGAGTATGCAACACGGGGATAAAGCTGTCTTTGTCTTGGGCGGCTTAAATTCCTCACTTCACTCAGGTTTCTTTATTAACTCCCTCGCAATGCTCGGGAGTTAATTTTATAAATCCCTCACAGTCGTTCGGGATTAAAATCAGCAACCTTCGTTTCGTTCGGAATTCAACATGCCGCCCGCGACTTAAAGACACTGCTTTATCCCCTAGTCACATAAACTACTATTTTGCTCCTCGATATCTGAGAGTAAAAGCCGTTTTTATTCTCTAAAGAGATAAAGTAAATTGAATTTAGAACATCGCGTGCACTATGTTTATGTATTCAAAACATCATTAAACCTATTTACTTTTACCTCCATGGCATCAAATTTGTCATACAACTTTTTTTTAATTTGTTAAAAACTGAGACTCAGAACCTTCATGATGTACTTTTGTTTTGCATTTAGTCATTTCCTCGCTGAGGTGGGATGAAAAGTTACGTGTTGCACTCGACTGCAAAGATTTTTACCTCGTGTTCTTTTGATTCTCTCTGAGGAAAACACGAGATTGTGTAGACAGGTGTATTCGGAAAAGCGGTGCCGCGGTAAAGTCGTTAGGCTGACTTTGTCGGGACTTCGAGAGCGATTCGCGCCAAGTTAGCTCCGCTACAATACGGGTGAAGCGGAGCTGACGGCGCGCTGGCAGGGCGCCGCCCGGCGGGGCGCTAGCGGCGATGCCACACTGCTCCCGCGACGTATTCGCTAATTCTGAATCAGGAATGAATGCACTGTAGGCGCGAAACGTCAGCAATACTTGAGTTCATATAATTTAAATTATTTAAAGCTTTAACGAGTTCGTTACGTAGTTATTTCTTCGTCAGAAGAACATTATTATAGCTTAGTTTTCGATTTGTGTCCAGACGACGTTACACGGTAGACATTGTTGAGTTTCATTGGAAACATGCTGTTTTTGAAAATTAAATAAGTTATGAAAGAAAAGTGGTCGCTCACAATGGGTCTCATCGAAAGGCTTAAAGTCACCCAAAGGGCAATAAAAAGGGCTATGCTCGGAGTTTTCTTGTGTGATCGCCGACCGACCAGAAATGAAAATAATTGTAGGAGATCCAAAGTTTACTTAGAAGAGAAGATAAGGGATAAATATATCGCAACAAAAACTTACAAATGACTATCAGTTTAGTTTCAATTGATATTTCTTTTGATGCTGTCGTATAAACAAGCCCTCGGTCAGCAGGTCAGCAGACAGTAACGCGGTGTGAGCGGAGCCGGCGAGGGCGATGTGTTCGGCGCCTCGCCTCGTAACCAGGGCGGCGGAAACATTCCCACTGTTTATAATAAAATATGTAAAAACATAACTGTTACTCACGACTGTTTACTCAGCGCGCTGCTGGAATACTCCCCCCCCCCTGGCAGGCGGCACAACAAGCGACTCATCATAAATAGCGCGCCTCCATCAAATATGCAGCGGCCGGTGAGTCGCTGCCTGGCTGCGACGCCCATGTGCCACACTTATACGGTACCTTATAGGACTTACTGCGCTGTGCTCGAAGCATGTCATGAGCTACAATCGCTAACACTAACCAAGCTCAGCTTGCTGACTGTCATGCGTATGTACTGTCAGGCTCTCTTCTTGCAGGACAGCTTCATATGAGCCTAAGACCTCAACCTTCATACGGCCCATACCTCGTGGTTTATCAATACAACATTGATAAGCTAGGTCTTTCCAACTTGAATCAATCTTTGAAAGGAGACGTTCAATAAATGTATGGAGCTTAGGCTTAACATGACACTATAACTATCAGTGTGTGTGTATTTCAATAGCGTATAGTGTATCTGTGTGTTTATTTCAACGCCAAACGTCAAGTTGACAAATTGTCAATCTGCCATTTACGGATTTGATATTCTCATTCTTTCGACACGTTTTGGTTTTGCTTTAATATAATAATACATATGCGTTGTCTTTATTTCGTAAAACGGTAGCTGAAATCATAATTACAACTATATTTAATAGTTACGGCAATTTCAGCCACATTTTAAATAATCAATAGGTTTATTTAAAATGTAGCTGAAATTGCCGTGTAGGATTGAATAAACAAAAAAAAAGGTGCGTTTTGTTTTTACTAAAACATTTTTCAGCTTTTTGCAAAAAAGGAGGACTGAAAAAAATATATTTAATCACAATCGAGTAGCATAATACGCTGCTCGATTGTGAACTTAACTGTTTTACCAAATTTTACTCTGAATAAATATAAGTATTATTATATAAAATTTAATAATGATTTTGTTTATGGACATGATTACCATTAAGTTTTAGTAGTGTTGTGTGGTTATGTCATTTCTTAGAAGATTAATTTTTACTTTTTGTAAGTAAATGCGAGTTAACTGTACCTATTCTGAAGGTTTTTAGATTATTACCCGACTACGGCAAAGTATGTATGTATGTGAGTATGTTCATCTGTTCCCACATAGCTACTAATCTACTAAGTGAATAAAAAATAATGTGTTAAAAATAAAAATGGAGATAAATACGCCGTGTTTGGTATCATTCGAAAGGGCTTCACGTAAATAGTATAAAAGCACAGTGATTCAAAACCAAAATTAATTAAATACAAAAAAGTAAAAACTAAAACCCGACTACGATATAAAAACGACACTGAAAAAAAAATGGTTGCCTGTAAAGTCGGTTTTACGGGCGAAGATTTTACGTGACAACGTCTTTTTCTCGGTAGAATATTAATTAATTAATTAATTTTAAACTAATAATTTACTTAACACTATCAACATTTATCAATAGTATGACATAACATATAAACTCAGTTTCTCAACTTTTGTGTCAATCTAACAATTAATCAATCAATCATAGTTTACGATAATGAAATATCAGTGTACAATTATTTACCTTTATTGTTGTAGTTGTTGTAAATGACGAATCTAAGCACTCCACATTTTCACTACAGACACAGCTGACGATACTTTAACCACACGTGTGAACTTGTATTATGACGCTTTCTTGTTTTTCCAACGCCAAGAACGTTCGAGAAAGACAAAGACAGAGACACAAGCATGCGCCGATTCAATGCGCCTAATTCTCTAGTGCTGCGCGCGCGGCAGACCGATCATAGTTGAGTGGGAGAGAGACGCAAGGCATTCGGCGGGCCTCTCTCTCGTTCGGTGACTCATCGTAACGTTACCGAGCGTTACACTTTTTCATAAGTGACTCCCAGCCGCAACCTAATTTAAGACGTTGTCACGTCAAAAGTATGAAACAAGTTTTTCAGGATGCTGAAATTAACAAGGTAACTGGAAAAACAAGAACAGAACTTATAGAAAATCCGTAGTTACACGTTATTGTCCTCTCACCTAACGTAAATAATGTCCCTCTTTTATACATTTAACATTATTTATAAGCGTAGCCTAGGTAACAAATATTTCTAATAACGTCAGGTGAATCAGGGCGAATCTCTAAATAACCCGCCGTGACGCACGACGCGACTTCTTCGAAATAAACGTATTCGTGAGGATGCCCGATATTATTGGAATTCAAATCACATTTTGGTTTGCACAAAAAAAAAATCCATCATAAATAGCACTTTCTCGTATAAAAACGTAAGCGAAGCAATTCACCTGATAGAGAGGATCCGCGAACACATTCCATTAGCGGCGATCTCGGAGGTATTGCGGGATATTGGAGGTGCGTCTACCTGTGCGCCGCGAGGTGAGCTCGCGAGACAACGGGGCGCGAGCGCGGCGCCGTTGTTCGCGTCTCTATTATACTAAGCTAGCTGTGTGAAGGCAGGCGATTCATCTGCCTCAGTTACGTTATTGCATGTATTTATTACTCATGCAGAGTTCACATAACACCTATTAGTGATCATTTTGTCTAATTCAGTTTTGAGACATTTTGGACTTTTCTTATATTTTTTTTTTACTGTTGATAGGTTCGCGCTTGACCGCTATCTCACCTGATGGAAAGCGACGATGCGGTCGACGATGGAACGCGCTTACCTAAAAGAAACCTATTCACTCTCGACTTAAAGACAAGGAATTCCACTCCCTAGCCGCACGCACAATGAATGTGTTCCCAAAACGTTTTGTGCGTGTTGGTGGGATATCCACCATATATCGGTGGCGCATAGCCGTACGTCTGGTAGTCCGATGATGAAACGGGCTAGGCGGAATTAGGTTATGCAATTCCGACGCACAATCCCCGAAATGCAACCGGTAGAAAACCAATTATCCAATTATTTCATACCATACCGTTGTACCTACATGCCATTTTTATACTGTCGCACATTGCTTTATTTTAGGAGGAAAATCATCAAATTCCCGCTCTAGGATAGAGCGAGAGGCAAAGCTGACACCCGGGCGTTTCTTCCTTTTTCCGTCCGAATAAAAAAAAAATCCAAACTGGTCATGTCCGATGAGGACCTGCATCAGGCGGCAGGTGAGAACAACGTGACACCTCTCTAGCCACTCTTTAAAGAGTTTACTTACCGTCACGATTTGTGGCGTACTCAAGCGTGCATTGCTTGGCTCCATATTTCAAGCGATTTAGTCATGGCTTAGTTTAATGGCTCCATTGTGGAATGAGGTGAACCTAGTAATGAGTCCGTGCAGTCACGTCCCGAGCGTTCCCGAACATTGGCGAACTTTAACGAGCGCCGCATGTTAAAAACATTAATTTTTACAGCGCCACTATCCGCTTCCACCGATTTCCCCCGAGTGCGAGTACCTACTGAGTAATACGAAATGACTTCCAGCACATATCTACGTGTACCTACATGTACAGGCATGGCCGCGATAGCTTCGCACTCAATACCAGCGAGTGATATCGTTACAAGCAGTTATTACGAGTGACAGCCGTCTGAATTGTCCTCCTACAATAACTGCGGAAGGTCTACGTGATCGAAATTGCTTGGCATTGTGTGGAATAACATCAGATGAACACATTGGAAGCTTCCATGTGAGTGGGTGCGGGCTCCTTATTACGGCGCGAGTGCTAAAGTGGCCGAAGTCGAGGTAACATAGCGAGTGGCTAGTTAGTAACGCCAGTAAAAGTTTACGAGGTGTCGGGGCCGGCCGGCAGGCGGCGCTGTGGCGCTCGGCCGAGTCGCGAGACACACACTTGTCGCTCGCTAATGATATCTATCACTGACAGCTGTGATCGCTGTCGCATTAGACACTGACGTGCTGTGAGACAGGCTGATGTTCTATTTGTACAGCATTAGCATTCGCATCATTTTTATTTAGGCATTTGTATTTAATTGGTTCTTAGTTTAATCTGTGAAAGTTCTTATAGTTAGTAGAAAGTTCTTATAGTATTAATTGTGCATAAATATTAGGCGATCGTACAGTCAAAGATTTGTTTGTTCATTCAAATCACAACTGATCGCCCTAACTAAAGTCGTATGTAACTCTGGTACGCTTCAACGTTTATAGGTACTACTGAATCGATTCTGGATAAATTTGGTATAAAATAAGCTTGAACCACAAGTTTAGTAAGGACGTACCTATGTAACTTTTTATCTGGCTTCGACTTCGCATCCGCAATATCTAACCGACATGCCAACCTTAGCCACTCAAACCGTTTGAGGCCATTTGCTGGCCTATAAGGCTTGCACAGCCGTCAGGTATAAATTTCGCATAGTAGGTACTCATTATATACCTATCCCACTTCTCATGTAGTCCAACTTGGCCTGCCAGTTCCTGGTCTTCTGAATTTCATCTCTTAGTCTCTTGAAATAGCGGAAGTACTACAGCGACATGATGTTGTTTTTATGTGACCCGTTGTTTTGAAAGTCCAGGTACTTACTTGTGTAGGCAGGTACCTACTCTTCTCACCAGTTTCACATCGCGAGTTCGCGACTGGAGTGCGCCTTCCGTGTGCTCTGTGTCCGTATCGCCGTCCCGGGCGTCGCACAGCGCGCTAACTTCTGCTAACTTTGTATTTTAATTACTGGTTCGGCTCAGCCGCCCGTTTGGTTTGATTTTATTCAAGAAGTTTGAATGTAATAACTTTGAATTCGATTTAATGATAAAACTTGCTTTATCAAATGGTTCCGGTTATTTATTATTTATATCTAATGTTGTGAAGCATGATGCATGTTCAACAATATTTATTGTTAACCCGTTAGTGGACAAACGACTTGAATTATTCCAAAGATTCGTATGAAAAATCCTAACTATTTAATCGAGTTATGACTATATCACTAGTTAAGTTATTAATGCAAATGAGTATGGGTGTCCTCAATAGTGTACAAACACAGGCGGGACCGGCATAAAGCTCTAACACTACTAATGAGTGCAGACTAGTGAGGAGGCGCCACGTGTCTGCGCGGTCCCACGCGTGTCACGTCATCGCACGCACCGGGGTGACGTCACGCGGCATGTCACCCGGACCCGCGCGCCCGGCCTGTGGCCATTCTACTAATTGAGATTAAGATTATGATGATAGTTGTAGAACCTCACTCCATAATGGTGCCTATATTGCTGTACTACTGGGCCTCACTTTAATTAAACGATAATAGAGAGCTTCTGCTCATAATAATAACGTGAAACCACATTTACACATCCGTGCTCGCTATTCGCTATTCGGTTTTATGTAACTCCTTAGGTACATTGAACGTTGAATATTGTTTAGCAATTACATTGTCCACATGTACATTTATTTTTGTACAAAGTTATTTATGTGCAAGCACACGCGATGCAGACATTTTCTGGCTTTAGAGCATAAAAGTGTGACAGTGATTGAAAAATATACGAGCGTCCATAAAGCCCGTACGTTTATGCGTCACCTCTGCCCTGTGACAGCTGACCCGCCAATGAGAGCCGGCGTGCTGGCGTAAACCTCGCTTTAATAAGCACACGAGCACTCCTCGGGGCTGACGAAGGGTGAGCGGGGGGAGGGACGCGTGGTGGCCGCAACAGGTGGTCCTCACGCAACTGCTTTATAGCCACTGAACGATTCAACAATTATAGTGTACCAGTAAACAGCAAGTCAACTATTTGCAAAGATCGATTCAAATTACAACCGGGAGTGGTTTCTTGAATTCTTGATAGCAACTGAGCTCCCACCTGGGGGTCGTGAAGTCAATAGTGAGGGTACGTATAGGGTACTTCTGGGCAAACGTGCTCCGCCATCGCTTTCTACCGGGTGAGATATTGGTTAAAACTATATATAATTCCTTTTTTTTAAAAACAAGTTTGTCATTTGTTATCTACTAGGTAAACTTGAGGAATCAAAGAATAGTCTTTTGTCGGTAAAGCCGATTACCACACTGCATCACATTATTGAACTTGGCTTCTGTTTTCACATTTGTAATTGTTATAGGTTACTTTTACCCGCGTTAGCTTGTAGCTTAAATCTCTATAAAGTAACATGAGTAAGGGGTCCATTTACAAAAGTAGGCACTTGGAACTGTAACATAAATGGCTAGAATTGTTTGAGACTCTTTGACTAATGTCGCTAAATACTCGTCAATTAGTGTGTCCAGCTCGTAGCGTATAGTAAATGTTCAAAAGTTTCAACTCATAATTATTATATTATTTTGAAAAAGTTTAACTTTTTTTTAATAATAATTAGGCGAGAGTCCTTACATATGAAATTGGCGTTTTGTACGGGAGAAATACAAGGTGTAGTTTTAAAGGTGCAAAAAATTTCAGAAGGTAATTATGTTAGTGATTCTCGACCCGAATCAATAATAAAATGAGTAGGTACTTTTTTTTCTTTTTTATGGAAATCGGTATGTGTGAACTACCTTTTTTAAAACGCAGCCAGTCTGATATCTCCCTTATAACCGCACTTTCACACACACAAATGCACCATTATTTAAACCGCGCTTTCACACACATACACGCAACGATAGTTTCATAAAGCACCAATCATCTCCCGCACGGCACACCTTAGCCACGCCCCCGCGGCCATCGATCAATCGATCAAGTTCAGTGTAATTGATGTCGCCGGCGTGTGCATACACGCGCTTGCAATATTCGCCTTCAGCGCCTTCGGTTAACGGTTGCGGTATCTAGTGATGAAAGATGACAGACCAATGCTGGTCGACGGTTTGGTTTCCTCACTAAGGTCGGGAAGTACGTTATGTGAAAAGGTGATCACTAGTGATTAGTGCTTTCGATACTTTAAAAACGAATGTGTTTGTGCTACGAAATTAAAAGAAAATCAGCAACGTCGTGCTAGACTGCTGTCTGTTTGAACAACACCTCCAGGTAACATAAGTACCTGCTTAGGTTTTTTATTTTATTTTATTAGTAAGGACATAAAAAATCATTTGTAAATACGTTGTTAGCCGAATCAATTCTATTAGTGTCAAAATCAAAATCATTTATTTCAAATAGACCATTTGCAGGCACTTTTGAATAGTCAAATGTCGGTCAGTCCAAGAAAAGTAAAACTAAATTGCACGTTCCAAAGAGTAGGTCTCTATGGAGAAGAATGTGCAAGAAACTCCATGGACACTACAAATTTCATGTTGTTTCTATTGTGTAAGCACAATGTAGATAATAAAAAAATAATAATTAAAAGATACAAACTGAATTAAGCCACTGGAAGCTAAGAGATGACCAGTCTCAACTGACGGCACCCGTTCACGAGCATGACGCGTGCATCAGCCCCACTCAGCTCAACCATTTTTAAGGGAACCGAATGACTCAATAACACGTCCCACCAACAGTGAGACATTAGAGTGAGCATGACAAACTCTCAACTGCCATGATCAAATGTCAAAAAAAAAAGATGTAACCTAATAAAAATGCTCCATGGTACAAATAATGCATGGTGTAAATAAGTTGATTTAAAAATTTTAACTACCGTAAAAATACCTACCTAACAGGCAAGATAAATCACTTAAAAACCCTATCTACGTAACTAGCACAAATTATCTTGAAGTATTTTTGTCGGTCCTCAGCCCATTAAAAAGTAGGAAGGGAAATTTCACATCCACCAATTTAATCGACAAATAAAAACGAAATTATTACGGAAAACTGACCTTGAGAATGATATTACCTACAGACTGCGTCTGGTATGTACGCCGGCCTAACTATCTCGCGCGCGCACGCTGCATGATACGGACAGAGGCACGGACGCCTCATAAAGTTTATTGATATCGGCCTAACATTTTATTCATCAGCTGAGCTGATACGTAAGTACCTATCGACGCGACATCAACGTGAACTTTTAAAAGATTTTCACATTGTAATGATGCTTAAAAGTGAGTAATTAAATAGCGAAATTTAAGACATTAATTAATGTACATTATGATCATCGAATTCGATCTACATCTAAATTCTAAGGTTAAATGATTCATTTCGTAGAATAAGTGGGCGGAGCCTCGTACAGGTTGATGCACTCACGCACACAGTGACACACGGCTTGCGATAAATCGCAACGGGTGATTCTGTTTTTTTTTTAAGAAGTTTATTTAGAGAGTTATTCTGAAAAATGGTTAAAATTAAAAAAAAAGAATGACAAGTATTACTGATTATTGACCAGGTATGGTATTTTTATATGATTATTTATGAGTTTAATTACAACCTCCTGAAATATTGTGCAGTTTCAAAACGGCTACGTTGTATAAAGTCATTTTTTTTTTTTTATAAAATATGTTTAATTAATCAAAGTATGCACCGTTGTTATTTATGAACTTTTGCCATTTCATAAGTATATATATCGGTAATTGTAATTCAATGATCCCTTTACTAAAAAACATTGGACGAGAATCGATAAACTCTTTAAAGGCGGTTTCGACTGCCGCATCGGAGTTGAATTTTTTTCCTTGTAAGAAGCCCAAATTCCGGAAAAAATGGTAATCTGTTGGAGCAAAGTCCGGGGAGTATGGTGGATGTAACTAAGTGGTTGTTGGTTGTGCAGTGTGTGGTCTTGCGTTGTCGTGAACACGGGTCGTAAAGCAGCTGTGGCCTAGAGTGATTGACCAAACTCAGTTGTTTAGCTGCCAGTTCTTCCTTCATGGTTTGCAGTTGCTGACAAAAGATATCTGCCGTAATCGTTTGGCCTGATTTTAGAAAGCTGTAGTGAACGACACCGGTGCCAGTCCAACAAACACTCACAAGTAACTTTTTCAGAGTCAATTTTCGTTTAGGGCAGGATTTGGCTGGGTCTCCAGGGTTCAGCCATTGCGACGAGCGCTTCAGATTTTCGTAGGTACAGTATCAACTTTTCATCGCAAGTAATGATTCGATTTAAAATCCCTTCACTATTGTGTTGTTTGAGCAAAGTAACACAGCAGTCGATTCGTGTTTGCAAGTTCAATTCACTCAATTCATGAGGTACCCATCGTACAAATATTTTTACTTTCCCGATGTCTTTCAAGTGAATTAATACAGTTTTATCAGTTACCTCGAAGCCTGCAGCTATCTCTGAAGTGATTTGTGATGGATCCGCTTCCACAATAGCTTTTAATTCTTCATTTTGGCCTCCGTCCGTCCACGAGGTTGGTTCTGAAGGTCGAAATTTCCAGAATGAAAACGTTGAAACCAAAAACGGACCGTGCTTTCTTTTGTGACACTAGCGCCGCACACATCATTAATCCTTCGAGCTGTTTCTGCAGCACTGGTGCCACGGTAGAACTCGTACTCGTAAATATACCAATATATCATGTTTTCCATATTGTGCGGTATGGAGCGACGCCAAAGAAAAAAGTAATGAGGACAAAACAAATGAATGACTGTTTTCAAAACTCAATTGTACCACCTAAATGAATTTATTAATTTGAATTCTTAACCAAAGAGGAGATATTTTAGATCAAAGTGGTCAGTACGACGAAACGCTATTTCATGTGTAAGGACCTAATATTTAAAAGATCTCTTCAAGAAGAGTTTAATGAGTAAATCCAAAATGTTATGTTACATAATTATTAAGACATACAAGGGTAAAAAGCCTTGTTTTATTTATTTTTCAGTATATTGTATTGTCCTTTATTTTAGGTAAGTTATCGCTTTATTTTATTTACGTGTAAAAGCAATTTTTAGTATTTTTTTTTTAATAAAAAACTATAAATTTACTATAGTTAATTACCGGCTTTTATCGAAAAAAACCTATTTATCGGAATATTTCGATAATTGCATGCCCTAGTGCCAAGCACCGATACACCTTGTTGTGTTCCGTGACCTTTACAGTTTATGCAGAAACCCATACTCTTCAGGCATTGGGCCGACCATCGCCGTGCCCTCGGCATCGTGGGGGCGATCGGCGGCGGAGACCTCTCGCGCCGGGCCTTGGTTGAGGCCATGGTCCGGAGCTAAGAGGAGTGGCAGGCGGTTGCCGACTTCTGCGAAGCAGTAATGCTCGCCAAGGAGGAGGCTGACCGCATCAGGCAACGACGTTCTCGTCGCCACCGCCGCCGGAATTCTGATCCCGATTTCCGGCCACCGTAGGCGCAGGCTTGCGGACAGTAAGCAATGGGTAGCTCGCTGTCCGGCCATCCGGTAACTGTCCGGACCAAGCCCAAGTCGTCGACGACGTGCACTGTTCCCGCCCGCCTCAAGGAGTTGTCAGCAACAGCAGGGACCCAGCTGGGTTTAAGCCTACTAGGGCCAGGATTAGTTTCGAAAGACAACTCGAGCCCCGGTATGAAGGCTTGAAGGAACGGGGTGGGATTTTAGTTAGTAAGAGTCTGTCACCATCTCCCGCTCCACCCAAGAGCGGAGGTTATCATTAATGATTTTCTCACCATAAAAAAATACTCTTCAGGCACGTTGAAGGAAAATATACTTTTATCAACTTCAACAGTAATTATTGTTCATGCAGTTACTCTCAGAGTAATCTTTAAACGCTTAAATATTTCTGTTTATACATGACTAGCTTTTGTTCGCGACTGCGCCCGCTTACATAAAATATAGCTTAAATCACTCAGGAATAAAGCAGCTTTCTAGAGGTGAAAAAAATTTAGCAATCGGACCAGTACTTTCATAGACCTCCTACAAACAAAAAAAAAACAAACTTTACCTCTTTATTAGATCAGTGTAGAAGATTGTGTGCGTATTGGTTTATAATTTACATTGAACTGCCATCTTGACCAGGTTTGGCTTCTTTAAGATTTATTAGAAACTGTTTCTTTGGTTGCGTTATGAAAAATGCAGTTAAAGTTTACAGACGACATATCGCACCGTATCGTCGGGATAGCGCGATGGCGACCAACGATGAACTCGTTCAATCAACGTTTTATGGAGCGCATCAATTTTATGATGTCAGAGACGCGCCGCGCCGAGGAGGTGGAAACTAGCGCAGGTGTTCGAGGCTGCTACTGGTAACCAGCTACAGATAAGCATCAGTATTGCGCGAATGATTTACAACAAGTATGTCACTCGAGTCTTTTGATAAGATAATCTATCATCTTAGTCGCTCATCTGACCTATTAAGCCAGCAGGTCAATATGATTTTTACTGTAGGCAATGATTGTATAACAATGGTCGTTAGTTGTTGATATCGTTCGGCTGCGTTGACGTCGTATCCACATCACCATCCCTCTCATCTCTCACTTCAGCGGTAAGCGGCGAGTATGTTGTACAATGATGAGCAGTCCCCAGAGCGCTGCCATTTAAACGGTGGCGCTAACGAATTGAATCTGATAAGAAAACGATAAATGTTACTTTAATGTAACCAAGCAGGTTTGAGGACACACGACAGCATTCTGCTTATGATGTCGTCTGTTTGGATGACAGTGTAAGCTTTTAGACTTTTGCACTGCCTCGTTTGTGAAAAGTCACCAAGAATGTCTTATTTATTTACATCAACAACCGCACAGGTTCAGTGGTTACATTCTAACCTGACGAAATGATTTTCGATATTCCCCGTGTAATGAAATCCTTTTTATATTATTTTTTGGTATATGTATATGCAGATTCGGCAAATCTACTGTCTACGCTCATTTCAAATGGAAGTAGAGCAATTCCAGTGGCCCCAAGACGATGCTTTCTCACAAGGGAATTAGATCGACGAAATCGTATCGGAATAACTGCGGATGTATCGCCAAGTAAACTGCACCAATTTTTGATATACTTACAATATGCCTTAGTGTATTGCCGTAAGATTTATACCTCGGAATCAAGGGCCAGTCAATGAATCTTTATACACTTTTGAAATATGTTTTTAACAATATAGGTATGTAAAAACGTTAAAAAAAACCCGATCTTTATTTATTTTTTTTTTTTCATTACTCGAAAACTGCCTCTTATCGCACTATGATTCGTATCGATATTTTTATGATTATTATTCGCATCGTAGTGCGATATAGATACATATAGGGGAAAGTGGGGTAGATTGATGCATAAAAATTTAAACTCAAATAATAGGTGAAAAATGACATATTTTTCATTAATTTTCAAGTGGACGTTTAGCTAAATGTATAAATATTATGATGTCAAGGATAAATATAGTTTATTAAGTGAAAGAAAAAGATTAGTACATGTTTTGTAAAAAATGGGTTTTGAATCATTGTGCCCCAACAACGGGGCACTTAGATACGTCACTTTCATACCAAGCGGATATTGTATGAAATTTGTCAAATTAGAACATTTTCATGAAAATAGTACTTTATTATTATCTTAATGTTATCAGTTTTAAAAAACTTGTAAAATACCCAAATTAAAAATTAGAAACATCTTAATTCTTCAAAACAGGACTACCAACACTGATTATCAAGAGTCTTTTCTTTTTAGGTTTTTTATTTTCTGTATGTCCCAATAAATTTTGCTTCTTGGGTTTGTATGTCCGCATCATTTTCTGTTGACAATATAAAAATATGATTATAATTTTAATTGAATATATTTTACAAATTGTACGGGGGATTGATACAAATCAATGTGCCCCGTGCTTTGATGTATCTAAGTGCCCCAAAAGATTTTTTTCAAAATGATTACTATACTAAAGAAACGAACTGATTTCTTTCGTATAAAATACTAAATACGTAATATTGGATGGTGTCACCTACCTTTGGTGTATAGATATTCTCACAAGATGGTGTAAGAGACCGGGGAAACACTTTTACATTTCACGTCATTTTTTAGTTTACCGCACGCAAAACACGTTACGGGTTGTAGAGCATCAACGGCTGACAGACTGTAGGCGCAAACGCATAGGATACGTTCAAGCATTTCTATGATCGTTTTAGGGATGTCATCACTCGAATACGTTCAATCAATTTTTAGATAATGCTTGTGTATCTATGTGCCCCTTGCATCATTGTGCCCCCCTCCCCCTAAAGGTTAAATTTGCTACAATTTGAGCAAAACTTGAGCAAAATTTGTCTATTGGTTACGAAGATACAGCAAGTCAAAGTTGAGCAATTCTACCGCAGTGCTCGGAAAACTGTAAAATTCTATCACTGGTTTCAGTTTCTTTTTTTCTTGCAGAAAGACCAGGCTCAAGTGCCCTATCCTATGTTCCTTTTGCCAAGGTCTAAATTGCAACAACGCCAACCCCAGTCCCAGATGAAAAGAACGAGAATGTGGAACATAACACCATATGCCGACTCGTCTCCACCTCCAGAAAACATTATTCCTCCTTCTCCACTCCCTCCACTGATCTAGATTGGATGAAACCAGCCCCCCTAGCCAAGTTACAACCGTTTCGGTTGCGCCGAACGCTTCGAGTTGACCTTGCCGCCAATTCTTTTGTACTGACCACGTGACTGAGCGTTGAGGCGACGTCATTCCCGTACATTAGAAGCTTTCTACAAGCGTTAACTATTGCAGATTAGCAACTTGGCTAGGGGTACTGGTGCTTCCAAAAGAAAAAAGTCTGTGGAGTTCGTACCGCATAACAGTCAATAAATGTAATATATCTTTTGATATAGTCAACCGACTGCGATGGAACAAAGCCTTAGTAATATATCAAGTTACACACAATTTTAATGTAAGTATAAAAGTTATTAACATTGATTTAAAAAATATTGCGTGATACGCGTAAATTTTGCGTGATACGCGGACGACAAAAAACTTCTACAGATTTATTATTTGTAAACTTTTGAGAAAACTTTGAAGCCTAGACGCATTACTCTGGTATCAAATTTAAGCTAATTAAATTTGATACAATTTTTTGCCTCATACTTTTCTCTAGAACTATTAATTTAGCCAGTACGTGTCTTTGAATATGACGCAAACACGAAACTTTCACTTTAAAAAAAAAATGCCTGCTTTGACAAACTATCTCTGCAACTAATGAGCCTAGAGTACTGGGGTTAAGCTCATATTGTAGTATATTTAGTTACCTTTATTATATTATAAGCAAATATACTAAAAAAACGCTCTGTTCAGGTAGTTTTTACGAAAAAAGTGCCAAAATTTCGGAGTTTTTCGAGCACCATACCATAACCCGTGTTCAGGGTTGCAAACTTGGTGTGTAAACCTTTTTTTTCTCTTGTTCCTCTTATTTTCAGTAAAGTGCTGTTATCAATTGTTGGGATCGCAGTCAATCACTAGTTTATATCAAGTAAAAAAAGAGCGGACAATTATTTTTTTTACTTTCTTATTTGAGCTTTTAACAATACAGTCCAATGGTTTATATTAAAATTCATTGACTGGCCCCGGATTCCGAGGTTTTACTAATTGAACGCCTTACGGCGCTCCACTATCTCGACGCCCTCTGTTCCGCACATACTGCTAGTTTGTTTTTGACACTACATGTACAGACTACGGTGCATTAGAAAGGAGTGGCCCCGCCAGGCTACGCCTGCAGATGAGTTGAACAGCACACTAGTGTAGTGCAAATTGTAGGCTGCCAGTGATCGCTTTATAAATGTGGTGCTTCACAGCGTATGTCTGGCCGGGCACATTGCTCGTGGAACAAATGGTCTATGGAGTCGCAGGGTTCTCGAGTGACGACCGTGCACCAGAAGAGCAGCGTTGGAAGACCTTCCACAATATGGACCGTTGACCCGATGAGGGTCGCGGAAATCCGATGGAAATCCAACCGCTTGTTGTGGTGACACTTGGGGGAGGTTCTTGTCCAGTAGGGGACGTGTTTGGGCCGAACACTTCACGAACTGCTACGAGCAGGTACGTAGGAGCAATAAAATTATAAGTAGTGAGTGCTGAGGGCTCGCTTCTCGCCTAGGTGCCCAGAGTGGTCCAAAGTAAATAATTAAAAAATGTAAAAACCACAAGAAGCAACAAAAACACTGTTCCAAAAATATTAAACTGCGGAAAGAACGTGTTAACTTAATTAATCAATTAAATAATTATCAGATTAAGTTGGAAGACAGTATAAATATTTATCAAATTGACACTCAGCGCTTGCAGTCTGAAATACAGACGCTTGATAACTCCCTAAAGTCAATATATAACAAATATGTATGCTCAAAGAACCAAATAAAGGAACATATTCTGGCTACAAATGAGCTGGTGGACAAAGTAGACTCTCTTACTCTAAGAAACCATAAATGCACTTGCCAGACAGAATCTAAACCAGCTGGCCTCGAACTTGTGGTAACAGAGAACTCATCCCAGCCCATCAGTGCTCAGGACTATGTTCCCGACCAGGTACCCCACATTCAGCATGAATTAACTCAAGGGGTAGATTCAGATAATTGTAATTTTTCCTCTCATAGCAGTAGGGATTATCAATCAATTATATTTTCAGATAGCATAGGAAGAGGATTAGGGCAATTAATTAGTAAAAAACTCCCTTTTCCTTCTCAAAATTATTGCACACCTCAAGCTTCCTACCATCACATTATGTCATTAGTAAATGAGCAAGTATATGATCCCAACGCTATTCTAACTGTATTTGTGGGTAATAGCTTAAATGTGAAGAAAGATGATATCACCAATAATATCACTGAACTGTTGAAGATAAATTGTAAAAAGATTATTTTGTGTGCTTTTCCTTACTTTGAGCACTTATCAAACAGACAAAATAAGTACATACATATGCTAAATATGCATATGCATTTTTTAGTTACGCACCATAGTAATAAGTTTTTATATTTTGACATCAACAATGTTGTTGATAAACTTTTTTCGACCAGGTATACTGTATACCTACCTATTGTTTTAAGACGTCAAATAGCGAAGCTATTAGAATTTAATATTTACTCAGACATAAATAGTATGTCGACGTACCCGGTAGTTAGTCCAACCATTAGTAGTAGTACTAATGATTTAAACTAGTTAATAAGACAACAGTTGGTACTGTTAGTAGTTTATGTCAACCTAATACAGTATCGTCTAGCATTCAAGCTACGCAAAAATCCTTTAATTTGTTTCTTCAAAACATTCAGGGTTTTTCTTCGAAACAATTAGAAATCGAATTATTTTTGGAAAAAACTAAGTTTGACATCATTTGTTTTACTGAGCATTGGTTAAAGGATTCTGAAATGCTAATTAATTATGATAATTATAATGTGGGCAGTTGTTTTAACCGCAAGTCAATGTTACGTGGGGGTTCACTAATCCTTATTAAAAATAGTATTAAATTTAAAACTCGTAAAGATATAGTTGCACTGTCCGTTGAACATAGCATTGAAGTGTCGTGTGTTGAGCTGGATAGGCATATCATAGTGTGCGTTTACAGGCCCCCTAATTATCAAAACTACTCTATTTTTGAGTCAGTCATGGAAGATGTTATGGCTAAACTTTCAACTGGTAATAAACCAGTAATTATCTGCGGAGACTTTAATGTTAATATTTTAGAAAATAATTCAGATAGCAGTAGATTATTAAATCTTTTCAAATCATTTAATTTATCAAATGTGTTTATTGAACCAACTCGAACAACGACAACTACTGCTACATGTATCGATAATGTTTTTTGTTGCTGCAAGTATTTAGAAAAAGCCATTGTAAATTATCTGCCTTCTGATCATAGCGGCCTAATGGTAACATTTGAATCCAACTTACCAATACAACAAGTGCAGATACAATTCAGACCAATAACATCCGGTAAATTAAATAAATTTAATAGCACTATAACTAGCAGGTTGGGTGATTGGAACCTTGCAGAAAACAATGGTAATATTTTGTATAAAAATTTTTTTTCAGTAGTTCAAAAGGAGTTTAATCAGACGTTTGAGAAAAAAACTAAAACTATCTGCCCTAAGTTTAGATTTAGTGACTGGGCAACTAAAGGAATCAGAATAAGTAGGGAAAGACTTTTCGAGTTGTATGGCCTTAAGCCTATTATTAACACTGAAACTTTTAATAAATATGTTGCTACTTATTCTAAAATGTTTAAAAATACTTGTAAGGCAGCCAAGGCCTTATACATTAGCAACAAAGTTAAAACAGCAGATAATAAAATAAAAACAGTTTGGAATATTATAAATAATGAAACCAACAGAAACAAAAGAAATAATAATGATTACACATTGGAGACTCATCATGGTCTCATTAGCGATAACAAACTAGTTGCAGAAGAATTTGTAAATTTCTTTACCAGGATACCAATTAAAACTACTGAAGCCCTAAATTCGTCGCCATCGCATGCTTTTGATTTATTACAGGCGAACGTTGCAGCCTGTTCAACTGAATTTAACTTTAAACATATAAACCCCATAACAGTAATAAAAGCTTTTAAAGAAATCAAGATTAAATTGACAGAAGATCTGTGGGGTATGTCTATAAAAGTTTGTACCTCAATTATTGAGACTATAGCGCCGTACTTGGCTTTAATATTTAATTTGTGTATAGATCAAGGAGTCTTTCCAGATCTAATGAAATATAGTAAAGTGATACCGCTCTTTAAATCCGGGAATAGTAAAGACACTAATAATTATAGGCCGGTGTCCGTTTTGCCGGTTCTTAGCAAGATATTTGAAAAGGTAATGTTAAATCAAATGCTTAGTCATTTTAACTCCAATAACATCCTACATGATAAACAGTATGGCTTCACCAAAGGACGTTGTACAACTGACGCGGGTGTTTCCTTACTAAAACACATTTTTAATGCGTGGGAAGAGGCACAAGATGCTATAGGCATCTTCTGCGACCTATCTAAGGCGTTTGATTGTGTAGTTCATGAAACATTGCTTCGGAAACTCAAGCATTACGGACTAGGCAATGCAGCGTTAAGCTTATTAAAATCTTATTTGAATAATAGACAGCAATTAGTGCAAATAAACGGTGTCAATTCGTCGGGATTGAATGTTGAAATGGGGGTGCCCCAAGGTTCAATTTTAGGTCCTTTTTTGTTTTTAGTTTATATTAATGATTTACCCAATTTGTTGCAAAATAAACTTAATATGGTGTTGTTTGCTGACGACACTTCTTTGATTTTTAAGATAAATAGAAAAACTAACAATCTTGACAACGAAAATAGCGCCCTATTGCAGGTTCAAAACTGGTTCACTGCTAATAATCTGGTTCTAAATGGGAAAAAAACTAAATGCATAAGATTTTCCTTACCGAATGTCAAAAGTAGTGATTGTGACATTGTATTGAATAATGAAAAACTAGAATTTGTTGATAAAACGATTTTCCTGGGGATTACGCTTGATTCAAGGCTACAATGGGGTCCTCACTTAACTTCTCTTGCAGGTCGGCTTAGCTCAGCTGCATATGCTGTTAGAAAAATCCGCCAATTTACGGATGTTGATACCGCTAGACTAGTCTATTTTAGTTATTTTCATAGTGTCATGTCGTACGGTATCTTACTATGGGGACGGGCTGCTGACATCGAGTCAATCTTTATATTACAGAAAAGAGCCATCAGAGCGATTTACAATCTCCGCCGGTGCGATTCTTTAAGGGAACTGTTTAAAGATATTAACATAATGACAGTACCTTGTCAATATATCTATGAAAACATAATGTATGTTAGAAAAAATCTTCATCTTTTTAGCAAAAGAGGCGATAGACATAATTATGTTACAAGAAATAGGGATCAATTAGTTCAACCAGGTTTCAGACTGGCTAAAGTGGCCTCTTCTTTCATGGGGTACTGTTTGAAATGTTATAATAAAATACCTCCCCACATATTAGAACTCAATGAAACGAAATTTAAATCTTGTATTAAACGCACACTATGCAGACAAGCATATTATAAGTTGGAGGATTATATTCAAGATAAAAATGCTTGGCTCAATGCTGGTCCAGCTCCACTACCACTAGGGCGTACTAATTAGTTGATTAGTTGGAAACTAATATTATTATTTTTTAATTTGAAAGACACAATTGCATTGTATAATGTAGAAGCACTTTTTCCAAGTTTGTGAATGTGAAGCACCATGGAGCATTTTTATTAGGTTACAACTTTTTTTTTTTTTTTGACATTACGAGCATGGCAGTTGAGAGTTTGTCATGCTCACTCAAATGTCTCGCTGTTGGTGGCACGTGTTATTGGGTCGTTCAGTTCCCTTCAAAATGGTTGAGCTGAGTGGGGCTGATGCACGCGTCATGCTCGTGAACGGGTGCCGTCAGATGGGACTGGTCATCTCTTAGCTGCCAGTGGCTTAATTCAGTTTCTATCTTTTAATTATTTTACATTTTTATTTCACTATCGACATTGTGCTCACATGATAGAAGCAACAAGTAATATGTAACCAAGCATTATATGTAACACATATATGATTTAAAAGAGTGTCCATGGAGTTTCTTGCACGTTCTTCTCCATAGAGACCTACTCTTTGGAACGTGCAATTTAGCTTCACTTTTCTTGGACTGACCGACATTTGACTATTCAAAAGTGCCTGTAAATGGTCTATTTGAAATAAATGCTTTGTCCAGGCGTGAGCTCGCTGACCTCTGTCACTTTATCACTTACGGCCGGGTGTCCGGCTCCCGCTGTACTTGCAGCAATTCGTTACGTAAACTTTTCCTACACCCGTAGTTTATAAGCAGCTTCTTGAAACCATTAATATAAGCCATAAACATGCGATTCAGCCATTAAAGGCAAGATAATATCTCAACTAAATTGAGTTACACCAAACCTTATTATAATTCCTTGTATTTCAATTTTCAGCTTCAGTAAATGTAGCCGTGTACCTCGTGTTTTGTTAACATTAGGAATTAGCGCTCCGCCCACTGAACTAATGTTGAGCGAGTCCGTTGTTCAACTTAGCACAACGATTATGATTACAAGCCCGGAGGGACGACCGCGGGCCGGGCTGGCTGACCCGCTCGCTCGGCCTCGCGGGACACGACGCTCCATGTCCATCTCTATGCTTCTAATAGATAGGAATCGAGTCTACGAACATGTTTCCCCGCAATAAGCTCATTATTTTGGGCCTGATATTATGTGGAGTCATCAATTATTTCTGTTAACATCTTCAAGCCACAGTGGGCATTTGGGCAACCCTTTTCCATTATACTCTTATGTTTCTCAATGCGGGAATATGAAAGCAATACAATATGATGACCCTTTCACGATGTTACGCATATTTAGACGAAAATAAAAATTAATCCTATAACTTTCAGTACGATCTTATTATTCCACCAGATACCTACGTATTTATAGAATACATAACTCCTCAATTCAGCGAGCACTTCATGAATATTATTAGCAGTCTGATCCAGAGACTCGTATCTCGAGATATGTACATTTTTGTTTAATTTCATCTAGACGTATGCAACGTAGATGAGTTGACTCGAGAGTCGGTGGTGGGTGAGTGGAGTCTCGCGCGCTTCCTGCATGCGAATGTGTGCTGACGTCACGTGTTGTATCACTACAGTTTGTAGCGATCGCCGACAACTAATCGACTCGCTGTTTATGTTGTCTGATCGTTTTATGTGATCGTTCTGATCTGGGATATAAATAGTTCAGGAGATTGTTTACTTTTCTTTCCATACGAGATCTTACATTATGGGTGAAGCTTTCAGCGAGCTGGTTCTTATTCAGTTATTCTGGTGCGGGATGAGTTTATCTCAACGCCGATGCGACGCGACTCGACGACACCTAGATTGTCGCTTATCGGAGAACAGTGAGACCAACGCGGAATTGGTATTCTGTGAAACCATTTTAAAAATAAAGTTGGAAATGAGTTGGGCACTAGTGTCGGATAATATCTCGCTGACACGATTTTCTTTTAAGTTTAGTCAGAAAAGATAACTAAGTTGAGCTTAGATTCGATTTACGAGTATAGATCGGAGACGCGATTCGACATACTAAAGAATTTAGATTGACTGAATTGATGTTATTTATTTGTTAACTGAAAATGAACACATTATGTAGATTACCTACTTAGGTACTTTACATTAGCGGCGTTCGTCTTTCAGTGAACGGACTCGGGACAGTAATCTGTGACACACGCCGTGTCTCCCGCAACGCTACACTATGAGCATCACAGATGACGCACTCTGCACAGTGATGGATGCGCGGCAGCCGGCAGCCCGCAGCCGCGCGGTTACTGACCCGCACACTAAACGCCCGCGCAGCTGTCCTGCCACTTGTCACAACACTAATGTCGTGTAAACACTCGTACACTTGACCTTGCCCTCGCGCTTCACTCGCACATTCGTTCACAGAAACTTGTGGAGCTGTTTCAGCCATGACTTGTTTGTCGAATGGCAACTGTTTTGTTCACTTGGTGAAAGTATCTAACGCCAAGCCGTTTAAAAAGTGACTTCTCGTGTAATTGCTCTGGCAATAGGTTTTACTGCCATGCTAAATATACGCGTCTATGTTACAATACCTACGTTAAGTTATAAACTTATGAGACTTTCCTTATAAATCACCAAATCGAATAGCACCCCCAGCCTTCCGCGGGGCGCGCCCTACAGTGGTGGTCGGAGAGGAAATGTACCGAAGTAAATATTTGTATAACTGACTGATGCTGCGCTACGTGTTATTTGACGTCACCACGACTACGACTCCTAGAAAGGCATTGCTGTGAGACGGTTTTACAGCCTCCGGCACAATCTTTGCTGCCTCATGAACATGTAGTTTATGGGACGAAATAATTATACTCCCCTTTGTATATAAAAAAAAACAATAGTTTGGAGGAATAAAACTGTCAGGCCGACCGTAAAAGAGAATTTACGATAAAAATACAAACTCGTTTCGCGCTGAGCGAGCGCCTCTCGCTCGTATCGTCCGTGCCGCTAGTAGCGCTCTCGTCGCTCGTGTAGCTCACAGCGCTCAGTATAGTTACTATGAGATGTGTTTTCCTGGGTGTTGCGTCGTTGTCTTACACGGCGACCGATAAACCGCGCCGAGCGAGTTTAACGAGCACTCTCCTCCGGCGCCGCTTCCTTCCGCGAGAGACAGAGGAAGTTTGCGTCGTAGCCGCGCACAAACACCGACGATATAGATCCTTTCACTTGAAGCGAGCGTACGGCTGCCACTGCTTGTTGTTCCGTGCCTTCATATAAAGTCAATTCAGCATAATCTGAACTGCGGTATACAGTAACAACTTAGGTTTATTTATAGCTTTAGTTAACGAAACTGTGAAACTCAAAAGAGGAATCTGTACCTATATATGAATGTGTGTGTGTGCAGCCGTAGATAAGTTACCTACTGGTGATTGCAAATCTGTCCAGTGAGGCCGCATCGAGTTGTGTTCCGTAGGTACGGAGCGGTCAGCCGCAGGTTCGGTTGAGCTGCAGCAGCACAGATCTAGCGAATATAATACAATATGACACAAAGGTGAAATTTCGAGAGTACGTGTGTGTGTTTGTTATTTCTTCAAGCTCGAACAGATGGACACATTTGGATGAAACTTGGTACACGGGTAGACTGTATCCTGAAATAAAACATAGGATACTTTTAACCCTGTGAGTATGTTCCATTGTGATAATGTTCTACAATGACGCGGGCGAAGCCGCTGGCAAGTAGTTGTGAACTATCAGTGAACTGAAGTGAGTGATTATATTAATGTATACCTATATAGCTATATTGCGAACCGCTTGCGTCAGCGGCAGAGGTCAGGGTGCAGGTGAAGTACCGCGAGCACTTAGCATCACCGTGCTCAGTCAGCGAACCGCTGCAGAAGAACCACTCGCGCGGTGTAGAGAGCCTCTAACTGCTGGATAGTCAGTCAAAGCAAATTAAAATCAAATTAAAGTTCATCACAGATACCGATCACAACGTTCACATGTAATTTTACTTACAAGTTTTATGATATTTTATAATTGCTAAAAAGCTTTGATGTGCCAGCGTGTGCCTACGTCATATGTCTTCTACTGGTCATGGTTGCTGAGCATGAAGACAAGACCTTCTGAGCTACCTGCCCTGCGGTATAATAGAATGCGTGCTAGCACTTACTCGCTAAATGTTACATGTGCGCGTTACTTCATTCATATACAAGCAGTTTGATTTATTATGTGTTATCGCAATCACTCAGGAAAACAAAAATGTGATGAAATGATTCGTTTAATAATGTGTGTGTCGCAATAGTTAGTGGGCAGATGTAGCGAAGCGGTCGCCATCCGGCCTCGTATCTGTCACGTGCGGTGTGCGCGCGCGGCTGCTGCCGGCGAGCTGCTCGGGCTGATTGTGATGGACTGTGTCTGTTGTTGCAGTGACCGCGACTCGCGACTGCCTTGTTGGCGGTGAAGACGCCACCACAACCGCTGGACGACAAGCTCAAATAGTAAGTTTAATACGATGAATTTATTCGAATTTCAAATTGAGCATTTGGTAAACTCTACTTTAACCTGAAATGCTTCTGGTTTTCTTAACTTAACATATTAAACTCCATTCAAAACACGATCTTCACTCGTACAAGCCTGTGCTCTGCGCTAGAACCATGAACAAGTCTTCTCATTTGTAGACGACAGACTATGTCATTCCAGAGTTCGTGATTTGTCCAAAATACAAGAAAACTTGATGTGATCTATTAACTCGAAGAAAATATAAGTAGTAAATAGTTAGTACAGCCATGAAATTGCGTTTCAGTCACGTGGCGTGGCGTTTAGTTACGGTAGCCGGCGCCACGCCATTTTTCACTTAGGAATGCCATAATGTTTCGTTTGCAGAGATTTTAATTTAAAACAGAACAATTATAAACTTTAGATTCTATTTCTTTCATGGCTAGGTAACATTGTCTTTTTTAACTGACTTCAAAAAAGATAAAACTTCATATTCGGCTGTATATAATTTACATATTTTTAACCAATTTTGAAAGAGAGGTTTTATTTTCGCTTTTTTATGTAGCAATTTTGACAAACAAAATGACCTAGTTAATACGTCTATTCGATGATTGATTGAAAGCTCTTCTTTTATTGGGAGAGCTACTTTGAAATCATCTGATGATGAAGCCGGAAGGTAGGCACTGGGATTCTCTAATATAACAACGTATTCTAGCCACGTTTGAGCGACCCTATAGTTATACAGTACAGCTGCTGCTGTAAAGTATAGGTTCCTGTAGGCTATTTCTAGGATTACTCCTCTAAGTGGGTTCAAGTCGGTTGTAATTTTTTACAAAAAAACAATAATAAACATAGGTATTTCAAAGAAAAAAATGTCGGAAGTCGGTATCAAAACACGAAAAAGTGATGTCAGACACCTCATTTATAAACCGATTTTTTACCCGAATCTTCAATCTTTTATCAGTGTTTTAACAGTCCAGTTCTGATGATGGGATCCACAAGATGTTGAAGGATTTTGATATTTTCGTATCTTATCTATATTTTGATTTGATGTATATGGACACTGACACCGCCGTAATACAAATTGCAGTTGTCATCGCATGTCGGCTGACAGCTCGTCGCCTAAGTGACGGCACTGGACGGACAAAGCTTCTAGCGATAATATCTTTTCTCCGCTTCACATGTTTACCTAAAATGCTTTCAATAACTTACAACAACGTGGCACGTACCTACATCTCGCAGCTATATCTATTAGAGATGAACTCGTTTTATAGTAGAGACTACCTGTGTACCTCACTATAAAATGCTATCACATTGTCTGTCGACGACACCGCGGCGCTACCGGCACCGCTGCGCATCTGAAACTGCAGATAGGTATATTGAGCTTTCTGAATAACATTAGTTAGTTCAGCCACAGAGCAGTATCGCGTCGTACTACGTGTCGCAGTAGGGTCTCGATCTCGATCGCTCCGTTGCACTCGTTACCTATCACATGTAATGAAGCACAAGACTCTGCATTATGAACGCTCGGCGTACTTTTTAAATAATATTATTTATACTTAAATTTTTTCAGCTTCGTATCTTAACTCTCTTTCAACACTTCAAGGAAAAACTGGTAAAAGAAAATGCTTTAAAAGTGCACCCGCAACACGTACACAGATGTGCACAATCGTGTCAGTAGGCCAGCCCGTAATGATAATATAAAAATAAATAAGTTGAGCTCCAAACTTTGTCGTGAGCGCCGGAGTGCGGGGGACGCGGTTTATATCCAATCTGTGTGTAACGCGGCCATCTCGTAAATATCTGGCGACGTATGTGACCGCAGCGAGACGCGGCGCCTCGCGCACCGGGCCCTGCCGACTCACTAGCTCGGGCACTTTAGTAGATTTACGAGTATTAGAGTGGTGTAAGTCGGCACCGCTGGTGACGTATGGCGGTGGAGCGGCGGCGATGCGGCCGGGACTGCGACAGACATCAGCTAACGTCGCCGCTTGCACGATAGACTTCGTTTGGTTTGTATGGAGCACCCGAAGGAATGGGAGCTTCTGTGTTGAATGTCCCGGCTACAAATGCCAGAGGCTTACTTCCTGCAGAAAGCCTGATTTCTCAAAGTGAAACAGGCACTAACTTTGCTCTTTCTAATCGAATCAATCAGCGATTGCGATTAGTCTCATCTGTCAAAATACTACATAATGTATTGTTTCACGTCACGTTGGATATTGGAATGTCAGAGTCGGAACGAATTTCAAATACAATATACCGGTGAGTTCCGAGTTGATAGAAACATTTCGCTTCATAATGTGATTGATATTCAGTCGTAACTCGTGCGCCCGCTTGAAGCGCTCGTAACTAACACGACATCGATTATTATTTATGTGCGATGTATCGCATACGACACGACAATTAAAATAGCCATTAATATGAATCGGTCGGAAGCGGCGCGCGCCCAATGATTTGCATCAATACGTAATTTACCGGTTATTGAACGTGTGGACAACATCGAGCAGTGACGACAGTTCCGGCTCGTACATTATTGATGACATCATTATGGGACATCCGCACAATTTGTTGTATAAATAAAGTAATATCGGGACGGCTGTAATTATAACGTAATAATATCGTACGGCTCTTGGCAGAGCGTCTAGTTCACACAGTTTGTATTGTTTTATTTGATTCAATATATTCACCTACCCGTATTCACAGTTGCCTCTTGCCGTTAGTCGTTGCCAGGTGCTAGAGAGTCGCGGCATGGCGAGCAGAGTTCCAGCGAGATGTCATGGTGCAATGGCGACAGCGACTACCCAGTGCTGGGCACGACATAATTATGGCGGTAAGTCCCCTCTTTGGGGAGGAGGCTGGAAAGACAACACGGCGTCCTATCTTCCGCATGACGCCGATTCGTGCACCGGATTCGTGTGGAAGAAACGCCCGTGTGTTACCATTGTGTGGACTGCCCGGAGGACACGGTGTCAGTGATGTGCACAGTCTGGGCAGAGCACCAACGTGTCCTCGTGGCAGCGATCTCTCGTGCCAGGCCTTGGTACTGGCCATCGTCCGGGCCGAGGAGGAATGACAGGCGGTCGTCTCAGTCTGCGAAGCAGTAATGCTAGCAGGCGCACGCGCGAGGCAACGGCTCTTACGCCACAGCCACCGGGATTTCGATCGTGATTTCCGACCACCGTAGATGCGGGCTTGCCGACGGTGAGTAGTGGGTAGCTCGCCGTTCGTCGACGACGCGTTGTGTTCCACGTGCGCCTCAAGATGTCAGCTACTGTAGAGGCCCAGCATGATTGAAGCCTTCTGGGACCATAGGTGATGCGAAAGAGAACCCCAGGGCCCTGGAACAAAGGCAAAGAAGGAACAGGAGTGGGTTTTAGTCAGTTAAACTGTGGCACTAAGGGCAGAAGTAAAGTAAAGCAACACTTGAAGTCCTTTGACTGCAACCTAGTACATCAACTGGGCTGTAACCTAGTAACGTGCTTATAGTTTTTAACTAAATTCACTGGCTGGTAGCTGTACCTAACCTTCCCTGATACAATTCGTTGCTGTCACCGTAGAGTTGTCGACACGGAACAACAGTGAGTGACATTACAATCAGCGCATCATCTCCGCATCAATCAGTGCGGGCGTCGCCGTCGGCTCTTTGATCTTTGATGTAGTTGTGCGGGCGCGGGCGGGAAAAAGGGGTGGGGGGGCGTGTGTGTGACAGCCGTGCCAGCGCCGCAATGATTCAATTGAGAGCACCTCTGTGCTGGCCGTCGACGCCGGTGTGCCAGGCAAACTAAGCCAATATATTACACTTGAATAGAGACACATTCGAAAGAGCTTCTCAAACTACAAGTTTGTCTGCTACGGGACAAGGAAGCACCTGAAGGTAGCCCCGCCAGAGCGGCAGACGCTACTGCTTAGCTCACGAGAGGAAAAACGATACGATAGAACAGGGCTCGTTTGACAGTCATGGTTCTATGTTACATGCGAGTAGTACCTGTATCTATACAAGTTGCCACCGTTGACGTAACAACGATACGATAACTATGTAGTACGTAGAACAGGGCTCGTTTGACAGTGATGGTTCTATGTTACATGCGAGTAGTACCTGTATCTATACAAGTTGCCACCGTTGACGTAACAACGATACGATAACTATGTAGTACGTAGAACAGGGCTCGTTTGACAGTGATGGTTCTATGTTACATGCGAGTAGTACCTGTATCTATACAAGTTGCCACCGTTGACGTAACAACGATACGATAACTATGTAGTACGTAGAACAGGGCTCGTTTGACAGTGATGGTTCTATGTTACATGCGAGTAGTACCTGTATCTATACAAGTTGCCACCGTTGACGTAACAACGATACGATAACTATGTAGTACGTAGAACAGGGCTCGTTTGACAGTGATGGTTCTATGTTACATGCGAGTAGTACCTGTATCTATACAAGTTGCCACCGTTGACGTAACAACGATACGATAACTATGTAGTACGTAGAACAGGGCTCGTTTGACAGTGATGGTTCTATGTTACATGCGAGTAGTACCTGTATCTATACAAGTTGCCACCGTTGACGTAACAACGATACGATAACTATGTAGTACGTAGAACAGGGCTCGTTTGACAGTGATCATCTTTGTTACAAAAATAAAATAAAATGGAAGGGTTATGAAGAGGAGCATCTTCAACATTAAACTGAAACACAAGAAAATAAACAAAGTTAGAAGAAGTAAAACAAATGTCATAGATGCTCTAATCCATGCAACCGCAACGTTTGAATGGAAATGGCCAGGACATATCGCCCGTCTTCCTGGTGCCAGGTGGGCAAAATTAACTACATCATGGCCAGTCCCAGACACCAAACACCACTGCCACCAGAGCAGAGGCCGTCATATGAACGTTGGTTCGACGAAATAGAAACACAAAATAGTAGGAGCTGACTGGGTCAACAAGGCCAGGGACAGATCCAATTAGAAAACTTTAGAGAAGGCCAATACCCGAAAAAGATCTTAACCAACCCAAATCATATTTACCTATTTTTATATTATTACAATTTTTTGTTACTTTATTATTTAGTTATCTTTTATTTGGCAATTACAAAATAATGTTACAAAGTAAAGAAAATGAAGGCTATATTATTATTATTTATTTATTGTATACACATATAAATTACAATTTATTATAAATATTTTTTCGTAAACATTTTAAAATATAAAAAATAGTAGTCCACCGCTACCAGCGGTCAGGGCTCCAGAAAAAGAAACCTTATTATACGAGCCGTGTCCAAAAGTACCGCTTACTGAATCAAATTCTTGGTCTAGACGGCTGACGAGAGCTTCCTAAGGTGTTGGTACTACTATCGGTACAATGATCGCCAAATCCACATCCCACATGACGACAACCTTCCGAGCCAAGTCAATTTACTATTATAATCATGTAAGCGTGCTCGGCTGATGTCTCTGTAGTGCACACACACAGACATGCACAGGTTGTTTACTGAGCACGCGCTGAAACGAAACTCAAACGGAACCTTTTCAGATGACAACGAACACACGTTGCTGCCCAACTTTGTCGAACAAACATTATAATTCGCTCGCCACACAACATCCCTTTGTTAGCTCGCTGTTTATGTATGATTCATTAAATACGAATACATCATCATGTACTTACCGCTATTCGTGTGGAACTACGGAACGACCCAAGAGCACATTTTGTCATGTTTTGTAATTAAAAATTGATACGAACTATTGAGGCACTGCAGTATGCACGACATTGTATGTGCATGTATGCACTACCGCATACCATGGTGAATTTCTGAAGTCATGGTCTTAGAACGCAAAGGGCAACTGAAGGACACGGTGGACATTAAGGGCAGTAAAAGTCTGACATGCCTTCTCGCTTCACGAAGTCATTGGATGATGTCCAAAATCCATCCCCATGTATCAGTTCGTTTTTTACTCCGAACCCACCCAGTGGTGGCCATCGTGGGTTCGAACCGAGCCCGGCGCATTACTTTGTGTAATTTTTAATTATTTCATCACCACTGCTTTCAAAACGGTGAAGGAGAACATCGCGGTGATGCGCGATGTTGCACTGGGCCCGCGTGATGGATTACTGCCCATTCCCTCTCCTAGAGAGGAGGCTTGAGTCCCAGCAGTGGGAATAATAAAAAGGCTGATGATGATGATTGTGAATGTGTGAACTACGTGGACTATGAGGACTGTTCTTCTTGGGAATCCCTCCACGTGTTCCCGCAGGCTGTAGTTCCCTTGCCGATACGTCCGGAGCGAAGGCCAGTCTGCGGGACGGTGCACCCTGGGGGGCGGCCAATGACCGACTTGTGTATTGCTGCCTAAGGAGCCTCGATAGCCGTCTGCGAATGTTCTGTCTGTCGGAACGCTCCAACGCGTGTCCCTCTGCTATAGCAGAGGGCACAGTGGCGAAGTAAGAGTGGGCTCGGTGTGCACTCACACTGCTGCCGGGCAGGCAGGAAGAAGGCTTGCTCCTCCTTCTGCCACCGTTATTCTCGTAGCCCCAGAGATTGTCCAAGGTCGTGTTTCTGACTTTTGATGGGGGACGAGGGTAACTTAACGCTTAACCGCTAAGGCCGCGAGGAAGACAATCTCTATAAAATTACCCCAAACCTCCAAGCGGCGGCGCAGCGTGAGGGAGGTTGTTAGTTTGACTAATGGGTAGCTAAATTAGTCTCTAGTGCGGACCACGTTAGAGTAAGTACCCGAAGTTAATACTCGTGGGAACAAAATGGAAAAGTCAATCAAATCAATTTTTTTAAAAAAACCGGAGAGCGATGCGCGGTCGGAGTCCGACGCGGCATCCAGAGGGGGCTCGGAGGGTTCGGAGGCAGAGGAGATAGCGGGCGATTGTGGGAGAAGAAACTCGGATTTCTCCCCGAAGCGCTCCGAGTTTGTCAGGAGGGAAGACTAGTCGTCCGGTTCCTGCTATGAGGAGAGGAGCAACATTCTCACCATAAGCCGTGGTGCGGGCCGGTCTCGCGGAAGGGGGAGGGGGCTAACGGCCAAGGACTCCGCTCAGCGAGCCGCCAGCCTTGCCGCGCAGGGCCGACACCCCGGAGCGGCCGGCTCAGGCAGGGACCTCTCGGAGCCATCTGTCAGCGAGAGGCGTGCTGAGGCGGACTCAGACATGGAGTCCCTCCAGAGGCTGGCCGTCACCTTGTTACGGGACATGAGCCGCAAAAGGGAGACGACCTCAAAGGAGTGGACGGCCCAACGACACGCCGCGTCCCTCAGGGAGGCCTTTGACGCTTCTCTCGGGAATAGGGTGGCCAGAATCCGGCCGAGCTCCGGGCGGAAGTCCGAGCTGAGCTCGCGAGAGCACCCAATAGCGGTGGCTGCCAGGAGCCGATGACAGGGGGGGGGGCGTAAGCAAGGGCAGGGGCAAAGCCGGCCCCAGGTCCAGCCCGAGCCGGAGAGCCAGCTGCTAACGCTGATGCAGCGGGAACTAGCTGCTTTCCAGCAGCGGCTGCAACAACAGCAGCAGCAGTTCCAGCTGCGTATCCAGTGGCAGCTTTCCCTGCTGGAGGGCATTGTGCTGCGCCCTCCGCTAGCGGCCTCTGGCCAGACCAGAGGTTTTTAATATTTATAACACTAACTGTTGTTTAAAATCAAAATAGGCATTATTACCTGTATTTATCTGGATACTCAGTCGCACGTAGAAACACCAACAACGACGATAAAAGGGCAGCTGGCAATTTGAATTTTGAATTAAAAATTTAGCCAATAATGAAAATAAAAAGAAAGTATGTAGTATAATTTGTTAAATAATTATTAATTGAATAATCAATAAAGCAATTTTTTTATGTAACAATCAACCATACGGCGCGGCGGCGGACAGGCGACCTCTCGCCAGAATTTGTACAGCATGCGTGTGTTGCGAAGAGTGTGCCTGTATGCACATGTTGCGGGTGGAAGGTTCTGGGTACAGTATAACAGATTATGCTGGTTAGATCTGTACCTAAAGTTAAAATTAACGACTATTTTAAATAGGGTAACAGCTTGAAGGTACTTTCTACGGGAACGGAACTATAGTAATAATAATATTCCACAACTATCACACAACGCCGTCTAGTCACAAACTAAGCAAAACTGTTTTTATGAGTACAAGACAACTGATAAACATACTTATTAGGGTGTCCCAAAAAAATCAAATTCTTTTTTTTTACAACGCATACCCTCTAATTTTGTTTGAATAGTGTCAAAACAATTGTAAATAAAATTTTAAGTACTTAGGACCAAGGGAACCCGTGCCGACTTGCATCGATAGATATCGGAACTTCGTACTTTGGCGCGAAGCAGCTAACGTATCAAGTGCTCGTTATTATTTATTTATTTAATTAGTAAACGCATAATTTTCATTCAGTCTACATGTCAGTAGGATTACGAAATCTTACAAAATAAATATTTTGAATATGGGATACGTATAAAATCAAATTACGGGCTCAAAACTATCCTATAATTGATAAGTATTGGCAGTACTGCTTTACAACATTCCTTTAATGAATTTATGTGGCACTGAAAATCGTGAATCTTACTATTCGAATGTGTGTTATATATTGGGAAAGGCACAATATACGTGACATTTCCTAATTAAAGCATTATCTGTGTTAAAAACTCAAACTTGAGAGTTTTGGAGAGATCTGCAAAAAATGCGAACAAAACACAAGAAGTATTCGAGAAGAAAAGACTAATGAGCTTGTAATAAAATTAGACATTGTTTGACATTGCACATGCCAATGCGTTTCCATTAATAAAAGATAAAATCTACTTGTAGTGACAGAGAGAGCCAGGTTGATGTGGTTACTTAGATGGAGTGGACCAAAAACTCGAAAAAAAAAGCACGCCTCAGAAATATTTAGGAACCATCCCATCTGGCTACTAATTGTTTCTTTTTAACTGCTTTGCATTCACCTTATCACGAAAATGCGTCTTCAGATTCTGAAATGATGGATTTACAAGAAAATCTACTCATACCAACTAAGAGTACACAACCCCATACGAATAAAAGTTCCGTGAAGAAAATTTATCTCTCCAAAGACAGTTGCAGCTTTGAGTAGAGAACAGTTAAATATGAGCAATTCTGTCTTAACAATAATAAACACAAAATTTTGCTATAAAAGCTACTGTTGAGACACTTGCATACAACACTGACGAATTTCCCATAAGCAAGTCCTCAATTCAAATAATTCGTACGGAGAATCGAAAAAGACCGCGTAGGAGCTATTAAAGTCGATTTCCAAAATAAGGTAGGTACTGGTACGATTATAAACTGTCGATTGACACAGATGATAAATTGTTTTCGGCTTTAGATGTGCACAAATGTAAAAAATAATGCCTCTTCGATAGTTATTTCGCCTAGTGACACAGTCCTATAGAACAACTTGTCGTGATGCCAAAACTGGACAACTTTACAGGAAGTAAATAGGCATCAGCAGTTTAGAATGCAGTTCATGGTCTAGTAATGCATTACAACATGCTACAAAACAGGTGCTAACTCTGAGAGCACTTTCATAGCAAAATCACTACTGAAGAAGAACAACGAATAAAAGCATATTTTCTAATGTTGTGTATAAAGAACAGATAGATAGGCCTTTAGCCTGAGTGTAAAAACCAAAATTTGGAAAGATTATGTCCTAGTAATTATAGATACTTGAAAAATATAAGATACAGGTAAAGCAATGTTTTATTTTCTGAATAAAAATTAAGTTCTAAAATATCCTCTGTAGTTTTCATACAAACTTTCTTCTAAAAGTTTAACATCAAGTCCGCACGGGTTATCGTCATCCGATACCAATAATATTTATTGTTTTAGTTCTTAGGGTCAAATAGAAAAAAAATAGAGGGTATGCGTATTCAAAATCGGAAAAAAAAATTCGCCCTTAAAGCTTGGGACACCCTAATACTTATACACCGTATCCTACCAATACCTATTATAAATGCGAAATTTTGTATGTAGGTATGGATGTATGTAGATATGGATTTTTGTTACTGTTTCACGCAAAAACTACTGAACGGAATTCGATGCAACTTGGTACACAGGTAGACCATGTCTTAGAATAAGTTTTACTAATGATTATCATAAAATATATTGGCATAATATACATTGGCATACCAAAATTCAGCATAATGATCATTACTTCAAACTTTTGCCATAATGCTTGTTGCCATAAATACAACTAGCATAATAATAAAGAAGCATAATTTTATAAAGCATAATGTTATAAACGCATAATGATAAAACACATAATGTTCTTTGGAATAAAACTAATAAATCCTAATCAATAACTACAAACGGTAAGTTCTACAACTTACCGTTTGGAGTTGGAGTACACAATTTCACCTTATTGATTGTAATATATTATTGGGCGTCCATGATGGACTTCAGACTCCTGCAACAAAATAAAAAACCTAACATAACCTAACTCAGTAACTGACGAAACGTTCGCCACAAAAACATCGCCTAAAGATCAATTTGAAATTATTGGCTACATTCTCCCAATAATGACTTTTTAGGGTTCCGTAGCCAAATGGAAAAAAACGGAATCCTTATAGATTCGTCATGTCTGTCTGTCCGTATGTCACAGCTACTTTTTTCCGAAACTATAAGAGCTACAGTGTTGAAACTTAGTAAGTAGATGTATTCTGTGAACCGCATTATGATTTTCAATCGTAATTTTCACACAAAAATAGAAAAAACCGGCCAAGTGCGAGTCGGACTCGCCCATGAAGGGTTCCGTAGCAGCAAGTAACATAATATAAAAGCTCTTGTAATGTGTTGTAACTTTGATCGATGTTTTAATAATAGTGTATTTTTTTCGATTTATGACGCATTAAAAAAAATTACTTAATAGATTTCGTTCAAACCAATTTTCGTTGGTAGTTTTTATAGTAATGTATATCATATATTTTTTTTAGATTTATCATTATCTTATCTTAGAAGTTAGAGGGGGGGGGACACACATTTTACCACTTTAGAAGTGTCTCTCGCGCAAACTATTCAGTTTAGAAAAAAATGATATTAGAAACCTCAGTATCATTTTTAAAGACCTATCCATAGATACCCCACACGCATGGGTTTGATGGAAAAAAAATTTTTGAGTTTCAGTTCTATGTATGGGGACCCCCAAAATTTATTGCTTTTTTTCTATTTTTGTGTAAAAATCATAATGCGGTTCACATAATACATCTACTTACAAAGTTTCAACAGTATAGCTCTTATAGTTTCGGAAAAAAGTGGCTGTGACATACGGACGGACAGACAGACAGACAGACAGACAGACATGACGAATCTATAAGGGTTCCGTTTTTTGCCATTTGGCTACGGAACCCTAAAAAGCAATAAATTTTAGGGATCCCCATACTTAGAACTGAAACCCAAAATTTTTTTTTCATCAAACCCATACGCGTGAGATATCTATGGATTTCTAATATCATTTTTTTATAAACTGAAGGATTTGCGCGAGAGACACTTCCAAAGTGGCAAAATGTGTGTGTCCCCCCTCTAACTTCTAAAATAAGAGAATGATAAAACTAAAAAAAATATATGATGTACATTAGACTATTACTATGCAAACCGCCAACGAAAATTGGTTTGAACGAGATCTAGCAAGTAGTTTTTTTTTTTAATACGTCAAATCTAAAAAAATACACTATTGTTAAAACATCGATCAAAGTTACAACGAACTACAAGAACTTTTATATTATGTAACTTGCTGATACGGAACCCTTCATGGGCGAGTCCGACTCGCACTTGGCCGGTTTTATATTTATGGCTAATGATTATTAGACGAATAAATAATTATGCCTTTAAAATTTATGCAACTCCAATTTAAGCCAAAACATATTAGACTAAATGACAGTTATGCTAAACTATGCATTAAGTATGCCATAGTATTATTATGCAACAGTATTATTATGCTAAAAAAAAATATGCGAAAACGTTATGCCAAACAATATTATGCCTAAAAATTTTATGCCAACAAGGATAACACATAGAATATTTTTTCTCCTGGGATTATGTTTTTTTTTTTATTTGTATGAAAAAATAAAACAGCCTATAGCCTTCCTCGATATATGGACTACCCAACACTGAAAGAATCATTCAAATCGGATCAGTAGTTCCAGAGATTAGCGCGTTCAAACAAACAAACAAACAAACTCTCCAGCTTTATAATATTAATAATATATATATATTAATATATTATATATAATAATTAATAAGTATAGATATAGTATAGTATATAGTATAGATTATTTTTAGATTATGCCACACCTTGCGATGTAGGGTAAGGAGGGGTTCAAGTAAACAACGTGATGTGTCCTTCTCCAACGAGAGAGTCGTGAGTCAACTGACGATGGCTCTTTAATTGTGGTAACATATATATACATAGTTTGTATCTGTCTCTATGCTACTAACAGACAGCTGGGTGCAAGCGCAAACAATCCTCAGTCGCCAAGTGACGTTGTATTTTATTTGCTATACTTATTAAATAACTTTTTTCATGATACGGTTTTGAAACTTTGTACATAGATTCTTTACATAAAAATACTAGACGGGTGTTTCAGGTTTGGCATCGCATACAACAAAACTGAGGCTGTACAACAAGTTCTGCACATGCGCGAGAGCATCGCAATCTGTCCGGCTCGCGACTCCGCAGATAAAGCGATCCCTTCAGAAAGCTTGCGAGCGACGCTGTTACCTCCAACTCATTTTATTTGATTCACACAATTTGTGAGCGAAGCGTCTTGACTTTTTATTTGTCACCCTCGCGCCGATACCCTTCATCTACATAATTTAATATCCGATCCCAGTGATGTTGTTGCGATGTATCACCGTATCCGCTCGCTCGACGCGTGTCGCTGAGCGGATCATTCATCTCTCGTAATTTGACAAATCGCGACACATGTCGCGCCGGTGTTGTTCAGTCATTATTTCTGTTAGCTGTCCTCACGATGTTTCGTCCACACTCGACAGTTGAGCAACGCCGCTTCCTCATGCTGCACGAACGAGCAGATTGTTCGGAGATAAAAGCTTTTTATTTGGATCGCCTGCAGACTGTTATTGTATACTGATTGATGTATATTTGCCGATTTTAGCTCTATTGGGTTTTATGCTCGTTTTCACTTATCGTGCGCGGTTACGTAGAAGTATGGAAGCTGTTTATTTTTTTATCTTTAGTACGAAATAATTTCACCACGAACGAAAGTTTAAATTTTTACAACACTTAAATTTGTAGATGTTTACTTCACTCTACGACTACTGCAGCCATGTATGCGCAGGCGCTGCAAAATGTCATCTAGCAGCTTTAGACTAGGTGGAAAAGCGTGCAAAGAGGTTGATTGGGGATCCAGATTTGGTTAAATCTAATTTACAAAGATTCGAACACAAGCGTAGGGTAGCCAGCCTTGCGGTATTTTACGAGATGCATTTTGGAGAGTGTGCGCGGGAATTGCATGACTTGATTCCGCCATCTCCTTTCTACCATCGGACAACCTGACGTACGGCGAGTATCCACCCTTACATTATTCAAACTTCTACGGTTCGGACTAAGCGTATCGCTTCGTCGTTTATATCGCGTACATCGACAGTTATGACCAATTTGTCTGCTGCGGTCTCCCCGTCCAATTATAATTTAGGTGTCTTTTTTTTATGGTGGGAAAAATCATGCATTGACATCCCCCGCCCTTGGGCGGAGCGGGAGATAGTGTCAGACTCTTACTGACTAAAAGACCCAACCGGTTCCTTCTAGCATTCATACCTCAAAGCTAGAATTAAGCTTTTAATAAAATAGTGCGCCCCACCATCAACGATTGCATCCACGGATATCGAGGGATATGCCATAGGGGCGTAACACGTGCCGCGACGATATTATCAAATGCCCATATTATTCGAACGGCGGCTGTAAGTTTCATTTAGTCACTTCACAATTGCGTACAATGTGCTATTGGTACGTAAAAAACGAATGTGCCGCCGAGCTGTGCAGTAATTGCATGTAAAAATAGGTCAAATATCATCAACCTAAAGAGAAATGGCGAGTCCTACTACCGGTAAGTACCTACACAATCACGAAACAGTGACTTTTCATTATTTTAATTATTTTTTTTTAATATTTTGCTAACCTTCGTCCAGAACGACACGAACTATCCCGAATATTTCCGAGCGCTACGATCGTTTAAGATTTAGGGAGGGGTAATCAAGTGCGAGTGGCAGATTTCATACATAGATATGCGTATTATTGCAGTTCAATATTTTTTTTTTACATTACAATGGATATTGTCATAATACATGTTAAATTAGTTATTAATTTAATGTTGTTTAAACCAAATTAAGATATTATTATTTCAGTAGGTACTCGTGAAGTGTAAAAGCTAAAATTAACATTATACCGAAAGATAGTGTTGATCAAAGTTTTTTTTTAAATTAATGGTACAATATGATAAGTAGCATGAAAAACAAATATAATTTTTTGGCTAAAAGTTGCAATAAAGAATTTGTGTTTGCTATGCAAAAATATTCAATTATTATTTTAAAAAATCTGGCTATTTGGCGGTTTCGTAAGATGAGCCCTAAAAGATTAATACCTACCTAAAATTATTCAATATTATTGACCGAGTAGGCAAGCCCACCTTGGTCAATCACAAGTCCGAGCAGCAGTCAATGTTCGAAGTTTGATTTTTTTCCAATTCACGATTCATCGCTATTTTATCAAATCTTTGCCTATAATACCGAGATTTTAACATTTTATTTCTTACAAACAAAAAATTTCATATAACTGACGTGAGCATTGCATTTTACTATAATCTGGCCTCAGACATAGAATTAAACTTAGGTCACTTATAACAAAAATATTGTATTAAATGAACGAGTCTTTAATCGGAATCACACTTGCCCAGTTTTTTTTTTTGTTAGGAGTATTTATATTGAGTGGTTAGTGTGAGCTATTTTAACTTTATGGATTCGATCCTGGCAGCACCAACTACCTAAAATTTGTCTAAAATTAAGACTAGTGTTCTAGATAACGCTATTTTAATACTATAGAAAATTGTGTTAACGTTTGTTATTATTATTAATAATATATTAATATAATATTCCACAACTATCACACAACGCCGTGTAGTCTCAAGCTAAGCAGAGCTTGTGTTATGAGTACTAGACAACTGATAAATATACTTATATATTTCTAAATACATACATATTATAGATAAATTACACCCAGACACAGAACAAATGATCATGCTCGTCACACAAACATTTGTCCTGAGTGGGAATCGAACCCACGACCTTTGGTATAGCAGTCAGGGTCACTAACCACTAGACCAACAGGCCAGTCTAATATTTCAGTAAAATATTATTTTTTTAGATTAAATGATAAATGTTATATAATAATACAGCATGATAATTAACAGAGAACGTCCCTTTTAACTAGTAATACGATAATAGAGAAAAAAAATATTCCATTTTATTTTATTAAAAAGTATACTCTCTTTTCGGTTAAGCATATAAAAAAGAAATCATTTAAAGAAAATAAAACGAAGTACAATATATTACAAGAATATTCTGAAATTAAATCGATAAAATTATCGACATCCGCGTTCGAATCCCTAATTGCAAGTAGTGATGTAACGACTATTTGCATTAGCATCCGCATTTGCGAATATTCGCACATTTTTTGATATTCGCATTCGCCAAAAACATAATTACGAATGTTTGGCGAATATTTCTGACCAACAAAAAGGAAATAATATTTTGATTGAATGAATACAGAAAGAGAATACAACTTAAATGATTTTATACGAATTAAGTACTTTAATATTTTTCTATCACACAACTTTATTACGACATGATAACCTCAAATCATAAGAAATCTTTTTGAATAAACTAAACTGAATTTTGGTGATGCGCGGCCCCCTGTTTCTTCAGATGGGTGCGTGACGAGTATGTCGGATATTCGTATCCATCAGAAGAACGTTCGTAGAGTTCTGGGTAACCTGGACGTGAATAAAGCCAGCCACGTTCAGCCTGTCCCAAGAAGGGCAGTCGAGCTGACCTGGCAAACTACCGATCCATCTCCGTTACGTCCATTTTCTGTAAGAGTACGGGACGACTGCTTAACAGAAAGCTTCTGACATATCTAGAAGCTAACGACATTCTCAGTGAATGGCAATACGGTTTTCGCCGAAATCGGTCAACTGGGGATTTTCTAGCGTATGCCATTCACAGCTGGAACGAGGCCAGCGAGAAGCATGGGGAAGCGCTTGCCGTCATCCTTGATATCTCGAAGGCTTTCGATAGGCTCTAAGCTGGCAGAAAAGCCTTATTGCTAAGCTTCTTTCCTTCGGTCTAACCACTGTTCTATGTGATTGAAGCAAATTTTAAATGTGTGTCGTAATAGTAGATTATGTGAGTAGGGGATAAAGCAGTGTCTGTGTCAGTTGCGGGCGGCATGTTGAATTCCGAACGGAACGAAAGTTATTCCATAAAGTATCTACCCTCGTACCCGCACGATGGGCCCCACAAGCCTGGCTCTGACGTCACACGTCACGGGCGCGTGCCGCCGTCGTGCGTCGTGCGCTCTGCCGCTAAATCATCTGTGGAATATGTCGGGTAATATCGGAGATGTATCGCGAGGACTGGCGGCAGACCGGCGTGTCGCCGTGTCGGGCAGGGACGTCTGCCACACGAGCCAACACAATCACACAGCCCTTAGATGCACAATCTTTAAGTTTTTGGTAGTAGGTAAAGTTGAGTGATTATTTCGCTGTGTGGTAATAGCCAAGTTACGACGACTAAGGACTACTTTTATTTTGTACATGGCTGTAGATATGCTACTTTTATGAAATTAGTGCCGAAAGTCCATGTAAGTAGGTACTCACGCAGTTTTAAGAGTGCTAAAGTAAACTTACCTTGTAATCTTGGTAACTTTGAATATGCATGTGTATATTTAAGGCAGTCATTTTCAACCATTTAGTATTGGCCTCTCCTACCTACCCCAATACAGTCAAACAAACTTTTGTAATTACGCGATGAAAGCTTATCAATTTGCCAAATTCACAAACCTGTACCACACAGATACTCCCGGGACGATTGCAAAGAGTGGTTTCATACCTCAAGAAATGGAAGAACAGGGTAAATTGAAACTGTATATTAAATATCGTTCGGTGACGGTGTGCCGCCGAGAGAAAGGATGAGGAAGGGAGGGGGGGGGGGCGCACAGGAGGTGCTCCAAGACAAGGGGGGGTATTCACCTAATTAAAGACAGATTAAAAAGGGAGCGATGAAAGAGCCCACACAAACTCCGTTTGAGAAGTTAAATTGATAATATTTATTTTGTTGTGTAGGCACAATTGGCTCTCGTAATCCCGTGCAGAAAGCAATAATGCTAGCGAAAGCGGAGGCCACACTTGTGGGAGAACGAACATGATTACGTACGCCCCAGCCACCTCATCGAGACCCCGACCACCAGCTACGGTAGACGCGGGCTTGCGGAACTTGAGCAGTGGGTAGCTCGCCGTCTGGTATTCGGGTAATCGGCTGCACTGAGCCCCAGTAGTCGACAGCATGTGGTGGTCCACGCGATCCTCAACCGTAGGAGCCCAGTCGACCTAATGCCCGCTAGGACCGTGGGATATTCTGAAAAGGAAAACCCGTGGTCCGAAAACGCGAAAGCCAACTGAATGGCACAAGTCAAAATCTGACATCCGTTCCGACCAAACCAGGAACAGTCATTGGATAGTTGATTTATGCCATGCTATGCTAATAAACGTTTTTTTTTTGTAAAAAGTTTTTTTCAATTCTATTAACGTTTTATTAACGAGGAGTTGGAATCAGAAAGTAATTGTCGTATGGCACTAAATCGGAGTAAGGGCTGATTAATTCATATATAATCACAGCAACAAAAACGTGTAGTATTTTATCAGAGTATCAACGACACATAAAGGGGTAAGTAATACATGATATAACTACAAAATCGCTAATATTTACAAGATAACAACTGAATCTATAATTTTATTTGATATAACGATCAGTTAGTAAAATAAACGGTTGATATGATTTTATTGTAACTATTTTTTATAAACATACCATTCATTGAATATAAAATCTTTAGATATACAACTCAAAAAATAATAATAAAGATGTAACACTTACTTAGTCTAATATGATGATAAACGCCTAGTTCAAAATATAAAGCAAAATTTCATAAACACACTTTACAATGTTCTTTAATTATTGATAAGTATTGACAAATATCATTGGCAGTTTGTCACTTTGTGTACATAATTTAAAGTTAATCTTTTTTATTTTTTGTCATAGTAACCTGAATAGATATGCACGCAGACAGGCAGGCATGCAGCATGCAAGTAGGCAAGCAGCAAGGAAGCAGGCATGCAACAAGCAGCTAGCATTGTTTCAGTCACGGCTTCGGCGCTGCGGGGTTTGGGCGGCCCCACGCGAGCTTATCGTCGCAGATGGCTTTAACGCTCACCACCGCAGCTCCGCGCCTACGCGGGCTTGAATGACACTCTAGGGGTAGGGCAGACAAGACTACGTAAAGTCAGTTTTTCTGCGATTCGTTTCTATCACTAAATTTTGTAGCACAACATTTTGACTTTTTAAGGCATTATTATAATGATTTAATATTGAAAATGCTACCAAGTAACCGTCTATACACCGTTAGATTTTAATCGTTTTAATCCTTTGAATCGGTGGTTTCACTTATAAAATACTATTCATCCAAAGCTTCTAAAAAGTTGGAACTTTCAAAATAAAAAAAAAACAGCAAGTGATAAGGTAAAACTCGCAAAATGCATCGACTAAATAGTAACGACACCTAGGTACCTACGTCGCGTTTCGACGTTAGTCGAGAGGTCATTGACTTGCTCAGCTGATGTTCGCGTAAAATAAATAAAATGATTCCAAATCCTTCATACTTTTGCAGACTTAGAACGGAATTAACTGATTTGTGCATACCTAATAAAATAATTACATAGGCTAAAAGTATTAGGTAATTAATTACATTACATGTAATTAAATGTGTAAAAATCTCTGCATGCCTGCTAGTTATGGCGTATTTAAAAATGTGGAATCAAAATTATGTACAATGATTTAAAAAAAGTTCTGTTACTTACCTAAATCGCCTTTGTATTTTTATCTATTTAACACTTAAACAACACGTTATAAACCTAATAACTAATCACCTTCGAATCTTCACTGGTTAGATAGACTTCACAAGAGCATAGCATTCCTTTGGATACATAATCTTACATGTTTAACACAAAGATTGCTGGTTTGGCACTGTAAAAACGTGGAGTCGCCTGCGCAACAAGACTCGCGATTTCGTCACCAACTCCAGGTTGGAATCCACGTAATTCCCAGACGCCATTATTTTCGCGCGACGACACACCTATGACGTCTTGAGAGAAACTGAATTATTCCATGACGTGTGTCACTCACGCGCTGCACTTAGCGCGCGGGGTGCGCGGGGTGCACGAGGCGCGCGCTGCGTCGCGTGGCTAATCAAATAGGGTTTGGGGGCGTGTTTGATCAGGGATTGGCTATTTTTTGTGAGTCCACGTTGACTAAGCGAACGCACAACTATTGTTATTGTGGAATGGTGCCTACTAATGATTTGCATTATTTATTCACTCATGCGAGAATTGGTTCGAGTTATCTAAAAAAGTATTTTATTATATAATATTATCTTTACAAATCGAAAGTGTTTCATGCACCGGTTCGACCCTCCATAGGATTAAAATGTAATGGTGTATATTTGTTACCCAAATGTCAGAAAAGTGATTGGTTCCTCAAATCGGGGTGTTTAACCATAATTATAGCATCATTACTATCAACATAAATTTTAATTGAGATATCTAATGATTTTAGGTTAAATAAACGTTATATCTAATAACAACATCTGTAATAAGTTTTAGAACATTTAAATGTTACATTTAAAGAAATTATATCAACAGTTTGTATATCTCATGTTTATTATATCTTGTGAACGATAGTGAAATGAAAATATACCAAATAAGTTTACATCTTAAGAGACGCACCCCATTTAAAGTACAAGCAAGTAATTAGGTTGAAAAAATAGCGGTAAGTACTTAATCAAGGAATAATACACACATTAAAATAATGCACCTGATTTTTCCTTCGGATAATCACATTGTTTTCTTATTTTTAGAGGTCTTAACTGGATTAGTTTTACACAAATTTATAAATTGATTTTCATAGAAGCCTAGATAATATCCACAAGATACTGTGTTCCCAAAATATCTAATGAAAAATGGGTAATGACGTTATAATCGCGTAAGACCGGTTGTATGAAAAACAGTGAAAATGTATGTCGTGATGCATCCCTTTAAAGCAAGTCGTTCTATGCCTAGGGAGATAATACATTATGGCCGATCCCAAGGGAATAAAGAGATTTGAATTTGGAACATCAAAAATCGTCAACGTTGTGAATAAAATTTGTGCATCGAACAAGTTGACCCGAAATTCAAACTGGCCACTAACAAAAAATCGAATAATATATCACATAATCATTAATTAACCATTCAATCGTGATAATTACAGACACAATTGAAAGACAATAGGTGCGCGAACGCCGGCGTTCGCTTGGGGTTTAATGAATTAATGAAGGTTTTACTGGGAAGCTTCAATGATGAGTTGTTTTTATTTATTATTGGGAATGAATCATTGTTCTGCTTTATAAGGCGAGATAAAGTGCAGGAGACGGCTGTATGAGTCACTGAAGAGTGCTTAGCAGCAGTCGTAGGGCAATTTTGTTTCTTAGGAGTTGTACAAACTAACTTTAACGACAACCAATGCTTCACCAACCGTCAAATCTAGTCATTTTTTTTCAATCCTAAAATTATATAATATAATATAATGTAATATAATATAATATAATATAATATAATATAATATAATATAATATAATATAATATAATATAATATAATATAATATAATATAATATAATATAATATAATATAATATAATATAATATAATATAATATAATATAATATAATATAATATAATATAATATAATATAATATAATATAATATAATATAATATAATATAATATAATATAATATAATATAATATAATATAATATAATATAATATAATATCATATCATATCATATCATATAATGTAGTATAATATACCTATCCATAGATACTCCACACGTATGGGATTGATGAAAAAAAAAAATTACAGTTCTAAGTATGGGGACCCCCAAAATTTATTGCTTTTTTTCTATTTTTGTGTGAAAATCTTAATGCCATTCACAGAATACATCTACTTACAAAGTTTCAACAGTATAAGCTCTTATAGTTTCGGAAAAAAGTGGCTGTGACATACGGACGGACAGACAGACATGACGAATCTATAAGGGTTCCGTTTTTTGCCATTTGGCTACGGAACCCTAAAAATGACGCCGTACCTCAAAAAAGACGCAACGAAACAACTACTGCAACTAATCTTGTGGCCATATTACCTTCTTAGAAAGGTTAAAGAGAACATATGCTGCTGTACTTAGTTTTTTGCACACTTCTTCTGTCTGTGGCTTCCAAGTTAGTTGGCTATCTATCATTATACCTAAAAAATTAGCAACTAATACTTGGTCGACTTTTTGTCCTTTATAATGTAAATGTTAAATTGATGAAAGTGCATAATTATTACTAGTCTTTGGTATATTAATTAATACGTTACTTTCATCAAGCCAGCGTATAATATTAACTAAGGTATTATTTATGTCCTGTTCATATGTGGTTTTGTCAATACATTTAGTCAAAGCAGTGTTATCGTCAGCGAATACGACCATAGGATGATCAATGTGACGTGGCAAGTCATTTATGTGCAGCAAAAATAATAAAGGGTCCAGAACACTGCCCTGTGGTACGCCATACTCAACAATTCTAGCTTCAGATAGAATTTTTTCTCACGTTTAGTTTTTAAACATATTCTAGTCATCTCTGTGTACTGTTTACAATTGTAAACAAGGCTAAGGTATGATTTTAATAAATCCAGTACCTTTTCTCTGAGACCTATGACATTTAGCTTGTGTAATAGAGTTTCATGATCAACACAAACAAATGCCCGCGTCATGTCTGTAAATATTGCGCAAGTGGGTACTTTTTTATCAAAATTATGCATTATGACATTTAACATATCGTAAACGGCTGTATTTATACCTTTGTTTTTCCTGAAACCCTTTTGTTCCGGACTTAAAATATCATATTTGGATAAAAAAATATTTATCGAATCATAAATAACTTTTGAAAAAATGGGTATCAAAGTTTTAAAGTGGTTTAACTATAACAGTTTTTAAACTATCCGGAAATACACCAGAGCTAATACTTAAAATGTGAGGCATTGTCGCCTGATACGAATTTTACAACCTCTGTTGATATGTTATCCTATCCAGTGCTATTTTTATTTTTTAAAGATTGTATCGCTCTCATGATGTCTTGTGGTAATACAGGTTGCATAAAAATTTAGTTAGGATTACTTGTCAAATTTAAAAAGCCCGATGTTGTCGTCATATTGTTTTGTGTTCAATAAAAAAGTTGTTAAAAGCGTTTGCGATTTCAGTCGGATCAGTAATGGCAGTATTCTGTATTTTAATTTGGGTAATAGGCTCGGTGATTCTTTTTTTGTTATTTATAACCTGCCAAGATGCTTTAGATTTATTGCTTGAAGTGTTAATAAAATAATTATTTTGCGCTCTTTGTGTTGGCTTAATAATTTTACGATACCGGCGTGAGTAGTTTTTAAAGTTATTTTTATCATAATTTGATAGTTCCCTTCTGTATTTCCATAGTAAATGTCTTTGACTTCTACTACACACTCGGATACCATGTGAAACCCATTTAATCCTTTTATTTGGCTTGACTGTTATTAATTTGTAGGGGAAGCAGAGATCGTACAGCCAGCGAAAGTGTTCTATAAAATAATCATATATGCTTCATTTGCATTTTCGGTTTTGTAGATTTCAGAAAAGGAGAGACATTTAAGATAGTTTTTGAACCTAGTAATATTTTCACAAGTTACGTCGCGTTTATTAATCCGCCAAGAATTTATTCTATACGATTTCATTACTATAACTTATAATAGCTGAGCAGTGTGATCAGACAATGCAAAAACCAAAATTTCAGATTTACATTTTAATTGAGAGCTACATGCAAAATTATCTAAACATGTATTGCTGGCTAGCCTGGTAGGTTGTCGCAGTTCCAATTTAAGGTTATAGCCCAATAGAAAGTGTTCAAAGTCAAGAGTAAGGCTATTTCTTTTAAGCGTGTCTACATTGAAGTCCCCACGTATGACTATTTTCTTATCTGATTTATCACATAGTTTTTTCAAAATAATTTCCGGCTTTTCATTAAAAAAAAAACTAATAAATTATTTAACTTTAGTGGCCTATAAATACAAACAATAATCAGATTTTGGTTTATTAGTTCGTAGTTTGTTATATTCAATAATTTTTCATGTCCGGCCTAACAAAGTGTTCTGTGACACAAATAATATCCACGTAATTTTTCTGCTGTGAAAGTTCTTGAAGATGAACGGAAAGTAGTTATGTCTGATTTATTTAATAGTCCAGCAATGTTTTGATGAAGAATTTTTAAACTATTATAGATGAAAAAAATCACTGTAGTCTGGCTAGTCACTATGAGCAGTATCAATAGGATAATTTTCAATGTCAATAATCAGACGATCGTTAATATTTTCAAAGATGTTTTTAATGCCCAGTCTGTTTACTTTGCCTGTTTGACTGGAAAACATTTAAAGCTTGCCAACCGATTTGAAAAATTATTTTTTGTTGGAAAGGGTACTTCCCAAATGGTCCCATAGTCACCAAGTGTGGATCTGATGATGGAATCTTGGCGAAATCGAAGGAACTCCTCAAATAATATAGGCAACCATAAAGTTCTTTTGGTATTTTCATCAAAGACTTATTTATTTATTTATTTATTTAACACTTTATGCACATGGGTACAGAGACGGACTTAATGCCTTAGGCATTCTCTTCCAGTCAACCTTTGGGTGATGCGGAGAAAAAGTAGTGGTAGGTGCAATAAAAGAGTGAGAAAAAGGCAAAAACAATAATTTATATACTAATAGACCATAGAATAGATATACTAATAAACCATAGAATAAATATATACAACTATACAATATATACTCAAATTAATACACTACATAAATAAACTAAAATAGTCAAATAATTGGTCCAAATCGACAATAGAAAAACATTAACGCTGTGATGAAACTACTGCCAGCTTTTTACGAATCAACTCGCGAACTTTGATTTTGAATGTAAATCTGCTTGTTGCCATCCTGATCTCCTGGGGAAGCGCATTCCACAAAGAAATAGCTTGAATAAAGAAGGAATAGTGAAGAAAGTCAGTACGATGAGTGGGACAATGGAGAAGGCGGTTATTAGATGAGCGCAGATTTTTATTGTGGTTAGCGCAAATGTATTGAAAGTGAGGGGCTAAATAACTGGGGTTATTTACAGTCAAAAATGAAATTTGATGAAGTGGAACTGGTGAAGAAGACCAGAAATGGAAAGCGGAAGTTCATACTCACACAGATAATACAATGAACATAGTTCTGCGACTACGATAATACAAATAAGTGAATTGTTCTGAATAGGTATGTTCATCAAAGTAATCTGATGATGGAGCCGGAAGATAGGCACCGGAACTCTGTAATTAATCAATGTATCCTAGCTGTGTTTGGGCTTATTAGAATTTTCATGAGATTCACTTTGGCTTTAAGGTACTATCGAACTGATCTGATGATGATGATGATGGAACCGGAAGATAGGCACCAGAACTCCGTAATTAATCAATATATCTTAGCAGGATTTGAGTTAATTGGAATTGACATGAGAAAAAGGTACTCTGGCTGTAAGTATATTGCAACTAAAAAGTGTGAAATAAAAAACACTAAAACCATCAAAATAATTTTAATTTCGGAAATCGGTATTAAAAAAGGAACAAACTATATCGAGAAACACCGACTTCCGAAATTAAAATTATTTTGATGGTTTTAGTGTTTTTTTAGTGAAGTCGGTTATATTTTTTTTGTAAATAGTTTTTTTATTGAAACCTAACAAACGACTAAAGTGACATCTTCAATGTAATGTAAAACTTAGGGCAGCACAATGCTAAACATTAAGGCTAAACATATTGTATCTTTAACTGCGTCTGGTTAGGAAACACGCGACCTTACTACCAATTCGCAGAATATCACATTTTAAATACGACTGACCTCCGACGCTCAATACGTGGATGTGATGTTATTACTGCATCTGTTTTAAAAACAATTTTACATCCATTACAAGTATTAATTTATATTTTTGCTTTGAAGATCTTCCGAAATGCACGAAACCATTCCTAAAAGTATCGCTTTAAAGCAGTTCTTAATATCATGAAAAATTGTACGTAATAGATACGATGAAGCAATGAATAGGCAGCTCTAGCCACTTATGAGTCTCATGATAGACTGTTCATTACCTATTACTTATCCATCGCACCAAATCGACTACTGTGCTTGGGAGGAATATTATTGCTAGAGTGCCGTGGTGACCAATCGTGGCGCCACTGTGGAGCGTTACCTGCATAAAACCCTTTGTGCTTGAAACTCTTCCAATTCGCCAAGCCATTTTTGAAGGAAATTTAGTTTTAAATTGAAAAAATAAAATATTTTTTGTTTTGCAAGGAAAACTTTAGCAGTCTTCAAATTGAGCTGATGAAGATCAATTTTGCAATTTCGGAACAAAATTCGCTGCCACACGTTTCATGCCCAAAACATTCGAGAAAATTGTATGGCATGATCTGATTGATATGCCAACATTCTCTGCAACTTCCCTAATAGTAATTCGACGATTTACTAAAACATTTTTTTCACTAATTCGATGTTTTCTTCGCTTGTTCACGTGGTTGCAACTCCAGGAGGCTCATCGTCATCAACATCTCCTCGATCTTCTGTAAAGCGCTTGTACCACCTATAAACGCTTTTTTGAGACAAAATGGACTTGCCAATTGCCACAGTCAACATTTCAAGTGCCTTGGAGCTTTATTACTTTTTTAACGCAGAATTTAATACAGATTCATTTTTTTTTAAAGTCAAAAATCGAAGAACACCCAAAAACGTAACTAATCTTTTCAGTTGTCAACAACAAACTACTAATTCAGGGTCGAAGCCTACTGGGCCATGGGTTCGCTTCTGAAAGGAAAACCCGGTCCTGGAATGAAAGACCACGAAGGAACTAGGAGTGGGTTTTAGTCAGTAAAATTTGACTCGAAGGGCGGGAGATGTCATTGGATGATTACCACTAAAAAAAAAAAGTGGAATATCAAAATGAATACTTTAAAACGTTTCCAAAAGTATATATCACAAATAATTATGTAGATATTTAAAACAAGAATCATATTCCAGAAACCTGGTAACTTTTTAGTTTTTTCTAAAAAAAAACTGAGCTCATTCTGGTGACAGAGCATCTTGGACAATCACTAGACAAAGACTTAACTATCTATTATGTATAGATCAATGTGTCGCCTGTTGCACCTACGTATAGCCGGAACGTTCGTGAAATCCACTGGAAACAGCCGACTGTAAATTGTGGTTAGCGTCGTGGTTTAGCCTTTAGCCCATTTTCTGCTGAGCTCAGATGTCTTGAAAAAGTGAACACAACAATGGAAAATTGAGTTGTATTGAAGTTAGTTAATAACTGAGGGCAACAAAATAACGTCTTACAGTGTACCTTGAGCCAGCCGAGCCGTACGAGCCACCCGAGTCACGAGCCGCGTTGGTAGGTACTTCAAAGAGCGCTTCACTAAATAAATCGCGGATCCTTGCGGCTGCGAGGCATTCCTCACATTCAGGCCGAGCGTGTTGTACAGAATAGGTATGCTGACTCAATACCTAAGGATGAGCAGTACTCTGAGTTATGTTGCTGTGCGGCACGGCTTGTCGCTATTCGTCACGACCAGCCGGTATTGCCGCGTGATATTTGGTGGCAGGAGACGCTCACACGTCAATGTATTTATTGGTCGTGGTGGTCGCGTGCTCTGTGTCCTTCGCGTCTGACTGCCTGATCCTCCAACACGTGCATCGATAAATGTTACCGCGCAGCACTTGAAGAGGAAAGCATTCAGGACGTGAAAAATATTTGTAAAATCTTAAAAAATATACTTTCTTTATAATAAACCTAGTAATATTTGCAGTCTCGAAGTCTTCAGGCTGCCTTGTGGACACTACAGTACAGTGCTAACGTTTGTGTGACATATTTGAATATGTTTTAATTTGTTTATGTCTCGAACTCATCGGCACTATCATCAAAATTTTCGTGAAGGGTGCGGTGAGTGCTTTGTTCCCTGCGCGAGGGGAACACTCCTCCCCCCCGCCCATAGCTCGACCTCCGCCAGCGGTGTCTGACGCGGACCGCAACAGTGACGACGACGACGATGCTCCAGAAGTGACCGAGGTAGTGATGAGAGTGACAGTGCGAAGTCTGAGTGCGAAGAACACCGCCTCAGGACCTGAAGGCTTGGGTCCTGGCCATGGAGGCTCTCGGGCCTCGACTAAGAGGGCTCTTCAGTGCATGCAAGGAGAGGGGCCAGTTCCCATTTTGCTGGAAGACGGGGAAACTGGTCCTCATCGCGAAGCCAAGACGCCCACGGACTCTCCGTCCGCGTACCAGCCCATTGTGCTGCTCGACGAGGTGGGTAAGCTCTTTGGAAGTGTCATTTTGCCTCTTCGCGCGCCTAACACGGGTGGGGCCAGACCTTTCGGACAGACAGTTCAGCTTTCGCAGGATGCGCTCTATTGTGGACGCCATCATGCGTGTGCGAGCCCTCACGACGGGGGATGCGGTGTCCCAGGGTAGGTGTGTCGTGGCAGTGTCCTTGGACATTGCCAACGCTTTCAATTCCCTGCCCTGGAGTACGATCCGGCGGGCATTCCGGTACCACTGGGTGCCCGAATACCTCTGTCGAGAAGTCGAGGCCTACCTGTGGGATAGGTATGTTGTCTACCCCGGTCTCCAGGGAGACTGGAAACGTCGAGAGATGTCGTGCGGTGTTCTTCAGGGGTCGGTACTAGGGCCACCCTTGTGGAACTACGTGTTACGCGGCGACTTCCCTGACGGGGTCAGCGTGGTTTGCTACGCAGACGACACGCTGGTTCTAGCGCAGGGAAAATTGTACCAGGCGGCGGCTGCACAAATCTGAGGCTAAGTGCTTTTACGGCCCTCGGAATGCGCCGCCATCGGGTTGCCAACTAACGGTAGGAGGAGTTCACATCGGCGTCGGGTCGACGATTAAGTACCTGAGACTCGTCCTCGACAGCCGGTGGAGCATATTCGACGTCTGGCTCCCAAACTCAACCGGGCTGGAGCTGCGCTCAAGTGGCTCCTGCCCAACCTTGGGGCTCCAAATGCCTCCTGCCGGAGGTTCCACGCTGGGATCTTTCTGTCCATGGCCCTCTACGGGGCGCCGGTGTGGGCGCCGTCGCTGCAAAAGCGACCGGCGGCCATGCTGAACGCTTGCCAGAGGGTCATGGCAATATGGATGGTGCGGAGATACCGCACGATTTCCCGTGAAGGGCCAGCCTACTGGCTGGCCTACCACCGTGGGATCTGGAAGCAACAGTCCTTGCACACATGCACGACATGCGCGTGGAGATGCAACGCCGGGGTGAAAGTCCGCTGCCGCGACAGGTCACGGCATGGCGGACAGAGCTCCAGTGGGATCTCATGGTGAAATGGCGTCAGCGACTATTGCAACCCAGTACTGGGCACGCCACAATTATGACGGTAAGTCCCCTCTTTGAGGCGTGGCTGGAAAGACCTCACGGCATCCTTACCTTCCGCATAATGCAGGTCCTCACCGGACATGACACGTTCGGGAGGTACCTGTTCCGGATTCGAACGGAAGAGACGCCCGGGTATCGCCACTGTGCGAAACGCCTGGAGGACACAGTGGAGCACACAGTCGAGCTGTGCCCTGCTTGGGCGGAGCATCGCCGTGCCACGCCACAATTACGGCGGCAGGTGGTCGCCGACTTCTGCGAAGCAGTTATGCTCGCAAAGGAGGAGACTGACCGCGTCAGGCAACGGCGTTCTCGCCACCGCCGTTGCCCCCGCCGGGATTCTGATCCCGATTTCCGGCCACTGAAGGCGCGGGCATGCGGGCAGTGAGCAATGGGTAGCTCGCTGTCCGGTAATTGTCCGGATCAAGCCCAAGTCGTCGACGGCGCGCACTGTTCCCGCGCAACAACAGCAGGGACCCAGCTGGGTCAAAGCTAGGAGATCCAATCCCGCATCCGCGGGATCCCGCACCTTTTCTGTGGGATCAGAAATGCGGGATCCCGCACGTATTCGGGATTGAAGTTTTTTATAATAAAGTTGTATCCCGACGACCTACCGCCGTTTTGATTATTTATTAGGCCCAACTCATCCTCTTTAAATTATGATAAAAAAATATTACATGGAATTCTTGACATTTTCTATAGAATATGTCTGGAAATTAATTATTTTATTTTCGGTTTTACCTGGCAGTTCAAAAATTTTTGAATTTCTATTTTGTGTTGTGTGATAAGATAAGATTATCTTAGATAATATAAGGGGGGGGGACAAACATTTTACCACTTTGGAAGTGTCTCTCGCGTAAACTATTCAATAGAAAAAATGATGTTAGAAACCTCAATATCATTTTTAAAGACCTATCCATAGAAACCCCACACGTATGGGTTTGATGAAAAACAATTTTTGAGTTTCAGTTCTAAGTATGGGGACCTCCAAAATTTATTGCTCTTGTTCTATTTTTGTGTGAAAATCTTAATGCGGTTCACAGAATACATCTACTTACAAAGTTTCAACAGTATAGCTCTCATAGTTTAGGAAAAAAGTGGCTGTGACATACGGACGTACAGACAGACAGACATGACGAATCTATAAGGGTTCCGTTTTTTGCCATTTGGCTACGGAACCCTAAAAAGGAAGTTAAAAATCCTAATCCCGCAAACCCCACGGGACCCGCGGGATTGCTGACTTCAATCCCGCAGGCCTGCGGCATCGCGATTTTGGTGCGGGATTGGATTCCCTAGTCGAAGCCTACTGGGGCCAGGGTTCGTTTCGAAAGACAGCTCGAGCCCCGGTATGAAGGCTAGAAGGAACGGGGTGGGTCTTTTAGTCAGTAAGAGTCTGACACTATCTCCCGCTCCGCCCAAGAGCAGGGGTTGTCATAGGATGATTTTTCCCACCATAAAAAAAAACGGCCAAGAGCGTGTCGGGCCACGCTCAGTGTAGGGTTCCGTAGTATTCCGTCCGTCACAATAAGTGTTCCCACTTATGAGTTTAAAAAAAGGGTAGTAATAAAAGCTCCGACAAAAAATGAAGAATTGTCCTTACTCAAAATATTAAATCTACTGCCTAAAATACTAACTTTCCGACTACTTTTGTCCGAATAAAAATAACGAAACGACCGAATGAGATACTGAAATCTTCGAAAAATAAACATGACTGTCTATTGCTATAATACTTTTCTACCAGCATAAATTACGTTCTACTGAAAACTTTGCTTTGTAATTTTTATCATTACTTTACTTGCTTACTATTAATTCATAAATTACCTTTCATATTTCATGGATTGTGTTGCTATTTTAACTGTTACATTATACTGAAAATATTATTCTGAGTGGTTATACAGGAACTTATAAAAAATATAAAAATGTACTTGTAACAATAACTTTTAATTGCATCATATATCATGAATTTTACTTACCAACGGTATGCTTCGATATCGGTACTTATTTCAGGCGTCAAAAAGTTAAAACAATCGTATTCATGGGTACGTATAAAATCCCGAATTTTAAATTACCGATGGACAAAATCCCGAAAGTTCATTTGTTCGAATGTTTAATTCGACTCGTCCGTGTCGGGGTGCCCTAAGGTCCCGATTTGTTTTATTTTGAGAAGTAGCGCTTTTGGTCACAATTCTAACCTAACCTATTTCAGCCACAATCTCTCGTAAAAATGTGTTTACCATTGTCTAATAGTCTAGTCACAGGTAGATTGTATTTTAATTGCTCTTTGAACTGCTGTGGTGAAAGAGGTTAGGTAACGTTAGAACTGTGACCAACCACTACGTTCAAGTTGTTTCGTCTATTCGAGATTTCGTCCTTTCGGGCATTTGAACATCGGTATTTTGTGTTTCGATATAACGATTATCGGCATTTAAACCTTTCGGTATTTTGAATTTCGGTGTTTTGCACGTCGCAATTTCAGCCACAGGTATAATGAACTTTCGGGATTTTGATACGTACCTACCCCTATTTATGCCTTAATCGAAAACCAAGTAGACTTTGGTTTCCTAGAATATTATACTGTATTATTATTCGACAAATTTCCTAACTTTTATAATGTCAGCGAGAACAAAGATAAAAATAAAACAAAACTCAGTTTATTATGAAAATGTAGTTACGTAGTAGATCCGAACCCCATCGCGCGGGCCGAACAGTTGAGGTTCATCATTATTGAGAGCTAAAAAATAAATTTGAAAACCAACAATAGAAATTAAAACAGTTCATGCAAGTTGTAAAAATATGACTATTTTGACCAAACCTCTGTTGTCGGTAACTTAGTAATTTTGTCGGAGGTTCAGTATTCTATTCGGAAGTTTAGTTTTGTTATTCGTAGATCAATTTTTTTTTCGGAGAAAATGTGATTATTTGTTGTTAAATTGGATATTTTTTTTCGTTTATGTTTTGGGTTTTTTGTCGGTAATTCATTATAACGCTAGTTAATTAGAATAATAGTCGGCCACAGATCGCTGGAGATTAAATTGTTTTTCGGAACCATTATTATTTCCCTTAAAAAAATGCTTGCAATTACGATTATACTACAAACTTAGTCCAGAAATTATTTTGTAGAACCCTTTTGTCTTTTTTGTACAAAAACTGTTCTTTCCATCAAGTTCAAAATAATTTTCCTAGAAAGTCCTTGTAAAGTCCTACTTTTCAGACTTTTTTTTATATTTTCTAAACTTATGGTTCTAAAGTTAGAGGGGGGGTGACACATTGTTTTTTACTTTTGGAGCGATTATTTACGAAATTATTGACATTATAAAAAAATGATTTTAGTAAACCCCTATTCATTTTTAAATACCTATCCAACAATATCACACGTTAGGGTTGAAATAAAAAAAAAAAATCACTTCCCACTTTACATATAGGGACACTATCTCCCGCTCCGCCCAAGGGCGGGGGATGTCAATGCATGATTTTTCCCACCATAAAAAAAGGGGGGCTAACCTAATAAAACATTTTTTTCCACTTTTTATTTTACCACTTTGTCGGCGTGATTAATATACATATTGGGGCCAAATTTCAACTTTCTAGTGCTAACGGTCACAGAGAATAAGCGAGGACGGACAGACGGACAGACAGACAGACATGGCGAAACTATAAGGGTTCCTATTTGACTACGGAACCGTAAAAACATCAAAATTTTATAAATCAGATACGTTTTTAATAACCACGTTGATAAAGTTTTTACGAAAGCTGAAATAAGGATTGAATTGAGGTTTCAGTTTTGTTAATACGCGTCATAGAAAGGTCTTTTAAAAGAATCTGTGATTATTTCGTTTATTCATTGAAATACTTACATATAAATTATATTTTTAAATATTCAATAAAAAATAAAAAACATTTAAAAATATAAAAAATAGTAGCCCACCGGTATCAGGAACAGGGTCCAAGATACCGGCGGGCGGTCAGGGCTCCAGAGAAAGGAACCTCCTGACTATACGAGCCGTGTCCAGCAATACTGCTTTCTGAATCAAGCCCTTGATCCAGTCGCCTAACGAGAGCCTCCTAAGGTGTTGGTCGAGGCTCTTGGCTATTAAGCCATTGGCTGAAACAATTATCAGTACAATGATCGGTGAATCCACTTCCCACATGTCTACATACTCGCGAGACAAGTCAATATACTTGATTTATTTATCTTTCTCGGCTTTCACGAGGTTCTCGTCATGCGGAACGGATATGTCAACAATCATTGCACGCCTCTCGCTTCGGTCCACCACCACTATATCAGGCTTATTGGCCACAATAGTCCTGTCAGCGATGATGGGCCAATCCCAGTACAAAGTGATATGACTTTTATCAAGAACTGGGTCGGGCTCATACTTATAGTATGGCACTTCCGATTCCACAAGAGAGTATTTCAGAGCAAGTTGCTGATGGATAATCCTGGCTACAAGGTTGTGCCTATGCAAGTACTCTCCGTTAGCAAGACGAGAACAACCAGAGATAATGTGACGGATTGATTCTCCCGGACGGTGACATGCCCGACAGATGTCAACCGTGCCGTCCTTCACAATAAATCTCCGGCAGTTATTCGTCATGATAACTTCGTCCATAATTGCACAGACAAAACCTTCGGTTTCCCCAAAGAGGTCACCAAAACGCAGCCAGGCTACGGACGCCAGTTGGTCTACATCGGGCCCAGGAAGGGCCCGGAAAAAGCGTCCGTGAAGCTCCTTGCTCTGCCATACTTCCCTGCGATCGTCAGTGTCAAGCACTATCGGTTTGCGCCAGTTCTCGTTAGCCAAGGAGAGCAGGATGAGTCCCTTGTCCAGTGCCAGTACATCTCGATGCATACCCACGTCGGCAGCTAGGAAATATTCCCTGAGACTGCATACCTCGCGGTTGTGTAGGGTCTTAGCATTTAAAAAACCTCGACCCCCACATTTTCGCGGGATATACAGTCTCATAACCGACGATCGTGGATGATGCATTCGGTATGCAGTCAGCAGTGTACGGACCCGCCTATCCAGGGCATCAAGTTCAGTTTGAGTACATCAGTACCGGCATGACCCAACCGTCGAAGGCGCGCACTTTGTTTCCGCACGAAAGAAGGCTATTAAATACCTTTTTCAGGCGTCCAAAGAAACGCTCCTTCAACGATTGCTTCATGTACTGATACTGGTTGGAGAGAGGGATCTCAGGTTTATGGAATCCGTAAGTTGGACGCCCACGGACTCCACAACCCCCTTTACATGCATAACCGCACATCTGTCCACACCAAACTCCATCCTGATGGCACTACTGAAGGTTTCAGTTACCTTCAGTAGCTCCATCAGTTGCAGATTGTTGGGGGCAAAAAGCTTCAAGTCATCCATGTAAAGGAGGTGAGATATAACCTGACCCCCTCTCTTCAACCTAGACCTGAATTCTCCAGCAATGTGCTGAGAGGATTCAAGGCTAGACAAACCCAAAGCGGACTCAAACTATCACCCTGGAATATACCTCGCTCGATCCTTACAGGTTCGCTATTCCTCTAGATATTTCGACATCCTGGATAGCGGAGGACCGTACTCCATTGCCTCATAGTGATTATTATTATTAACATTATCCTTTCCAACTAAACTTTACAGATTTTTTTGTTTCTAAAATACAAGTCTTAGGTAGGTACAATACAGATGATGCAAATCATAAACTCATTAGAGTTCTACCGTGCATCATAATCATCGACACAAAAATGTTTACAACAACAAAATAAAATATCACATTCTAGATCACGTCCATAGAGTTGATATAGTTAAGTTTGAATTATTGAATGTTTGTGAGCTCGGCACGCGCGTGAACCACGACCTGACTAGATTTTAATCTCGGTAGAATCTGATCCGTTCCTGAGTGAGATCATCTTATAGTACGTTCACAAGTATAGTTTTCGGCACGGAACTTAAGCGCTCGGCGTCAGAGTGGGGATCGCTTTGCGCTTTCCATACATTTGTAAGCCAATCGTCGTCGTTGTTAGATACATGCAGCAAGCGCAGAGAACAAATGACGAGTGACGTTTATGATACGATGGCGCGGCGAGCCAATCACTGACCTTCCCCGCCCCCGCGTCTCACATCGCACCACTAAAGAGACCAAATATTTGACTTCAGTGCAACTCGAAGCCAGCGCTCAAGATCCGTGCCGATAACTACGAGTATACGAAGCTGCTACACTCACGCACATAGGCAGGTACACATATTTGCGGTCTCCGGATATTGCGTTGTCAAGCGGCGCCAGCTAACGCCACAGAAGTTCCACGCCACCCTACACTCGATCGATGCACTGGAACTTGTGTCTGCGTATGTGCTGCATACCCGCAGACCACTCGCTACCGAGCACAGTGCCAAGTGGACATGCCTCGAGGTGCGCCTCACGGACTGCGCGCTCAGCATGCACGGCATTCTGGCATTGTCGAACTCGTCATCCATTAGTGTACATTCCCCAGAATTTAGCCCTCGGTAAAAATCGTAACACGTAGACCTATATAATTATTTATTTTCTCGCTATTAATAAAGATAAATTATCCCATGACGTCACTACTCAAACAGTTAACTGCCCCAGCATGATATTCGTAGTTTTTCCGGCGATAGGTCTGCAGCCAGCGATCCATCACTCGCACTACATCTGACGGCTCGAGATTGGACGAGCTCACTCTTTTACAAATATATTTTCCTCTTCTTTGCACACGCAAATCAAAATGGAAAAGATATTTTTGCAGGACTCCTTACGTAAGGAATACAAGAACTAACAATAATAATGATGTAGACAAACACGCACCCTCGGTCGCGCTAAGTATCTACCCTCGTGTATCTGCTCGATTTAGTTAAGTGAATTAATTAGGGCAGCCACGAAACAAACACATATGACGCTAACTGCGCGAACCGCTTAATGTGCTCAAGTAATGAAACTTGTAGCGCGGAGCCGCGCGCCGTCGCCCACACTCAAGCACACACTTCGCAGTACACCATTTTCACAACTCGAATCCGTCTTTTTCAGACGATATGTGTACATATTATTATGTCCGTCACGTTTTCTCGGTGAAGTCACTGACCCAGTTTTGATTAAATTTTAGGTTGAATAAATAGATGCAAATATTAGTAGGCAATGGGATCCTTGTTGGATATTGAATTGTGCTTGTGAAATATTCAAATCCACAAGTGAAAAGTTCTTCAGAAATGTAGAATACTTATTTTAATTTTCAAGCAGTCAATCTTTTTTTATGATTTTGATGTATCAGTGATTACAATCACAGAAAAAATCAAATATGCCACAAAACGTTATTTTTTTCTACCCGCGTCTGCTTGTTAATCCTCGCTCAGGAGGCTGTACCGCCCGGAGGACATGGTGCAGCATGAGATGGAGGTTTGTCCCACTCCCGCGTGGACGGTACACGGTCGTGTCCTCGTGGGGGTGATTGGCGGCAGTGACCACTGGCGCAACCTGCAACGCAAGGCGAAGAAGGAAACTAGGAGTGAGTTTTTTATTCAGTAGTAGTTGGTCACGCCTTGGAGCGGGAGAAATCATTGAACTGTTTCCCGCCTATTTAAAAAGGAAGCTGTAACTTTCAATGCAACTCATAATATTTGAGGTTTCGGTGTGAAAAGGAATTTCAAGACACTCTGCTATACGTGCTAACAAAGCGGTCTTGCGGACAGTGAGCAATGAGTAGCTCGTCGTGTTCCACGCGCATCTCAAGGAGATGTCAGCATAAGCGTAGGGGCCCAGTAGGGTCGAAGCCTACTGAGGCCATGGGTTGTGCGAAAGAGAAGCCCGGGACCCTGGAACGAAGGTATAGGAACAGGAGTGGGTTTTAGTCAGTAAAAGTCTGAAACACCCTCCTGCGCCGCCCAAGATCAGGAAATATCATTGGTTGTCTTTCCAACTAAAAAAAATTAAAAATGTCCTAACAAAAGTTAGCGGCGTCTACTCCACCACGCCCGCGACGGTCACTTTATTCAAATATCTGTTATGAAAAAACTGACTTTTTCACTGCACTTTTCATAGTCTTTATTAGTTTTGTCAGTAGAACAAAATAGAATAACATGATGATGTTAGTAACGAAACAGCCAGATGTGAGATGGAGAAGAGAAGCGTGATTTAGGTAAGTATTCAAATACCAAAGCAAGAACCAGAACAAGCCCTAGTTTGTTGACAGGTTCGCTTTAGGGCTTGCGCCATATGTTGCTGCTTGCTGCTACATAAAGGTGTACCTTGCCGGTGTGTCCACAGCCGCAGATATTGATTGGAGCTGTTTGTGTCCGCTCACGTAGCTACAGCGGCGCTAATCTTCGGCGTGGAGGTGTCGGCACGCGCCCTCGTTTGTGATTCAATAACCAGCTCACAGCTCAGCGCTCAGCGCTCGACAGTCTACAGGTCCGAGCTATAGAGTTTGAGTGCTGTTGACAGTGTTGTACCTCCGCTGTGCGATCAGTAGATACGCGCTACGTAAAGTGAGGAACATCGAGCGTACAGGCAACACAGCCTCTACCACCCATGCATACACCTTTTGTCGTAATTAATCACAACTCCAATCACAATCGTGCTGAATATAATATAATAGTTGGGCAGCCGGGCCGTCTGTTTGCTAAGAGCCGGCTGCTTGCTGCTTGCACAGCCCTTATTTTCGCACACACATCAAGATAATATCCATTTCGTTTGTGAACACAAACTAATTACAAGTACAATGAGGTTCCTAAAAACGCACTAGTCGATGCTGTACCGAGTCTGTAAGTCAAATGTTTTGTCAATGAACCCGACCACGCTGAGGTTATACGCGAGAGCCAAAGATTTATGGCATTGTAGTGTCCGGTATAACAGAGAGTGATCGTGAGATACTGAGCACACTGCCAGTAGCTGGAATCGTAAACGATGTACTTATGTACATACAATTTGACTATGTCTGTTTATCTTCACCAAGAAGCTATCAAAATTATTTTCTAAATTCTTCCTTGATTTCGTATAAATATTATGAACTTTTTAAAAATAAAACGCAATACACACACAGTACATATATATCGATGATCCACACCTTAATTTGTAGTAGAAGGAACGTGCCCAGTGCCCACTGGAGCAAGAGTAGTCACGCGCGTAGTATACACTCTTACACTATGTTATGGTGTGTGTGTAGTGTGCGTGTGTATGTTTGTTACTCTTTCCCACTCAAACAGCTGAACACATTTGGATTTAGTTTTGATACAATATGTCTCGGTATATGACATGGAGTACTTAGACCCGAGATAAAACGTTCCATTTCCCATACATGAGATGTGGGTAATATGTTCCCTCGGGATTCGCACGGGCCAAGATGCTGGCAGCTCTTACTATAAAAGTGAAAAAATTATGCATCCCTGATTTAAAACACTAGATTTGATAATACTTGATAAAATAATGTGTGTTCGTTCGTGTCAGATATTGTTTATGAATTGTAGACATTATAACCCGAAATAGCTTCGTAGACAAACCTCGTGAGTCAGTTCTGTTTTGACTTGTGTTGTGTATTGACACACTGTGCACACCGTGCGCACTAGGGCATGCAATATCGGAAGGTTCTCAATTCCGGAACTGAAATCCGATACTGGAGAGCTAATTCCGAAATTCCGGAACTGGTTCCGGAATTGATATTTTTTAAATTTTTTAATTTTATTTATAATTGTGTCGAGAGAAGAGTCTAGGTAAATACAAAAAAAATGTTTCAAATCAAACAAAGTTTAGAATAAACCAGTCTTTCATCATTTTGAGATAAAAATTAAACATCATTCAGTCATTATTTCTCTTTCATCATCACAAGATATTTAAAGTTACAGGTTCTAATAGCGACTACGAATCTTTTTCATACTACCGAGCCCAAGTAAAACATAAATTAGCATTAGAGTATGAAAATTACCAGCATACAAAATTTACAGGCAAATATTAAAAATGATCCCAAATCATTTTGGAGTCACATTAGAAGCAAGCGAGCTGGGCGCAATAAAACGCGAATCACAAAAGATGGAAAGGAGTTGAGTGATAGTGAGTGTGCGGAATTTTTTGCTTCCTTCTTCTATTCGGTGTATAATGAGGTACGGCCGGCGCTGGACCCCGCTGCGGCGGAGCGAGCGACGGATGCGAGCGCGGGCGCGGCGCGCGTTCACGTTGGCCAGCTCAGCCTGCCAAAGGATTGTACCGCGGTGTTTGAAGATCCTTTACTGCATATTTTAAATTTGTATTTATGGGTAGGTTAGTACCCCAACCAGTAGAAAGTTACTAGAGTGGTTCCGGTCCCAAAAGAAGGTTCGGGATCTGATGGTAGCGGATACCGACCGGTGGCGGTGCTCTCGGCGTTTGCTAAGGTATTTGAATCGGTGTTGCACAATTGTATTTCAAGTCAAGTTGCTTCTAGCCTGACAGATGCTTAACACGCTATCCGGACTGGTCGAAGTACGGGGAGTAACTTGTGGTCATTTATGACGTACCTGGCACCAGTTGTGGACGCGGGTGGGCAAGTGGACGTTGCGTACTTTGACTTCCGGAAGGCGTTCGACACTGTAGACAATGATGTGCTATTGGCTAAGTTTGCAGTATTAGGATTCACGCCACATCTTTTGAAATTCTTTGCGAACTACCTTAGCGACCGCTGGCAGTACGTTAAATATGGTGAATACGTTTCCCAGCCTTATTTCACGTTCTCATGTGTGAGTCAGGGTACGAATCTCGGACCCTTGGAATTCATACTGATGGCCAATGATCTCCCTGAAGTCGTGCAGGTTGCGAGGTGTTTGTTACTCGCGGACGACCTCAGTTGTATTTGGCGGTGGCAGATGCTTCGGATTGTGAACGACTTCAGCGAGATATCGATAGGATTGCGCAATGGAGTGTAGATAATAAGTTAGGTTTCAATGTTTCCAAATGCTGTATTATGAGCTACACTCGCGCGCGGGAACCTCTGAAGTATCAGTATGAGATGGAAGCCGCGGTCATGCCAAGCGTCATGCATCTGCGGCACCTGGGGGTGGAGATGGTTCCGGAATTGACGTTTCGTAAGCACATTGTAGAAATATGCGGCAAGTCCTTCCGAAATCTTGGGTTTATGCTAAGGCAGTGCAAGGACTTCAAAAATACAGCCGTAGTTAAACTCGTTTATAATGCGCTAGTCCGGAGCCATCTAGAAACGAATGCTGCCGTTTGGAACCCCCAAGAGGCTAAATACAGTCTCATGGTGGAAAGAATACAAAATAAATTTACTAGGTTTTTGTATTGGCGGCAGTATGGCGTCTATCCTTTTTTTCCGCTCATGTACCCTAGTCTTTTTGTGATAGGGACGGTAGGTTACAGTAGGCTGGCGGTGCGTAGGGACGTCGCTTTGTGTAGTTTCGTGTTCCGGGTGCTGCGTGGCTGGCTGCACCTCCCCGGGCTGCTGGCGGAGCTGGGGCTGCGGGCGCCTCCCGGCTGCGGGGGTGCGCGTCCCCCCACGCCCACGCTGCTGGAGCCTTCTTCTAGGACTAACTTGAACAAGTTTGCCCCACTTTCGCGAGCCATAGGGATGCTGAACATTATTGCTACTGACGTGGATCTATTTCACTGCAGCCTGCCGAGGTTCACTGAAGCAGCACTAAAGTGAAGAAGTGAAGTGTTACTAACATAATCCTAAGTCTTATTTACTAACAACAAGTTGTATTTACTCTATATATATGTTAGTCTGTCTGAATGTCGGCAAATGTTTTAATTTCATCATCGGAAAAAGAAATCTCTGATTTCCAATCTATTAGGGCTTTAAGAACAGAGTCTTTTACCTTTAAAAACACTCCAGTCATGTCAAACATGTTTGACCATTGCGTACAGCAGTCTAGTTGTAGCCGAATGTCTTTATGGTATTCTTTTACTACGTATTCACGCAAGGAGTCTGCTCTAAGAGGCGATTTTCTTATTAATTTAACAAGACGACGAACTTTCACAATAACTTCCTTGTACAAAGCTGGATCAGCACGAACACTAGCAGTTTCAATTTCAAAATCACTGTCATTTGTTATTGTTATGTCGTCTTCATCGATTTCATTTTCAGATTGAGAGCCTTCATCATCTGAGACATGCTGAATAGAATCCGATACCAATGCACGTTCTGGTTCATCAAAAAATGAGTATCGGAATTCCGGAAAAAAAGTCAATACCGAAACTAAAAAATCAGTATAATTGATCCAGAATTCCGAAATCACGGAATTCCGGAATTGCATGCCCTAGTGCGCACTGTGTGTGTAGCGTGCGTGCACGCTCTGTTGACGCTGCGATCTCTACGCGATTGTAGTTTTATCAAAACCTCTACTTTAGTGCCCGAGGCGCTAGCCGGGTGCGGCCGGGGGGCACAGTTTATGCACACAATTCAATGTAGCCACAAAAGGTTCACACGATACAAGACTGAAGTGTGTCACTTGCCCACATTTTGCCGATAAAAGCAAAACGCTTGTGCAGCAGTTTACCTTCTGAAGATCGAATTGTGTCATTGTGTTGTCTCCGTTTATCGGTCGTAAAGTGCGCCACACATCGTAAAAGCGCGCGTGCTGGTGTGCGCTCGACGCGGGTGCTGTCAGCGCGCAGAGGACATCCTATTAGGCCACGATTCCAATAGAACTGCAACAACTCTTTCATCATGTAACTATGTATTCGTAATTCATAAAATAAATAATAGCTATCTGATCGTATATAAAAGTTATGTGTAACACTGCTCTTGGTTGTGTTATAAATAAAATTAACAGCATTGTGAGTAAGCAAAGGTATAATAAGGTAGGTATAGGTATAATTGAAATACGTACGAGCCAATCCACGTAAATTCTGTCAAACTCCTTAACAAAAAGTCATAACAGCAAAACATTTATGAAAAGTTTGTACCTAAGTGACACAGCGCAGAAAAACACACATATCTAGTTACAACTTTAATTGTTTTGTCCTATCTTCATCAAAATAATGAAATGTTTTACCGAATTTCACATAATAATGTTACGAGGTAAAATACACTATATATATACTGTACGTGGGTTAAATAAATAATTTTCGGTCCAGAGACATAAACAATTTTAATTATAAAATGATGTTTAGCCATAAAAAAGATATGGCTAAACTGTACAATACTGGACGCGGAGTTATAAGCTCATACTTTTTTGTTGAAGAGGTTTATGTCTAAAAAGTAATTATGTCAAGTCTTAATGTTAGGAAACACATACTATTTGAGAAAAAATATATTAAAATCTTCTTATTAAATATTCATTCTTATGCTGTAAGACAAATTCGAAATTTAACTGATTTAGAGACAGCCCGTTTAGTTTACTTTAGCTATTTTCATAGTGTCATGTCGTACGGTATTCTAATATGGGGAAATGCCGCCGATATACAGACAATTTTCGTTTTACAGAAAAGGGCTATTCGATCAATTTATAAATTAAGTCCCAGATACTCCCTAAAAATTTAATCCTCCATAAATTTAAAGAAATAAATATAATGACTGTGCCTTCACAGTATATTTACGAGAATATTTTGTATGCCCATAAAAATATAGACATGTTTAAAAAATACAGTGATATTCATAATTGTAATACAAGAAACAAACATAAATTTGTAGTTTCTGCAACCAGGCTCAAAAAAATAGGGGGCTCATTTAGATGCCAATGTATACACTTCTACAATAAACTTCCTAGCCGTATTCAACAACTAAGCCTTAATAAGTTCAAATCATTTGTAAAACGTAAACTTTGTCAAAAGGCTTTTTACTCTGTAAAAGATTATATTCAGGACGAAAAGGCTTGGGATTGACCTGCTCCAGTACCCAATGCAACTGTTGTCATTTTTATTTTTCTTCTTTTGTATTTTTTTAATTATTTTTATTTTCAAATATGATTTTCCTTTGTATTTTATTTATATTTTTTTAAACAATTTGATATTGGAGATTATTTTTATTTTACAAAATGACATGTGTACATTTTAAGTACTTAAAGTTTTTTTTTTTTTCTCTTTGACCTAAATATTTACTTCTCTAAATATTTTGTAAACTAACAATTTGCTTATATTATTGTAAATGTGAGGACTATGTTGATTGCTTTTTCTTTTCTTTTCAGTAATTTTAACGTATGTCTGGCGATTTGAGTGTTTTCAGCGGCCTACCCAAATGTCCTTTCTTTGTTATTGTTCGTCAAGTCGTAGAGCTCCTTAGTAGTCCTAAGTTGAGCTTTTCGAATACTGACAAATGCTTACACAGATTGGACAGGTCCACTCAAATCTGTATGGTTCTTTCTTCAAAAGACCATCTCAGACAAATCTGCATGGTTCTCATGTGATTTGACCATTACATATTTACTGTATGGACTTTAAAAGAGACTTTGACCCCTGAGTTTGTTTCGGTGTTTCTTCTCAGGGTAGTCAGATAGGAAACATCGGCCTCATCTAGCATAAACTGACGAAAAAAAAATTGACGTGTAAAAGTGTTCGTCCGTTTTAATAGAGTGCCAACAGAACAATGAATATGACGGCGTTAAGTAAGAAAAACACCTAGAAAGGCGCGCAAGCGCAACGTGACATCATCGTACCACTCTATGAGTCAGGCGAGGTGGGGGCGAGCTATTATAAGGCGGCGCGCTAACCGGCTCGAGTCACTTGGACCGAAGCAGTCGCAGCGACAACACCTCTGAATTGTGATGCGGATCACACCTGAGTCATAATTGTAATTTATTGTTAAAGGTAATTTGTTTATTTAGTGAAGTGATTTGTTACCTAATTTAATTGTGATTTCGATACAATAAATCTTGCGTAATAAAAAACAGTTTTTGTACAAAAAAGACAAAAGGATTCTACAAAAGTAGTAGTATAATCATATATGCAAGCATTTGTTTAACCTCATAAGTGGGTACACTTATTGTGACGGACGGGAAACTACGGAACCCTACACTGAGCGTGGCCCGACATGCTCTTGGCCGGTTTTCAAATACTAATTTCACCAAAGACAAATAATTAGTCATTTGGGAAATTCACCCACTATGAAAATAGCTATGGTTCATTTTTTAATCAAAGACTATGATTTGACATGTGCAAATGTCAAATTCTGAAAATATGTTGCCAGATATTTAGTAAAAGTTATGTCTCCAAATTCGATTTTTCATACCGGTTTTTTTAACATTAGAACCTTTATGGAAAATAGGACTAAGATACTGTATGTGTGTGTTTATATAGAGTCTAATATGAATTGAAAACTAAAATAATAAAAAATATTAACATATTTTTTAACACTCCGCCTTTTACTTAGCCTAAGAACTCACGAGGCGGTTTTCACCCATGTCCGACGCAGTTGCGGGCCTGCTACTTCTGTAGAATGCTAGACATATATATGTAAAAAATTAAAACACATTTCACGACGCGTTTTACGGCCGTGGTGTGCGCAGTTGTTTGCGGCTCCCGCTGCAATGGCAAGGAACTAGTAGAATCGCGCGAGCTTCGGTCACCCGCAGCCTCGGTGGGTAGCGCCCGCACGCTTTGAGGTCGATTAGCGCCCACAGTTGCCTTCAGCGGGCAGGGAAATCCGATGCATCCAGAGCCATAAAAGCCGTTTTTAAAGCTGTTGTAAAGCCATTTTTATTTTTTCTGTGAAATAAGTATAACGCAACAGCTCGTTTCTGGTGTGTTTCCATGGCGGTTCAGAGCTTAACTGATAATTAACCGCCTATCTTTCGATTTTCAACCACCAAGCTTTTTTCTGCTGACAACTCCTTGAGGCGTGACCATGGCCTAAATCTTCAGATTGGTCCGGCGGCGGCTGGGGCATGACCGCCGTTGCTTAATGTGGTCGGCCTCCTCCTTTGCTAGCATTACTGCTTCGCAGAAGGAGGCGACCGCCTGCCACTCCTTCTCGCTCCGGACCATGGCCTGTACCAAGGCACAGCGCAAGAGATCGCTGCCGCCTATCGCCCGCACAAGGGCACGGTGATGCTCTGCCCTGCTCTGCTCTCTCTAAACTTAGACCCACATTTTTAGGTGGCTTCCTTTTATGCTTTAAAATTTAAAAAGTTATCTTCATTGGTCGTTATGCTGTAAATACGTCTGCATTGTAAGCAACCGACACACATTTCTTTTTTTTATTGCTACAATTTCGATACATACATTCGTCTACTCGACTACTAGATCCGTACGAAAATAGTACACGAAGAGGACTTGGGTATGTTTTTACAATGATCTAATAATCGCTTTCAAACCGAAGTCATTATTAATAGTACCGATAGGTACTATTAATTGTAATAATGTGTCAGCAAAAATATCAGCTTGAGTACCTAAATATTTTCGTCATCACCAAATCGAGACGAAAAAATAAAACGACAGCTTTAGCTAGTCTTTCAATTCTTAAGCTTAAATTATAATTTATTTTATGAGTATTTGCGTCTATCAAATTACCTTCAGGAAATACAAAAGCTGATCATAATTAGTTGCATAAAAAACGAAATTATTTTTACGAAAATTTTTCGGTTTTTTGGTCAGTATCGGTTGCGGTACCTCACTATTTATGAAATGGAAAAAACATGCAACATTCGTATTGTCAAATCGTCTTTGATTAAAACACAAATTATAAAATAGATTAATCTAACGGTATCAACATCTGTAAGTTGGCAGACTTTTCTAACTGCATATGCAGTTGAGCTAAGCAAGAGATGTTAAATAATGACCCCATTGTAGCCTTGCGTCAAGCGTAATTCCCAAGAAACCGTTTTATCGATAAATTCTAGTTTCTCATTGTTCAATATTATGCCACCATCAGTAATTTTGACATTCGTTGAGGAAAATCTTGTGTTTAATTTTTTCCCATTTAGTACCTACTAGATTATTAGCAGTGAACCAGTTTTGGACCTGCAGTAGAGCGATAAACAAGATAATATATTTTGAAGCTTATTAATACAATAGGGCAGTTTCAAGGGTCAACATTTTTGAATGCTAACGAACGATTTTTGGCGTCAACGACTATCGCAACCCAGTGCTGGGTACGTCACAATCATGGCGGTAAGTCTCCTCTTTGAGGCGTGGCTGGAAAGACCTCATGGCGTCCTTACCTTCCGCATGACGCAGGTCCTCACCGGAAATGGTTCGTTCGGGAGTTTCCTGCACCGAATTCGTGCGGAAGTGACGCCCGGGTGTCGCCACTGTGCGGAATGCCCGGAGGACACGGTGGAGCACACAGTCAAGGTATGCCCTGCTTGGACAGAGCATCGCCCTCGTGGGGGCGATCGGCGGCGGAGACCTCTCGCGCCGAGCCTTGGTTGAGGCCATGGTCCGGACCGAGGAGGAGGCAGGCGGTCGCCGACTTCTGCGAAGCAGTAATGCTCGCAAAGGAGGAGGCCAAACGCATCAGGCAACGGCGTTATCGCCGCCGCCGCCGCTGCCGGGATTCTGGTCCCGATTTCCGGCCACCGTGGGCGTGGGCTTGCGGACAGTGAGCAATGGGTAGCTCGCTGTCCGGCCGTTCGGTAACTGTCCGGACCAAGCCCAAGTCGCCGACAGCGCGCACTGTTTTCGCACGCCTCAAGGAGTTGTCAGCAACAGCAGGGACCCAGCCGGGTCGAAGCCTACTGGGGCCTACGGTTATCCGAAAGGGCGCTCGAGCCCCGGTATGAAGGCTAGAAGGAACGGGGTGGGTCTTTTAGTCAGTAAGAGTCTGACACTATCTTCCGCTCCGCCCAAGAGCGGGGGATGTCATTGCATGATTTTTTCCCACCATAAAAAAGGATCAATATTTTTACATTTTATTTAGTCCGTGTTTTAGATTACAAAATATTGGACACGTATTTTTTCTTTTGTCGATTAAACAAAAAATAAAAAACCGGCCAAGTGCGAGTCGGACTCGCCCATGAAGGGTTCCGTAGCAGCAAGTAACATAATATTAAAGTTCTTGTTATGTGTTGTAACTATGATCGATGTTTTAATAATAGTGTATTTTTTCCGTTTATGACGCATTAAAAAAAAACTACTTACTGGATTTCGTTCAAACCAATTTTCGTTGGTAGTTTTTACAGTAATGTATATCATATATTTTTTTTAGTTTTATCATTCTCTTAAAATAGAAGTATCTTAGAAGTTAGAGGGGTTCCGTTTTTTGCCATTTGGCTACGGAACCTTAAAAAGCAATAAATTTTGGGGGTCCCCATACATAGAACTGAAACTCAAAAATTTTTTTTTTTATCAAACCCATGCGTGTGGGGTATCTATGGATAGGTCTTTAAAAATGATACTGAGGTTTCTAATATCATTTCTTTCTAAACTGAATAGTTTGCGTGAGAGACACTTCCAAAGTGGTAAAATGTGTGTCCCCCCCCCTCTAACTTCTAAGATAAGAGAATGATAAAACTAAAAAAAAATATGATGTACATTGCTATAAAAACTACCAACGAAAATTAGTTTGAACGAAATCCAGTAAGTAGTTTTTTTTTAATGCGTCATAAACCGAAAAAAATACACTATTATTAAAACATCGATCAAAGTTACAACACATTACAAGAACTTTTAAATTATGTTACTTGCTGCTACGGAACCCTTCATGGGCGAGTCCGACTCGCACTTGGCCGGTTTTTTTTCTATTTTTGTGTGAAAATCTTAATGCGGTTCACAGAATACATCTACTTACAAAGTTTCAACAGTATAGCTCTTATAGTTTCGGAAAAAAGTGACTGTGACATACGGATGGACAGACAGACAGACAGACAGACAGACAGACATGACGAATCTATAAGGGTTCCGTTTTTTGCCATTTGGCTACGGAACCCTAAAAGATATAGCCCATTAAAGTTACGTGTGACGTAAAATTACACAGAATTATTAGTTTTATTTATTTATTTATTTATAAAAACAAAGGTTTTCCTTATGTTTACAAAAAGGCACACAATTAGACCCCTGGGGTCTGTCTCAGCGTGCCACAACCTGACAATTAGTCAACGCGCTATTAAACTTTCAAGGTCCAATTGACTCGATATAGTAATCCTTCAACTTACACTTTATGTTTTTGGTATTGAATGAGCATCTGATGTCTACAGGTATCTGATTTATTAGATTAGGTATTGAATAAGAAGCTGTACGCTTGCCATAAAAGTTATTTTTGCGTGGCACTTGAAGGAGCTTAGATTTAGCCTGCCGTGTGTTCACGTCATTTTTTAGTGGTATTTGAATATCGCTATTATCAAAATGTTCAATGAGGAATAGATACTCAGCGCGCGCTTGAACAGGTAATACTTTGCAGTGATTAAATAACCCAATGTAATTGTCTCGGTATTTATTTTTCACATATTTTGGTACTACGAGTTTCAGTATACGGGTTTGTATATTATGAATTTTATCGAGGTAAGATTTAAATGTGCGCCCATAGCTTGAGTTGTAAGTCCATAAGATATTATCGACTCTGCAAGAGCCGTATACATATGAATAAGGGTTCTGTATGGTATATTGCGTTTTATAATAGAAAATTTGGCGAGTATGGCACGTAATTTACCGCATACTGATTCCACCTGGTAGCTCCAGTTGAATCGGTCGTCAATGATTACTCCCAGATAGGTATGATATGGGACTTGCTCTATCGTTGTACAGTTGCAGTCTGAAAAGTTTTTATGCAGGCAATCATGACTATGGGCTATGATTTGAAATGGTTGAGAGGTATTTATATGACTCGAGTGTACGTGTATTACTTTAGTTTTTTGTGGATTCAGAACAAGTCCCATGTCATGTGCCCATTTAGTCATAGACGTAAAATCTTTTTGCAAACATTCGGCGGCCTTAGTTACCTATCTACATTTGTGCAATTTCACGAACTTGACTAAAAATACAAGTAGATTATAGGTAGAGCTGTATATGAATAAGTATGAGTGTTATGATTCATTGATCACTGAATATTATTTAGTTCAAATGTAAATTAATTAAAACAGGACAATTACACGAGATCCGGAGAAAAAGTATCGGCTCTCTGCTTTTGGGTGCATTGCCATAGACGTGGATGAATGCTAGAAATCTCCACTCTGCATCAGTGGAACCAGTGCAAGCGAAGCGGAGTGGAGCTGAGTGGACTTTCAAATAAAACATAATTAACACGCGGCCCCGAGCCATAACAGACCAGCATCGAACAGGCTGTTGTACCGAGAGGAGGGTGCGAAGCAGGGGGGAGCCCAACTCCACTCCGCCCCACTCAGCTTCAATGGAAACATGAAGTGAGAACACTTCTGACGATACTTTTTATTTCGAAAATTTTGTCTGCTAGGTGCCATTTAAAATAACCAGATGAAGAACTTTGATGATAGACATAATTTCATTCAACACCGTTCAATTGAAAAGGCGTAAGTTAACAATGGCAAAAAATGCTCACAGATGTACAATAAAACACCCTCACGCATAAGAAAAGTGATCATGTGAGACGCAGAAGCCCGGCCACTGTGGCGACATTTGGGGAAGGTCTATGTCCAGCAGTGGACGACTTTTGGCTGAAATGATGAAGGTGGTGATAAGCAACCTGTCATTTAAAGTATTCAAAACCTAGCTTATTCTTTATCTAATCACAAACCGGATATTACTTACTTGAAAAATGAAGCATTGGGTGAATCGAGTTCCGAGTATTTTGAATAGTTTGTAACGGATGATGTCGAACCTAAATTAGTATTTAATTAGATATACTCAAGGTTCTCAAGGTGTTAAAGTAAGTGGCAAGTTATGTTTTTATTGAGAGTAAGGTTTCCTTAAACCTATGATATATAATTATATATATCTGTTTGATTTCAGCGTCAACTCACCAGGTGCGTTTGTTTGTTTCAGATAGTAAACACACTAGTCTGATAGCTTCGCCTCCCACGCACTGGTCAGCTCTAGCGGCCCGAGCGCCCCAAGCGCCTCTACTGCACTCAACATAAAGTACTAAGGTAAGCACGACATGAGTACCTACCTATAGAAAGTGCTCCCAGACATTACCTCAGTCGGTAGCTTTGTACGTTTGTCAAATTTATCTGACATGGACTGTAGTAATAAGGTAGTTGCCAGACAGTGGAGGCATTCTGGGCGATCGAGTGATAGTTCCGAGTGTCAGGCCACGATGCGGCTCGGTGCTGACCTGCACTCGTAAATATTGCTAGACGCAGGTTGTTGTTGTGAAGCCCAGTCAGCCGTGTCAGTGTCCAGCTTAACGGCTATTATCCGCTAGTTCAGCTATTCAGATCAGCGTGTTATTGTTTGTAGTATCTAAACAGCACACTGCCCGTGTCTTATCAAGTTAGATACATCTAATAATCTGAACACGACCATGTGTCGTATATTAGTCACGGACCTAGTACAACTGGACGGGCGATCGCTGTAATCCTTTATTGAGAGAATGTATCCGGTTAAACTGTACTTTACAGGATATCGAATTTGTGAGTTTTAGGAGGTGAGAGGCAGCGGGGCATAAATCTTTTCAACAAAAAATGATGAGCTCCCAAACAAACCGAACTTAGTGTCCTGTATAGTACCTACAGTTTAGCCATGTATCCCCTACCTACATAAAACTGCACCTTAAGCTACTGTTCATGTTGCACTAAGTGCATCACACACGCCATCGGCAGCGGGGTGCGGAGACGCGGTGCGACGACACCAGCTGTCGGGTGCACCGCGGGCACTCGCTATCACGGATGCCGCTGCGACAGACGTCACCTCTCAAATCTCTTTAACTAATTATTGTTTGTTCGGGTCAGTTGTTGTAATTTGCAAGATTGGTCTAACGGCAATATACCAGTACTTAGAAACACACAGTCCAATCATTTCCACCAACCCCAACATTGCTCGCTTTCACGGCCGCTGACGCGACGCACCTAAACAGTGTTTGTGTACGCGGCGCAGTTACCTAGAGTAACCACCTCAAACGTCGATCATCAATAAAGTGATGGATGATCTCAAAGCTCGTGCGTCCAGTCGCCAGGAGTACGTCCAGGTGTCACCACGGCACCGCGGCCCGGAGACACGGCGGATCACACGGCCGATTGTTTGAGCCGCCACGCGCCGCCCTGAAACGCGAACGGCAACTGAAGGAACAAGGGCGAGTTTTAATCACGCAGTCTCGCTCCACTAATCGGGAAAAGTTAATAAATGAATCAATCAATCAAATCATTTATTTGCTAGAATATGGTACATAAGGTGTTACAGTAAATTTGTTTCAGCATATCCTGCCATAACATGGCGTGCAAATATATTCACAGCCAGTGTTGTCAATTAATCTAACTTGCACATTACAGGTTCTATTGACTTGTCTTCTAGATATTCTTTAACAGTATAATATTTTTTAAATAGTAACAGATTGAAAAGTATTTTTTTTAATCTCAATCTTGTCAATGGTAGATCTTGTAAAGTATTTGGTAAGTGATTGTAAATAATAATCGACATACAGTATATACATTTTTTTAAAACAATTTTAGCCTCATTGGGCAGTCGAAGTCTGTCTTTATGCCGTGTTCGGCTATTTGGCCTGTCAGTATTCGTTTCTAATAAATTATAGTTTTTCTTGTCAAAAACACATAAACAAGACAAAGGTAAAACTTTAAGTTTTTGAAATAGTGCCTTACATTTGTCTAAAAAGTGAGCTCTACAAATGACACGAATACTTTTTTTTTGAGCTTTAAAAAATCTGTCAAAATCTACTGAGTTACCCCATATTATAATACTGTATCTTAGTACGGATGATACATAACCATGGCAAGCCAGCATTGCAGTATCATGGTTTACCGTTTGTCTAATTATTTTTAAGACATATCTAAAACGATTTATTTTGTAAGCATTTTATCTACATGTGCGTTGCAATTTTTGTCGATTGTTATACCCAAAAATACACAATTATCAATAGTTGTCAAGTGAGAATTTTTATATTGAATGTCAAGTTTATATATGTTTGAATTGTATGTCTGAAATCGTATGATGTTTGTTTTCGTCATATTTATTTTCAAATGGTTGTTTTCAAGCTAATTGATTGCATTATATAAAGCTTGGACGATTACATTTTCTAAATATTTATCAGTGTCACTCATAAGCATTATTGTCGTGTCATTAGCAATTAATATGCAATCTTTGCCTATTGCCTCTAGAATATCGTTGATGTAAACTAGAAAGAGTGGCGGGGATAAGATACGTCCTTGTGGGGTGCCATAGTTATTTTGCTTATATTCTGACCTATAGGTTTTTGTTACTTCCACGCATTGTACTCTTTCAGAAAGGTAACTTTTGATCCAGTCGTTGGTCTTACCACGGATTCCATATTGTTCAAGCTTTGAGAGTAGTGTTTTATGGTAAACCAAATCAAAGGCTTTTGTCATATCTAAAACCACTTATCTTAGATTTTTAATTCGGACTTTCCGTTATGTATTTTGCTTCCGCAAAACATGCTAAAGTAGTGGAACTGCCTTTCCTTAAACCAAATTGTTATTTTTTAAGAATATCAAATCCTGTTAAGAAGTTTTCTATTTTGATACACATAATAAAATTGGGATTAGAGTTATTGGGCGATAGTTGCTCATGTCAGTTTTTACACCTTTCTTATAAAAAGGTTTGAATTGACCTTTTAAGGCGAGTTGGAAATACTCCTTCTGGTAAAGAGAGATTTATAATATAAGTTCAGGGATACAATAGACTCCTTGTACACCTTTTTAGCACCTTTGTGCTCAGGTCATCATATCCAGTCGAATTAGTGGTTTTTAGACCGTGAATTATTTTATAAACATCAGATTTATAACTAGTGCTAGGAAAATGGTTTTACGATTTTGAGAAGTCGTTATTTTACATCATTTTGTATATTATTTTGAGCGGAATTAGTCGTCTTTGTTTGAGATATATAAAAGTCATTAAATAGGTCACATATTTTGGTTGGATTGTCATACATTTTACCATTTACATTAACAGCGTCAATTTCAGAGTTACTTGTCATATTAATCGTGTATGTTTTAATCATGTTTCAGGCCGCTTTGCTTGTGTTTTTGGCTTTATTAATATAGTTTAAACTATTAATCTGCTTAGCCTTGTGTATGCATTTTTTCAGTATTGAAGTGTAGTTGTCATATTTGTGTTTTGTTTTTTATTATGTTTGTAGAAATGGTATTTTAAATATAATATTCGCTTTTTTATGCATTATCTCTTTATACCCTTAGTCAGACCTCTATTTTTCACTTGCTTAGAAGTATTTTTAATGTTAGTTTAAAAAATACAGGAAAACATAAATTGTAGAACATAGGGTTATTATGTTGTGTAATCTATCGAAGACTTCATTTGTTGATTGAACTTCGTAAACTTCTGAAAAAGATAAACTTGAGATGCAGTCGATGCAGCATTTTTAAACCAAAAGCTATGAATATCTTTAACTTGAGAATCAGTTTGTAAATTAACCGTTATTGATTGTGCTGATTCGTGGTCGGAAAGCGCTAGATAGTGAATTGCAGATTTAGCGTCGTGGATGTTACTTACTGTTAAGTCCAAACAAGCGTTTTTTTCTCGTAGGCAGTTTTATATGGTTTATTAAGTTATTATTACTAAGTATAGACTTTAACTCAATTGGTGTTTTATTTGTTTTCAGTGTATGAATATTCCAGTCACCACAGATGATAATTTGTTTATTGCCTTTATTACATAATTTATTTGAGAGTCTAGATTATTTAAGAATATTGAGGCATCACATGTAGGTGTTCTATATATGCAGACTATAATTAGGTTAAATTTAATTATTTCGACAGCACAGCATTCGAATTGAAAGGGAATGGGGAGTGGTAGGTTTTTTACGTCTCTAAATTGTAGTCTATTTTTTAAAATAATACATTAGCCTCCCCGTCGTCGGTTAGTCCGAGAGAAGAAGGATACCATTTTATAGTTATTAAGTCTAAGGTTTTGTTCACAACCACTTTTAAGAAAAGTTTCTGTAAGACATATAACATCTACGGAACCCAGTTCCAATTGTAAACTTGAAATGGCCACCTCTATTAATTCCTGTTTGTTTAATACGCCAGAAATATTTTGGTGAATTATTGTTATTTTAGCATATATTATTCCGAATTATTTGCGAAAAAAACCCAGTTTTCTTCCTATTACCGACTTGTTTTATTTTCTCAAAGAAGACAGTAATTTTGGTTTGTGTTGTTTTTCTCGGTGTCGTATGTGTGTTTGTTATGTTCTGGAAAACGTGTTTATTTTTAAAACTATAAAGAAACTCAGTCTTATATTTTACGTAGTCAATATTTGTGTTAAGTTTCAAACATAAATGTGATAGATAGCGCTGGCGGTAACTTGTCATCGACATGTCATTGGTGTTATTTATGTAGTCTAAGTTGTGTATTTTTATGTATTTATAATTTTTATAATTTTGTATGTTATAGTTAATTGTATTTTCGTTTATATTAGGTTAGGTTCGTATTATATTATACGTTAGTCAGAAATACAGTATTATTTCGCAGTTTATAAAGGACGTTACACAATTCAGTTATCAAAGAAGAAAGAAGAAAAGAAATCAAAGTTTTTGTCATTTGATCCAATCACTAAAACTATAATATACTGGTCAATGTCTTTACGAAGTCGTCATTGCAGCTGCTAAGAATCTGAGCACTTGTTGCATTGGGCTTGATGAAAGACGTAATTTTATAGTTATTATTCCATTGGTATAACCTGCTATGAGTCATAGTTTTATTGAGACCATAGGCCTCCAAAAATTATTATTCTATGATGTTTGACCGTTACACTAATTGGAGCAACTTCTTTCATGATCTTGTGTGGGTGTCGTTGCTGATCAATGAAAACCGTTGCCATGTCATCATCTACATTCTACTGGTAGACTTTTTGTTCATCAATGAAACCTATTAAAGCGTCATTTTCTCCGCCTTTAGGTGAAGATTGTGGATGAAAGAGGTGTATTCCCTCCAAGCTGCATACTGAGCCGGCTGTGTAGAATGATAAATTTCCGACCTCACTCGGTGATTGTGCTATTACGGCCATGTCAGATTGATGAGCCGTTGTAAGAGGAAGAATTAACTTGGACGGAGTGGAGAAACAGTTCGTTCTTATAATATTTTTTTGCGAGCAGATTTTGGCGTAAGGCATTTTGTTTCTAATAAGGTAACCTTTTTATATGTCTCTATAACTTTATGGTATTGTCCGATATCCATTTTTAGTCGAAAATTTTCGCTATTTAAACTGTCGATCTCCTGACGAGCGCTTTCGAGTTGCATGGTGAGCCTTTTGATTATGTCCTTGTAGTTGTCAATTTCGTCGCTGTCTTTTAGTGAGGTATTTGGTAAGCTCATCATGGTTGTCATGTAAAAAAAAAATGGTTGTCAAGAAAAAAATAATGGTTGTGTCTAGTTATGAGGAATTATTGCTTTGGTTGACGTTGAAGATTTTGTTCTCTGAGTTAACCCTTAGTGGTTTCCGGACAGTAACGTTGTCAATTTCAAAATCCATTGTATAGACGTTGACAGTCGAGAAAAAATGTTGTATCTTAATAACTTTTCTTTTAGCAATTGTTTTCAGCTAAGAGTCAAGACCAGAAAGCAAGCAAAATAAAAAACGCAAAAAGAATTGTCGGCACCCAATTTCGAACTTGCACCTATCTCATTAAGGTGTAGCTCCTAGCTTAACTTAGCCACTTAGACTTGCTGCGAAGTGTTGAAATTAACAATCTATATCTCGTACCTGTGTCTCACAAAACGGGGCAATTGTGACCATATTTATAAGGTCGCGCGCCGATCTGTGTCGTGTGTCTGACTCTGGCGAGTCAATCCAATCAGCAAATAGGAGTGGTCTCGCAAACCTATGACTCACTGCTGCTTATACTTGTGGCGATTTTGATTTTTTAATTTTTATTTTGCTTTCAAAATAAAAATTGCTTATTTCTTCACTTTTGATGAGAAGCTTGTAGATATTAAATCGGTATCACTTTCACTGGGTTATGTACAATATTTCTAATATAATACTGAGTCGATATTACTTTTTTATCAATGAGGAATACTTATTTTCTACGGAACAACTTGCAACACGTCTAGTACGCTTCGCGCGCAATTTCTGCTTAATTATTGCCCACCCTAACAAAAAAACTGGGCAAGTGCGAGTTGGACTCGCGCACTGAGGGTTCCGTACATGATTTCCTTGTCACGATCGTAATTACAGTGATCCCGCGTCAACTAAAAGGCGTTTCATGTTCGTTATCTATTCATAATTATAATTAATTGAACCGAGCAAGAGCCCAGTGTATTCGCAAGTGCGTAGTATTCGGGCGGGAACATCCGCGGGATTAGCTTCTCACGACTCGAGACAACGACCATTGAAATAATAATAATATAAAATATTGGGCAACAACATCATCATTAGTGACTGGTTTCTTTTGTAAACTTCGTCGGAATGGTGTTGCCGGGTGCCTGTAGGCCTGTGGCTGCACGCCCGCGTGGCCCTGTGGCCCTGTAGCCCGGGGGCCAGTGCTTTATTGTGGCTTCTTGTAGATCGTACTAGCTCATGCGAGTGTATGTGTTCTTGCCTGCGGAGTAAGCTATTAGAATGTCTTACAGATAATTTATTGAAGGCAGTATATCTGGTCCGTGGCACGCCGGCTCGACGGGACGAGCAGAGCGAGCTAAACACTCAGTATTATTTCACATCAGCCGTTACATTTACTTCCAAATGTTAGCTCCGTTCAGGGCCTCAAGTCTGCTATTACAATAGTGTCAGAGTGGTCTATCATTGAAGTCATAATTGTCGATTTTGACAAGTTTGGTAATCTACTAATATAATGGCGTCATTATGACTTTCCAATGGTCAACCACTGACACTCCATTGAAAAAAGTGGCTTAAAATAGTAATCTCGTACATATTGATAAATATAATATTTGACATTTGCGGTAATCTGCTAAAACTTTGACAGTTTATTTGATCAGTGTTTGACCATTAGAACGTTATTGTGCAGTTATTGGTTTTAATATACTCGAAATTATCATTCTTCCGCAATTCTATTACAAGACCATTGACCGATCAATGATCGATCATTATGAGTTAGCAGATTACAAACATTTAGCAAAATGACAATGGGATCATGTTGGAATGACGAATTTATAAAAATAGCAGACTTAGGGCCCAGGGCATTTCCTGCATTAAGTGAAAAGCCGCAACGGCAAGGATTATTCATAGACTAGCAGTCAGCCGGCTCAGAGCGGTGAGAGTAGCCCCGTAATAGCACAATCAGCAGCCGCGCGCTTGGCACCACGGTAATTTTTGATAAAAATAATAAACATGTATTCACCGAGCAACGACGCGCACAGAATACGTGGTCTCAGGATTCCATCCTGAGTGGACAGAAATAGTTCCCGAGTGACAAGACGGTGTACGAGTACGTTACGCGGGGGCGCGACTCTCCTCACCCACATGACGTGTGCGAGCTTCTAGCTATTAGCGATCAGGCAAGTTAGAGCTCTTCCACGGAACATACTTATCAGAGATGCTCACCAACCAGTCCAATAGGTGTAATCCTACCCAAGTAGCACAACAAGCTGTGTACCAACTGCATAAAGATTCAAGGTGTACACTCGAAGTTGTACAGTGAGCTGTAGAAACCCTGTATAAGCGCTTATACAGCTGATAAAACTGTAAAAAGGGCCCCAAATTATGCAGCATTAAATGCTGTATTGTAGCTACATAACCAAAGCATAACTAGCGAATACGCCATTATAAATTTATATAAGTAAAATATGTTAAGGTGGACATAACGAACTTAGTTTAATTGTAAATTTATAGTGCTGATTTTATTTCATTGTGAAAATATGTATTATTCCCGAGAAAAAATTCACGCGCCAGCGAAATAATCAAATCTAACATAATTGAAAAATAGTAAATACGGTAAGTATGTTACTTTTTTAGAATAGATTAAAATGGACTATCTTTTACAGCATTTTGCGGTTTGTCCGCTGTATAATAGTGTAATTTTATAACATAAACTGTAAAGAGAGTATTTTTACAACTTAAGCTGTATTATTCATTACAAATACCTTCTTAATTTCTAACCATCTTTAGAGATACGTTTAAACAATGAAAAACCCTGAGCTTATCTAATCTCATTTAGAATTAATTTTATAGTATAGATAAAATTAAAATAGCAGACGTGATCTTTGTTGCAAGCTGATTACAAAATAATTAGAGCAGCTGCTTTATTTTATGTCGTAATTCATTTTATATACTTACTGTTGAGGTAAAGATTGTAACTGATCTTTTTCCCCCATATTGATGTCCACAAAAAACACAATCCGTGCGACTCCATCAGTAAAACAGCATAACACTGTATTATGAAGGTCATTTATTCATAATGCTGTATATCAACGTAATAATAGTGTACAATTACACTAAACGAATGAGAGGTACAATTACGTTCGTATACACAATAAATAATAATAATCGTTTATATAGTAATAAGTATCATGTTACAATATTATAACACTTAGCGCTTTATAAAGTTAGTCGTGACGTGTACTTACAGCCTTTATACAGCTTTAATTGTAAAACGCAGCTTAAAGTGTCACAAAAGACATAAAACCGTTCAGTAGAGTTATAATTTAACATTATAATACTATGATATACAACGATAAACTTAGGTACGCGGATACCTTTATCCAGCCTAAAGCTTTCTTTTACACACTTGTGCAGTCCTTATACAATTGTAAGCTGTTATTCAGCAGGTTTATTGATGTTTAAAACACTAGCGTGCTGCTTGGGAATCTTGTTGACAATGGTTATTTGTTACCGCATATTTCCTATTCACAAATAGTGTCTTCTCATATTTAGATCATTTCCAGATTTGACCTTTCTAATATATCGGTAACCGTATCATTGACCATGATAATATTTAAAAATAAAATCAATAAAAGTAATATGGTCGCGTGGCATCCACACCATACGAGTCAGTGTTTATCCATTCATGAGAATTCAATTGAGTTTGTTCCGAAATATTGGGAGTGTCAAGTGTAAAGGATCACTCCGCCTGATGGCCACTATACACGGAATAATCAGATCAGCGCAGCATCTGGATTCTTTGCGTCATCTATGATCACCTATTAAGGGCATATGAATCGGAATAATTACGACCCTGCAATTCAACAAGTGTGTTGAAGGGACGTTAACTTGTCGCGTGTATATGTATACGTATATGACACGTGTGGTGGTGAAGACAAGACGAGCGACTCATGCGCGGCAGACCTTGCATCGTAACCACTACACGAAGCCTTGGCTAACTAAGTTGTGCAATGGCGCACTAGTCCCGCACCAAGTTGTAATGAGTGCAGCTCAAGTTGAATGGTGTGGCGAGAGCGGCGGCCGCCGTCCATCATGACAGCACCGCGCTCACCATACGAAACTCACTCTGAGAGGACTTATGAAGTATTATTATGAACATAAAACCTCTTTCTTTTCGAAGTCGGTTAATTAAATATGTGCTCTCGATGTGAAGCTACTGCCCACTTGGTAACTTGGTTTGTTGCATTTTAACACTACTGTGGCGTCCTGCGGGGAACGCGTTGAGTAGCCAATAAACCTATGTATGTACCTATTGCATATATTATATGTATAGATTTAATTTAGATAAACTTTCAACAGTCTGCCTGCTGCGGTCTTCCCGTCCGATTATCCGATTATAATTTGGGTGTCTTCAAGGCTAGAGTGAATAGGCTCTCAATAAACTAGTGCGCCTCCCTATCAAAGGTTGCATCGCTACTTACCATCAGGTGGGACGGCTGTCCGCCATGCCGTGACCTGTCGCGGCAGCGGACTTTCACCCCGGCGTTGCATCTCCACGCGCATATCGCGCATGTGTGCAAGGACTGTTGCCTCCAGATCCCACGGTGGTAGGCCAGCCAGAAGGCTCGCCGCTTCGCGGGAGACCGTGCAGTATCCCCGCACCATCCTTATCGCCATGACCCTCTGGCAGGCGTTCAGTATGGCCGCCGGTTGCTTTTTCAGCGACGGCGCCCACACCGGCGCCCCGTAGAGGGCCATGGACCGAACGATCCCCGCGTAGAGCCTCCGCCAGGAGGCGTCTGGACCCCCAAGGTTGGGCAGGAGCCGCTTGAGCGCAGCCCCAGTCCGGTTGAGTTTGGGAGCCAGACGTTGGAAATGCTCCACGAAATTCCACCGGCTGTCGAGGACGAATCCCAGGTACTTCATCGTCGACCCGACACCGATGTGAACTCCTCCTACCGTTAGTTGGGAACTCAATGGCGGCGCGTTCCGAGACCGGCGACCGTGAAAACACATCGCCTCGGATGTGTGTGTGGAACCTCGAGGATTCGGGTCCCCGTGAGCGTACGCCTCATGCGGAAGCCCCCAGCGGCTCCAAACTCGCCAAGGTGGGGCAACACCGCCTGCTTCACCTTTGCCATGACGTCGTCGTACGTCACGCCCTTCTTTACCGCCTCAGGCTGCAGCGTAATGACTACAGCCTCGGAATTCTGGGCGCGAAGTCTCGCCGCCATGGCCCGCTTCTTGCGCTCTTTGCGCCTCGCGCGTTTTTTGGCCGACTTGGCCGCCTTGCCCGCCTTCTTCGCAGCACCGACAACCGTCCATGCTGCTCCGGGTTCCTCAGGTGGAGCACGCGGGAGACGAGGCCTAGCCGCTGCCGCGGCAGGTGGTCCCGCCTGTTTAGGCGCCGCCCCACCCTTCGAGGGAGGAGCCGCTGGCTTCCCCCACCGCAGCTGCTGCGCCGTCCAATCGGGGTTGGTCTCGCAGGATCTGACGCCGCAGCCTCACGCCCTGCTTGCCCCGACGGGCCTGCCTTAGGCACAGAAGCCGTGGCCGCAGCAGCGGCGTAAGACGACGCCTTTCGCTGGCCGGAGGTCGCAAGCGGGAGGCGCAACACGATCCACTCCAGCACGGACAGCTGTTGCTGGATCCATAGCTGGAACTGCTCCTGCTGCTGCTGCTGTTGCCGGAAGGCAGCCAGCTCCTGCCGCACCAGCACCAGCAGCTGGCCCTCCGGCTCGGGCTGGGTCTGGGGCCGGCTTTGCCCATGCCCTTGCTTGGGCCGCCCTTCCGCCTGGATCTCGGCCCGGAGCTCAGCCTGGAGCTCGCTCCGGAGCCTCTCCACCCTCTTTTTGAGGGATGCGTCAAACTCCTCCTTGAGAGACTTGGCATGGCGCCGCACCGTCTTCTCCTTCGAGGCTTTTTCCCTTTTGCGGCTCATATCCCGCAAAAGGGTGACGGTCAGCTCTTGGAAGGACCTGCCCGACTCCCCGTCCGAATCCGCCTCGGCATGCCTCTCGCTGCCAGACGGCTCCGAGAGGTCTCTCCCAAGGGCGGCCGCTCCGGGGTGACGCCCCTCCGCGGCAAGCCTGACGGCTCGCTGAGCGGAGTCTTTGGCCGCCAAACCTCTCCCCCGCCCACGGGCCCGGCCCACGCCGCGGCTGCTCGTGGGGACTTTCGGCGCCGAACGGCTCTCTCCCTCCGTGTCGGAGGACAACCTGTCCCTCGGCATAGAGCGCCGCTTTCGGGAGAGACGAGGGGCTCTACCGGTGTCTCCACCGGGGTCTCCACCAGGGCCTCCACTGGGTTTAGCACCGGAGTCTCCACCGGGGTCCCCCGCAGCCTCCTCGCCTCTAACTCTACCGGGGTCTCCCCCAGCCTCCTCTGTCTCCGAGCCCTCCCGGCTCCCTCTGGATGCCGCGTCGGACTCCGACCGCGCATCGCTCTCATTGGGTTTCTTATAGAACTTTGATTTTAAATTTTCCATATTTGTTCCCACGAGTAAAAACTTTGGGTACTTGCTCAAACACGTGGTTCGCACTAGTGACTAATTTAGCTACCCATTAGTCAAGCTAACAACCTCCTTCACGGTGCGCCGCCGCTTGGAGGTTTGGGGTAATTTTTTATAGAAGTTGTCTTCCTCGCGGCTCAGGCGGTTAAGCCAAGACCCTCGTCCCCCATCAAAAGTCAGAAACATGACCTTGGACAATCTCTGGGGCTACGAGAATAACGGTGGCAGAAGGAGGAGCAAGCCTTCCTCCTGCCTGCCTGGTGTGAGTGCACACCGAGCCCGCTCTTACTTCGTCACTGTGCCCTCTGCTATAGCAGACGGACACGCGTTGAAGTGTTCCGACAAACAGAACATTCGCAGACGGCCATCGAAGCCCCTTAGGCAGTAATACCCAAGAGAGTCGTTGGGCGCCTCCCAGGGTGCACCGTCCCGCAGACTGGCCTTCGCTCCGGACGTATCCGCAAGGGAACTACAGCCTGCGGGCACTCGTGGAGGTTTTCTGTCGTGGCACCCCACTTTCGAAGTGTCTCTCGAGCAAACTATTCAGTTTAGAAAAAAAATATATTAGAAACCTCAGTATTATTTTTAAAGACCTATCCATAGATACCCCACACGTATGGCTTTGATGAAAAAAAAAAAATTCGAGTTTTAGTTTTAAGTATGGGGACCCCAAAATTTATTGCTTTTTTCTTTTCTTGAGTGATAATCTTAATGCGGTTTACAGAATACATCTATTTACAAAGTTTCAACATAGCTCTTATAGTTTCGGAAAAAAGTGGCGGTGACATACGGACGGACAGACAGACAGACAGACAGACAGACATGACGAATCTATATGGGTTCTGTTTTTTGCCATTTGGCTACGGAACCCTAAAAAAGAAGAATTGTCCTTATTCAAAATATTAAATCTACTGCCTAAAATACTAACTTTCCGACTACTTTTGTCCGAATAAAAACGACGAAATGACCGAATGAGATACTGAAATCTTCGAAAAATAAACATGACTGTCTATTGCTATAATACTTTTCTATCAGCATAAATTACGTTCTACTGAAAACTTTGCTTTGTAATTTTTATCTTTACTTGCCTACTATTAATTCAAAAATTACCTTTAATATTTCATGGATTGTGGTGCTATTTTAACTGTCACATTATACTGAAAATATTATTCTGAGTGGCTATACAGAAACTTATAAAAAATACAAAAATTTACTTGACAACTTTTTTGATACTTGATAACTTTTAATTGCATCATATATCATGAATTTTACTTACCAACGGTTTGCTTCGATATTGGTACCTATTTCAGGCGTCAAAAAGTTAAAACAGTCGTATTCATGGGTACGTATAAAATCCCGAATTTTAAATTACCGATGGACGAAATCCCGAAAATTGAAACGCCAAATGGCCGTATGGTCGAAAGTTTAAAATCCCGAAAGTTCATTTATTCGAATGTTTAAAATCCCGAAGCTTAAAATCCCGAAGTTAAAAATCCCGACTCGTCCGTGTCGGGGTGCCCTAAGGTCCCGATTTGTTTTATTTTGAGAAGTAGCACTCGCCGACCGCAGCCGCGGCGCCGCTCGCTTCGCTCGCTCGGCTCGCGCGCATTTGGTCACGACTCTAACCTAACCTAACCTATTTTAGCCACAATCTCTCGTAAAAATGTGTTTACCATTGTCTAATAGTCTAGTCACAGGTAGATTGTATTTTGATTGCTCTTTGAACTTTGTGAAATAGGTTCATAGAATATTATACTGTATTATTATTCGAAAAATTTCCTAACTTTTATAATGTCAGCGAGAACAAAGATAAAAATAAAACAAAACTCAGTTTATTATGAAAATGTAGTTACGTAGTAGATCCGAACCCCATCGCGCGGGCCGAACAGTTGAGGTTCATCATTATTGAGAGCTAAAAAATAAATTTGATAGCCAATAATAGAAATTAAAACAGTTCATGCCAGTTGTAAAAATATGATTATTTTTATTTGACCAAACCTCTGTTGTCGATAACTTAGTAATTTTGTCGGAGGTTCAGTATTTTATTCGGAAGTTTAGTTTTGTTATTCGAAGATCCATTTTTTTTTAGGAGAAAATGTAATCTGAACATGCTCTTATTTGTTGTTAAATTGGATATTTTTTTTTCTTTTATGTTTTTGGTTTTTTGTCGGTAATTCATTATAACGCTAGTTAATTAGAATAATAGTCGGCCTCAGATTGCTGGAGATTAAATTGTTTTTCGCAACCATTATTATTTCCCTTAAAATTGGACAAATCGTTTTAGACGTTAAAGTTTGATGATAAGTCAATCCACGTTTGACCTACTTTCTTTAGAAATTTTACTACTCGTATCATATAAATCCTACATCAATTTTATTATATGGCTAAAGGAAATCCTCCTTACACTGACATATCATAAAATATGAGTTTTTTTTTTATCAGTTATAAACTAGTACTTGATCCCGCCTGAAAGTAAGCAGTGATGCAATCGTTGATGGTGAGGCGCACTAGTTTATTGAGAGCCTATATTAGTTTAACGATCTGTTCAGTTTTAGTTAGCCATATGATAGTGATCAATGCTAAGATCTGGCTACGACATGTATATAAATGAAATAAATAAAAAAAGACAGTTGGGTTAGTTTCTTCAATTTGCGATTGTGAGTAACAAGCCGAAGCTGCGTTTTCTTAACTTTATCCCAATCTTGAATTATTTTCTAAGAAATCATAAATTTGTACAATAAAACCAGCGCAACAAATGATGACATTGAAGCCCATTCCACAGCATATTAAAGCAGATTCCTCGCAAAAACTGGCTGTAAATAATCCGTCGTATATTCCAAGCGCAGCTATCTTTCATTTAAATTATATGTTATGTCAGCCCCGAGCCCCTTAGCACACATTTAAAAATACAAGCCATTAAAGTGAGTTGAGTCGTGCGTGGCGGATCTACAGAGTGAGCGCTTGGTATACATATATCGGATGGTATGAGTGTACAGCCATTGTCGTTGTTTGCATTAGCGGCGCCCACTACCACAAATTATTGTAACTTTTAGTAAAAAAAAAAACTTTATGAAGCTATATATGTTATTCATGTTAATTGTATTACGAATAAAAAAACTTTGATCATCTCTATCTTCTCACGGCGTCCTTACCTTCCGCATGACACAGATCCTCACCGGAAATGGCAAGTTCGAGAGGTTCTTGTTTCTGAACTGGCCCCTCTCCAAGTATGCGCTGAAGAGCCCTCTTAGTCGGGGCCCGAGAGCCTCCATGGCCAGGACCCAGGCTTTCCCAGGCAAGCCATCGGGTCCTCGGGCGGCGTTCTTGGCCTTCACTCAGCCTTTGCACCGCCACTTTCATCTCTACCTTGGTCACCTCTGGAGCATTGTCGTCGTCGTCGCTATTGCGGTCCGCGTCAGACACCGCTGGCGGAGGCGAAGCCAAGGGTGGGGGGTAGCATTCCCCTCGTGCAGGAAACAAAGCGCTCACCACACCTCCTAGAGCTGGGGTCAGAGACTGAGTCAGCTGGGGAGCCCAGAGGCGGAGTTTTTCCCGTACCATTTGATACGGGCGCCCCCACGGGTCCGCGTTCAGAGACCCCAGCCACACGGCGCGGGCCTCGAGTTTGGCCCGCTTTATCTCCGCTCGGAGGGTGCGTTTTGCCACTCTGTAACCCTCGTACAGCTCCGCCATTGCCAGCCGTGCCAGCTCGAGCGACGCATTTGTTTCGCTCCCACTAGTGCCCGTGTGGCCCACACGCTGTGGGTATTAGAGCGAGCAAGAGGTTCAATTTTTATTCGGCAATATCCGCAATTCTGACATTTTACTAGATTTAGTTTAGTGAAACGACAATTCACTAACGATAAATAAGTGTTTTGTCATTTCACTAGATACTTTTAATAAGACGTAATAAACAAGAATATTCGACATCTACCGGGATTTCGTGATATCCGGATTTCTCGAAATCACTGATAGCGTCATTTCCCTGCAACATAATTATACACATACTATTAATTTAAGGTATTAAAATAATAGTATGTTGTCAGCGTCCATGTTTTGCCAATAACGGCATACATTTTTTTAGGTATAAAAGTTATGTACAACATTGCATTTACAACAGTCTTTTCAAATTTCGAAATTTCTAACATTTTAAGTAGTAAAAAATAAATTAAGTAAATTATGCTCAGTATATTCATTATTATGCAGTAAAATAGTATCATAGAAAAGTCAATTGATTTAAAATTCACATTTAATAATGTGAATTTCGGAATAGATAAGCTTTTTTTATTTAAAAAATTTGAAATATTGTGCTACACTTTCTTAACTAAAAAAAAACCTCATCTTATTTTTGAAAAGTGACTTGGGTACACACACTGCAAAACTTTTTGGCAATATATAAAATATCATAGGAGCCATATAGAAAACACTTTAGCACATGAGGGATGTTTTAGGGGGATGAGAGCATATCCTACTACTGTCGCACCTGTTACGTGGCACTATTTCATCTAATCGTATAAATCGGTGTGAATTTATCTTGACAAATACAGCTACCTCTAAAATATACAGACATGGCAAAGTATTTTAAATTTTAAAGTAAGGCACGCAACTATCAGTAGGTTTAATTTTAAATATCGATCGAACGCATCTCTTTTGAGCCTTGAACACCGTGTCTATCTGTTGAGTTGCCCCAAAAATGATACCATAGCGTAAATGGGATTCTGTTATACCATAGTAGGCTGTAAGTAATGCGTCTAAACCTAACATAGACGACAATTTGTGCAGGGCATATGCAGATTTACTGATTTTCTTGCATAAAATTTCGATATGGATTTTCCAATTCAGTTTTTATCAATGTGGAACCCTAAATATTTGGTTGTTTCTACCTCTTCTATAGGCTAGTCATCGTAGTGTTTATTTAAATTACTCTTACTATTGATCCGTGGATTAAAATATATTAATTTAGTTTTAGTCAATTTAATTTTTAAGTTATTAACACCTTGCCACTTTACCATTAAATTTATAGAATCATTTATGTCACCTACATAGGTATCAACACATTTACAAGGTATTATTATGGTGCTATCATCGGCAAATAGTGTCAGAGGTAGGCGGATGCCTTTCGGTAGATCATTTATGTGTAATGTAAATAAAGGAGACCATAAAACACTCCTGTGGCACACCAAAAGAAAATATACGTTCTCAAAATTCTGAAGACGGAGAGATAATTTCATGTTTACTTTTCATATTAATTGGGTTTATATATATGTATTATTTGAGCTCATTTACTTAGATAGTTGATATTTCCTGTAATTCCACATGCCTCAAGTTTATTTAAGAGTTTATCATAGTACACATAGTCAAAGGCTTGATCTTATCAACATTGTAGAAGCAAATATGTGTACGAATATGAAGATTTGTATGTGTATGTTTGTTACACCATCGCAAACGCCCGTTCGGACCATGTTCTGGAATAGCACATGGGATATATTTTATTTCGGGACTATGTTCCCTTGGGGTGGTTTTCGTTCTTCACATTGGCGAAGTCGTTAACACAAGCTGGTTTCTTATAGATGAGTGAGCGACTGTTATTCATTTTATTCAGACGTGTCATGGTACCGACGTCCGCGCACTGTGCTGTTGTTTGAACTAACAACACGCTGCTGCATAATGGGCGAGCGTCAACAAACATCACACATTAACGTCACTCGAAAGCGACGTGCACTATTCACAACGCATTATCATTGTCAACAAGTAATGTAATTATTACTCAAGTGAGTTTCATATTTGACTGATTATTGTTGCTGGTTTAATGCCCGCCGAAGCTTCGATGGCACTCATATCCACTTGTAATTTTTGCTCGCAATGAGCGTGGCGTAACGTGCGGCAGTGATATGAACCACGGCGTACGACAGCCAACATTCTAATATAGACCATCGTCAATTGTCGGGGCTATTTCAAAGTATCCAACACAACAAAATATATTCTAATGAGAACTTATGGAGAGTTATAGAGATTCCAAGTATATTGTATATTAAAACTTCAAGAAAAAGTTAGCTAAGTGGCGCGTCAATTGAATTTTTTGGAATACTTTTCATTAACTCAACACAATTAATCAACATAAACAGGTTAAACAGATACCTAATATATTTCGAGATACAAGATTGTATTATTTTCTCTGATTAGCAGTGTTCTAGTTAATTGACCACTACTTTTTTCCCATCGATTTCATAATTGTTTTATGTTCAGCATGAAGTTGTCACAATTGTTTCCTAAATCCTTCCTTGATTTCGTATAAATTTATTGAAATCTTTTAAAAAGAACCCTAAATCCACACGCACACTTTAATGAAATTAAAATGGTTTCTACGCTACTGGACTTAACATGTTTTTTTCTTCAGTTTCAATTTAAAGTTATGTTTTACGCAGTCAGATTTTATTAGTTATTTTTTATTAGGTACCTACCTAAGCTGCTGTCTCTCCACCACCCTTGGTTGACAGGGAGAGAATGCCTACGGCATTAAATCCCCTTTTTGTATTGCAAATTGATTAGGTTGTAATTAATCTCCTAGCTTCTACATACAAGGTGTAAGGGGCAGCCCTCCACAAACTTTAAGGGCTTGCTCAGTAGACGAAACTGAAAAACCCGCCACAAGATTTTTTTTCAGGAAACGAAAAAAAAAATCAACCTTACCATACAAAACGATAAACTTGATTAAACAATTTGTATGGCGAGGCCGATATTTTTTTTCGTTTCCTGAAAAATATGTTTGTGGAAGGTTGTTCAGTTTCGTCTACTGAGCAAGCCCTTAAAGTTTGTGGAGGGCTGTCCCTTACACGTTGTTTACAATAGCTTAGAAACAGTTATTATTTAATATAAACCAAAGTATGATTCAGAAAAGACCTAATGAAGTTCATAAGTTGGTGTAAATATCAGCTAGAGAGTGTCTTTATTATTTTGATGATTACAGATGGTGGGTAATATCGGCGCGTCGTGAAGAGGGCGTGCGGGGTGCGGGGGCGACATGGACGACCCCGAGCGCATCGCGCGCGACGCCGCCGCCTGCGAGCTCGAGAACAACGGCACCGCGCCGCTGACAGGCCAGTACCCGCCACTGTGCGCTGCGCGCCTCGTCCACGCCACTAGCACTAATCGCTCACCGCTCTCTGCTTGCAGGCGTGTATTGCGAGGGCACGTTCGATTCATGGCTGTGCTGGCCGCACACGCCTGCCAACTCCACCGCCTACCGCGCCTGCCCTGTCTTCGTGCCCGGCTTCAGTCCTGAACGTGAGCGCATCTCTTAAAAATGAGCCGCTGAAGTGTCCGACTCGCTTAGCGCAGTGGTGTATACACACGCTTTTGTTGCAGTGTTGGCGCACAAGGAGTGCACCGCCAACGGCACGTGGTGGCAGCACCCGGAGACCGGGCGGCCCTGGTCTAACTACACCACGTGCGTCAAGCCCGAAGACGTGAGTATGTGTGCGTGTGCGCGGCGCACGTCCGCGAGCACGCACTGACGCGACTGTGTTGCAGGACGTGAGCGACATCATCGCGGTGTACGAGGCAGGCTACAGCGTGTCGCTGGTGGCGCTGCTGTTGTCGCTCGCCATCCTCTTCTACTTCAGGTCAGTCCTGTCAAGTGCGTTCGTCTGAGTGCGTATTAATGTCCCTAGCACATTGTATGATTCGCTATTTTAAATCATTTGTAGGTCATTTTGAGCTGTGACAGCTACACATTGACGTGGAATTAAAATTTTAATGAATAGCAAGAAAAATAATCAAAACTTAAAAAGAAATAAATAGGTAGCTAATTTTTAAAAAGATTTTACTAGTACAAAACACAATGCCTCCTGCTACCGGGCTCAGGCACAAATGAGGTCTGTTCAAAAGAAAAGGTGAATTTTGAATTTTCGCGGGCTGTATACATTCGATTTTCAAAATTTTTATTTTGTTATGTTGGTACACATATGTTTATCATATGTTGGCATTATCAGCCAATTTGAATTAGTAGTTTGTTGTTGACAACTGAAAAGGTTAGTTACGTTTTTATGTTCTTCGATTTTAAACTTTTGAAAAAAATGGATCAAAGAATATGTATTGAATTCTGCGTTAAAAATAGAATAAAGTGATCCAAGGCACTTAAAATATTGACTGTGGCATTTGGCAAGTCCATTTTGTTTAAAAAAAAAGCGTTTATTAGCGGTACAAGTGCTTTACAGAAGGTCGAGAAGATGTTGATGACAATGAGCCTCCTGGAGTTGCAACCACGTCAACAAGCGAAGAGAACATCGAAACAGTGAAAAAAATGGTTTTAGAAAACTTTCTAAAAAAATAAAAAATAAATAAACGACTTACTAAAAAACAAAACCACTAAAACCATCAAAATAACTTTAATTTCGGAAGTCGGTGTTAAATAACGAAAAGGCAAAACTATTATTTTACAATTTATGTACACACAAAAATAACAGAAACAGACAATTTATTATGGAAACACCGACTTCCGAAATTAAAGTTATTTTGATGGTTTTAATGGTTTTTTTTAGTAAAAAGTTATTTTATTTTACACTTTTTAGTTGCAATACTGCCTGAGAACCTTTTTCTCATGACAATTGCAATCAACTTAAACCCTGCGATACATTGTTTTATTATGAAGTTCCCGTGTCTACCTTCCGGCTCCATCATCATCATCTGATCAGTTCGATAGTACCTTATAACCAAAGTGCGTCTCATGACAATTCTAATAAGCTCAAACACGGCTAGGATACATTGATTAATTACGGAGTTCCGGTGCCTATCTTCCAGCTCCATCATCATCATCAGATCAGTTCGATACTACCTTATAGCCAAAGTGCATCTCATGACAATTCTAATAAGCCCAAACACGGCTAGGATACATTGATTAATTACGGAGTTCCGGTGCCTATCTTCCAGCTCCATCATCATCATCAGATCAGTTTGATACTACCTTATAGCCAAAGTGCATCTCATGACAATTCTAATAAGCCCAAACACGGCTAGGATACATTGATTAATTACAGAGTTCCGATGCCTATCTTCCGGCTCCATTATCATCATCAGGCCACATCGATGATACCATTTTCAACATACCTATTCAGAACTATTCATTTATTTGGAACTATGTTCATTGGCTGTGTGAGTATGAACTTGCGTTGGCCATTTCTGGTCTTCTTCACCAGTTCCACTTCATCAAATGTCGTGTTTTGACTATAAATGCTTAAGTATTTGACGAAAATACCAAAAGAACTATATGGTTGAGTTCCCTCGATTTCGCCAAGATTTCATCATCAGATCCCGATTTGGTGACTATGGGACCATTTGAGAAACTTTCCAAAAAAAAAAACCGGCCAAGTGCGAGTCGGACTCGCCCATGAAGGGTTCCGTAGCAGCAAGTAACATAATATAAACGTTCTTGTAATGTGTTGTAACTTTGATCGATGTTTTAATAATAGTGTATTTTTTTCGATTTATGACGCATTAAAAAAAACTACTTACTAGATTTCGTTCAAACCAATTTTCATTGGTAGTTTTTATAGCAATGTACATCATATATTTTTTTTAGTTTTATCATTCTCTTATTTTAGAAGTTAGAGGGGGGGACACACATTTTAACACTTTGGAAGTGTCTCTCGCGCAAACTATTGAAAGAATTTTTCAAATCGGTTGGCAAGTGACGAAATTATGCGTAAAACGTTATACATAAAAAAAAAATACAAACATCCGAATTGAGAACCTCCTCCTTTTTGAGAAGTTGGTTAAAAATCGTCGAATTACTATCAGGAAAGTTGCAGAGAATGTTGGCATATCAATCAGATCATGCCATACAATTTTTTCGAATGTTTTGGGCATGAAACGTGTGGCAGTGAAGTTTGTTCCGAAATTGCAAAATTTTGAGCAAAAGCAACGCACACACATCAATGGTTGTTCGTGATTTTTTAGCCAAAAACAACACCGTAATCATGCCTCAACCACCATATTCACCAGATTTTGCTCGCTGTGACTTTCTTCTATTCGTTAAACTGAAGAGACCGAGAAACAGATGAAAGGAAAGCGTTTTGCCACAATTGATGAGTTAAAGTCAGAATCGAAGAATGAGCTGATGGCCAAATCGAAAAGAGCATTTCAGAAGTGCTTCAAGGATTGGAAAAAGCGCTGGCATAAGTGCATTATATTTGAAGGGGATTACTTTGAAGGGGACAAAATGGATATTGATGAATAAATAAATACTTTTCCCAAAAAATAATCAAATTTCACCCTTTCTTTTGAACAGACTGTGTACATAAGCCGGGTTGCAGGTTTAATGTTGAGGTCCCAAGCGGCAGAATTGTCTAAGTAACAGAACTTGCACACATTTAAATCTCAATTCTTTTGTCGATGAAAGACAATCTATATTTTAATTCTATATACTCGTACATGTACTGGTACGTTGAACTTGGCTTTCATTTTCATATTTTAGGTAGGATTGTGTTGTTCATGTGATAAGGAAAGTTTTTAATATTTAGCTGTTTCCCAAGTAAATTCTAACATAGTGTGGGTTATTGCCGTAAATAAGCAGGTGTTTGTGGCAGGTCGCTGCGGTGCGCGCGCATCACCGTGCACATGAACCTATTCGCTTCGTTCGCGCTCAACAACGCGCTGTGGCTGCTGTGGTACGGGCTCGTGGTGCGTGCGCCCGCCACGCTAACGGCCTCGCCAGGCTGGTGCCGCGCGCTCAACGCGCTGCTGCAGTACGCGCTCCTCACCAACTACACGTGGATGCTGTGCGAGGGGCTGTACCTGCACACAGTGCTGGTGAGTGCCTTCGTGTCAGAGCGGCGCCTGCTGCGCGCGCTGCTGGCGCTGGGCTGGCTACTGCCGCTCACCTCGGCTGCGGTGTACGCCGGGCGCCGTGCCGCTGGCGACGAGCCACTGTGCTGGATGGACGAGAACACGCCCCGCGTGGAGCTAGCTGTGCTGGCCTGCGGCGCCGTGCTACTCAATTTGGGCTTCCTGTGCAACATAGTGCGCGTGCTCTGCACTAAGTTACGAGCGGGTGGAGGCGTGGGCGGCGCAGGCGGCCCGGCGCGGCCCTCGGCGACGGCACTGCACGCGCTGCGCGCCACGTGCTTGCTGGCGCCGCTGCTAGGCCTGCAGTACCTGCTCATGCCCTTCCGGCCCGACCACACGGCACGCTGGTGGCTGGCGTACGAGTACGTGTCGGCGCTGACGACGTCGCTGCAGGGGCTGTGCGTGGCCGTGCTGTACTGCTTCTGCAATGGAGAGGTGTTGGCGCAGCTGCGGCGGCGCTGGCGCGTGCTGACGTTCCGGCCGCGCGCCAACTCGGCCACGGCCACCACGGTGTCGGTGAGTATGCTGGGCGCGGGCGGGCGGCGCGGCACCGCCAGCACGTGCGCGTCCTCACCCCCGCGCGTGTTGCAGTTCGTGCGCTCGGCGCCGGGCGGCGGCGCGGAGGACAAGGTGTGACTGGCGGCGCGCGGCGCGGCGCCCGTGGCCGGCGCCGGCGCCGCGCCTGAGCGCCGCCGCAGCGCGCGCCACATCCGCTTCGACTGCGGCGACAGCGACGACGACGCGCCGCCTGACATGCGCCTGCTGTGAGCGCACTCTGAACGAACTCTCTGCACTGCACACGCCTCTGTGTGTTTCGGGCCTAACGGGTATATAGTTTAAGTGGTCAGCTTCGCTCCGTCGCGCATCGGTGTGTTACAGACGAATCAGTGAGGGCACGTACAGAGACAACGCGAGCGAGCTGCGTGTTCAGTGATAGTCTTAAGTATCAAACATAATAGAATGTAACAGAATGTGTTGGACTGGCTTCGACGATGTACATACTTGTAAATATTTTTATAAAATAAAAATATAAGGGTGTTGATCGATATCTTTTCATTGAATTAACTTCCTGCAAGCTCATGGCAACGCTTACCTGCACGTCATGACCTACTTACCCACATTGGGTGGACTTTCTATTTTTGTCTCTTGATATTTCACTAAGCTGCCAATTAAGCCATTATGTTGGTACATTTAACAAACGCTCCAATCGTTTGGAATGCTAATTTTACAGATTAATCAAGCAGATCAATTAGCGTTTCACTGTAATGTGGCGTTTGTTGTACCGGCCATATATCAGGCGCTAGCTGTAGCGGCGGGGAGCACACCTCGCAGGGTTCGCGCACCTGATAGCATCGGCGCGGTATTAATATATTGCAGCAGACGAGACGGCGGCGCGCGGCCATTGTCTCCGCGCGCCGATCAATTGGCACTCAGTATCGATACTAAATTAAACTACTGTTCGATTGTCACCCACGCTATTAATACGCAGCGAATGCACGCACCCAGCGCCTTATATGGACACAGCGGTGAGCTGGGGCACCGGGACCCCGGGACACTGGGGCACCTGGGTGCCGGGACACCGAGACTGGGTAGCACACAATAACGAAACACAAGCTCAGTTATAAAATTATATTAAACAACATCTTAAAGTAGTTCACTTACAATAACGCAACAGCGAGCAGTCTCCGACAGAGAGTATAAAATAAATACATTTGTTTGGCAACAAGTATAAAAATGTGGAGGAAGCAAAGTGCACTGCGACGTACCGCGTACACGTCTAGAAGCACTTGCGGTGCACGATGCCAGGGCCGGACTCGTCGTACTCCTGCTTGGAGATCCACATCTGCTGGAACGTGGACAGCGACGCTAGGATGGAGCCGCCGATCCAGACCGAGTACTTCCTCTCGGGCGGCGCAATGATCTTGATCTTGATGGTGGAAGGCGCCAAGGCGGTGATCTCCTTCTGCATCCTGTCGGCGATACCGGGGTACATGGTGGTGCCGCCCGATAGTACGGTGTTGGCGTACAGGTCTTTGCGGATGTCCACGTCACATTTCATAATAGAGTTGTAGACGGTCTCGTGGATACCGCACGACTCCATGCCCAGGAAAGAAGGCTGGAACAGCGCCTCGGGGCAGCGGAACCGCTCATTGCCGATGGTGATGACCTGTCCATCAGGCAGCTCGTACGACTTCTCCAGCGATGTGGATGCCGCCGCTGTCTGCATCTCCTGCTCGAAGTCTAGTGCCACGTAGCACAGTTTCTCCTTGATATCGCGCACGATTTCGCGCTCTGCCGTCGTGGTGAAGCTGTAGCCACGCTCCGTGAGGATCTTCATGAGGTAGTCTGTGAGGTCGCGCCCGGCCAGGTCCAGACGCAGGATGGCGTGCGGCAACGCGTAGCCCTCATAGATAGGCACAGTGTGCGAGACACCGTCACCTGAGTCGAGCACGATGCCCGTAGTACGACCGGACGCGTACAGTGACAGCACGGCCTGGATAGCCACATACATGGCGGGGCAGTTGAACGTCTCGAACATGATTTGCGTCATCTTCTCTCGGTTGGCCTTAGGATTAAGCGGCGCTTCCGTAAGTAGGATGGGGTGCTCCTCGGGGGCCACGCGCAGCTCGTTGTAGAATGTGTGATGCCAGATCTTCTCCATGTCGTCCCAGTTGGTGATGATACCGTGCTCGATGGGGTATTTGAGCGTGAGGATACCTCTCTTGCTCTGCGCCTCGTCGCCTACGTACGAGTCCTTCTGCCCCATGCCCACCATGACGCCCTGGTGGCGTGGGCGGCCCACAATGGACGGGAACACGGCGCGCGGCGCGTCGTCGCCCGCGAAGCCGGCTTTGCACATGCCGGAGCCGTTGTCGACTACCAGCGCGCCCGCATCGTCGTCGCACATCCTGAATCAGTCGAGAAGGTATTCAGCAGCGAACTCCACACACCTGCAACACAACGCGCTGTTAGTATCACTGCACTGACTCGCGACACTCGACTGCTGGCAGAGCACTCGAATCTATTTAGGATACAGGTGCGCGGACGACACTTACAGCGCGGAGGCAGCGGTAGCAGCGACGGTAGTGAGCGCTGGGTGGCCGCGCGCGTGCTATATACGCGGCGTGTGCGCGGCCGCCGGCTCTTGGCACTCGCAGCACCCCCTACAAGGCGTGCGCCTCCCGCCCGCGCCGCCGCGCCACACGACTGCCATTTAAGACAATCATCCGCATCCCACGATACTAATTACATCGCTCGTGGAAAAAATAGCTTACAATAAAAGACCGTCACCGCGCGACAATGCTCGGTATTTACATCAGCATCACCTGCGGTCAGCCGACGGGCCGGCCGCCCGGCGTCGGTCGGCGGTCACGGGTGCAGCGGCACACGTGCCTCAAACATGACCTCTTTACAATATGCTCGACCCATATCCTGGGCATTATTTGTTACACACACTGATTTGAATTAGGGCTCTAATAATAGATTTTTTTAATAGATTTCAATAAAACTGGAGAAAGGGAGGCAGACCCTTGTCTATGGGTTGGACAGCACAGGCTAACAAGAAAACCATGAGCCATATGCTTTAAAAGTACCTTACCTATTCCTGGTTTCAGTTGTATTTCCAAATCATCTTAGGGCATACACAAAATTTCATTCAAATTGGTCAGGCCGTTTAAGAGGAGTTATGTAATAATTATAATAATAAAGTATATTTTATTTAATAAGTAGTTTGTACAAGGCATACTGAGTAGTCTTAAACACTAAAAAGAGAAATACAGCACATTCAGTTCATAGTGGGTCATGACTCCTTTTCCCAAACTAGGCAGAAATTTTGTCTGTATCTTAGGAAAGAGTTTTCAATTAAGAAGGTCATAATTATTACAGTTACAAAATAAAAAAACCGGCCAAGTGCGAGTTGGACTCGCCCATGAAGGGTTCCGTAGCAGCAAGTAACATAATATTAAAGTTTTTGTAATGTGTTGTAACTTTGATCGATGTTTTAATAATAGTGTATTTTTTTCCATTTATGACGCATTAAAAAAGAACTACTTACTAGATTTCGTTCAAACCAATTTTCATTGGTAGTTTTTATAGTAATGTACGTCATATATTTTTTTTAGTTTTATCATTCTCTTATTTTAGAAGTTAGAAGGGGACACACACACACACATTTTACTACTTTGGAAGTGTCTCTCGCGCAAACTATTCAGTTTAGAAAAAAATGATATTAAAAACCTCAGTATCATTTTTAAAGACCTATCCATAGATACCCCACACGTATGGGTTTGATGAAAAAAAAATTTTCGAGTTTCAGTTTTAAGTATGGGGACCCCCAAAATTTATTACTTTTTTCTATTTTTATGTGATAATCTTAATGCGGTTCACAGAATGCATCTACAGTTTCAACAGTATAGCTCTTATAGTTTCTGAAAAAAGTGGCTGTGACATACGGACGGACAGACAGACAGACAGACAGACAGACATGACGAATCTATAAGGGTTCCGTTTTTTGCCATTTGGCTACGGAACCCTAAAAAGCGGCCAAGTGCGAGTCCGACTCGCCCATGAAGTTCCGTAGCAGCAAGTAACATAATATAAAAGTTGTTGTAGTTCGTTGTAACTTTGATCGATGTTATAATAATTTATGACGTACTTATTAAAAAAAACTACTCACTAGATCTCGTTCAAACCAATTTTCGGTGGAGGTTTGCGAGGTAAATCATATATTTTTTTTAGTTTTATCAATTTCTTATTTTAGAAGTTACAGGCACCCCTGTAACTTCTAAAAAAACAAGAAATTGATAAAAACCGGCCAAGAGCGTGTCGGGGCACGTTCAGTGTAGGATTCCGTAGTTTCCCGTCCGTCACAATAAGTGTACCCATATAAGAGTTTTAAAAAATGCTTGCATATACGATTATAGTACAAACTTAGTCCAGAAATTATTTTGTACAACCTTTTTGTCTTTTTTGTACAAAAACAGTCCTTTCCATCAAGTTCAAAATAATTTTCCTAGAAAGTCCTTATAAAGTTTTACTTTTCAGAATTTTTTCATATTTTCTAAACTTATGGTTCAAAAGTTAGAGGAGGGGACACATTTTTTTGTTTTTTTTTTGCAATTATTTCCTGAATTATTGACATCAGATAAATGATTTTAGTAAACCCCTATTCATTTTTAAATACCTATCCAATAATATATCACACGTTACGGTTGAAATTTAAAAAAAAATCACTTTCCACTTTACATATGCCTTAATAAAACATTTTTATCACATATTTATTTTACCACTTTGTCGGCGTGATTGATATACATATTGGTACTAAATTTCAGCTTTCTAGTGCTAACGGTCACGGAGATTAAGCGAGGACGGACAGACAGACAAGGCGAAACTATAAGGGTTCCTAGTTGACTACGGAATCCTAAAAAAGGCCACAGTTTTACCACTTTGGAAGTGTCTCTCGAGAAAACTATTAATTTTAGAAAAAAATTAATATTAAAAAACCTCTATCATTTTCGAAGACCTATTCATAGATACCCCACACGTATGGGTTAGATAAAAAAAAATTGAGTTTCAGTTCGAAGTGTGGCGGAATCAAAATTTTATTGTTTTTTTTTTTCTGTTTTTGTGTGAAAATCGTAATGCAGTTTACAGAATACATCTACTTACCAAGTTTCAACAGTGTACAGCTGCTGTACAGTACTGTACATATGGACGGACGGTCAGATAGACAGACAGACATGACGAATCTATAAGGGTTCCGTTTTTTGCCATTTGGCTACGGAACCCTAAAAAAGCCATCACCAAGTGCGAGTCGGACTCGCCCATGAAGGGTTCCGTAGTAGCAAATACCATAATACAAAAGTTCTTGTAGATTGTTGTAACTTTTGATCGATGTTTTACTATTTTTTTACGATTTATGACGTATTACAAAAACTACTTACTAGATCTCGTTCAAAGCAATTTTCGGTGGAGATTTGCACGGTAATGTACTTCATATATTTTTTTACTTTTATCATTCTCTTATTTTAGAAGTTACCGGGAGGGGGGGGGGCATTTTAGAATATAATAAAATAAACTTTATTGTACACCAAAAAGTAACACAGCTTATACAAAAACTTAAATTAATGGGTACAATAGCGGTCTTATCGCTGACAGCGATATCTTCCTGACATCCTTAGGATGGATGGATGGATAAGAACTTATAATAATACAGGGGGTAATCTTTTCGCAAAGGAGGAGGCCGAACGCAATAGGCAACGGCGTTACCGCCGCCGCCACCGCCGGGATTCTGATCCCAATTTCCGGCCACCGTAGGTGCGGGTTTGCGGACAGTGAGCAATGGGTAACTCGCTGCCCGGCCGTCCGGTAACTGTCCGGACCAAGCCCAAGTCGTCGACGGCGCGCACTGTTCCCGCGCGCCTAAAGGAGTTGTCAGCAACAACAGGGACCCAGCCGGGTCGAGGCCTACTGGGGCCAGGGTTATCCGAAAGGGCACTCGAGCCCCGGTATGAAGGCTAGAAGGAACGGGGTGGGTCTTTTAGTCAGTAAGAGTCTGACACTATCTCCCGCTCCGCCCAAGAGCGGGGGATGTCAATGCATGATTTTTCCCACCATACACAAACAAACACATATACAAAAAAAAACTGGCCAAGTGCGAGTTGGACTCGCCCATGAAGGGTTCCGTAGCAGCAAGTAACATAATATAAAAGTTCTTGTAGTTCGTTGTAACTTTGATCGATGTTTTAATAACAGTGTATTTTTTTAGATGTATGACGTATTAAAAAAAAATTATTTACTAGATCTCGTTCAAACCAATTTTCGTTGGTAGTTTACATGGTAATGTACATCATATATTTTTTTTTAGTTTTATCATTCTCTTATTTTAGAAGTTACAGGGGTGGGACACACATTCTATAATAATAATAATCATAATAATAATCATTTTATTCACATTTAAATAGAGTAATTACATTTGATGGTTTGTCATGTTACATTTTAGTATATTCTTAAATTCTATTTAGCCTGTGGCATGGCATGTGAACTTTATACATTTATAATTTATTGAAATAGAATAAGATCGGGTATTTATTAATAATAACAATAATAATTAGTCATAATATCTCTAAAATTTAGCATGTCCAATGTCAATTATATAAATACCTAATACCTGGTGAAACTCATTCCAATACCAATAAAGACCTTAAATTACAATGTCACGCTTTTACATACATAAAATATATAAATATTATTCCTGTAACCATTCATTAATCGAATAAACCATTTTGTTTAGAAGTAGCTCTTTAAGAACTTTCTTAAACTTTGGTAGAGGAAGTTCTTGGACGGTTGCTTGTAACTTATTATAAATCTTAACACACATGGCTGAACAATTTTTATTAAACATCGCAGTCTTTGGCACAAATTCCAACACCAGTCGCTCACCATGCCTTGCACTACGAGGATGTAGGTTATCACGTGTATACATATCACGAGCCCTCACAAATAGATTAGGATTAGATTTTACAAACACACAGATTTCAAAAATGTACATACATGGCAGGGGCAATATTTTTAGTCTTTTAAAATGAGGTTTGCAAGACTCATATGGAGGAATGCCAACAATAGCTCTTATGCAACGCTTTTGAGAAAGAAATGCCCGCTGGCAATCTGTTGAGTTTCCCCATAGTATTAACCCATAACGTAACACGGAAGCTACATAACCATGATAGGCTAACAATACTGTATGTTGGGTTGATGTAGTTCTTAGCCTATTTAAAACGTATACGAAAGAGTTTACTTTCTTACAGACTCCATCAACATGTGCTTTCCAATCTAAATACTTGTCCAAGGTGAATCCTAGAAATTTCGCGTTGGTAGACTCGTTTATCATTGTACCGTCATATGAAATGTGCCTTGGAACGATCTTAGATCCATGGGTTTGAAATTGTATAAAAGTCGTCTTACTAATATTTACCTGCAAATTGTTCCTTACTAACCACCCTATAACTAAATCAATAATGTCATTTATTTCAGTGTCAAAATTATTACTATTTATATTGTCGCATGTTAATATGATAGAAATGTCATCTGCAAATAATATACATTTATTGTTAATAATGTCAGGTAAATCATTAATATAGATAATAAAAAGAGGGGGTCCGAGGATGCTTCCTTGTGGAACGCCGTAACTATTAACAAGATACTCAGACCTTACCTGTTTTAGTATTGCATTCTGCTCACAAGTTACCTCGACACACTGCTCACGACCATGCAAGTATGTTTCTATCCAATCCAACGCTTGGCCTCTAATACCATAATCGTCCAATTTCTTTAGAAGTAGGTTATGGGAAACAAAGTCAAATGCTTTTGACATGTCGAAAAATATCACCATTGTCAACTTTTTCTTATCAACATTCACTAAAATATTGTGTACTAAATCAAAGGCGGCAAGTGTAGTTGATTTTCCTCTTTGAAAGCCATATTGTTCGTTTTTAATTATTTTAAACTTATCCAGATATGATGATAATCTATTATACATAGCCTTTTCAAATATTTTAGAGAAAATAGGAATTAAAGTTATGGGTCTATAATTGCTCATTTCGGTTTTATCTCCTTTTTTATGCAATGGTTTTACTACTGACTTCTTTAGTCGGCTGGGAAAACTACCTTGTTCGAAGGATAAATTTATTAGATATCTCAGCACGGGAACAATACTGGAGACACATTTTTTTAAAACGTCGGTTGTGATACCATCATAACCAACAGAACTTGTATTGTTTAAGGACATAATGATATTTCTAACCTCTATGTCTTCTACCGGTGTAAGGAATATACTATTGCTTGTACGGTTTTTATTTGTGTTTTGCATATCAGCATTATCGCTATTCGATAGTTGTATCAAGTAGTTGTTAAACTTGTTTGCTATGTCATATGGACTTGTTATCGTACTATTGTCAGTTTTTATTTCATTTATGAATTCTTGACGGGCATTACATCCCGTGTCATCATTTACGACTTTCCAAGCTGCTTTACAAACATTCTTAGATTTGTTAATAAAATTGTCATTAGCGATTTTTTGTGACTTTAATATACATCGCCGCAACAGTTTCGAATAGTTATGATACATAGCTTTATTTTGTTTTGTTCGTTTATTGTAAAATTTAAATCTTAGATGCCGTTTAGTTTTACAGCTAAGTCGCAAACCCTTTGTAATCCATTTTATATCGCGATACTTTGTGACAATCATTTTTCTAATCCGAGGGAAACATAATTCAAAGAATAAACACAACTCATCATAAAAAATATTAAATGCTAAGTTTAGATCAGGTTCTTTATATACTACATCAAAAGTTAAGTTTTCTAAACTTTCCTGAAATTTCCGCATATTATCCTGACAAAAATCTCTCTTTGTGATATAATATTTTGATGACTGGAAAATTTTGGTTTTTATTGTCAAGTCCAGTATCTGTGCTGTGTCGTGATCTGATAGCCCCAGTTTCAATATTTTACCAGATGCTTTTTTAACATTACTAATTATATGATCTATACAGGAATTTTGTCTAGTTGGTTCGTTAATATGCAATGTTAGATTATAATTTTGTAAAATGTCACTAAAATTCTTTACAGTTTTGGATTCCTTGAGTGTATTAATGTTAATATCACCTGCGAATACAATTTTGTGTCTGCTGTATTTACTATTAAATATTAATTTATATAATAACGTGTCAAAATATTTAAAAAATAACTCTACATTTGATTGCGGTGTACGGTAAATACATACAATTACCATCTTTAAAGTTAGAACTTCAATCCCACAGCATTCGAAAATCATGTCCCGAGCAAAATTTTTTATGAAACTTATTTCTTTATACTTTATCCCATTCATAATGTATATACAAGTACCACCACGCTTTTTTTCTCTACAATATGTTGATGCTAGGTCATATCCAATAATTTTGGCATTTTTTATGTCACTTTTGCATAAAAATGTTTCACTAAAGCACAGTACATGAGGTGTAATTTTTTTTATCTGTAAGTTCGTAAGAGTAATCTCAAGTATATCTTTTTTGCACAATAACCCTGCCATATTCTGATGAAAAATATGGAATAACTTATTGTTATTGATTTTATTGGGAACGAAAAAAGTTATCAATATCTGGCTCGCTTACTGGCATAGTTTCAATTCTTTTTACAAAATAGTAAGGGATTGTGCCCTTTTTTGGTTTGCTATCCAATTTTGTGACAGAGATTTGTTTAGTGGTGTGTCTATCATGTTGTGCTTGCAATTGGAAATAGTAGGGTATTGTGCCCTTCTTTGGAATATTTTGTCGATGTTTATTATCATGATTGGGGATAGTGTGCACTTTTTTAGGATTTTTATTATTATATGTCAAATATTTTTGCTTGTAGTCACTGTAGTCAATTGCTAAATTAATTTTATTACATAGTTCATTATAGTCCACCTTGCCATAATAGTCATTGTATGTGATAATATTGTCCCTATTATACCCATTTCCTATACTTAAATCTATAAAATGGCAGTTTTTGAATTCATTACAAACCATTTTTAACGTGTTATTCAGCATTTTTTCATTTAAACATTTACTACTTTTTATACTTAATACAAAAACATGTCGATTTTCGAGAAGTTTCAAAACTGCTGAAGTTTCTGTCATCACCTGAGTGGGATTTACATCGTGTTCTCCTATAGATAAAATAACTCGATCTTCTTCTTTGATTTGAGAATGGCTTTCGTGAATTGGTTTTAAAATGTCTTTCGTTCTAGCTCCAGGTTTTATTAATCCACAAATAGAATATGTTAGGTTTTTTCCATTTATTCTCGAATTTATTAGCTGACTTGATAGTCCTCGGCATTGTTCTCCTCCAAAAATGTGAATTTTATTTGAAGCACCCTCTCGATCGTTTTTATCGTCGCCTTTCTCTAGTGGGTTGGTTTTTTCCATTGAAATCTCAATAAAATCCGATACAGGTTCTCTGAATTCTTGGTTTAAAACTTGGTCTACATCAGTTTCAAGTTCCGCAAATCTAGAATTGTCAACTAACATTCGTCTTGATTTTCGTCTCTTTGACTGTATCTGGTTTTTGATATTTTGTGTGGGAGGGGTAGTACAGATGTTCTTTAGGGAGTTTATTTGTCGTGTTTGATGATTAACAAGGTTTTTCAGTTGATTTAATTCTAAGTGAAGATTTTCTATCTCGTTATTTGCAACCTGTAACTGCTCAGATAATAATTGATTTTCAGTCTTAATTTTTTCCAGTAGATCTATGTCCTGGCCAGTAGATAAATCCAAGCTTCTTGTAAATGGTTCCGTTGCTGATGAGTTAAGCGATGAGCATATAGAATCTATTGATTTTACTTTATGTAATCGCTTAGGTCGTATTGTTACATTCATGCTTGTTTTGTTAGGCGTTTTTTCCATTTTCAATATATTGTTTGAATCCAATATTTTTTCTAACAATAATTTTTCAAAATAAAAAATAAATAAATAAGGGTTCCTAGTTGACTACGGAACCCTAAAAACGTCCTGATAAGTTCAATGCGAATAAAAATGCAAAAAGTTGGTTTCACTGGGACGCGAACTTGCGACTCATTAGACACGAGCGTGGAGAGCAAGCGCATTAGCCATTACGCCACACGAACATTCGTAAGGTTGGTTGAAAAAGTTCATCAGCTCTATCTTGTGTTTGTTTTGAATCGGAACTGTTCGTTAGAGTGACTCATGTAACAAATATTTTTGCAAATTATCACGTCACTGATGGTCATTTTTTAGAACTTTTAATGTTTATCTTAACAACTTTTTAAGTTTTTACAGCACTTAAGTCACGATTTTTGTAATGTTTTTATAAAAACACTTAATTTTATAATGTTTGAAACGTTTTCACTTAGTTCAAAAACACAATTTTCACTTGTGTTAAAGTTTGTTTTAGTTTTTATAAAATAACAATGTCACTCAATCTTCAGAGATACTAGCACGTTTTAGAAGTGGTATTGTTTAAATAACAAAACAATATATATTTTTAAACAATAAAGTATTACGGAGTTAAAGTTTTGACGTCTCGCACCGACTACCCGCCGTATATCTACCACTTTGGAAGTGTCTCTCGCGTAAACTATTCAATTTAGAAAAAAATGATATTAGAAACCTCAATATCATTTTTGAAGACCTATCCATAGATACCCCACACGTATGGATTTAATGAAAAAAAAAAATTTGAATTTTAGTTCTAAGTATGGGGACCCCCAAAATTTATTGCTCTTTTTCTATTTTTGTGTCTAAATCTTAAAGCGGTTCACAGAATACATCTACTCACTAAGTTTCATCATTATAGCTGTTATAGTTTCGGAAAAAAGTGGCTATGACATACGGACGGACAGACAGACAGACAGACATGACGAATCTATAATGGTTCCGTTTTTTGCCATTTGCTACGGGACCCTAAAAAGGGTAGTATAAAAGAGTAAAGTAGGGTTGGTGGAAGTTAAATTACATTATTATTTTACCACTTTATGAAAGCTTGAAGGAACGGGATGGGTTTTTTAGTCAGTAAGAGTCTGACACTATCTCCCGCTCCGCCCAAGAGGGGGTTGTCATTGGATGATTTTTCCCATCGAAAAAAAAGACTTCCATTTTACACGCGTGAGCAGTGTAGTTCTTACTACCTTAATATTCACATATACAAATACTACCATTGTAGGTGTTGTGTTAGTTAATTAAGAAAACAAACACAAAACAAAAATGCAATTACCTATATCTTTTCAACAACACCCGAAAGAAAACACAGTCTTCAGTATTGCGGTATTGTCGTTCGGCTTATTAGCTAGGTAAAGAAACAGTAGGCAAAACGGTGCGAGGGGAGGGTCAGCGACCGTGTTATGCGAAGCGACTGAAGAGCGGAGCTGTCGCGCAGATTTAATTTTGAGAATTATTAGACTTATGAAAACTTTCATATGTTACGTCCGATTTAAATGATTCAAAAAGTAATTTACAGATACTGATATAGCCTTGAACACGATTAACTTATTTTGATAAGAATTAATACCATAATTATGTAAATAGCTTTCCAATAAACGTTTCATGAATGCCAATTTTTAACCGACTTCTAAAAAAGGAGGAGGTTCTCAATTCGGATGTTCGTATTTTTTTTTTTATTTATTTATTGGCCTATCTACAATTGTTACACATTGTACGGTGGTTACCTTACACCTTGTTTGTTAATGTTAAAATTTTATGAGTACCGCGCCGCGACCCAAGTTAGGGAATTTGATTAAGTAAAACGATGTTTACTGTTACACGGATTTATTGGTACTAAAGTAATTTACAAATGGAGCGCGATGCACCGCATCATAAGTGCAAGCGTCAGCATTATTACTAAACAATACAAAATGTACGGGTTTGCTCGTACATACTCCCTACAGGAGAAATTAACAAGACACAAAATAAATGCTATCAGACCAAAGGTCAAAATATTTGAAAACAATGTTTCAAGAAAACAAAAAATAATTATGTTAAAATGAAAAAATAATGTTGATACAATATAATTCGAAAAAGACAATTAATAATAAAGTTAAGTAGTGTCTCTGGTCGCACTTAACGAACGCAAATAGGTGACGTAGCTTTATTCACTCGCGCACTATTGAGATTAGAAACACTGCTATGATTGTTGTCATTTAACTCACTAACACTGTGGTAAAACACTCGGTCACCGAGAATCACGCACGAGTTGTCATTGTTGCTGTGAGGAGGCGCACCCTGCGCTTGCGCTGGGGTCGGCGCTGGTGTCGGCGCGGCCGGCACGCTCCAGGCGCGCCAGCGACGCCACACGTACCCCAGTCCCGCTATTCCCACGATGCCGACGATGATGTATATCAGCGTGTAGTGATGAATATCATGAACAGAAATGCCTTCAGCTAAAGCGGCATTATCTTTCAAGATCTTAATTTGTTGCCCAAGTTCTGTTAAATCCATTTGATTCTGGTCAGATTCTGAATCATTCGTGGGTATCAAATGCGGGATCGTAATGTTGATAATATGATTTATCGGTGGTATCAGTGGAGTATAAACATCAGGTTTAGCGTTCATTTTGCTAGACTGTTGTCTGTGTGCAATTAAAGTAAATGTTTGCGTTTTAATAATACACCCATTGTCTATAGCAACAAGACCGGCACCGGTCAGCTGATGACTGGCAACTTGATCCTCGCACATTATACGTAAAGGGCATTGATCGCAACAAAAATAGATGTAGTTGTTAATTGTGTTACTTTCAAACCAGCTGTTTTTGCAGGGAGAGATCCTTGTCTCACACTCAAACTCTTCGGTCTGGCAGAAATCTTTATCCCCATTTAGATGATAAATAGGTCTCTGAATATGACATAGATAAGCATCTGAAATTAGACATGATGTCAATGTTTTCTCTGTCATGGTTAAGTAGGTATCCTTCTTCAAATTTAAGGCCACATAATCTGATATTGGTTGAATGCTAACCATGTCAGTTCCTTTGACTTGAGGTATGGAAAATATTTTGAATATCTCAAAAGTGTCTCTATTGATAAGAGGAAGTCTGATTTCAAAGATGAGGTACTCTTTCAGCATCCTGGCCTTTACTTTGAGGAGCTTATATATTTTCCTTAAATCCAATTGTACATTGTCTATAGGCAATGTCACGTCCTTAGGGAGCTGACTAGCGATGGTGCTCAGCTGATCTTGCAATTGAACGGGAGTCAAAAGGTGTGGATTAAACTGACCGTGATAGATGTCAGTGATAGTGTCCAGCAAGGTGCTTTGTAAAGACTTCAAGTTATGTAGCATGTTGCTTCCTATAATAGCTCCGACAGTCAGCTCGTTTACAATAGACATGTTTTGTGTTTCAGATTGAACTTGGTTTAGCGCCTTTTCGATAGAAAATATATGTTGGGAAACCATTTTATGTTGTCTGTTCATAGTTTGCTCTGTTCGTTTGAGAAGATTATATTCAACCTCTATAATCGATGTTTGGTTTTTCCAGTACGAGGCAATATGACGTTGGTTGTCGCGTAGTAATGTTATGTCCTTGCGATATTGTTCGGCGAATCTCGCGTCCAATACCCCGAAGAGGCTATTCGCAAGATATCCGACACCGTCGATAAGACCGCGCCGCTGTCTAGCGCGCTGCTCGTTCGCGTGCTGACCGAGCAACATCTGGTTGTAGTATTCAAGTTCACCGAAGCCTTGAACTAGCTGTAATAATATGATATCACAGTTCATAATATTACGTATTGTTTTGCATGATTGTTCTAGGGACTTCGTGTATTTGTTGAGAGCTATTATGCCTTCCCAATATGGTTGCATGTCGTAGTAGATAATGAGCTTCCACTCGTCGCGAATAATTTGCATGTTAGTTAATTTATCGAAATAGAGACTCTGATTAGGTCTAAATTTAGTTGATTGGAAATCGCAGTGTCCTCCTGTTACTATTGTCATGAAAAATAATAAAGACGTAAATAATGTAGTTACGCTAACTCTCTTCGATTTCCTTTGAGATTTTGTTTCTTTGTTGTTTGTTTTCAATTCTTCCTGGACATTTTCAGACGAGTCTGATAGATTTTGGTTTACAGGTAACATTGATATTTTGGTAATTGGTCTTTTAAGAATTCCGTTCTTCGTTTTTAAGCTGACAACGCGAACAAATCCATCTGCTCCCGGATGTAGATCGACGACCCTACCCATAGACCATTTTCCAGGAGGTAAATTGTCATCGTGCAAAAGGACTACGTCGTTTAGGTTTATGTTTTCACGAGACTGTCGCCATTTGCTTCTTGTTGTTAGTTGTGTTAGGTACTCAGAGCGCCATCTTTTCCAGATGTCAGCGAAAATTCTCTGAGTTAACTGCCACCTAGTCCTCAAGTCCCTTTCAGTTTCAACTAGGGTAAGTGCTGACCCGCCAGTCAAAAAGTGAGATGGAGTTAAATAGTCTAAGTCCTCCGGATCTTCCGTGAGAGGACATAAAGGTCTTGAATTGAGGCATGCTTCGATTTGCGTGAGGACAGTTGACAATTCTTCGAAAGTCAACTTTTGCTCTCCGACAACTCTTCTAAAGTGATGTTTAAAACTTTTAACTGCGGATTCCCAAAGACCGCCTGCGGAAGGCCAGATAGGTGCATTAAAATGCCACTTGATTTCCATATCTGTCAGTTCAGCCAAAAGTTCGTTGTTAAATATTTGTAGCAGTTCCTGGTATTCTTGTTGGATTTGTTTGTTGGCTCCGACAAAGTTTCGTCCATTGTCACTGTAAATGTGACTCGGGTACCTCTTCGTGCCGCCATTCTCCTTAAAGCTGCGATGAACGCCGGGGTACTTAGATCGGAAACAAGCTCTAGATGGACTGCTTTTGTTGACATGCAGACGAAAACAGCCACATATCCTTTGGTGGTTTTTATTCCACGGCCCTTGTTGGCTTTAAGGAGTAGGTGCCCAGTAAAATCTATTCCGGTGTGTTCGAACGGACGAGAGGGATTGCTCCTCGCTGCAGGTAAGTCACCCATGATTTGGTTATGCTTGTTAGGACTTAGCTTTCTACATTTAACGCATAAGCGTATTTGCTTTTTCGTTGCTTCATTTCCGCCTACAATCCAGTACCTTTGTCGGATAAATCCCGATGTCAAGCGAGGTCCACCATGGAAAGTAAGCTTGTGTGCATGTTCTATAAGAAGCTCTGTTAAACGTCCTCGTTGTGGGATAATTTAAGGATGTTGCATGTCAGCATGAATATGAGCATGTCTTAACCTTCTCCCAACACGAAGAAGTCCAAGGTTATCCAAAAATGGATTTAGATTTAGTATTCTGCTTTTGTGGTTAAGCTTTCCTTTCTCTCTTAAGCTTTTAATTTCTTCTGCGAACTCTTGCTGCTGTACTTGCTTTATGATCTTCATTTTGGCTTTTCTTATCTCTTCTAACGTAAGATAGGAAGTCTGCGCCTTGTTTTTCTTACTTGTTAAAAATCTATACACCCATGCTAAAATGTGTACGACTTTGGTAAAAGAACTGTGACTTTTCAATAAGTTCATGATTATACTGTCCTCTTCTGTTTGTTTCATGACAGTGTTAACTTGCTTCTTGGGTTTGATTTCCAATGTTGTTGTGTAATTTATTTCTTCACTTCTTTCATCGGCTTTCAATGTTTGTAGCCAAGATGGCCCTTGCCACCATAAAGGATGTTCTATCAATTGCGACATCGATAAGCCTCTACTTGCGCAGTCTGCAGGATTTTCGGCAGACTTGACATACCGCCAGCAGGCAGATGGCATGATTTCAGTTATAAATCGTGTCCTATTGGCAACAAAGGTTTGCCAACGGCCTGGATCTCCATGCAGCCACCCCAGTACTGCTGTGGAGTCAATCCAGCCATAAATATCAATCTTGTAGTCAGTTATAGAAGCCTTAACTTTAGCCATGAGTTTTGCTAATAAATGAGCGCCGCAGAGCTCCAATCGTGGCAACGATATGTTTTTGTTAGCCGGGATTATTCTTGATTTTCCAGCCACCAATATGATGTTTGTTTGTTCGTTATAAACTTTACAGTAAATAACGCAGGCGTACGCCTTTGTTGACGAGTCGCAGAAACCATGTAACTCGACTCTTTGCTCGGGTTTTGTGCCCAACCATTTTGGTATTTGTACCTGACTTATTTGATCGATTTCCGCCTTAAGTTTTTTCCATTCTTCCAAAATATCTTTAGGTATCTGCTCATCCCACTGAATTTGTGAAGTCCAAATTCGTTGAAATAATATTTTGAGTTTTGTTGTTGTAGGTGTGAGCCACCCCAAGGGGTCAAAGAACTTGGAGATATCGGACAAAACGGATCGTTTTGTAGCTTTGTTGACTGTTAAATCGATTTTTGGCTCAAATGTAAAATTATCCTTGACAGGATTCCAGCGCAGTCCTAATGTTTTAGTAGACTCGGGCTGTCGAAAGCTTTTGCTTTGTTGTTGGCATGGGACTTCATCGTGCAGTAAATGTGGATCGTTAGAAGCCCATTTTCGTAGATTAAATCCCCCGCGTTTCAGGAGTTCAATTAAATCTTGTTGAAGTTGGCGTGCCGCTGATACGCTGTGAGTACCATGGAGAAGGTCATCCATGTAGAATGACTCCTCAAGGACTTTAGATGCTTCTTGATATACGGAGCGTTCGTCGTTCGCCAGCTGTTTTAGCGTCATCATTGCGAGGAAAGGAGCCGCTTTAGTCCCGTATGTGACCGTGGTCAGTTGATATTCTTGTAGTTTATGTCTGGGACTATCTCTCCATACCATTTTTTGCAGACTCTGATCTTCATTATGGACCAAAATTTGGCGGAACATCTTTTCGATGTCTGCGGTGAAGGCAAATTGATACTGCCTCCACTTAAGTATCAATGACTGAAGGTCCTGTTGCAGATTTGGGCCCTTGTGCATCAGATCATTTAAACTTTGGCCACTTGATGTTTTTGCTGAGGCGTTAAAAACCACTCGGAGTGACGTAGTTGTAGAATCGTCACGTAGCACACAATGATGGGGCAAGAAACATTCGAGTTTCGCGTTACAAATAGCTGGTTTCATATGTCCTAAAGCTAGGTACTCGTGTATGAATGTTTTATATTCTTTTGCGATTGGTTCATTTTTAATTAGTTTACGTTCCAAATGACCAAATTGTGCTATGGCCTTTGATTTTGAGTAGCCCAATTGTTCTTGCAAACTTGTTTTCAGAGGGAGCCTTACCACATATCTTCCATCTAGCAATCGGTTTGTTGTTGAGCTGTAAAATTGCATACACTCTTGATCATCTGATGAAAGCGAAGTAGACTCAGCAATTTCTTCCGTTTCCCAAAATTTTTGCAACTGGTCAACATCAAACTGTACGACATTGCATTGCAGTGTGTTTACGTTGCCGCACAGGATCCACCCAAGCCGAGTCTGTTGAGCAATGGGCGTTGTTTGTTCGAGTCTGCAGATTCCCTCCATAATAATGTTTGAATATATGTCCGCGCCAAATAAAATATCTATCGGACGACTGACGTAAAACTCAGGATCTGCAAGTTCTATGTTTTCTAAGAAAGACCATGTGGGCTTCGCAAAGGTATAAGTTGGCAGATTTTTTGTTAAGCTCTTCATGATGAAAACGTCAGTATTAAAAGAATAAGACTCTCTTCTTGATGAGCAATTTATGTTGATAACTCCCTTACAGGCATTGTCCCTGGCTCCTATACCGGTTATTACTCCCTTACATCGTTGACGGGGAAGTCCTAATTGTTGCGCCGCATTTTCGGTGATGAGTGAAGTTTGGGAACCCTGATCAATCAAAGCTCGCATGTTAAGAATAGATCCATCATATTTTTGGACCTTAATGACGGCTGTGGACAGTAATGTTTCCGGTACATCCCGTTGTTGGGCCACGTGAGTCCTAAGTTGCTGATTTTGCTCAGGCAAAGTACGGGAATTTCCAGCTTTAGGTATTGCTTGGCTAGGCAATGTGTTTGCGGCTTGCGCAAACGCTTCGTGAAGTATCGTATTATGACTTCCGTCACACTCATGGCACCGTTTTGTTGAAATGCATTCCTTGCCTTTATGACTAAAAAGACAGTTTTCGCATAGCTTGTTGTCAACGACAAATTGTTTTTTGTCGATTGGGGACAATCCGATATATTGTTCACAATGGAATAATCCATGACCGTTTTTGCATAATGGACAAGTTCGTTTATTAAGGAATTTTCCGTTTGATTTCGAAACGTTTTTGTTGCTCGAATAAGATTGTTTCGAATAACGATTGATATTTTTGTTATTTAAATTATTATCGTTAGATGACTTTGCATTGGACCTTGGTGATTTCTGATCTTGTTTACGCCGCGATGACTCCATGCTTGTAAACTTGGCTTCCAGGAAGTTCAAAAACTCTGATAAAATGGGCAGTTCACGAGGTTGCTTAAGAGACGCGATGTATTCGGAATGCGTGTTGGTATCTAATTTGTTGGACATCAAATAACAAATTACGGGGTCCCATGTGCTTACGTCTGCTCCCATGTTTTTTATAGCGTTAACACATTCGATGGTTGTATCGTGGATGCGTTTTACATAGTAGACTGAAGGTTGTTGCATGACCGGGAGGTTGGTTAGAGTATTCATGTGTGAGGTGAATATAAGCAGTTTGTTATTGTACCTATGATTAAGGATTTCCCAACATGTTGAATAGTTTTCAGAGCTAATCTGAAGATGATGTATTAAACCCTCAGCTTCCCCTTTCAGTTTAGCTTTAAGGAACTGCATTTTTTGAGCTTGAGAGAGCGACGGATTGTTGTGGATGGCCTCCGTGAATAAGTCTTTAAAGGATACCCAGTGTTGATAATGACCATTAAACGTCGGCACTTCCATCTTTGGTGTAGACTGTTCTCGGTGTAAAACAGACCACAATTTGCTGTTCAGAGACTTCTTCATATTGTTGTACGTCATTTCATACGAGGTAAACTTGTCTTCATATGAATCATCTTGTCCTTCCAGTTCTCCTTCTAACTCCCAGTGAAGCATGTCAATGACCGACCACCTCGTTTCCAAGGTTTTCAACGTATCTTGAAACTCCCATTTCTCAGTTATGGCATCGACGTTGATGTTGGTCACCGTTCGATAGAAAGCCTTAAAGTTGATAGTCTGCTTCTTCAGTAATTCATCCAACTTGCTGTTGGTGCCCTGAGACTTGAATTTCGGCGTTTCAAGAAAGGTCGTAGCCTCGATCTCCTCAGGATTCCTGTTCTTAAGGGTCCCGTCCACGCCGGCCCTGGATGTGCCGGCTAACGGTGTTGCGGGTCTTAAAATAGACGGAGGTCCTGCACTTTTAATAGCTTCACGCGTCGAAAGATAGAAAGCATGAGTTTGTTGATAGTGATTCAATGCAAAATACTCAATCGATTTGTTGCTAAAGGGGTTCAACTGATCGTGATTAGATTGAAACTCCTGCCAGTAGGAGTCTAAAGTTTCCAATCTTCGTTTGATGTAGTCAGGAGTTTTGCGTTCCTGACCATCCTTCTTAAAGTTTGATAAAAGTTGATTCATAGCCACCATGATTTGGTTCTGGTTGGCCAGAAGATCCTCCATTGTTTGGCTCATATTGTTAGGTTAAGCAAAAAAAGGAAAGATCTTACTTTGATTCTGCTGTACGTTGATTGCGCTCAAGACTGCTATTAACTCCCTGAACTGCAACTCCACAGCTGTTGCTGATATGGAACCACTCACACGAACTGACACTGAGTCCACTGATTGCTCGCGTTAATGATCCCGCTATCCGGCTCGAAGGACCATAAAGATGTACGGTGGTTACCTTACACCTTGTTTGTTAATGTTAAAATTTTATGAGTACCGCGCCGCGACCCAAGTTAGGGAATTTGATTAAGTAAAACGATGTTTACTGTTACACGGATTTATTGGTACTAAAGTAATTTACAAATGGAGCGCGATGCACCGCATCATAAGTGCAAGCGTCAGCATTATTACTAAACAATACAAAATGTACGGGTTTGCTCGTACACACATTGCATTCAATATTTACTTGCCCTTATACAAACCAAGTGTACAATATATCACGATAGACACAGCATGCAGAAAACAATAATAAAAAGATTTTACAAATTAAAATGCAGATACAACACTTTGAATTACCTTATTACAAAAATAGGTTAGTGGTTAATCATTTTAGGTGGACTTGGCGCTTAAATTTCTGGATAGATGAGCAAAAAATATCCAAACTCGCGTCGCAGTTATTAAGAAGCTTACAAAGTCTTGGGATTGGGGAGTTAGACCCTGAAATAGTTTTTCGGAATGGGGGACGTAGTAATTTTTATGTATGTTCGGGCATAACTTCGTCGCTTGCCAACCGATTTGAAAAATTCTTTTTTTGTTGGAAAGGGCATACTTTCCAAATGGTCCCATAGTCACCAAACCGGGATCTGATGATGGAATCTTGGCTAAATTGAGGGAACACCTCAAATATTATAGGCAACTATATAGTCATTTTGATATTGTCATCAAGAAATTAAGCATTTACAGTCAAAAAGTGACATTTGATGAGATGGAACTGGTTAAGTAGACCAGAAATTGCCAACGGAACTTCATACTCAAACAAATATCACAATGAACATAGTTAAGCGACTATGACAATACAAATACATGAATAGTTCTGAATAGTTATGTTGGAAATGGTATCATCGAAGTAACCTGATGATAGTGATGGAGCTGGAAGATAGGCGCCGGAACTCCGTAATAAATCAATGTATCCTACCCGTGTTTGAGCTTATTAGAAATGTCATGAGATGCATTTTGGCTATAAGGCACTATCGAAGTGATCTGATGATGGAGCCGGAGGTGGAAGGTAGACACGGGAACTTCATATGAAAATGATGTATTCTAGCAGGGTTTGAGTTAATTGGAATTGACTTGAGAAAAAAGTACTCTGGCTGTAAGTGTGTTGCAACTAAAAAATATGAAATAAAAAACTTTTTATAAAAAAAAATATAACCGACTTCACTAAAAAAAACACTAAAACGATTAAAATAATTTTAATTTCGGAAGTCGGTGTTAAATAAAGAACAAACAATAACGAAAAACACCGACTTCCGAAATTAAAATTATTTTGATCGTTTTAGTGTTTTTTTAGTGAAGTCGGTTATATTTTTTTTTATAAAAAGTTTTTTTTAAAGTAGTATAATGGATATAGTATGTTAACTTTAAGAGATAGACATAAGCCACCGCGGACTTTTCTGTAGACCTATAATATAAGATACACAATTCCACAATATATTATTTGGGTGTATCTCAAAGGATTTAGGAAACGGTTTCGTTGAAAGCTCCCAGACGGCTTATTTTTTGCTGATGTCTTCAATGAATATCGTTAATGTACACAGAAATAAATATGAGCTAAGCTAGTTCGATGACCTGTAGATAGTTTGTACGCAACACCGATTAATACCTAAAGGTCATTGAACTCGCTCAGCTGACGTTTTCTTAAAGAAATTAATTTTCTACATTCGTGAATTACGAGTTTTGAAAAAAAGTACTTTATTTTTTAATTTTATCTTTACAAATCTATAGTGTTTCATGTACCGGATCGAACCTCCACGGGATTGAAACGATTAAGAAACGGTGTACACACTAATCTGTCAAGAAAGTACCGGGAAAAGATCAATAATACACAAAATTTTTGTTATTCATCCAAATTTATTTTATCACCTTCAACGTACCTATGCCCCTTCAGAAACGATAGATACACTTACGTCAACGAATAATCCAATCATCAAAACATTTTTTAAACGCTCTTTCCGAAATTGAGTTCACTTCACGCCGCGAATTCTTCTTTATGTCTTCTACAGATTGAAAACGGGTACCACGAAATGGTAATTTGAGTTTACGAAAAAGATAGAAGTCGGCTGGAGCCATATCTGGCGAATATGGTGGCTGCTCGATGGTATTTGTTGAGTTGGGTTGGTTGGTTGGATTTGTTTGACCAAAAATTCGTTCACAATGATGGCCTTGTGCGAAGGCGCATTATCGTGGTGCAAAATCCAAAAAATTTTATTTCCGCAATTCTGGCCTTTTTCGTTAAATTTGCTCTTTTAAATGCCGCATAACTGACTTGTTTGCATGTCAAACTCGTAAACCCACGTCTCGTCGTTAGTAACATTGCGTTTCATGAATGTTCGGTCGGAATTGACTCGTTCTAGCATGTCCTCAGCGACTCTCATACGATTGAGTTTTTGGAGAAAATTCAGGTCTTTTGGGACTAGCCGAGCGGCAACGTGTTTCATAACTAAATGATTATAGGTCATTATAGGTCATTATTAACATGAGTGAATAAAACTAGTTTTGTATAATTAGGTAACTAAGCTAATCTTCTTAGAACTTATATAGTACTACTAAGTATTCTTAAGTTTATTTTATGTATTTTCTTTGTACAAGTACTGAAATAAATTATTATTATTATTATTCCATTTATTTATTATTATAAACATATTTATCATATTTTTAAATATTTCTTCAAAAAATAATATTAAAAAAAAAATATTTAAAAATATAAAAAATAGTAGCCCTCCGGCATCGGGAACAGGGTCCAAGCTGCCGGCGGTCAGGGCTCCTGAGAGAGGAACCTCCGGACAATACGCGCCGTGTCTAGGAGTACTGCCTTCTGGATCAAGCCCTTGATCCAACTGCCTAACGAGAGCCTCCGCAGATGTTGGTCGAGGCTCTTGGCTATTAAGCCATTGGCCGTCACGACTATCGGCACAATGATAGCTCTATCCACTTCCCACATGTCGACAACCTCGCGAGCCAAGTCAAGATATTTAGTTTGTTTATCTTTCTCAGCTTTCACGAGGTTCTCGTCATGAGGGACGACGACGACGTTATTATTATTATATTATTATTACTTAAAATGGTGCGGATCGATTCGTAAGATACAGAAAGTTCGGCAGCCATCTCTCTCAAACTTGAATGAGGATTTTCAGTCACTATTTCCTTCACTTTTGCGATGTTAACTTCAGTTGCAGAGGTTGATGGCCTACCAGAGCGAGGCAAATCTTCCATCACATTTTGACCACTTTTGAATGCTTTGTACTACTCATAAGCACGTGTTTTTGATAAAGTCGATTCACCGTAAGTCTTCTGTAACATTTTCAGTGACTCCGAACACGAAATTCCATTGGCGATGCAAAATTTAAGACAAACTCTTTGTTCGATATTTTTGTCCATTATGAAATTCGCAATACACACTAGATATGATATAACTAAAAACAGCACTGTATTTAATATAAATAACAGATGCAACTCAAACTCCGCGCCGAAATGGAAAACAGTTGTGCCAATCTAGCAACAACAAAAAAAAACTTTTTTGACTGAATGTACACACAAAGATTAAAAAACTCATGCATTCGGTTTGTTTTTGGATTACGAAAATATGACCATGTCTCTCGCAAGGAACTCAAGTGGCTCCCTATCCGTCTTCGCAGGAACACTCGGATTTTATGTCTTCTTTATAACATCTTACACAATCCGTCTTATTCCTACCTACGTGGTCGTTTTTCCTACGCTCGTCCTAGTGATGCGCCGTGCAGATCACAGCTCAGATCCCTTCTTAAATCCCCTTCTCATAAATCCAGTTACTACTCCTATTATTTTTGTGTCCATGCCGTGAGGTTGTGGAACTCACTTCCGTCTAGCATTCGAGATTTAAAATCGATCTCACTTTTTAAAAATCGATTGAAAGAGCTATCTTTCCTCTCAACCATAGATATCCAGAGATATGCCTTCATTGCGGAATAGTAAGGAGTCCTAGTGAGGCCGGTTTTCTCCCACCAAAATAATTACAACAATCACAATAGTGTATTTACGACACATATTTAAACTTTTCACACGAACACTAAGAAGAAAGCAAACACTAAATCAATTTCTAATAGCACACATAAATAGAATGTGCGGAGCATGCACTTGTAAACACATATAATATCATTCAATGCACACGCATACAAATACGGAACCGAAAAAGAAGGTCGATAATTTTATCAATATTTAATTTTAGCATATTTTAGTAATTAACAGACTTCTAAAAAAAGAGGAGGTTCTCAATTCGGATGTTTGTATTTGTTTACAAGGTGGAAAATCGTAATGGTCGGTATTTGGATTTAGTGTTGAGTACATTGGCTGGGGGTGGGACTGTGAGTGTGCGCGCGTCGGAGGCGCCACTCGTCCCGATAGACGCGTACCATCCGCGGCTCGAGATCTCGGTCGGTACACGCTTGCGTCAGCATCGGAACCCTGGTGCAGCGGGCTCGGCTGCACCCCGCTCAGCGGGCTCGGCTGCACCCCGCTCAGCGGGCTCGGCTGCACCCCGCTCAGCGGGCTCGGCTGCACCCCGCCCAGCGGGCTCGGCTGCACCCCGCTCAGCGGGCTCGGCTGCACCCCGCCCAGCGGGCTCGGCTGCACCCCGCTCAGCGGGCTCGGCTGCACCCCGCTCAGCGGGCTCGGCTGCACCCTGCTCGGTGGGCTCGGCTGCTCCCGACGTAAATGAAAAAGTGTAAAGTCAAGATACATTTATCCTGATTCGTACACTAGTGAAATAATTCGCGACATAAAATGAAAGACTTTGCTACATAAAAAGTACAAGGCCAGCGGGTCGAGAGTCGACTACGAAGCGTTCGCTTGCTGTAGGAAGCGCGTTAAAGAGATGATTATAGTCGCACAGGAACAATATCTTAACCGCGTCCAAAATCAAATGCTGAGTGACCCTAAATCGTTTTGGAATCATACTAAATCCAAGAGGGGTAGGAGAAGTCCGCAGGAAATTTTGAAAGATGGGGAGGTATTGTCAACAGTGTGTTGAAGAGTTTGCGCAGTATTTTTACTCGGTTTATAGGGCAGAGCCACCTGTGCTGGATGTGGACGCGGCCATATCTAGAGCTGGTAGTGGAAACGGAGCAGCGCGAGTGCACTTGGGCCAGATAAAGCTAGTAGACGTATGTAAAGTGCTTCAAGACCTAAAGCCAAAGCGGTCCGCGGACCCGGACGGCATTCCACCCTACATTTTTAAGGATTGTCGGTCGGTGCTAGCGCAGCCGCTGCTTCATATTTATAACAAGTGTCTACAAGCTGCCAGGTTCCCGGAGAGGTGGAAAGTTACTCGCGTAGTTCCGGTTCCGAAGGGGGGATCAGCTGAATCTGTAGATGGGTATAGGCCGTTTGCAGTGTTATCAATAGCGGCTAAAGTACTGGAAACGGCTATTCACACGAGCGTATATGAACAGGTAAGCGCACAGCTCTCAGACGCTCAGCATGGCTTTCGACCGGGAAGAAGTACCACCAGTAATCTTATCTGTCACATGACTCATTTGGTGCCGACAGTGGATAGTGGGAGGCAAACGGATGCTGCTTACTTTGATTTCCGAAAAGCATTTGACTTAGTCGATAATGACGTGTTGCTTACAAAGTTAGCTGGTGTTGGTTTCACCCCACATTAGCTCCAATTTTTTGCCAGTTATTTGAGAGATAGGCGGCAATATGTGGAATATGCGGGACACGTGTCAGATCCATATTTCACAAGGTCAGGAGTGAGTCAGGGCAGTAACCTTGGACCTTTAGGGTTCCTTTTAGTAGTAAACGACCTACCAGAAGTAGTCCAGGACGCCAACTGCTTGTTTTTTGACGATGACCTCAAATTATCTCTCGCAATAAGGAGCAAGGAGGATTGTGAGACAAAGGAACATTGACAGGGTCGTGAGCTGGAGCAAAGAAAATCTCTTGCAATTCAATAGCTCGAAGTGTGTGATAATCACTTTTTCTCTTGCACACAATCCCATCTTGTGCAGCTATCATATTGACGGGGTGCCTATGGTACGGGTCACAGAAGTCAAGGACTTGGGGGTAAGTTTTAACACCAGCTTGACTTTTCGTGATCACGTCACGCGATGCTGTAAAAGAGCCTTTAGGAACCTAGGCTTCATGCTTCGTACAGTACGAGGGTTCACGAATCTGAAAGCTATTGTAGCATTATATAACGCACTGGTGAGGAGTCAGCTAGAGTGTAACGTAGTCATCTGGTCTCCGCATGAAGCTAAATATAGTCTCATGCTGGAGAAGGTACAAAACAAAATAAGATATTTGTATATGAGATATTACGGTGTTTATCCAATGTATCCGTTGATGTATCCTACTCTATTTATCTTGGGTATTCTTAGGATACAACGAATTAAGGGTTAGGAGGGATCTAGCACTTACCTCACATATATTTAAAATATTGAGAGGAAAGGTGCACAATCCAATTGTTTTGGGACAGTTGAGCCTGTGTGTTCCAGACAGGTACGTGTTGCTACGACGGCGACCGCGCCTGCTGCCGCGAGGCTGGACCAACCTTTTAAGGGAGGCGCCGCTAACGCGCACACTTCACACGCTCAACCTGATAGCTAATGAGACGGACTTATTTTGTTGCACTCTGGGTGAATTCACAAGGAATGCATTATTTATAATTAGCTATAGATGTTAGTATAATTAAGTTAGGATAAGCGCATTTATCGCATTGGGGATAAAAAAAAACCTGTAAAGATAGATGTAAGATGAAGAAATAACTAAAAAAATAAAATGAATAGTTCTGAATAGTTATGTTGGAAATGGTATCATCGAAGTAACCTGATGATAGTGATGGAGCTGGAAGATAGGCGCCGAAACTCCGTAATTAATCAATGTATCCTACCCGTGTTTGGGCTTATTAGAAATGTCATGAGATGCATTTTGGCTATAAGGTACTATCGAAGTGATCTGATGATGGAGCCGGAGGTGGAAGGTAGACACGGGAACTTCATATGAATATGATGTATTCTAGCAGGGTTTGAGTTAATTGGAATTGACTTGAGAAAAAAGTACTCTGGCTGTAAGTGTGAAAACAACTTGCAACTAAAAAGTATGAAATAAAAAAAAATGTAAAAAAAATATAACCGATTTCACTAAAAAAAAAAACACTAAAACGATCAAAATAATTTTAATTTCGGAAGTCGGTGTTAAATAAAAAACAAACAATAATGAAAAACACCGACTTCCGAAATTAAAATTATTTTGATCGTTTTAGTGTTTTTTTTAGTGAAGTCGGTTATATTTTTTTATAAAAGTTTTTTATATAATTAAGTACTTCGTTTTATTTTCTCTATATGATTTCTTTTTGATATTCCTATCCAAAAACAGAGTTAACTTTTAATAATATAAAATAGGAATATATTTTTTTGTATCGGTTAAAAGGGCCGTTCTCTGTTAAATATCATGCTGTATTATCATATATTATACTACTTAATCTTAAAAAAAATATTTTATTTATAAATGTCTACCTAACCTAACTGTTTAAACCAAAACCTCCAGGGTTTTTTTTTAAACAGTTACGTTACGTTAGGTTAGGTTTTTTTTTAATGTGGCAGGAGTGGGAAATCCATCATGGACACCCAGACTACCTTACAGGAAGGCAGTCTGGGTAGTGCCGGACTCCTACCGGCTAAAAACCACTCCTGCCATGCGAAGGGCTCCCCTGCCGTCAAGCTGCGCAGGGTAGTTGTCAAGGGCTGTAGGTCGATTCAATATTCGTAGTTTTTTAAAAAGTTATTAATAAATAATAATAAATAATTCATTTTAATATAATTTTGTCGTTTGTAGTTTTTGTTCAAATTTTAACAGTCAAATATTAATAAAAGATTTTAAATAATAAATAAATGATTTAGTTGACTAGTACATATAAGTCTCGTCAGCTATTTGTTCCGCCTGTTGACGGACTTTACAACTTTCACTACAAATTCTATGAAGTTCATATAGTTTTTTCTGTCTTTTATGAGACGACTGAGATTCTTTTTAGTGACCGATGTACCGACTCTTATTTCTACATCGAATTCAGTCACCCGGTCGGTGGGTTTAGGAGGCTGTTGTTTACTCGCTCTCGGCGATACCCCCGCCACCTCTTCTGGTATTCTATGCGCAGCAGTCCTGTTTTCTGCAGAAGGTGCAGTCTTCCTAGGTTTAATTTTTAGGGTTCCGTAGCCAAATGGCAAAAAACGGAACCCTTATAGATTCGTCATGTCTGTCTGTCTGTCTGTCTGTCAGTCCGTATGTCACAGCCACTTTTTTCCGAAACTATAAGAGCTATACTGTTGAAACTTTGTAAGTAGATGTATTCTGTGAACCGCATTAAGATTATCACATAAAAATAGAAAAAAGCAATAAATTTTGGGGGTCCCCATACTTAAAACTGAAACTCGAACAATTTTTTTTCATCAAACCCATACGTGTGGGGTATCTATGGATAGGTCTTTAAAAATGATACTGAGATTTCTAATATAATTTTTTTCTAAACTGAATAGTTTGCGCGAGAGACACTTCCAAAGTGGTAAAATGTGTGTCCCCCCCCCCCTCTAACTTCTAAAATAAGAGAATGATAAAACTTAAAAAAATATATGATGTACATTACTATAAAAACTACCAACGAAAATTGGTTTGAACGAAATCTAGTCAGTAGTTTTTTTTTAATGCGTCATAAATCGAAAAAAATACACTATTATTAAAACATCGATCAAAGTTACAACACATTACAAGAACTTTTATATTATGTTTCTTGCTGCTACGGAACCCTTCATGGGCGAGTCCGACTCGCACTTGGCCGGTTTTTTTATTTAGTGCCCATTCACCTTGGAGGACTGCCGCGGTACCGACGTGCCCCAGTCGGTACCGCGGCAGTCCTCCGAGGTGAATGGGCACTGACTGAGGAAAGAAACTGAGATTCCACCAATTTTCCTGCCTCCCCCTCTCCAATGCTCCGCCTCACGTCAGAAGTCCGAGTCAGAGCTCCAGGAAGGTACGATTTTGTCTTATTTTGGTTGGAAGGACTCTCACCTGAAGGAGAAACATGAGAGTCCGAACACTTCTTGGCTGGAGTCCTTGCAAGGAACATGTTTGGGAGAGTTCTATAATATATTAAGATCTATTCAATACGTACGATCAATACTAGTTAAACTTAAGATATTATTTGGTTCAAGAACCAGAAATGTAATACTATTCAGATCCCTGTAAGGGGGGGATCAGTCAGTCAAACAAAACAAACATATAATAGATGTGTAAGATAGGTCAGGTGACTAGGGTTGGCCACGTCAGGTTTTAAAAACGAAAAAAAAAACTAATAAACTTAAACTAGAAATTAGAGACTTGCTCTGTCAACACAAGCATTTAAAGCTCAGAGCTCTCACACCCTGAATAGTTTAATAAATAAAATAAAAAATATAAATTTCCAACTCTCTGTAGCCTCCCCGAGCCCTTTCAGATGAACCCAAGCACAGCAGCCCTGGCCCTAACGGATCCCGAGATAAAGTAAATTGAAATTAAGGCCACCAGTTGAGATGGCACCCGCAATTTGGTCACCTGCAATTTTCTTCGGAATCCTCTGTCCAAACTCCACCGTGTGTGGGCTCCCCTGACTGGCCCAGACGCTATCTATCGTCCTGTACAGTTTTCAGGCTAAAAATTTCAGATCTCAAAAGATCCTGAAAAGATGCTATCCAGGAAAAGGAGGTTTGGCTAACGCCCTCTAAGAAAATCCGAACGTTCTGCGACCTTCGGTTCAAGAGCTATGCGGGTCCAAAGTATCGTCTGGCAGTTCACGAACTGTCAAAGTCTGCTTCAAACCTACGCTAACTTCCCTTTCAGTGGCCGCAAAACGTCCGTGTTTGGGCTTATAGGTATGCCTTGTCTGAATCTCCTCTAGCGCGCAAAGTGATCTTCAGGATCCTGAATGCTTTCAGCGCCAAAACACTGAAAACCACGTGAATAGGACGTATGTTGTCTTCTTAATTACAGTTGTCGGAACGGCAGCTTTCTACGACCACCGTGTCCAGAGTTATGTCGAATGTAAGTTTTTCAAGATGGCGGCCAAAATGGCGGCTGTTTTAATAAATTTGACCCTGTTTGGTCAAAACTAGCCGAGTTTGGGCTCTTTCGATTGGGCTTGAAGATTCCAGATCTTGAAAGATTAACCCTAAAAAACTTACCTCCGATTTTTTCAGGACCAAAATCCCCCTTAACTTGCACTAATCAAGTGCCTATACAAAAATAACATACAAAATACATATAAATAATACAATTTAAGATGGTTCTGAGCTACAACTATTTTAGAGAGTGGTTCCGGAAATATATCACCCTTAATTGATACCCCTCTTGTCAACCCTTAATTTAAAAAAAATCATAACTCCAAAATCATAAATGATAAAAACCTAAAATTTTGCAAAAGTGTACTTCATACTAAAGGTCTTCTATTAATTAACTAAAAAAGGGGAGTTATCGCGACAAATAATTAATTACGATTTTTTTTAAATCTTGCAAAATTTTAATCCTTATATCTACGCAACCACCTCACCTTTTTTGATACTCGAAACGCGACAATGACGCACACAACGTCCCGCCTCGAAGCCGCTTGGTGATGTCAGCTGCACTGGACCGGAACTGGTTGCACGTGGCCACGTGGTATGAGGTTTTCCTTAATTTTCTCCGAGCGCGTGGCCCGGAAAAATCAGGAAGGAGGTCCTGCAAACGAGCGCTAACAAGACGCGTCGTTTGACGTCAGAAAATGATGGTGTCACCGCTCTATTTTTCGCAGCGTTTCACTTTAAACATTTAATTTTTTCATATTTGTCACTTTTACGCCTTTATCACTTTTTCCAAGGCACTCACAATTTTGAAAGTTTTATCTAAATATTGTCCGCATTTTTTCACAAAATAAGATGGTAAACACGATGCAAATCGGTTAAAAAATACCACAATTTTTTTAATGGTGGCAGGAGTGGGAAATCCGTCATGGACACCTAGACTGCCTCGTAAGAAGACAGTCTGGGTAGTGCCGGACTCCTACCGGCTAAAAACCACTCCTGCCATGCCAAAGGCCCCTGCCGCCAAGTAGCGCAGGGATATTATGGGTTGTAGTTGAAATATTTGTTGAGCTGTATTTTAAAAAGATAATTGAAATAAATAGTTTATAATAAAATATCACGATAAATAATTCTAGAAAATAAATAAATAAATACATTTTAAAATAATAATAATAATATATAATCTTAGAGGATTTGACCATTGAGAATGCAATGACATCACGCGACAGCGATGACGCTGTCAAATAATGGCGGGAACACGCTTGAAGAGCTCGGATGCGGCGGTCGTGTTTAGGGATCATAATTTTTGATTTATTTCGTTGTAATGGTTTTTGATTGTTTGTAATTTTAAATTAATAAGTAAATTAATTGTACGTTGTTCCGAGTTTTCTTTTTAAAAAGTCAAATACGCTTCTGATCCATAAGATCAGAAGTGGGATTCGTTTAAATTCACGCGATCTAGTTTGTTCGCCATCTAAAAGATTTTTGTGTAATTTCCAAAATAAAACGCAACGTGTTGATTATTTTCTTTTTTTTGTTTTCAAGTTTAGTTTGACGCTACGGACAGGATTGTGGGTGCGCTTTCGTCGTTGATTCAAGTAAGATCTAAGCATTATTACATTTCAAATTTTGATCCTAATGTGCATGACTTTGATATGTGGTGTGCGGAAGTAGATCGCGGCCGCGAAATATGTCACTGGGATGATCGGGAATGCCTAGGACGCATAGGTGGATGTTTACGTGGCGATGCTGAGACGTGGCTTAACGATTGGGTGACTAATGATCGATTGTGGTCGAATTTTAAATCTGAATTTCGATCATTATGTCCGCGTGAAGTAGATATGGCAACAGTGTTATACGACGTCATGAGCACGAATTCAAATAAGTTCTTGACGTATGCCGAATATGCGCGGAAATCCCTGTTGCGATTGAATATAGTCAAAGGGCTTTCGGAGGAATTAAAAATCGCTATTGTGATCCGTGGTATTTCTGATCATCAAGTAAAGGCCGCGACCACCAATGCTAAGCTACAATCAAAGGAATTAGTTGATTTTTTATCAGTGTACTTAAAACCTAAAAGCGCGCCTCCTGTTAATAACAATCCTGTTCGCACGTCAAACGCAAATTCCTCTGATGCGCGTAAACGCAAGGCCTTTACGGGGTACGACCGACTAACTTGTTTTTCATGCGGTAACATAGGTCACAAACAGGCCACTTGCCCTAAAAAGCCCTCGCCAATGGACACAAATTCAGACATATCTTTGCCAAACACCGAATCGACAAGCTCTAATTCGCAATTAATGAAATCAAATTCTACACACATTAAGACTTGCCCATATTGTAAAAAGAGTTGGCATTCAGTTGAAACTTGTTTTGTCAAAGCCCGAGCTGAGGCAAAATCAAATAATAAAAATACTTCAAGTAATGTAAATTTTTGCTCAAACTGTCCTCCAGACAGAACAACGTAATGTCCGCTGTTGTACAGAGCGTGCCAGTTGATGTTTTAATTGATTCTGGTTCAGATATTTCGCTTATCTCTGATTCCGTGATGAAGCATTTCAGTTTAAATATAATTCCTACCTACCGCCGTATGCGGGGTTTTGGTAGTCAAGACATAGAATCTACTTCATATGTAACCACTATTATTGAATTTCTTGAATTATCTTTGGAAGTAGATCTGTTTGTCATACCCTCGGATTGTATTCAGGCTCCGATTCTGATAGGCACTGATGTTCTGAATCGTAGCGGAGTTACATATATTCGAACAAATGATTCTCAACGGTTAATTAGAGTTTCCAGTATAAATAAGGTGTCGACTGTCGAGTTCGCCGAAATAAAAACGCCTTTAGTAGGTGATGAAAAAGAGTGTTTGTTGACTCTATTACGGGAGTTTTCTGGTATGTTTACCACCGGAACAGCGACCTCCACAGTAAACACAGGTTGTATGGAGATAAAACTTAGTAGTGACGTCCCAATTAACTATCGACCTTATAAACTTTCTGCAGACGAAAAGCGTCGCGTTCACGAGATAATAAACGACTTGATTAATAAGGGAATTATTCGCGAGTCACAATCTAGTTACGCTAGTACCATCATCCTTGTAAAGAAAAAGGACGGCTCTGAAAGGATGTGTGTCGATTATAGGGCTTTAAATGCCGTAACTATTAAAGAGCGATTCCCATTGCCACTGATCGACGATCATGACAAGTTAGGTTAGGTCAGGTTAGGTTAGGTTAGGTTAGGTTAGGTTAGGTTAGGTTAGGTTAGGTTAGGTTAGGTTAGGTTAGGTTAGGTTAGGTTAGGTTAGGTTAGGTTAGGTTAGGTTAGGTTAGGTTAGGTTAGGTTAGGTTAGGTTAGGTTAGGTTAGGTTAGGTTAGGTTAGGTTTTTTTTTTTTTTTTTTTTTTTTTTTTTTTTTTATTCTCTCTACCTCTTGCGTTGCGAGAGTCTATGTCTAGCTACTTCTCTTTCATACCAGTTCTCGCTTGCTTGCCTCTCGCACTTTTATTCCTCATACTTTGTCTTTCTTTTATCCGTCCTCATTCATTTCCGATATGGGTGGGACTCCCATATTACTATCTATTTTCTTATCTGGCTATTCTATCTATCTACCCATACATAATTTACTTTAGTTTTCCAGGGTAAATGATTTACGCAATACCAATTTTATTTTTCTGCAGTTTACAGGATGTTTGGGGTGTACATTTTCTTTATTTTACTATTTTCTATTTTTTAACACTTATACTATGACAATTTATTATGTTACATATATTGTATTTATATCTTAATTTACTTCTAATACATACATAGTTTCTTCTACTGGTTTTTCCACTACAGATCTTATTTATATACTTATGTTTTGTTATTTTTTAGGGGTAATGGTACACAGTCTTATCTACTATAGTTTACAATTCTTATATACTAATACAATTTGGCAGCTTATCATTACATTATTGATCTTATATCTACTTAGTTGTTAGGTTTTTAACATTGCTTAAGTTCTATATGGTCCTACTATTTTACTATATTATATTTGTTTGTCTACTTAATTCTATATGCACTACTTTTATATAACTAAATATACAGCAGTTGCATACTTTATCGATCGCTTTGATTTCTTTTTACGACTGCTTGTACAATTTTAAGACAGTAGTTTAAGAACTTTGCTCTGTTTTTACCAGACATTATTATCCCTATATTTTCTGTGGTTAGGTCTATATCTATTTCCTGCTCTAGTTCGTTCCGTTCGTATGCATATACAGGGCAGTGAAGCAGCAGGTGTGGCACCGACTCTGTCATGTTCGGATCACAGATGCACGATGGACTCCCCTTACACTTGAACCTGTTCAAGTATTCTGAGAATCCACCGTGCCCCGTTAAGACCTGGGTCAGATGCCCCTCAATCTTCAGTTTCCTGACAATCCTGTACGCCGCCTTTGCATCTGGAAAAAATATTTTGGTGATCGAAGCTGTGGTGCCGGATCTATATCTGCTGTTCCATTCCTCAAGCGTTGCCATACGAATGCATCGCTTGACGAATGAAACTGGACACAGATCATAATCCGGCTTCTTTTTGCTCTGCGTTGCGGCCTCTTTTGCCAGCTGATCCACTCTCTCATTGCCTTCAAAACCTGCGTGAGCTTTGATCCAGAACAAGTGTACTATCTTGTTCTGGTGGGAAACAGCTGTAAGGTTTTCCCTAGCTTCAACAGCCAGGGGGTGAAGGCAATTGTGGTTTTTCACCGTCATGAGGGCCGCTACGGAGTCGCTATAGACTCCGAATGTGGACGCGGAGCTTCTCCGTATCTCCCTCGTTGCCCCGCATATCGCCAGGAGCTCCGCCTGGTAGACCGAGCAATACTCGGGCAACGCCAGCTTGAGGGCACGCGTTTCAGCCTGGCTGTTCCAAATGGACAGCGCAGCACCGACCCGCCCCCCAATTTTGCTCCCGTCGGTGAAAATTCTCACCTCCGGTTTGGCACTGGCGTCAACCTGCTCCTGGTCTATCAGGCTTCCGAACTCCAGTTCGATACGCGTGGCGGGGTGAGGAGACTTCAGCGCGGACACAGGCCGTTCCATCTCCCTGTCCCTCAACATCGGCAGTGAACCTCCCCTCTTGGCTTCATAGAGTAAAGCCACCTCGCGAGCTCGGAGGTCCAGGGGGAGTAACCCTGCCAACAGAAGCACTGAGTTGAGGGAGACGGTGCGATATGCTTTGCATATTTTCTGTGCAATTCCGCGCTGCACGGCGCCCAACTGCTTGATTATTCCCAGTTTACTGGCTGCTGGTGCCCATACGCTGGCCGCGTACAGGACGATCGGCTCCACTGTTGCAACGTAAATTGTCTTTACGACCTCAGGATTTAAACCCCAGCTGATCCTAGCCGCCCTGCATAACTGTTTATGCACATTGATGGCCTTTTTGCATACGTTTCTGACGTGCGTGTTAAATGTCAGCTTGTCGTCGACGGTGACACCCAAGATCTTTATTTCTCTTGACATGGCAATTTCTACCCCACCCATGCTCAGTCGTGGGGTGTCATATTTTAGTCTCCTTGTTATGGTCATCGCATTGGTCTTATGCGGCGCGAACTTTAACTTGTTATCGACACCCCACGCCTGAACACGCCCAAGAGCATCATTTGCCCTGTGTTCTATTTCAATTGCTGTGTCACCGTCGAAGACAAGGACCACATCGTCTGCAAAGGCCTGCACACAAACGCCATTTCCTATTAAGTCTCTCAGGAGGGGATCCAGTAGGAGATTCCAGAAATTAGGGCCTCCTATGGAGCCCTGTACGCAGCCTTTACTAGTCGCCTTGGAGTACTCTTCACCCGCATACCTGACCCTGACCCTTCTGTCACTCAAGTAGCTGTCGATGACCCTCCTCAAGTTGACAGGACACTTTTCCTCTGCCAGTCGGACTCTTATAGCTGGCCACCAAGCGCTGTCAAAGGCTCCCTCTATGTCTAGCGAAACTAGTACAACAATCTTTTTTAGGTTTAATTTTCCTTTTATGTGTTGCATAAGATCATAGAGGGAGTCTTCGGTGCTCTTTTGGGGCATGAATCCGTACTGGCGAGTACTCATCCTTGGTATGATATAGAACTTGAGGCGGGCCACCAACATCTTCTCGAATATCTTGCCTAGTACTGGTAAGAGGCCTATGGGCCTATATGATTTTGGGGTGGTGTAGTCTCTTTTCCCTGGTTTCTTTAGCACCACCACCGTGGCCTCTTTCCAGCACTTCGGGAAATAACCGTACTTGAGGCACTGATTCAAAAGGGCCAGGAAGGCATCGGGTTCCCGTCCGATGGCTTGGCTACATATGTCGGCTGTGAGGCCATCTAATCCCGGTGCTTTTTTAGGATTGAAAGATTCACACGCAGTTTTGAGCTCAATCCGTGTGAAGGGTGGATCTTGAGAGCCTTCTTGTTCTTCTTTATTAACTATTTCGGCTTTTGCCCTAATGAGACTATGATGAAGGTTGTCGGTGCTCGTTAGGTCTTCAGGATAAAAGGTTTCCGCCAATAGTTTAACGGAACCCTCTGCATCCAGCACCTCTCCATTTTCTATCATCTGCAAGTCCACCCCTCTTTGCGTTGTTCTCCCGATAACCCTATAGATCCCCTCCCATACCCCCTCCCTATCCTGCTTACTGCAGAACTCCTTCCAGCTCTCGGTCTGAGCTCGAGCAACTTCCGTCTCATATTCTTCTTTCCGTTTCAGGTACTCTTCTACGACCTTCGCCCTCCGGACCGGAGCAGCGCAACGGATTCTCCTTCTGCTGGTAGCGACGATCTTCTTCAACCCTGCGAGTTTCTCCGACCACCATGGCATGGTAAGTTTCTCATTAGATTTTTTAATGGGCATTGAGACCCGACACGCATCTTTAATTATTTTTGTGTAGGTTATGATTTTATCTTCTAATAATTTTGTACTGTCAATTTTCTCTATTTCGGTGGTCTGAATATTATGGTCTATTTTTAATTGGTTCAGTTTCTCATGAAACTTTATCCAATCAGCTTTTTTACTATTGTAGATGCGTGTCGTTCTTTCTACTTGCACCGCTTTTGCTCTCACCAATCTAACGTCAAAAAGAATTCCATTGTGGTCGGAGCTTGTGAGTCCTTCCTCGATTCGCCATTTCTCTACCAGCTCCAGGACGCTATCCGAACATGCTGTGATGTCAACGTAACTACTGAAACGTCGACCCCCTCTAATGGTGTCGAAGGTCGGAATTTCCCCTGTGTTGAGGACGTTCAGCCCGAGCTCGCCGAGAGTTCCGTACACATCCTCACCCCTGCGGTCAACCACTGGGCTGCCCCACCATATACTCTTCGCATTGGCGTCCCCTCCAACGATTAGTGGCTTCGAGCCGATTACCGTTCCTATCTGCCTCAACTGGTTGAGGTAGGGTTCCACTGGTTGGTCAGGCTCGAAGTAAAAGGAGGCAAGTGTGATCTCCCAAGCACTGGACTGTATACCCACCACTACGATGTTTTGCGTGGTGAGTTTAGGGTACTGGATTACTTTGAGGTTTTTGTCAAGGACAACTATGGCCGCCTTGACAACTCCTTCCCCAACTCCAGTGTCTTGGAAGACCCGCACTCCCCTCTGACACCTCATACCTTTTGAACTACCCACGTATGGCTCCTGCAGAAGAGCTATGGCGATTCCCCTTTCTTCCGCCTCTAATAGTAGCTCATTAGTTGCCAGTTTCTTTCGTTGGAGGTTAGCCTGAGCGATTTTGTATACAGCTGTTGCCCCCTGTGCGCCCTTAGCAGTACGCGGTGGTTGACCGCGCTATTGCGTCCCATCTACGGCGGACAGGGCATTCGATGCTAAACGCATTGTGCTCTTTATTGAGCATATTTGCCCTCTCGCAGTTCCTGCAAGTCGCTATACCTCCTGCCATCCAATCTGGGCATTCGGTTTTCATATGCGTGCCCCCGCAGTGACTGCACATGTCCGCCTTCTCGGTACAATGTCTCCGCCCATGACCGTAGCCCAGGCAGCGAGTGCATTGAATGAGTGGGGTTTGATCTTCCACCCGGATTCTTTGGAGATCTACATGGACGTACCCTCTTTCAGTCACTCGCCGCCATACTTCCGGGGATGTGCTTAAGACTACGTGTACGGAGTGAGGATTTCTCGTCTTCCTTCTGTATTTAATCGCTACTCTATCTTCCTCATCGCGAAGACCGCGAAAGACATCCCGGTTCTGATTTTTGAGGGCTTTGATTATGTCCTCGTCCGTATTTATTGCTAGGACGTCCCTCAGTATCATCATCGGGTCTCTGTTCTTCACGGCTTCTACGTTAAGGTTGGTGCCATTCTTTTCTAATCTCTCTTTGACCTTATCTCGATCGCCTTCTGTCTCAAACCCCATGACCACCTTCCGATTTTTTGCTTTTCTGACCCTTTCTACCTTTACCCAGCCTTCCTTGGCTTCTACCACTTTTCTCACCCTCTCCAGTATCTCTTCTCCGTTCTCCGTCTCATCTTTTGAGGTGACCACGACCGAATGCAACGTATTGCGTTTTTCTAAAGTTGCGTGCGTACCCCGTGTCGCAGCCACCTTAGCGTATGAGGGTGTCTCGGTGTCTGCCTTTTGACCATCTAGTGTCCTTTTTATTTCTTCTAAACGCTTGCTGTTTTCCTCCAGCAGTTTGGAATGGGTCTCTATTTTATTCATGAGGAGGATTGTATCCTCTCTCATGTTTGTTCCCGTGCATTCCCCTAAAGGCTTTCCCCGCGTCAGTTCATTTTCTAGATGGTCGGTTTTTTGTTTTAGGCCTTCAATTTCTGTCGTGGCGTCTTTTATCAGCCTGTACATCGATTCGACTGCCAGGGTGATCCCTGCCTTAATCTCTGACTTCAGGTTCCGCGATTCTCCCAATTGAGTTTTCGCCCTCTGAAGCCAGGTCCGGCCCTCTGTCACCCTGTCGGCCGAAGCGATTGGCTTCTGCGAACCACCTGTGGTATCGATAGAAGTTCGACTCTTAGTGTCTTTGCCACCCTGTGGCAGTGTGACCTTTAGCGCAACCCTTGAGGAGGCTGTCGAAGTCTGCGCTTGTTTTTTCGGTGACACAGTATATGTGGCCGATGCTACTTCCTTTTGGTCCTTGGTCTTGCTCGCTTCCCACTCTCCAATACTCTTCCGAACATTAGCAGTGGGTGTCGTTGACTTCGGAGACGGCCCTGCCTTCTCCTTGTCAACCGGAGAGGTGGTCTTTGGGGCAGTTTGCTTGCGGGGCGTGTGTGCGAGTATCATTTTGTCACGAGGTAGATCGTCCCTTATTTTAAAATTTAAAATATATCCTTATATTTAGGTATTACCTTCCCTATCCCTGTAAATGGGGGACGGTCAATTCTAATAAATAAAAAATAAAAATAAAAAGTAAATAAAAGTAAAGAAGAAGCTGAAAATTCCAGTAATATCTCTGTAGAGAGGAGATAGTAATTGGTCGAGATTATACTCTATCCCTCAAAAAGAGGGACAATGGTCTGTGCTTAATATTGTTAGAGCGATCGATAAAGTACACGCTACACTGTCTTTTATCTATTTACAGTGAAGAAGAAATTCTTAACACCAGCTTACAATTGTTTTTCAGTATTCTGAAGGTCAATTAAAATGAAAAAAAAAAAAAAAAAATTTGAAAAAATTTGAAAAAAATTTTGAAAAAATTTTTCGACTCTACCTAGAGCCAAGCTCTACTACCAGAAAGAAAGCCCTCCCCAAGCCCTTCCAGATGACCCCAAACTCGGCGGGTCTACTACAAAAGGTTTCAGAGATATGGCAGTCTGAAATTCCAGGCAAATGCCCAGGATGGAGACCTAGAATAGTCTAACCGCCCTCTCTCCGGAACCGTTTGACCGAATACCACCGTTCTTGGGTTCTCCGGACTTGGCTCGACGAGTTCTATCCTCTCGGGCCAGTTTCAGCCTGAAAAATTTCTTCAGCAGGGATTTCGATGAAACCTCCCAGGACGGAGAGAGCAGAGCCCGCCAATGTCTTCCAAGAAAACCAGGATCCTCTACGACCCCTAGTTCGGGAGCTATCCAAGTCTAAACTTTCGCTTGACAGTTCTAGAACTGTCAAACTCCAACTTCAAACCGGTACAACTCCCGACCCCGCGGCCGCAGAACACCCGTGTTTGGGCTCTTCTGACTAAGGTTGACCCGCCCCACCGCTCCGAGTAGTTTTCAGGATCTTGAAAAATTTCAGCACCGATCCGCCTGAAAGTATGCTGACGGGATGGAGATACACTTCCCAAGTCCGAATCCGCCAACCGCTGCTCTCTACGACTACCGGAACCGGAGCTACACCTGGTCAAAGTTTGCCAATATGGCCGCCCAACTGTCAAATGCCGACTTTACGTGGCTATAACTCCGCGACCGTTCGTCGGAGAGAGACGCGGTTTTCAACTCTGTGGATCCCCTGATCCCGCCTCGCCTACAAAAGCTATTTCAGCGCTGAAAATTCTCAGGTCCCCAAAATGCCTGAAATCCTGATAAAAATCCTCTCCACTGTATCCTAATGACACCTGCGAAAATCCGGTGCTTCTAAGTTGCTCGGTTGAGGAGCTACGGAGTTCCAAACTTCTAGATCCAAAGTCCAAAATGGCTGAAATCGAGGATTTTTCGCGCAGATCTGCGTCTATTGGTCCCAGAAGGTCTGGATTTTGGTTACAGGAGTTATTTATGGCTAGTTCAGCCCTCTTATGGAGTCAAATTTATTAAAAGTTATATATTTCCTATTTAATCTTTAAAAAATCAATTAAATTCCGTATCTCCTGAACCGAAGGTCCGAAAATTCTTAAAAAATATGCAAAAAATTTGTCAATTAAAGCCTAGCAAGTATATAACATAAATTTCCTGAAAAACATAAAATGTGGGTAGTTTTCACATAAAAACCAGTTATTATAATAAATTTTAAATATCTCAGCAACCGACTGCGATAAAAATTTATTTATTAGAAACTTAGGTAGGAGACTTTAGCGCGCAGCTAATTCATACGAAATAAGAATAGGTACACGCTTTGGTTTCTGAGATATACACAGTCGCATTTGAGGTTTTCTTATCTTAATAACTACGGAACCACTTAACTTAAAAATTTTCTACAGCAACCAGGGGTCTTCTCCGCTGTCAGTGCACGAAGCTGTGAAGAAACGGCACCTCTGCGACAGCTCCCTCTGCTACCTCGTGCACACGTGGTTTTGAGTTTTCCCTTGTTTTCTCCTTAATTTCCTTCAGGAAAATTCCGGAAAAATCCTGAACTGTACATCCGCTCCATCCACACAAAATGGTGAAATAAAAATGTGGGGTCGCCGCTTTAGATTTTGCAGCAAACGCGTTTTTCTGTTTTTGCACTCAGAAAAACATAACCTAATAAAGGTTTTCCTCGTTTTCCTGTTTTCACTGCAGTCCAAAAACACTGATTTCACTGCACAGCGTGACGCGGCTCTATTCGCGTCGAATGACACTGGATTCACAAAGATCGGATGACTTTTGACCACTTTTTCGAATTTTTTCGTGAGGAGCGATACAGAAAAGATGCTTTCTCGAGCGTGGCTAGGCTCAGACTGGGTTAGGTTAGGTTAGGTTAGGTTAGGTTAGGTTAGGTTAGGTTAGGTTAGGTTAGGTTAGGTTAGGTTAGGTTAGGTTAGGTTAGGTTAGGTTAGGTTAGGTTAGGTTAGGTTAGGTTAGGTTAGGTTAGGTTAGGTTAGGTTAGGTTAGGTTAGGTTAGGTTAGGTTAGGTTAGGTTAGGTTAGGTTAGGTTAGGTTAGGTTAGGTTAGGTTAGGTTAGGTTAGGTTAGGTTAGGTTAGGTTAGGTTAGGTTAGGTTAGGTTAGGTTAGGTTAGGTTAGGTTAGGTTAGGTTAGGTTAGGTTAGGTTAGGTTAGGTTAGGTTAGGTTAGGTTAGGTTAGGTTAGGTTAGGTTAGGTTAGGTTAGGTTAGGTTAGGTTAGGTTAGGTTAGGTTAGGTTAGGTTAGGTTAGGTTAGGTTAGGTTAGGTTAGGTTTTTTTTTTTTTTTTTTTTTTTTTTTTTGTGGCAGGAGTGGGAAATCCATCATGGACACCCAGGCTGCCTTGCTGAAAGCCAGTCTGGGTAGTGCCGGACTCCTACCGGCTAAAAACCACTCCTGCCATGCGAAAGCCCCTGCCGTACATTGACGCAGGGTCGTTTTTGGGCTGTAGATTTGTCATCATATATTTTTTTTACGATACAGAGTTGTGATAAGTAGAAATTTCTTAAAAATTCTTAAATAAAATTATTAAATGTCAATATGTTTTAATGTTATTGTTAGATTAAACGGTCTGTAATTTAAAATGAAATAAAAAGTACTTATATATAATAGTAAAATAGGTCATAATAAATAATTCAGTTTAAAATTTCATTTAAATATCAGGTTTTGTTGCAATAGACCATAGAAACCAAACTTGACTATTTATATCAGGCTTGGTTTCTTCTGTTTACTGATTTCACTATTTTAGTGATATACTCAATAAAGTCTTTTCTACATTTTTTGTTTTTTATAAATATGGTGAGGTTCGCTTTGGTAACATATTCCCCTATTTTTGCTTCAAGTTCATGTCTGGGAAGGGCATATATAGGGCACTCCGTCAGGAGGTGGAGGATTGTCTCCAGCTTGTCCGGGTCGCAAGCGCACGCCGGGTTCTCCTTACACTTGAAGCGAGTCAGATATTCGGAGAACCCGCCATGTCCTGTTAGAGCTTGGGTCAGCTCCTTGGTGATCTCCATCCCTCGCACCGTCCTGTACGCTGCGACCGCGCAAGGGAAGAATAACTTCGTTGTGGCCGCCGTTTCTCCTGCACAGTACCTCCGGTTCCATTCGTCCAGCGTTTCCATTCGGATCATACGCTTGACGAATGAAACCGGGCATTTGTCGTAGTCGGGTTGCCGCTTCGACTTCAGGGCAGCCTCCTTCGCGAGCAAGTCGGCTCTCTCGTTACCCTCCAGCCCCGCATGAGCTTTTACCCAGAACAAGGAGACGCTCTTGTTTTGGGCACCGCTGCGGCGGATGGCGTCCCTCGCTTCCACTGCGAGAGCATGGAGGGCTTCGGGGTTCACGACCGTTTGGAGAGCTGCCATGGAGTCGCTGTAGATAGCGAACGCCGTCTCGGTCCTTCGGAGGACCTCCTTTGCTGCTTTGCAGAGAGCAAGGAGCTCAGCCTGGTAGACGGTACTGTAAGACGGCAAAGCAAGCTTGAGGGCCTTCACCTCCACATCATCGGTCCACACCGACAATGCAGCACCGACTTTGCCCTCAATCTTGCTGCCGTCTGTAAAGATACGCACCGCGTAATTGCGGTGCTCATTAAATTGTTCCTCGTCTACCAGGCGTCGCAGTGCTATAGCCCTCTGCTCAGCCGGATGTGGCAGCTTTAGTGCCGATACCACTCGCTCGATCTCCCGGTCTCCCAGCGCTGGATGAGGCACCCCTCTCTTGGCCTCATAAAGGGCGGCTGCCTCTCGGATTCGGAGATCAAGTGGGAGTATCCCAGCCAGCACCAGTGCTGAGTGTAGGGAGACCGTGCGGTAGGCTCGGCACAACTTTTGCGCGAAGCTTCTTTGGACGGCGCTCAGCCTCTTTTGCACCCCGACTTTGTTGGCGGCCGGCGACCACGCGCTCGCCGCGTACAAGATGATAGGCTCCACTGCAGCCGTGTAAATGCAGCGGATAACCTCTGGATGGAGACCCCAACTGACCCTAGCGGCCCGTGACAACTGCTTGTAAATGCCGACGGCTCGGGAGCAAACGTTTGCGACGTGGGTGTTGAAAGTCAACTTGTGATCGATGGTGAGACCGAGCAACTTGATTTCTTCCGACATGCCAATGTCTACCCCGCCCATCCTGAGACATGGGGTGTCATGCTTCAGTTTGCGCGTGACCAACATTGCTTTCGTTTTATGCGGCGCAAACCGAAGCTTATTCGTGACACCCCATGCTCGCACGTACTCGAGGGCTACATTGGCATCCCTTTGGACTTCAATTGCTGTCTCTCCATCGAACACAAGGACAATATCGTCAGCAAATGCCTGGCAATAGATTCCTATCGACTCTAGACCCATTAAGAGAGGATCCAGCAGAACATTCCACACTATGGGACCACCGATAGACCCCTGGACGCATCCCTTCTCGGTCCTGGATTCGTACTCCACTCCCGCGTGCCTGACTTTCACCACCCTCTCGGACAAGTAGCTGTCCATGACCCGTCTCAAGTTTACAGGACACTTTTCCTCAGCCAGACGGACACGTATGGCAGGCCACCACGCGCTGTCGAAAGCTCCCTCAATATCCAGGGACACAACCGTGACAAGTCTTTTTTCATTAAGTTTGCCACGAATGTGTCCCATCAGCGTATAGAGGGAGTCCTCGGTACTTCGTTGGGGCATAAAGCCGTACTGGCGAGTACTCATCCTGGGGAGTAAATAAAACTTGAGTCGGGCCACGACCATCTTTTCAAAAATCTTGCCGAGGACAGGCAATAGCCCAATCGGCCTGTACGATTTTGGGGTGGTGTAGTCATCTTTAGCGGGTTTGCGGAGCGCAATGACTGTTGCCTCTTTCCAGGACCGCGGAAAGTATCCATGCGCCAGGCACTTGTTCATCAAGCGCAGAACTAAATCCGGGTCATGATGGATCGCGTGGTCCCATATGTCCGCCGTCAGACCGTCGGAACCGGGGGCTTTTTTGGGGTTGAACGAGGAGACAGCCCGCTCCAGTTCGTCGAGTGTGAAGGGGGGGTCGCAAGGTTCATCTTGGTTACTCCCGTTCACCTCTTCGGCTTTTTGTCGCACCTTCCTGTGCTCCTCGTTCTCCCCCTCCGAGCGATCTTCCGGGTAAAAAGTCTCTGCCAGATACCTCGCCGAAGCCTCTGGGTCCAGAGTCTTGCCATCCCTCACCATCGGCAAATCCTCCTCTCTTTTCTCCGTCCGGCGGATTACCCTATATATGCCTTCCCACAGGCCTTCCCTATCTTGTTTCTTACAGAACCCCTTCCAGCTCTCGATTTTAGCTTGGACTACTGCTCGCTCGTACTCTTCTTTCTGTTTCAGGTACTCCTCAACAACCTTTGGTCTACGGACTGGCGCTGCACAGCGGATCCTCCGCTTTTTAGTGACGACTTGCTTCTTCAAGCTGGCGAGTTTATCGGACCACCACGGCACCCTCAGCTTCTCAACGCTCTTCTTTTTGGGTATCACGCTTGTACAGGCATCTTGTACTGCCGTCGTAAGTCCCTCGACTACCAGGTCTATTTTGTCCACGCTGTCGATTTCATCGAACAGGCTTACAGTATTGTTTGCTAGCATAATTTGGCGCAGTTTCTCACGAAACTGCGCCCAATTTGCTTTTCTGGTGTTGTAGATCCTGGTAGTCCGGTTAACTGTGATACCCAAAGGCCTCTTGAAGTGAACGCTGAATTCAATGCCGTTGTGGTCCGACCCCGTCAAGTCATCGATGACTCGCCAGCCATCGGTCACCGTAAGCATATCCGCTGTGCATGCTGTGACATCGACGCAGCTTGTGTAACGCCTGTTTCCACGAACTACGTCGAAGGTTGGAGTTTCCCCTCTGTTCAGTACTTGCAGTCCAAGCTGATCGAGAGCTCCCAGCATCTCGTCGCCTCTGCTGTTGGTTTCACTACTGCCCCACCAGACACTCCAAGCGTTGGCGTCTCCTCCCATTATGAGCTTATGTGGGCCGGTTTCACTTTCCACTTTCCTAAGACTGTCCAGGTATGGCCCTAAGGGCTGGTCTGGCTCAAAGTAGAACGAGACCAAAGTCAATCTCCAGGCACCGGTCTGGATCCCCACCACGACGATATTGTTTGTGGTGAGTTCTGGGTACTGTCTAACGGCAATTTTTGGGTCAAAAACGGCTATTGCCGCTTTGACAGTCCCTTCTCCTTGCCCGGTACTCTGGAAGATTCGGACTCCCCTGGTCCCGCTCATTCTCTTCGCATTACCCACGTAGGGCTCCTGGATCAGCGCTACGGTGGCTTTGCGCTGCTCGGCCTCAAGCATAAGCTCATGGGTGGCCAATCTCTTCCTTTGGAGATTCACCTGGAGTATCTTGTGCGGCATTGTGTCCCCCGGGACCACCTTAGCAGTAGGCGACGGACGCACGTGCTAGCCTATCCCACCTGACTCGAACAGGACACTCGGGGTCGAACGCGTTATGGTCGGTCTTCCCCATCTTCGCCTTGACACAGTTATGGCATCTTGGTGTTTCCGCCTTTAGCCACTGGTCACATTCTGGTCGGAGGTGTGGGCCCCCGCAATGGCTACATAAGTCGGCGGGTTCTTTACAGAGCCGCCGACTATGCCCGTATCCCAAACACCTCGTGCACTGGACCAGTGGCGACTGGTCATCGACGAAGACGGTCTGGAGATCAATTCGCGCTCTTCCCTTCTCGAGCATCCTGTTCCAGACAGAAGGCGACGTACTGACTACAACGTTGTTTGTTTGGGGGTTCCGCGCATTCCTTTTGAACTTGATAGTCATTCGATCCTCCCCGTCGTCGAGGCCGCGAAAGACATCCCGGTTTTGATTCCGCAGCGCCTCCAACAGTTCCTCATCGGAGTGAATGCGGAGAACGCCACGGAATATCAACAATGGATCTTTGTTTTTCACGTCCTCAACGACGAGGTGGTCTCCTGACTTCCTAATTCTTTCTTTTACCCTATTTCTTTCCTCTGCCGTTCTACATCCCATAACGATTTTTCGATCCTTAGCCTTTCGCACGCTTTCAATTTCGACGCCTCCATCTTTTGCTTTTACCGCCTCTCTTAGCTTGTCCATTATTTTGTCCCCCGAGTCATCTTCGTCTTTAGACGTGACCACTATTGAGTGCAGCGCGGTTCTTCCTGGGGTCTGCCTTTTCGGTGGAGCAGCCGCTACACTCGCGTAGGTGGCCGTCTTTTCCAGTAGTTCCCCTTGCCTCTCCATCGCCCGCTGCAGCTTCTCCATCTTCTCGCTGCTCTCCTTCACCAGCGCGCTATGCTCCGCTAGTGAAGCGAGCAACGAGTTAACCTCCGGCAGGATTTTGGGAGCCTCTGGCGGAAGTATGGCCTTAATGGCCTCCTCCCTTGCCAGCTCAGTCCCCTTTAAAAGTGCTGCGGCCGCCGCTTCCTCCTTCACGAGCTGGTACAGCCGTTCCACCGATTGGGTTATCCCGGTTTTCAAGTCTGCCCTCAAGTTCCGCGAGTCGCCAAGGTGCGACTTTGCGCGCAGAAGGCAGTTGCGTGCCTCGGTCACCCGATCAGTGGGTTTGCTCGGCTGCAGCTGGCTTGTTTCTGGTGACGCTCCCTGTGTCTCGGTAGAGGTTCGGCGCGCCACAGCCTTGCCGTCTAGCTGAGGAGTGGCGCGCTTTGTGGCCTTCTGGGAAGTCGTCACGGTCGGGGCAGCTTTTTTGGGTGGGTTCGCGGCGGCCGACGAGAGAGGCTGAGGTTCCGATAGTTTCCCATTTTCCCACTCACCAATGCTTCGCCTCACACTAGAGGCTTGAGTTGAAGCACTAGGAGGGGAAACCTCCCCCTCGAAAGTGATGGAGAGTGCCGCGTTCGATGGAGAGACATGGGGTCCTGTGGATGCTTTTTTGGCTGGGGTCCTTGAGAGGAACATGGTGGAGGTGAAATTGAAAATAAAATAAATAAAAGAACAATGTTCTGATCCCTGTAAAGGGGGGATCAAATGTCAATGAAAAATAATTCCTCAAAAGAGGTGTCAATTATAGAATATAGAATAACGATAATAAAATATAAAATTAAAACAAATGTTCTGATCCCTGTAAAGAGAGGATCCCCAGGTCAATAAAAGGTCAGTCCAAATGTTATCCTCTATAGAGGTGTCAGTAAAATAATTAAAAATACAAAATACTAATAAAATAATAATTTTAAAACTGATGTAGGTACTGGGTTAGGTTAGGTTAGGTTAGGTTAGGTTAGGTTAGGTTAGGTTAGGTTAGGTTAGGTTAGGTTAGGTTAGGTTAGGTTAGGTTAGGTTAGGTTAGGTTAGGTTAGGTTAGGTTAGGTTAGGTTAGGTTAGGTTAGGTTAGGTTAGGTTAGGTTAGGTTAGGTTAGGTTAGGTTAGGTTAGGTTAGGTTAGGTTAGGTTAGGTTAGGTTAGGTTAGGTTAGGTTAGGTTAGGTTAGGTTAGGTTAGGTTAGGTTAGGTTAGGTTAGGTTAGGTTAGGTTAGGTTAGGTTAGGTTAGGTTAGGTTAGGTTAGGTTAGGTTAGGTTAGGTTAGGTTAGGTTAGGTTAGGTTAGGTTAGGTTAGGTTAGGTTAGGTTAGGTTAGGTTAGGTTAGGTTAGGTTAGGTTAGGTTAGGTTAGGTTAGGTTAGGTTAGGTTAGGTTAGGTTAGGTTAGGTTAGGTTAGGTTAGGTTAGGTTAGGTTAGGTTAGGTTAGGTTAGGTTAGGTTAGGTTAGGTTAGGTTAGGTTAGGTTAGGTTAGGTTAGGTTAGGTTAGGTTAGGTTAGGTTAGGTTAGGTTAGGTTAGGTTAGGTTAGGTTAGGTTAGGTTAGGTTAGGTTAGGTTAGGTTAGGTTAGGTTAGGTTAGGTTAGGTTAGGTTAGGTTAGGTTAGGTTAGGTTAGGTTAGGTTAGGTTAGGTTAGGTTAGGTTAGGTTAGGTTAGGTTAGGTTAGGTTAGGTTAGGTTAGGTTAGGTTAGGTTAGGTTAGGTTAGGTTAGGTTAGGTTAGGTTAGGTTAGGTTAGGTTAGGTTAGGTTAGGTTAGGTTAGGTTAGGTTAGGTTAGGTTAGGTTAGGTTAGGTTAGGTTAGGTTAGGTTAGGTTAGGTTAGGTTAGGTTAGGTTAGGTTAGGTTAGGTTAGGTTAGGTTAGGTTAGGTTAGGTTAG